>CM042034.1:72116778-74516778 GCA_023525975.1 Smallanthus sonchifolius
TGCAGCTTCTAATTTGGGTACACCTTCTTGTAATCCTCACAATGATCCTCCAATATCTGGAGATTGTTGGTATAATTGCACTTCAGATGATATAGCTGGGGAGGATAAAAGGCGTCGTCTTCGAAGGGTATTTTTCAAAATTTGATTTTTATTGGTGGATTTTTTTTGTTATTGGTGTTAGTTATGTGTTACATTTATTAAAGTTTTTATTTTTTATATAATGAGAGATCAGGCTTTAGGGCAGACAGCAGACTGGTTTAAAAGAGCATTGGCTGTTGAGCGTGTGAGAGGAAACTTGCGGTTAAGTGGTTATTCTGCTTGTGGACAAGATGGCGGTGTTCAACTTCCACGTGAATATGTTGAAGGTAACTTTTCGTTCTTCTGTTGCTTATATTTAGAGGTGGCAAGATGAGCGGGTTTGAGTTAAAATTTTCAACAACCCGAATCAACCCATTTAGAAAATTTTCTGATCCGTGCAGAGGGTGTTGCTGATGCTGATTTGGTTCTTTTGGTGACTACAAGGCCCACCACTGGCAATACTTTAGCATGGGCGGTGGCGTGTGAACGTGATCAATGGGGTCGTGCAATTGCTGGTAATTTTTATAATTTCTGTATAAAAAACGATCATTATCAAGAATTATTATTTGAAAGGTGAAATCCAGTTGGCCTAATGCTATTTGTGTAATTGTAGGGCATGTGAATGTTGCCCCTCGTCACTTGACAGCAGAAGCCGAAACGTTACTTTCAGCTACCCTCATACATGAAGTAAGTTTTCTTTTTCTTTTTTATTATCTGTAAAACAGTTGAAAAATACACGGGATATTTTTTGAAAATGTTTTTGACAAGTTTAATGTTGCCAGGTGATGCATGTTCTTGGTTTTGACCCTCATGCCTTTGCACATTTTAGAGATGAGAGAAAAAGGCGTCGAAGTCAGGTAAACATCGTTGCTTTAAATTCTTGTATACGTTATAGAATTTTGACCGGTATGTCAGTTGGTTGACTTATAACCGGCTTGTGATTTTAACCATGATTTTATTTTTGTACAAATTTGCAGGTTACTGAACAGACAATGGATGAAAAGCTTGGGAGGATGGTGACACGGGTCGTGTTGCCACGCGTTGTTATGCATTCACGCCATCATTATGGGGTAAGTTACATCATACTTTTCCATTCTTTTAGGGTTGTTTTAGTTTAAGTATTCATAAGTGGTCCGGGCATGCCCTAAAAGGTGTCTTTTTATTCCTTTTTTCTTTATTCCTTTTTGTTTTTCTTTGTTCTTTTTGTGATTTATTCTATCTGCAATTCTAGATAACAAATTACTGTTGTATGAATTGTTAATACTTATAAAATTTAGACTTGTTTGTGCTTTGGAGTGTATATTCTATCTATTCTGCACAACAAATTACTGTTGTATGAATTGTTATTACTTCTAAATTTTGATATTAATTGGATGATTTTAATTGGTAATTATATTAGGTTTTTATTATATTTGGGTATGTATATTATATATTTTTCTATAATTTTTGTTATTGCTCTTTTTGTCTTGGGTGTACGCTTTTTTTGCGCTTTGAGTGCGCCTTGCGACTTTGACCATCTAGGTTTTAGTAGAATTTTATATTTTTTGGAGGCTGAATTCTTGACATCTCCATGATCCATCAAGAAGAGGCAATTTCAACCTATTTATTTATAAATCGGTCAACTTGGGTTTTGTTTATCTCCAACGGGTTGAACAGTTAAAATAAATAAAAACATTAGCTTAAAGCTTAACAGGTCAAATGGGTCTGAAAATCTTATATTTTAAAGGGAAAACTTCACGCGATAATTAATTATTAATGAACAAGTCTTTTGGCCCGATAGTGTTTTAGGTCAACCCAACTCGACAAGGCTCATTTTGACCCGTGACCGAACCTGCCTATTTTTCACCTTCATTAGAAACTAAAAGTCATATCAGTGAATTATTGATAAGTTTCTCTTGGAAGATGTTACCATTTTTACCCGTGAATCATTGACCCATGACCCAATCCGACCCATTTTGGCAGACATTCTCTGAGAATTTCACGGGGCTGGAACTCGAAGATGGTGGTGGGCGTGGAACATCAGGTTGGTAATCCAAGCGTATTTCAATCATATAAAAACTAATACTTATCATTTCCTTAATCATGAATGAAATCTAAAAATGTATCAGGATCTCATTGGGAGAAACGGCTTTTAATGAATGAAATTATGACGGGTTCGGTTGATACGCGATCAGTAGTTTCAAAAATGACATTAGCTTTACTTGAAGATAGCGGTTGGTACGAGGCTAATTATAGTATGGCAGACCATCTTGATTGGGGTCATAATCAAGGGACCGAGTTTGTTACGGGCCCTTGTAACCTTTGGAAAGGGGCTTATCATTGCAATACAACACAACTAACGGGTTGTACATATAACCGGGAAGCCGAGGGGTATTGCCCAATTGTAAATTATAGTGGCGATCTTCCTCTGTGGGCCCGTTATTTTCCACAACCTAACAAAGGTAAGTTTGTAAGCTGCTTTCTGTTCAATTTTTCGCTACTTGAACTGATTATGTGATATTAAAAATATATATATATATATATATATTTGAAAAAAATTATTTTGGTGATTGCAGGTGGACAATCGTCATTGGCTGATTTTTGCACTTATTTTGTAGCTTATTCTGATGGTTCATGTATAGACACTAATAGTGCACGGGAGCCCGATAGAATGTTGGGTGAAGCACGTGGAAGTAACTCGAGGTGAGATTTACTTTCAAAAGATTTAAATTATAATTCTAAAAGTTTATTTTTTTTAATGTTTATATGGTTTTATTTTCATTCTTGAAGGTGTATGGCCTCTTCACTAGTAAGAAATGGCTTTGTTAGGGGTTCTATGACCCAAGGAAACGGTTGTTATCAACGAAGATGTGTAAACAATACATTGGAGGTTTGTTAGTTAACATCATGTTAAAATTTTCAAACGTTAAAATCTTCTAAATAAGTTTTTCTTGGTGGCAATTTCAAGCCATTTATACGGGTCATTTCATATTTATTCTCAAGATAACAGCCAAACAAGTATAAAAAACAGCTAAAACGAAATGGATCAGACTTTTTATGTAATTAGGATACTGGTATCTTCTTTGCAGGTTGCTGTTGATGGTATTTGGAAGGTATGCCCCGAAGCTGGTGGGCCCATCCAGTTTCCCGGCTTTAACGGTAATTTTTCAATGAAAAAGTTCACATTTTTTTGACCAAAAAATGTTTAATGTTTTAATATACTAATTTGTCTTGTCACTTTGTTTTTGTAACACGAATAATTTTTTTTTTCAAATTGCAGGTGAACTGATCTGCCCGGCATATCACGAACTCTGTAGTGTAGACCCTATTTTGAAACCCGGGCAGTGCCCGAACTCATGTAACTCCAATGGTGACTGTGTTGATGGAAAATGTCACTGTTTTATTGGGTTTGATGGCCATGATTGTAGCAAAAGTAAATATCTTTTTCCTATTTTTATTCACTTATGAAATAATTTATATCGGTACGTTTTTTATATAATATATTTTACAGGGTCCTGCCCGAGCAATTGTAGCGGAAACGGGAAGTGCCTCAAAAATGGTATTTGTGAATGCAAAAACGGGTACACCGGGATCGATTGCTCAACAGGTGAGTTTCTTGAATTTTTAATATTAGTAATTTACAATTGAATTTAAGGGCATAATGGTCATTTTAACAATTAACTCGCCGTACTTCTATGCAGCTGTATGTGATGAACAATGTAGTCTTCATGGTGGAGTATGTGACAACGGTGTGTGCGAATTCCGGTGCTCGGATTATGCAGGATACACGTGTCGAAACACTTCAAGTCTTCTCGACAGCCTGGCGATATGTAAAGATGTTTTAATAAACGATGCTGACGGGCAACATTGTGCACCCAGTGAATCAAGCATTTTACAACAGCTTGAGGAAGTTGTTGTCATGCCAAATTACAATCGGTTATACCCGACGGGTGCTAGAAAAATCCTCAACATCTTTAGAGGCAGAAACTGTGATAAAGCCGCCAAACGACTAGCTTGTTGGGTAAGTTTCCTTCTTAGAAAAGGGTAAATCGGTCAATTTATTATTTCAGATAACCTAATTTCAAAATCAAAGTTCAAGGGCCTATGTTATTAGGTCCCTTATAACTAATAACATAGACTCTTAACTTTTGATTTTTAAACCTACAGTACCTCAAATTAGGGGTGTGAATTTTAGTGTGTACACGAAAACACGACGTGAACATAATACGAAGTTCGTGGGTTTGGGTTTAGTCTAAATGAATTCGTGTCAGTTTGGGTCGAACCCGCGAACAAGTGAGCTAAATGTGTCGAGTTCGGGTCAGCCCGGCATGTTTGGTTGTTGACCCGTTTAACCCATTTATTTTATAATTTAAAAAAAAAAGTGTTTTGTGTAATAACTTAAACCGCTTGTATTCTCTATGCCAAAATTTATAGGATAAAGGAGAAATGAGCATCATATTTGTAGTTTAGACGTCTTTTTTATATACATTTTTATTTTTGGTTGTAAATTTGTAATCTTAGAGTTCATATACAAAAATAAAATAAATTCGGGTTAAACGGGCCGTATTCGTGTCAACTCGTGAATACACATGTTGTGTTCGGGCTCAACCTGCCAACCTACGAACACGACCTGTTAACTACCTGAAATAGAAAGACTGAAAGTAGGCTCCTTTTTTTACCTTTTACAATCATTCCATTTATAGATGTGAATCATTATGGTGCTAATGTTTAATTATCTTGAAACTGAACCAGATATCAATACAGAAATGCGAAAAAGACGGTGACAACAGATTACGAGTGTGTCACTCAGCATGCCACGCGTACAATCTGGCGTGTGGGGCCTCATTGGATTGTTCAGATCAAACCCTTTTTAGTGAAGAAGGTAAAGGGGAGGGGGAGGGAGTATGCACAGGTTGGGGTGAAATGGAATCTTGGTTTTGAGGTAAATGTCTGTGTTTTAACAGTCACTCATGTAAATCATAGGTAGTTTTTTACCCGAGTTAATCGTGTTCGGGATGTAGTTTTCGATGTATAATTTTAGGGTTTAGGTCATAGCACAAAGTGCTAATGACTTTAGAATTAGGGTTTACCTTTTCCTAACCCAAGAATTATTTGAATTTTTTGGGTTGGGGATTCTCTTTACTTGGTGAAATGTAAGAGGAATGTATGGATTAAGGAAAAGATTAAAAAGGGGATGATTTGCTTACTAGATTCTAGTCGTTTTGCGTCTACGTAGTGCTTGAAAAGCGTGATAATAGTCGGGCTTATAAGCTGAAGTTGGCTGCTTGTATGTTTTAAGCTTTTTCTTTATTCGTAGCGCGATAAAGTCTTGCTTGAACGAGCTCGAGCTCATGATTCATTTGTTCTTTCAACTCATGAGTAGTTTGTGATTCATATGTTTATATGCATACAAAACTCAGAAACAAGTTCATGGGCTTTAATATTGTGACATTCGGCAAATTCAGGTTAACTCCGTTAACACAAACATCGTTAGTTCAAACATTGTTTATACAAACTCAGTTATCTCAAATATTCACTCATGCATTACATTTAATTAGGGTTAATTAATTGTGTCAGTTATTGCGCACACACACGTAACGGTAATTTGCACACACACACGTAACGGTAATTCGGAGAATTACCGAATCGCACGAGTCGATCCCCGAACGTTGGTGATAATTAAAAATAATATTTCGAACAATAAATAATTTATAATTAATATAAATTATGTGCTTTTACGTGTTATGTAATTTTATGCGTAAACTGTAGACTTTCGTGAAATCGCGTACGTTTACGCGGAACGTTGTGACTTTTATTGCTTTAGTGATTTTTATAAATAAGTTTTATAAAAATATTTATTAGAAACTATTTTAATTAGTTACATTTAATTAAATGTGTTTTAAATTCATTTAATTAGTCCATGGGCCACATAAAACAATTTTTAAGTCTATGAAGGGGCCCATAGAGTGAGTATATAAGGATTTTATAAAAACCCTAATCCCATAACTCCAAAATTTCGAAAATAATCAGCCCCCACTCTCTCCTTTGAGCCGAGATCTTCAAGCAACCCAAACACACATCGATCGAGCTTCAATCGCGAAACCGGAAGTGAATACGTGCTAGTCTAGGCATTCCTAACATTCCTACGTGGCAGTTAGTCGTCAAGCATTCTAAGTTCGCTTTCTCTCGCAAGCACTCTAAGGTGAGTTTCACGGGCCCTTTTCTTATGATTTAAACTTGGGGGAGAAAACATGGGTACGAACATTTAGATTTTACATTTCAATTATATCACTTGTTGTACTAAGCGCAAACATATCATGCAAGTCCTTACTTATCGAACCGTTTAATATATGGGATAGCGAGGTAATCTTGAGTAGTACTACTGGGCATTGACAAGCCCCACCCGCGTTAGTCGCGCTAACACGACAGGAAGTCGAACGGGTGTAACATTGACCTAAACAGTTTACCATTGTTCATGATAGACATGGTAGGAGGCAGATCAAACATAAACAGTCAGCTTCGGTGTCGAAACGCTTGAGTAACATGTTATTAGGTTAGCTACCTATGATATAAATTGTAAATGGTTTTATCTAGTAAACTTTACAAACATTGAAACATGTGAACTCACCAACCTAGTGTTGACACGTTTTAGCATGTTTTCTCAGGTCATTAAGGTACAAGCACAAGCTAAGGCATTCATGCATTCGAAGTCTATCATTTTCAAACTCAAGAATTATTTATTTTATTTATTGTTGAATTGTTTATTTTTGGCGCGACTGTTTTTGGCGCATGCTTTTCATCTAACTTTTCGCTTCCGCAAGTCTTACATTAAATCAGTGTTTTCATTTCTAGTGTTGCATCGTGACTATGAGCAATACTAGTGGTTTTCTTAAACTCATATAGAGTCGTTCAAAGTAACTAATGACTGAGATCCTGGTATGTCACGCTGCTAACGGTAAAACTCCGTTAGTGGATTTTGGGGGTGTGACAGATTGGTATCAGAGCCATTGGTTATAGAGAACTAGGAAATGCATACTAGACTATAATCACGTACATGCATTAGTTACACAGCACTTACACTCATACATGGCACTCACTCATCCCGTTACAGGAAATGTCGACCTCGCCTAATTCACCCGCATCCTCAGTCGTTCAGGAGCAAGATGTTCCTACCGTACCTTTGCCAGAGCCGAGGAGACGTCGACTCAACCCGATCAACACCACTGTAGGGTATGATGAGCCTATGTGCGTGTCAGAGGTAACACGCAGGACTGAGATTGGTATCCCGATAGGGTCAGGAACTGGATCCGCGAGGAGGAAGTCCCACCTCCACTCACTGCTGACATTGCTTCTTCTTCATCATCTTCTGTGCGAGCTTTGCCACCATTACAGTACCCCTTTGAGCAGGTGTTTGCTGCATTTGTAGCTAGGATGGACCGGGAGATCCGGAACATGAGAGATGCAGCAGGGGAGATTTCAGGTATATTAGAGCGACAGGTTTTGATGAATCAGAAAATTGACAAACTGACTGCAGATTTGGCACTCACTGATAAAGTCCATGAGAATTTGGCAAATGGATGTGTGGATATGGAAGACCGGCTGAACACTGCAGAGTGGAACCTAGATATACTCCACACTAGGATCGAGCAATTGGAGGCTCGACTTGCAGCTGCTGAACAATCAGGTGAAGTATGCATCTGGCACACTTGAGGGTCCGGCCCTTACTTGGTGGAACTCCCAGGTGCAAATGCTAACTCTTGAGATG
The DNA here is from genome assembly GCA_023525975.1 of Smallanthus sonchifolius. Lineage (NCBI taxonomy): Eukaryota > Viridiplantae > Streptophyta > Magnoliopsida > Asterales > Asteraceae > Smallanthus > Smallanthus sonchifolius. Next base: position 72,124,601 of record CM042034.1, read on the forward strand.
GCAAATGCATTGCCATGGGATGAATTTAAGACTATGCTGCGGGAGGAGTATTGTCCCCGCGATGAAGTGCAGAAACTTGAGGGCGAGTTCTGGAACCTAAAGATGGAAGGATCGGAGATTGAAGCCTACACTACTCGTTCGCATGAACTGGCGAACTTATGTCCACAAATGGTAACACCTCCCTATAAGAGAATCGAGAAATTCATTGATGGTTTGGTTCCGCAAATTCAGAGCATGGTGACATCTTCTAATCCTACTACAATCCAGCAAACTATCAGGTTGGCTCACAGTCTAACCGATCAGGCAGTCACTAAGGGCACTCTACCCCCTAGAGGTGCATTATCAAAGACAACTGACAACAAACGGAAGTTTGACAGTTCATTCTCCAAAACCTTCCAGTCAAACCCACCTCCTCAGCAACAACAACAGCAACACCGTAAGCTTGAACCATCAAAGAACAACAATCAGTCTACCTCTTCTCAGCAGAATCAGGGTTCATATGTTGGCAAGTACCCGAAGTGCAACAAATGTAATTTTCACCACCATGGAGCATGCGACCGGTACCGTTGCCACCGGTGTGGAAAGATGGGTCATGTGGCCAAAGATTGTAGGGTAGATCTGCAGAACAAACATGCACCACCTGGTGAAGCACCCAAACGCTGTTTTGAGTGCGGGAAAGAAGGGCATTTTAGGAAAAAATGTCCACAGCTGAAGAGAAATGGGAATGGGAATGGAAATGGTAATGGAAATGGTAGCAACAACCAGGGCGGTAACGGCAACAATAACAACAATGGTGCTAAAGGTCGAGCATTCGTGATTGGATCGGGGGAAGCTAGGAATGATCGGAACGTTGTTAATGGTATGTTTCTTTTAAACGATCATTTTGCTTCTGTACTTTTTGATACTGGCGCCGATAGAAGTTTTATATCTAGAGAACTTAGTAGTCGGTTAGGAATAAACCCAACTTTACTAGAACATCATTATACCGTAGAGGTAGCAGACGGTAAAGTAATCGAGGCAACCCACATTCTCAAGGGATGTAAGTTAGAACTATCTGGTCACAAACTCGACATCAATCTCATGCCAGTTACACTCGGCAGTTTTGACATAATTGTGGGTATGGATTGGTTGTCCAAAAACCAAGCTGGGATCATCTGTAGTGAGAAGATCGTTCGTATACCCCTTCCTAGTGGAGAGACCCTATCCGTTCAAGGCGAAAGAAGTGGTGCAGTCGTGGGCATCATATCTTTCATGAAGGCGCAGAAGTGTCTGCGTAAGGGTTATACCGCAATACTAGTCCTTGTCGCTGACAAGTCTAACGAGGAGAAAAAGTTAGAAGATATACCTATCGTTCGCAAATTCCTAGAAGTATTTCCTGAAGACCTACCTGGTCTTCCACCTCATCGCCAAGTCGAATTCCAGATTGACCTAACACCCGGAGCAGCGCCTATTGCTCGAGCACCATATAGACTTGCACCAAGTGAGTTGCAAGAGCTATCCACTCAACTACAAGAGTTGTTGGATAAAGGTTTCATCCGACCTAGCTCATCGCCATGGGGAGCCCCAGTCCTATTTGTCAAAAAGAAAGATGGAACTTTCCGTATGTGCATTGATTACAGAGAGTTAAACAAAGTAACAGTCAAGAACCGCTACCCACTACCCCGCATTGACGATTTATTCGACCAACTTCAAGAGTCAAGCTTCTACTCAAAAATAGATTTGAGATCTGGTTATCATCAGCTGAGAGTTCGAGATGAAGATATATCCAAGACTGCATTCAGAACCCGGTACGGCCATTTCGAATTTTTGGTCATGCCATTTGGATTAACCAACGCACCCGCGGTGTTCATGGACCTCATGAACCGTGTGTGTAAACCTTACCTTAACCAATTTGTCATTGTCTTTATTGACGACATCCTCATATACTCTAAGAGTCGGGAAGAGCATGAGGAGCATCTGCGTTTGATCCTTGAGCTACTGAAACAGGAGCAACTGTACGCTAAGTTTTCCAAATGCGATTTTTGGATTCGCGAGGTTCAATTTCTAGGACATGTGATCAATGAGAAAGGAATACATGTCGATCCAGCCAAAATGGAAGCTATCAAGAATTGGGCAGCACCAACAACTCCAACCGAAGTTCGGCAATTTCTAGGATTGGCTGGATACCACCGTCGCTTTATCGAGGGATTCTCAAAGATTGCCCAACCTCTCACCGCCTTAACCCAAAAAGATAAACCCTATATTTGGAGCGAGACTCAAGAATCAGCATTCCAGCTACTGAAGCAGAAACTATGTAGCGTACCCATCCTATCTCTACCGGAGGGAACGGATGACTTCGTGGTGTATTGCGATGCCTCCATCCAAGGTCTCGGTTGTGTGTTGATGCAACGCGACAAGGTTATCGCATACGCTTCTCGACAGTTAAAAATCCACGAAAAGAATTACACAACTCACGATTTGGAGTTAGGAGCCATGGTGTTTGCACTCAAGATATGGAGACATTACTTGTACGGTACCAAGTGCACCATCTACACCGATCACAAGAGTCTTCAGCATATTTTTGAGCAGAAAGAGTTGAACATGCGTCAACGTCGTTGGATCGAGTTATTAAACGATTATGATTATGCAATCAAGTACCATCCGGGCAAAGCTAATGTGGTGGCCGATGCCCTAAGCAGAAAAGAAACCAAACCCCGACGGGTTAGAGCATTACAATTCACTATTCATACAGGATTACCCGAACAAATCCGCAATGCCCAACTCGAAGCCTTAAAAGAGGAGAACTTATCATTGGAATCCACTCGTGGTATGGAGAAACAACTTGAGGCTAAAGCAGATGGTATTTGCCACTTCGCGGAACGAACATGAATACCAGTATATGGAAACCTAAGAGATCTAGTCATGGATGAAGCTCACAAATCCCGATACTCTATCCATCCGGGATCCGACAAGATGTATCACGATCTCAAGGTTTTATATTGGTGGCCGAACATGAAAGCCGACATAGGCACCTACGTGAGCAAGTGTCTGACTTGTTCAAAAGTCAAGGTGGAGTACCAAAAGCCACCCGGATTACTTCAACAACCGGAAATCCCGATGTGGAAATGGGAGCAGATCTCTATGGATTTCATAACCAAATTACCCCGAACCCTTACCGGATGTGACACATCTGGGTGATAGTGGATCGCCTAACCAAATCCGCTCATTTCCTTGCTATCAAAGAGACCGACAAAATGGAAAAGTTAACTCGCCTCTATCTTAAAGAAGTAGTATCCCGACATGGAGTGCCAATCTCCATCATTTCCAATAGAGACGCCCGATTCACCTCACATTTCTGGCAATCATTACAGAAATCTCTAGGCACGCGCCTGGATATGAGCACAGCGTACCATCCTCAAACAGATGGCCAGAGTGAACGTACCATACAAACCCTAGAAGACATGCTACGAGCTTGTGTGATCGATTTCGGAAACAGTTGGGAGACTCACTTGCCTTTAGTGGAATTCTCCTACAATAACAGCTATCATACTAGCATCAAAGCAGCGCCATTCGAAGCCTTGTACGGGCGAAAATTCCGATCACCAATTTGTTGGGCTGAAGTTGGAGATAACCAACTTACGGGTCCCGAACTTGTGCACGAAACCTCAGAGAAAATCGTGCAAATCCGAAACCGTATGGCGGCAGCTCATAACTGTCAAAAGAGTTATGCAGACAAGCGCAGAAAACCGCTAGAATTTCAAGTGGGCGACAAAGTGTTATTAAAGGTTTCACCTTGGAAAGGTGTGATACGTTTCGGGAAACGAGGAAAATTAAACCCGCGTTATGTTAGACCATTCAAGATAGAGAAAAGGATCGGTCCAGTAGCATATCAACTGAACCTACCAGATACACTCAATGGAGTGCACAACGTCTTTCATGTCTCAAACCTAAATAAGTGCCTATCAGATGAGACACTTGTAGTTCCACTCGAGGAGTTGAAAATTGATGAACAACTACGTTTCATTGAGGAACCAGTCGAAATCATGGATCGAGAGGTCAAAACTCTCAAGCGCAGTAAGATACCTATTGTCAGAGTTCGCTGGAACTCGAAGCGTGGACCGGAGTTCACGTGGGAACGCGAGAATCAAATGATGAAAAAGTATCCCCACATTTTCAAACAGTCAACGGCAAACACGAAAGATACTAATTAAATTTCGAGACGAAATTTATTTCAACAAGGGGATGATGTGACAAACCTAAACTTTTTGTTTCAGACGTTACCGACTTCGTTTAATTTTCGGGACGAAAATTCTTTCAACAAGGGGATGATGTGACATCCGGCAAATTCAGGTTAACTCCGTTAAAACAAACATCGTTAGTTCAAACATTGTTTATACAAACTCAGTTATCTCAAACATTCACTCATGCATTACATTTAATTAAGGTTAATTAATTGTGTCAGTTATTGCACAAACACTCACGTAACGGTAATTCGGAGAATTACCGAATCGCACGAGTCGATCCCCGAACGTTGGTGATAATTAAAAATAATATTTCGAACAATAAATAATTTATAATTAATATAAATTATGTGCTTTTACGTGTTATGTGATTTTATGCGTAAACTGTAGACTTTCGTGAAATCGCGTACGTTTACGCGGAACGTTGTGACTTTTATTGCTTTAGTGATTTTTATAAAAATATTTATTAGAAACTATTTTAATTAGTTACATTTAATTAAATGTGTTTTAAATTCATTTAATTAGTCCATGGGCCACATAAATCAATTTTTAAGTCTATGAAAGGGCCCATTGAGTGAGTATATAAGGATTTTATAAAAACCCTAATCTCATAACTCCAAAATTTCGAAAATAATCAGCCCCCACTCTCTCCTTTGAGCCGAGATCTTCAAGCAACCCAAACACACATCGATCGAGCTTCAATCGCGAAACCGGAAGTGAATACGTGCTAGTCTAGGCATTCCTAACATTCCTACGTGGCAGTTAGTCGTCAAGCATTCTAAGTTCGCTTTCTCTCGCAAGCACTCTAAGGTGAGTTTCACGGCCCCTTTTCTTATGATTTAAACTTGGGGGAGAAAACATGGGTACGAACATTTAGATTTTACATTTCAATTATATCACTTGTTGTACTAAGCGCAAACATATCATGCAAGTCCTTACTTATCGAACCGTTTAATATATTGGATAGCGAGGTAATCTTGAGTAGTACTACTGGGCATTGACAAGCCCCACCCGCGTTAGTCGCGCTAACACGACAGGAAGTCGAACGGGTGTAACATTGACCTAAACAGTTTACCATTGTTCATGATAGACATGGTAGGAGGCAGATCAAACATAAACAGTCAGCTTCGGTGTCGAAACACTTGAGTAACATGTTATTAGGTTAGCTACCTATGATATAAATTGTAAATGGTTTTATCTAGTAAACTTTACAAACATTGAAACATGTGAACTCACCAACCTAGTGTTGACACGTTTTAGCATGTTTTCTCAGGTCATTAAGGTACAAGCACAAGCTAAGGCATGCATGCATTCGAAGTCTATCATTTTCAAACTCAAGAATTATTTATTTTATTTATTGTTGAATTGTTTATTTTTGGCGCGACTGTTTTTGGCGCATGCTTTTCATCTAACTTTTCGCTTCCGCAAGTCTTACATTAAATCAGTGTTTTCATTTCTAGTGTTGCATCGTGACTATGAGCAATACTAGTGGTTTTCTTAAACTCATATAGAGTCGTTCAAAGTAACTAATGACTGAGATCCTGGTATGTCACGCTGCTAACGGTAAAACTCCGTTAGTGGATTTTGGGGTGTGACAAATATACCAAACTACACATTTTCGAAATCGAATTTAAGCTTACAACACATCACAACGCGATATGCACAATCACTAAAACAACTAAAAACGTCGAGAACATAGAACCTTTGAAATCTATCATTAAAGATTCAACATGTAACAAGTTATTGTTCAAAGAACTAGTTCACTTCCCCTAACCCGACTTCCTTCGAGCTGATAACATTTTCACATACTCGAGAACGGGTATAGGATGGAAGTTATAAGTTGTAGCTAAAGCAAAGTATGCACAGGCTAAGCCAATGTATATTTTGAACCAAATAGATGAAAACAGAATAAGATATGTTAATACAGAAGTGATGGCTAAAACTAGTGAGCAATTTACTGAGCATTTGATTGTTGAGAGGTCTTCTTCTGTTCCTTCATTTTCAAAATGACCATTTGCAATGAAATCTGAAAGCAACTGATCCTTGTGATGAAATGTGTTTATTAGCCACTTGTCGCACTCGGGTTCTGAGGACGGGATGTCTTCTAGAAGGAAGCGGCGAACGTGAACGTGAACTTCGGAAGGTTCTACGCCGAAAACGTTGTCCAGGAAAGTGGGACACCGGTTCTTGTATGCTATTGTTACATCATACACTGAAAAAAAATCATCAAAAGTAAGGGTTTGTTTAGTATGGAAAGTGTTAAGGTGATTAACTTTTGAAGAGAAATAACTTAGGGGTGGTAACTGTATCGGGTTGGTGGGTTGAAATTGATGAACCTAAAGATGATCTGTATATTTATTCGTATCAAATATATCAACCCTAACCCATACACACTTAAAAGTTAAAACCAAATAACCTGAACATGACCCATGTAACCCGTTTATTTAAACGGGTCCAACGGGTTGGCAAGTCAAAATGGGTCGGTGGGCTGTAATCAAGTTATACAAGTTAGCAAATTTTATAAATTATAATTTTTTTAATGGGTTTCTAGTCGACCTGTTTAATTTTAATACAACCCGAACACGAAACAAGTTAGACATGTCAACTAAAAAACGAACCGTTTATTAAACAGTTAGACTGACAAAACGAGTTAGACATGTCAACCCAAAATACAAACTGTTTATTAGACTGACGAAACGGATTAGACATGTCAACCCAAAAACAAACTGTTTATTGAAAGGTTAGACTGACGAAACGGGTATACATGCCAACCAAAAAACAAATTATTCATTAAACAGTTAGACTGACGAAACAGGTTATAGCATGTCATCCCAAAAACAAATTGTTCATTGAACGGATAAACTGACGAAACGGGCTAGACATGTCAACCTAGACACAAACTATTTACTAAAACGGTTAGGCCGACCAACCAAAAACCTGATTATTTTCATATCAGGTTCGTGTCATGTCAAAATCCGGAGAACATACTAGATATATAAGGTGTTTTATAAAGATGATTATGATAACAAGATTATGGATGATGTAAAACCTGCATCTAAAGAGTCCCTTAAGATTTTCAAACAAGCATGAAAGCCTCTTGTTTTTGGAAGCAACACATTCTTCAAAACAGGCAGTCCATTTTCAGCAGCAAATTTTTGGCTTTTCATACATTTTTCTTCCCTGCTCATGTAAAAAAAAAGTTAACTGCTCATAAAAACCATCAAAATTACGCGATAAAATGAAAAAAAAAGAGTATTAACGAATTACGTGAAATCAGTTCCTTCAGGGAAAATAGCAAGCCACAACGGGTCAAACGGGTTAGTAAAAGTTAACAGCATCTTTCGCATCATAAATTCATCGACTTCCCACTTTCTTTCAACCGAAATAAACTCCAAAACATGAAATCCCCAACCGAAAACAGGCAGTTTCAACAAACTACTTTTAAGAACATATTTGATGCATCCTATGCATCCTTTTCTTAGTGCAAGATCCCAAAGATACATCCAGTCAACTTCTGTTTTGTGATTAACAATAAGTAACACGCGCTCCCGTTTTGGAACAGTTTCTCCAGAAAAAACCACCTTTGTTTTGTTAATCTTTTCAAATAAAAAGGGCCATAAAGCTAACCAAAGACCAAAAAGGAAGGTTGTTATTTTCCTACTGTAATGTATGCTAAAAAGCCTAAGGAAAACTGCAGCAAAAGGTCCCAAATAGATCAAAAACATGAAAGAGGTTGAAAGATAAACTACCAAACATGCTAAACCCCTTAATGCCCTTGGAAAAGTCAAAGGGTAGTTCTTTGACCCATCTTTGACTTCTGACTTCAGAACCATTTTTCTGCAAATTAAAGATGATTCAACTAGCTTAGTGAAGAAACATAATACTAATAGATGATTAGAGGCTAAGAACATCTTAATTGCAGATAAAACTTGGTGGTTGAAAAGGAAATGAAACTAGACTCACAATATATATGCTTTGCTTGAAATTAGCAGAAGAATCTGTAAATTGTTTGGTAACAAAACAATAAGAAATTCATGGAAATTGGCCACTTATATATTAAAACTTCTTTATAGGTCACCTGAGTATGTATTATGTTCCGTTTGTACCAGTTTCTAATAAAAATACTCTGGAATTTTGTAAAATGACAAAAATGCGTTACTTTTTTACATCGAATGATTGTTTTTTTTTATAAATATGTCTTTTCAAAACTATAAGGGCATTTTTGTCACTGAACATGTTTTAAATCAAATTTGGTATAAACAAGCATGATACATGTACTTGGGTGGTTTATAAAGTAGTTTCGATATATTGGTGACTACCCTTTTCATAATGTTAAAATATGTATAAATGTCATTAAATAGTAATGAAGTTTCATTTATGCCGCTAAATAGTCACTGAGTTTCACCTAAGTCACCCAACTTTCAATTTTGTTTCAATATTGTTAATTTTGATAAATTGATTGACAATCCATATAGCCCGTCACATATATTAACGTGACACGTAGATTGTGTAAAACAACTTTTTAACATTTTTTTTACTCCTAAGTATTGTGTATATCTGCACTTGCAAGATTTAAACTCATACAACTTTCATGGGGGCAATCACCATTGCCACTAGACCATAAGACCATGGGCTGAACTAATAACGTTCCAACAGATTTTACATAACGAATACGCACTTTATTAATTTTATGCAACTTATACGAAGCATGTGATGTTAACTCATAAAACATTTATAACATCGAAAAAAAGATTAATACCATAAAAAAAAAACTATACTTTTTTTCATTTTTCACGAAAAAATCCTTCAAACCAATTTCATATATTAAAGTACATGAACTTGTTTAGATTGAACACATTCATGAAATCAACGATAAACGTTGGCTACTAGCACACTCGTTACATGCATGAAGACTACGAAAAAACAGATTTCTACGAAAACGTTGATGGAAATGTTTCTATAATCGAAAACTCTTCCGATTTCATCAAATGGCCGATGATATCGAAAACAAACAAATTAGAAACAAAATATACGATCTAGAATCTCTGGTTCAATCGTTCAACATTGGAACAATCACGAGAACGAATGCGTACCTAAATCGAATCGGATTGAAGATAACGATGAATTGAGTATGGTGAACGAACGGCTCGTCGGCACCTCTACTTTAAATAGCCATGACGAATTGTTCGAGTTGAGAGTGGGTGGGAGTTGGGACGGATACAATTGGCTTTTGCAAAGACACTTCTTAAATATAGGGGTGAGGAGAAAAACAATTAATGGAATCATTAGTAAATAAAACTAGTTTTTCTTTCCGTGCTTCGCGGCGGAAGTTTGGTCGTTTTCTTCCACGTCACGTGACAGAAGTTTGGTTGTTATTGGTTTGGTTCGTCGAAAACTATAGAAGTGAATACCGATATTGGTTTGGATAAAACCAATACTGATCACGATAATGGCACTTGCAGTAGCCTACGATACCAGAAAATACTCGATTTTGAATACAACTCCGTTTTAAAACAAATTTATATCGGAACATTAACAAAAAAACTAAAGACAACCTCGCACTTCGTTAATCTTTTTAAAGTTAACGAACAAAAGTTATTACAGAAAAACGAAATTATAAGAAAATTAGACGAGTTTAAAGTGTGTACTACATATAGTATGCGAGATGAAAGTGAAGAAAAAACAATGCCACTTGACATCATCACGAAGGAACTACCAGTATTCACTCCCATAGCCTTTAAAGTATATAGACTCCAAAAAGAAAAAAAAACTAAAAATGCAATAGTGATACTTTAGTTTTAATACAAACATAAACAACAGAGTCAAGAGGCCCGTTGATCTTTGGTTATTAGATCGTTTTTTATATCAAATCCAAGGTTTCTTTAAAAATCATAAGTTGGACCCCTTCGTCGTAGTCGGTAGAGAATAAAGTTGTATGATCGTAACACCCTAGGCAAATCACACATTGACCATGAATATGATAGATGCTGGGTTTATATGTAAACCGCCTCAAATATCGCCAACTTGTTTTGAGCGTGATAGGTGTGATTGAGATGAGAACTTCACAGTTAAGCGTGCTCAGGAGCAGTATGGGTGACCTCTTGAGAAGCCTCTACCAAGGCAACAAAAACAAAGCCGTGAGCTCCTCATGGGCTAAACGACAATAATTTTGGTACAAGAGGCTGATTGTTACAATGATTACCATCTGGTCAAGAAATTTTGGTTTCGCCACTAGCTTTTAATACTTTTTATAACAGAATATATTGGTGCGGTTTTAGTTACATAAATTTACATAGTTGTATTGAGCGAACCGAATTATTAGAAACCAAACCATTATATAACTGAATCAAACTGAACTGCTTAGTATAATTGAGGAGGAAATTGGAGTTTCAATATGTATTAAACTCCCGTGCTGGACCCTGCCACCGGATTGCATGCAGAAAACTTATAAACCAGTAAAAAATGAGTAAAAATCTGTAAAAATAAGTGAAAATCACAAAAAATATTTTTATTGATTTTTATAGATTTTTTTTTATATTTCAACTATTTTTTATGGTTAAGTTTGCAATCGTAAGTCACATGGATGACACAAGATTTAAAATTGACAACGTGCAGGTTTAAGTCTACTACTAATTTTTAAAATTAATCAAAATTTAAAATTGACTTAAGCAAACATTAAATATTAGACTTCAAATATCCCCATCATAAATAGACTGATAACACATTTACCATAAAATTACTTATCGCAAAACAAATTAACATCACCATCATCGGTTGCCTCCACATTTGAAGTATATTTCATTCTCATCCATGTTCAAAGATGTGTAACCGTTTGGAAACTTCTAATTTCTTTTAATCACGCAAACGTGTTTATATAGATAAATTTACAATATCGACATGGTGTTATAAAGTTTGTAATCAATATTTTCATAAGAATGACCAGCCCTCTTACCGATTCACTAGTTGGACCGATTATAGAGTTTTTAAAAATCGGATAACATCATACATTAAATTACAAGTTTAGACCCCGTGTAATACACACGGGTGAAAACATCAATACATAAATTCCTCAAATTTTATTTATTTATTTTACATGTGTAAAAATGTATTACTGTATACTAAGGATATAAAACAAAATTCAAAATATGTAAAAAATAATATATAATTGGGTTTCGGAAATACGTTAATTACTATTTAATGTAATTTGACTTTTTCATTTACTATTTATATAACTTCAAACAAAATTGTAACTGCCATATTTTCAAAAGCCACTAAAAAATTAATTTTACCCTATAGGATTTACGAGAAAATTTAGCCTGCGTTCCGCGGCGGGATGCGAACTTTAAACGTTTAACACAGTGACATTAACGTGGCTAAGAAAAAAATATATGGTTAAATACATAAAAGAAACGTATGAAGTTACGACGCCTCTATTAGGGAGATACAACTCATGATATTTAAATTTGAATACAACTACGTTTTTAACAAAATTTATACCGGGACATGAGGAAAAAAAATGAAATAAACAAACGAAAAGTATTAAGGAAAAATCAGATTATATACACTACAAGGGGTAAACTTTTAATTTATAAATTTGAGAGGGTCAAAGTGATAACAAAGTTAAGGGGTGAGTTTTGAAGAATTTTGAAATCTGAGGGGTAGAATGTGTGGTGGCAAAGGCCATTCACACTTCCTAATTTGAGTAGAACTACCTTTTTAACAAAATTTATACCGGGAGTTAAAGAAAAAAACTTATAAAACAAACGAAAATTATTAAGAAAAAAAATCATATTATATATACTATAGATGGTAAACTTTTAAATTTAGAAACTTAAGAGGGTAAATGTGACATTTTACAAAGTTGAGGGTGATTTTTGATATTAAGGGGTGAGTTTTGAAGTATTTTGAAAGTTGAGTAGTGGAATGTGTCGATGGCAAAGACCACTGACACTTCCTATTAAGAGTAATGAAATTTACATAATGGTAAAAAAAAGGTTTCAATTTCATCATTTGTTGAAAGGGTTAAACAAAAAGTTAAACATTAGTAACATATTAAAACTTTGTTTAAGAGTGGAGTTTGATAGTCTGTACATTACTGATATATAATTAGTATAACTCATAACAAAGATTTAATCCCAAAAGTATGCTCGTCTCCGATCCGGAGAACTTGTTTACCATTTTCGTCCATTCGGACTGTCTCATCTTAAAATGTTTAACTTAAAAGGATTACCATAAAACTAAGTGAGTTCATATTATAAATATAAAAAAAATGTTAATAATTTTTTTGAATAAAAGTTTTTTTTATAAAAATCATCAAGGCTACGTACGCCTATGCGGGTCAACATATACATCCAACGTACGACATTAGCTTTTTCCGGGTGCTCCGTAGAGCTAGTGTAGGATACGTCCTCTAGCGTATTCGTATGTTGATTACGATATTTTTCAAGTGTTCATTAAAGATGATCATACTATTCTACATACAAGGTGATGACAATGATCGAACACACAATTAGAAGTAATGGAGAAAGATCAAGATGCAACCTTCAACAACAATATGATCATGCTTATAAAGGAAGGTGCAAGCTAGAACATGAATATGTTGTGGAATTAGAGAGAGAAACAAAAATGATATAAAAGTTAAGTTTTTATAAAATTCAAGTGATTTACAAAAACTAAGTTTTATAAAATGAAAGTCATTTTGATAAAAGTTTTTTTTATAAAAACCAAAGTTATGAGATTTAAACAAGAGATAATACATACACTGCATATTCATAGCTTTGAAATTTAAACAAGAGATAATGCATACTTAATCAAGTTTAAATAAAAAGTGAATTTTAAGAAAAACTATTCACACCCTTTAATTTTCTACACATTTTAAGCTATTCCATATGTTTGTGAAGGATACATGCCTTTCAAACAAACAATTGAAGTTTGATGACCTCAAACTCGTGTAAAACTTGACATGTTTTAAATTCAATGAGATTCTTTTATCTCAACATCATGGGTCAAGTTACAAACCAATTTAGGAGAGACTCATGGTCTCAAAGATTATTCATATGCCCTCTATTCAGTGATATTCATATCAAATAAGAGGTTTAACCTCCATCACACAACACAATGAGTATTGTTCATGAAATCCAATTTATAAGCACAACAATTAAAAAATAATACATTTAGAATACACTTGGACTTGCACATAACCATACCATATCATTCTTTAACATACCAACATCCAATAAATTTGTATACTTTAGACATAGAGTGAACTCACCTTTTTGTTATAAGCTCCTAACAAGTTAATATAGTTATTAGTGTGATGCTTGAGTATATTTGCATATATAACCACCATTTGGCAAATTATACTACTTTAACATCTAAACATAGTCTAATTATGTTTACTTAAGTGTTAGGATTCATTTGACCCCAATAGAACACTTATAATGGAATATGAACGTCTTGGTTCTTTGCTTGACCTGTTTGAAACTAAAACTTGCATAAGTCACTAATATCACTTCCGATTGCAATTCAATCACTTTTTTTTGAACAGCAGACAATATATTATTACCACACGCCTAGCAATTCTATCACTTTAACACATTAAGATAGGTACAAGTGATCTGTTAAAACTAATATCGAGTAATTTAACATGGGAATTCACCATTTGATCACTTTGAGGCTTAAATGATTAAAACCTCATTTTCCCAAAAATCACCACTTTGATATTTTAATCTCATATCTTAATTTAAACTCGTTTCAATAGTCTTTTTGGTTAATTCTTATTAATAAATGCTGATTATAACACTATTTTGCTTAAAGCTCATTATAGGTGAAACTTGGTCAAAGTTACTAAGAACATACCCATCCAATTTTTGATTTTCTCATGTAATTTTAATTATAAACATCTGTTTCCCCATCCTTTAACTTCATAAATTCCCTAAACTCCCGAACTTGGTTTTTGTCCAAATTCCATTAAAACCCATTTCATCAATTTCTTGATTATGGATCATATTTGAAACCAATGGTTTGTAATAAATATAAATAATTTTTAGTAATGATTCTAAACCATTTTACTTAAAGAATACCATCAATCTCAAGTAACTTTCAATCATTAGGTTAAAACCCATTAAATCCCTAAAATTAGGGATGAGGGATAAAGATTTCTTATCAAGAAGGTATGAATGATTTTATCACCCTTAGATGTTGAACTTATTGATGGTTAAACTAAAATGTTTAGTTTTGGGGTCTTATTGTTATTGTTATAAACATAGTTGTAAACTATGTTTAGAGTCAAAGTTGTAATATTGTAAATATGTAGGGTCTAATTTGTAATAGGGTAATTAGGTAACCCGTTGTTTTGATCAAACGATGCGTTATTTGATTACACCGGTTTGTATCCTATAAACCCTAGGGATGGTCATTTGTGAAAGGGTTGGAACAAATTGTTAATCAAAATTCTAGTTTGTGTGTGAATTATTCATCTTCTTATTTCAATTTCATTCTTTGATTACCATTAGTGGTATCAAAGCGGTTTTCAAGCATATAACCGATCAAGGGAAAGAAAGATTAAAGTAGCGATCATAGTATCAATTGTAGTTGCGATCAAATGGATATTGCCAATTAGTTTTTGTTGAATTTATATTTGATCAGAAGTGCGGGTTTCGGTTCTAAACAACATAATCATCATCGATCAAAATTAAAGAAATTTAGGGGCGACAAAGTTAAAGGACGATCCAAATACGATTTCTGGAAATTAATTCAATGTAATTGAAGTCCAAAAGGCACCAATTATTCAAGATCCAAACAAGATCATTCAAGATTGAATCAAGAAGTGGAGATTCAAAGAAGAAATCATCAATTTCCGACGTCCAAATAAGTATCATGTCCGTTCTCTAAACTCGGTCAGAAAATATCAATTTAGAAACACTGAATTGATTAGAAAAGGAACTAGGAGAGGTTAGTGAATTCGGTTTTGTATGTTTTTCTATCAAAATGAATAGACAGATGCCTATTTTTAAAAAATAAATAAAATAAACATACAAACCAAGTAGGTATTCGGTTATTAGAACAGGAAAACAAAAAGTTTAGAAACTTGGTCAAGGGGATTAAGATCAACTACGGTAAAGCGGGTTTGATTATCAACAACAGATAGTCGAGTTTGATCATCAACTGCGGATATGCGAGATTGATTATCAACAACATGTAGGAGGGTTTGATTACCAACATCGAAAAGTCTGTATTGATCAGAATCAAGAGATCAAAGAAATCATGCTTGTTTTCCTTGGAAATCTTGTACAAGTATAATCAGCAAGATTATTTTTATTTTTTTTTGTTTAGAGGCATAAGTAAAAGTAGAATCGGATAAGTACTTGTGGGAAGAGAAATTTCATTAGATTTGGAAAAAGAAGACATGTTCAATGGATGAGAATTCATCCAAGACCAAGAACAAAGAGATTGTGGCAACAAATGACGGAGGGACGTCAATGACTTTCTAGTGCCCGATTTTACAAATTACACCATCTGGGCTGTCAATATTAGAGAAATCTTTAACGTCCATAGAATATGGAAAGCATTGAAACCAACCAAAGGAAATGAAGTCGGTCAAAAGAAGAAAAACCAAGCAATTTCACTAATGTATCAAGCAATTCCAGAAAATATGGTACTACAAATTGCTAAACTTACTTCAGCCAAAGATGTTTGGGAAGCAGTAAAGGTTCGGCACGTAGGAGTTGATATGCTTAAATAAGCGCGATTACAAACACTCGAGTCAGACTTTAAATTTCTAACGATGGTCACTAATGAGTCACTTGATGTCTATGTGGGGAAAATTAGTGGAATTGTGTTAGAAGCAAGGAATCTTGGACATACAATGAATGAAAAAAACTTGTCCCGGAACTACCTAGTTCTGTATAAGAAAAGTTCATACAACTAGTTGCTACAATTAAGCAATTTGCTGATCTTAACACAATACCATTCCAAGATGTCGTAGGAAGATTAAAAGATTTCGAAGAATGAACTAAGAAGCAAACTAAGGAGGAAGACGTGTCTAGTAATTTGCTATTCACCAAGGAAGACGAAAGGGAGAAGACTAAACATAAGTGTGAGCATTGCGGTTGTGGAAACTCGAATTGAGATGACTTTGGACGTGGCCGAGGAAGAGGTCGGGGTCCAGGAGAGGTCGAGGTGATGGTCGAGTACAATGGGAGAAAAGTCACATAAGTGTATCAAGTGTAACAAACTCGGATATTACATGAATGAATGTCCGAATTGGGAGAAAGAGGAGTAAAACCTGATCTGACACGAGGATGATGAACCAAAATTGCTGTGATCAATAAATAAAGAAAGCTGAATACCTTACTTTAACTACATTTAGTTTAAGGGGGAGTATTGACGATTAAACAAAAATGTTAAGTTTAGGAGTCTTATTGTTATTGTTGTAAACTATGTTTAGAGTCAAAGTTGTAATATTGTAAATATGCAGGGTATATATTGTAATAGGGTAATTAGGTAACCTGTTGTTTTGATCAAACGAGGCATCGCTTGATTACACTGGTTCGCATCCTATAAACCCTAGGGATGGTCATTTGTGAAATGGTTGTCTCACATTGTAAATAAAAAATTCTAGTTTGTGTGTGAATCTTTCATCTTGTTCTTTCAGTTTCGTTCATTGATTATCAACATAACTTCGATTAGGAGCTTGCATGTAACTTCAATTATGTTGAATTGGTCTTCTCTAGGTCTCTTCTCATCTTCTCGACATACACACACATCACACATGAACTTTCTGGGTTTTCTTTGAGAGAAAAGTGGCTCTCATTTGAACTTACTAAGTTTTTAATAAATTTTGGTGAACCACAAATGACACCCCAAGATTAAACTATTAGGCTTTGAGATATAAAAGTTTTGGTAGTAACATTCTTTGTTACATGTCAAGGGTTTTAATTATCTTTTTTAGAAATAATAAGTAGAGGGGTTGTTTTGTAATTCTTGTATTGTTGAGGGACTAGTGGGGTTAGCCGATTAGTAGTTTAGTTAGTCGTTATATTCGTTGTAAACAGAAAGTTCATTATCATGATAATGATTTGATTCGTTTTCCTCTTCTTCGATTCTCTCTCAAACTCTTATCATAACAATGGTATCAGAGCCACCGATTCTCGTCGGAGCTCAATTGTGATCACTTTATCGATTCCGATCATTTGTTCGTGATACTTCGAGTTCAATTTTGCCCTAATTGAAGACATGGCAACCAGACAACAAGAGATGAAACGCTTGGAGAAATTAGCGCAAGCCAATACGAGCTTGATTGAAGGACAACAAGCAATTTTGGACCAGAATTCTGAAGCAATTAAGATGTTACAAATTAGCATGACGACCTTGGTTACTCAAATGGCGGATATTAGTACCAAATTAGGTACTGATAGAGGGGGTAATCAGCACGAACAACGTTTGGTTCGTACTGGAAGGCTTGATTTTTCGAATTTTAATGGTGACGAAGTGGAAGGTTGGGTAATTCGGTGTAATCATTTCTTTGCGGTAGATAAAACACATGAAAATGCAAAGGTGTACTATGCTGTTGTTAATTTGGAAGGTGCAACACTTGAATGGCATCAAGGTTATGTTGAGAGTCAAAACAAAAGTGTGGATGAAATTACATGGGACGAGTATTCCAGATCAGTGACCACATGATTTTTTGAACGATTGTCTGAAGATGCTATGGAAGAATTAAAGAATCTCAACCAGACAGGTTCACTTTCTGATTACACTAGAGCCTTTGATACCTTATTGAATAGGGTTAAACTGAATGATGAATATGCTGCTAGTTTGTATGTTGGTGGTTTAAAACCTGAGATTCGTTGTCTAGTCAAGATCTTTAAACCTAAAACAATGCGTGATGCTATAGCTATGGCTAAGCAGCAACATGTAGTGTTCACTACTCTATTTGGGGACAAGGATATTAAAAAAATTAATGCTACTAGTTCTACTAGTACTCGCTCTAAGTATGCTACTACACTACCTACTAAGAGTATAGTCACTCATAGTAATACATTGGCTTTATTACCTACTCCTTCGGGTAATAGGATGAATAAGAATGTTAAGAAGGTTCCTGCTAAAGTAGCTGAAGAAAAGAGGGCTAAGGGAGAATGTTTTTGGTGTAATGAGAAATACACACCAACCCATAATTGCAAGTTTAAACATCTGTATGTTTTAGAAATTCATGGGGATGATGATATGGATGAAACAGTTTGTATAGATGGGGATAATGAGAAAGAAACAGAAGCTCAGATCTCTTTATATGCTATGACAGGGGTAAATTCTTTTTCTACTATGAGGGTAGTGGGTACAATTGGTACAAGACAAATACAAATTTTGGTAGACTCTGGTTCCACTCATAATTTTGTTAATTCCAAAATGGCTACCAAGTTGAATTGTCCTACTAAAGAAGTTCCTTTAATGAAAGTGTGCTAATGGCAAAGAATTAGACTGCCACCAATTGTGTCCAGATTTTCAATGGCTTATGCAAGGAGTATGGTTCAAAACTGATGTCTTGTTATTACCATTGGACAATTATGATATGGTTTTGGGTATATAGTGGCTACAATCCTTGAATGATATTGTTTGGAATTTTAAGACTTTGACTATGCAATTCACTATGGATTCAAAAGTTATGGAATTAAAGGGAATCAATAAGAATAGTGTTTCTTTATGCTCTTTGGAAAAATTATCTTCCATGTTGTGTAAAGATACTCCTATGGTCAGACTATAATTGTTTAGTATGCAAGAAAGGGTCAATGGTTATTTTCAGTATCAAGCAACTGTTTCTGATGATCAACAAAATGGTGATATCAATGCCTTATTAGACCAGTTTGAAGATGTTTTTAGCATTCCTGATGGGTTACCACCTAACAGGGATTGTAATCATAAAATTCAGTTAATAGATGAATCAGTCACGATCAATCAAAAGGCTTATAGATACCCAGTGGGTCAAAAGGATATCATTGAGAAGATGGTACAAGAAATGTTGGATATGGGCATTATTAGGCCTAGTGGTAGTTGTTTTGCTTCTCCTGTTGTGTTGGTTAAAAAAAGATGGCTCTTGGAGATTATGTGTGGATTACTGGAAACTTAATGATCAAACTGTTAAGAACAGATTCCCAATTCCATTAATTGAGGAACTGTTGGAAGAGTTAGGAGGGGCTGCAGTATATTCTAAATTGGATTTAAGGTTTGGTTATCATCAGATTAGAATGAATGAAACTGACATTCATAAAACTGCTTTTAGAACTCACCAAGGCTTATTTGAGTTTCTAGTCCTTCCTTTTAGACTCACTGATGCACCTGCCACATTTCAAGGATTGATGAATTCAGTTTTTCAGAAATTATTAAGGAAGTCAGTCCTAATATTTTTGATGATGTGCTTGTCTTAGTAGAACTATGCAGCAACATGTATCTGATTTAAGGGAGGTACTTCAATTGTTTAGAGATCATCAGTTGTTTGCCAAAAGATCTAAATGTTCTTTTGCTGGTTCTAAGGTTGAGTATTTGGGCCATATTATTTCAAAAGAAGGGGTATCTACAGACCCTTCTAAGATTGAGGCAGTACAAAATTGGCCCATTCCTACCACCGTGAAGCAATTGAGAGGGTTTCTATGCCTCATTGGTTATTATAGAAGATTTGTGTCTTCTTATGGCACAATTTCCAAACCTCTAACCAGTCTTCTACAAAAGAATGCTTTTCATTGGTTTGAGGTAGCTCAGGTGGCATTTGACACATTGAAATTGGCTACGATTCAAGCACCTGTTTTAGCTCTTCCTGATTGGTCTCAGGAGTTTATAGTGGAGACTGATGCTAGTTCTAAAGGGTTGGGGGCTGTTTTGATGCAAGGAAGGCACCCCATTGCTTATGTCAGCCAAGCCCTTTCAGCAAGGCAATGTGCATTATCTGTGTATGAGAAGGAATTGTTAGCCATTTTATTAGCAGTGAAAAAATGGCATCAATATCTCATCCTTAAACATTTTACTATCATAACATATCAGAAGAGTTTAAAGCACTTATTGGAACAAAATATCACAACTCCTTTACAACATACTTGGTTAAGTAAACTAATATGATTATCACATTGTCTATAAAAAAGGCATTGAAAATTATGCTACTAATGCTTTATCCAGAGTCCATAGTTCTACTCTTTTTCAGATGGCAGTTTCTCCTTATGATCCACTCTTAATGGATAGAATTAAAGATCATTGGATTCACAATACTGAAGCTCAAACACTAATTCAGAAGTTATCTCAAGGTGAATCCATTAAGCATATGGCTTGGAATGGTACTTTGTTAACAAGAAAAAACAAATTGTGGATTGGAAAGCAAGATGATTTAAGGAAGGAAATTATATCCCTCTGTCATTCTTCAGCTGTTGGGGGCCATTCAGACATCCAACCTACCTTACAGCAATTCAAGAATATGTTCTATTAGAGAAGGGCTGATAAGGATATCAAAAAATGGGTCAATACTTGTGATGTTTGTCTTAAGGCTAAATATGAAGCCATAACTACTCCAGGGTTATTGAATCCTTTACTTGTACCTCAATCTGTGTTTACTGATGTTTCCATGAATTTTATTAGTGGTTTACCCAAATCTGGGGGTAAAGATACTATTCTGGTGGTTGTCGACAGATTCACTAAGTATGGTCATTTCATTCCTTTGAAACACCCTTTTTCTATTGTCCAAGTTGCCCATGTTATGATGGATTCTGTTTTTAAGTTGCATGGATGTCCATTGAATATTGTGTCTGACAGAGATCCTATTTTCAAGAGCTTGTTTTGGAAAGAATTCTTAAAGTTGCAGGGTATTGAACAAGCATTATCTATTGCTTATCACCCCAGTCAGATGGGCAAACAAAAGTTTTAAATCGATGTTTAGAGACTTACTTAAGATGTATGGTAATGTCTGAGCCTAACAATTGGTTAAAATGGTTATCCTTGGCTGAATGGTGGTATAATACCACTTGGCATTTTGCCATTAAAATGGCTCCTTTCAAGGCTTTGTATGGCATTAACCCTCCTTTACATCTGCCTTATATTGCTGGTACCACAACTGTGGCTTCTTTAGATGAGTGGTTACTTACTAGAGATGCCATGCTCCTCGCTTTAAAACACTCCTTGGAGAGAGCCAAGAATCGTATGAAACAGTTTGCAAATTTGTAAAAGGAGTGATAGACATTTTGTAGTGGGTGACTGTGTCTATCTTAAATCCCAACCTTATGTACAGACTTCATTAAGAGTGCATAAGTATTCCAAACTATCTCAAAAATATTATGGTCCTTTCCAAGTTATCAAGAAAGTAGGGGTAGCTGCTTATACATTGGACCTTCCTTCGGGTTCCCAATTACATCCTACATTTCATGTGTCTTTACTAAAGAAGGCTTTTGGTCCACCAGTTCATCCGGTCCCTCTTCCGTCTGGCCAGGAGCAATTGTTACAACCATTGGCTATTCTTGATAGGAAGTTAGCTTGAAGTGGTAGTAAGGCTGTTGTGAAATTCTTGGTTCAATGTGATCACTTGCCAGTTCATGATTCGACTTGGGTGGAGGTTGAGGCATTTATGGCTCGTTATCCAGATTTTCAAATTGATTCTTGAGGTCAAGAATGTTTAATGGAGGGAGTTTTGTTACATGTCAAGGGGTTTAATTATCTTTTTTAGAATTAATAAGTAGAGGAGTTGTTTTGTAATTCTTGTATTGTTGAGGGACTAGTGGGGTTAGCCGATTAGTTGTTTAGTTAGTCGTTATATTCGTTGTAAACAGAAAGTTTGTTATCTTGATAATGATTTGATTCGTTTTCCTCTTCTTCGATTCTCTATCAAATTCTTATCATAACACTCTTGACCCAAGAAGTTGACTCTCTTGTCATTTTGGTAAAAAAAAAACCAAATGATGACATAAGTGTCGAGCCACAAACGAATACTTTCATTATTATTAAATAAATATTCTTTTAATTTTTAATAGAAACTAACAATTTTTGAAACATATGTTAAAAAATATGTCCAAGCCACCAAAATCAAATTGTCAAATCGTAAATATGGCCGATGCGACCGACCAACCCAAGCCAGGCAGTTAGGTTGGTTGTTTTTCAAAACCGTAGTTAGCGGTTCTATATAGAATTTTCATTAAAACAAACTGAACGAAACTTTAAACACCAATTATTATACTACAATTTGAAGTGCCTGCGGCCACTGTTCATGGAAAAGTGGTTTACAAATAACAAAAAAGAAAATATAACCCTGTTTACTATTATGATATATTTTTTTATTCCGTATCAGAGTGAATTAGAGGTGCACAAGTCGATCTTTCAAAACGAACCCGGTTTGAAACCAAACCGGAACTACCAAAGTTAAAACTTGTTCATTTTGAAACCAGTTTGTGCGATAAAAACCTAAACCTACTGAAACCTGTGTAGGGTTGGTTTGGAACCGGTTTAAAAAAACTGTAAATTATTTAAAAATTAAACATATCATATCTTTATTTATTTTTTTGAAGTTTAAATATTACAAAAAATAAAATACATTAAAATTAAAAATTAGTAAATGCAAAAACATTACAATAAATATTTTTATTTTTTTGCTTTTAATTGTTGACATCGACGTCGTTATTTAGTGTTTGGTGTTTATTATTTGTCGAAACTATTGCTACTATGAAACACCCAAAACCCGGGGGTCTCAACAATATGGATTTAGTCATCCAAAACATAGTTCTTAAACTATAAAACTTCATTCATGCACAACGGAAAACATTCAATTGTAACATAAACATCTTTCAAGTCAATACATAATCCATAACAAAACATAAATGTTTAAAGGCAAATAATTAATAACGGGATGTCAGTCTTCAGGTAGAGTAGCCAATCCATTCATTCCTTTCAGTCCTTTAAACTTCTATACTCTGTCTAACACTAACCTGATATGCATACTAAAAGTCAGTTTCACTGTGCGAGTTCTAGTTTTCATAAATAATTAAGGCATTAAACTTTAAGCACATAATAATGCTTGTAAAATATAAGGCTCCTTTAGCCACTTGCACATAGGAAAGACTCTTTTATCTGGTTGCACATAGACAAGACTCATTTATCATGCTTGCACAAAGGCAAGACTCCTTTATCATGCTTACACATAGGCAAGACTCCTTTATCATGCCTAACTATGGTAAGAATTCCTTTATCATGCTTGCAATGTATGCAAGACTCCTTTAGCTATTACTTTATCATATACACTATCACATACTTTAGTTTATCAGATTCGTCTATCACATACTTTACTCTATCATGGTACTTTATCAATCACTTTACTTTATCACATTACACATTAGCCTTACATCATTTATTTAATATGACCAATTTCTTATAAAACACTTTTATTTATTAATTTCTTTAACATGCTTTAACAAGTATGCACATCACCCCAAAAGTAGGTAAAAAAGGAGTATAGAACTCCCATGTAGGATGTAACACTATCTGCTAAAAGTTGGAAAGTCTTGACCCTTGCAGGTACAAGACCACTCTAACAATCTAGCCAAAGTTCACATCTGAAAACTTGGTCATCATTTTGTACAACTCTTAATCGAAACATCTTTACCATCGAAACATTACGCCCATTGAAACATTGATGTTTTGAGGGAACCTTCATCGAAACATAAAGTTTTCGATGGTGAACTTTCATCGAAACATCCATCGAAACATAAAGCTTTTGATGGAAACCTTTCATCAAAAAAATGCATCGAAACATGGAATTTTCGATGGAAACATCCATCGAAACATACCTTCTTCCTTAGCCCAAACCCTAACTTTGCATGCAATGGTGGCTGATTTGAAAACGCATCAAGATTCAATCTTTAACGACCCCAAAGACTTGAAATCTTCATACAACATAAATACCACTATCTTCCATTGATAGGGTGCGAAATAGAATGTAAAGTTCTTACCTTTGAGAAGTTCTAAACGAAACTGAGATGAACACCTCCTTAATTCAACTTGCAACAATAGAGACACCATCTTCTACTCCCTAGGGTGAATGATCCAAGGAGTTCCAACGAGATGGGCTCATTTTTCGTTCTCTCCCCATGCTCTCTTTCTCTTTCTGCCGAAAACACGCACAAATGATATTGAATGGAAACTTAAGGCCCACCTCTGTAATATCCTAGAAATATGGAAACCTACAATTCGGGTTAACGGACACCCCGAACCCTTAGTTAGCATGACAAAGCGTAGTGTTGATCGAAGTTTCACGTCTAATTACCGAATTGGACCCGCATGGTCATCATTAAGCCATCGATTTTATATCGCGCAGTTAAAAGGAAACGAGGACTCGAATGTAACTTTGGATGGTATATAATCAATAGTTTAGAAAACCCTAATCCATTCTTGGTTGGGTTTTGGGTGACGGCAGAAAAGAACCAAGAGAGAGGGTCGCCGGGAAAAAGGGGAGGAGCTCGGTGGTCCAACGGCGGTCGCATGGCAGGTTCGAGCGAAGAACTACACATCAAACCAAGGTAATCCTCGTTTGTTCCATTTACATGATTGTTTGAATGCTTGGTAGAAACGCCCAACCCGGATTATTAGTTTCTTTATGATTATGGTCGGCGACTTTGTAAGGAGGGTTGGTGGTGCCCGGCTGTAGTGGGGGTGCGAGTACGTCAGGAGGCCGACGGTGTGGCGATTGCACGGGATAGGAATGGGCAGTATCGAGGAGTCACAGTAGTGACTCGGTGGTGGTGTCCGGTGGTTCGTAGTCGGCAAGTGAGAACCTGGGGTGACCCGATGAGTGGGGTGAGCGGCTTCCATGAGAGAGAGAAGCGTGTAGTGATGGTGTCCGACGATGATTATGGCAGTGATGGTGGCCCTTCACGGCTGCAAGCGACGGGGGAAAATGGTGGGTTTCTTCGGACGTGTGAAATAACTCGGGTAGGAAGGATACGTGGCAAGGGAGATGAGGTGCAACAGGCCACGGAAAACCGTCACAGTTCCAGTGGTGCTCGGTAGTGGTGATGGAGAACGGGGAGGACGACCGGGGCTGTGACGGTAAGGTACAACTATGGTGGTAACACGGTGGTGCATGGAGGCAAGCTAGCGGTGCGCGACGGGAGGAGAAGATGAGGACAGTGACAAGGTTTTGGTATAACTATTATATGTGCTTGCATGAGAACTCGTTTTGAGCATGCGATACAGTAACGGGTGGAGGATGGTCCAATACTAGATGGTAATTACAAGGCGAATACGATTAAGGGATTTTGTGGCACACGTACGTGCATGTATGGTAACCCGAGGGTTTGACGTACGGTTTCCAAGCAGGACAGAGACGTCCGGACCACGCATATCTATAGCAATGAATTTCGAAGCTGGGGTAGCAAGTAGTCGAGGCCGAGAGTTAGAATTTAATCATTTATACGATAGGCGACGTGTGCTTAGAACGTGTTCTGATATGTGATCACGCACTTGACAGGTTTGTGATTTGAACATGGACGGACGAGTTGCTAGGCTAGGACTGAGGTTCATCATAACCGGTGAGTTTCTAATCCCCCTCTTTTAAACATTTTACTGTTTTGGGGTTATCGTACATACATTCATGTGGCGTTAATGTAATTAATCATGTTAAGGGTTTCGGGTTCTAACCCGATGTGCTTTGAGTCTAAAATGTGTATTAAGAGTCGTAGGGACAATGGTGTGCTAAAGGTGGATCGGGGAGAGTCGGGCTTTAAGTTAAATGCCCATGATTTTATGTGTGAGTCAATGATATGATTTGTTAGTGCGTGTGTTAAGGGCCGAACGGGAACCGTTGTGCCTGGTATTAAATGCTAAGGGATTTATGGTATTAAATGTGCTGTTCTAGGGTTATGCGTGAGGTGTGTGTAATTAATGACTCATGTGTATAAGGTGTGATATTACGTGTTATATTTATTTGTCGGGTTTGCTTCGTTGCCCATTGGCACGGCAAACGGGATCGTGGAGGACGAGGTCCTTCTGGAAGTCACCAAAGGTGACAGTTAGTTGACAGGTTAATGATGAGCTCGGGGTGTGTTGATCGCCCTGACGAGGGTATATCAATGAGGTATGTGTTTGCATGCATGTATATATATAAGTGTTAATGTGCATGCTAATGATTAGATGTATTTATTATGTATGAAATAGCGTTATGTGATGTGTTGAATTGTGACGTGTAGAGTTAGACTGACCGTTGAGTCAGGACTTGTGACAGGACGTGTATATGGGTCGTGTTAGTTAATTGTGAAAGCCTTGGTTAAGGCCGGATGGGTTAGTGTTCTAGGGTAGGTTGTGTTAACCTAGAGTCCGGTCAATGTGTATTCTTGGATAGAGTTGTTAGCATAGTATGCTGAGTCTATGCTGCTGTGATGGTAAGGCTGTTGTTATGTATGTGGGTAGTATGGGTTGAGTCTTGGGTGATAAACGGTTACGGGGTGTCATGGGGTGACACGGGATTAGTCATTCATTAATAAAGTGTAATTATATTTTATAAGGACCGGAGTGTTCGAGTGAATTAAACCGAAAGAACTTGGTGTGGTGGTTTTTCTTTAATTTAAACTATTTGTATGTACGTTAGATTGTTTGCAGGTAAACGGGTATGGACGTATATTGGATTGGAAGTGGCGCTACTCGGGTCGGTGTGCGGGCATTCGTAAGGTAAACCTAACAACAATAAATGGTCATAAATGAGTTTTGAAAGACTTCCGCTGTATTTCGATTTACAATAAATGTGTTTTTAATGAAAACGACCCGTTATGAGAACCAACTGTAGGATGCCCAGGTTGGGGTCTTACAAGTTGGTATCAGAGCTGTGGTTTAAGAGAAAACTGGTATTTTTAAACAGATAAAATACTTTAACTTAAACCGAAAATGGGACGAGAGTGAAACGAATGCCACCATGAGTAACCTCGAGCCAAGAGGTACGTCTTTCTAGTTGAGCAGTAACTATTATTTACCATTTGTGTAATGCTATGCTAGGTATAATGATTGGTGTGAGTGAGTGATTTATGGTTTCGTGTGGGAACATGGTGTGTGCTAAGTGTTGTAGTAGTATGTAGAACTACGTGAAGCTATCTGGTACGATTATGTGGTATTATGTGTGAGTTAAGTAATGTGGATTAGCATATATTGCGTTATGTGAGATAGTTGTGTTTGTTAGCATGGTTTAATAAATTGTTTGTAACCATATGTGGCGTGTAACTGTGATTATTATGAGAACTTGATGGATTATTTTGTGGTTCTATGTGAGTTGCGTGGGATGCATGTGCATCCGGTGTGCGTGAAGTAGAAAGTTAGTGTGAGTATGATGGGAAAGGTTTAGAATCCGAGCAGTGATGTGGACCACCAAATTGCATTTGATCACCGTGATTTGGCAGTCTATGATTACTCTCATATTCTGAATTTGTGCCCATAGTAATCACTCTAGAGTTCTATCTTGGGTAGGATTAGGTGATTAAGACGAGGCATACGACATTGGTCAGGTGTGATGCTCTTGCTAGGAGGAATGCGGAACGACCATTCAAGTATGATTAGAGCTTCGGTCAGCGACATATCGCGTGGAGCTATGATTGGAAGGACGTGATGGAAAAGGAGAGCAGTGCCAGCTGTACGTGATTTTTCTCCAGGATGTGGACCTGCATGGTTGAGAGATCAACCACTTGCATAGGTTAAGAGAGCTTTGTTTCGAGAGGAACCAGAGGAGGACACGCCAGATACACCTGACGTGGTCTAGCAGTGACTGGCGGGCAGTGTTTGGGATGCTCGATTTGCTTGATGAGTAGTTTGTGTGGTAGTTGTCACGAGAGATTCCTGGTTGAGTTGACGTTATGATTAACTAGATGTTCATGTGGTGTGATACTTAATGCAAATATTGATTATTTGATGTGACATTAGTCTTGAGTTTTACTGCGTGGTGATTGGACCGTGATTAAAAATGGTCGCATTTGTGATAGCATACCATTGTGAGTGCAACGTTAAATTTAGTGCGGTATGGCGTGATTATGTAATTACCTTTTGGACAACGTGAGTTCATATTAAATGTAATTCTTGTCGTGGTGTTAGTTCATGGTTAATTAGATGGTATGAGTAGAATTGTATAGACATGAGATTTGAAATTGTCTGTGTCTACAATCTTAAGTTAGTGTCACCGATGTGATAATGGTCAGGTGATGATTGGAACGCAATGGGTGTGTTGCACTTGGGGTGAAAGTGCAGGACGGGGTCCTATGGGAAATTGTGGTTATATACCTTGTATGTAGGTATAAAGGATCGGGACGAGGTCCTGTGGGGAATTATGACTTATATATTATGTGTATAAATGATTAGGGTGAGGTCTTGTGTCTAAACTAATTAATGTGTTATCCTGCACCATTGGTACGACCTGCTAGGGTGAATAAAAGACAGAGCTCAGGAGGTTGTGTGTTAATAAATGACGAGGTTGTATGCCTGTAGATTTGTTCAGGTCTAGCTAGTGGTGTGCACTTGGTGCAAGTTAGAAGGTTGGGTATTAGTACATATGTAGAACATTGTATGTTCCGTAGTTATGTTGTGTCGGTGTATCTTTGTAGTACACGCTTAGTCTTGCATAGGACGAATGGTCGATGTGCTCAAGTATAGTGTTTTATCTTGACGATTTTCTCAATGATGATACATCGATGCCTTACGCGGAGTTTCAATGTTATTTGAGACGATCGACGAGGTGTTCCTATGATATACCTATACTTATATCTCGGGAATGCGGAGCACAGAGCCAGGGGGTAAAGCGGTGAGATATGACAGTGAAAGCGTTACGTGGACGCTTGATCGGAACTAGTTATGACGTGATCGAGGTGACGGCGTTAAGGATTTCAACACGGAGTGGACAAGGTGATGATAGGTTCTCCATGGGGTACGTTCCATAGGAGGAGTTCCGTCAATGTAAAATATAAGAGGAGTAGATATGTTCTCTATCAACGAGACGATGGATAGCTGAGGCGCATGCTAGGGCGGACATCCTGTTCACACTTGATAAATGAGATGCGGCCGGTGATTGCGTGATAATGACAGAATGACGGCAAGGAAAGTGGAACGAAAGAAGGGTAAGTGTAGAGTCGCACGTAAGTTCTTGGGAACGAGATGTTTACGATGGTAAACATGTGACTAGAGTAAAGCGAGCTCCTGTGGGGGCATACAATTAAGACAATTTCTTGGTTGTGGAAGCATACACAATGGTGGTATGTGAGCTTTTAAGAAACATTGGAAGCAGATAATGATAACTCTAGCGTGGATTTTTAGGTGTATATGTAAGGCGCGTATTGAGCGCATGATAATGACGTAAATGAGCGCCTTAGTAGAGATACGATTGTAGAAATAAAGATGATGGATACAAAATTCTCTAAGTACAATTGCTGTGGACCTCAGAGTTTGCTGCAGATCGACAAACTGCTGCGGATAAGCTTATCTGCAGCGGATACTTGTTCTTATGCTGAAGAACAAATCTGCTGCGAATAGCCTTATCTGCTGAAGACCAAAGTTGTTGCTGATAGGCAAATCATCAGCAGCTATGGACAGTTGTGTCTTGCTGCTGATCAATAACATTGCTGCTGATAGCCATTCCCTTTGAAGATCAAACGTTGCAGCTGACTGGCTTCAATAAAGCAACCATTACCGCTGACAACTTTCTGCTGCAACACTGACACACTCCACGCATAAAGAATGTTACTGGTGCAAGACAATAAAAGACAACAACTCACTTCTTCCAAGGACTCAAGCAATGATGCCTAAGAAGACGTTTGAGTAAAGATAACTTTTGTAGTATTTATTGTCGTTACATGTAGAATAGCTTCAATACAAGATCAACGACTTGTGTTAGATCTGATCCTTAGAATCAATGGTCTATCTTGATTCTAAGTTACTATATAAGTAGTACTTAGAGTCAATGTATACGTGTGCTTTTTCTTAAGAGTTTTCTCTGTAATCGTGTAATCTTTGAAGCTTAATACAAATTGCATTTATCAGTATTCTTCTTGTTTACTTGTTTACATTGCTTAGTTGTGATTGTTTCCGCCAATCTCAACTAGAATAGAACCATCTTGTATTCACCGATCCTACAAGTGGTATCCGAGCTTTGGCTCACATATTAAACAAACTCACACTTGTTTAATCATTCTCTGGTTCTATTCAAAACTATCCCTTTGCTAAAGTTACCCATTATCACAAATAAAAAATGGCACAAAACAATGGAGTTGAAGACATTGGAAGCATCAGCAGACCACCAAGACTGGTGTCTGGAGAAGACTATGATATGTGGAAGAACAGAATGGAAAGCTTCTTCTGCTATCAAGAATATGGGATGTGGAAATCCATTAAAGATTGACCATGCATACCCATGGTGGCCTCCGCTGATTCCGGAGGTACACTGGTTCCCAAAGAATCCTCCAAATACTCTGATGAAGACATCAAAAAAATGGAGGTAGATTTCAAGGCCTTGGGAGCCATCCAGATGTCCTTACCAAATGAAGTTTTTCACAACTTCAGAGGATACAAAACTGCAAAGGAGCTATGGAAGGCTCTTGAGAAGATGTTTGCTGGTTCAGAGGAAGTAAAAGAAAACAGAAGAGACATCCTGAAACAGCAATATGAAAACTTCGTCTGGAAGGAAGGTGAGTCTCTAACTGTTTTATTTAACAGATATACTTATTTTGTAGGTGAGCTGCAGTGCTCAAAAGTGAAGCTGGAGAATGAAGATATTCTCAAGAAGTTCATCAGGTCTCTACCCAGTTGCTGGACACTCTACACAGTGTCCATCAGAAGAACTGAGAATCTGAAGACTCTACAGATGACTGAGCTTTTCGGTATGCTAAAGACCTGTGAATTAGAGATGATTCAGTCCAAGGAAAGATGCTCAAGCTACCAAACAGCCTCAACATCCACCACCACCTCTTCTGCCCTCCACTATGACCACTCAGGTCCTAGTTCAAGCAACTATTATCCTCCCATCGTCACTCATCCCCAAACTCCAACCTCTCAATCAAACAACTCACCATTTCTTCTTGAAGCCCCACCTCAAACATCAACCTCTGCTGCTTTTGTCTCTGAAAACTCAAGCAATATGTCCTTTATCAAGGAAGATCTGGAATGTTTTCATCCAGATGATCTAGAAGAAATGGATATACAGCACTCCTATGCCATGCTCTCTCTAAGAGCAAAAAGGTTCTACTCAAGAACAGGAAGACCCGTTCCAAGAAACAACTCTAACACCAGGGTTGGCTTGGACAAAAGTGAATTGAGGTGTTACAACTGTAACCAACTTGGTTATTTTGCTAGAGAATGCAAGGCACCAAAGTCAAACCCAGCTGCTGCTTATACCAGACAAGCTCACCAAGCTCAGCCAAGACAACAACAACAGCAACATGCCACTCCTCCTGCACAAACTGCAGCTTGTGTAGCTGTTGGAACTGCTGACTTTGACTGGAGCTTCTAGTATGAGGATATTCCTCCCAACAATCAAGCTCTCATGGCAGACACATCAGAGGTACCACCTCAGGTATATGAAAATCTTTGTACTCAAGCTTGTATTGATAAGGTCCTTGGATACAGGAAACATAACCAGAATCTCATAGATCAAAATGAAGAATTTCACCAAATGAAATCTGAATTTAAAAAGGTTGAAAACAGTTACAAGGAAAAGATTGATTGTTTAAAGAAAGAAATTTCATCATTAAAACATGAACAAACAAACCTTGAAACTCAAATTGATGATCTTCTGGTTAAGTAAAAAGCTACAAGGGCCGAATCAGCAGACCAAAAGGTCCATGTGGAAAAATATGAGTTTGCATCCAAAAAGCTGCAAAGACTTTTGGATGCTCAAATTCATGAAAAGGTAACTGCTGGTCTTGGATTCCAAGCTGAACAACCCTACAATGTTGTTCCTCCACCCGCTGACTATGTAGCTATTCATGAACCAAGTTTAAATCTTTCCAACCTTGACATGGCCAACCGAAATCTTGACCCTGTTGTCCAAGAAACCCCTATGCAAGAATGCACTACTTCATCCGATTCTGAGTCAACATGCTCAGACTCCACTGAAACCAATAAAGTTTCATCACCACCTACATGTGAAGTTATTAAAGCCAACAATC
Organism: Smallanthus sonchifolius; assembly: GCA_023525975.1. NCBI lineage: Eukaryota > Viridiplantae > Streptophyta > Magnoliopsida > Asterales > Asteraceae > Smallanthus > Smallanthus sonchifolius. The sequence continues at coordinate 72,156,963 of CM042034.1, forward strand.
CAAGCCCTTTCATCCCTTCAAAAACAGTACCAGTATCTCAACCAACCAAACAAATCAGAATCAGCTATCCTCTAGAAGGAAGAAAGCTAACTGTTGAAAAGGGACAGTCTTCAACCCCCACCAACTCAAAGCCTTAATCCAAATCAATCCAACAAAGGAAGGTGTTTGACATATGTCATGCGCCTGGAGAGAGAGCTCCATATGTTCAAAAGATATTGGAAGAAGCCACCTTTGAGCACAACAAAGCTCACCCCTAGAACTTCAAAGACTTGTTCAAAAGAAAGGACTATGTGTACTTTCAAAGGGACAAACTGGCTAAATCATGCTTTCTGTGTGGGAAATACAATCATACTGTTAGCATCTGCTTCTATTACATTCAACAACAAAGAAACCTAAAGCAACACGCTTTTGAGAAAACAAAAAGGTAAGAAGCTTTGAAGCCAAAGCAACTCAGTTCAGAAACTCTCTATCCCCACCAAGAAATCATCTGCCAAAACCTTAACAATCTTGCATCATCTGTGGTGAATCAGACCACTTTGCTGCAAATTGTAAGTTTAATCCTCTCAACTAGGTTCTTCATCAAATTCCTCTTCAACAAAAGCCTATCAGTAAGATGAAGAAGGGTAGGCATAATTCGGAGATTAAACCATCAGCAGCAAACAAAACTTTTGCTGATCAAGTAAGACTCAAGCAACCAAAGGAAAAGCCTTCATCAGCAACCAAGATTGCTGCTGCCCAAGTTAAACCATCAGTAGCCAACAAAAATGTTGCTAATCAATTAAAGCCTAAGCGACCCAAAGACAAGTCTTTAGCAGCAACCAAGATTGTTGCTGCTCAAGTAAAACCATCATCATCAACAAAATCTGCTGCTAATAAGCCAAAGTCCTCAGATGCAACATCTGCTGCTGACAAAGCAAAGAGAGCTGGAAAACCACCAATTCAGCATTGGAAAGCCAAAATTCCTCCAAGAATCATCATTGGTTCCATTGAATGCACACATGCTGATACTGATAATCCGAGAACCCTTTTTTACAAGGATGCAAGCTCTTGGATTCCTCCCACTAACTAGATCTCTCTGATGTGCAGGGACAGCCAGGTCACAAGAATAACACCTGGGTGGTAGACAGTGGTTGTTCCAGGCACATGACAGGCAACAGATCCATCCTCTCCAACTTCAGACATTTCAATGGAGGATATGTTGCCTTTGGAAGTGACTCAAAAGGAGGATCTATTACTGGACAAGGAACTGTGTCCAATGAAAGAATGAGTATTGAAAAGGTAAACTATGTCAAAGAATTGGACTTCAATCTCATGAGTGTTTCCCAGGTCTGTGATCAAAAGCATTGGATGCTCTTCACAGATAAAGAATGCTTTGTACTATCTTCTGGCTTATCCAAACCTCCTCGAGAAAAGATTTTATTAACTGCTTAGAGAAAAGAAAATCTTTATGTGCTTGACATGAATGAGGTCACTCCATCTGGCAGTGTATCCTGTTTTCTGTCAAAAGCTTTAGTTGATGAATCAGCTCTTTGGCACAGGAGATTAAGCCATGTTAACATCAAAACCATCAAAAAATTGGTGAAGGATAATCTTGTAAGAGGGCTTCCTGACAAAGAATTCCAGCTAGAAGATCATTGCATTGCTTGTTTGAAGGTGAAGCAACACAAGAGTTCTCACAAGCCCAAGACTTTGAATACAAATGACATTCCACTATAGCTGCTGCATATGGATCTCTTTGGTCCTACAAATATTATGTCAATGGGTAAGAAGTCATACTGTCTGGTGATAACTGATGACTACACCATATTCTCATGGGTATACTTCTTGAGAACTAAAGATGGAACTGCTGAGATTCTCAAATCTTACATTCTAGGATAGAGAATCAAAACAATCAGAAGGTAAAGATCATAAGGTGTGATCAGGGCACAGAGTTCAATAACCACACTTTGAACTGTTTATGTGAAAGCAAGGGAATAGAAAGACAATACAGTGCTCCAAGAACTCCTCAACAAAATGGAGTTGCTGAAAGAAGAAACAGAACTCTAATTGAGTCAGCAAGATCTATGTTGGCTGACTCAAAACTGCCTCTCACATTCTGGGCAGAAGCATTAAGCACAGCCTGCTATGTGCAAAATAGAGTTCTCATAGTCAAGACTCTCAACAAGACACCTTATGAACTATGGTTCCAAAGAGTTCCCTACATTGGATTTCTAAAACCATTTGGATGTCCATGCACAATTCTGATCACACATGGGGTTCTTCCTAAGTTTGGTGCCAAATATGATGAAGGATATTTTGTGGGCTATTCCTCTCAATCCAAGGCCTACAGAGTATTCAACTCAAGAACAAGAATTGTGAAAGAATCAGCCAATGTGGAATGTAGAGAACACATTACATGTGAACAGGGAAAAGGCCCAAACTGGCTCTTTGACATAGAACCCTTCACCCAAATATTTGAGCCTCTCATCTTCTCAAATATGGAATCTACCTCTTCACAAGCACCAGCTTCCTCTTTCTCCTCTGACTACAGACTGGATTTTCCTAAATCTTCCATCAGTCTGAAAAGACCATCCATTAATCCTCCATCTGTTATGGAAGCCATTGAAGCAAGTGAAGCCAGAACCAGACTCTCTAATGTCACCAGCAGCAGCCTGTCTGAAAATGAAAATTTGAATGAAGACTCTTCGGTAAATGTTGTAGATACTGCAAATGCTATTGCTGATAATACTGATGTAGCTGTTGATATTGAAGACTTTTCCACCATGAATTAAGAAATCCCTAATCAAAATCAAAGCAATCTTGAGCAAGGGATACAACTGGAGGTGGTACAAGCACAGAGGATCAACAAGGAACATCCTCTGGAAAATATTATTGGCCAAGTTCACCAAGGAGTTCTAACAAGAAGAAAATCTCATGAGGCCAATATATGTTTGTTTTCATGTTTTCTATCTCAGGTGGAACCCAAGAAGATAGATGAAGCTCTGAAACACAGCAGTTGGATTGAGGCAATGCAGGAAGAGTTGCTGCAATTCAAGAGACAGTATGTCTGGAAACTTGTTGATCTTCCACCTGGTCAATCTGCCATTAGCACAAGATGGGTATTCAGGAACAAGAAAGGTGAGAGAGGCATTGTAGTTAAGAACAAAGCCAGACTTGTAGCTCAAGGCTACATTCAGGAATAGGTAATTGACTATGATGAAGTCGTTGCTCCTGTTGCCAGGCTGGAGGCCATCAGAATCTTCCTAGCATATGCTGTACCCAAAAATTTCATGGTCTATCAAATGGATGTCAAGAGTGCCTTTTTGTATGGGAAGATTGGTGAAGAAGTATATGTCAAACAGCCTCCAGGCTTTGTAGATCCCGCACATCCTAACCAAGTGTTCAAACTAGACAAAGCTCTGTATGGCTTACATCAATCCCCAAGAGCCTGGTATGAAACTTTGTCTGGATATCTACTAAGCAACAACTTCAGAAGAGATGCCATTGACCAGACCTTGTTTATCAAAGATGAAGGGGGAGAAATCTTACTGGTACAAATCTACGTTGATGATATCATCTTTGGATCAACAAGGAAGAAGTTGTGTAAAGACTTTGAGATCCTGATGCACTCAAAGTTTGAAATGAGTTCAATGGGTGAACTAAATTTCTTTCTGGGTTTTCAAGTCAAACAAGTTCCAAATGGAATCTTCATCAGCCAATCCAAATATGTCAAGAGCATTTTGGAAAGATTTAAGATGGCTGACTGCTCTGCTGCAAGAACCCCTATGCAAGTGCACCATCAACTGACTCCAGAAAAAGATGGTCAAGACACTGATCAACATCAGTACCGTGCAATGATAGGGTCTCTCATGTATCTCACTACCTCAAGGCCAGATATCATGTTTGCAGTATGTCTCTGTGCAAGATTCCAAGCAGCTCCAAAGAATTCACATCTTCAAGCTGTCAAGAGAATTTTTAGATACCTAAAGGGAGCCCCAAGACTTGGGCTATGGTACTCTAAAAATGATAAGTTCAATCTGTATGCATACACTGACAGTGATTATGGGGGATGCAACTTGGACAAAAAGTCCACATCAGGGGGATGTCAGTTTCTAGGAGGGAGACTGATTTCATGGCAGTGTAAGAAGCAAACATGTGTCTCAACTTCTACAGTAGAAGCAAAATACATTGCAGCTTCAAGTTGCTGTGCACAAGTCATCTGGATACAAAACAAAATGCTGGATTATGGGATGACTTTCATGGCAACTCCCATTCACATTGACAACATGAGTGCTATATCAATCACAAACAATCTGGTGCAGCACTCCAAGACAAAGCACATTGAAATCAGGTATCACTTCATAAGAGATCAAGCTGAGAAAAAGAGAATTATTTTAACCAAAGTTCATACCAATGAGCAATATGCTGATTTGTTTACAAAACCTTTTGATGAAGCTAGATTTAGATATTTAGTTGAATCTAATGGTATGATGAACTTTGATTAAAATTTGTCTCTAAAATTTTGTTTTGTAAATGTGTTTGTCCTTTGTTGAAAATAAAAGTTATAAGTCAGCAGCAACTTTTTTCGCTGCTGACAGGTTTAATCATCAGCAGCAAAGAATTTGCCACTGACTGCTTTAAATTATCAGCAGGAACAAGTTTCCTGCGGATAGCTTTAAGGCTGTCAGCAGCAACATCCTTGCTACGGATTATTGCATCCATCAGCAGCAATTGAGTTTGCTGCTGACAGACTTAACCATCCACAGCAACCAAGCTTGCAGCGGATAGGCTTAACCATCCGCAACAACCAAGTTTGCTGCTGATGGGTAAATCTAAGTTCAAATTAACCTTTACCCGCTATAAAAACTTTCAGTCTTTACCATGACTACTTTAGTGTATTACACCTGTAACAGTAAAAAGTGAACAAGGTTGTACTGTACAAGTATTTTTGCTTTTTCTCTCCTCTGCCGTTATAACACAAATCAAATTTCTTCACCACCTCTTCACATTCAATTTCACCCTAACTCCCATCACTTTCTCTCAAGCCTCCACAACATTCAAAGCTTTCCATCCTTAACCACCCTTCAAAAACCTTCCTCTTTCCCTCCAAACCCAACAAAATGGCAGAGGTAGACATAAACCATCCCGATGATAAGTTCTCTCCATATCACAACCTCACGACATACTTAATCAAAGGAAGTCCGAGGGATTCAATGACATGATCTACTTTCTCTGTCGATCAAAGATACACCATGCACTCACTGTAACCCAAGCATTTACATCCCTCACATGGAGGACTTCTGGAACTCTGCCGTCTACTCTACCGAACAGAGGATACCCCAAATCCAAGCCAAGGTAGATGGCAAAGACATCACCATCACTGAAGCTACTCTACGAAAACATCTAAAGCTTCAAGACGAGGGGGCCGCCATTTCATACTCGAAGGAAGAATACATGAGGACCTTTGTATCCATAGGGTACATTGGAAATCAGAACGAGTACACAATCGAAAAGGCGTTGATGGGCCCTCCATGGAAGTTTCTATGCCACACTCTTCTACAATGCATATCCTAGAAGAGAAGTGGATGGCATCAAGTGAGCTCTGCACTTGCCTCTGCTGTTCATGGTATGGTTTCTGGCTAGGGTTTCAACTTTGCACATCTCATCTTTGAAGGTTTGAGATTTAACCTTCAAGAAGGTGCAAAGCAATCATTTTTATGTACCTAAGATTCTTGCAGGAGGTTTTCAATAACGAATTAAAAGATCTTTCAAAATCTGCAAAAATCTATCTTATGCTGGGACATAAAAATAACATTTTTCAAAGTATGAGAACTGTTTCCAAAAAGTTCTCAGGGGTCAATGTTCCATTCTTATCGACAATGATGAACATACAAAGCACACAGGGTGACAGTTCAACAATCCCAGCTGATACTGATCCCACACCCTCCTCTTCACATCCTGAACAACAATCTGCTTCCACTGTTCGAACCCATGTGCATACTACTAAGGATGCACAGGCACAGAAATTACTTACACCTGTTTTGGATGTTATCGTTCAACTGGAACAAAGGGCCCCAGTTGCGGCAAAATATACTAGAAAAAGGATCAAGAAGACTCCTTCTCTTCTTGTCTCAAAGGCCCAATCCCAACCTAAAAGCCCTCATTCAGAATCCCAAAATTCTGATGAGAATATCAAAAGGGATAGCCACATCATTAGAGAGACTTCCTTGGAAGCTTCTCTATTAGGATCAGGATCACATCCCAGATCCATAGAACAACCCACTAAGCCATTCCATTATTTTTCTTCTCTGAACTTAAGTGCAGAGGCAACTTGTCAAGATGATATACCTTCTCAAACAACCACTATCTCGGAGGTATTGATTGACTTGGCTGCTAGTGCACCTAACCCAAGTTCATCACCCAAGAAGGTTCACTCTGGGAGTACTGATAGAGTGAATGTGGAAAGGGCTGTCACTACTCCTGGTACATCAACTAACCAGGAGGACAGTGATAACATCACTAAGACCCTAACCACGAAAACTCACAGTGAGGATGTTTCCTTTGAAACACTCTTCACTGAGAGGAATCCTAGGTGCCAAGAAAACCAGGGTGATGGGGATGCAGAGGCTAGGCCTAAGACCCCATCTAGCTCCAAGGATTCCACAACTATGGATGAGGACAGTCTGAAACTCAAAAATATGGAATTGACGGCCAGGGTGGCTATGCTAGAGGCTGAAGTGTCCAAACTAAGGCACCAAGTCTCTATGCATGAAGCCCATCAATGCCCAACTGTGCCTACTCCTTCCCTTGTATCAGTGGGAACTCAAACATATTCAACCCTGTACACTGATGCAACCAAAAAGGGGAGATAGTCGCAGTAGAAGATGATGCTAACAACCTTGAGGACTGGATACAAGAGCAGGCTGCATTTCAAAGTTCCTTATTCAAACCTGCCTTTGTTCAAGTTCATGACTTGCCAGACTCAGTAGATGAAGAGGAAGAAATCACTGAGGATTGGAAGTTGGTTGTTCGAGCCTGTGATGAGGTGTTAACAAATACAAGTCACCATGAAGACACACCTCAATCAGTCAGCATTCTTCCTGAAGCAGCGGCCATAATAAGTCTAACCACTGCCCCCAAATTCACACTGACTGTAGACAAGCTAGATTTTGACTCCATACTAGCTTGGGGGTATGATGGTCAATCTGAGAGATTCTGTATTGGGAAAGAGTTCAGCGGAGTAGAAGAGCTGAAGTGGGATGCACTAAATCCTCTTCAAGTGCTTGGACTGTATTTATCCAGCTGCATCAACACCTCTTCAGATCTCTCAGCAAAACTTGCAATCTGCAGGTTCCAAGACTTAATGAAGGAAAATCTGCCCTGGTTTGAAGCACTACTAGAAGAAGCAAACAGGGTGGCATATCCTAAAGACCGTGCAGAATCTTCTACAGCAGCAGCACTAAGACTGGCTCCAAGTAGACTTGATCTGATTAGGAACAGTACTTTAACTGATGAAGAAACTGTTTGCTGGAGAAGCTTCATACACAATGAGATGGTCAGGGGACTGGCAGTGCTAGGATGGTCGTGCACTGGGCCCTCTGGCTTCACCTTCTTTCTGAGTGATGGATCTTCTGTCTTCTTCAACCACATCAATGAGATCCTACTCCTCAACTAAGACTTCCTATACAACATTTTTGAGCTCAGAACACATATCTGCAAAGTCAATTCCTTAGAGAGCCAAGCAATGATCAAGACTATCAAAGCTCGTCTTGAAAAGGAGGGACACCTTGCAGAAGATGCCTCCTCTGACTCAGATTTCTCTTTTCTCTCCTCACCAACCGCCACTCTGAACACTGCAACAGAATCTAGAAGAACATAGTTGGAGGATGTAAGGAAAAGTTGGAAGGAAGTAACTGGGTGTGAATGGGAAGAAGATGAAGCAAGAAACCTTCCCCCATCCACTCCCCAAACTGCCAATGAAGCTGAAGCAGAGATCCCAACAGTATCTAAAACATCTGTTGTTGTGATCCATGAAGCTAAAGCAGAGGCATCAACCAAAGCCAAAGGGAAGGGAGAAATGATTGAAGAGGTGGAAGAGAGACTGATGAAAGAGAAAAGGGAAAGGGAGGAAAGAAGAAGAAGAAGATAAGAAGAGGAGATGGCAGAGCTAAGAAAAATTCAAGAAAGAAAAGCTGCCATGCTCTTCAGAGAACAACAAATCCAGCTGTATGCTAAACAACTGGATGATCTCAAAGCCAGATTTCTTGCAGCTTCTCAATTACAAGAAGATGAAGCCCTAGCTCTTCAGCTGCAGGAACAGTTTAATAAAGAAGAAGAAGAAAGTGAGAAGAAGAAAAGGGAAGAGGCTAAGTTCATAATAACTGATTCTGAACTAGCTAAAGAAATGAGAGAAGAATGGATAGCGGCTATGATTTCTCAAGGTGAGGATGCAGACTACCTTGAGAAACCATCAAATAAAGAAATCTACAGAGCCTTCATGGGTCAGCAAGGTCAATTGGAAAATAAGAAAAGGGATGTAGAAGAAGAAAAAGCCAAGCAAAAATCCAAGAAGACCATTGCATTCAACATAAGGACCCATGAAGAAAGGAAGGTCATGACTGACTTCCTGAAGGCCAGAGGAGAAAGTGGAAAAAGGCTAGGCCCCATGAGTTTCATGAACTTGCAAGCCTTGTACTCCAAAGTCAAGAAGGAAGAGGAAGAAAGATTAGGGAAGACAGGCTCCAAGAAAAGGGTGATAACTCAAACTGCTGAACACAAATCAAAGAAACCCAAGCCTTCTCCCTCATCCACTACTTCCTCCTCCCACCATACTTCCACTCTCCAGCCTAGACCTCATTCCTCTCTTCCCACAAATTCCAAATCCCTCCACCCAGCTCCTCCTCATCAGCAGCCTTCCAAGAAGAAAACCAAACCTACCATCACACCAGAAGACTCAAGAGAAATAGTTGTCTGGTTCTAAAACACTCAAGACAAATGGTTTGAAGTCTTCAGGGGAAGGAAGAACTGAAAATATCTATCTATAAATCTGTTGATGAGGTACTCCAATTCCCAGACTCAAGTCTAAGAAGAATATTGGAGTTGGGTGCAGCCCATAAGTCAGAGAATGAAGGTGGGAGACATCTTTTGCTAGCAATCAAACATTACTTCAACCCTAGTAAAGATGTAATCATTGATGCCAAACCTCTTCAATCCCATTCTCCATTCACCAGTTGGTCCTTCAAGGCTGATACCAACGAGTTTATCTTGATTGATGTTAAAGGACAGAAGATGATATGTTCAAGCAAGGTCATCTTCAAAATGCCAAGAAAAGACATAAAGACTCTATCTGAGCTTCCTCTAAACAATCCCAGCCAGGAACCAAGAGGCTATGAGGTAGAAAGGATAGTCTGCAACATGGAAAAGCTTCAGCAGCAAGAGCAGTAAGAGAGTTTTGGTAGCATCAGTCTAGGGGGAGTTTGTAGAAATAAAGACTGATGGCTACAAAATTCTCTAAGTACAACTGTTGTGGACCTCAGAGTTTGCTGCAGATCGACAAACTGCTGCGGATAATCTTATCTGTAGCGGATACTTGTTCTTCTGCTGAAGAACAAATCTGCTGCGAATAGCCTTATCTGCTGAAGACCAAAGTTGCTGCTGATAGGAAAATCATCAACAACTGTGGACAGTTGTGTCTTGCTGCTGATCAACAACATTGCTGCTGATAGCCATTCCCTCTGAAGATCAAACGTTGCAGCTGACTGGCTTCGATAAAGCAACCATTACCACTGACAACTTTCTGCTGCAACACTGACACACTCCACACAAAAAGAATGTTACTGGTGCAAGACAATAAAAGACAACTTTGCTCTTCTTCCAAGGACTCAAGCAATGATGCCTAAGAAGACGTTTAAGTAAAGATAACTTTTGTAGTATTTATTGTCGTTACATGTAGAATAGCTTCAATACAAGATCAACGGCTTGTGTTAGATCTGATCCTTAGAATCAAGGGTCTGTCTTGATTCTAAGTTACTATATAAGTAGTACTTAGAGTCATTGTATACGTGTGCTTTTTCTTAAGAGTTTTCTCTGTAATCGTGTAATCTTTGAAGCTTAATACAAATTGCGTTTATCAGTATACTTGTTTACATTGCTTAGTTGTGATTGTTTCCGCCAATCTCAACTAGAATAGAACCATCTTGTATTCACCGATCCTACAACGATGTGACTTTAGAAACGGGGAGGAGCTTCGCACAAGCTCCTGGGGATCATCAGGGAGAACAAATGTAGTAACCTTAGGGGTAAGGCAGATGTGCCTATGAGTTGGATTAGAAGGGTGGCAAAGGAACGAGCTTTCGGTGGAGCTGTGCTACGTAGTACTTGGAACAGTACTAAGGGTAACAAGTACAATGAGGCACGGGTAATGCTATAACTATGAAAACCTTAGTAATAAAGGTAGTATCTAGAGTGACCTAGGAATATTACTCCCGACAAAAGCCAAAATAACAAAGTTGGACGGACAACACGGTGAAATGCTAGTCAGGGATACAGAGTGGGAAATAGTCCAAGCGGTAATGTGCCGTTGAATAATGACTAGAAGGAAGCAGGATAAGGGAAGGTAAACCTTATTAGTCCCAAGGTTGAAAAAGGGCAATGGAGAGGATTTCTCTTAGCACCACAAACGGTGACTGTGTGGCAAGGTAAGGAGACGACGTTAAGGTGTACAGTGAGGAACAACGCCAAAGAATTTTGGATGCACTAGTAAGGTCGGGGGAATGAGTTGCGTTGATTTGTGCTGACGCGGGATTCGAGGACGAATCCTCTTTTAAGGAGGGTAGACTTGTAACATCCTAGAAATACGGAAACCAACGGACACCCCGAACCCTTAGTTAGCATGACGACGGGTAGTGTTGATCGATTTGGACCCGCATGGTCATCATTAAGTCGTCGAGTTTATATCACGCAGTTAAAAGGAAACGAGGACCCTAATGTAACTTTGGATGGTATATAATCAATAGTTTAGAAAACCCTAATCCATTCTTGGTTGGGTTTTGGGCGACGGCAGAAAAGAACCAAGAGAGAGGGTCTCCGGGAAAAATGGGAGGAGCTCGGTGGTCCAACGGCGGTCGCATGGCAGGTTCGAGCAGAGAACTAAACATCAAACCAAGGTAATCCTCGTTTGTTCCATTTTACATGATTGTTTGCATGCTTGGTAGAAACGCCCGACCCGGATTATTAGTTTCTTTATGATTGTGGTCGGCGACTTGGTGGTGGCCGGATGTAGTGGGAGTGCAAGTACGTCAGGCGTCCGACGGCATGGCGATTGCAAGGGACAAGAATGGGCAGTATCGAGGAGTCACATTAGTGACTCGGTGGTGGTGTCCGGTGGTTCGCAGTCGGCAAGCGAGAACCCGGGGAGACCAGCTGAGTGGGGTGAGCGGCTTCCATGAGAGAGAGAGAGAAGCGCGTAGTGATGGTGTCCGACGATGATTATGGCAGTGGTGGTGGCCCTTCATGGCTGCAAGCGACGGGGGAAGATGGTGGGTTGCTTCGGACGTGTGAAATAACTCGGGTAGGAAGGATACGCGGCAAGGGCGATGAGGTGCAACAGGCCACGACAACCGTGACAGTTCCAGTGGTGCTCGGTAGTGGTGATGGAGAACGGGGAGGACGACCGGGGCTGTGATGGTGAGGTACAGCTGTGGTGGTAACACGGTGGTGCATGGCGGCAAACTAGCGGTGCGCGACGGGAGGAGGAGATGAGGACAGTGACAAGGTTCTGGTATAACTATTATATGTGCTTGTATGAGAACCCGTTTTGAGCATGCGATTCAGTAACGGGTCGAGGATGGTCCAATACGAGATGGTAATTACAAGGAAATACGATTAAGGGATTTTGTGGCATACGTGTGTGCGTGTATGGGAACCCGAGGGTTTGACGTACAGTTTCCAAGCAGGACAGAGACGTCCTGGACCACGCATATCTGTAGCAATGAATTTCGAAGCTGGGGTAGCAAGTAGTCGAGGCCGAGAGTTAGAATTTAATCATTTATACGATAGGCGACGTGTGCTTAGAACGTGTTCTGATATGTGATCACGCACTTGACATGTTTTTGATTTGAACATGGACGGACGAGTTGCTAGGCTAGGACTGAGGTTCATCATAACCGGTGAGTTTCTAATCCCCCTCTTTTAAACATTTTACTGTTTTGGGGTTATCGTACATACATTCACGTGGCGTTAATGTAATTAATCATGTTAAGGGTTTCGGGTTCTAACTCGATGTGCTTTGAGTCTAAAATGTGTATTAAGAGTCGTAGGGACAATGGTGTGCTAAAGGTGGATCGGGGAGAGTCGGGCTTTAAGTTAAATGCCCATGATTTTATGTGTGAGTCAATGATATGGTTTGTTAGTGCGTGTGTTAAGGGCCGAACGGGAATAGTTGTGCCCGGTATTAAATGCTAAGGGATTTATGGTATTAAATGTGCTGTTCTAGGGTTATGCGTGAGGTGTGTGTAATTAATGACTCATGTGTATAAGGTGTGATATTACGTGTTATATTTATTTGTCGGGTTTGCTTCGTTGCCCATGTGGCACGGCAAACGGGATCGTGGAGGACGAGGTCCTTCGGGAAGTCACCAAAGGTGACAGTTAGTTGATAGGTTAATAATGAGCTCGGGGTGTGTTGATCGCCCTGACGAGGGTAACCCCGAGGAGGGTATATCAATGAGGTATGTGTTTGCATGCACGTATTATATAAGTGTTAATGTGCATGCTAATGATTAGCTGTATTTATTGTGTATGAGATAGCGTTATATGATGTGTTGAATTATGACGTGTAGAGTTAGACTGACCGTTGAGTCAGGACTTGTGACAGGACGTGTATAAGAGTCATGTCAGTTAACTATGGGAGCCTTGGTTAAGGCTGGATGGGTTAGTGTTCTAGGGTAGGTTGTGTTAACCTAGAGTCGAGTCAATGAGTATTCTTGGATACGAGTTGTTAACATAGTATGTTGAGTCTATGTTGCTGTGATGGTAAGGTTGTTGTTATGTATGTGGGTAGTATGGGTTGAGTCTTGGGTGATAAACGGTTACGGGGTGTCATGGGGTGACACGGGATTAGTCATTCATTAATAAAGTGTAATTATATTTTATAAGGACCGGAGTGTCCGAGTGAATTAAACCGAAAGAATTTGGTGTGGTGGTTTTTCTTTAATTTAAATTATTAGAACTCACTCAGCGTAGCTAACTTTGTATGTACGTTAGATTGTTTGCAGGTAAGCGGGTATGGACGTATCTTGGCTTGGAAGCGCTAATCGGGTCGGTGTGCGGGCATTCGTAAGGTAAACCTAATAACAATAAATGGTTAGAAATGAGTTTTGAATGACTTCCGCTGTATTTCGATTTACAATAAATGTGTTTTTAATGAAAACGACCCGTTATGAGAACCAAATGTAGGATGCCCGGGTTGGGGTCTTACAACCTCTCTTTAGGGTTAAAATTATAATACAAAACACCCCCCCCCCCTTAATCCACAATAATCTCTCCTTAAACCCTAAAGAATTTACATCATTACAATATTAGAACAAGGTTACGATAATTGGGATGTTACATACTACTTCTTTGTACTTCATCATAAGCGAGTTCTTCATGAGTTAGTGGCAACAACTTTCCTTGTTCCACCTTTCCCTTGTGTTTTATTCTTTGACTTCACTTTCGTCTTCAACAGTTGTAGTATATTGTATTCATTCCATCACGTCCAAGTGGTATTTCAAACAAATTCATATTTCCATCGCTACGGGAGTGTGTCTCCTTCTTCTTATGGATAAAACCCTGTCACTAAGAGAAAAAGCAGATTCCTAACTACAGTGGAAGCTTGGACAGTTAGTAAATCACGGGTCATGGCGGCTTAAATTAGAAACTGTATTGGGTATAGATTTGAGACTGACGCATCAATCGAAACTATGTACAGTATCGAAACTACTAGTTTCGGTTGAACATTTGTTCTATCGAAACTACTAGTTTCGATACCTGTTTTTCAGATCCGTTTGGCGATGGCTTGAAAAACAAGGCACATGTGCTTGGCCTCCTATATATAGTAGAATACCTCTCAGGAGGAGTGTGTGTATGTAGAGGGAATCACCACCCAGGGGGAGCTCACCCTGGGGTGAAACTAATTGTTAAGTGTGTGTTAGAAGCTTTATTTTCATATCAATGAAAGATTCATACGTTTTATGTTAAAAAAAATGCTTCAGAAGCTTTACATCTTCTGATTTTGACAGTGAGAATGTAGAACATCAGTCACGAACCTGCTACTCATCGATACTGAGATTTACTGCTAAAATATCTAAAGCCTTTAGTGGTGATTCTCACTACCCTAGGGGGAGCTCACCCTCGGATTTCTTTCCTTTCCACCAAGCCAAAATATCTAAATTATAAAACTCAGCGGGACTAATAGTGGATAAAACATCTGTTCCAATATATCTTTCGAGTTCGCTACTTGGGGTGCTACCCCGTGACCATATACTACATTCATTCCTCAAACCGTTATATAAATTAAGGATAGTATTCTTACTCGAGCTACTACTCGATGTCGATCTCTAACCCATTGACTCATGTATGGTTGATGGGTTACCGTATTTAGGTAGATAAACATCAAACAAATATGGTAAACATTTATTAAAATATGTTTTTGTAATGTTAGAAGAATGAAAGTCTTCTTCGTCCAAACCCAAATCGTGAATTATTTTATCAATTAAACTTTCAACACCGATGACATTTATGGCCGGGTTTAAGGATAGCAAAATAACCTTAGCCTGGAGGGTATTCCCGAAACATCTAGGATGGGTAAACCCGAAACCCGACGGGACCGGGACCGCGTATTGAGATAATTTTAAAAAATTCACGGGTATGGTATTAGGTGATTACCCGAAGCCACACACTCGTTTACCCGAACCATATACCCGAAATTTTTTAATTTTCCCTTAACCCATGCCTTTGAATGTTTCATTTTAGTAGGTTCGTTATGTGGAAAATTAAATTTTCTTTTAAAATATGTATTTGTTGATATTAATGTATGTACTTGATTCATATTTAATATGTTATCATAAATATATAATAGGGTCATAGAAAAGTACACGACACATACCGACGGGTATTGGCCGATACCCGCTAGTATGCTCGATACCCCGATACTAACGGGTATACCCAATACCCGCATGTATGCTCAAAACCCGACAGGTAATTACTTGACACAAACCTTGTGGTAATGGGCCGGGTATGGGACACGATTTAACAATCGGGTACGAGTCTTGGATTACTGATACCAGCTCGTAACACAACCCATTGCCATCCCTAATCGGGTTCAAAGCGGCGACACAAGTAATAACGAAATGCAACTCTTTAAACTATTATTTTAATTTAATTTTAATTGGTGTTATCGTTTTCGTGAAATCTGGTTTGTGATTTTCAAGCTCAGTTAATTTGTTACACATTAAAAGTAGTTGTTTAAGCAGTAAAGGACCCGCGGGATAATAAACCCCCAAAAGTATAGTAGTAGAGGTTTTGAAAACGTTGAGTAAGTTGGTTAAAGTTTCAACCAAGAATCAACTCTAACCCGGAAAGCTTTTCATTCGACGATGTTTTGTACAAATGTTATCATGAAACATTTCCAAAGTTGGTATTCGTCGTATAGAGCTTTTATACATTTTACAAGTTGAATAATATCTAGTAGGTATGTTCCGATTCGTACATAAGCAAATGTATCTCGTTCCGCGATAGAGGTTAATATAATCATGATATCGTTTTCTACTAGTAGCAAAAACGCCACGTAACGAATTTTTAAAAGATACTTTGAAATCATTATATTCTTCAACGACGAGTCCGTCTTGTACAACCAAGTTAATGATATGTAACACATCGACTATGAAAAAAAACGTCGTTGCAAACCGGTTGATATTTTAATGCTAATTTTTTAACCGCACTTGTGTTATTTGAGGCGTTATCAAACGATACTGAAAAAAAATCTTGTTTCGTAATGCAAATGTGGTTATTACATTATCTAAAACGTGAAATAATTTTTTTCCAGTATGCGAATATGGAAACAAATCAAACGTAATCGCTTCATCATTTTCTCTATGCTCATTGTACACCATTTGACAATTCACATAAATCGTAATGTGCCAAAATGTGTTGGTTCCTCTAACAACGGTTAGTTCATTAGAACCACAAACACTTAAGGAATCCATAGCTTTTTTTACAATGTTTTTAGTGACTTGAGAATGTAAAAAGTGGGTTTGAGAGTTGTGATTGAACCAAAATATCAACTACCTATTTATAATCGCATACGGTAGTAAAACGGTAAAAGAAAACATCAAAAAACGGCTTTATAACCGTTATTTAACGGCTAGTTTTTTCCCGTGTCCAAACCGGTTTTGTGCACCTCAATTATTTACTTTATAAAATAATCAGATCCTAAAAAAACCCAAAACTATTTGGGCCAGACCCATAACACATGATAATTTAAAACCAGATTGGGCCAAGCTGATAAATTCTGTAACCAATTCATCCGATCCGATCTCAAAGAAATGGGCCGACAGCGAGCAGCAATATCAAATTATCATCAATCAAGAATCTTCTGGAATGCAAAATCGTCAGCTTGAACGATTTTAAAATATCAATTTGTGAACGAGTTCATCAACGATCATCGATTAGGACTTGGAATCTTCCTCCGATTCTACGCGTTAAGCAAGGAATATCGTTATTCCGGTACGCCGCCGGACGCCGGTAGCTGTATTTCCCCGGATATTCGTACGGTGAGTAGTTTTTTGGGGATCTGTCTCGTTTCATGGTATTTTCATGATCTTGATTGATATTATGTTGTTTCATTCGCGTATCAATCCATTTGTTGTTGATCGCGTAAAGTAATTAGACATTTGAGCCGTAACGCGTTGGAGCAATTGAAATTTGCGAACATGAAACCCTAGATGACTTGATTTTGTTCGATTGATGCTTATTAACTTTTGGTTTTACTTGTTTGTATGATTTTTCGATTGATCAGCGGATTTTTGTTTAAATTATCTGATTTGAATGACTTAATTGAGACTAGAAATCGATTTATTTTACTTTAATTTATGTTTCAGCTGTTAATTAGGGCTATTGTGTTCTCCATGATGTTGAAGCTTGCTGTGATTTGAGTGACACAATTGAGATCATAAATTGATTTAATGTTGCAATTAGGACAAGAAATTGCGTTATTTCACTTTGATTTAGTTGTCATCATTCTTATTAGGGTTGAGCTTTCATGTTTTAGCTGTGAATTACGGTCTGTGAATTACGGTTATTGTGTTCTCCATGATATCATCTAATCAGTTCCTGCTTGGACTTGTAACTTATTGGTGATTTTAGAGGGAACTTGAGTATTTGTTCTGAGAGAGATCCCTGCTGTGATTTGAATCACACAATTGAGACTAGAAATTGATTTATTGTTGCAATTAGGGCAAGAAATTGGTTTCTTTCACTTCAATTTAGTTGTGTTCATTGTTATTAGGTTTGAGCTTTCATGTTTCAGCCGTGAATTAGGGCTTTTATGTTCTCCATGATCTAATCGATTCCTCGAACTTATTGGTGATTTTATAGGGTATTTGAGTATTTGTCCTGAGAGAGATGTCTGCTGGGTTTGGGGAAGTGCCAAACTGGACGCCCCAACGCACGTCTTCTTCGAACGATAATAATCCCAACAATGGTGATGCTGGTGATTTTGAGTGCAACATATGCTTTGATTTAGCCCAAGATCCAATTGTCACATTATGTGGTCATCTTTTTTGCTGGCCATGCCTTTACAAATGGCTTCATATTCATTCACATTCTCAAGAATGCCCAGTTTGTAAAGCTCTAATTGAAGAGGAAAAGTTGGTACCTTTATATGGAAGAGGAAAGAAGTCAACCGATCCAAGGTCAAAATCCGTTCCTGGTGTCGAGATCCCACATCGGCCTGCGGGCCAGAGACCAGAAACTGCGCCTCCACCTGATAGAAATGCATTTGGTCAACACGGGTTTGGATTAATGGGTGGTTTCGGGCCTGCAATGACTTCAAGTTTTGGGAACTTTACTCTTTCATTTGGTGGTTTAATTCCATCATTTTTCAATGTTCAGATGCACTCGTTTTCTGGGCCTGGGCCTCAAATGTATGGAAATGGTGCTCCTCATGCAACTCCAAGGCCTGGTTATTCATATGGGGCCGGTCAGGCCCATGGAGTCCAACAGAGAGCTCACCACCATGAAACAGGTTTTTCTGCAGCTTCACCACTTATAATAATCGGTATCCTTTTTATCTTGGCTCTAATTTGGAACTGATATAATTTGTTTATTAAAGTTGATGAATGAGGTATTGTTTGATAAATCTTTATCCTTGTTTGTAAAGTAGACTGGTTGCTTTGCACAATTATTTGTATTTTCAGTATCACATTTCTCCTGATTGTATCACTTTTATTAGAGTTTCATGGTACATGTAGTGTGTATTACACAAATTAACATGAAATTTGTGGGTTTGGGTTTAATATAAACGCAGTCTCAGGTCGGACCGACATGCACATTTATCTAAGAGGCCATGCCTGGTTCATGGGTTGACCCGTTTAACCTGTTTCTTTTTTTATTTTTAAAAATTGCTGTTCTATATCATAAATTAATCTGGTTGAGTCTTTTACGTTAAAATTTTGATGTCAGAGAGATTGACATAAGATTTTATAATTTAAACATAATAATCTTTTACGTACATTTGTAAATTTGTATTTTTTTTAAGTATTAATATTCAAAAAAAAATTAGAAAATAAAAAAAATCAGGTGGTGGTCTCGTTAGTGTCTACTTGTTCACTAGTGTCGTGTTCAGGTTTATATATTTGAAACGATTTTTGGGTTTGCGTCGTGTTCGAGTTCATGTCAAATTTTTAGGTTCGTCTGGTTTGTTAACCTGAGAACATGGACCTGTGTAGCACCCGTAGTGCATGGTGCATTTTTGCATATGCATTGATTTGTAAGTGGGTGGAGCCAAATATTGTTGTTAATTATGGTATTTTTTTCACTGTTTGATGAGTTTGACTGTTTGCATACTTTTGAATTTTATGTTGATATTATGTAAGCATGATGTTTTCTTTTTGTTCTTTTTTTAATATGGAAATTGAATAAGATTGTTGCTCGGAGTCCGGAACTCGCATTGTTTAACTTGAGAGATCTTGGGTTTAGCTCGTTTCGAGCTCTATATCTTAAACCAGAGCCGGGCTTGCGAGGAATTCGAATTTGGCTTCTTTTGTAATTATCTAATTACTTACATATATCATATTGTTTTTATATGTATTTATAATTATAATTTATATGTGACCTAGTATAATAATATTTAGTTTATAGTAGTATTTATTATATTGAACAGAAGTTATTATATTTCTATAAATTAATCCTTTTAAAAATCTTATATTATCTAATATTAATCTAAAAAATTATAATAACAGAACCGCATCACAATGACATGTACACATATAAATTGGAGCTTGGAAGGGGGAGTTTTAAATTTTGGTTATTATTTTATTAGTAAGGAAGAAAGTTGCAGGGAATGTGCCCTTTTAGTCTTTATCTTGGTGGCCTTTTGTTTGTGCATGTTCTTGTCCCTTGGCCCAGACAATTTACACTCCCAGTAGTGGGGTTTTGGATAATTAATATGTAAAAAGTTAAAAAGAAAACTTTCCATTTGAATTAGTCATGATTACACAAGTTATCGTCATCTTCCACTTCTAAACAAGTGGTGAGTGATACTATAATGGGTCGGGTATAGACTATAGATATAGAGTGAGTATTGTTAATCATAGTCTCATACATGACTACAAACTCTCTTATATCCTCATGCATGTTGGTGTTACTCGTTATTCATCGGATCGTGGGTAAGCCGGTGAGTATCTGGTATACTCATTTATGGTCTTATTTGGTTAAAAATTAAGCGTTGGGTTGGATGTTTGTTATTCGAAACTCGATCTAAACTCACCTCAAAAGTCAATTTAAAATATCAAATATCTAAATGTATTTCTATCTTTTTATAGTTTTAATAATCTCAAGTTTCTAGCAACTTTAACATATTACTTATTATTATATTTCTAAGATAGTAATATATTAGGATAAACACGGGCAATGAGACATGTATACCTAATACCATTTCGACCCTAAATCAATGAAAATTTTCAACACTAATATATACCTAGTCCTAAACCCATTACCTTTCTCAAATGGTTCGGGTTTATCCGTCATACTTGGATTCTTTTTTTATCCTTACATTAGGACTAGGGTGTAAACGAGTTGAGCTGCTCGTGTGCTACTTGAGATTGGCTCATTAAAAGCTTGGATCAAATTGAATTTAAAACAATCTCAAGTTTGTATGGGAGCTCCTTTATTAAATGAGCTCAAGCTCAAGCTTTACATACAATCTTAATCAAACTCGTGAACATAAACGAACATATGATTATATAACTTTTATATATTATATTAAATATATATTTACATAATAACTATTATATATAAAATTATGATGAAATTAATTAAATAATATATATTAATTTGTATATAAAATTTACGGGTATTTATATATATATATATATATATATATAAATAAATAATGACAAATGCATATAAATAAAATATTAATAACTAATAAACAAATTCTTAGAGCTTGAAATTGGTTTCTTTGAAAGTTTCTTCGAAAGTTTCTTCATAAGACGAGCTTGAGCTTGAGCTTGAGATTTAAAGACATAGCTCTTAACTAGCCCCTAAACTAAATGAGTCGACTTTAAAGTTAAACAATTTACATTCTTGATCATAACTCCCAACTAGCTATTCTTGCATACGGATAGCTTTGTCTCTTTGAATTAGAAAAAAAATAAATAAATAGAATAAAAAGCCCATGTGGCCAATCTGTCTTGCATCTAGGACACTAGGAGTGGTACATGTGACATTGATTGTGCATTTGTATGGTGACTTGTGAATGGGATCCAGATTCCATGTTTATGATTAGTATGCACTTGTGTTTGTAGTAATATGATGGGACCATACTACAAAATGCCCATTTCTCATCTCTTCTATTGTCTTTGTACTTGTTACATTTTATTAGAAGATAGATGTGGGAGTTCTGAAAAACATATTTGATAAATAAAATAGGTGTGTAACTATGCCTTGTTTGTTTGATCCATGAATGGGAGTATGTTTTTGGTTTACAATGATAATAATTATTCTAGTTATACTCATGCTATATTTATATCGACTATGGTGTTTATAACTAAAATAAAGGTTACAGATGCAACACTCAAACTAATGAAAAAAAATCCTGGTATTTAGGTGTTAGATGTTAAAAATAAAGAATTATTAGATTTTAATAATCTTACCTTTTACCAATTGGTTAATAATAATCTTAACTGAGAATAATCTTACCATCAGTCTCTACTTTCAAACTATTTTCTTACATTGGACCCCTCGTTAAAAAAACTTAACGTCGTTAAATTTTATATGACGGGGACATCTGCAAACCGCCGGAAAGTTGAGCCAAGCTAGCAGTGGTCTCGTGGTGGGTTTTGAAATTGGCTCTGGTGACCGTTGTCTCTGTTTGGACTTGCCGGAAAAACGAGACTAGTTAAACGCCACCAGAACCAATTTCAAAACCCACCACGAGACCACTGCTAATTTGGCTCGACTTTCCGACGGTTTGCAGCTATCAGCGTCATATAAAATCTAACGGCGTTAAACTTTTTTAACGGGGGGTCCAATATAAGAAAATAGTTTGAAAGTAGGGACTGCTGGTAAAAATATTCTCAGTTAGAATTATTATTGGTTAACCGGTAAAAGATGAGATTATTAAAATCCAATAATTCTAACAAAATAAAGATAACAAAATATCTAAATCTTTTGTTTTCCTCGCATGGAATTGATTCTTGGGCACAATCCAAGTTGAACTTATAAACGTTACTTAGACTTGTAAACTCTAGTGTTAGGATCATATATATCTCATTCATCTTCTAGTGATAAACATATTGTTTACACACAAACATAAAATAAAATGACATATCAACTAGTCTTGTACACATTCACCAATATCTATCTTGATATGATTAAATCTTTACCGGTTTGAAGCTTGTTTCAAGCCATACAATATTGACTTCACATAATATTCTTTCTTAGTACCGGACAAGAAGTTTCAAGTTGTTATGTAAATATCTTCTTGTACCATTTGTTTTAAACTATTTTCACATTCAATATTAGAGAACCAAAATTCTTTTCATACATGAAAGATAATTGTATTGCATTCATCAGTATTATATATTATTACTTTATTTCTTTTTATAACTTTATTACCCATAAACAATCTTCAATGGGCCAATTGCTTGACACGAAAATCAAATAGTTATTCTCATTATCTTATATGTCTATAACTAGAATTAGGTTTAATGATACGAAAGGTGTCGTAGAGTAACTAAAAGATAAAGTTGTAACACGCGAAAAATAATCGTCACAAGTTTTACAATATCTATGATAGCTATATAAATTATTATGAAAATTACCAGAAAACTAAGTCGTTTTCGATGACAATTTCAAGGGAAATACGCACGAAACTGCATTTAGTGACAGTTTTCTGTCAAAAATGATTCAATGGGAAAAATTTTCTAACAATATTTTCTACACATTTCAGACAAAAAACTTTCCTACGTATCTCCTACACAACTTTTTCCAGCGAATTTCCTATAAAATATTTTTCGACTCATATTTCCCTACGCGTTACTCACAAAAAAATTTCTTAAAAATTTCTGACAAAATGGAAAAAAAAAAAACAGATACATGAACCTACACATCCTCGGGCTCTCACACACAAACACATGAGAGCCGAGATTCAAACTCCCAACCTCTCCCACACCAACACAATACTTAACCATTTGGCCAAACGAGATAAAATAAAGATAAACACTTTTTTAATTTTATTTTTAAATTTAACTATTATTATCATTATTGCTCTATTATTATTACCAGAATTATAACCCGCGTGTTGGGATGGGTGACGCGTTTTGACGATTCTGTTACGATCCAACCGAAACGTAGGTAGAAATAAGCACGTCGCGGGGGCGGTATCACTACTAGAAAACATACATATTTTCCTACAAATTACCAATAAAAGAAAATTCCCACAAGCTTGCGACAACTTTCCAACAAAAACAAAAAAGTAACCATAAGATTTTTTATAATTTTTCGACAAATTTATTAAGTAAGTTAACTTAATTATTTAATATAATCGTCGGAATATTATCGAAAATTACCAACGAAAGACTTTTATTGCTAATTCGTCGGAAAATTAGTCGGAACTTTGTCGGAAAATACATTTCCTACGGAGTTTTTTTCGAACAAACACTTTTTGTCAGAAACTTGTCGCTAACGGCCAATTCCGACAAATTTCCACAAAACTGCTTTCGCAAATTTTTCATTTTTTAATAGTGCATTGAGCCATATAAAAATTCATGTCAAAACATTAATAAAAGTAAGTTTGTCAATTTCCCACTCGTTACATCAAAATTTAAAAAAGAAAAGGCAAAAGAAAACGTAAAAAAAATTTGCCCATTGCCTGGAGTCGAACAAAGATGAATGGTGTGTGGTGGCGTCGGACTAACCAGCTAGGCTGTGTCCATGTTTGCTTGCAGGTTTAAAAATAAGTTCTATTTACATATAAATAATCTTGGAAATTTAAAAAAGAAAAGTGTTAAAACTCATTTGTACTAGAATATATGTAGTAAATTTCCCACAATGAGAATTTACTTTTTAATATTTAATTACTATTACTATTATTATTATTGTTACTACTACTATCATTATTGGCGGACCTATCCTTCGATGGGTGGGTCGGCCGACCCTATGAAATACTTTTTCCATTTGTTATATATGTGTTATAATCTCGAACGATTCCCAAGAAATGTTGACACCTAACCTTATAAAATTTTGACCACATTTAAACTAATAACTTAATTAAACATTTAAACTAAAATTGGCTAAATTTTAGTCATTTAAAATATTATACTCATATTTAATTAACCTATTACTCATTTAGACAATTAAATTCACATTTAGTTGACACGTTACCTGTTTAAAATTTTAAATAATTTAACCTAATAAAAAGTTTAAATAGCGACAATCCTAATTCATCACTGTCTCGACATTTCATATTCACTCTTCACGCAATCTGAAGAAAGACAATTTGCTAACCATGATTTTCGCAATGCCTCCTAACGGTTCCGGCCTCTTCACTAATCACGAGTATATGATTCTCGTCATTCTAGTCGGTTCACTGTTCACAGCATTGCGCTGTTGCCTACCCACGATTTCAAGTTACCTTTTTTTCTCTAAGTTTTTGCTTATCATATTATTTTGTAATAGTACTATGCCATATATGTTATTTCCTAAGTGTAATTAGTGGCGACATGTTTACTAACTGACCTGGCCCGACCTAAATCGGACTAGAATTTTTTTAATATTTAGCGATAGACAACCAACCTAAAAAATTTCCAGTCCGAATGAAAAAAATTTCTGAGTCCGCCACAGATTATTATTACACACACATATAAAACATAAACATACAAATACATGCATGCATACAGTATACAAATACATATACACATCATATCAATAACTAAAAAAATAATATTAATAACACTAATAATGGTATTATTATTATATGTACACATACAAATACACACATATAAAACATAACCATACAAATACATGCATACATACACATATACACATCATATCAATAACTACAAAAGTAATATTAATAAAACTAATAATGGTAATATTAAAAAAAAGTTAATAATAATAAAAATACCAACAATTTTCAAGTTGATAAATAAAATATAAAAAAAATCACTCTTTAAATGAGTAGGAACTTCCGACACATTTCCGAGTAATATTTAAAATGTATAAAAATAAACTTTTTTATCGTAAATACAGAGGAACTGTGAACGCATTTTTGAGGAAATATTTAAATATATAAAATATAAACGTTTTGGCGGAAATGCATAGGAACTTCCAACGCATTTCCGATGGAATCCAAGGATCATAATTTGTTTTCCATTTTCGACGTTCAAAAGTCGTTTTTTTTCAGTTCATCTTTTGTACAAGTCATTATACATGAAAATATTTTTATTTCACCAACTTATACTTATTATACGCATATACAAATACACACATACAAATACATACACTTGCACAAAACATTTATACATACACATACACATACACAGGGGCGGATTTACATACAGGGCAGGGGTACCTGTCGGTACCCCTCAACTTTCGACGCGTAGTGGGAATTTTCGACGCGCA
Source organism: Smallanthus sonchifolius (assembly GCA_023525975.1). Classification (NCBI taxonomy): domain Eukaryota; kingdom Viridiplantae; phylum Streptophyta; class Magnoliopsida; order Asterales; family Asteraceae; genus Smallanthus; species Smallanthus sonchifolius. The sequence goes on from CM042034.1 coordinate 72,182,325, forward strand.
GCGGGAAATTTTTTTTTTTTTTTACCGTTTTATGTATCCAGATACCCCTGAACGAAATTTTAGATACCCCTGGATTTTTTTCCTAGATCCGCCACTGCACATACACATACACATACACATACACATACACATACACATACATACATGCATACATGCATACACATATACATACACATACACATACACCTACATTACATACGCATATATAAAAACAATAAAGTTAGTAATATATAACATCAATAACTAATATTATATTAATAAAGTTAAAAAATAATTTTTTTTTGGAAATGTCTACCTCCGACGCAACTAGGAGGAAAATTAATAAAATAAAGAATAATCGTTCGATTAAAATAAATAAAAGTTTTGAGATGGCACGCGTTATCAATTAGAATCACTAGATCTTTGTTTTCTATCGTACAGGGGTGTACCTAGCCTTTGCTGACCCTGATGAATATGTTTTTCTATTTGTTATATATGCTATATAATCTTGACCAACCTCATGGAATTTTGACACCGACCCGTATAAAATTTTGACCGAGCCCCTAAATTTTTTTTACACCGACCCCAGGAAAATTTAATTTTTAACACCCACCCGTATTTAAAATAATAACTTAATTGGACATTTGTAATAAACTGGACTAAAAACTTAGTCATTTAAACAATTAAAAACACATTTAATTAACATATTACCCATTTAGACAATTAAGCCCATATTTAGTTAACCGATTACCCATTTAAATTTTTAAACAATTTAATCTCATAAAAAATCTAAGTAGCGACAATCATGATCTATCAACATCTCGACATTTCATATTCACGCTTCACGCAATCTGAAGAATAACAATTTGCTAATCACGATTCTCAACATGTCTCATCACGATTTCAAACCTCTTTCGGTAATCATGAATTTACGATTATAGCCCTACTAGTCGATTCACTATTCACAGCCTTGCGCCGCTGCCTCCTCCTCACGATTTCAAGTAACCTTTTTTTTTAATCTTTCTCTAAGTTTTGAATTTTGCTTATCATATTACTTTGTTATAAGCTATGCAATATGTACTATTTGCTAATTGTAATTAGTGATAATATGTATACTAAGTGACCCGACCCGGATTGAAAAAGATTAATATTTAACGATAGACTACCAACCGTAAAAAATTCCAACCCCCATGAAAACATTCCTGGGTACGCCACTGCTCGCGTAAATATTTTTCAATTATCTAGTTTAATTTATTTTTTTTAAACTCCTAAATTGATCAAATACCATAGAAATATTTCGATATTTCTTATGATTTTAAATTTTAAACATTAAATGGAGGATAAACTTTTGTTGACTAATAATAGCTACCTATTTTAAATAGATGATTTATAATTAAATTTAACTAATCTATCTATACTAATAAATAAAAATAAATTGGGATAGGTGTCAATCATTCAAGGCATCAAAAAGGTTATTTTCCCGCCTAAAGTGTGGTTTGCAAAATCACACGCGGATCTTAAAAATGGATCCAATTGTGGTTCGAATTCCTGGTTATAACCCGGTTATTCAAGAGACGGGTTAATCCCCTTTTTTGTTTTTCATTTGCAATTTTTCAAGGTGTTCCGTGATTTTATAAAAGTTTTTGATTGAGATTTTTGAAAATACAGGAAATATTGTTGTCTAGGTTTGAGAGATTTGGTTTTTGATTTTCAGAGAGATTTATAATTTCAAGGTTAACGGTTCGGGAATGACCCTAAAACACCTTTCCATCATCGCTGCTCCATTCGAATATGTTAGATCTTGAAGTTAAGATTCCGATTTCAACATTTTCCTCGCCGATTGGTTTGTTGTTCTTCCGTCGTCTGTGACTAAATGTTTTTTTTTCTGTAGAGGTTTCTTCTACATCATCTTATTTCTCTCGGCGGTGTGTTCCTCTGCTAAGCTTGATATCCACATAATCATCATACCAATCGGTTCAAGAAATCCATCTCATTAGGTATGTTTTTTTTTTTTTCTGATTAATCTTTTCTTTCTTTTGAAACCCTAAATTTGATCGATTTCGATTGCTTTTAATTGAGGGTTTTTCCAATCGAAGTAACATACATCATATTTGGGTTCGTTGTTGTTTATTTTTAAAAATTCAATGAGTTTCAAAAATATTGCTTTTACCAAATTTGTTCATATATGATTCTATGATTTTACCAAATCTGTTAATAGAACATTACACATATTCTATGGTTTACGCAAGGAACTAAGATTACTTAATCTCATATTGCTTTCTAATTGTTTTTTTACATTTCAGCCTAAGTCACCTTTGTGTGGTGTTGATTCAATAATGCTGCAAAAATACATGGTGGCAAGTGTTGGCATTTAGTCGTTGTGTACATGAAAACCTTGAAGGATATGATCTCGAAGGTAATAACATAAATACTTACTACCTTCCACATAAATGTTAATCCTGTCATAATTTCATAAGATGCAACATCTTTGATGTTAATATTTATCTGTCACTTTATATGAACCTTTACGTGCTGATATGCATTATGTTTTGATTGTTACAGGATTGAAATCGAGGAAAATATTACATCATTTTTATATCTTTTCTTGCAGAATCTATATTGGAGGTAGCAAGGATGACAATTGATTCAGGTTAGGCACCTCCTAAGCCACTTATATTTCTGTTCAATGGTGTAGAAGAACTTTTTATGCTTGTAAGTAGTGTATCATTTTACATTTTAGTCACATCTATATTCTATATATTTTAATTACCTTTTTTTAGCCATTAATTTGCTTATTTCTCAGGTTTAAAATGGCTTTATAACAACACATAAATGACGTAATACAATCAGAGGTTTTACAAATTTGGAAGCTTCTGGAACAGAGGGGCTTGGTAAGTAGTTGAAGTCTGTTTAGCTTCTAATATAAATATGCAAATGGCTTACATGTCTTCTAATAATGCAAAAGTAATATTATTTTCTTTATATTTTCATGAAAAGTTTTTCCCATTTGCAGTACATTTTGTACAAAGAAAATGCTATTGGTTTGTTCCTTTTATTAATATTTATCTAAAATATTATGATTAATTAAATTAAGTGAGAAATATTAAAATTATATCTATCATATATCTGAGTTTTCTGAATATAAGCCCTTTCTGTGTGACTGTGTTCTGGTGTCATTATGTTTTATGAGATATTTTATTTTCTAGAAATTATTCATATTCAGTTAAAATTGTAGATTTTGTCTGCCAATCTGGGCTTGGGTCTTGGCCTTCACAAGTCTATGCTCAATCAGTTGTGCATCCTATGGGCAATAATGCAGCACGGGTTTTTTCAGTTCTCTACTGCTTCAACGGTAATTTCAAATATTTATGTAGATCGCTCTTTTGTTTGATTTATTATATATAGTTTGGCATATCAAAAAGGCATGTCGAAGATCATTGTATAACAATATAAACTATTATTTGTGTTTTGAACCGGTTATGTGAATCGTTTTTAGTAAAACATGATACAGGAGATAGTGTAAGGATGTGATATTCAGATAATCAACTATATGCGTGCTTGAAAATTCTGAAACCTGGAAGCATTCAAGCTCGTGGGGATAACTTATTTAATTTAGTTAAAGCTTTCACTAATTCATCTAAGCTTAAGAATGCTCATGTTTGTTGACTTACTAAAGAACAGGATGATGGACTACCTATGTTTTTTGATTATTTGTCATGGTTCTATGTATGTCACAACTAAAACTTTTACCAATAATCCTTAGAGTTGGTACTTTTTGTTGTGTTTTTATCTTTAATGAGTCATAGAATTTTATTTTTTCTATAAGTAAATGGGTCAAACAGCATTAGCATTAAAAACACCATAAACTCATTATTCTTATGTTTTATAAAGTTTAACATCAAGTTAAATGGGTGTATAGCAGTAACATCAATAGTAAAGTAAGCAAAATATTTTACTTACTGATTTGGGTCATAAACTCATTTTTTTTCCATATAGCACTAAATAGTAAAGTAAGCAAATCACAAGTACACTACCTTGTTCACCCTTACTAATTTCTTCTCTGATTGAAACAGGTGGCTTTTTGCAAGTCAAAATGGATAACACTTCGCTGCTGTCAATATATTGAAATGATTATGTACCTCCGCTATGCTTTTGTATGTTATGAAATTAATAAGACAACTAAACTTAATTTCTACTTATGTATGCTTTCAATGGGTAATGTATGCTTTTAATGGGTTATGAATTTATATAACGTCGGAATACGATGCAATTTCACTTGATTTGAAAACTATTCATTTTCTCATTTGCAGGTATTTCAGATCCAATTTTAAAGTTTGAAGTGATTCAGGTGCATTCTAATCTTAAAGTTTGATTTACTCTCCCGTTCCTCCATTATATTTCTCTGTTTTACCAAAGTAAAAGGTTTTACTTTTTGGTTTCAATTCTGTTTCATTTCATCTTTCCTCAAATTTTTTAAAGTGTTCCTGTTTTTGCATTTAGTATGTTATTGGTGGGACTAATGACCTAACATTCGGTGGTGTTCGTATCTTCGACAAGTTCACTAAAGTTTTGAATCTTTTTATTTGATATTGCTTCATTTTAATTTTTCTTATTGAAATATGCATGCCATAAACTCATAAAGATTGTTTTTTTGGTCACTTGATACCGGCGGTTCTTGGAACAAAACATGAATCACTCAAATGCCACTAATGTGTTATTTTGTAGAATTATGTAATTACTATTATAAACATATTGTAAATTTTAGTTATACATTATAGAAATATATAATTTCTATTATACAACCTCGTGTAATACACGGGTTTATAACCTAGTTATATATAATTCATAAGATTTAGATGTGTTCATTTTTTTATTTATTAAATATTATTAATTATTACTATATAAGTGTTTTATTTATGTTAAAACAATTGCATACGCCACACACACACACATATACGATCTATAATCTATTATTTGTTCACTACATAGTAAATAAAAATCATAGCGACAAGTGACGTAATTATAGAGTTACTCCATTTATATTTTCTCGCTTGAACCATTCTAACCTATTAATTTAGACAACTAAATTTATTTCTTATAATTCAATATTATAATAAATTTATATTCCATCATTATTTAATATTTGATTAATATCAACATAATAAAACAAAATATTTTTTTTAAATCAGTAATGAAGATAAAATTTAGATTAATATTTTCTATCATAAAGTTATCTATTAACCGTGTCCCTCTAAAATTTAATAATATTTTATTATTTACATAATTCAACCTGTGTAATACATGAAAATATAACCTAGTATAGTATTAAAGACAATGATAATAATGGCAAATAATAATAATTTAAAAATAAAGTAAAAAATAATAATAATTATGAAAGTTATTTATATTATGTACCTTTTATATCACCATCCTAAATCTTTTAAATATTTTTATTACTTTTACAATTGGAAGGTGAGCATAGAAAAGTTGTACCATATGCGATCTCAATTGCACGTTACTGTTCAACACCTTAATTGTTTAGTTGTTAATTTAAGAAAAATAAAGTTAATAATAAGAATAATGATAATAAATAAATTTAATAATTAAGTTAAAAAAGTAAACATTTAAATTTTATAAAAAAAATGTTCTTTTGGAAACGCGTCAGAAGTTTCTAATGCATTTTCGAGGAAAATTAAAATATAGAAAAAGTTAAACATTTGTCTTCGAAAATGAGTTTTTTTTCTAAAAAGGTGTTGATAAAAAATTTATTTATCAAAATGGTGTTGTTAAAAGATTATTTACCAAATTAATGTTTTTAAAAAACTTGTTTTTTCTCTCTCCTTATCTAATTGGATAAACCTAATTCAATAATGACTATATTAATAAAAAAGATTATTGTTATTATTTACTAATTATCATTACTTATTATATTATTATTATTAGTATTTAATTTTGTTTTTTATGTGATGTGTTTGACGTTTGCAAAATATTCATCTGGGTTTTATATCTTGTAAAAAAAAATACCCAACCTCACAGTGTACATAATAAATTTTGATGTATACAGCTTAGTTTTTATTGAGGAATAAATATTACATGCATGTCGTAAGAATCTTACTAATCTAATAAATGAAAATCTTTTCATGACACATTTCATTCTCTGGTTACTTCTCATCTTTATTTTCCCGCCACTCTCTCCTATTAAATATTAGATTTTATATTTCTATATTCTTTAAATAATAATCTTTATATTAATAAATTTAATTACGAATACTTATTATTTAATTATAAATAATTATTATATCATCAATCAAATGAACTTAATATGAACTAACATTTATCAATTTAATTACAAAATTAATACTCAATTGAAAAAAAAATGTTTTAGAAAACTAACTTAACAGACCTTATAACTGTCACGACAAATTACATTTTTTAAAAACATATTTTGACAAATGTGTTTGTTAACAAATTACATTATATTTTATTCAACCGATGTAATATTGTTTATTCAACCCGTGTATTACATGGGTTTTTAAAAATATAATTTTTTTATTACTAAATATATAACATTTTATTTATTTAACACGTATAATACACGGGATTTTAACCTAGTAAATAAATATAGATAAAATGTTTTTCTAATAAACTGAATTTATTTAGGTATAAGTATTACCGAATAATTGAATTGATATTGTTAATTAGAGAATATTTTCTAGAAATAATTTATTATTTTAAATTGTTTAATCTTTGTTATAATCCACTTCTATTATTAAAAAAAAGTTAATTTGTATAATTTTTTATATTAAGTAACTGATTCAAGAATTCAATTTTTATGATTTTTTTAAATCTTAGAACCTTTAAAATATAATGTTTTCTAAAATTCTCAATTTTCCGTTTGAATGTGAACTTTTTTTGCGAGATGAATACTAGTATAGACGTTGTCAATACCAAGTTTTATAAATTTTAATACCCTAACACAACGCGCGAGTTTCACCTACCAGTTAGTCTTAAAAATATAGCATCATTATTTGATTGATTTTAATCTAAACTGTTGAACGGATTAAATGTATTTTAATATTTTATCTATATTTAAGTTCAGTGTTTTTATTTCCACATCATACAAGAACATGTAATATTTATTCTTATAAAAAAGTCAAATTAAATACAAATAAAAACTGAGGTGGAGTATTTTTTATTACAAAATAAAAAATTTGATACCTATGTTAAAAAGGCGAAGCACGTAAAAAATAATATTAAAATAATAATAATAATTAATTATTAATAATACAAAATACAAACCATATCTTTTATTAATCTAGTCATTATTGCATTAGGTTTTATCCTATTAAGATAAGAGAGAGAAAGTAAGAGATAAACAAGTTTTTCTGAAAACACTATTTTAATAAATATTTTATTAACAACATCATTTTGATAAAAAAGTTTTTCACCAATACCTATTTGGAAAAAAAACTCCTTCGAAAATAGGTAGAAAGTTTTTCTGACGTATTTTTGAGGAAAGTTAAAATATACAGAAAATTAAACTATTAAAATAATTATAATAATAATAATAAGAATGCTAATAAAATTAATAGTAATAATAAAAATAATAAAGATAAAATATATAAAAAATAAACTTCTAGAATATATAAAGATAATAATAATAATAATAATAAATATTTCCAAAGAATGCCACGTGTAATTACCATATCTTTTCTCATTAAAATTTTTTAATTTTCCTTATTTTAAGTAAATTTGAATTTTAAAAATTAATTATATTAATGTTTTTATTTAAAAAAAAGATATTATAAAAGTTAAATTTTAATTATTACATAATTAAAGAAACAAAGAATTTTATTTATTATTATACATATTTTTTAATTTTTTTTACACTTTATTATACTTTCATTTTTCTATTAAACAAACTCATCTAATACATGAGTATATAACCTAGTAGTAGGATTAGGTTCAAGTAAAAATGATTTTAATTGTAAGAAGGGTGAGAAAGATTTAGGGCCATTAGATTAAATTGTAAAAAAAAATTAATGGTTGAGATTAAATTGTAGGAGAAAAAGTTATTGGAAAGGGTATTTTAGTCTTGACCACTTTTGTTGACTTTTTATCAAGTTACCTCCCTCATTTTTAAACGTTCATAACTTTTACATACGACATTATTTTTTCAAAAAAATTACACCATAAAAACGAGCATTTTTTATCTTTAAAACGAGTATAGTGTCGTTATAAACAAAAACAATTTTTTTTACGTTTTTCAGCTCATTGTGTAATTAGTCAGGTCAATGTGTAATACAAATTGATTGTGTAATACAAGTTCAATGTGTAATACAAGTTCATAGTGTAATACCACGTCTGGTTATTGTGTAATACAAGTTCATTGTGTTATATGTATTTATCATTGTGTTTTACGTTTTCCAGCTCATTGTGTAGTTAGTCAGGTCATTGTGTAATACAAGTTCATTGTGTAATACCACGTCTGGTCATTGTGTAATACAAGTTCATTGTGTATTTAGTCAGGTCATTGTGTAATTAGTTAGGTCACTGTGTAATACAAGTTCATTGTGTAATACAAGTTCATTGTGTTATACAAGTTCATTGTGTTATACAAGTTCAATGTTTAATACAAGTTCATTGTGTTACATGTATTTATCATTTTGTTTTACGTTTTTCAGCTCATTGTGTAGTTAGTCAGTTCATTGTGTATTACAAGTTCATTGTGTAATACAAGTTCATTGTGTAATACAAGTTTATTGTGTAATACAAATTCATTGTATAATATCTGGTCATTGTGTAATACAAGTTCATTGTGTAATACCACGTCTGGTCATTGTGTAATATCTGGTCATTGTGTAATACAAGTTCATTGTGTAATTAGTCAAGTCATTGTGTAATACAAGTTCATTGTGTAATACAAGTTCATTGTGTAATATAAGTTCATTGTGTTATACAAGTTCAATGTGTAATACAAGTTCATTGTGTTATATGTATTTATCATTGTGTTTTACGTTTTTCAGCTCATTGTGTAGTTAGTCAGATCATTGTGTAATACAAGTTCATCGTGTAATACAAGTTCATCGTGTAATACAAGTTCATTGTGTAATACCACGTCTGGTCATTGTGTAATACAAGTTCATTGTGTAATACAAGTTCAATGTGTAATACAAGTTCATTGTGTTATGTGTATTTATCATTGTGTTTTACGTTTTCCAGCTCATTGTGTAGTTAGTCAGGTCATTGTGTAATACAAGTTCATCGTGTAATACAAGTTTATCGTGTATTACAAGTTCATCGTGTAATACAAGTTCATTGTGTAATACAACTTCATTATGTAATTCCACGTCTGGTCATTGTGTAATACAAGTTCATTGTGTAATTAGTTAAGTCATTGTGTAATACAAGTTCATTGTGTAATTAGTCAGGTCATTGTGTAATACAAGTTCATTGTGTAATACAAGTTGATTGTGTCAAATATTTTTCATCATTGTGTTATATGTTTTCGTCATTGTGTTTTACATTTTCCAGCTCATTATGTAATTCACTCATTATTGTGTAATTCGCTCAAATATGTCAGATCATTGTGTAATATGCTCATTGTGTAATATCACTTTATTGTGTAATATCAGGTCTGATCATTGTGTAATACACATTGACCTGGTATATTACACATTGACCAGGTGTATTACACATTGACCTGATGTATTACACATTGACCTGGTGTATTACACATTGACCTGGTATATTACACATTGACCATTATACCATCCATTTAAAAACAACAAAATGACACATATCAAGTTTAGAATCCTTCTTACCCTTCTTATTTTTAAAACCCTTTTTACTATAACCCCCTAGTAGTAATAATAAAACATTTCATCATAAAAGGTCAAAAATCTATATCTATATCTATATCTATACTATATAATAAAGGAAAACCATGTAAGACACGTGTCATTCTCTGGTTACTTCTCACCTTTATTTTCCCGTCTCTCTCTCCTATTAAATATTAATTTTTCTATTTCTCTCAAATATTAAATAATAATATCAAATAACAATATTTATATTAAAATTCTATGAACACGTGTCACTTTCTGGTTCATTTGTATCATTTTTCCCCGCCTCTATTGAATAATGATATTAAAATAATTTATTTTTAGAATTTTAATATAAATTTAATTACAAATACTTATTATTTATTTATAAATAGTTCAAGATGTAATATACCGGTTTATTCAACCCGTATAGTACACGGGTTTTTAAAAGTATAAATTTTTTATTATTAAGTATATAATATTTTATTTACTCAACCCGTGTAATACACAAGATTTTAACCTAGTTAAATATATAAATAAAAAACATTGTTAGAAATTGACACATTTTCGAGGAATATTAAATATATAAAATGATAATATTTTTCTTCTTCATAAAGTGGTCGAAAATGTGTCGCTGTATTATGATTTTATACCACGCAATACACGCATGTATTTTATCGAAAATGGGTAGTAATTTTCAATGCTTTTATTTCTGTTAGAAATTTTTCCCCCTTTTGTGAATCGTATACTCCTAAAAACTATAAATAAAAAAAGTTCTAAAGTTCACATAAATATAAAATTCTGTCACTAAGAGATAGTATGTATCTAATTTTGATTATAAAAAAAACCGATTACAATAATTGACAGGTCTCTCGTCGCAAACCCCATATTAAGGTGTGTGATGGTAAACGTGGCAGACATTAGAGGTGCACAAACCGGTTTTTTTTCGGAACCGGATCCGGACCGGTTCCGTCAACGTTGGTCAAGAACCGGATCCATTAGAACCGGTTCCGGATCGGATCCGGTTCCGGGTGTGGAGACTTGGAACCTATTGGGACCGGATCGGATATTTAGAACCGGACCGGATAAAAAAAACCGGTTCCACCGGTTCCGGAAATTTTTTTTTTAAAAATTAACAAAGATACACTATAAAATACATGTTTTATTTATTTTGTAGATTTTTTTAAGTTATTTAACAATAGTTCGTACAAAAAAAATACAAAAAACATAATTGAATCACAAAGCATTAATTATTTATTATGTTTTCAATATTCTTCGTCGTAGTCTTTGTAACATCGGTTTTCATTCTTCTTCGCTTGAGATACGTTGGGCTTCATCGTAAGCTTGTTCTTCGTCCGAAAGTGGAGTCGCCGCCCCATGTTCTACTTCGAATTCATGTATTTCTTGTTCAACGTCAAGCTCGCCTTCTAGTTTTGCAACATGTTGTACACGTTCGGCGGCATCCAAATGGTCCTTCAAGCAAATACACATCTCCATAGATTCCGGTGTAAGCCTCGTTCTTCGAATAGATAAAACTCTGCCACTAAGAGAAAAAGCGGATTCCGAAGCTACCGTGGAAGCTTGGACGGTTAGTAGGTCACGGGCCATTGCGGCTAGAACGGGATATTGGGATTCCCTTCCTTGCCACCAACTCAAGATATCAAAGTTTTCAAACTCTTCGGATCTTAGAGTTGAAATAAAGTCGGTTGCTTGATATCTCCCAAGCTCGCTACTTGGTGTGGTTCCACGAGCTCGTTTAGTATTTTCGTTTCTTAAAGTGTTAAATAAATTTAGCATCGGGTTCCTTGAACTACTAGAAGTTGAACCCGAACCCATTGATTCACGTATGTTTGATGGATCACCACTTCCACCATATTTGCGTAAATAATAATCAAACATATTATTAAAAGCCGAATTGAAATCCCTTATTGCATTTGATTCAAAATTTTGGTCTTCCTCGAACATATTTAAATCATCCGATATTGATCCAATTAATGTTTCAACACCGGTTACATTAATCGTTGGGTTTAAGGCGGCCGAACATGTAACAACGGCCGGCATTTCTGAAAAATATTTTTTAAATTTAGCTTTCATAGGTTTTACCATTTTTTCAAAAATAGGGCCGTGATATTCAAACTCTTTTAATTTATTACATATTAAGTATAATTGTTGAAGTATTAGCGAAGACGTGAGATAATAAACTCCCGATAAACATGTAGTTGCATTTTTAAAAACCTCAAGCAAATTAGTTAGTTTCTCGATCATATCCCAACTTATATTATCAAATTTTTGTAAACAACGTTTCTTTTGTACAAGTTCATCATGGAAATGTTTTAAAGTAATTCTTTGCCTTAAGGCCGATTCAAACATTTTCCAAGTCAAGTTCCATCTAGTAGGTACGTCCCAATTCGGACCTAAAAAGATGGAATCCGTTTGTTGGCACAAGTTTCTATAGTTTATATATCTTTTTTTGCTTGTGCTAAAAACTTCACGTAACATCACTTTAAAATTTTCTTTTACGTCTCTTATTTCTTGGACGTTTAGACCGTCTTGCACAACCAAGTTAATGATGTGTGCAACATATCGACTATGAAAAAAAACACCGTTACAAGGCAGTTCATATTTTATTTTTAATTTTTCGACCGCGTTTGTGTTATTTGAAGCGTTATCAAAAGATATTGAAAATATTTTTGGTTGAATTTTATAAGTTTGAATTACCGAGTCTAAAATATAAAATAAGTTTTCACCGGTATGTGGATATCCAAAATAATCAAACGCAATCGTACGCTTCATCATTTGCCACGACTCCGGTTGAACCCAATGTGCGGTAACGCAAAGGTACGATTCGGGTAAACCATGTGGAGCGGACCAAACGTCCGTTGTTAAGTTAATGCCGGTATTTAAAATTTCAAAACCTAAAATTAATTCTTTTTTAGATCTTTTCCACATTTTTAAACAATCTCTTCTCAAAGTAGAACGACTTACATTTGTGTAACTCGGTTGAAGCGTCTCTTGTATCATCCTCGTCAAGCGCGGATTATCAAAATGATCAAAAGGCAAGCCTTCTTGAATGACGAAATGTGCCATTCTCTCACGAACCCTCTCGACATTGTATTGCCAAACTCCTCCATCCCTACCAATTTGAGTTTGATCTTCACATTCTTGAGTGTGTCTTGCGTGACTAGCAATATGTTTCCTCAAACTGCTATTTCTCGCCGCACCCAAAAGTCTACCACAACGTTTGCAACGAGCCTTTTGCGAACCGTTCGACATTTCGCATAAATCGAAATAAGCCCATATTTCTTGGTTTTGGGAGCAAGGAAGTATTGACACAACCGTAACATCGCTAGTAGAACCACCAACCGAATTTTGAGTGCTTGCGGAAGCCATGAGAGCGTTTTTTTTTGCTTAAAGTGAGCGTTTTTTTGCGTTTTGAGAGCGTTTTTGAGTTTTGAGAGCTAGAATGTTGTGGTGAACTAACCCATACACCCAATACCTATTTATACTAAATTTCAATCCTTAAAAACAAAAAAAAAACAAAAAAAACGGGCATAAAACGGCTATATAGCCGTTTTTTTTTAACCCCAACGGCTAGAACCGGTTCGGAACCGGTTCCAAAATGTCCGGAAAAAACCGGTTCCAAAATATCCGATTTTTATCCGGTCCTTCAAAAAACCCAGAACCCGTCCCGGAACCGGCGGTTCTCAAAATATCCGGACCGGTTCTAAAAAAACCGGTTCTAGCCGGATCCAATTTTGGATAATCCATCGGATCGGTTCCGGTTCTTTTGTGCACCTCTAGCAGACATATTAAACATAAAAATAAGAAAATAATATAACTAAAAAATAGCTACATTCAATTATTATTTCCATAGTTTTAAAAGTATTTATTACAAATTAGGTTATATACCCATGTACTACATGAGTTGTTTAATAGAAAAATGAAAGTATAATAATGCGTAAATAAATTTAAAATAGTGTGTAAAACATAAAATGATTTTTTTTGATTAAGTAATAATTAGAATACAAATTTTATATATTTTTTTATAAAATAAAAACATTAATATATTAATTTTTTTTTAAAACAAACTTACTTTAAATAGAGAAAATTAGAAGACTTTGTTGAGAAAAATTATGGTGATAACACTTGGCATTGTTTGGAATCATTTATTAAAATAATGATTATCACAGTTATCCGATTAAAAGAATGACAGATGTTAATTTCCGTACACTTTTTTCGTCATTTCACATGTCCAACTTGTTATTAAGTAATATTAACTTGTCAATTGGGTTGGTGGCCAATTGGTAGAGGAAAATTCTCTAGGAACACTAAGGATTGAGTAGGTTATTGGTTCAAGTGTCACTCTCATAGGAATAAAGAAATTTGCTTTTAAAAAAAAATATTAACTTATTACGTCTTCAGCCATCACTACCCTGGGCCCCGTATTTTTAACTGAAAGAAATATTTTTTAATATTAAATTATTAAAAAATAGGATATAAAAGTAAGAGTAAAGTGCAATTTGCACCCCTGTGGTTTAGCCACGCTGATACTTTGCAACCCTCTTTTAAACTAATTACAATTTTCCCCCCTGTGATAAGTTTTCTCTTTCTTATTGCGTCCTTCCGTCAGTAACTCGTCTAGATCTCAAGACCCACTACTGATGACCATTGGTGTGTGAAGACAATCCAAGGTGAACATCAATGTCTACAAACTAGAGAAGTTGGTCTGTATACTATGAACTCCATAGTCAAGGAGATTGAGCCCCTGGTGGAAAAAAATCCTGAAATACCCATAACAGCTCTTCAAAATGTAATCCAAAAAATGCACCAGGTCCAGGTTTCACTTCCAAAGGTCTTTAGAGCTAAGAGGATTGCTACAAGGAAATTGTTTGGTGATTATGTAGAGCAGTATGGGTTGCTAAGAGACTACTGTGAAGAACTTTTAAGAGCCAACCCTTGGAGTACTATCAAAATAGATGTGAAGCCATTCTCTAACCCTAATAGTCCTACTAGACAATTCAGAAAAATATACATATGTTATGATGCTATGAAGAAAGGTTTTAAGATGTGTGGAAGAGAAATTCTAGGGTTGGATGGTTGTTTCATGAAAGGTCCATATCCAGGCAAGATCTTGAGTGCAGTTGGTGTAGATGGTAACAACGGTATTTATCCGGTTGCATTTTCACTTGTTGAAGCTGAGAGTTTCCAATCATGGTCATGGTTCTTAGAATTGCCCATGGATGATCTAGATTTACCTAAAAAAAAAAAATACTAAATTCACTTTCATTAGTGACAGACAGAAGGTAATTGCCATTTTTATCAATTAATATTAATTTTTATCTTGTATGACATGTATATAGTTGAAGTGTCTTGTTGTAGGGTCTTATTCCAGCATTATCAAGGGTGTTCCCTAATGCTTGGCACAAGTTTTGTCTTAGACACATACACGAGAACATGAGGAAGCAGTGGCGTGGATATGTCTTTAAAAGCATGCTCTGGAGAGCAGCTTCTTCCACTACAATGCCTTTCTATTACAATGCAATGGATGAAATAAAAAGAGAAGACAAAACTTTATTTGAGTGGCTTAGTAAAATCCCACCTACCGGTTGGTCAAGAGCCCATTTTTCTACAAGGGAAAATTGTGATATGTTATTGAACAACATATGTGAGGTGTTTAATAGGCAATTAATTGGAGCAAGAGACAAGCCTTTGATCACATGTTTAGAGTACATCAGGGAATACATGACCAAGAGGATTGTCAATGTGAAGAAAATACAAGCAAGAAGTACCGGTCCATTAACACCAGCTGCAACAAATACTTTCGATACCATAAAAAGGAAACATCTCAACTTACTGTTCTAATGGTGGATTCTGCAAAATACCATGTGAAAGGTAGTGGGTCCCAGTGCGTGATGAATGTGGATTTGAAAACTTGCACATGTAGGAAGTGGGAATTGACTGGGATGCCTTGTAAACATGCAGTAGCAGCAATCTGGGACATGACCAGGAATGATATGAGAGCAGGCATACCGAAAAGTTGGGTGTCTGAAGTTTACTGGTTGGATACATGGAAGAAAGTTTACATGAACTTCATTGATCCAATCCCTGGGCCAGAAATGTGGAAACACTCACACTGTCCCACACAACTTACTCCACCTAAGCATCATAAGCAGGTTTGAATTGCATGCTCTGTGAAATTAATTTAATATGTTTGACAAATGCTATAAGTATATTTCTGTCTTTTTCATAGATTGGAAGGCCTAAAAAAATGAGGAAAAGGTTAATTGAAGAGGTCCAAGCAGTGTTTTCAAATGGAGGTAAAATGACAAGGAAGGGGAACACAACAACATGTGGAAAATGTGGGACTAAGGGCCACAATATGAGGACCTATACGCTTCAATCTGGGACACAAGATGCTTAGGGTTTGTTGTTGAACATGGTTACTTTTTATGTTAGGGTTTTTTGTTGAACATGGTTACTTTATGTTATGGTATGTTGAACAAGGGTTCCTTTTTATGTTATGGTATATTGAACATGGGTTCCTTTTTATGTCATGGTATGTGAACAGATTATGTCAATTCTGTGATTAATAGGCAGGTCAACAGAATAGTCAACAGATTATGTCAATTCTGTGAACAAGTCAATATGCAACAGAATAGTCAACAGAATAGTCGAATGCAGTCAAAACTGTGGTCATGCATTCAAAACTGTGAATGCACTCAAAACTGTGCTCAAAACTGTGAATGCAATCAAAACTGTGATCATGCATTCAAAACTGTGAATGCACTCAAAACTGTGAATGCACTCAAAATTTTGAATGCACTCAAAACTGTGAATGCAGTCAAAACTGTGATCATGCAGTCAAAACAGTGAATGCACTCAAAACTGTGATCATGCATTCAAAACTGTGCTCATGCAGGTCCAAGTTTCAGAATTGGCTTGAACAGATTTGGGTCAAGTTTCAGAATTGGCAAATAAGCAGATTATGCCAATTCTGGTCAATTCATGGTCTGTTTATGGAGGTCATGGTCTGTTTATCAGGTTAAACTGTTTATTAGGTTCACCAAGTCAGTTGTGCAAAAGAACATTAGGGTCGGGGTATATGCAAGTCAACATTACAAGCCAACATTAGATTCCAAGTCAACATTGCAACACTGAATTGACCAAACAGTCATACATTAGAAATTACAAGTCAACCTTCATTACAAATAACAATACAAGTCAAACATTTGAAATTCCAAGTCAACATTACAAATAACAATACAATTCAAATACTAGGTCCAATGACAATCATCAAGTTCCCATTCTGAACCAGAATCATGCTCGTCTTCATATGGGTAATAGTGCCAAAACTCCACCTGTTTTTTTGGACTGTGGTAATCCCAAGCCGTTTTCAATACATCAGGGTCATAGTCTTCATATGAATCATGATACCGAGGCTCTTTTTTTTCCTGTTAATTTACTTCCTCATACTCGGGCTCTTCTTGTTGACAATCAAAAGGTATGGTTTCATAATCCCAAGTCATTTTCAATACATTAGGGTCATAGTCTTCGTATGGATAACGATACAGAGGCTCTTCTTTTTCTAACACAGGTATGACTTCATCAACTTGTTCAACATCATCAACTCCAGAACAGTTACAAGATGACTACCAAATAACAAAATTAGATAAACAATAAGATGCAAATATTAAAATACAGTATACTAGTCAACAAGCTTGCATTAGAATAGAACCGTTAGAGGTTTTAAAAGTACATAAACACAATATAACACAATCCTAGAGCCTTTCAATTGCCTTACAATCTAACACAATCATAGACCATTTCAATTGCTAAATAAATAAACAACTAACAACAGCTAACTAATTCCTAACACAATCTTCAATTTTATGACTTCCTTAGATTTGTTTTTTGCTAATTCATCTTTGTTGTTGATACTCCTTAACAAACCAGGGATAACCATTTCACATCTGGGGCATGTGGGAGTATCAACCCAACTTAGCCATCCACATTTGTCCTTCTGTCATGAAATCCAAAACTTACTAACCGAACCCAAAACATATAAATTATCAAATAAACTGAAACATTAAATGAAAAAAATCAAAAATTTCTTACACAACACAAGAATCTTCGGCCAGGGCTTGCATCTGTTCTGGAAATACGATAGCATACTGCTGCCCCACAAGTGCATACCAAATCAGATACTTCGTACCTTTGTGACCTCGATTTCAAAGACGACGATGAAGAGTAATGGGACATTGTGGGCTGTTGGGGAAGATGAAAAAGACGAAAGAAGGAAGCAGGGGAGTTTAGGCCTGTTGGGGAAGATGAAAATGACGAAAGAAGGAAGGAGGGGCGTTTAGGGCTGTTGGGGAGGGTAAAACAGACATTTAACACACATATGGACGGTTGAATGGACGGAAGAGTGACGGAGGGACGCAATAAGAAAGAGAAAACTTACCACAGGGGGGCAAATTGCAATTAGTTTAAAAGAGGGTTGCAAAGTGTCAGCGGGGCTAAACCACAGGGGTGCAAAAATCTAATTGGCGACAAGTGTTTTAGATATTATGCGTTCCTTTGCGAGAAAATTCAAATATAATAATTATTATAGTAGTATTAGTTATGATTTATATGAAAATATGATGTCTTTTTCTATTTTTTTTTCATTATCACACATATCGTCTTTTACGTTTAGAACTTGTAATGAACATGTCTCACTGTATTTTTAACATATTTTTGAATTTTAACATGCGTGCGTCTTCTAAACAAACACACATGATCATCATTATTCATTGCTAACTACCGCTACTTTACTGACCACAAGTGAACATCTTGATGCAAACCAAATTTTGAACCCAAAAGTAAATTATGCAAAGGATGATTTGGCAAATAGCAATCCTATAGTCTTGAAGACAACATATGATGTTGATTTAGCATATTAGTTTGAAGGTTACAATGGCCCATATAATGACATTTAGGTTACAATGATACAGATAATGAGATTTAGGGGTGTCAATCGTGTGAGGTAGACGAATCAAATTGTTCAACGGGTGAGTTCATGTCAAAAATACCAACCCTAATCCGTACACACTTAAAATAATATAACTTGAACATGATCCATGTAACCCGTTTACCAAAATGTGTCAAATGGATGGGGTGACGGGTTGGCAATTAGTAATCAAGTTTCTCCGCATTTTAAGTTGTTTTATTAGCAAACTAGCTTAGAACCCGTGTATTATACACGAGGTAAAAATATCAATACATAAAATTCTTCAATCATTATAATTGGGTTTCGAAAATATGTTAATTACTATTTAAT
The DNA here is from genome assembly GCA_023525975.1 of Smallanthus sonchifolius. Lineage (NCBI taxonomy): Eukaryota > Viridiplantae > Streptophyta > Magnoliopsida > Asterales > Asteraceae > Smallanthus > Smallanthus sonchifolius. The sequence continues at coordinate 72,201,444 of CM042034.1, forward strand.
GTAAATTTACTTTCATTTACTATTTGACTGGAAATAAAAATTACATAATTAGATTTTAAAATGTTTCTTATAAGAAGGTATAACTTAAAATAAATGTGTTTTATTAATATAATTAGTATTTTAAAAATAATATATATTATATTAAAAGATAGATGTGTATTTAATAAGAGAGAGACGAGAAAAAAAATAATGAGAATGAAAATGGAGGCGACACGTACCATGAAAAACCTTTATTTATTATATAATATAGATATAGATATAGTATAGATCTGATAAGAATGGATATTTAATTGAGTTTATCTTGGATTTGGATGATTTTATGCTGATTATGAAGATTGTTGAAGTTTTTGAACTGCCCGAGAAGATAGCTGGAAAGTCAGAGAGTGAGCAGAAGGAAAAAACAAATCAACCGGAAGAGTACGGATTGTATCAGGTTTGGTACAATCAATATCCAGAAGGAAAGATCCCATACTTGTTAAGGGGGGGGTGGGATACCCGCATCTAATCGAGTAGAGGAAATGGCAATCGAGTAAAGGGGAACACCGCCCCTATTGATTCGAGTTGGGCCGGGTAAAGGAAATCGAGTAGGTTGAACGAGTTAATTTACTCGGTTTACGTTGCAATCGAGCTGTTGGTTTCTAGCCGTTGGTGGGGGTGGGGGTGGGTTGGGTGCTTTTAAAAAAAAAATACTAATTTTTTACCTATATATACCCACATTCCATACACACATATTTTTACCTATCATCTATATATCTTTCATCTCATCTATATAATTTTACACTCTACAAAAAATGGAAGGGTCATCCAAAAAATCAACAAAGCCTAGAAAATTTAGGCCAAAAGTTCAATCTCAACCGCGACCCGAACGAACCCAAGCCGCTCCCCAACGAACCCAACCACCTCCTCAACGACCACAACCACCTCCTCAACCATTTACAAGCTATTTCCCGCAACCTCAATATCCAAACTACTTCCCTCAAAGTTCAACCGATCCAAATATGGATCTTAATTTTTTATCTCAATTTTCGCTTGATATGGATCCTAATTTTTTATCTCAATTTTCCTACCAATACCAAAACCAACCGTATCGTGATCCAAACGAAATCATCCGTTCAGAATCCGAAGACGAAGGAGAAGATGAGGATGTTGATGAAGAAACGGAAGAGGAGGATGATGAAGGAGAAGATGAAGAAGTAGAAGAAATCGAAGTTGAAGATGACCGCGCCAAGCCGAAAAGACAACACAAAAACCGGTTACCACCAAAGAGATGGACGGAAGAAGAAGAAATTACCGTGGTCCAAGCTTATATTCACAAGACACAAAATAAAAGAAAAGGAAATCAACAAAAAGGTGACTCGTTTTGGAAGAAAGTTCTTGCGCATTTTACCGATGTATTTGGTGAAAACGATCGAACCGTTGACCAAGTGTCTTGGAAGTGGAAAGATCTTAATAAAAAAATGACCGTCTTCAACGGGTGTTACCAACAAATGGTAAGATTTATTTTTCAAATTATATAGGTATTTTTTAATTTTATTATCTAACGTTTCAAATTATATATATATATATATAGAAACAAAGAAGGCCGAGTGGTACAAGTGATTTGGATCTTGTTGAAGCGGCTTTAAGCCATTACAAGAAAATGTACAAAAGGTCATTCACCAACTTGAAATGTTGGGAGGTTGTACGCAACAATGCTAAATGGGAACCCATAGCATTGATGGGTGAGGATTTAGAAGGAAGTCAATCCTCAAAAAGAACAAAAACTTCCGAGTCGAGAACCCCATCTGAACCGGAGGGTTTTACAAACCTCTTTCCCGACATTAGGGCTGTAAACGAGCCGAGCCAGGCTTGGCTCGAGCTCGAGCTCGAAATTAAACGAGCCAGCTCGGCTCGGCTCGATTTTTTTTCCGAGCTGAAAAATTGAGCTCGAGCTCGGCTCGTAAAAAGCTCGAGCCAGCTCGTGGCTCGTCGAGCTAGCTCGTTTTTTTTTTTTTTTTACATATTAAAAAAAAATATTTTATTCTCGGTTTGAAGTTGATTGTCTTCAAAAAACTAAATAGATGAAAGAGACAATATATAAAATACAAAAAAAAACATAGATAACCCAAAACTTACAAAGTAGAGAGTAAATACAATTGTAGATAAAGTAAAATTTTAGTCCAAAACTCAGAGTTCTTGAAAACAAATTAACTTAAAAAATCAAAACATCATATTTCAAATATAACATATATATAACATATATATTATATATATATATATATATATATATATATATATATATTAGTTATTTAGACGAGCCGAGCCCACGAGCCGAGCCACGAGCCGAGCCCGAGCCGAGCCAACCCTAGCTCGAGCTCGGCTCGTTTAGAATTCGAGCCAGCTCGGCTCGGCTTGTTTAAAACCGAGCTTTTCCCGAGCCGAGCTTTTTCCGAGCTTTTTTCGAGCGAGCCACGAGCCGCGGGCTTTTTGAACAGCCCTACCCGACATAAACGTGAACGCCGAACCGCAAGACGACACGACACCGACTAGGCCAAGACGTCCGGGGAAGAAATCGGCGAAAGTTCATCTAGCAAGGGAAATTTGTTAGACATAGTCAACGAATACAAGACTATGAAAACGTTGGAGATAGAAAAAAAAGAAAGTTTTCGGGATAAGATGGTGGAAGCAAAATTAAAAAGAGAACAAACGGCGATTGAGTTGATGCTTGAAAAACAAAAGGATCGTGACATCAAAACATTCACCGAATCGCATGATCATCTCGTAGACCCGTACTTGTCGATCGTATTGCAACGTAAACGTGAAATTGCCGCAAAGTATGGATGACAATGCAACTTTTAGATTTTAAAATTTTATTATCTAGCTTTTATTTATTTTATAGGTTTTTTTTATTTTTAATTGTATTATGTTAATTTTTATTTTAATGAAGTTGTCTTTTTTTAAAATTAAATGTTTATTTAAAAAAAAAAGTTGGTGAGTAAATGAGTAGGGTGTTTCCAATGAAATCCGAGTAAATGAGTAGTTTTGAGGTGGTAGAATTCTATTGACCAGTTTTGGTGAGTAAATGGGTATTGAGGTTAATGATCCCCAACACCCAACTTGCAAAGATTCCGCTGACGCAATTTAAATTAAAGTAAGTACAACCGTACTAAGAGAGTACGACATGTACGATGGTAAAAAAATCCCCTAAATTAGGGCTATTTAGATTGAGATGATTCTTATATTGGTTTGACTTTTATGCTTGTGTGATTTGAGTAAAGAAAAGCTCTTATAATTAACACATTAAATCATGAACTATTCCCAATAGCTCATAATCAAATAGATAAAATTATCATATTTATAGTGTGATACTACAAAATAAGATTGGACAAGAGAAGGAAAGTACTCACGGACTCAGGAATTTTGTTTACCTAAGCAAGATTTTTTTGTCTTCATATGTCTATCAAGTCTTTTTATCCCAGGTTGAGTCAGTTTATCAAAATATTTTGGGTTGTTTAGTGTAAATATGTTGAGGATTTTAGCGTTATCAATGTCATTTAATGTAATTGGGTTTACTTAAGCCCAATTAAGAGATTAGAATATACTGAATTCTAGAGGTGAGAAGTACACACTCAATCAAAACTATTCTAAATTCTAGAACCATGCATGAACCCTCTAAGGTAGTTTAGGGGCGATGCCCCTAAACCAGAAGGGGGTTCAAAGGGGAAACAACCTTGGTAGGGTCCATGGGACAAAACCCTTGGCGAGGTCAAAGGGGCAAGGCCTTGTCCGGTCAACATGGAAAAAAAATATTTTGAGTAATTGTTGCTTCATTGGAAATGCACTAGAGATGTATAAATAATAGAAAAGTTGTCTGAATTTGATGTTTGAAAATACTAATACATCAGTGGCAACGTCTTTGTGTTGCGGTAGCAACTTTGTGTAGGTCCTGATTTTAGACAAAATCACTCAATACGATCGATTACACACATGCGAAATTTGTGTGTATGGTGGTGAAACTGAAGAGAGAAACAGAAATGGTGATAATAGCAGGGTAACCACACTCAGAATCAACACAAAGATGATATGAAAATGTAAGAACAATCAGCATAAAACAACTACAAATGTATTGATTTAAGAACAATATGAAAGAGAAAATTTCAGGGTTACAGCCACTATCCGCACCCTAAACATTCTCTAACTAGGCTATTTATAGTGAGTGGACAGACATCGAAACTATGCTCACCGAAACTACTAGTTTCGGTTGAGCAATTACAAGTGATAGAACAACCTGTCGAAACTCCCTATCTATCGAAACTACTAGTTTCGATTGAACAAATCTCAATCGAAACTAAGTAGTTTCGATGGCCCAGACTTAGACTAAAAAACAGTAATTTACATGAAATGAAATTTCAAGTAAATAAATTAAACTAACATTGTTCAAAATACATTGATGACATCAGCTTACAAAATACAAGACTCTACAATCCCCCCTAAGCTGTTGTATCAATGTCTTCAATCTTCTCTAAGCAGTTGGTCCTTCACTTTGTCTAGGGATGTATGGTTTCACGTTCAGAGTCATAACCCTTTGATATGCCTTAGCATCAACCTCATCATCCTCACTGAAGACTTGAATATGATTGGTAAACAGTACTTCAAGATCTTCAGGTTGAAACTTTAATAGCTCCATAGGTTCAAAAATTTGAATAGCCTCCTTGCCTTCACATTCAATCACAACACTCCCAATGATTGGATTATAGAACCATCTTGTGAAATTTTGAAGTTGAGCAGGTACCATCTTTGGCAATGTAATAGTTTTAACAGTTTGAGTCGGCTTGTACCTTAGAAAGACATATGGTTTGTTGGTTCTGGATGGATTCTTGTCTTGGAAAGCCTTTTTCGGAGGAGTGGGTTTCATACCTTTGAAATCATTCCAAGTTTAGGTGTGAAGATAATGTTCAAAGTCTGTAGCCATCATGACTTTGCTAGGATTTTGTAGAGGAAGTTTGGCCAAGGTTCTCAAGTCATAGGCGGGAAGAGAATTGAAGTCAGTCAGGTTCTTGAAATGTTCAACCCCTCCTTTTTATCTTCTGTTAATGAATAACTTCCATTCAACATCATACTTCCATCGCACAGGAGGCCTCTTCAACTCCTGGTATTCAGCAAACCATTCGTATTGCTTGGGAGCCTCCTCTTCAACCATTTTGCTCAGCAATGGTTTATTCGGATAAGGATAACTAGGGTTTGATTTGGGGGCTTGAATTGATTCTGTATGGGTGGATTCAGATGGGGTTGACTCAGTTTGAGTAGGTGTAGGCTCATTAGTGACTATGGGCTTCACTAGGTTAACTTACACCTCAGTCTCTTCTTTATCATCATCAGACAATGCTTAGATTTCATCACCTTGATCTGTAAAGTATGTTGTTCTTTCTTCTTGCAGATCCTCAGTGGCCAAGATTTCTGAATAGTCATCATTAACTCCATAGTTATCAATTTGATCCAGAAGATCATTCAGCTCATGATCAGAATCAATATCCTCTTCATCTAGGATCAGTACTTCAATACTTGATTCCTTTCCTTTTCCTCTTTCCATAACAGCTCTCCTTTCACTAGTTGATGGGAGATCATAATCAGTTTCTTTTACCTTTAATTCCACAGAATCCTTTTCCTTGGCAGTAGGGCCAGTAAAGATAGTCACTGCAAACTCAAGGTTTGTTACAAAGGCAGTGAAAGAAGGTCCACCAGCAGAAGTGGTCTCCCCCTAAGCTGTGGAAGCAGTATCCTTTTGTGGTGTATGAACCAAAGAGGTTTTCAGTTGGTTCACCAAATCAATCACAATTCTGAGATCTTGTTATTGTTTAGTAAATCTTGTTGAGTCCCTAGTTGAGTCTGCTGGACATCAAGTTGATTATTGAGAGTACCAATCTCCAGCCTTAGATCTTTTACTTCCCCTTTATACTCACTCATATAAGTTTTTAGACTCTCTATGACTTTGTCTCTTTCGGCTATTTGATCATGAAGCTTCTTTACCTCCATACTTGTGGAGTTGGCTGTGGTGATGATATGGGACTAATACGTTTAGGGATATTGTATAGAGATTCAGATGATGATGACAAATCTTCAAGTCCGGTCTTTATCTTCTTGGCTCTAGGCTCTTCCAATTCATAATCAAATCCTGATTTAGCTAGTCTCTTTGATGAGGATGCATGATGCTCTGTCTTTCCATTAAAATCGGTCTTATAATAATCAGAGCCATAAATTCCTGCATCCAGAGTCCCACTTGACTCAGCTATTTCTTCATCAGCTCCTTGAATATTAGCCTCAACATTTTCAATTGGCACATTGGGAATATGCACATGTTCCTCTAGGTTGGCTAACTCTGGATTAATGAAAGTAGCCTTTAGAATAGGCTGTTCTACTTCTTATTCATGAGGGATTTCAGCTTCTACCTCAGCTTCAACCTCTTGTTCTTCTTCATTCACACATTGATCTTGCTCAATTTCTTGTTCTTCCTCTTTAGATGATGATGTTTTAACTGCTAGTTCTGGATCCACATCTGAAACTTCCTCTTCTTCTTATTGATAATGATCTGAAGAGATCTCAATAGACCAGAAATTTTTCTTTAACACCTCCAGATAAGTTATCATTCAACTATCCAAATACCAGTCCAGAAAAATTGTAATTCCTTCCTTTAATCAACCACAAAACTACAGATACCACCATGGCATTGGCTGAGTTAAATCCACTCTTTCTGATGGATAAGCAACGGATGAAGACATACACAATATATCTCTAGTGACTTGGAAGAGAATTTATAATAATTTGACCACTCTTGAACTCATCAGGGTGACCCAGTCTATTGAAACATTTTTTGACATAAAAACTTGGGAAATCAATGGCTGCTTCAGGATTATCATTAAAGTGCAGCACCAGTGTGATAGTAGGTTCAAATATTAACACCTTTTGATTGTGTACAGTAGCTCTGATGTGCTTTACATTATCAACAGTCACGATTTCAGCAGTATCCCAGAACTGCCTTATAGTTGTTTCAAATGCCGGTACGTTGTGACTGATGGCAAAGCTGATGTTAGAGTTTTCCAAGAAGTTTAAGACTGGAACAAAATCTGCACTATTGGGATCTAAGAAAGCATAGACATTGTGCTTCTTAACAAATAGAAGAACCATATCTGCATTGAACAATATCAGATAATCAGAAATTTTGACACTTAGAAAAATTTCAGAGAACCCTGATCGAAACTACTAGTTTCGGGTGAAGAAACTTTATCGAAACTACTTAGTTTCGGGCAAAGAACCTTAATTAAAATTACATAGGTTCGGGAAAATTTGGTTGTCGAAACAACTAGTTTCGATTAAAAACTGTTTATATTTTAAAAACACAAAGCCCTTTCAGTCGAAACAACTAGTTTCGATTAAAAAACTTTGTATTTTAAGAGTAAAAACCCCTTATAGTCGAAACAACTAGTTTCGATGCCTAAACCCTGATCAGATGTACAGACTCAACAATCAAGAAAAAACCTATAACTTATATACAGACTTAAGGTATCAAAATCAAACAAGCAAAAGGTTCAAAACTAAGTAAAAAATAAGACAAAATACGAGCCTGTGAGAATCGAAAGTCCATCTTACCGAGGTATCAACTGAAATCTGCAAATATATAGAAAGAAAAATGTGAGATATCAACAATGGTGATTTTATAAACAAGATTTAACTCCTAAACAACCCTTAGTATGAAGTATCAGTCGTAAAAGCTCCTGAAAATCAAACCCTAGGTTTGTTCATTTGAAATTTCACAGATATCAGTCGGAAATCGGTACCTGATGATGAAGACGACGGAGGATCAGGTAAGAAACACTGATTAAGCAACTTAGACCAGTTAGATTCGAGCTTGTGTGTGGAATGGATGGTGAAAAATGTTTTTCGGATAATTGCGAGTGAGCTTAGCATGAAAGAAAGACTGATTATGAAGGCATTAAATTTGCATATGGCAAAAGACCTAAATGCCCCTGTCGAAACTACTAGTTTCGATAGGGTAAGATAGTTTCGGGTGATTGAGAAGTTTCGGGTGCCAAGTAGTTTCGGGCAAAGACATTTACTTTCAAGCAAAAGTACTTTCGGGCACACCTTGAAGTTTTGATTGAAGGGTAGTTTCGATTGCCAAAAGAACAGTTGAGTAAAAAATAAAAACAAAAACTCATATATACACCATTTAAACAAGCTAATAAGGAAGATTAGATTTTCATTTGAGAGAATAAAGAAAAATTAAACGGAGAATACTTACACTTAACCTTTGGAAAAGATCCAACACGAGATCAGGTCTGGTAAGTTGATGTAGGGTTAAATATCCCATGTATAAGTGTCGGCTTTTGTACATTTTAATAGTTTAATTGTGTTTTTCGAGTCGGTTTTACGTGTGTCTTGTAGTTTGGTGTCTTACAAGGTTTTTGTGCCAAAGAGCGGGATTTTACGAGTCATTGATAAGAAGGTACGAAGCCCGGGAAGTCAAGAAAGTCAAAGTCAAAAAAGAAAAGTTAAATTCTTGAAAAAGTGGATCTTTTGCGAAACGCGAAGACGAGAGGAAGAACTTTCACGGTACGCTAGAAACCAGAAAAGGGACCGCGACTATTTTGACCTTCGCGGTACGCGAAGGCCTGGCCAGAAAAGTTCGCGACACGCAAAGACTTGGGTTACGGAAAATTTAAACCTAATTTTAATTATAAACCCATTATGATCCCATTATCAAATTACCTTCTTCCTTGCCGTCACAGTGCTTCCCTAAGGCGATTCTAGAGTTTTCTAGGCCAATTGTTCTTAGTTTTTCATGCTTGTAAGTTTAAAGTTTAAATCTTTGATGTTTTCTACAATCATGAGTGGCTAAGCTCTTTGAGATCCCTCCCGGTGAACGATTTGTGCATGTATTCGTATAACTTTGGTTGATTATCAGTATTGGATTGAAGTTTTGTGAACCTATTAAGTTTTTGAATTCAATTGTGTGTTTAATTTATGAACAATTGCATGTTTTCAGTTTATCGCATCTATCATCGTTTCTTGGTTTTCTTGCATCGGGAATAATCTGATTTTGTGATTGAATTAACTATTGTGTGATTTGTTAAACAGTTAAACAAGGTTATGTTTATGTAATCTCTGATCTGATTTGAAACTGAAATTGTGCGTGTGTTTTGCTGAATCTGAAACCTGGAGTGGTCGATTTTCTCTAATAGTTTTCTAAAAGTCAAAGTTCGTTGCTTTTTACAAATTGCATTAGTTTAATTAATAAAGTTTTAAACTTTAGTACTCTTGGAATCGTTTTAACTTGAATAACATTCTCCACGAGTTCTCAGTGAATTCGACAACCCTACTTCCCTATCTATAGTCTAAGTAGCTGAGGGGTAGTTTTTAATATAGTTTTTTATTAGCCTTTGACACGTATCATCAGTCCCTTGAAACACTTCATTTTGCAATCAACTACTGTGAATCCCTGAAGATAGCCGATATTTGTGCAAAGTAAACCCGAATATTTGTTTGTACAAAGATTTCATGTGATTTAAGGTACCATTTAAGCACGATACACGGTGTACCCCACATATTGAAATAAAATGATTTTGAAAACCTATCAATCCTCAAGAAATAGCCATTTTCATCCTATTATATCTTTTCGGTTAACCGGAGTACCATCTTGATAAGTCAAAAATAACGCCAAAATAGTATAAAAAAATCCATGTGGATTAAGAAGATGCAAAAGAAAAATATCTAAGTAGATATTAAAAAGGTACGAACATTCTAGATCTTTGCGTAAGCAAAACATAAGAAGTCGTAAAATTATCCAAGCAGATAATAAAAGGTTGAACACCCGAGATCTTTGCGTAAGCAAAACAGACACGGTCAAATCATCCAAGTGGATAGGAAAAAGATGAACACCCGGGATCTTTGCGTAAGCAAAACATACGATGTCATCGGCGGTAACTATCGTTACTTTGACGGTCACTAGCGCATGAATAGGAATCCAACACGTAGGACTGTATCTGATTGAATTGGTTTTCTACGAGTAAAATAGGTTAGATGTTTCAAGAATGGGTTCAAACACACATGTATGTTTCAAGATTTATGTTTTCACACTACTTACAAGTTATAACCATATGCCGGGCCTACCAGCTATACCATAGTAAACACCATCGTTTTTGGTTCATTCCATGTTCAAGAGATGTGATTAGACTCTATCATTTCTTAAAGGTCGCATCCAATTTTCCGAAACACAAAATTTGTAAAAATTCAGAAATTAAAGCTATATACAAAGTTACCAAAGCAATTCTTTTCTAATTAACTTGTGAATTTCAATTTCTCCCCCAAAATATTTGCTTCTAAAGAAAAATAACTATACTAAAAAGTAAAATCTTTTTGGAAATCTTCCAATTAACAAGTTTAAACTGAAAAGACATTATGCACAAAGATTACTGAAAGTTGATCATTCCAAGCATTTCCACCAGTTTTTCAAATCTGGCAGAATCAAAGGCTTTTGTGAAGATGTCGGCGGTTTGCTTGTCGATTTTGACTTCAACGATTTTGATATGCTTCTTTTCAACACAGTCACGAATGAAATAATGTTTGATCTCAATGTGTTTTTGGTAATATGGGGAACAATGGCATTGTCACAAAGAATGGGTGTCTCATGGAATGTGATCCCATAATCAAGCATTTGATGGTGTATCCATGTCACTTGGGATAACAAAGGGCTATGACAATGTATTCAGCTTCGGCTATGGATTGGGAAACTGTGGTTTGTTTCTTACATTTCAATGAGATAAGGTGGTTGCCAAGGAACTGACAACCACTAGAAGTGGATTTTTGGTCTAAGTTGCATCCCCTGTAGTCAGAATATGAATATGCCACAAGATCAAATAAGTTATTTTTAGGATACCAAAGACTAAGTTTTGGCTTATACTTTAAATATCTTAAAATACGTTTGACGGAAATTAAACGAGAGAGTTTAGGATAAGCCTAAAAGCGTGCACACAAGCACACTGCAAACATTATGTCGGGTCTGTTGGCAGTGAGATACATGAGAGCTTCTATCATGGAGCGATAGAGGCATCAACGCTTTCACCATCCAAATCAGGAGACAGACATTGTCGAACTTCCATAGGAGTCTTGAAAGGATGGGACTCAGTCATCTTAAACTTGGTCAGAATGTCTTTGACATATTTCTCTTGATGAATAAGAATTCCTGACTCTACTGTTCAACTTGCAAACCCAGAAAGAACTTCATTTTTCCCATTGAGCTCATTTCAAACTTAGAACGCATCATTTCTTCGAACTCTTTGCACAAGTGAGGATTGGTAGATCCGAAAATGATATCATCAACGTAGATCTGCACCAAGATTGTATCCGCACCGTGCTTCCGTTTAAACCGAGTTTGGTCAATTGCTCCTCGTGTGAAACCATTATTAAGCAGGTGCTTAGATAACGTCTCATACCACGCACGAGGTTCTTGTTGAAGACCGTACAATGCCTTGACTAGTTTATAGACTCGGTCTGAATAGTTAGGATCAATGAAACCTGGTGGCTGCTTGACAAACACTTCTTCTTGAACTTTTCCATACATAAATGCGCTTTTGACATCCATTTGATGAAATGTGAAGTCCATATAGGCTGCATAGGCGAGAAACATTCTGATGGCCTCCAAGCGAGCCACCGGTGCAAATACTTCCTCAAAATAAATCTCTTCCTCTTGATAAAACCCCTGAACAACCAAACGAGCTTTGTTCCGAACCACAATTCATCCTTCATCCTTTTTGTTGCGAAAGACCCAGCGAGTGCCGATATGGACTTTGTTTTTGGGAAGGTCAACTAGATTCCAGACATTCAACTTAGAGAACTGATGTAATTCCTCTTGCATTGCTTCCACCCAACTGTTCTTAACTAAAGCAGCTTTGATATTCTTTGGTTCAACTTGAGAAATGAAGCAAGTGAAGATACCATCATTCATTGCTTCATAGGCACTACACATTGAGCGGACCAATGATGTTGTCAGTGGGATGGTTCTTGTGAATTCTCAACTATGGAATCTCATCCACTTTCAAGTGTTCATCTAGATTTGTAATGTTATTGTCAGGAAGGCCATCTCCATCATCAATAGGATCTTCAACATATGATTGTGGAGCAACATCCACTATTGGATTGATTGTTTTCTTCAACGGATTCACTTGTAGCACCAAAACCTGAAGAGCCCACATTAGATTCAACATGAGTAGGTGCTGTCTCCTCTTGTTGATTGGATGATGAAGAACTTGGAGAATTTAAAGGCCCTATATTGTTCATAGAAAAATAAGAATTAAAGGAAGTTAACTCATTAGAGAATACAAGAAGATTAAAGGAATTAAACAAATATTCGACATCAAAAAGCCAATCAGGACCGTCCCAACGTCCGTATGATTGCTTTCATGCCAATTAATATCAATAGACTCCAACACGATCCTCCTTTATTTGTTATAAACACGAAAAGCTATTTGATTGGAGGAGTATCCCACAAAATAGCATTCATCAGCTTTAGCTTCAAACTTGTTTAGCTGATCACGTATTCAACATCGTGCAGACATATCCAAACTTTCTAAAGAAATCAATAACCGGCTTCCGCTTGTACATAATCTCATAAGGTGTATTGTTGCAGATTTTGGTGATGAGAACTCGATTTTGCACAAAACATGCAATATTGACTGCTTCGGCCCAAAACGTGACATGAAGATTAGAATAAACGATCATAGTTCTTGCTACTTCTACCGACGTACGATTTCTTCGTTCAGCTACACCATTTTGTTGTGGAATGCGCGGTGCACTGAATTGCCGAGATATTCCCTTTCTTTCACAAAAAGAATCAAGAGTGGCGTTCTTAAACTCTGTCCCATGATCACTGCGAAAAGTCTTCACATTCAGATTAAATAGATTCTCAATTTGAAGTAGACGAATCTTCAGAATCTCTGGCGTCTCATCTTTCTTTGCCAAGAAGAATACCCATGTAAATCGAGAGAAGTCATCAGTTACCACCAAACAGTAGGATTTTCGTCCATGACTCATGACACTCACAGGACCAAAGAGATCTATGTGAAGTAATTGAAGATGGGAGTCAATGTAGTTGGTAGTTTTTGTAATATCCAGGATTTTTCCAATATAACTTTCCCTAAAATCGTACACGGATTTTAAACTTAAACTCTGGAAACCCATTTAAAAACCTACTTTTATTACAATTATACTTGAGATATATGTATATATATATATATATAAGACTTATATAAAAATATATATGTATATGTTAAATTCCTAAAACTTTAAAAGTTTACAGTTATTATGTAAATAATATAAATAATAAACTCATTGAAAACCTTGAAACTTATAAGATATAAACCTAAAAGTTATTTATTAAAATTATAAATATGAAACTTATTTGGGTTTTATAAAAATAAAAGAAAACATATTATTTATTTGTATAAACTTCAGGGACTAAAACTACCAACTTCGAAACTTGTTTGAAACTCAATTTATGTTTTAACATAAAATGATAAAGCTTCCAAACTGTAGGGACTGAAATTGCAATTAAACCAAACTTTTGAATCTGGAATCAGTCCCAAGTTCGAATCTCGTACAAACCGGGCTTCACCTCCGATCATTCAAAACACGTATTCCGGCCGAATTCAATGCTCCTCGAGCTTTCTTTCACGTGTGCGACCCAAACCCAATGTTCATCAATGCCTGGATTCAATTCTTACGCTCGCGGGATTCGAATTTGAATCCGTTTACACCCCTGATATACTTCCCAACTGTTTTAGCATATTAATTCGAAATTGGCTATAAATACCCATGGAAATGTTTCAACAACAACACCCTCAACTTCTCTAAACATCGAATTCCATCGTTTAATACCTGCATTGCTCGATCAAACATGGAGGCAGCCGACCCTGAACTCGGAACCCGTTCTCCCTCGTTCCTTCACCGCTTCAAGTAATTTCAATGGCTAAAAGTCTTGTTTCCATCCAAAGATCGAAAGACCTCTGTCAATTATGACAGAGGGGATTTCGATTCATATTTTAGGGATTTGATTCTAGGGTTCATAAGGGAATCTGAGTTGATTTGGGAACATGTTTATAGATTTTCTTTTCCATATAAATCATCAGCGAGACCCGTAGCCGGGTGGTTAGATGCATGTATGTGTGACTCGGGTGGCCCGGGTTCGATCCGGCCAACCCGAGTTTTGCCCTTTTTATTTTTTTAACCCTTTTAAACAATTTTAAATTTTGTAAATATTTTTATAAAATCTGCTAAACATTTATGAACTTAAATCTGATTTCTATTCACACTTTTATATTCTAGAAACATTTTATTCAATTAAACTTGATTAAAACTTATAAAAGTTTAATTCTTTAAAAATAGATTTAAATACTTAAAATCTATAAAAATACTTTAAACTTTGTAAAACTTATATTCTAAACATAAAATATTTTATAAAATTTAAAACTTTAATTTAGCATTATTTTCTGAATTATTTCTGTTTTAAACTCTAAAAATGAATTAAAACAGAAATTGCTGTAAATATTATAAATATTATAAACTTTATAAGAAATACTATTTAACATTTTATAAACTTATAATTTCATGTATTTATTTAAACTCATAATCATATTTTAAACATTATTGAAATACAAGTTAATTTGTAAACAAATACTTGATACTTAATTAAATCTTGAAAGATTTATATTGATTTATTTTAGATTCCTTGAATAATTATTACCAACACTTATTCATCATTTATGCTTTAAATAATTATAATTAATTCTTAATAATTAATTATTCTTTAGATAATTAATATTAATCTTTAATAATTATTTATCCTTTCATTTAACTAATATTACAACTTCCATTATAAATACTTAGAAAACTATTTTAGATTATTGTTACCTATCTTGTGTAATTCATAATTGTAAAGCTTTTAATTAATAATCATTCTACACTATAAACTTATTAAACTTTGATATTCAAGTCTTGTGTCATTCATTCACAATCTTTATTTGAACTTTGATTTTTAAGCACAAACATTTCCTATCTCCCATTTGGAATCCTAGTCAATCTTAAAATCCTAGATATTTGCCATAGACTTATAGGATTAAACTTGAAACTTTAGACTTATGTTCTTAGGCTTATTGTGAGGATATTCTCCCTCAAAGTCTTGTTATACTTAATCTTGTTGGACACTCTATCATCAATTCATGTGAGTATACTTAGCCCCCTTTTCATTTTACTTTGTTTATAAACTTGGGGTGGAACATGTATCAAACTTCCAAACTTATACAATTCTTGTACAATTATGCCTATATGCTTATTCTTGTGTTATTATGCTTTGAGACTAGCATGCTTAAATTAAACTTAAAACTAGCATATTCATTAACTTTGATCAAGCCTACAGTAACAATGATAGATCTATTATATTTGACCAATCCACCTAGATTGATTGACCCTTCGGGGGGAGCCCATGGTGATTGTTACTCATTTAAACTTTAAACTTTTAAGGGTAACCTTCGGGTTATGCCTAAACTTGGTTGGAGGGTTGATATGCAAAATGTTTAAACTTGTTTGTTCTCACACTTATACTATCGAATGCATGACAAAGTGAATTGTAAAAACTTTTCAAAGACTTTACTAAACTATGATAAAACCTTCGTATCTCATCAACTATTTTTAGTTGACAATTTACTCAACATGTTTCAGGTACACTAGCATGAGGCTTGTTTGTGAATCACATAGGATGCTTTGGACTTAGATTACTTATTAAATTAAACTTCTATTTTTGTTATGTTCGTTTTCATTTCTTGTATTGAACCTTTGCAAGTCATTAATAAAACATTTAAACTTTAATAGTCAACCTTGTGCTTCTTGAACAACCGCGTCCGCCCTGACGTATAATCCGTTGTTGGTTGGGGTGTGACAGATTGGTATCAGAGCCTTGGTTATAGGGAATTAGGTTATTAGACACATGACTGTAAGGCCCCAAACCCGGGAGGCCTCACTTGCTGGATTTACTCATTCACCAAACATTTATTAAACTTGAATATCAAATAACGCAGTGGAATCATTCATTCATCATAATTAAAACTTGTTCAAACATGCGGAAGCGTAACATACTCCAATACATAAACATAACATAAACTAATCATAACGGGATGCCAGTCTTCATGATCAACCGGGTAACTCTTCTTGCTTGCCAAACATCACCGTCCATCGTCCATACCTACCTTAACCTGAATGTGCATACTAAAAAGTCAGCTACGCTGGTGAGTTCCAGTTTTTCATTCAATTTATAAAATGGTTCAACATTCAATAATTCATTAGGGTTTAACATCATGTACAAGAAAACAGGGCCTTTCGTTCATCATTAAAACATTCAAACATTTATCATCATCATGAACACCGTTGAAAGGATCGTTCGTTTAAAACATTTAACATTCATTTAAGTCATACATTACTATCTAAATCTGTGTTACCATTTGTTCCGTCATTTAGTATTGTATTGCCCCTAAGGCTTAACTGCACGAAGACCGACAATACAATACATTCCGTCAATTCCCTTTTGTATTGCCCACAAGGCTTAACTGCACGAGGACCGACAATACCCATTTAGTTGCCCCTATGGCTCTCATGTCTATAAACCGACAACTTCCATTGACGGCTATGGCTCGCGGCCATAACACCGTCGGATCATAATTTAACCTCCATAGAGTCACGTTAACCCCTGAGTAACCGTCGTTACTCCCATACCAGTTGTACAACATCATAACCATTGGCATGCCACAAAGACACTGCCCCTGTTGTTCTTATGGAAACTATAGCTCGCTGTCCATAATCTACCACAAGGCTGGGAACTACATTCCCAGACTTCATTCGTCAATTCCATTCATTCGACAGATTAGATTTGTAATGACTTCTTTAAAACCTTTTCCCTTTTCCTTTCTTTTCATAAAACATTTCATTCATTTTCAAAACCCTTTACCTTCAGTTTAAACAATTTCTTTATAAACATTTCGTTCGTAAACATTCCATTCATAAAACTTTCTTTCCATAAACCGTTCATTCCAAATCATTTCATTTCGTAAACAAAGTTTCATAAGCATCATTTCGTAAACATAGTTTCATAAACATCATTTCGTATGTATGCACACCAGCCCGAAAACATTATATAAAACATTTAAAAGAGGGCTTCTAGAACTTACCTGATAAGATAATCTGGGTTGTCCTAAACAAAGGTCCCACAACGTCATTTCCGATCTGAATTGATTAGTTAAATACACATCAGACCAACCCCCGACTCTAACGGTTTAACCTTCTAAACATACTGACTTTACCTAAACAACCCGATGCCTGCGCACTTAGCAAGTGCACAGGGCCTTGCTCTTGCGTACTTAATAAGTGCGCAAACCTCGCTTCATGCGTATTTGATAAGTACACATGATCCTCTTCCTGCGTACTTGATAAGTACGCAGGATCTGCTTCTCCGCAAAAACCCTAACTTTCGCCTTCGGGTCTGATCACGTCAAGATCCCGAACTTGTTTACATTCAAAACATTTGCTTTTCATTAAGGAACTCAAAACTATGTTTTTCTTCCAGTTTCATCCGTAAAACCGTCACATTTTCGTCCAAAACCCGAAAAAACCAAAACGAACAAAAACTCAGATCTAGGTTGGATCGTTACCTGTATCGAGCTTTCGATTCGGAGGTTCCTCTCACGAGCTATGGAGCAACACACTTCTTCAATCTTGGGCTGATCCGCCGACTTTCTCTCTTTACGGTTTCTCTCTCTAGAACTGGCAATTGAGAGAAATGTGGTGACTTAGGCTATTTATAGGGGAAGCTCCTCTATGTTCGCCCCCTTCAAGCCTGCCGGCCCATCCGGCCCGGCCCGTCATGCCTCATTCGTTTATTCCGTTATTATAATTGTCGTTTTATATTTTGGGATGTTACAATGACCTAGACTATAACTTAGGAGTCCCAAACATGAGTTATCTCATGTTCTTTACTAGGAATCTCCTCTTTATTCTATTCTTAAAACCTTAAAACCCTATACGTGTATGCTTATACTTATGCCTCTATCTACTTACGTGTTACAAGAATCTACTACATCGAGATTATACTCTTAGGCTACAAGGCCTAATCCTAAAAACTAACTCCCGTCAAGAATATTTAAATTCTATACAATGTATGAGAACCCGTGCGGACCGGAAGGGTGGATACCTGTATCCTAGGAAATTCTGTCAAGGAAAGCTTTTCGTACAAATCCAGATCAACCGTTGGACCCGTATGCTTTCCTGGGAATTCTTAGGATGAGTGTCCACTTACAGGAATGCATGACTCCCCTAATGTTGGTGAATTTGAATTACTCTTGATGTGTTAAAGTGCCTATTTAGTAATGTTCACTAAAGGGGTACCATCTAAATGCTTATACTTCCCGATTTCAAATTCACATCTGTAAACCTTACTCTATGAACCTTATGTTCTTTCCCTTCATAATTTGTCACATAACATGTCTACTCGTCATAACTGAAACTAGACTTCAAATCCTTGTGATACAATACTTAAAACTATATATATATATATATATATATATATATATATATATATTACCCTACAACCCTCATAATTCTAGGATGCTTAAGAACTCTTTGCTTATCCCTATCTTCGTATTACCTAGCTAAACTTCATTGGATAACTATCTTAAGCTTTTACTACACTTTTATACATCCCTAAATCTCCATACATCCTTAAAACTTACACACATCACCATCCCTTGTAAGCAAAACTTAACATCTTTTGACCTAAGGTACATTAACAAGAAAGTAAGGAATCTACTTGTTCTCCCAAAGAGGAAGAAGCTTGCTGGAATGAATGAACCTCACATTAACGCCTCGAAGCCCAGCCCACAATGAACCTTATCATAATACTATAAGCCCAAACAATGGTAAATAATGACTGAAAGAGGGTGTAGGCCCATGAGGAGTTCTGGCTAGGGGAAATAGGGTACTTAAGTGAGTCCTTGTGACCCACCCCCTTTCCCGAGAATTTTCTTCATGAGCACACCGTTTACAAGTCAAGAGCCATTCCTAAAATAATGTTGTGATGACTCAGTATTATGGATAAACAAGCTTTAACTTCATGAAGAACCTTCACGTTTAACATTTAATAATCTCACCATCACTTATAGACTTCTTTCGGTTCTTTTCTTGCCAGGCAATGGACTCACACTCACCCCCTCACCCGTGTATCGCCCTGGAGTAGAGTCCGATCATGAAGGGAACATCGAGTCGCCAGTTTACCAACCAACAACCTATCCAACTCTAGGGCGATAATCGATCTAAATGCCAACTGGACCAGAAACTCTGGCCCAGGATTCGGGGCATCTAGACATTCCCCACCAAGGAATCATTTCCAAGCACCCCATCTTCACCACCGGTTCTCATCCCCACAAAGGGACCCGTACTTGGCACCTGGCCCTAACCCAAGGGTTA
Source organism: Smallanthus sonchifolius (assembly GCA_023525975.1). Taxonomy (NCBI): domain Eukaryota; kingdom Viridiplantae; phylum Streptophyta; class Magnoliopsida; order Asterales; family Asteraceae; genus Smallanthus; species Smallanthus sonchifolius. The sequence continues at coordinate 72,220,977 of CM042034.1, forward strand.
GGCATACGGGGGCACCTGCTGTGGCAATAGAAATCATGGTTAATAACATTCACCAGTATGTGGGAACCGCGGAATTTGTGAGGCGGGAGATGGAACACATGATACGGCACGACCTGCTGAACCAAAGGATCGACAACCTGGAAAATCAGATATGGTGTCAGGGAGAGAAGATCACAACCATGGAGGAAGACATGGAGATACTTGAGTGCCGTACGAAAACCACTAGAGACGAGGCTAGGTTTGCCATTCGGGTAACCTTAGCGGTTCTTGTCATAGTACTCATCTGCTTCCTAGTGGAGAGTTATCTAAGGCGTTAGATGAATTTCCTATTTTCTTTTTGTTTTAATTTTTCGTTTAAGAGGCATTGCCTTATGTAGGGACTAAAAGTCCCAATTTTGAAACGTTTAATGAAAGTCCTATTTTGCAATTCAATTATTATTACTTATTGACTTGACATAAATCATACCGAAACCTTCCTTTTTCCATTACAACTTAACCCTTTCATCTAACACATTCATCGAAAACAATTTATCTTAATATCTGATTTAAATAACAACGACATACTAAGTTATCAAACCCTAAGTGGTGATTATGATTGAAGAATAAACTTTGAACAAGCATTCTATTTTGAAGAAGTTATTTTAAGACAACATGACTTATGAACTATTATCTTGATCAACTATGACCTTTACTTCTTAAGACTTACCATTTCTAAGCCTTGACTAAACTAACTACTTGTTAATCGTACTTGTCCCTTGAGAGATCCTTCTTATAACTAGTCATCCATTTGTCTAACTCATTATTTCTTCGAACATCCTATCTATACACAAACAAAAATGAACTACAATTTTCTTTTACAAAACAAGAATTCTTAAACATACTCCTATAAACACTATCAGAACCCTTTCCATTATCTTATAATAGAAGACTTTCCGCGACAGAGAAATGAATTTTGCTTCATAAAATATTTACCACTTATAAACCACAACGAGAGTCAAAAACCCAAGTACACTTTACTGATGAAAAGCAATAAACTTACGTATACACAAAATACACATTACTATAAAGTCAAAACTTTAAGTCTGGAGGTACACACCTTGATACGTTATACAAAAGTAATACGACATTCAAACCCGTATCCATAAAGCTCAACACCTTTCGGTTACCGAAAGTAAGCATGTACAATGAAATGTCATGACTTCAATCTAAGCTAAATGATTTGCCTTACTAAATCATACCTAAAATCCTAATTATGACAATTGTTATACTATCATCTTGAATAAAACTTGTAAGACTTGTTACTCATTTCATCATGAATGCACAAGAAACTTCATTGCTAATGCTAGAAACTAACATGAAGAAGGACATTGCTCTCTATAGCAAAGTACCTCACTTGCCTTTGAATCAAAACCAAACATCGACATCCATCTAGACTCCTTGAACGACCAGAATCTCCTATATGCGAATAAGGAACGTATAACAATTGATTCCATTACGAAAACTTTCCCACTCCTCTCATGAGCACCAGAGTATTGGAGTGATCACTTTATACTCAAGGCGTGATTACACACTTTATTCACTAAAGTTGGAAACTGGAAGACTTTAAGGCTACTCGGGGTTTGACGTACTCTTGTTCAAACACGAGGAAGGTGTAAAACTTTAAACTACTCAGGGTTTGACGTATTCTTGTTCAACCACGAGGAAGATGAAAGACTTTAAGCTACTCGGGGTTTGACGTACTCTTGTTTAAACAAGAGGAAGTTTTGAAACCCTAAGTAATGCTACATCATTACTCTTTAGTTACTGATTGACGTTGCCTTCTAAGGACCCCGTTAATTGATAACTACTCTTACGCGAAAACAATAGTTATGCACTAAGCAATCTATGTGCCCTCTAACGGAAGGATCTATGCGGACTATGCGACGATTCGATTACTTACGGGTGCACACGTAATTATAAAAATCAGCTCATGGATATACATGGGAACTTCTGTCGTGTGCTATGACCTAAGACCTATCGTGATAGATAGCAACGAAACTTAGGTAACATGACAATCTTGGGCATATTAGACTACATTTCGAGCAAACTCAGATCATCAAATTATCATCGAATCCATTCCATGTAATGCATCTCACCTTAGAATCCGAATAATAATTCAATAGTTCTTCTCCTTAAGTTCATTTCCAAAAACTAAATCCACATATTCCTCGATGAAACTATATACTTTTTAGTGAAACTCTTGGCAATCATGGACCATGAATTCTAGAAACTCAAGTGCAATTGTACTCCTATCGTCACAGTCCATTCGGAAACCTAAGCGCAACTCTGGGTTCACTTGGGAACGTAAAGCAACTGAAAGTTATCCTCCTCATTATCCTTATACGTATCATGAGCTTAAATCTTGAAAGCAGGAACCTTCTACTTTAGTTTCGGGAAGAAATTTCCTAAAGTAGGGGAAACTGTAATATCCGAGATTTTTCTGATATAATTTTCCCTAAAACCGTACACGGATTTTAAACTTAAACTCTGGAAACCCATTTAAAAACCTACTTTTATTACAATTATACTTGAGATATATGTATATATATATAAGACTTATATAAAAATATATATGTATATGTTAAATTCCTAAAACTTTAAAACTTTACAATTATTATATAAATAATATAAATAATAAACTCATTGAAAACCTTGAAACTTATAAGATATAAACCTAAAAGTTATTTATTAAAATTATAAATTATAAAACTTATAAAACTTATTTGGGTTTTATAAATATAAAAGAAAACATATTATTTCTTTGTACAAACTTCAGGGACTAAAACTGCCAACTTCAAAACTTGTTTCAAACTCAATTTATGTTTTAACATAAAATGACAAAGATTCCAAACTACAGGGACTAAAAATGCAATTAAACCAAACTTTTGAATCTAGAATCAGTCCCAAGTTCGAATCTCGTACAAACCAGGTTTCACTTCCTATCATTCAAAACGCATATTCCGGCCGAATTCAATGCTCCTCGAGCTTCCTTTCACTCGTGCTACCCAAACCCAATGTTCATCAATGCCTGGATTTAATTCTTACGCTCGCGGGATTCGGATTTGAATCTGTTTACACCCCCGATATACTTCCCAACTATTTTAGCATTTAACCTCGAAATTGGCTATAAATACCCACGGGAATGTTTCAACGACAACACCCTCAACCTCTCTAAACATCGAATTCCATCATTTAATACCTGCTTTGCTCGATCAAACTTGGAGGCAGCCGACCCTGAACTCGGAACCCGTTGTCCCTCGTTCCTTCACCGATTTAGTTAATTTCAATGGCTAAAAGTCTCGTATCCATACAAAGATTGAAAGCCCTCTGTCAATTTGTAATGACAGAGGGGATTTCGATTCGTATTTTAGGGATTTGATTCTAGGGTTCATAAGGGAATCTGGGTTGATTTGGGAACATGTTTATAGATTTTCTTTTTCGTATTAATCATCAGCGAGACCCGTAGCCGGGTGGTTAGATGCATGTGTGTATGACTCAGGTGGCCCGGATTCGATCCGGCCAACCCGAGTTTTGCCCTTTTTATTTTCTTTAGCCTGTTTAAACAATTTTAAATCTTGTAAATATTTTTATAAAATCTGCTAAACATTTATGAACTTAAATATGATTTCTATTCACACTTTTATATTCTAGAAACATTTTATTTAATTAAACTTGATTAAAACTTCTAAAAGTTTAATTCTTTAAAAATAGATTTAAATACTTAAAATCAATAAAAATACTTTAAACTTTGTAAAACTTATATTCTAAACAGAAAATATTTTATAAAATTTAAAACTTTAATTTAGCATTATTTTCTGAATTATTTCTGTTTTAAACTCTAAAAATGAATTAAAACAGAAATTGAAACAACACAAAGTAAACCGACAACAAAGACACTTTCAAACTTCGTCTATTATAAACTCAGCCGGTTACAGAACTATTACAATCTGAATTTGTACATAACTTCTGCCAAGACCTGCTATTTATACTAGATCTGTTTCTTGGGTACTTAGCAAGTGCGCAGGACTATTGTTCATGCGTACTTAGCAAGTATGCAGACTTGTTCTTGCGTACTTGCTGAGTACGCAGGATATACATCCTGCGCACTTACTAAGTGCGCATAGCACTTACTAAGTGCGCATAACACTTAACAGAAACATACAATACTAAGTACATACATATGTGATTATAACTCGATAATCAATACATACCGATACGTAAAATACAAATAAAAATACATAAAGACAAGTACAAAAGCTAAGACAATATCCAGAGTGTCTGTCACACAAAAGTGCTTCAACAAACTCCCCCTTGACAACAACTTTGGATTATCTTCGGTCTTCGCTTTCATCTTCTTTTTGTAGTCAAGACAAAACTTGACCACCTTGTCGTATTTTGACGCTAGAAACTTTGTCCACTCGTCCGTGTACATACAATATTTGTCCGCTAGCAACTCCAGATCTTTCACAGAGAAGTTGATGAAGCTGATCTCATCAAACACTCTGATTATTTCTCTTGGCACTAAGCTTCCACTGTCGGACAAAACTTTTCCAATCACCACCGCCTCGCCGTTTTTGGATCTACGTACCAGTACCATATATTATCGAGGATATCTTGAGATAACTTGCTCAGGGGAATCCTGGTTTCACACAACACTGGCTTGTATACCAATTTCCTTAAGCTTATGTGAGTCACGGGATGTCTGACGTTCTTATCCCTGACTCTTTTGGGCACTTGAGGCTTAAACACTTCAAATTTCCCTGATCTTCCCTCGCGCTGTAGGATCTGCCACAAACCCATCGCCACTGCGTGATTAGAGTTACCCAGCAACTCTCGGTTTGCTAGGTTCACCAGGTCGTACTTGGGCAAGGAGCTGAAAGCTTCACTGGTTGGTTTCAAGTATTGAACCCCCCAGCTTGCTTAATAGCGAATAGCTTCTTGTCTTCGTCAAACCATATAGCTAAGACCATACCTGTAGCTCCATGTTTGTCTATGATGGATGTCTTCTGCCAGACAGGAGCATGATCCTTTGAAAAAATTCCAAGCGGATATTTGCTTTTCAACGCCTCTGGTTCCATAGGTTTAGGGTCGGTAGGAGATGCTTCAGTCGACGCCTCAGCTGTACTTTCGGGCTCGACTGAACCTGTGTCAAGATTAGCTTCAAAGGCTGGAGCTTCGAATATCTCTCCATCCTCAAGCTCATATTCTCCTTCACCGTCACCCTTGGGAAATTCTATTACCACATCTTCATCCTCCTCATCCCAGTCGTCACCAGAGTCGATCTCTCCCTTTTCCATATTGCTGAGAGCATCGATCTATGCTCCTTTGGAATAGTCTGGCTCTAGCAATAAGATCACATCGTCAGATAGATTTTTAAGAATGTCATCTGGAGACTTTCCTTTGTCACGACCCGAAGCATAACCTCCACCTTCGCTCCGAGAAGACTCCCCCTCAGCCATAGACATGACAGAAATGGGAACAATCGCCAATGCTAACGATTGCTGTGAACTTCCACTCGGCTCGGCTTCAGGATCCTTGTCCTGGTCGTCACCCTTAGTTAGATCCACTAGGTGACAAGCCTCGTCACTACTAGGCTTCGATGGCTGCTTCTCCAACAACTCCTTCAATCTCTCCCCATGAGCAGCAAGCGTCTTGGCCATATCGCAGACCAATTTAACCATTGCATCGTGCTCCCGACGCTGCTTCTCATCAGCCGCCCGCTGTTTCCTCAACGCGGCTACTTCATCAATCAAAGAGTTAATCTGGCCTTGTTGCTTCTCAGGCTCTTCTTTCGATTTCCATACCGTTTCAAGCAAACCAGCTACTTGAGTTTCTAAGGTAGTGTTCCTGACATCTCGAGGATCAGGACCCCTAGAAGAAGATGCTTTGGCTGTATGAGTTGGGAAGGTGAAGATTTCTTCAAAATCAAATCCATGAGTAAGTCAAACTCAGGAAATGGTTCACTGATGGGTTGATGGGTGGTTGTGGGGATTGAGGTAGGGATGGTGGTTGGGGTGATGGTGACAGACTCAGTGAGAATTGGATTCATCACCACCACTTGGACAAATTGCAGAGGGAGGGACACTATCATAGGAACCTCCTTTGTGATAGAAGTTGCAGCCACTTCAACGGTTACACGTGGCCTCCTCCGCTGTCGCTGGTAAAGCTATTGTGAAGGTGAAGTAGAAGTGGAATCAGTACTCGCAGCCATTGATGTTGCATGCCTCTGAGCACTGACTTCTACTTCACTAAGGATAGCCTGGAATGGCCTATCCCCCCGACGTTTATTTATGCTTTCTCGTATTCGTCTTTGTATAGCAGCATCCGAATCAGAGTCGGTTTCATAATCACTGCTTGTACTTTCTTGTCTCTTTCTCTTAGAAGATGACTCGGGAAGGGTCACCTTTGTCGTTCTTCTTGGGTGTGATTGTGACGGTGCACATCAGAATCAGATGAATCAGACTCGGTAGCCTCTGAGTCGGATTCTTAAGCACTAGCACTTCCTTCTTCTTCGTCTCCCTCTTCTTCAGAATCATCCTCACCATCAACTTCCTTCGCTTCTTGCTCGTTAGAATGTTCACTGAGTTCAGGCTCTGACTCGGGACTATACCATCTCAGATCAAGAGGTGCCACATATTCTTTGTTGATTAGGTGGCCAAAGAGAGGAGTATGCTCAGGGGTAGGTTCTACACTACCTGGCGTTAGAAATTGTGAAAATACTCTCTTGGCCACCCTCTTCACTTGAAGTCTCTCCCCAATAGCTAGTAGATTTGGCAACGCATCATTGATCAAAAGTTGCACAAATCTGGGGTATAACAAGAACCTAAAACTCACCGCCGTATTAATCTGTTTAGTTAAGGCTTTGTAGATGTATTTGGAGAAGTTATAGCTCTTGTTAAGAGATAAACCAACCATAGCAGCCGCCAGATCATGACCCATGGCATCCTTTCCTGCCTTCCTTGAAGAGATGCACATGATCTTGATGTGGGCAAAGTACCACCACTGATCTAGTAGCCACATCTTCTTGTACGATGCATAATCTCGCATACCGACATACCCTATTCGTTGCCTCCGGTACCCATCCACAAAATAATCAGGATAAGAGACTGGGTCGGTGGCAAGATCTTGGAACTGTAAGACTCTCCTGATTGTGTATTCAGAGATAGCAATCTCATGACCCGCCACAGTAGCCCGAATGACGTTTTGGGTTACCGTGTAGTCATGATTTGCTGTCTCCCAGAACTGCTCCAGTTAAGGTCTTGAGACGATAGGATCTGTAGAGATAGCATAGCTGATATTTGAACGGTTCAAGAAATCAACTATCTCTCTATACTGAAGTGCAGCACCCTTCCATTCCGGATGTATTAGAGCCAGAAGATTGAATTCTCTTGTAAAATCATGAGCCATCACTGCAAAATCATACAATAAACACAATAAGAACAAGAAGAATCACTGGAATTGAACAAACACGCCATGGTATAACACATTCACAATCACTGACTTTTCAGACTTAGAAAAAATTTCAACTTGCCCTTCCTGCGTACTTAACAAGTATGCAAGGTTTACTTCTTGCGTACTTAGCCACGCAGGAGTTAACTCTTGCGTACTTACTAAGTGCGCAAAAACTAGCACTTAGCCAAAAAATTTCCAAATCCAAAATCTAGAGTAAGTGAGTTTTTGCTATGAATATTGGTCACCACAAGGTCGAAAATCACACATATGCCTTATGGAACCAACATCAACAACAATAACTTGCTAAAACCCGTCATTTGTGACCTAGCCGTTGGCCGACGGGAATACACGGCAACACAAGAGGTCAAAGATGAAATCCAAAAATGTTAAGGACAAATTAGACACATTTAAGTTTCAATTGATGATTTTAAACAGATTTTAGGTCCTAATTACATCTAAGAACAGCCAAAATCGGTCAAAAATTTTCAATTAAAGCCCTAGTTTCTATGTTCAAGAAATCGGTTCAAAACAAGTGATTTCATGGAAGAAATGTGCCAAGATTCTCACCAAATGTTAGTTGAGTGAAGATGAATCTAGAAATGGGACGAAAAACAGGTTTAGGAACACACAAAAATTTGAGGGAAAAGAGCAGTGGGTATACAACAGTGTTAAAGAGTTTGAAATAAGATAAACCCAAAAATAGTTTTAAGTCCTGTATATATACCCAACACATTTTGGTCTTGCGTACTTAACAAGTGCGCAAGACTTAACTCTTGCGTACTTAGCAAGTACGCATGACTTAAGTCTTGCGTACTTATAAGTACGCAGAGTTTAATTCCTGCGTACTTGACAAGTATGCAGAAACCCTTGTGTCTCACAAATTTCAATTCAAATTATGAATATTGTTAAGTCAAATAACGAACCAGATAAGAACCTTCAATCCCGAGGTTTCAAAAACAAATCAAGGAAGTTAAACACAAATATTTTTGGCATTTTTTATTAGAATTGAACTATACCCAAACTTAAAATCTTTTTGAGCTTTTCTGAATAACGATATACAAGTATATACACACAAGCTATTTCTGTTCAAAGTCACAAGCAGAGGATCATATCAGGCTAAGGTATAGCAAAAATGATACAATATAAACATCAAGGAATATGGGATCATGTCACAGATTACTATTTATTCATACGTAATAAGCAACATAAACAAGTAATTCAAGTTGGCAATATTATAAGATTTGAAACCATAAACATCTTAGAATCACGTTCTTGTGTGTTAAGGTAATAATTATAATTATACAACGTGTACCCCACAGTTATGCTACTTGAGTTTAAATATGCACTATCTCAAGTCATCTGAGATTTTTCCAATGATTTTCTAAATTTACAGAATGAAGTTACATTAATTAGCACAGAAAAATCAAACAGAATCCATAAGGATTATCAGGAATCATAAGATTCATAATCGAGCGATTCATTTGTCTTGGTTTTATATGATTTCTTCAGTGACTATCAGAATTATGATTCAGGATAATGAATATGGTGTCTGAGGATTTAGGTAAGGGGATCCAACTTTTATCTGGATTTGATTTCAATGAATCAGGAGTGATTCAAGGGTGAATATATGCTCAACGGTTGATGTCAAGACATATCTTGATTCAATCTCTCATTTCATACTTGTGAGTATGGGGAGTGAGATGAACCGCAATAATTGTGCTAACGACTTAACCCGAAACTGGTCTCAGAAGAAACTATTTGCCAAAATCTTACATCCTATATCTGATAGTGATCTTTTGCATTCTTTTACACACACACACTAGCAAAAATGGGTTCAATCACAGTTGTAGTATTGATTTAATTTCCACATTACTAGTGATTCAAAGACACTTATAGCCTACTGACAATTCAAATTACTTGTAAATAAGCAGATTAAAAAGACAAACAATTTAAACACTCAAGTAAGCATGACGCATTCATTTCCCATATAGGCAATCTAAGACGTTTAGATCATTTTTGATGTGCTATCATTTCCTCTTTTCTTCAGATGACCTTAAAATTTTCTGGTTTTCTGTTTTGTTTGGATTTTTTTTCTGAAATGATTTGAAAACGAAACAAACTTTACAAACATAAACGAAACAAGTTTTCACTCAGGATTGAACATTCCTATCATGTTGACAAGATGTTCAAAACGTGTTCGATCAAACGCCTTAATGAAAAGGTCAGCAAAGTTGTCATCCGTGTGAATCTTTACAAGTTCTATAAGATGCTTTACAGCACAGTCATGGATGAAATGATGGCGAATTTCAATATGTTTAGTTTTGGAATGTTTCACTGGGTTGTTTGTGATGGACATGGTGGCATTGTTGTCAACGAAAAGTGGAGTTCCAGTGAAGTTTAAGCCGTAGTCTCTCAATTGTTGCTGAATATACAATATCTGAGAACAACCGCTTGCCGCAGCAATGTACTCTGCTTCACATGTTGAGACAGAAACCGTTGACTGCTTCTTGCACTGCCAGGAAACCAGCCTGTCTCCCAAGAATTGACATCCACCTGAAGTTGATTTTCTATAAAGGTTACAACCGCCATAGTCTGAATCAGTATAGGATTTGAGGTTAAATGACTGTTGCTTTGAGTACCAAAGACCCAATCGGGGTTTCCCCTTCAAGTATCTGAAGATCCTCTTAACAGCTATCAGATGAGACTCATTCGGTTGTGACTGAAACCTTGAGCATAAGCATACAATAAACATTATGTCAAGCCTTGAAGCTCTGAGATACATAAGAGATCCGATCATCCCATGGTACAATTTGCAATCCACATCCTTTCCATCTTTGTCTAGATGCAGACCGTGATTGACTGAGATAGGTGTGCCATAACTACTGCTATCATTCATCTTGTATTTTAACAAGATGTCCTGCACATACTTAGTTTGATGTAGATAAATGCCGTCCTCATTTTGACTGACTTGCAGACCCAGGAAGAATGACAGTTCACCCATGTTGCTCATTTCAAACTTGGACTTCATCACATGTTCGAATTCCCTACACATCTCTTCATTTGTAGACCCAAAGATAATGTCGTCGACATAAACTTGTACGAGTAGAATATCACCTCCTGCTTTCCTTATGAAGTGAGTTGAGTCAATTTGTCTACGATCAAAACCATTGGACACTAAATGTTTTGATAACGTCTCATACCATGCCCGAGGTGCTTGATGAAGACCATAAAGTGCTTTGTCGAGCTTATACACTTTATTGATATTATGCGGATCTTCAAAGTCGGGTGGTTTAGTGACATAGACTTCTTCATGAACTTTTCCATATAGGAAGGCACTTTTCACATCAAGTTGATAGACATTGAAGCCGACAAAGGAGGCATAAGCAAGAAACAGTTGAATGGCCTCAAGTCTAGCAATTGGGGCATATACTTCTGTGTAATCTAAGCCCTCTTGTTGGTAAAAACCTTGAACAACCAACCTTACTTTATTTTTCACTACGACGTGTCGATCATCCATTTTGCATTTGAACACCTATCTGGTTCCAATTGGTTGTACGCCTCTTGGCAAGTCAACTAAATCCAACACATGCAACTTTTGGAATTGAGACAGTTCATCTTGCATTGCCTCAATCCAGCAGTTATCAGTGAGAGCCTCTTTCACATTCTTCGGGGTCCAATTGGGATACGAATGCAGCATGCAAACATGTTTCCATGATACCAGTTTCAAGTATCTCAGCGTACAAACTGGTGTTCTCAGCTATGGTCCTATGACGAGTTTGAACACCGGCATGAGGATCACCAATAATGTTGTCAATTGGATGATTCTTATGCACTCTCGTCTCTGGTACATGCGGTTTCCGGAGATTTGTGTCTAGATTCGTGCTCAACTCCCCCATATCCTGTGTTCTAGAAGAAGAAGATTCAATGTTGATTGGATCTGCTAGAGCTTCATTTCCTACACGAGTGTTAGGATCAGCTGGAGCGTCATCTCCATCAACATGAACAACTTCAATGTCATCACTATCATGAGTTCCAGATGCAGATGCAACATTGGAATCGGGAGTTACTATTGGTACAGTGGCACGAGTGTAGAAATTGGAGTCATCACCGCCATTAAAGAAATCATAAACATTTGCAGCATCATCGGCAGATAGATCAGGAAGGTTGAAGGACTTGAATAGAGCATCATAATCAAAACCCCAAGCTAGACCCGTTGGTTCTGGTGGAATGCTGTGTTTACTGCAATCCACTTCGAACCATTCTTCGATAGTACGAGTCCCTATATTGTACACTCTTATGGTGAATTGGCAACATATCCTAAGAAGATGCCTTCCACTACTTTTGCATGAAATTTGGATTTGCGATCATTGTATTGTAGCAATAAGGAACAGGGACTACAAAAAGGTACTAGGTAGTCAAGATTGGGAGGTCGATTTTTGATCAGCTCATAGCAAGTTTTGTTGTGCCTTTTAACCACCAGAACTCTGTTCATGACGTGACAAGCTATATTTACTGCTTCTGCCCAGAAAGTTATAGGAAGCTTTGCATCTGACAGCATTGTCCTTGCAGTCTCGATCAAGGTTCTGTTCTTCCTTTCTGCAACTCCGTTCTGCTGAGGTGTGTACGGGGCACTGAATTCGTGACGAATACCCTTCTTGAGATAGAAAAGCTCCATCAAATTATTCTTGAACTCCGTTCCATTATCACTCCTTATTCTTCTAACCTTCAACTTGCATAAAGATTCCAGACTCAAGATCAGGTATTGAAGAATATTAGCAGTCTCGTCCTTTGTATCTAAGAAATGCACCCAAGAAAAACGTGAGAGATTATCAGTTACAACCAGACAGTATGACTTACCTCCAATACTCCTGATACTTTTGGGCCTAAACAGATCCATTTGTAAGATCTCTAAAGGGGTATCGATAGAGTTTTGGAGCTTGGGCTTGTGAGACTTTCGTTGCTGTTTGCCCTTTTTACAAGGCATACAGTCATCTGCAACGGCAAATCTCAGCTTAGGAACCCTGGTAACTAAACCGTTTCGGACAAGATGATTCATTTTACGATAAGAAATGTGTCTGAGTTTCCTATGCCACAAGATTGAGTCAAGCTCTGTCGCTTTTGTAAGCAAACAAGCAGCAACTGATGAGGTAGTTTTCGCCACGCTCATATCGATCTAATAGGTGTCGTTTGTTTTTGGTGCTCGCATCAAAATCCAGTCTTCGGGAACCTCAAAACCAGGTTTGAGAATCATGCATTCTGATTTGTCAAACATAACCGAGTACTACTTGTCGCACATCTGAGAAACACTCAACAAGTTATGCTTCAGCTGCTCGCAATAGTTGACGTTATCAAAGCTAACACAACCATTCGAAACCACGCCTTGACACGTGATACTACCGCCTTTCTCTCCTACAAAGGCCACATAGCCGCCTCTGAATGGTTTAACATCTTGAATCAGGGCCATGCTGCCTGTCATGTGCCGGGAGCACCCACTATCTACATACCAACGATTAGAGATAGTACATTTTGGATGTCCCTACACGAGTCACAAACATATTAGTTAGATTTGGAGACCCAAGCCATAGTGGTCTTGGGCCGTCCGTCATTCTCAAAATAAACAACCTCGATCAATTCACAGCCGTGACTGTAAAAAATGGGTGAATCTTTAGAAGACTTGGGATCAGAAGATTGAGAACTTTTAGATTTCTTGTTCCAGGACCTCTTCTTTTGCTTTACCGGAACAGTAGGCTCACATTCAACAAAAGTTGGTGAACTAGTAGAAGCTTCACCTGATTAAATTCCAACCAGCTGTTCCAGCTTTCTCAATCTCTTGTTCCTTCTTCTCCTCTGTGGTTTAGAGAGTTTCAACACATGTTTCTCACCAGTTGATGCACTACTATAGGTAGAGGCACATGTTTTAGCAGATAGATTTCCCCTTTTTGGAATAGATGGTTTAGCCTCAGATGTGGTCTTTGGCTTCACCATAGGTTTCACTGGTGGTTTCACCACATTTGATTTTGGACTCTTTGGTGGTTTCACTGGTGGTGACTTGGGGATAACAGCTGGTTGTGAACCAATTGGCCATTTCCCTTGATTCTTATTAGGACAGTTCACCAGGATGTGACCGACCATACCACAGTGAAAACATTTTCTCTTTTATTTGTAAATCCTCCTGTAAGGCTCATTAGATCTGGCATTAGATGACTCGGCATGATGAGCAGGAGGAGTTGTTTGACGAACAGTAGCATTTGTTTGACCCGATGGTGATTTAGTTTTGGGAATATAATATTTTTGCAAGTTTTCTTGATAACCAAGCCCATAATGAGATGCAAAGGCTTCTTTCCTAACTTGGTTAATATTTTTATAACCCCCATAAAGCATCATATTTAATTTTTCATTTGTTTCAACAAAGTCGGGTTCAGTTAAAATGCAATTATCACAATCAGTGACAATGTTTTTCTTAACTTCGTGTTCACCAATCAACTCCTCTGAGACTACACCATCAGGACAGGTGTTCTCAGACCCTTCATCAGTAAAGAACTCTTCATCAGAGGCAGAGTCAGCCTTACTTGAGAAATCATCCTTGTTAGAGGAATCATCCTGACTAGAGGACTCATCAATATCAATTAATCCGTTGACAAATTTCCCGCTTACTGGTGGAGGAATGACATTAGTAGCCAACTCTAAGCCACTCACTTGTCTCACTACTGATTCGTAGTGTTCCACCACAAAACAAGAATTTTTCAACTTCTCAATTTTGCCATTCAACTGCAAGATCTCATTTTGCAGCTTGGTGATTTCAGTATTTCTCTTTTCCAACCCCTTGTAGGCAACATCCAAATGAAATTGTTGATCATTGATTTTAAGTGAAAAATCACGTCTTTCTTTCTTTAAAGTTTCAATTAAATCTTTGTAACGTTTTTCATTTTCTTTGTAGCTTAAAGCTGCAATACGAAGGGGTTTGACCTTGTCTTGATTTTCATCTTTCAAGCATAGACATTTAGAACAAGAAATGACAGCAAAAGAATTAGAATCTACCTCAGTTGACGAACATGATGCCTCTCCAAGAGCCATGAGGGCAAATGTAGTTGTAGACTCTCTTTGGTCAGCCACAGATGCTTTCCTTTCATCTGCTTCCATCATCTCAACGATCTCAGCCATGAGACCAACTTGTGTTTGAGCAATAAGGGCATCCTCCAAATGAACACCCTAATCAAAGCTTTCGTCTTGTTGAGCTATGAAAGCATTGATTGCGGTTGTTAGAATTGTTGTACCCTTGACCGTTTCCTTGGCATGGTCTGGTGAAACCCGAAGCTGGTGCTTTGTCTTTTTGACATTCATGAGCAAAGTGTCCAAAGTTCTGACACTTGTAGCACTTGGCTTTGGATTTATCAAAACCAACCTTGACATTAGAATGCCCACCAATGAACTTCCTTCCAGTTCTGTTCAAGAAATGTTTCGCTCTTCTCAAGATTATGGCCATATTCTACTGAATATCCATGTTGTAACCTTTCTGATTTTCATGTTTTCATTTTGGTACAATAAAGCATGTATGAATTTCAATCTTAGTGAAATGGTTACATCAAGCCCTAATGTTATCAAATACCAATTCACAATTTCCACCCGCATTTATTATAGAATCACTATATGTATATATATATTTTGACTTATGTGTACCTATATATACACACTTACACCCAAATTACAAATACTTTTACATTAGATTGGACCCTAAATCATTTGAACGCTCAAACAATTAAACCTACACTTCAATTTTGACTTTTAATCATCAAATTTTGACTTTCCATGATCCAGTTGACTTTCAAAAGTTAAAACAGCCCATTTCGTGATGATCCAAGGCTGCCTACGACCAAATTCTAGTTAATTTGGATTTCTATGATTATATAAACAAAAAACGACCCAGCTCAGGCCCAAACATCATGCCAATTCGTCCATTAAAGCGGGCAAGTTTCAAATTCAAACGAATTTGAATTCACAAAGTCAAACCGCATCAAACCGTAATCAATTCTTACAATTAACACGTAATGGATCCCACAAATCACACACAAACCAATCCCGCATGTATCCAATGCCTTATCATGACTCGATTCATCCCCAATTGAGCAAATTAACACGTAATCCGTCCCTTCGGGCGTCACGGCCAAATCGAAACCAAATCATGTAAATTAGATGAAACCAATCCAATTAAAACACTCCCTCACCCTCGCCTGACCTATTACTAACTCCCAGAGTAATCAATTGACTTGCATTACCTCTCTGCAAGTTCATCGAGTATCAAGATCATCGGTCCTGAAATCATAGCCGACTGCACTCGTTGCCCAATCTCATCAAGTAAGTTTTAGATCATTAGCTTCGTAATCGAGCCCTGAACAATAGCCCCTTATCAAATCGAGCTATCATAATCTATCGAAATCAATTGGAATTAGGGTTCTTGGTCGTTTTGCTCGAAATCTGATTTGGGGAATTTGGGTTAATCAACTTAGCGTATTTAATTGTTCTTGTTCCCATTGCACCATTGAACCGGGTGGCGTGGGTTCGAAACCCCACGCAGACCGACCCTTTTTACGTGTGACTCAAAGCCAGACCCGGCCTCTTGAACCGAACTGGTTATATACAAATCGATCCAGTCCATAACACGGGTTAGCCCCCTGGTCCAGTGGTTGAGACGACTGCCTGGTACAGAAGCCACCCGGGTTCGAGCCGAGTGGTCTGTTTAAATTTTTAAAACCTGTTTTACAGCTTCAAAAAATTTTATAAAAAATATTTTTATAAACCTTACACTATTTGTAACAGAATAAAACCAAATTTGTAAATTTTCAATATAAATTCAATTTTATTATGAATTTTTGTTCAAATTGTGTATTAAAATAATTAAAACAAAAAAACTTTAAATATCAAAAATTAATTTCTAAATAAAAGCAATAAATTTTATAAAAGTTTAAAAAATGTTAACTCATTAAAGCAAACTAGTATATATAGTTTTTTTAGATGATAAATAAAATAAAAATTATTCATTTGATTTATTTAAATAAATGAAATTTATTTAATTATTTATTTTATTTATTTAAATAAAACACTATTCGCATAAGTAGAAATTCTTTTCTAAATATATATTTACAATCCATATATTTTACATATTTTTCACAAATAAATAAATAAACATTATTTATTTATTTAATTTAATTATTTAAATAAATGAAATTATTTATTTATTTTATTCAAATTAAACACTATTCGTATAAGTGGAAATTATTTTTCTAAACATACATATTTTAACATATTTTTCACAAATAAATAAATAAAAATTATTTATTTATTTAGTTTATTTAAATAAATGAAATTATTTATTTAAATTAAACGCTATTCACATAAGTAGAAACTCTTTTTTTCTAAACATATATATATATATATTTACACTCTATACATATGTTAGCATATTGTTCATAATTAAATAAATAAAATTAATTATTTTATTTAAATCCAAACCTACGTCGGTGACTATTAAGTTCATACATATATACCTTGGACTCATAATACACATTAAATTTGTATAGTATGCCTTTACATGGAATAACACAAATCTATTTGTACCAACCCACACACATCAAAACCCGTTGAACCCTAGACTTAGACATAGACTTTTGTACACACTATTAACTCAATACACATTATACACTAGGTTAACGTGGTGAGTTACAAGGATTGTTTTGTCACCTAGACTCGCGTGCTAGCTACACTCTTGATTCAAGTGAGTTTACATAGCCCCCTTTTTATTTTGTACTTTGGGGTGAAACATGATTTACTTTTGAAACTTTTTGCATAGACTTAAAATACAATTCAATAATATGATATTATATGTTATGTGCTTTATGCTTGAATGCTATGAGTTAAGACTACATATACATGACTTTAGTACAATCATTAACTCCGTACAAGCCAACGGTTAACATTGATAGATCTATTGAGTCTGACAAACCCACCCGGTTAGGGTGTTTGTTACCGACTTTACATTAGGGTAACCTGCGTGTTATGCCTCAGTCACAAGGTTTGATTGTACACACTTAGTTTAACTATAGATTCTCCATAATTGCCTTATACACGTATATCGTATGAATTGTATAAAAAAAAATACTTTAAGCTTGGTGGTGTGTTAAAACCTATGTATGCTCACCAACTTTTTAGTTGACATTGTTTTCATCATGTTTCAGGTACTAACGCTTGAGAATAAGTACAAGATGCTTCACTTAGGGCTGATGACCTAGAATTTAATTTAAAAAGACTATTTATGTATTTTTATTTTTCTTGTATTGTTGGATTTATGTTTATTTACGTTATGAAATTGGTTGTTTAATTATTTAAACTTTAGTAAACCTTGAGCTTTTGAACAGTCTACATGTCCCGCCCCGACGTATTCCGCCATCGGTTGGGGTGTGACACATGTCCTCCATGTCATCGGGATCCACCTGATTAAAATCTTCTTCAATGGTTTCGGGATCCGTTAGCTTGCCACGAATGAAGTTCTCATAGGCAAGCATACACGATGAGAATAAGGCCACATGATCTTCAACTATCTTGGCTATAGCAGACTAGTTAGCTGAAGATATGGAAGGAGGATTTCTTAAGGAATTTTGGTGGTGAGAGCCAGATCCAAATCCAGATGCTGCAAAGTATGCATGACCACCACAAACATTTGAGTTTTCTTCTTTATGAGAGTTCCCTGAGAATAGGGAAATTCCTGAACCCGATGACTTAGCTGTGGATGACGCCCCATAATACATAGAAGGGTCTTGGATTTGAGGTCACCCTGAGCTTTCTCTTCTTTTCAGATTCATATCGTGTGCTCGAATCTTTCCAGTTGCTTCTTCAATCTTCATCTCATAGAACTTGGAGTTCTCTCTCATCAGAGTGGTGTACATCTCAAACTTTGGTGGTAACGCATCCAGAAACTTTTCAACTAACTCCTCATCAGGATACGTTAGATCATAACCTTTTAACTCAGTTTGCAGATGATAGAATCTAGATAAAAGTTCATATGTATATTCATTCTCCAAGTATCTGAAGCACTCATACTGCTTTATCAGGAGATCTCTCTTGCTCTTCTTGATGTCACTGTTCCCCTCAAATGTTTTCTGCAATGCCTTACAGAGATCTTTATAGTTGTCATATCCTCTGAAGCTATGAAAAAGTTCTCTAGTCAGGTCCATTGTGATCGATCCATGTGCCTTCTTTTCTCTGTCATAAACCTTCTTTTCTTCTTCATCTAGTTTAGAGATAGGCTTGGGAACAACCTCATCAATATATGTATAGGTGGGATGCTTATAACCTTCAAGAATGGGTATCCACAATGAGGAATCAGTGTATGATATATAATGCTCAAAGCGTGCTTTCCAATTCGAATAATCATTAACATTAAGCAGCTTTGGTGGTTTCTGTGGAGTTCCAATCTCATTGTCTTAGTTAAGTAGGTTTCCAAGGTTCTTAAGATTTGCCATAGTGATACACTTAGTCAAAACTCAGAATAGTCAGCACAACTTGCGCACTTAAGAATGTCTTTGCACACTTAAAAGTTTCTTCTTGCGCACTTAAAAGTTTCTACTTGCGTACATAATAAGTACGTAGGAGTAAATGGTAAGTACGCAGGAGTTAGGTTAAGTACGCAGCAAGAATGGTCTTGCGTACTTCGTTAGTACGCAGGAAGACTGTACTTGTTGCCAAAAAAGGTAAGTATGTATGTCACCTTTTCACCAAATTAATCAAGCCAAAGGGTTAGAAACTTGTTTCTAACAAACCCTTGATGATCAAAACACTCAAATAAACAACAAAAGGTCGGATTCTGACTGATTTTTGCCTCTAAAATAGTGCTCAAGAGCTACCCCTATTTTATCACAAAAATACCAAAATTAGTCACTTCTGCTTGTAAAAAGTCTGTAGATTGTGTAGAAAATGCTCCTAACACACTCACAATACTCGAAATCAAGAGCAATGCTTCGATACCACTTGTAGGTCCCCGGGTGTCTAGAATCATTACGTGTGGGTGTGTGACTAGTCTAACCGGGCGCGGAATGCCCGTGACGAGGTGAAGAATCAAACAACACAAAGTAAACCGACAACAAAGACACTTTCAAACTTCGTCTATTATAAACTCAGCCAGTTACAGAACTATTACAAACTGAATGCGTACATAACTTCTATCAAGACCTACTATTTATACTAGACCTTTTTCCTGCGTACTTAGCAAGTGCGGAGGACTATTGTTCATGCGTACTTAGCAAGTACACAGACTTGTTCTTGCGTACTTGCTAAGTACGCAGGATATACATCCTGCGCACTTACTAAGTGCGCATAACACTTAACATAAACAGACAATACTAAGTACATACATATATGATTACAACTCGATAATCAATACATACAGATACTTAAAATACAAATACATAAAGACATGTACAAAAGCTAAGACAATATCCAGAGTGTCTGTCAAACAAAAGTGATTCAACAAACAAGAAAATAACTATAAATTGTTTATTTGAAATTAGAAATTATAACTTATAATTTTTTTATAAAACAGAAACATAAATTTTATTCTAATAAAAATATAAACTTATACATTTATAAAACTTATATTTTATATAGACAAAAACTTATTTAATTAAACTTTATAACATTTATAAACTTATAAAATTTATTTAAATACTTATAAACTTAAAGGAAACTTTACTTAAGACTTTATAAACTTGCGGTTTCATTTAAAGCTTTAAAAACATTTATACACTTACAGTTAGAATATAAACTTTATAAGAAATACTATTTAACATTTTATAGCTGATAATTGCATGTATTTATTTAAACTCATAATCATATTTTAAACATTATTGAAATACAAGTTAAGTTGTAAACAAATACTTGATACTTAATTAAATATTGAAAGATTTATATTAATTTATTTTAGATTCCTTAAATAATTATTACCAACCCTTATTCATCATTTATGCTTTAAATAATTATAATGAATTCTTAATAATTAATTATTCTTTAAATAATTAATATTAATATTTAATAATTATTTATCCTTTCATTTAAATAATATTACAACTTCCATTATAAATACTTAGTAAACTATTTTAGATTATTGTTACCTATCTTGTGTAATTTATAATTGTAAAGCTTTTAAATAATTATTTTAATTAATAATCATTTTACACTATAAACTTATTAAACTTTGATACTCAAGTCTTGTGTCATTCATTCACAAACTTTATTTGAAATTTGATTTTTAAACACAAACATTTTCCATCTCCCATTTGGAACCCTAGTCAATCTTAAAATCCTAGATATTTGCCATAGACTTATAGAATCAAACTTGAAACTTTAGACTTATGTTCTTAAGCTTATTGTGAGGATATTCTCCCTCTAAGTTTTGCTATACTTAATCTTGTTGGACACTCTATTATCAATTCATGTGAGTATACTTAGCCTCCTTTTCATTTTACTTTGTTTATAAACTTGGGGTGGAACATGTATCAAACTTCCAAACTTATACAATTCTTGTACAACTATGCCTATATGCTTATTCTTGTGTTATTATGCTTTGAGACTTGCATGCTTAAATTAAACTTAAAACTAGCATATTCATTAACTTTGATCAAGCCTACAGTAACAATGATAGATCTATTGAATTTGACCAATCCACCTATATTGATTGACCCTTCGGGGGGAGCCAATGGTGATTGTTACTGATTTAAACTTTAAACTTTTAAGGGTAACCTTCGGGTTATGCCTAAACTTGGTTGGAGGGTTGATATGCAAAATGTTTAAACTTATTTGTTCTCACACTTATACTATAAAATGCATGACATAGTGAATTGTAAAAACTTTTCAAAGACTTTACTAAACTATGATAAAACCTTCGTATCTCACCAACTATTTTTAGTTGACAGTTTACTCAACATGTTTCAGGTATACTAGCATGACGCTTGTTTGTGAATCACATAGGATGCTTTGGACTTAGATTACTTATTAAATTTGTATTCTTGTTATGTTTGTTTTCATTTCTTGTATTGAACCTTTGCAAGTCATTAATAAAACATTTACTTTAATAGTCAACTTGTGCTTCTTGAACAACCGCGTCCGCCTCGACGTATAATCCGCCGTCGGTTGGGGTTTGACAGTTTTGGGCTTGCGAGTAGATTGGTGTTGCTTGCCCTTGGAACAGGAAAGACAATGTTCCATAGGAGAAAAATCCTTCAGAGGTAAACCGATGACCAGATTTGCTTGAACCAGACGGTTCATGGTTTTGAAGTTAACATGTCTCAACCTTTTGTGCCATAGAAACGATTCGTCTTCAGAAGCTTTAGAGAGAAAAGATGATTC
The DNA here is from genome assembly GCA_023525975.1 of Smallanthus sonchifolius. NCBI lineage: Eukaryota > Viridiplantae > Streptophyta > Magnoliopsida > Asterales > Asteraceae > Smallanthus > Smallanthus sonchifolius. The sequence goes on from CM042034.1 coordinate 72,242,859, forward strand.
GATTCCAGATGGATTGTTCAAGTCTAGACTATAAGTGTTGAATCTTCTAGGAGCACGCATAAGAATGAGATCTTCTGCAATGATCACTCCAGATTTCAGAATTAGGCATTCTCTTGGGTTGAAAATGGCACAAAATTCTTTGTAGCAGATTTGGGACACACTCATCAGATTGTACTTTAACTGCGAGACGAAATTGACATGCTCTAGACTATTTACACCATTTGATACGGTTCTTTGTCCTTCAATCTTTCCTCCACTTGGATTGTCTGCAAAGGCCACACAATCTCCGTCCATTGGATGATAATTTTGCAGCAAATTAAACTATCCAGTCATGTGTCTTGAGCAACAACTGTCAATATGCCAAATATTGTCTCCAATCCTTTTTTATTGCCCGTGTACAGATCACCTTATTTAAACATATGTACCACAACCATTGCTGTCATGAAATTTCTTGATATCTGATATGCCATCATTTATACATATTTTACATACATAATAATCCCACATTATGGTACTAATTGAATAATAATCTACCAATTTATGCTTAAAACACTCATATTTTGTAAATGCAGGTTATTCGGTGTTGAAAATATAAATCAAGCTAAATCCTATAAAAAACACCAAGAATTTAAGCTTCTTGAAAATTAATTCCCGAGCATTGACCCCCCAAGAAGTCAAAATTGGTCAACAAAAGTCAATCAAGCAGCTAAAAGGCAAAGCTGGGAGAAAACAAGAGGATGCACGGCCGTGCATCCCAATTCACGGACGTGCATTGCTGTCCTTTGCTCCCTACGACCCAGTACCGTGTCCTCTGTACCCTGTTTGATTCCCTAGGCCTTTGCACGACCTTGTAACCCATTGCACCGTCGTGCATTGCACATTTTGAGGCCTATAAATAGGGGGCTTGAGTTCTTCCTTCCATACACCAATTCAGAACAAAAGAAAACTCAAGAAGAGGGCACTCTTGTAGTTAGAGTAGAGAGTAGAGGGGCTCTTCCTCCCTGTTCCACAATAGAGGAGCCTACGAAAGTCATCGTTATGCTAGTCGTTATGGTCATTCATTGCTAAAACGTCTTTGTATTGCTAGAGTAAAGATGATGTTTGGTGCATGTTAATGTTTAACGTATTAATGAAGTGGTATGTTTATGTCTTTAACTAATTCGTTCTTAAAAACCATCTCTCGGCGGGCTTTTATTATTGTCTAAATCCGTCTTTATATTTGTGAGCGTCTTGATTTTATAGAGTACGATCGTAAAACCCCTTTTAATCAAACTTCCTTTGAAACTCGTACGTTTTTATATGAGCAGAGATTGATAAGCTAAGGCTTGGTCTATACTTCTAAGATCGTATGTCTTTATGCGAGATTATAAGAATTGGTGAACTCATGTTGGGAACGGTACGTCTTTATACTTGGTCCCGTTGTTACACCGCCTCCCGGTGAGCAAAATATAATCACCTATTTAATTTTAATATAAAGAATTTTAAGTCTGATGACTTAAACCAACCTGGAGATGACCATTCGATGGGTTGAGGGTAAATGTTGTCCCTAACGGGAGGCACTATAATTTTAATTTAAAGAACGTAATTTGTGAATCAAATGTGGTGAGGACGAGGCTCTAGAGGTGACCCGGGTCATAAGTTTGTAGTAGTTATACCACTGAATTAGTCAACTTAACATTATCACGTACCAAGCTGATTCGAATCCCGAAGCAATACTATCCGTAATCTAATCAATTTCGCCTTATTTACTTTTCTGCTAGTTACATTTCTGTTACACACATCACACACATTTTTGCTTTTATGTTATTTACTTTACCATCATTTACTTTTCTACTTCACAAGCACACAAAACCCACTCACTAATTAATCCGGCTAAACGATAACAAAAGTTGAGTATTGGAACTCGACCGTGTCCATTGTTTAGATACTTGGTTCTTACCTAAACTATATTATGCTGCGATAGGTACACTTTCCTATTGTGTGCATTTTAAGTTAACGTAATTATCATTTTATAAATTTAAAACCTGATCTTGTGAAATCATCCAAAAAATATATTTACTTATATTTTTATATTAAAACACAAACAAATCAAGTTTTTGGCGCTGTTGCCGGGGACACAGTGATTTCAAGAAAAATTCTTGTTAACGGATTAGCCTTTTTAACCTTAACATTTTTATGGTTTGTTTTGATTGTTCTTTTCAACAACTTTCACAATTAAAACAAACTTTATCACAAGACGCCTTAACCTGATAATTGTCATCACAAGATGATGAAGATGATTATGATGTTGAGACATCAGAAAATGATGTGATTCTCTCTTCAATAACTTTTTCTTAAAGAATTTGTTTTTCCTTTAATTTAAAGAATTCCAGATTGCTCATGGTTTCTTTTGGTACATCAGTCACAACAAGTCCTACACTTTTAAAATTTGCAACACAAGCCATAGCATTTAAAGATTTAGGAACAAAAGGCAAAGCATTCTTAAAGTTAGAAATATCATTTCCTAATATGTCATGCTCAGAAGGCACATAACCAAAATACAAATTTTCAATGTGTTCACAAATATCTGGTTTTGACACGGACATATTATTATATTCATCCAACTCAAGTTCATTTAAAACATTTCCCTTACTAGAACTCTCATCACAATCATCTTCTGAACTTACACAATTTGACTCTGCACATGAAGCAAAACTGTCAGAATCTGAAAGATTTAATGTAATCATCAGCAGATAAGGTGCAAACATAAGGTGTAGAAAAATGAGCAATAAACATATCAGCAAATCTTTCTGACTTAGATTAAGGTGGAGGGTGAGAATTATTCCCGAGACCTTCTGTGCCTTTTCTGTTAATTTGTTTATCAATTATTCCAAACAAAGTGTTCTGATCCATACCCATGTGTTCAATTTGCAATTTAGCCTTTTTAGCCTTTTGAACTTTCTCATTTAAAATTTTATTGTTGTTGGTTTGAGTGGTAAGTCGCACAATTAAAGATCGATTTTCTATAGAAATATCACGAATTTTCTTTAAATATAATTTCTCATTTTTAGCCATAGAGTCATACATCACCTTTATGTGATCTCGTTCACCAACCAAAGCCTGGTTGATGAATCTATATTTCTGAATTTCATTTAAACAAGATTTAGAATTGGAAAGTTTAGAAATAACCTCAGCTGGTATAGCAGTAAGATCCTCAGCTGATTCAATCATACCACACTTGTCTTTCTCCTCAACATCTGCCATCAAAACTCTATCAGCTGCCTCATCTGTATGTTCTCCCCAGTGATAGTGTCCATCAGCTTAACATACCAGAGTTGTGGAGCTGGAAGATGTGGTGTTAGATTTGGGAGAATTGGCAGCTTGCTTTCCTGAGGAGTTTTTCTTATCATGCTGCTTCTTTATAGATGGCTCCTTGCATTTCCTAGAAAAATAACCCAGTTGGTCACAGTTGTAGCACCTCACCTTCTTTATGTCAAACCCTAGTGTCTTTTCTTGCTTGAATCTATCCATACCAGTCTTTCTGACGAATCTCTTGGCCTTTAGATTCAACATGGCCATGCATCAATCAATATCCATTTTTTCCAAGTCATCAGGGTTGATCTGCTCCAAGTCATCAGGTTGAAAATTAACCAGTGTCAAGTTTTCCAGAAATCAGGGCATCATATCATGATATGAAGGTAGTCATGATAGGTAAGTATTCATCTGGGATCACAGTGACAGGCTTCTGCGAAGGAGAGGAACAGGTAGATTGAATTCCAGCAGCTGGAGGAGGAACATAAGTCTGGAAGTATGACATAGTAGAACTTGATGAACTTGATCCGGCAATGAGAGCAGTGTTTAAACACTGATTGGTATGAGTCACAACCCCTTTCTTGATTTTCAAGCTCATAAGACTCAAGAATGCAAAATAATTCTTGTTGAGACAAGTTGCTCAATTTCTCAGTCTTCTTAATCATGATGCGATACATGTTCCCCTCTTCGGGGAGTGCATCAAGCAGCTTCTTTTTCAATTCAACAGTGGGGTATTCAGCACCCATAACCTTCAGCGTAGACACAATGCTAGAGAATCTGTTTATCAAATCAGCCATAGTTTCTCCACGAACACCGCTGAACATTTCATACTGCTTCTTGAAGAGATCTCTCTTGCACTCTCTAACCTAGACACTTCCTTCAAATCTTGTGCATAAAGCCACCTATAGATCTTTGGCTATGGTGTACTCAACAAATGTGTTGAAGAAGTCCATAGGGAGTGTCACACCCCCAAATTCCACTAACGGAGTTTTACCGTTTGGGAAGTGACAAACCAGGATCTCAGTCATTAGTTACATTAAACGACTCTACATGGAACTCAAATGAAAATATCATAATATTCAGAGTTTAATGCGGAAGCGTAAAGAAAGTAAATGCGCAAAACACACGCGCCCAAAAAGTCCAAAAGTCCAAACCAAACAAAATTCAAAATAGTCCAAACAGTTTAATAAAACATAAATCAAAAGAAGAATCCCATGCATGTCCTATGTGTGCACCTGTGCCTTATCTTAGCGACCTGAGAAAACATGTAAGAAAAGATGTCAACACGAGGTTGGTGAGTTCACATGTTTCAATATATAAATAAACGTTTACCAGATTATTGATCATTCAATATGTATCTATAGGTAGCTAACCTATGTTCATGTTTAACTTAAGCGCTCGCAACCGAAGCTGACTGTTTGTTTATTTGCCTCCTGCCAGGTCTATCAACTCCGGCGATGTAAATAGGCTAACATTTCACCCGTTCGATCTCCAATCGAGTTAGTGCGACTAACGCGGGTGAGATTTGTCAAACCCAGTAGTACTACTAAACATTACCTCGCTAAGATCTATATTAACGGTTCGATGTGTGTTGAGGACTTTCAGTGATAGCGTGTTACGCTTAGCTTTAACATTGATAACATATGAATTACAAATATCTCAAAATAGTTGAATCATGTTTTCTCCCCCAAGTTAAAACAGTAAAAAGGGGCCGTGAAAACTCACCTGCGTTGTGTAGTAGGTAGTATCACACAAGTATGAGATTGAAACCACAAGTGTTAGCCCGAAATGAATCACGTATGCCCTAGAATATAAACATAACAATTAGGGACACAATGGGATTTGTGACGACGACACGGAAGGTTAGAACGTCTTAACGCATTCTAAGGATTTAAGAGTGAACGAACGTGTCTACGGGAATAAAGATTTTTAATACCAAATTTACGATCGAAGCGTTACGTGTCGTATGTTAATAACGAATAATAATTAAACAAATACATATATTCGTACGTTCGAGTCGTTTACAAAGATTAGGAAAATAATATAATTTAATATATTATTCTTAGGTTCGAAGGATTAACCAAATAATCATTTGTATGAAAAATAATAAATACATTATTTTTAATCGGATATATAAACGTGGGTAAATAATATAACAGATTATATTATTTAAAAATTTTTAAAACGTGACACGAATTAAGTAAACGAGGCGAAATAATATAAAACTATATATTATTCTATACTAGAAGTCACGGTTTGAAAATAATATAAACATATTATTTTTATTTAATAATAACATAAATATATTATTTTTAAAAGTGGAAATAATATAAAAATGGGTTATAAAACCAAACCCGAGCCTACGGGTGGTTTCCCGGGCTAAAACACATTAATATAATATTATAATAATATAGGGTTTGATTTTTAATAATTAAATATAATAAAAATGCTTCAAAAAATAAAATGTGTGAGTCCGGCCTCAAACCCGGGTCTCTCCCACACACGCACACAGTCCTAACCAATCCCGCCCGCTAGGGTATCGCGACATAACCCGGTTCAAAATTTTTTTAACATCAAGGTTCGGTGGGTTCTTCCCCCATACGCAAATCTGATCGAACCCAGTCCCAATTCCAATGAAAACGATACAGATCGATCAAAACAGCATAGGGGTTTTGTAAAACGAGTGTTTGCGAGTATGTGTATGCGTTTAATTTGGAAATCATTAAGTCTGGATCGATTAATCCCTGATTTAGAATCCGAAACCCTAGTTTATAAGCTTAGATTCGATTTGATAAAATCTGATGTTAAATGTTGTTTGAATCATAGGGCTTTCACTGATTAAAGCATTGCAAACTGATGGTGTAACTTAATTTGATTGAGGACAGGTTTAAAATCAAAAACCCTCAAACAGATTATTAATGAACCCTAGTTATAGGATCTTGATTAATTCTATGATTTCAGATCAAATTGACATGAGGCTATTATTATACAGATAGATGCGAATCTACTGATATGAATTAATTGTATTTCTAATGTGTCTAGGTTAGGGTTCGATTAAACCGAATGGATATGAACCCTAGAATCGATTTGAGTTAAATTCGATAGTAAAAGTCCAAATTAACATAGGGCTTCTATTAAACGGGTGATTCCGATTCTAGCCATATGGTTTAATTGAATTATGATTGAGTCCAGAGTCAAAAGCCCCAAATTGGATTTCGTATGAACCCTAGATTCTGGATTTCGATGAATTTGATGTTATGAGCCGCAATACTCATAGGGCTTTCAGTTAATAGACTCAAACGAAACTAAGGATGCAATTAGTTACCAGAAACGTTGACGGGTTGATGGTGATCGACTAAACCGAGTGCCGACGGCTTACGGGTTAGATTTCGACGACTTCTGCTGTGATTCCGACGAGTTTGATGTCTGCAATTGCTTCAATGGCGTTCGAATGAAGTGCGTAGGAGTTCAATTTGTGAGATTAACATCAGGTTTAAGCGAATTTTAGAGTCAAATACTCATTGTCGACGGTTTTGAGTTAATACCTATTAATTCAGTTTAATTTCAGTAAAATGGTGATGATTAAGTCTTAATTAAGTTCGTTAAAGGCCTGTTTGTACACAACGGTTACAAATCTTGGTATAACATCGATCATGAATGCAAATTGAGATCAAAATGCTACAGGTTTGACTCCAAGAAGTCAACAGGGATCAATTTCCTTTGATTTTTGACTTTACAAGTCAACATGTCAAGTTTAGAGACTTGGCAGGATCAGTCCCTGAAGTTTGAGATCAGAAAATGGCAGAATTAGACCCTGGGGTTAGATTTAACTAGGTTTAGTTAACGAGGTTAAGTTTTAGATAGGATATTTAACGAGATTACTAACAGAGTTAATTTGAAAAGTCGGGATTGTCACATTATCCCCTAGTTAGAAGAATTTTCGTCCCGAAAATTAAATAATAAAATTTTTTTCCGGATGTCACATCATCCCCTAGTTGGAAGAATTTTCGTCCCGAAAATTAAATAGTACCTTAAGAATTTGACGCGGAGTGCTTGAACAGATTAGGATATTTGCGCATTATTTGATCCTCGCGTTCCCACGTGAATTTCGGTCCGCGCTTCGAGTTTGAATGAACTCTGACAATAGGGATTTTACTGTATTTTAACGTTTTGACCTCCCTATCCATGATTTCGACTGGTTCTTCGATGAAACGTAGCTGTTCATCAATGTGTAGCTCCTCAAGAGGAACCGCGAGTGACTCGTTTACCAGACATTTATTCAAGTTTGAGACGTGAAAGACATTGTGTACACCACTAAGCCCTTCAGGTAGGTCTAGTTGATATGCTACTGGACCAATTCTCTTCACTATCTTGAATGGTCCAACATAACGAGGATTCAGCTTGCCCCGTTTCCCAAAACGAATGACACACCCTTCCAAGGTGAGACTTTTAACAAGACCATATCCCCTACTTGAAATTCTAATGGTTTACGACGCTTATCGGCATAGCTCTTTTGACGATCACGAGCTGCTGCCATACGATTTCTAACTTGAACGATTTTCTCAGAAGTTTCAAGTACGAATTCAGGACCTATAAGTTGACTATCCCCAACCTCGGCCCAACAAATAGGAGAACGACATTTCCGTCCATATAATGCTTCAAATGGAGGTGCCTTGATGCTAGTGTGATAACTGTTGTTGTAGGAGAACTCCACCAATGGTAGGTGAGACTCCCAGGTGTTACCGAAGTCAATCACACAAGCTCGTAGCATATCCTCCAAAGTTTGAATTGTACGCTCCGTCTGGCCATCAGTTTGAGGATGGTATGCTGTGCTCATATCTAGACGCATGCCTAAAGCTTTATGTAACGATTGCCAGAAACGAGAGGTGAATCATGCATCACAATCCGAAATGATAGATATTGGCACCCAGTGCCGAGAGATTACTTATTTTAAATAAATATGAGTAAACTTATCCATTTTGTTGGTTTCCTTGATTGCTAAGAAGTGAGCGGACTTTGTTAAACGGTCAACGATTACCCAAATGGTATCACATCCGGTAGGAGTTCGTGGCAATTTTGTGATAAAGTCCATGGATATCTGCTCCCATTTCCACATGGGAATCTCTGGTTGCTGGAGTAGACTAGAAGGCTTTTGATATTCAAATTTGACCTTCGCACAAGTCAGGCACTTGGTCACATAGTGGCTATATCGGCCTTCATCTTTGGCCACCAATACAGCACCTTTAGGTCATGATACATCTTGTTGGAACCTGGATGAATAGAGTAACGAGATTTATGATCTTCATCCATGACCAGTTCCCTTAAATTTCTGAATATTGGAACCCATATTCGCTCAGCGAAGTAGCGAATACCGTCTGATTTGACCTTGAGTTGTGCCTCCATACCGCGTGTACCTTCTAGCGGTAGGTTTTCCTCGTTCAGAGCTTCAAGTTAAGCATTACGTATTTTTTCAGGTAATCCGGGGTGAATGGTAAGATGTAATGCTCGAACTCATTTGGGCTTGGTTTCCTTTCTACTTAGGGCATCAGCTACAACATTTATCTTAGCGACCTGAGAAAACATGTAAGAAAATATGTCAACACGAGGTTGATGAGTCCACAGGTTTCAATATATGTAAATAAGCGTTTACCGGATTTATGTTCATTCAGTACGTATCTATAGGTAGCTAACCTATGTTCATGTTCAGCTCAAGCGCTCGCAATCGAAGCTGACTGTTTGTTTATTGCCTCCTGCCAGGTCTATCAACACTGGCGGTTTGAGTAGGCTAACATTTCACCCGTTCGATATCTAATCGAGTTAGCGCGACTAGCGCGGGTGGGATTTGTCAAACCCAGTAGTACTAGTAAATATTACCTCGCTAAGATCTATAATAACGGTCAGATATTAGTTGAGGACTTTCTGTGTTAGCGTGTTACGCTTAGCATTTAACATTGATATCATACGAATTAAAAAATCCAAAATTGTTTAGTCATGTTTTCTCCCCCAAGTTAAAACAGTAAAAGGGGTCGTGAAAACTCACATGCGTTGCGTTGTAGGTAGTATCACACAAAGGACAAGTTGGAACCACGTGTGTAAGTCTCAAACGACTTACGGATGCCCTAAAATTATAAACACATAAATTAGGGATAAAATGGGAATTATGACAACGACACGGAATGAGAAGCGTCCTAAAGAAACGCTCTAGTAACCGAGAGTAGACGAACGTGTCCAAGGGTATAGGAATTCTTTAATTAGTAATTAGATTATATATACGTTACGCGACGAATGACAACAATAATAATAAATATATTCAAGTGTTTTGTCATTTACAAAAATTAGGAAAATAATATAATTTAATATATTATTTTTAGGTTCGAAAGGATATTCTAATTACTCATTCGTGGTACAAAATAATAAATATATTATTTTTATGAACGTGATAAATGCGAGTAAATAATATAACTAATTATATTATTATTTAGTTTCAAATGCTATACGAGGTTATAAAACAATACGAAATAATATAAATATATATATTATTTAATAAAACGAGCCACGGGTTGAAAATAATATAAACATATTATTTTATACAAAGTTATGGTAAATATATTATTTTTAAAAGTTGAGAAATAATAACAAAAGTGGGTTAATAATTCAAACCCGAGGCTACGGGTTGTTTCCCGAGCTAAAACACATTTGTATAATATTATAATTATATAAGGTTTGATTTTTATATTAAAATAATACCAGGAAACTGTTCAAAAAAAAGATGTGGGAGCCCGGCCTCGAACCCGGGTCTCTCCCACACACACACACTGCCTTAACCAATCCGCCAGCTAGGGTCATCGCGATATCATCCGGTTCCAATTGGTTTTAACACCCAAGTAAAATGGGTTTCCCTCCCATACACATACCGGTTCGAAACCAGTCCAATTACCATAGAATTCAACCATGTCTGGAAACAATTGCATAGGGGTTTTGATAATCGAGGTGTTGCGAATCTGGGGACTCATTTAATTTGAAAACCATTGGTTTTAAGATCGCTAATTTACTGAAAGAGGGATCGTAACCCTAGTTTATAAACATGGATTCAATTGATGGATTCTGATATTAAAAGTTGTTGAAATGATGGGGCTTTTATTAAACAAAACCTTGCGAATCTGTTGATGTGGTTTAATTGTATCAAATTCATGTTTAAGATCGAAAACCCCAACACGTTTCCAGAACGAACCCTAATTACGGGATCATGATCAATTCGATGATGGTAGCCCGTTATTTCATAGGGCTTTCACTTTACAGACTATTACGTGTTTAATGATGTGGTTTAATTTGATTTATAAACAGTTTAGAGTTGAATTCGGCAATCTGGTTTCATAAGAACCCTAGATTACTGGTTATGACAATTTCTATAATAAAACTTTGAATTGACAGAGGGCTTTCAAAGAAAATGATATTGCGAATCGAACTGTATAGGTTAATTGGATTATGATTGAGTCTAGACTAGGGTTCGATTAAATCGGTCAGAGATGAACCCTAGGTTACAGATTTCGATCGAATTGATAATGTAAGCCCTGGTAATGATAGGGCTTTCACTCTATGGATAAAAACGATAGTGTGAGTGCAAGAAATTACCAGAAATGTTGTCGGATTGATGCAGATCGAGTAAAACGGTTCCGGCTTGAACAGGTTTGATCTCTGATGACTTCTGCTGTGATTTCGGTCGAATTGAGAAGTGTAACAGCTTCAAACGTGTTCGTTTAGTGTGTGCAGATGATTTGTTTGTGAGATTAACATCAAGTTTAATCGAATTCGAGAGTGAAATGATATTGTCGACGATTTTAAGTTAATACGTATTAATTCAATTTAATTGCAGTATAATGGTGATGATTAGGTCTTAATTAAGTTCGTTAGAGGTTAGATTGCATAAGACGGTTACAATTTTCGGTATAACACCGATCACGACTGTGAATTGAGATCAAATGTTGCGGGTTTGACTCCAAGAAGTCAAACAAAATCAAGTTTGGATATATTACAAGATTGGTCCCTCTGTTTTCTGTTTTGAGGTTTAAAAATGGACAGGAATTGTCCTTAGGGTTTAGGTTTGGTTAGTTAGGTTATGTTTAGGTTAGTTTGACTTTATAAAGGTCAATAGGGACAACTATAGGTAAATTACAAGTTTGATCCTTCAAGTTTTTATATGTTTGAGTTTGAATAACGGCAGAATTAGTCCCTACGGTTTGGATTGGAGTTAAATAGGTTAATATTTAACTGGATTTACTAACGGAAACACTGAAAAAGTCCGGATTGTCACAACATTAGCTTTACCCGGATGATACCAGATCGCACAGTCATAATCATTCAAGAGCTCGACCCAATGACGTTGTCTCATGTTCAGCTCTTTCTGTTCGAAGATATGCTGAAGACTCTTATGATCGGTATAAATAGTGCACTTAGTACCGTACAAGTAGTGTCTCCATATCTTAAGTGTGAAAACTATGGCTCTCAACTCTAGATCATGAGTGGTGTAGTTTTTCTCGTGAATCTTTAGTTGACGCGAAGCATATGCGATCACCTTTTATCGTTGCATTAGAACACAACCCAGACCCTGAATGGATGCATCACAATACACTACAAAATCATTTGTACCCTCCGGAAGAGCTAGGATAGGTGCACTGCAAAGTTTCTGCTTAAGATGTTGGAATGCTGACTCTTGGTTATCGCCCCAGTTATAGGCTTTACCCTTTTGAGTTAAGGCAGTGACGGGTTGTGCGATCTTAGAGAATCCCTCGATGAATCGATAGTAATATCCAGCCAAAACTAGAAATTATCGCGCTTCAGTCGGAGTCGTCGGTGCTGACCAATTCTTGATGGATTCAATCTTTGATGCATCGACATGTATTCCCTTCTCGTTAACCACATGTCCTAAGAATTGAACTTCTCGAATCCAGAATTCACACTTGGAAAACTTAGCATATAGTTGCTCCTTTTTAAGTAATTCCAGGATTAAACGTAAATGTTCCTCATGTTCCTCCTTGTTCTTGGAACAAATAAGAATGTCGTCGATGAAAACGATGACAAACTGATCAAGGTATGGTTTACACACACGGTTCATGATGTCCATGAATACCGCAGGTGCGTTGGTTAATCCGAAAGGCATGACCATAAACTCGTAGTGTCCGTACCTTGTCCTGAAAGCAGTCTTAGAGATATCTTCATCTCGGACTCTCAATTAATGGTAACCGGACCTAAGATCTATCTTGGAATAGAAACTTGATCCTTGGAGTTGATCAAAGAGATCATCTATACGAGAAAAGGATAACGGTTCTTGATTGTGACTTTATTTAGTTCACGATTGTCGATACACATACGGAAAGTTCCGTCCTTTTTCTTGACAAACAGGACTGGAGCTCCCCATGGCGATGAGCTAGGTCGGATGAAACCTTTATCCAACAATTCCTGTAACTGAGTAGATAGCTCTTGAAATTCACTAGGCGCCAGTCTGTAAGGTGCCCGAGCGATCGGTGCCGCTCCGGGTGCTAGATCGATTTGAAATTCAACTTGACGGTGTGGTGGCAGACCAGGCAAATCCTCGGGAAATACTTCCAGAAATTCACGAACGATGGGAATATCATCAATCTTCTTTTCTTCTGATTGCTGCTCAACAACGAGGGCCAAAATAGCAGTATGCTCTTTTCGATGGCATTTCTGTGCTTTCATAAAGGATATGATGCCCATGACTGAACCAACCTTTTCGCCCTGAACGGAAAGGGTTTCTCCACTCAGGAGAGGAATGCGAACAATTTTCTCATGACAGATGATTTCGGCTTGGTTTTTAGATAACCAATCCATGCCAACAATTGCATCAAAACTACCTAACGTGACCGGCATAAGGTCGATATTAAGTTTATGACTAGATAGTTCAAACTTACAACCATTAAGAATGTGGGTTGCTTCAATCATTTGACCATCGGCTATCTCTATTACATACTTAGCTTCTAACAGAGTTGGAGTTCCTTTTATCATATCACTAAGTTTCTTAGATATAAAACTCCTATCAGCACCAGTGTCAAAAAGGACAGAAGCAAAGTAATTATTTAAGAGCAACTTACCGGTGACCGCATTATGATCATAACGAGCTTCTCCAGATCCTAGCAGAAAGGCTCGTCCCTTCGCATCATTTCCTCCGTTATTGCCGTTGTTGCCACCATTGTTGTTATTCTGATTAGGGTTGTGGTTTCCATTACCTCCCTTCTTTAATTGAGGACAATTCTTCCAAAAATTTCCCTCTTTCCCACACTCGAAACAACCCTTAGTAGACCCAGGCTGTTGAAAAGGCTGCTTGGCTTGCAACTCACCCCTACAATCTTTGGAAGCATGACCTATTTTGCCACACCGCTGATAACGGTTGCAAACCCCGAAGTGATGAAAGTTGAACTTGTTACACTTAGGAGATTTTCCCGCATAACCACCTTGATTTTGGCCTGAAAAGGTCGTATGGTTGAAGTTCTTAGTAGACTCAAACCTACGCTGTTGCTGCTATTGCTGAGGTTGGTTGGGCTGGGGTCCTTTGGAGCTGGAGTGAGAGTTGGAGTGGTGATCAAACTTACGCTAATGATTGTCGGTAGCTTTAGAAACCGAACCCCTTGGGGGTAAAGTCCCTTGAGTCACCGCCTGATCGGTTAGCTTGTGGGCTAGTCTGATCGTCTGCCGGATGGTGGTAGGGTTGGATGAAGTAACCATACTTTGAATTTGAGGCACTAGACCTCCAATATATAGCTCAATCCTCTTGTAGTCCGGAGTCACTATATGTGGGCACGTGGTAGCAAGCTCATGGGAGCGAGTGGTATACAGCTCGATTTCAGAACCTTCCATTTTCAGGTTCCAGAACTCTCCTTCCAATTTCTGAATTTCATCGTGAGGACAGTACTCCTCCTTCATCATTGTCTTAAACTCCTCCCACGGGAGTCCATTTGCCATGACCAGACCCAACATCTGGACCTGAGCGTTCCACCACGTGAGAGCCGGGCCCTCCAAAGTTTCATCGACGAACTTGACCTGATTGGCCACCAGGCAGTTGCACATGGCAATCACCGATTCTACTTTTTCGAACCACCAGAGTAGTCCGACAACTCCTTCGGCTTCACTAAAAGTGTGGGGCTTACAGTCCATAAATGTTTTGAAGGTGCAGGGTGGTTGCTGATTCTGTTGACCTGGATTTAGAAGCATAATATAGGGTTCGGATTATAGAGCTTAGGAAATGTGCTTTAAGAGATGGATTGACCTCATTAGTTAATAGCTAAAGTATTTACCTGTAACATTCTGTACTGCGAGAGCCTCTGCCACACTATCGTTGATTAGTGCCGCCAGTTCAGCTGCTTTCATGTTGATAGTACCTCGGCCACCAGCACGACCTCCACGTCCTCTTCCCGACATAATTCTTCACATTCACAAATACCAAAAAATGAGAAATATGTCGCATATTAAACATTATTTATGTACAAGTAGAGAAATACAACATCTAACATTTTGAAAATTAAATAAATTATAAGGCTACAAAATAAATAACTCAAACATTAAACTTCTCATGCTTATATTGAATGGGAACAACCTTACCCATCTAGGTTTGAAAAGAGGAATAACATAAACGAAACATCAATGAAAAGGAAAGATAGAATAGAAAGATCATCAAACATCCTCGTCATCGGAAGAAACGTATGATTGTGCATCGTCGATCTCCACCGGTTCCTCCTCGAGTGGCTCCCCCTCTAAGGGCTCATCCTCGAAGGGCTCCTCCTCGAAAGGTTCCTCCTCGTCATCCGAAAGAGGAATGTCCTCCGGAAATAGGGCTGCTTGTAGTTGGGCTTCTAAGTGAGTCACTCTCTCCCGAAGTCCTTCAGCAGCATAATCTGCTACTTGAAGTTGGGCTTCCAAATTAGTCACTCTCTTCAGAATCCCTCCTACATCCTGGTCCGAAGTGTCCACCCTTGTCTCCAGATGTGTAACCCGATCCACCAAATGGTTATGGACTTGGTCCGTCACTTCTAGCTCAGCAGTCAAAAGCTCAATTCCTACCTTGTTTTCTTCCACTTGTGGCTCTCGCTCTAGAATGCCCGATATCTCATCAGTGGAATCCTTCATCTCCTTTAACTCCTTAGTTATAATAAACACAAAAGCTGCAAAAGCTTGTTCCATGGTACATGGCAAGCTAGGTAAAGTAGCGGATGAGGAAGTAGAACCAAAGTAGGGAGATGTAACATTTCCCATCTCGATCCACCTTTGGATCATCTTCGGATATGCACTCCAATTAAGTGTCGTGTTCCTTGCTCGTGCATTACTTGGTTCACCCTGTTCCACTGAGTTGTCACTAGAATTAGTTTGATGCCTTTTGGGCTCCGGGGACGATACGATAGGTGCCTTAGGTGATGGTGGTGGAGTTGACGACATGTTCCTGTAGTATAACATATAAGTGCCAAACATCCAAATGTTTATGACATGTAACTAATGTGTGAGGTTATAGTCTAGTATGCAATCCTAGTTCTCTATAACCAATGGCTTTGATACCAATCTGTCACACCCCCAAATTCTACTAACGGAGTTTTACCGTTTGGGAAGTGACAAACAAGGATCTCAGTCATTAGTTACATTGAACGACTCTACATGGAACTCAAATGAAAATATCATAACATTCAGAGTTTAATGCGGAAGCGTAAAGAAAGTAAATGCGCAAAACACACGCGCCCAAAAAGTCCAAAAGTCCAAACCAAACACAATTCAAAATAGTCCAAACAGATTAATAAAACATAAATCAAAAGAAGAATCCCATGCATGTCCTATGTGTGCACCTATGCCTTATCTTAGCGACCTGAGAAAACATGTAAGAAAAGATGTCAACACGAGGTTGGTGAGTTCACATGTTTCAATATATAAATAAATGTTTACCAGATTATTGATCATTCAATATGTATCTATAGGTAGCTAACCTATGTTCATGTTTAACTTAAGCGCTCGCAACCGAAGCTGACTGTTTGTTTATTTGCCTCCTGCCAGGTCTATCAACCTCGGCGATGTGAATAGGCTAACATTTCACCGGTTCGATCTCCAATCGAGTTAGCGCGACTAACGCGGGTGGGATTTGTCAAACCCAGTAGTACTACTAAATATTACCTCGCTAAGATCCATATTAACGGTTCGATGTGTGTTGAGGACTTTCAGTGATAGCGTGTTACGCTTAGCTTTAAGATTGATAACATATGAATTACAAAAATCTCAAAATAGTTGAATCATGTTTTCTCCCCCAAGTTAAAACAGTAAAAAGGGGCCGTTAAAACTCACCTGCGTTGTGTAGTAGGTAGTATCACACAAGTATGAGATTTAAACCACAAGTGTTAGCCCGAAACGGATCACGTATGCCCTAGAATATAAACATAACAATTAGGGACACAATGGGATTTGTGACGACGACACGGAAGGTTAGAACGTCTTAACGCATTCTAAGGATTTAAGAGTGGACGAACATGTCTACGGGAATAAAGATTTTTAATACCAAATTTACGATCGAAGCGTTACGTGTCGTATGTTAATAACGAATAATAATTAAACAAATACATATATTCATACGTTCGAGTCGTTTACAAAGATTAGGAAAATAATATAATTTAATATATTATTCTTAGGTTCGAAGGATTAACCAAATAATCATTTGTACGGAAAATAATAAATATACTATTTTTAATCGGATATATAAACGTGGGTAAATAATATAACAGATTATATTATTTTAAAATTTTTAAAACGTCACACGAATTAATTAAACGAGGCAAAATAATATAAAACTATATATTATTCTATACTAGGAGTCACGGTTTGAAAATAATATAAATATATTATTTTTATTTGATAATAACATAAATATATTATTTTTAAAAGTGGAAAATAATATAAAAATAGGTTATAAAACCAAACCCGAGCCTACGGGTGGTTTCCCGGGCTAAAACACATTAATATAATATTATAATAATATAGGGTTTGATTTTTAATAATTAAATATACTAAAAATGTTTCAAAAAATAAAATGTGGGAGCCCGGCTTCGAACCCGGGTCTCTCCCACACACGCACACAGTCCTAACCAATCCCGCCGGCTAGGGTATCGCGACATAACCCGGTTCAAAATTGTTTTAACATCAAGGTTCGGTGGGTTCTTCCCCCATACGCAAATCCGATTGAACCCAGTCCCAATTCCAACGAAGACGATATAGATCGATCAAAACATCATAGGGGTTTTGTAAAACGAGTGTTTGCGAGTATGTGTATGCGTTTAATTTGGAAATCATTAAGTCTGGATCGATTAAAACGAGTGTTTGCGAGTATGTGTAAGCTTAGATTCGATTTGATAAAATCTAATGTTAAAAGTTGTTTGAATCATAGGGCTTTCACTGATTAGAGCATTGCGAATCTGATGGTGTAACTTAATTTGATTGAGGACATGTTTAAGATAAAAAAAACCCTAAAACAGATTATGAATGAACCATAGTTATAGGATCTTGATTAATTCGATGATTTGAGATCAAATTGACTTGGGGCTATCATTATACAGATAGATGCGAATCTACTTTTATGAATTAATTGTATTTCAAATGTGTCTAGGTTAGGGTTCGATTAAACCGAATGGATATGAACCCTACAATCGATTTGAGTTAAATTCGATAGTAAAAGTTCAAATTAACATAGGGCTTCCACTAAACGAGTGATTCCGATTCTAGCCATATGGTTTGATTGAATTATGATTGAGTACAGAGTCAAAAGCCCCAAATTGGATTTCGTATGAACCTTAGATTCTGGATTTCGATCAATTTGATGTTATAAGACCCAATACTCATAGGGCTTTCAGTTAATAGACTCAAACGAAACTAAGGATGCAATTAGTTACCAGAAACGTTGACGGGTTGATGGTGATCGACTAAACCGAGTGCCGACGGCTTACGGGTTAGATTCCGGCGACTTCTGTTGTGATTCCGACGAGTTTGATGTATGCAATTGCTTCAATGCCGTTCGAATGAAGTGCACAAGAGTTTAATTTGTGAGATTAACATCAGGTTTAAGCGAATTTGAGAGTCAAATAATCATTGTCGACGGTTTTGAGTTAATACCTATTAATTCAGTTTAATTTCAGTATAATGGTGATGATTAAGTCTTAATTAAGTTCGTTAAAGGCTTGTTCGTATACAACGGTTACAAATCCTGGTATAACATCGATCATGAATGCGAATTGAGATCAAAATGCTATGGGTTTTACTCCAAGAAGTCAACAGGGATCAAATTCCTTTGATTTTTGACTTTGCAAGTCAACAGGTCAAGTTTAGAGACTTGGCAGGATCAGTCCCTGAAGTTTGAGATCAGAAAATAGCAGAAATAGACCCTGGGGTTAGATTTAACTGGGTTTAGTTAACGGGGTTAAGTTTTAGAAATGATATTTAACGGGATTACTAACGAAGTTAATTTGAAAAGTCCGGATTGTCACAGGGAGAGCCATGACAATTGTTCCATAAGCCTTGTTACCTCTAGCAATTAGGGTAATGTCCTTTTAATCATATTCAGCTACAGTCTTAGGATGCTGAACATCAGTGATTGAATTTATTAGGGTGTGATCATGGAATTGAAAGTAGGTCTTCATCTTTTTGGTCTAGTCATCAACGTCTCTTGTAGATACAAGAACAGGTGGTTTGTTTCCTCTAGAGTACTCATTAGAGCTTGAGAAGATGCTGACCAAAAAGCTAGTTTCGAGTGAGAAAATCTGATCAAAACTACTTAATTTCGATTGAGAAGATGCTGGCCGAAACAACTAGTTTCGATTGAGAAGGGCTGCCCGAAACTCCAATTTTCGATAGACAAACAGAATCCGAAACAACTAGTTTCAATGATGAAGACTTGGCAGTAAATCAAACTAAAAACAACAGAAACTACTAGTTTCGATTGAAACTAGTTTCGGGAAGCGATACATTCGGGTGACCAAGCTGCACAAATTAGTTTTGATAGAACAAGACAAAAAGCTAGTTTCGATGATACTTTCTCCGGACAACAAGTACAGACAAAACGTTTCGATGACCAATCGAAAATCAGAAGTTGTCCCCAGTAGTTTCGATACCTTCTTCTTCAAGCTTCAGCAGATTCCATTGATGAAAATCTTTAAAAATTAATAACAATGAAATAGCAATCCAATCTAGCGAAAATCTTTCAAATACGTTTCTGAATACAAATCAATCTTCAAATTCGAGAACTCGAAGAAATAGTGCCGAAATCGATGATACAGTGTCGTAAAACCCAATGAAACATTACCCAATTTCACAGAACCAGAAAACCCTCAAAAACTGACCAAAACACCTAAAATCGATCAAAACAACATGAGAATACTCAGAAACCACGAGCATAAAGCTCTGATACCATTTGTAGGTCCTTATTTTAGACAAAATCACTCAATACGATTACACACACAGGCGGAATCTGTGTGTATGATGGTGAAACTGAGGAGAGAAACATAAATGGTGATAATAACAGGCTAACCACACTCAGAATCAACACAAAGATGATATGAAAATGTAAGAACAATCAACATAAAACAACTACAAATGTATTGATTCAAGAACAATGTGAAAGAGAGAATTTCAGGGTTATAGTCGCTATCCGCACTCTAAACATTCTCTAACTAGGCTATTTATAGTGAGTGGACAGGCATCGAAAATATACTCACCGAAACTACTAGTTTTGGTTGAGCAATTACAAGTGATAGAACAACCTGTCAAAACTCCCTATCTATCGAAACTACTAGTTTCGATTGAACAAATCTCAATCGAAACTAAGTAGTTTTGATGGCCCAGACTTAGACTAAAAAGCAGTAAATTACATGAAATGAAATTACAAGTAAATAAACTAAACTAACATTGTTCAAAATACATTGATGACACCAGCTTTCAAAATACAAGACTCTACACTTTGTGTTGGACTTGTATGCCTGTGTAACGACATTTGATAGTACCGCTAATGAGATAAGATCCAAAGGGTTACACTTAATTACGATCATTAGATATATTAAAAATTAATATATCAATTAAACGAATATAACGAAAGGCTAGATAATTATTTGAGAAATAATTATCAGGACAAACGGATACGGTTGGACACAATGATTTATGAAATAATTATTATCATTGTTAATTGGATTAATAATGAACCGCTCTAAATATGTTTGAAACTTATTTATTAATCACGATGTTATTTAATTATAATTCTAATTATACTATATATAATTATATTTAATTAACCAAGTGTTAGTTAACTAAACAATTAAAGAGATGAGATCTTTAATTGTAATTATGAGATAATTACAAGGGATCTAGTTTTAATTAGAAATCCCTAAAACCCTAACTTGGTTGCTAATTAGAGGGTTTAAACAGGGATTAAGGAGGAGGCAAAAGTTGGACATACAGAGAATTAATCAGGTTTAGGTGAAAAAAAAGTTGCAAACCCTAATTCTCCCTCCTCCATCTTGAAGCCGCCACCACCATCGTCCTCCCTCCGTCGACCGGCCTCCTGCCACCGTAGAAGCTTCGCTTCCGCCTTTCTGTCGGGCGTTGCCGCACCTATGCTAAACGCCGCCGCCAGCCGTTAGCCGTGTTCCTCTGTCTTCACACCGCCAACGGGTTATTCTTGTTTGATATGGTTTTGACAGTTTCGAGTATTGATATTCGGTTACTATCATGTTCCAGTTTTGCGGGTGATTTACGAGTGATCTGATATAGTTTAGATTGACGGGTGGTTTTGCGGGTTCTCGGAGATAGGATTTGAAAGAGTTCAAATATGAGAAGATTCGTGTGAACCAGATCTAGCAACTGGATTGTCGTCTCAAGGTATAACTTTTCATACTGATGGGTACTTTCTATCAATTCGGTAATAAGTAGTTAAGAATGGTGATAACCGTCATACATTTTGATATATCGTTGCAACAATTCATGGCGACTTTTCATCCCCTATGTAAAGAAAGTCAATTAGCCAGTTCTAACCAACGAATTCGTACTTCGTTTGCTCATAAATTAACATATTGTTCTTAAGAAACTTTATGTCATATCTAATTAAAGATTTTGAGTACACGTAAAATACTTTAATCTGGAACATTCAGAATGTTGTTCGGTCAACTCCAAAATCAAGGAACCTACTAACTATAGAGTTTTTTAGGTCCCATGCGAAGTTGAGAAAACAAGAAGTTAGGTTACTAATGATTTCAACAAGATTTATATTGTGCTGATAAGAAATCAAACTATCACAAGGAAGACGTGAGAATATTTTTATATCGATAATGATAATAATACAAACGGTCAAATAACTTAACTTTTCTAACAAGAAAATCAAATACCAAGAAATATGAAAGGAAAGAAATTCTTAATGTTGTTGTTTCAATCTTGAACGTGTATTTATATTGTAGAATATTTTTCCTTAGTGTAAATGTGACAACAACGCCTTTATTTTTTGCTTTTTTAAAGATTGGCTCTTTGGTAAGTGGAGGTGTAGAAAGAAATGCTCCATGGCAATGTTTGGCGGCTTTATTCGGACATACAGTCTGATTTGGCGCCGCACATTTTTGTGGAATGTGAGAGAGGGTAAATTTGGTGAAGTGTAAGTCTTAAATGATCATATAGACTCTTTTGTGGTCATTGAGCTTAGTCTTCGAACTTCGGTCAGAGGTTCTAACCATCAGAGACAAACTTCACTTCCGATACTTGTGTTTTCTTCAATACTTTTAACTAGCTTGGGGCTATACATAATTCATAACATTTTTTTATTTAATTCAGTCCGTATGTTTTTAAGAAGGTGATACAATTTCGACTTTAGTTTCTTTTAAAAGAAATTGCTTACGGCGACTGTAAAACCTTGTATAGGAAGAAAGTGTTATCCGTACACACTTAACTAATTATTGACTATTAATTAGCTTAACACAACTAGCTGCTAGATTACCTCTATAGTAGAGGTTTAGGGTCTGAAACTTGTCCTCTACACACAACCTATTTTTTATTATCTTTATGTCCAATTGTATAAAAGAAACCAAAAGAGTATATGATTACAGCTGGGTCTTTTCAACGACGAAGTTACATGATTACCAATCTAGCCACATGTTTTTGATATTTCCGTCACCCAAATTATTTACAAGGCTCATAAATATTGATCAATCAATTTTCGATAGCATACTTAACGCATAAATAAATAAAAAAACTATAGGGTTGCTAGAGCCAGATTCCCTTAGGGTAGGTCCGTCCGTAGAAACCAATGTTTTTAGAAACGGACCGGACAGTGGTCGGACCGGTTCATTGGTCGGACCGGTTAGACCGGTTGTACCAAAATTTAAGAAACGGATAAGTTATAAATAATTTAATATTAATATAATATGAAAAACATTCTATAAATTCATTTAAACCAGATATAATATTATGATTCAAAAACTAATACATATATTAAATTAAATAAGATCATTAATTATTATATTAATAATAATCATACAACTGTATTTTTTGGGAAAGATTACAACTTTACAAGCAAGATTTCTTGATTACTATCTTTCTCAAACTTGTGAAGTCCATTGATAACTAGTATCTCACAAAAACATGGGAAGAGTAAAGGAATCGTTGAAGATATGAGCAGATTTGGCATCATCGCTTGCTACGATCGTTGTTCACAGGGCCACCGTCGCTCGCAGCCACCATCTATCACCACCACCGGCGACCACAGAGACCTTAAATCTGTCATAATTGCTCTCATATCCTCTTCTTTTCTTATGTTCCCTTCGCAGCTCATAGATCCAACATCCTCTGCTACCGTTCACTGAAAACATTAGCCCCTGTCCATCCGGTCCGACCCTGTCCATCCGGTCCGACCACCCGGTTTCCGGTCCGACAGCCGGGTCGCTACAGAACCGTTTCAACATACATAACCGGACCGTCTAGACAACCGGTTCCCAGTCCGACCTGTCTAACCGACCGGTCCGGTCCGGGTTTCAAAACACTGATAGAAACGATAATATAATCAAAAGACACTTTATGTGGAAATGATTCGTCGCCAAACAACTTAGTTGCAAAGCAATAATATAATCAAACAGTTAATGAAAGTACACCTAAAAGCTAGCAACAGCAAAAGATATAGGCAGGCAGACAGCTAGCTTTGAGTTCAGCCACATGATATAATATTTCAATGTCTTTAACTTGACATGTATACCTTCATCAAACCAGTGGTTATGTTTAATGCATGCCACATCTCATATTTTCTTGTTTAATATTAAGTAAATATTAAAAATCAAGATTTTAGTGTGTGTAGGTTTTACTGTAGAAACGTTACAACATGTAGTAGTCAAAGATGCATGTTTGTTTCTTTTCTTTTTTTCTCATGTTAGTTTGAGTTTAAAATATAACTTCAACAATTGAATAACAAAAAATGGACTTGGTGTAGCGGTCTCAACGATTCAGCCTTAGGCATACGAAACGAATTCGAAACCGGCAACCCACCCCTCTGCCGATTTTAATGGATTTCATGTGCTAAAATAATTTTTTGTGCGTATTAATTTATAACTAAAAATCTTATACGTTCTTCTCACATAAAATGAGTTTACGTAAATGTTTTACTAAGTTTTCGAGGACGCTAATTTCCATCGCAACACGCGGGGCTTCTTTACGTGTTTACTTCTACCTATGTTTCGGTTTTATCGTAACTGAATTGTCATAACACGCCACCCGTCGCAACGCGCGGGGTATTATTCTAGTTATTTATTAATCTTTAAAAGAGGATTAACCAAGAAATATATTTGGCCCACAAACAATTATTTTATTAATTATAAGGCATGACTAACTTAGAAAAGAAATAAGATAGTAGGTGTGCCAAGACTTGTCATTAGTCCAAGAGATGGAAAATCAAAGTTCAAAAATAAATTAACATTTAATATCAATGATGAAAATAAATAATATAAGTATTATGTGTAATTTTTTTAACGCTGCCTAATCTATTCTTGTCAACTAATACGATAAAAAATACATACTCTATGATTCCAACCCTCATCACAATTTACCACTAGCATATCTGTCATGAGGATAAGATTTTTAAGTAATTACTCAACAAAGATTCAACCTCAACTTAACCATTAAAAAAGATCAATATAAAATAACACATAGCAAAAAAAAGAAAAATTAAGAATCTTTTTTAGCATTTGCAAAAGAATAAAGTTGACAACTACATAAACACTATAGAAAATAAAATAAATACAATGGAGACTAGTCTTGATATGTAAAAAGAATACGTATTTGTCTCTAAGGGTACGATAACCTCAATAATATGTGTACTATCGAAGATTAGCTCACGGTCTGAAATTACACCTGAAAATCATATTTTGTAGTAGCCCTAAAATTATCTTGTGTGCTTTTGCGTTGGTTGTACTAGGCTGAGAGCTTGGTTTAATAGTCATATAAAAAAAAACAACAAAATGAGTATTAGATAGTATAACTAAATTTTATTAGACGTTGATTTCATTAAATGTATGTTTATATCATACATGAATTACGTTATCTATATCATTCGGGAATCTACCGTTGCGTATCAATGTTTGCTTGCATATTATAAGATTTTGGTGGTAAAATGAATGTTTTCTCTTTGGTTCATATTTGTTAGGGTTTGATATATCTTTTGTTTTACTTACTGTTCAAAAAATTTTCATATTTGTTAGGGCTTAATTATAAAGTATTAGACATCAACTCAAAAACAATGTAATACAAAACACGTGTGGATTTACTACAACTCGTTGAATAAAAAAAAATTAAAATTATGTATGAAATTTTCCGTATGAATTTGTTGGGAGAAACTAGCAGTTTGATAGTTTTACTTGGATAGTTTCGCTTGATAGCGTAGTTTCGTTTTGTTTAGCTAATTTCACTTATTTGCTTAATTTATACTCTATAATAAAGGAAAATCATGAGATACACGTGTTACTCTCTAATTACTTCTCATATTTATTTTCTCGCCTCTGCTATTAAATATTAATTTTTATGTTTCTCTCTCCTATTAAATAATAATATCAAATAATAATTTTTATATTAATTAATAAAATTGTATGGACACGTGTCACTATGTGGTTCATTTGTATCATTTTTTCTTGCCTCTCTGTCTCATATTAAATAATGATATTAAAAAAAATTATTTTTAGATTTTTAATATAAATCTAATTACGAATACTTATTATTTAACTATAAATAGTTCAACCGATGTAATATACCAGTGTATTCAACCTGTGTATTACACGGGTTTTTAAAAATATAAAATTTTTATTACTAAATATATAACATTTTATTTATTCAACCCGTGTAATACACGAGATTTTAACCTAGTTTCTAGTATATATGCATTTTTGTAAGGGAAAATTACCAAAATGTACATTTGACTAGTCAAACTTACCAAAATAAACATTTGACTAGTCAAACTTACCAAAGTGGACAAACTTTTTTAGCATACTAAGTTGTGGTCATTTAGATTAATAGTCGGCTGAAGTAGGCTAGTTCAGCCGGCTCCAATTTCCGTGCTCACCAACTTTTTGTCAGAGTTTCAACCAACCAGAAAACGACATGTGGCGGCACTGACTCCCAAGCCGGCTAAAGCCCACTATATAGTAGGCTTAGCCAGCGCGTTTTTTTGGCTCGATTTTAGCCTGCTATATAACTTTTCTTAGCCGGGTATTTTTCTTAAACTAAACACAACAATCATATAATAAGTAGTCAAAAACAATATAAGTTTAATGTTTTACTTTAAGAAAAACAATCATATAATATTTTTGACTACTTATTATATGATTGTTGTATTTATTTTAAGAAAAATAGTCGGCTAAGGAAAGTCAAATAGTCGGCTAAACAAAGGCAAATAGCCGGATAAGGAAAGTCAAATAGTAGGCTAATATCAAGCAAAAAAAAACGTGTCAGCTGAGCCTATTAAAATAGAATATCAAATACAACAATATTGTGTTTAAGTACTATTTTTTATATGATTGTTGTTCTTAAAATAAAACATTAAACTTATATTGTTTTTGACTACTTATTATATGATTATTGTGTTTATTTTAAGAAAAAAAAGCCGGCTAAACAAAGACATATAGCCGGCTAAACAAAGACATATAGCCGGCTAAGGAAAGTCATATAGCAGGCTAAAATCGAGCAAAAAAAAAAACACGCCGGCTAAGCCTACTATTTAGTGGGTTTCAACCGGCTTGAGAGTAAGTGCCGCCACGTGTTGTTTTCTGGTAGGTTGAAACTCGCCTACTTCAACCAACTATTGGTCTAAATGACCACAACTTAGTAGGCTGAAAAAATTTATCCATTTTGATAAATTTGACAGGTCAAATGTCTATTTTGATAATTTCCCTTTTTGTATTCATTATTTGAGTTATCAAACAAAATCATTTCCCCTCCCCAATTATTTCTCTCATTTCATTTAAATATATATACTTTTATATATTTTGATACTTTTGCCCTCGATGAGACGGTTCCAACGCCGCTGAAATAAGCTCAATCGGAGTTCGTTTGATCCACTTGTTAGCGAAATTTTCGGATATTGGATTTCACTATCCGAATCCGAAATTTCGGATATCTGAATTTCAGATACGGTTTCGGATAGTGAAACGGATATCCGAAAATATAAAAAAAATTAAAAAATATATAAATATAATATTTTTAAATTATAAAAACATTTAAAAACGTTAAAAAACATTAAAAATATATAAATATAATATATCAGGCTTTGATTCAATTTTTCTTATTTTTAAATAATAAAAACAATTAAAACATATATAAATAATATTTCGGATATTCGGATATCCGAATTATCCAAAATATCCGAAAATCACTATCCGAATCCGAAAAATCAGCCGGATATCCGAATTTTTGGATATCCGAAGTTTCGGGTAATTCGGATTCGGATTTTTGGATAATTCGGTTTCGGATTCGGATTTTTTTGAACACCCCTATACTGAATAGATATATATAATTGTTTTATTATGAATTATTCAATATATATTTATTGATAACTTAGTTATTTAGTATGTTAATTCTGTTGTGAAAGGGAGAATTATTTTCGTTGATTCTATATAATACACTAGGTAAAAATCACGTGTATTACACGTGTTTATATTTAAAAAATGTAATATTATATATTTAGTAATAAAAGAAGTTTGTATTAAAAAAAAACCCGTGTGTTACATGGTTTGATAAAATATAATTTTATATACTCAGTAATAAAAATTTTATATATTTTTAAAAACATGTATATTATACGGTTTGAATATATTATTTTTTATTTAATATAATTTGACTTACATCACTATTTAGTTAAAAACAAAAGTTACATAATTAAATTTTAAAGTTTCTTAAAATAAAAGATAATTTAAAGTAAATGTGTTTTATTAGTATAAATAATAATTACACAGATGGTCCCTGTAGTTTGGCTAAATTATGGATTTGGTCCTAACTTTGAGAAAATACGGGTTTGGTCCAAGAAACTTTCATTTCGTTTCACTGACGGTCCCTAGAGTGGATGGGGATTAACTTTGTCTGTTAAGTGACTGTGAAAAAATCAAAATGCCCCTCTTTAAAAAAATAATAATAAAAACATAAATAAATTAAAATCACTATCCACCCCCTTTTTTAAACTAAAACCCTAGACACCATGAACAAGGGCTGCCACCATCACCACCATGGTTGCCACCACTGTCGCCGTCGTCTTCCTCACCGACCACACAACTCACTGCTGCTGCCGGAGTTATGGCACACTTAATGTTGCTATTTTAAGGTACCAGAATCCCGTCTCCATTGTTGCATTCAATCCCGTCGTAGCTTCAGACCACCATGAACCACTACCACCTTCCGTTACCTGAGACGAACCGTCACCACAACTATCAGATCTTGTCCAGCCTTGCGTGATCCCGACCCGATCAGACCTTCCTTGTGGTCGTCCCGGCCTTGTGATGCCGTCTTTTGTGAACACCGAATGAGAGGTCGAAAAGGAGAGGATGAATTTTAGGGTTTAATGGATGGTGAGGGTGCTTGGTTTCGAGTTGCAAGTGCAAAAAGGAAGGAGGAATGAATCACGCAAATCTAAATCACCACCGCTGCAAACCTAAATCACCACCCCCTGTTTATGTATCTCACATGAACTCAAATCTAAAAACGGGTCAAAGCAGATCCATCCACCAAGAACTCATCGATTGTGTGAAACACGTAGCCGACCACCATGTAGCCATCGTGTTTATTTCTTCTTCTTGTTGTGTCGCTCGATTTCCTATTCTCTATTCTCACCTCCCACCACTGGGCTTGTTCATCAGGTAAAGAAGGCACCAGCCTTGATTTTCAGGCGAAGAGGTTGTCGGAGATGTTACCGGAAGTAGCGGCGACGCTGGTGGAACTTGTGTGGTGGTCGTGCCGGCGGCGGTGGAACTGGTGGTGTGAAAGTGACGTGGTGGTGGAAATGGAGGTGTGATTTGGTCTTTTTACACCATTCATATTAATATGTATAATTTTTTAATTTATAAAATAAAGGGTAATTTGGTCTTTTTACACCCGCTTAACGGAAAAACTTAAACCCCATTCACTCTAGGGACCATGGGTGCAACAAAATCAAACTATGTTGTGTCAAATCCGTAATTTTTCAATCCTAGTGATGAAAACCGTAATTTGGTCAAACCACGGGGACCATTTATGTAATTAATTCAAATCATTATTAAAAAAAGTGCATTCAATAAGAAAGAGAAATAGGAAAAAAAATAATAAAAAGAGATGTGGACACGACACATGACATAAATTATTTTCATTTATTATATAATATAGGTATAGATTTTTATTAGGATATTTAAATACTTACAAGACTCATGTATGAAAGACTTCATGCATAATGTAAAAGTTTATGCAACCATATTTTTTTTTTCTTTTCCTCTTCCTTTTACACATGTTCTTTAATTTCTTTTTTTTAATTAATTCTCCTTTTCAAATATTGAATAAATTTTTATTGCTGGAGTTTCCGTTTATTAACGAGTATTTCATACTTTCTTAATCAAAATGCAGTGAGATCAAAAAACGATTTAAATAACTAAAAATAACAAAATGTTATCATAATTTTGTGTCGAGAAGGTATGGCCTATTTTATTGTTTTACTAGATAAAATTCGTTAATGTTTTTACATTTTTTAAACGGTTTTACTTTCGTGTTTTTATTTTTAATTGTTCCTTTTTTAACAGCTTTGCTACAATTTCGTTTTTTCTTTGTATAAAGTTTTGGAATATTACTAACTATTTCGCTACAACGCCTGAGCATACGTATTTTATATAAAGTTTCGAAAACGTTAATTTATTTCGAACACGAAAGTTTTCTTAACGGTTTCGCTTTTCTATATAATATTTTTAATATTATCAACACACTATTACATATTTTTTTAAAGTATTACGCATTTTAACGTGTCACTACATGCGAGTTAACGCGCCGCTACGTGCGTGGCTCTTTGAATATTTGTATTCTTTTAGTGGTTTAGCTTCTTTTTTTAAGTTCCGAAGCCGTTTGGAGTCTGTTTTTTTTAGTTTTTTCGAAATCTTTTATTTATTTTACGATTTAGCTTTCTTTTTACTTTTATAAGGTTCGATGTTGTTTAGCATCCATTGTTTAAAGTGTGCGGCCGGGTAAATTACTAGTTAGAATGAATTTAGGTTAACTTTGTTACTTTTTACATAACATCTTCTTCGGATCATAAGTTAACTTTGTTATAAATACGGATCTTTTTATCAAACACTTTACTATTAACCTTGAATTTGGGTTTTTAGCCTTCCATTAAACTTTGTAATCTGGCTCTGATACCAGGATAGGATAACCAGATTTAACCAGGATTTTGCTAAGTTCTTATCAGTATAAAATTATAAACTGAAATAAGATGAAATAAACATCTTAACTACCTTTATAAGCAGACAAGGAAAAAGTTCAATCAAAATGTTGAAAGAGGAGTTGTTTAAATAGTCAGGAGAGGGATTGATTGACTCGTTATGACTTTTACGGTTCGATGTCGATGCCCTAATCTATTTTTCACTATCAAAATTAATACGTTGCATTAAGCCAAAATCTAATTGTACACTTTTTTTTGTTCAAATATGATAAACTGAGTACAAAGCAGGGACGAAACATAGTGGGGGCCAAACCCTCCCTCTTAATTTTTTGCTTAAAAGTACTGATTTTAGTCGACTAGATTTATTTCATATTAGTTGTAGCGTTTGTGCCTCTCCTGATCCAGATAAAAACACAAACTTATGTTCAGTAAGCCCACTAGCGATGAATTTAAAGACCTTAAAGGTTGTCGAGCTAAGTTGTAATTCATTGTAGCGTTTGTGCCTCTCCCGATCCAGATAAAAACCCAAACTTATTTTCAGTAAGCCCACTAGCGATGAATTTAAAGACCTTAAAGGTTGTCGGGTTGAGTTGTAATTCATCTCCCTTTGTCGTTTATGTGTAAGAATTGGTTTTATTTTGAATTTTTGGTCTTTATTTTGGTGAAAAAAATTTGGTTTTTTTATGTGTAATCTTTTCGCCCCCCTCCCCTCTCTAATTGTTCAAGTTCTGTCACTGCTACAAAGTGTCGGCTTTGACTAATGAGATGGCAAACATGAAATTATGTATTACAAATAGGCATCAGATGCCACTAATTTTTCATTATATTGTTAACATCGGTTGGTAAATTGACAAAGTCAAAACAACTTCTAGACAAACATAACCATTTATAAAGGCTTAATATAAATACTTATCAATACCTTGTATTTTTTTTTTGAAGTTATAAGCATCGTGATATGGATAAGATATAATTTTAAATTCATCAAAATGACAAGAAGACAGCCCTTGTAACTAAACGAGCACTACAAATGTAAGCCCCACCCTTTTTTGTTGGGTGCATGAAGACTTCTAGCTATGGCGCAACATCAAACGTGCTCTCATATTTTGATAAGTTGAGAACATTTGATAGCACTACTTACATGATTATTCTTAAGAACCAATCACAAAAATTGATTGATCTTGTTCTAAAAACCTTCTATATGTTACCAATGTATAATGTATGTGCTTAAATGAGTTATTAGTTACAGTATAACCTCTATAATTTAATACTCGATAAATTAATAATCTTGATAAAATTAATAATTTGTCCGGTCCCAACTTGGGACCAGTATAAAATTGGACCCCAATCGATAAAATAATAAGATAATAATTTTTTTGAAATCCCAATGTAAATATATTGGTCCCAGCGAAACTATAAATTAATAATTACTAAAATATTCTAAAATTCTAGGATTTTCTAGTAAAAAATGAATCTATAGTCACTTGTTTTTTTGTGAACTTCAAATCTATATTGAGTTCATCTTTAAATCTTCCCATTGCACTTAAGAGTTGAGTCACTGTATTCTCGTATTGCAACAAAAAGTTGTGAAGAGTTGTTGCCGCTTGTAATGCTTCTTTCCAAGTGATCGGTTCCAAGGGTACTAAATCATCATCAACTTCATCATCAACCGGATTTTGAACGGCATCCGCCATAATTTCTTCAATGCTTTGAACCTTGTAACATTCATTATTTTCACCTGGATAATCCAACAACTCATTCACATCCATTTTGTGCCGATAATGCATTCCCGTAATCAAGTTCTCAAGCTCACGAATGTCTTCTCCAAAATTTACATCGTTTAAATCATTTGAGCCGGTTGGATTACCCGAACGAATTTTACAGTGTCGATGCATTAATTTGAGAGTTGCTCACAAATATAGGCCTACTTTTTAAATTAATAATTTATTAATTTATCGATATAATAATATCTCGCTAAATTAATAAAATATCCCGGTCTCAACATTATTAATTTATAGAGGTTCTACTGTATGATACTTGTTGTCTACACACATGCCTTAAGTAGCAAACATAAGCATCGCGCTATCATTTCTGCATCAAATATGCAAAAAAAAGTATATTACACAAGTCCATATTGTGTGTGTCGAATTTTGTGAAATAAACGTACGCTGATGAAAATTAAGTGAAAAGTTTATAGTTGGTAATAAAGTCTAATAGGTGACAATGGATCCACGAATCACAGGCCTGAGTATTCCTTAATATGACTATACAATATAACCATGGTAAATATTGGTAATTAACTTGTAGATCAAGATAATAATGTTAGTGATTAATCGAGTTAGGTGACACGGGAGTGTAAGCACGTTTAACATTAATGTTATTTGATTGGGTTATTTGAAATTGGGCCTCTTATTAAAATATGTTAATGCCCTCATTTAACATATTTGGAGTTGGGCTTATTCCTTAACTCGAGATAACATATGCGTATACGCTGAAGATTGTTCTGTTCGATAAAAACAATAAGGAACGTACGATTATCACCTCCATCGATCTAGAACACACAAAACTTCATCAAATCTAGATTCCTTCAAGCAAGATCTTTGTCTAATCCGATAAATTATTGTGGTAACCCACAAATAGGTCTATCTGATATATAGTGAATCACGATTCAAGTATCAACCCTGGGTTCGTTCAAGTTTCCGACTCAAGTTCCAGGTTTGCAAATTCATTCGATTTTATTGTTACAAACTAGATATACAACAGTAAACAACTACTTTCTTGCTCCACTTGTAATTATTACACCTTGAACATCTTCTTGTCAACGCCATTCTTAATTCCAAGAACAACTATTGAATTAGTGACAACATTTTTGTCACTGTATTTATCATCTAATAACAAAGGTTTCATCACTAATATTTTTTACAGAGTGACAAAACACTTATAATACTCCACTCACTAGCGCTATTTTCGTCACTAAGTTATATCAACTCAATGACCAAAAGATTTATCATAATCATTAATTCTTCACTACTTTAAACCATAAATTTCACCTATACAATTTAGTGACAACTCAATGACCACATATTAGTTCCGTCACTAAATACTAAATGATGATTAAATGTACGTTTCTTATTGCTACAACAAATATAAGAGGACTAGTTGCTGCTACAACAAATACTAGTTAGAGTGAGGGACTTGACGTTCCTGATTGTATAGGTTTCCGTTTTAACTGATCGTGAGAAGGAGCTTGCGGGGAAATTTGATGCAGCTCAAAACCAGTATGAAGTCACCGAACCACAGTTTGAAGGAAGAGAGGGAAAAAATGGATGTTGAGAGGGTTGCATTGGATTATGAGAGGTTGAAAGTTCAGGCTGAGAGGGAGGGAGTGGATGCTGCTGTTGGGGAGTGGAGGACTTGCGCGGAAACACTTGTACGGGAGAAGAGGTGGCTCATTGGGCATACTTTTCAATAGGTTGTTACCTATATTCTTCACAACAATGAGTTTAATGGTCGTCTAGGTGATGTGTACAAGAAGCTTCTCAAGCGAGGTGTCATGTTGGGTTGGAGCAGCTTACTTATCCTTATTTCAACGAATTATCCAAGTATTTTGATATGCCGCTATCAGAGTTGCAGGCGCTGGAGCCACATGGTTTGAAGAAAGAAGCTGTTGAGTCTATTTTGGGGTCTTTTGGGAGTAAGCGCTTGTGTGATGATGCTGATGGTTCCAAATCTACTGCGTCAATTTCTCTGGGAGGAAAGGTGAGGCAGGTTAAGAAGAGCCGGACTAACTCCATTTCTGAGATGAAAACTCAAGCTTCTTCTGGGCTGCAAGCTATTGATACTCATGACAAAGTTGTTGCTACTCCTACTAAAGAGAGTGTTGCCATAGGGCCAAAGTCTGATGCTGGTGAAGCTGCTAAACCTGAGAAGGTTAGTGAGCCTTCTATTTAGTTTAAGCCTTTCTTCGTAATGTGGTTACCCTTTGAACAATTATTGTATTGTTTTGTTGTGTTTTAAATTTGCTCAATATTTTGGACCCTACGTGTTGGTATCAGATGTAAGCCTATGTAGGCAAGGCAGTTTATATTCGCCGTCTTTTCACTTGATTATGCCATGTGGTGCTTTTTATTTACTACCACTGGATATCTCTCAGAAGTATGACTATTGTTTAGGCTTGTTGTTTGACCTCACCGGGCCATATTCCTTGCTATCAAGGAGTCCATTTATCTGCCTTTGGTGAGAAGTTTCTACAAACCAAGGGGTTACCCCTGTTGGTTTGTTCTTTCATTTTCTCTAAGAGGCATGAGATGTTTGTCTTGGCTATTTTATTTTTTGTATCATTGCTTTTGTTTTCATAAATCAAGTTTTTATCAAGGCATAATGTTGCAGACATTATACTAGACAAATCCAAGTTATTACTAACACGAAATATTATCCTATCTCGCGAGAAACCTATTATCTTTAAGATTTCACTTGAGCGTAGTCATAAGCTTGATGTGTTTCTTATGGATCATTTTTGTTGGGAGATCCCCCGTTACATAGGTAAGTAAACCTTGATACCTACGAAGTTGTATTGTTTTAGGAACTCAACCTATATACGGGGCGGTCAAGCCCGACACCCGTTGAGTGTTCTGGCCTGGGAGTTCATCCCTTTACACGGAGAGGCTTTACCCGGACCCCATGTAGCTTTATTGGTTAAAAGAGCTCACCCTCGATAGGACAACATGATACCAAATGTACTTCAAAAGGTTAACTTCATTCGTTCATTCTGCTTTATACAAGGGATTTGACATAAAGTTCCCCTTGGGCTACATTGACGATTGCTTATATGAGGAATTGTCATAGATGTTTGGCATTCTAATGTTGTGGTAGCCTCTTCCCTCCCATGCCTTCGAGTTTGTAAGAACCTCCTATGTGTGCTTCTGCAATCTGGTAAGGACATTCCTATTTTGGGCCCAATTTTCCAGTGTTTTCTTGCCTGCATGCTTCGTTGTTTCGAAGCACCAGATCTCCGACTTTGAAGATTTCATGTTTAAACCTCTTGTGTAATAAGATTCAATCTTCTACTTGTACCTGGCCTCATTAATCCTGAGATGATCCCTAGATTCTTCCAGGAGGTCAAGGTTCTGCATAATTTCTGAGTTGTCTTGCTGCTTGTCCTGGTTACTGATTCGGTGTGTGGCTAACCCTATGACGGCTCGAATCACTGCTTCTGAGCCGAAGACTAAACTGTATGATGTGCGTTAGTGGCTTGTTTTCTCCAGTGTTCTAATGGCCCACAAGAGGCTTGGTAATTCTTCTAGCCAATCTCTTCCATGACTTCCGAGCCTTGTTTTTATTCCGGACACAATGCTCCAGTTCATGCATTCAACCTGACCGTTGGACTGAGTGTAGGCAACGCAACTGAAGATCTGATTGATGTGAAGCTTCGTTCACCAAGCACTGAATGGTTTTTCAGCGAATTGCTTGCGCTTGTCGGTGACAATATGTCGGGGAAGACCAAATCAGCGTATGATATGTTCCCATATGTAGTCGATCACCTGTTTGACAATGTTTATTATTTGACCGAATTGGTAAATTATTTTATTTTTAATCAAGGCGATTACTTGTTTACCCATGATTGAAGCTAGTGGTCTGACCTCGGGCCATTTGGTGAAATAATCAACCGCTACTAGTAAGAACTTGACTCTTCCTCTCTCTTTGGGGAACGGACCAAAAATGTCCATTCCCCACTTGTAGAATGGCCATGATGAAGTTACGGTAACTAAGTCATGCTTCGGACTTTCCTTGACGGGTGCATGCAGCTAACATCCCTAGCACATGTGTATCTCTTCCGATGAATCCTTATGCATTATGGGCCAATAAAAGCCCAAGTTCATTAGCTTTGTGACCACCGACCGAGGACCAGAATATGTCCCAGATGTTCCTTCGTGTACCCCTCTTATCAGATAGTTATTTTCATCCGGCCCAACACAACAGAGAAAGGGTGATAAGTAGGATTTTGTAGGTCCTGGCAGCCTGAAAGAACTCAGATCTGCTGAGAAATCTTCAAACAGTCCGGATCGAGAGGCGGAATCTCTGGATCCGGTATCACTCTCGAATCAGAAATCGCATAGACGGGTGCGGGAATCACATACACGAACAAACATATATGAAAATGAAAAAAAAAATCTAATTGAACACATAAAAACGTATGATTCTTTGACTGAAATGAAAAAGAAGCTCATTATAAATTAACAGTTAGTCTTACCCTAGGTGAGCTCCCCCTGGGGAGGTGATTCCCTCTACAGACACACACACTCCTAATGAGTATTCTAATATATATAGGAGGCCTCATGTGCCTTGTTTTCCAAGCCAACGCCAAAGAGGCCTGAAAAACAGGCATCGAAACTAGGTAGTTTCGATTGAACAAATGTTTAACCGAAACTACTAGTTTTGATACAGTAGTTTCTATTGACAGCATCAGTCTCAATTCTATACCCAACAGATTTTCTAAAGAGAAAACCATCTTCGACCGTGTATTGCTTCAATTTTATTTTCAGCCTTGTTGTTTTAGCTTCGTCCTCTAGGAGTTTTCCTATTTGCAAGAAGTCTATGATTGGGGTCATCCAGTTATTTCCTTCCTCAATTATTACGCCATTTACTTCTTCTTCACAAATGGACTGAGCTTTTAAGACCTGTACGAAAACTTTCTTGGTAAGGTGTGCAAAGGTAAGTGAAGCGAGCTTGCTGAGGACATCAACTTGCTTATTCTTTGACCGTAACACCTGTGTAACACTGCAATTTTCAAAGCCTTGTATTAGGTCTTGTGCTTTCGCTTTATACTTTTTCATTCTTTCTTCTTTGGCCAAGTACTCATCATTGACCTGTTTGGCCACTAGGAGCGAGTCAACAAACACTTGTATTTTTGACACCTTCATCTCCTTGGCTATTTGGAAGCTTGCAAGTAATGCTTCGTATTCTGATTCATTGTTGGTGCTAGAGAAGTCCAACAGAAGAACGTATGTGAACTCTTCCCCGTTGGGACTTATCAGGATTAAACCAGCTCAGGACACTTATGTAATTCCCTATTCTGTTTTGTTTCTTGTGTTTCTTTTTCTTCCTGGATGTGAGTTATCAGGATTAAACCAGCTTAGGACACTTGTGTTGTTCCTCATTCTGTTATGTTTCTTGTGTTTCTTTTTCATCCTTAGGTACTTTTGCGAGGAAGTCTGCATTTACTTGAGTTTTTACTACCATTCTTGGTACATATTCTATTTTGTGCTCTCCATGTTTGATGGCTCATTTGGCTAATCAGCCGGATGTTCTGGGCATCCCAAGTATTGTTTTGATTGGTTGACCAGTCACAACCTTTTTATGGTGCGCTTGAAAGTATATTCTCAACCTTATTACAGTTTGAATAACATAGAGGGCCAACTTCTCCATTGGAGGGTAGTTTACCTCAGCTTCTTTTAGAGCTCTGCTTATGAAGTATACCGGCATCTGGGGCTGGTTTGTCTCGATCAGCAATACAACGCTCATAGCTTCCTTACCTACTGAAAGATAAATAAAGATTAGTTCTCGGGATTCAGGAGCTACCATTGTGGGTAGCGAGGCTATATTTTCTTTCAGCTCCTGAAAGTCAGCTTCAGCTTCTTCTGTCCATCTGAAATCTTTCTTGCCTAAACACCCTTTCAATGTTTACAAACAAGGAAGTGACCTTTCGACCGACTTGGATAAAAACTTCTTAAACGCCGCAATCTTCCCATTAAAGCTTTGCACATCTTTTTTTTCGTGGACCTCATGTCCATAACTGTCTAGACCTTGCTTGGATTGGCCTTTATACTCTGCTTCCCCGTAATATGACCCATGAACTTGCCCTTTCCAAAGCCGAAGGAGCATTTCCATGGGTTGAGCTTCATGTTGATGCTTCTTAGATTTGTAAGGCCCCAAATCCCGGGAACCCGACACGTTGGCATATACGTAAGCACAGTAGTAAATGACCTCAAATAATCTCAATAAATGCAACGAAAAACAAACAGTCAACAATGGTCAACGACCCAAATATCAAACACAAGTGAATCATGTACTAATATCTAAATAATCCAACATCATAACAAAAAAGTAAATGTCATCACACTATCACAGTAACCAAGCGCCATCCAGAAGCCACCAGCTCACACTTTCTCTTTACCTGAAATACATGCTAAAAAGTCAACTACGCTGAGTGAGTTCTATAGTAATTCGTTTGGGGTTATTAAGTCCCGAACCTTTATTAAAAACGATTTACGTCACAAAGGTTTTCTCGTTAGTTTACCGTTTAATCAAATATATATTTTATCGACATACACGAAATCATGACGACTAGTCTAAGGACTCGTGCGATCATGACTCGCTGACTTATCATCAACACCGACTTACGATCACGCTTAAGCAACCCATTTCACCAGACTAAGGTCGATAGGATATCAATTAACCTCTTAATATAGGGTCACGACATTAAATTACGTGATACCAAACCCTACGCATAGAATTATAACTACCATTTCACAACACAAATATTAACATCAAAACCCTTATCATTTCGTGCCTTCACTATATTGCACGTTGCATGTATTCATGCCCAAAACTACAAAACGTTTAAAAGTGGGCGATAGAAACTCACCTTTGCTAGACGCAACTCGATCACTAGAACTTGCTAACTTCTCGTGCTCGTCCTTTGACCTCGTACCTAACAATTACACAATACACGAGACAATACATGACTCGACGTTCGTCCTCTCGCTCACTCACCCGACCCGACACGGTGTTTAACACTCGCGCACGCACGTCACCATGCATGGCGTTGCATGCAACCCACGTACGCTCGAGCCGAACCCAACCCGTAACCCCGCTTCCACTGCCGGACCATTTGAGCGCACCTGCCACTCTCGGTCAGCCTTGCATCGCCGTCTACCGCCTCTCCCACCTCTGTCGTGAACTCCCGCAACCACCTTTGCCACCGGCGCGTGCTCCGGTTTGCTCCTGCCTTAGCCGTTAGCCACCCCACACCTCCACCGAACCACTCCTTCTTGCTCCCTTCGCCCCTGCCGAGCCGACGTGTAACACCCTTACATTCAAACACCGGTTATTTAAACATTAAACACACGCGAAAGCATTTATCCCAAGAAATATATATTTTTTTAAATGTTCGCGTGTCGCGAACTTCTGGGGCCCTCCCTTTGCGTGTCGCGAGGGAGTCCCATTTACACCTGGCCGAGAACCGAGAGCAAACCAAGTCACAACCCATCGAATTCGATAATGATTTGGTACAGGGGCATAGGGGTTTTGTAACTCGAGTCATGGCGAATCAGTGGTTATATTTAATTGCAAAAACAACAAATCTAGGTGTGTTTAATTCATGTTTCAATGATTCGAAAACCCTAGATTGAACTTGGAATCAAATCCGACAACTTCGATGTTAAAGTTTGATAAAAACATGGGGCTTTTACTGATTAGAACATTTCGAATCTGACCATATACTTTAATTTCATTGAAATCATCGTCCAGATCAAAACCCCCAAATTTATTATGAACGAACCCTAGAATCTAGATCATATTCAATTCGGTAATGTAAGCCCCTAAAAGTATAGGGCTTTCGATCTAGACGTCGAGGCGAGTCTGTGGACATGATCAATTTCAGTAATTGTTATCGAATTGATAGGGTTCGATTAAACAGAATGCATATGAACCCTAGGTTCTTGATTTCGATTGAATTGATGTTATTAGCCCGAATTGTCATAGGGCTTCTGTTCTAGGAATAAAAACGAAGCTAATGGTATAGGTAATTACCAGAAACGTTGACGGATTGACAGAGTACGGCTAGAACTCGGCCGACGATGACGGATTCGATTCTTGAAGTCTCCGGCTACCCCTCCGATCGACTCAGTACACGCAGAAGCTTTCTGGGAAGCTCGTCTAACGTGTGCGGTTGATTGATTGAGAGAATGATAGACGAACAAGTCGAATTAGTGTCGTATAGGGGGGACTCGACGGTTTCAACATGGTTTCCCATTATTGGGATTTTAATTCGCATCAATGCATGCGATTATTGTGTCAATGATGATCGATAAAGATTGTAACGCACATAACAGTTACAACATTAAACGAATTTCAGTTACAATTCGTGAATTGAATCAAGGATATGTGAATTTTGACTTTTTAAAGTCAACATGAACAAATCAAACGAATTTTGACTTTTGAGAGGTAAACAGGAACAAGGTTTCTTAATTTTGACTTCATAAAGTCAACAGAATGATTTTAG
Source organism: Smallanthus sonchifolius (assembly GCA_023525975.1). NCBI lineage: Eukaryota > Viridiplantae > Streptophyta > Magnoliopsida > Asterales > Asteraceae > Smallanthus > Smallanthus sonchifolius. The sequence goes on from CM042034.1 coordinate 72,283,355, forward strand.
AGTAACTATGCAACTAGTCCCTACAGTTTTAAATCAAACAATGACAGAAACAGTCCTTGAGATTTAATATTGGGTTAACTGGGTTAGGTTTTAACAGAATATTTAACGGAATTCTAACGGAGTTAACTTAAAAAAAAGTCGGATTGTTACACAAAATAGGTGCCTTAGTCAACTTTTATTTCAAGAGTTGAAAGGCAGATTCTTGCTCGACATCCCAAACAAACTTAGTCTCCTTACGCATAAACTTCTTCATCGGCAAATCAATCCTAGAGAAGATGAAAGACATGATCACTTTCACTCCGTGAATAGATGAGAAGATCATCTATAAACACAATAACTAAACGATCGAGAAACGGTCTACACACCCGGTTCATAAGATACATTTAAACCGCGGGTGCGTTGGTTAAACCGAATGGCATAACCGTAAACTCGTAGTGACCGTAACGAGTGCGAAAAGCTGTCTTATGAACGTCATCTTCTTTCACTTTCAACTGATGGTACCCGGATCTCAAATCAATCTTAGAGAACCATGACACCCCTTGAAATTGATCGAAGAGGTCGTCAATCCGAGGTAATGGGTACCTATTCTTCACCGTCAACTTATTTAACTCCCGATAATCTATATACATTCTCATGCTTCCGTCCTTCTTTTTAACGAAAAGAACGGGTGCTCCCGAAGGCGAGACGCTTGAGCGTTTAAAACATTTATCAAGAAGTTCTTGCAATTGCTCCATTAATTCTTTCATCTCCGGTAATGCCAACCTATAAGGTGCTTTGGCTACCGGCTTAGCACCCGGTATCAAATCAATCCCAAACTCTACTTCTCTCTCCGGTGGAACCCCCGGTAACTCATCTGGAAACACATCCTCAAACTGATTTACAACTAGAACAACGCGAATATCTTTCACTTTCTCAATCACATCCGCAACACAAGCCATGTATGCCTTGCACCCATGCACCATGTACTTTGTTACCTTCACATAAGAACACAACTTCATCTTACCTTTCTTCTCACCTTCTATGTAAATGGACTCACCTGACGGGGAATCGAGTTGTATCTCCTTAGGCCCACATAGAATATTCGTTTTATTCTTTGACAACCAATCCATCCCCACTATTACATCAAAATCCCCCATGGTAATAGGAATTAAGTCTATAATGAACGTTTCACCCCCCCCCCCCCGGTAACTTACAATTCCTATGAATATCGAATACTAGGAAACTCTTATCATTTGTCGCCTCGATTCCTAAGGGTTCGTCTAACTTGCTTCTTAGAAACGAAGAATGTTTAACAAATTTCATGGACACAAACGAACGACTAGCCCCCGAATCAAAAAGAACTAGTGCAGGTAAAGACTTAATCTTGAATGTACGTGACACCACCTCTGAGTTCATCTTTGTCTCTTCCGCCGAGATGTGAAAGGCTCTATCCTTTGGCTTTGGCGTTTCTATCCTCTTTTCACTTCCACCTTGCATCAACTCGGGACAATCCGCCATATTGTGCATGGGCTTGTAACAATTGTAGCACAAATGAATTTTGCTTGAGCATTGACTAGCCATGTGCCCCGGCTTCCCACATTTATAACAATTTGGTGTCCCCTTCCTACATTCTCCAAAATGTTCCTTCCCACAAATCTTGCACCCCCGGGAAGATAACTTGTTAAACGGCTTCTTGCTAGGGCTGCCGCTCTTTATGTTTTTCACCACTTGATCAACAGTTTCCCTTTTTCTCTTTTCACCCCTAGCTTCTAGCCTCCTCAACTCCACCTCCCTTTCCCGACACCTGTTTAACAAGTCTACAAGTGTGGTAAAAGAGGAAGGAGATATGCTATCTCCGAACTCTACAGTCAACATAGCATAAAATCTGTCGATCTTCGCTTTTTCGGTCGACACCAATTCAACTATTGACTCATTCGTTTGCCTCATGAGGAGGAACTCCTCAGTCATCCTGTTAACTGCGGCTTATGGGCAATGATACTTCAGAAAGCCGTCTTAAACTCCTCCCAAGTCATGGAGGTCACACCCAATTCACCCCTCTCCTTTCGGAGATTCAATAGCCATTCCTTCGCCCTCCCAGTCAACAAGGGCACACTGAACATCACCCTATCCTCGGGCTTACACTTAGTCATCTCAAAATTAGATTCCATATCCACGACACACCTGTGGCTAAGGATCGGGTCCACTTGCCCATTATACTCTTTGGGCTTGATCACCATAAACTCCTTTAAAGTACAACCCTGTGGTTCCCTCTCCTTTTCCTTCATTACCTCCTCGAGAGTAAGCTTAATACCCCCTCTCATTTCATCCATTAGTAAAGACGTGGCTTGCTCAAAGGCCTTGGCCACTTCTTCCTTAATCATCTCTTGGATTCTTGAATCCAACGGTTCATTGTTCGCTTTGTCTATTATCTCTTAACTGAGAATTAGAACAAAAACACCTTAATACCTTACACTTTCAATACCCTAGGTATCCGTCACACATTTACTCTTATATGTATTAAGTGTATATATACCTACCTATATACATACATACATATATAATCACCTTCACCTAATCCTTGCAATTGTTCATTGTTATATGGTTATTATAAAGACCCTTGCACATTTCGTCTTATTAATCATATTGGCCAGACATGTTTAATAATACGCTATGCCCACTTGTAATTATCATATCTATATAACAAATCACAAAGACAAGTTTCAGCACACATAACACCTTGTCATTCAATCATACATATACATATACACCATATATATATATAACCCCCATATCAAAACATTACTAACCTTTTACTTCAGAAAGCTCCGAGTCTTGGTCAAGTACTTCTTGGATTCTCGTATCATTCCCCCCCATATCAAGAGAATCCGGTTTGAGTTTGGTGCCACCCACACCAAATCCCTCAAACCATTGCTCTGATACCAAGTTGTAACACCCTTACTTTCAAACACTGGTTATTTAAACATTAAACACACACGGAAGCATTTATCACAAGAAAATTTGTTTTTTTAATGGTCGCATGTTGCGAACGTCTGGGGCCCTCCCTTCGCGTGTTGCGAGGGAGTCCCATTTACCACTGACCGAGAAATTGACCTTCCCCTGATCTTCGCGTGGCGCGAAAACACCCAGTAAACAGAGAGTTTACTTTTCTGTCCAGTTCAACACTTAGCCATTTTTCCACCCAAATACCATTTCCAACTTGATACAAAATCTCCCAACACTTGGGTTTTTGTTTAAAAAATTCACACAACATTCCATATACCAAAATCCACATAAAACATGTATCAAAATCATCCATTTATAGGATTTCTATTTACACCCCATAAATCATAACGCATACGAGAATCCGCCAAAACGCCATAGACTTGACTTGGACTAAATCGGAGCTTTTCCTACATAGCACCACATATATCACCATTAGTAATGAAAATAAAACATAACACAAGTAAAATCTACTTGTTTTCACCCATTTGACCTGTTTCCACCCAATTAGTCATTAGGCTACATATCACTTGCATATCACCTACAAGTTTCATTCTTTTCATTTATCATTCATAAATACACATTTCCATTTCCATTATGGAACATAGGCCATAACTTCATCACCACATTTCCATTATGATTCTTAGATCATAACTTCATCACCCATTTCCATTATGGTATTTAAACCATAACCTCATTACCACATTTCCATTATGATACTTAGATCATAACCTCATATCTCATTTCCATTATGATACTTAGATCATAACATCATATATACATTTCCATTATAGTAATACAACTATAACTACATTCATTCGCATTCATAACACTTAACACATTATGCATACAACATTGCATATAACACCATTTATCATCAATACTAAGTAAGTGTAAAAGCACTTACCTTTTGGATTCAAAGACCCCGTTCCAACTTCTCGATTAAAAATATGATTACCTAAACATATACACCTAGTTTAGTAATCTATCACACATCAAAATCACATTTTAATTGGGTTCACACCCCAATCTTCTATTTCCAACCCAAACTGACCCGTTTGGGTTATTCCCATATCCAAACACTCTCTTTCCATCCAAACTCACCTACTTGAGTTTCATTACCATTTCTTAACACTAACTTTTCATTTAATCTTTAACATTAGATTAATTTAGTGTTCATTCAAGTGTCTAACATCATATAAACACTTAATCATCATTAATTAATTATCCTATCATCATAATCCAAAAATCCCCTATTTCTCCATATGAACCATAATTCTCATAATCAAAATCAAAGGGTTCTAGGATGTTAATCACCATTCTTTACCATTAGTTTAACTAAATTATCAACAATCTAACACTAATTAACCCCATGCATTCATCATTTCCGGATTTCTACAAAACCCACCTACTAACTCATCAATGGTGAAATTAATGATAGATAATCACTTACTTGATTTTAGGAAGGTGATGTGCAATCCAAAACCTTCACAATTCAAGTTTCAAATGCCCGATTTTGCTTAAATCTCCTTTTTCTCCCTTTTCTCTTGCAAAGATTGACTTCTTTCACCAAATGAAGACTAATTTGACTTTCACTAGTCAAATATGGCAGATTTTCCATTTTACACATTTAGTCCCTCAACTTCCATTTCACCCATTTTCATTCCAAATTTAGTTAAAAACTAAATATAACCCAATCACTAACTTGAAACCCACTTGTTTCAACTTATTTCTAAAATATTATTTTCACCATAATATTAATTAGAAATGTTTATTTATTTAAAAACGAACCCGGATTTTGGTTTGTTACACAACCAGCTCTGGTCGGGCCTCCTTTCGCTGGTGCCTTGGTCACCTGGAACCTCCCTACCCGTCAAACTAAGTCTTCGGGTCGCCCCCTTCATTTTCCAGCCGCTCACGAGCCATCGGCCACTCCAATGGTCCTTGGCCAAACACTCGATAACCACAAAAATGTTCTAAAATAGAAACCGTAACAATAACGAGTCTAGAATGGAGTTATACCTTCGATCCAAGTGACTCGTGCTAATCAAATCACTAGATAACTCGCCCCCTTCCCTTGCTCGTCTTCTACGAAACCCTAAATCCACAAAACGGTTTAACACGATCGAAGGAAAACCAAAGGATGTAAACAATGATTAAGGGATCACGACTTTACCTTGCCTTGATCGCGAACATGATGAACGGCTCTTTCTCCCTCTCCATTCTCTCTCGGAAGCCGCAAACAAGAAATGGGGCCCCCCCGCCCCTTCGTCGTAACTATTTAGGGTGCAACACCCTTGATCCGGGCTTCGAACCCTGTGGCTTTATTCTCGGGCTTAGCCCGTTCCGTATCTTTTACAAAACTCTCCTCCGAGTTTTGATATTTACACTTTATACCCGTCCAATTGTTTATAAAACAATAAAGAGCAAAAAACCGTCTAGTATCTTATCCATGTGAACAGTCATGTACAATAATTACGAACCCGTTTTCTAAACGAAAAACTAGGATGTTACAAGTCTTCCCCCCTTAAAGAGGTTTTATCCCCGAAACCTGTGTCATCCGGAAACAAATGCAGATAATGTTCACGCATATCTGCTTCCGGCTCCTAAGTAGCTTCGGATCCCTTACGATGCTTCCATTGCACTTTAACAATAGGGATCACATTCTTTCGCAGTCTCTTTTCCTTTCTATATAGTATAGACACTGGTTCCTCTACATAATTTAACTTATCATCCACCACAATGTCGTCTAACGGTACGTGTTCTGTAGCATCCGCCAAACACTTCCGTAAATGGGACACATGAAACGTTGGGTGTATCTCTGCAAATGCATCTAGCAACTGCAGTCTGTAGGCAACACTACCAACACGTTCATTTATCATAAACGGTCCAATATATCTCAGACTAAGCTTTCCCCGTTTCTGGAAACGAATAATAACCTTCTAGGGCGACACCTTAAGCATCACATAATCTCCTGCATTAAACTCTATAGGTCGTCGTCTCTTATCGGCGTAAGACTTCTGCCGATCCTGAGCGGCTTTCATCCTTTGCTTCACTAGCTCGAACTTCTTGGAAGTTGATTTTACAACGTCTAACCTCCCTATCTCTTTCTGTCCGATCTCTTCCCAGCACACCGAGGTTCTACACCTTCTCCCATAAAGCATATCATACGGTGGCATCCCAATAGTCGCATGATAACTATTGTTATAAGAGAACTCCGCCAACGGTAGGTGACCATCCCATTCACCTCTGAAATTAATCACACATGCACGCAATATGTCCTCCAACGTTTGTATCGATCGCTCTGACTGTCCGTCAGTCTGAGGGTGATATACAGTGCTAATGTGCAATCTCGTCTCCATAGCTTCATTGAACCTCTTCCAAAACTTGGATGTGAATATCGTAGCCCGGTCAGATACAATACAAATCAGTACTGCGTGCCTAGCAACAATCTCATTAACGAACACTTCGGATAACCTTTTCGATGAGAAAGTTTCCTTAATCGGTAGAAAATGAGCGCTTTTCGTCAACCTATCCACTACTACCCAAATGGTATCGTGCCCCTTAACCGTCTTAGGCAATTTCGTAATAAAATCTATTGTAATATGATCCCACTTTCACTTCGGAATATCTAAAGGTTGGATTTTTCCATAAGGCTTCTGATGTTCTGCCTTGACTTGCAAACATGCCAAACATTTGATCACATACTGGATCACATCATGCTTCATTCCCGGCCACCAATAGTTGCCCTTCATGTCCTGATACATCTTTGTCGTTCCTGGATGTATCGAGTACCTTGACTTGTGTGCTTCGTCAAGTATTTGCTCTCTAAATCCACCAAACCTTGGTATCCAGATACGGTCATCCTTGACCCACACCCCTTGATTGTTATCAGATCACGTTGTCCAAAAATCCTCTCTTCTTTCAGTCTTTCCTCTCTCAAGGCTTCCGTTTGCACATCATGTAATAACGTTAGGAAATCTGGTGTTACTACCAGTTGACACGCTTTAACTCTAATCGGCGTGTGTTCCTCCTTACGTCTTAACGCGTCAGCAACTACATTTGCATTACCCGGATGGTAAAGGATCTCACAGTCGTAGTCCTTGATTAGCTCTAACCACCTCCTCTGCCTCATGTTCAACTCCTTTTGTTCGAAGAAGTACTTCAAGCTCTTGATGATCCGTGTAAATTGTGCACTTGATTCCATACAAGTAATGTCTCCATAACTTGAGTGCAAACACCACCGCCGCTAACTCTAAATCATGAGTAGGGTAATTCACTTCATGCGTCTTCAATTGCCTTGACGCGTACGCTATCACTTTCTCTCGTTGCATTAACACGCAACCTAACCCCAAATAAGACGCGTCTGAATATACTACTAAGTCGGCGGTCCCTTTCGTTAACGTTAACACCGGTGCTTCAGTCAACCGCTTCTTTAGCTCTTGTTGATCCACTCCCCAAGCAAACTTTACTCCTTTTCGAGTCAATTTAGTTAAAGGTGTTGCCAGCTTGGATTAGTCCTTAATGAACTTCCTGTAATAACCGACTAGCCCCAAGATCCGATGCACCTCTGTTAGAGCCTTAGGAGCGTTCCACTTCACCACTACTTCAATCTTTGCAGGATCCACCATGATCCCTTCTGGGTTAATAACATGCCCTAGAAACTGCACTTCCCGCAGCCAAAATGCACACTTTGAGAATTTAGCGTAAAGCTTTTCTCATCTTAACGTCTCTAACACCTCTCGTAGATGATCTTCGTGCTCCTCCTCACTCTTAGAGTAAATTAGAATATCATTGATAAACACAATCACCGATCTATCCAGCATTGGACGGCACACGCGGTTCATTATGTCTATGAATGTTGCCGGAGCATTCGTCAATCCAAAGGACATAACCAAGAACTCATAATGTCTATAATGTGTCCTAAATGCCGTCTTCGGAACATCTCAGATCTATATGCGAAAACCACTTTGTTCCTTGTAGTTGATCGAACAAGTCATCAATACGCGGTAACGGATACTTGTTCTTGACCATCAACTTATTGAGCTCCCGGTAGTCGATACACATACGCATGCTACCATCCTTCTTCTTCACAAACATGACCGGTGCACCCCACGGTGAGATACTTGGTCTTATAAATCCCTTGTCTAACAAATCCTGAAGTTACTCCATGAGCTCCTTCATTTCTATCGGTGCTAATCGATACGGAGCTTTAGCAACCGGCTGAGCTCCTGGATGTAGATAGATATGGAATTTGATCTCTATTTTCGGTGGTACTCCTGTCAAGTCATCGGGGAAGACATCCACAAACTCCTTTACCACTGGAACCTCTAACAAGTCCACCCTTTTCGCCTCAGTATTGGTGACATAAGCTGTCACACCCCCAAATTCCACTAACGGAGTTTTACCGTTTGGAAGGTGACACACCAGGATCTCAGTCATTAGTTACATCAAACGACACTATATGGGACTTGAAATGTCATAACATAAAAGTTCAGAGTTAAATGCGGAAGCATAAACATTAATAGGAAATCAAAAGTAATTACATGCAACAAACATCAATTAATGTAAATAAGTAAAACTGTTTGAAATGAATGATATGACAGTAAGACTCCATGCATGTCCTAAGTGTGCAACCTGTGCCAAAGCGACCTGAGAAACATGTAAGAAAAAGTGTCAACACGAGGTTGGTGAGTTCACAGGTTTCAAGTTTGTAATAAGAGAGTGTTTGCCAGATTATGTACATTCAATATGCATATCTATAGGTAGCTAGCCTATGTTCATGTCTTACTAAAGCGCTCACAACCGAAGCTGACTGTTTGTGTTTGTATGCCTCCTGCCAGGTCTATCAACTCTGGCAAATGTGAGTAGGCTAACATTTCACCCGTTCGACCTCCAATCGAGTTAGCGCGACTAACGCGGGTGGGGCTTGTCAAACCCAGTAGTACTACTAAACATTACCTCGCTAAGATCCATATTAACGGTTCGATGTATGATGAGGACTTTCTGTGATAGTGTGTCACGCTTAGCCTCAACAGTAATAACATATGAATTACAATAATCTAAAATAGTTGTGTCATGTTTTCTCCCCCTACGGGAAAAAACATGTAACATAATGTTTGTCTGCGTACCTGTTTCTCCCCCACGGGGAAAACAAGTAAAAGTATGATAGTTGGTGTTCATGTTTGTTTCTCCTCAATAGGAACACAAGTAAAATATGTTTGTGTGTAAAACAAGTAAAAAGGGGCCGTGAAACTCACCTGCGTTGCGTAGTAGGTAGTATGACACAAGTATGATATATTGCACCTCAAGTGTTAGCCTGTATGGCTTACGTATGCCCTAGAATTATAAACACATAAGTTAGGGATACACTAGGGTTTTGTGACGACGACACGGAATATTTGAATGTCCTAGAACATACTTATGATCAACGAGTAGACGAACGCGTCCACGACAATTAGGATTTCTTAATATAATAATTAAGATAAATGTGTTACATGTCGAACGTTAATAACGAATAATATTAATTAATAATTAAATACATCCGTGCTTTTGTACCATTAAAATAATGGCTAGGAAAATAATATAATAATATATTATTTTTGAACTCGTAGAAAATATGCGATAGTCATTTACGTGACAAAAATAATAAATATATTATTTTTATTCAAGGATATTAATCGTGAGTAAATAATGTAAATAATTACATTATTTATAAGTTTGAAACGTTACACGAGATTTATAAACGAGGCGAAATAATATGTAGATATATTATTTTTAATTGGAGTTACGGGTTGAAATAATATAAATATATTATTTTTAAAAGTGGGAAATAATATTAAATACGGGTTATAAAACTAGACCGAGTCTACGGGTGGTATCTCGGGCTAAAACCTATCTATATACTAATATAATAGTATTAGAAATGATTTTTATTAAATAAATATAAGGGAAAAAGTCCCCAAAAAAAAAAGATTGCAGTTGGTGGGGTTCGAACCCGGGCCTCACCCACACCAACACAACGATCTAACCGCTAGACCCGCTAGGGTAATCGCATACATAAGCCGGATCAAATCCGTTTTAATCCTCACCCCCTGTGTTCTTCCCTTTGACAAGAAACGAGACCAAATTCAGTCCAATTACCATGGAATTCGGTATCGATATGCCAAAAGATTAAAGGGGTTATGCTCATCAGTGTTATACGAATGTGTGTATAGATTTAATTGCAAAAACATTTGGTTTAGGCTTGCTAAATCTTGATTTGAAAAACGAAACCCTAGAATTTGAACTCAAATCGATTTGCTTAATTCCGATAACGAAAGGGTTTGAATTCATGGGGCTATTGATGATTGAGGGTTTTCGAATCTACCCACACAGTTTAATTGGATTTAAACTGAGTTTAGGGTTGAGTTCGACTAAACTGGATTCGCGAAGAACCCTAGATTCCGGTTTCGTTTAATTCGATGATAAAAGATTTCAAAAGGTTAGGGCTTTCAAAGAGTTTAGGATGGCGAGTCGGATCATGTAATTTAATTGATATTACGTTGAGTCAAGAGTGGATTTCGATTAAACCCAAATGCACATGAGCCCTAGAATCAAAGCATGATAAATCTGATAGTGTAAGCCCTAATTAGATTAGGGCTTTCATAATAGAGATGAAAACGAGTCTATAGGTGAGTTTAGCTACCTGATTCAATGTCGGATGGATGGAGATCGACTAAAATGGCTCTGACATGCGTGAGTTTTGTCCCCGGTGATCACGATTGCCTTTCCGGTGGAATTGATGTATGAAACAGGTTATGTGATGCTCGATTACAGTGTGTGGGGTGTTTGATTTCAGGAATAATGATTGAATTAATCGAATTCGACGAGTACATGGTGAGGAGTCGACGGTTATGTCTTAAAAAAATTATAAATTGGTTTAATTCGAATCAATGTCGATGATTAAAGCCTTTATGATGGCCGTTAATAGTCTGATCGTGTAAAACAGTTATGAATCCAGGCATAACATCGAGGTTTGTAACTGAGTTAACGGGGTTAGTACTTAACTGGATTTGTTAACGGAGTTAGTCTAAAAAGGCCGGATGACATCATCCTCTAGTTGAAAGAATTTTCGTTCCGAAAATTAAAATAATAAAATAAAATAACAAAAAAATTTCTGAGATGTCACATCATCCCCTAGTTGAAAGAATTTTCGTCCCGAAAATTAGAATAGTACCTTAAAAGTTTGAGGTGGATTGCTTGAACAGATGAGGATACTTGTGCATCATCTGATCCTCGCGCTCCCAAGTGAATTCCGGTCTGCGTTTCGAGTTCCAACGAATTATGACAATAGGGGTATTACTGCGTTTGAGCGTTTTGACACTCCTATCCATGATTTCACCGGTTCTCAAATGAAGCGTTGTTGTTCATCGATTTGTAGTTCCTCAAGAGGAAACGCGAGTGTCTCGTCTTCTAGACATTTCTTCAAGTTCGAGACATGAAAGACATCGTGTACACCACTCAGTCCTTCAGGTAGGTCTAGTTGGTACGCTACTGGTCCAATTCTCTTCACTTTATTGAACGGTCCAACATAACGAGGATTCAGTTTGCCTCGCTTTCCGAAGCGGATTACACCTTTCCAAGGTGAGACTTTCAATAGGACCACATCACCTACTTGAAGTTCTAATGGTTTACGACGCTTGTCGGCATAACTCTTTTGAAGATCACGAACTGCCGCCATAAGGTTTCTAATTTGAACTATCTTTTCAGAAGTTTCGAATACAAGTTCAGGACCTGTAAGTTGGCTATCCCCAACTTCAGCCCAACAGATAGGAGATCGGCATTTACGTCCATACAATTCCTCGAATGGTGCCGCCTTGATGCTAGTGTGATAACTGTTGTTGTAGGAGAACTCCACTAAAGGTAAGTGAGACTCCCAAGTGTTACCGAAATCGATCACACAAGCTCGCAACATGTCCTCTAAAGTTTGGATGGTACGTTCCGTTTGACCATCGGTTTGCAGATGATAGGATGTGCTCATGTCTAAACGTGTACCTAAGGCTTTCTGCAATGATTGCCAGAAACGAGAGGTGAATCGAACGTCTCGAACCGAAATTATAGAGATTGGCACACCGTGCCGAGAAATGACTTCCTTCAAGTAGATACGGGTAAGCTTTTCCATTTTGTCGGTTTCTTTGATTGTAAGGAAGTGTGCAGATTTTGTCAAGCGATCTACGATCACCCAAATGGTATCGCATCCGCTGGGTGTTCTGGGTAGTTTAGTTATGAAGTTCATGGAAATTTGCTCCCATTTCCACATTGGGATTTCCGGTTGTTGCAGTAGATCAGAAGGCTTTTGATATTCCACCTTGACCTTTGAGCAAGTCAGGCACTTGCTTACATAGGTGGCTATATCGGCCTTCATCTTTGGCCACCAATATAATATCTTAAGGTCGTGGTACATTTTGTTAGAACCTGGATGAATAGGGTAACGAGATCTATGAGCCTCATCCATGACTAGTTCCCTTAAGTTCCTGGATACCGGAACCCATATTCGCTTGGCGAAGTAGCGAATACCATCAGATCTGACCTTGAGTTGTGCTTCCATACCGCGTGTACCTTCTAGCGGTAGGTTTTCCTCTTACATGGCTTCAAGTTGAGCATTACGGATTTTGTCAGGTAATCCGGGGTGAATAGTAAGCTGTAGTGCTCGAACTCGTTTGGGCTTGGTTTCCTTTCTACTTAGGGCATCAGCTACAACGTTAGCCTTACCCGAATGATACCGGATTGCACAGTCATAATCATTCAAGAGCTCGACCCAACGACGCTGCCTCGTGTTCAGCTCTTTCTGCTCGAAGATGTGCTGAAGACTCTTGTGATCGGTGTAGATAGTGCATTTGGTACCGTACAAGTAATGTTTCCATATCTTTAGTGCAAATACCATGGCTCCCAACTCTAAGTCGTGAGTCGTGTAGTTTTTATCGTGGATTTTCAGTTGACAAGAAGCGTATGCGATGACCTTCTTGCGTTGCATCAGCACACAACCAAGACCTTGAATGGATGCATCACAATACACCACAAAATCATCCGTTCCCTCTAGAAGAGATAGGATTTGGTGCATTGCATAGTTTCTGTTTCAGAAGTTGGAATGCTGATTCCTGGGTGTCACCCCAGTTATAGGGTTTATCTTTTTGAGTTAAGGATGTGAGGGGTTGCCCAATTCTTGATGGCTTCAATCTTTGATGGATCGACACGTATTCCCTTCTCGTTAACCACATGTCCTAAAAATTGAACTTCCCGGATCCAGAATTCACACTTGGAAAACTTAGCATGTAGTTGCTCCTTTTTAAGTAATTCCAGGATTAAACGTAAATATTCCTCATGTTCCTCCTTGTCCTTGGAATGGATAAGAATGTCGTCGATGAAAACGATGACAAACTGATCAAGGTACGGTTTACACACACGTTTCATGAGATCCATGAATATCGCGGGTGCGTTGGTCAATCCGTAGGGCATGACCATGGATTTGTAGTGACCATACCTAGTTCTGAAAGCCGTCTTTGAGATGCCCTTGTCTCAGACTCTTAGTTGATGATAACCAGATCTAAGATCTATCTTGGAATAGAAGCTTAATCCCTGGAGTTGATCAAACAAATCATCGATGCGGGGTAAAGGATAACGGTCCTTGTTGGTTACTTTGTTGAGTTCACGGTAGTCGATGCACATGCGGAAGGTTCCGTCCTTCTTCTTGACAAATAGGACTGGAGCTCCCCATGGCGATGAGCTAGGTCTAATGAAACCTTTATCCAACAACTCTTGTAGTTGTGTGGATAACTCTTGCAATTAACTGGGTGCAAGTCTACAGGGTACCTGAGCAATAGGCGCTGCTCCGGGTGCTAGATTAATTTGGAATTCGACTTGACGATGCGGTGGAAGACCTGGTAGATCTTTGGGAAATACTTCCGGATAATCACGAACGATCGGGATGTCGTCAATCTTCTTCTTACCAGATGGCTGCTTGGCGACGAGAGCCAAAATGGCAGTATGACCTTTACGTAGACGCTTTTGTGCTTTCACGAAAGATATGATTCCAACAACAACATCACTCCTTTCGCCTTGGACAGAAAGGGTTTCTCCACTCGGGAGAGGAAGGCGAATCAAATTTGCTCACAACGAATAATTTCGGCTTGGTTCTTAGATAACCAATCCATATCGTCAATTACGCCGAAATTGCCTAGTGTGACTGGCATAAGGTCAATGTCAAGTTCATGACCAACCAATCCACGTTACAGCCCTTAAGAATGTGAGTTGCTTTAATTATCTGCCCATCAGCTATTTCTATGGTGTACTTAGCTTTTAGTAGGGTTGGAGTACGACCGCACCAGTAAGAAATTTAAGAGGTCACTGAAATAACTGGATATGCTGGGGAATAAGTCATATTAGACCAAGAATTAGTCACAGGATGGGGCAAATGGAATCTATTGTTGGAGTGTTAGTTTAGAAAGAATTCCCAATTTCCGCTTACATAGTTGGGGTTGGTGGGTTTACCACGAGGTTCTATTAGAGTTTCAACCGATATGGTTTCATTGGTCAAGTCTGGATGAGAGTCTTAAGTTCATTAAGGCTCTTACATGAGTGAAATCAAATTGGATCCCATGGATGATAGTTCATTGTGTTCGTAAATACCTTCAACATGATAGTCGCGTCTATCAACTGTTAAACAGGTTTAACGATACTAACTAGCCGTGGAGCGGGTCATGAGAATTTCTACTGTCAATGGAAATATAAGTATGTAGGTCACAGATTTGGGCCATTTATCCACACACTAGGTTTCACCACAACTTACATGCACCTCAAATTACTATTACGTGTGCACCCGTAATGATAATTTGCTTTGCATGCTCACCCTAGTTTTCCCTGTCCTGTGTCAAAATGTCCTTTAGCTGGTATTGCCGAGTACATAGTGTTGTCAGATATGATAAGTAATCGAGAGGCTTAGTCACCAACCACAAGTTGATCGACTAGGACTCATATCAGGATGAGTAGTCAGGAATCGTTTGATCCGAGTATTCACCCGAGTTGAAATACACTACGATGGTCCAATCCAGCGGATTGCAGATGAGATCATATACGCAAAATGCAACTTCGAGAAGTGGAACTAATTCATGAATATGAGTTATAAGAAGTGGAAAAGTCGCCGTCCTTCCTACTGAGTCAGGAGGGGTCTGAGTATGCAATGAGCAATGCATTCTCAACTTTGTGGTCAATCTATCTTCAACAGAATATCGACCAAAGACGCGAGCCCGTGGCTCGGGAAAATGATGACATCTACGTGTCATTGGATTCTGCAATAATGCATGCACGGTCTGCTTTCACTCGGCGTATCGTTGCTAGTGGGTATGGTAGGGACTCGCCTTCGACGATCCCCACTTCCAAAGAGATATGTGCTAGCTGAGTGTCATCCATAACACGGACCTGAGAATGCCCACCATACCCAACGGGTGATGGTGATGTAAGTGACTCCTCCGAAGGCTCTGTCTCGTTGCCCTCGGACGGGAGTGGAGGCTATTCTGATGATCCCCCGAGTGTTGCCACTGGGAATGATGATGCAATGCAAATGATGTGTCTCTTGCCAACTGAGGGTGATACGGATGGTATTAACATGCCTGCACTGCAATGAATGTATAGGTGCTATATGTATCAGGTATAAGTGTCCGTGCCATGCAACTAATGTGTGGGTTATAGTCTAGTATGCAATCCTAGTTCTCTATAACGAATGGCTCTGATACCAATCTGTCACACCCCCAAATTCCACTAACGGAGTTTTACCATTTAGAAGGTGACACACCAGGATCTCAGTCATTAGTTACATCAAACGACACTATATGGGACTTGAAATGTCATAACATAAAAGTTCAGAGTTAAATGCGGAAGCGTAAACATTAATAGGAAATCAAAAGTAATTAAATGCAACAAGCGTCAATTAATGTAAATAAGTAAAACTGTTTGAAATGAATGATATGACAGTAAGACTCCATGCATGTCCTAATTGTGCAACCTGTGCCAAAGCGACCTGAGAAACATGTAAGAAAAAGTGTCAACACGACGTTGGTGAGTTCACTGGTTTCAAGTTTGTAATAAGAGAGTGTTTGCCAGATTATGTACATTCATTATGCATATCTATAGGTAGCTAGCCTATGTTCATGTCTTACTAAAGCGCTCGCAACCGAAGCTGACTGTTTGTGTTTGTATGCCTCCTGTCAGGTCTATCAACTCTGGCAAATGTGAGCGCGACTAACGCGGGTGGGGCTTATCAAACCCAGTAGTACTACTAACCATTACCTCGCTAAGATCCATATTAACGGTTCGATGTATGATGACGACTTTCTGTGATAGTGTGTCACGCTTAGCCTCAACAGTAATAACATATGAATTACAATAATCTAAAATAGTTGTGTCATGTTTTCTCCCCCAACGGGAAAAACATGTAACATAATGTTTGTCTGCGTACCTGTTTCTCCCCCACGGGGAAAACAAGTAAAAGTATGATAGTTGGTGTTCATGTTTGTTTCTCCTCAACAGGAAAACAAGTAAAATATGTTTGTGTGTAAGCATGTTTCTCACCCAATAGTAAAACAAGTAAAAAGGGGCCGTGAAACTCACCTGCGTTGCGTAGTAGGTAGTATGACACAAGTATGATATATTGCACCTCAAGTGTTAGCCTGTACGTCTTACGTATGCCCTAGAATTATAAACACATAAGTTAGGGATACACTGGGGTTTTGTGACGACGACACGGAAGATTTGAATGTCCTAGAACATACTTATGATCAACGAGTAGACGAACGCGTCCACGGCAATTAGGATTTCTTAATATAATAATTAAGATAAATGTGTTACGTGTCGAACGTTAATAACGAATAATATTAATTAATAATTAAATACATCCGTGCGTTTGTACCATTAAAATAATGGCTAGGAAAATAATATAATAATATATTATTTTTGAACTCGTAGAAAATATGCGATAATCATTTACGTGACAAAAATAATAAATATATTAATTTTATTCAATGATATTAATCTTGAGTAAATAATATAAATAATTACATTATTTATAAGTTTGAAACGTTACACGAGATTTATAAACGAGACGAAATAATATGTAGAAATATTATTTTTAATTGGAGTTACGGGTTGAAATAATATAAATATATTATTTTTAAAAGTGGGAAATAATATTAAATACGGGTTATAAAACTAGACCGAGTCTACGGGTGGTATCTCGAGCTAAAACCCATCTATATACTAATATAATAGTATTAGAAATGATTTTTATTAAATAAATATAAGGGAAAAAGTCCCAAAAAAAAAGATTGCAGTTGGTGGGGTTCGAACCCGGGCCTCACCCACACCAACACAACGATCTAACCGCTAGACCCGCTAGGGTAATCGCATACATAAGCCGGATCAAATCCGTTTTAATCCTCACCCCCTGTGTTCTTCCCTTTGACAAGAAACGAGACCAAATTCAGTCCAATTACCATGGAATTCGGTATCGATATGCCAAAAGATTAAAGGGGTTATGGTCATCAGTGTTATACGAATGTGTGTGTAGATTTAATTGCAAAAACATTTGGTTTAGGCTTGCTAAATCTTGATTTGAAAAACGAAACCCTAGAATTTGAACTCAAATCGATTTGCTTAATTCCGATAACGAAAGGGTTTGAATTCATGGGGCTATTGATGATTGAGGGTTTTCGAATCTACCCACATGGTTTAATTGGATTTAAACTGAGTTTAGGGTTGAGTTCGACTAAACTGAATTCGCGAAGAACCCTAGATTCCGGTTTCGTTTAATTCGATGATATAAGATTTCAAAAGGTTAGGGCTTTTAAATAGTTTAGGATGGCGAGTTGGATCATGTAATTTAATTGATATTACGTTGAGTCAAGAGTGGATTTCGATTAAACCCAAATGCACATGTGCCCTAGAATCAAATCATGATAAATCTGATAGTGTAAGCCCTAATTAGATTAAGGCTTTCATAAAAGAGATGAAAACGAGTCTATAGGTGAGTTTAGCTACCTGATTCGATGTCGGATGGATTAAGATCGACTAAAATGGCTCCGACATGCGTGAGTTTTGTCCCCGGTGATCACGATTGCCTTTTCGATGGAATTGATGTATGAAACAGGTTCTGTGATGCACGATTACAGTGTGTGGGGTGTTTGATTTCAGGAATAATGATTGAATTAATCGAATTCGACGAGTACATGGTGAGGAGTCGACGGTTATGTCTTAAAAAAAAATTAAAAATTGGTTTAATTCGAATCAATGTCGATGATTAAAGCCTTTATGATGGCCGTTAATAGTCTGATCGTGTAAAACGGTTATGAATCCATGCATAACATCGATTATGAATTCGAATTGATTTTAAAGGGCTATGGGTTTGACTCCCAGATGTCAACAGCAACCAAAACATGCGATTTTGACTTTTCAGAGTCAACAAAAATTGGGTTTTGACTTTCAGTAGTCAACAGATTTTGTTTTGTATATTTACATGACTAGTCTTTGTAGTTTAAGATTAAATATTGACAGAATTGATCCTTGAGGTTTGTAACTGAGTTAACGGGGTTATAGTACTTAACTGGATTTGTAAACGGAGTTAGTCTAAAAAGGCCAGATGTCACATATGCTAAGTATGCCCCGCATCCACGCCTCAACGACTTCACTGCCTTCATCATAGAGATAAATCTCGGTAGAGAGGTCACTCTGTCGCTATACACCGTCACCACCGTTCCTTCTAAGGACTTCAACCTTATCATTTTCTGTCGACAAACAATGTCCGCATCAAACGCGGCCAACCAATCTATTCCCAACACCACATAAAAACCTCCTAGAGCAATTATGAAAAGTCTAACAGGGAACCTATGACCTTCTAGATCAATAAAACAGTCGTCTAACGCTTCAATGACTCTGGTGGGAGATCCCACCGCGGTCTCAACACTAAACGGATTTTCAACCATCCTAGTCGTCCTACACAAACTCTTGCAAAACGATGGGGCTATGAAGCTCTTACTTGCCCCCGAATCAAATAAAACCGAAGCTGGTACATTATTAATAAGAAAGGTACCTGAAACAAAATCAGGGTCAGTCTTGGCTTCAGCTGCAGTCATGGTGAAAGCTCTAGCTTTAGCCTTATACTTTTCATCTTCTTTCTTTACTGGGACTGCTTCCCTGCTTGGTCCCGCACCCTGCCCTATCTTACATTCTTTTTCCAGATGGCCAAAACCCCCCACACTGGTAACACTTAGGATTGTACGGGCAGTCTCTAACAAAATGCCCCGCCTTATCGCACCTATAACAAGAACCCGCATCAGCCATGCACTCACTCGATTGCATCTTACCACACTTGTGACACAAATCAGGACCATCAGTCCTAGCCTTCTTCACAAACAGAACCATCAAATCCTTACCGAACCTCTTGAGGGGTACGGTCCACTTCTTATCCTCCGATTTCTTCTCTTGCACCTCAGCTCCCATGACATCATCATACAAAGTCCCACTAATCTCCACCGCATCGTCAAAACTCGAAGGTTGCTGAGCCTTGACTAAATGCCTAACACGATCCGGTAGACCGGCTACATATAACTTCATCCATCGCTCATCATTTCTAGCTAAATGTGGTACTAGATGTGCCATCTCTATGAACTTCGACGTGTACTCACGATGAGTCGATTTACATGCCTTGAGAGTCAGGAATTCCCTCTCTACCCTTTCCAGCTCTCTCGGAGCACAGAAATTATTCCTAACCAAACCCTTCAGATCCTCCCAAGTCATAGCTTCCAACTCCTGAATCATCTTTCTTTCTTTCCCCGAGTTCCACCAGTGCAAAGCCTCAGCAGAGAAAGAGTGAGAAACGAACTTCACTATCTGCTCCGGCTTGCACTCACTGATAGAGATGGTGGACTCCATCTCAGTAAGCTAGTGATATGTGGCCACTGCATCCTTCAAACCATCGAACCTAGGCAGATCGCACTCCTTAAAGTGCTCATAGTCACAGTTGCCGCCAGTTCCAGCTGACCTCTTCTTCTTTTCCACCTCCACTAGCACTTTCATCTCGAGCTCTTCGAATGCTGCCTTCACGATATCAGGCAGATACTCATGGATCATCTCAGCCACTTCCTTCTTAACTGCTTCGCAAACCTCAGGTTCGAACTGGAATCCTTCATTGTGCTCAGAATGCACCGAAGGTTCAGCTCGCACTGATGGTTCAGTATGAACCGACACCTCGTCATGATTAGCATTGTCGTCCTGAGCGTTCTCACGACACCCCCTACCAGTAGCATTAGCAGAAATTTGTCTCTTAGGTGCCATTAGTTACTGAAAATAATAACAAACAGAGCAATACTTAGGTGTCGTTTAAAACAATCCGAGCAATGCAATTAGTTAATGACGGTGGCCAATCGCCATTACCTTCTTGCCTTGCCTTTTAGGTTTTAAACCACATCGCCATTACCTTCTTGCCTTGCCTTTTAGGTTTTAAACCACCCTTATACTGCATCTTGGCATAATGCCTCTTTCTTAGCCTACTAACACACACACATACACACTGACTCATACCCGACGCTTCTGGCTTTTGGTTACGCGTGATGACATTTCCTACACATTGGTCCAATTCTCAGTCTAAGTCTAGGCATCGAGGACGCCCAAATTATTTAAACCACCATTCTGATACCAACTTGTAAGGCCCCAAATCCCAGGAACCTGACATGTTGACATACACGTAAGCATAGTAGTAAATGACCTCAAATAAACTCAATAAATGCAGTGGAAAACAAACTGTCAACAGTGGTCAACGACCCAAATCTCAAACACAAGTGAATCATGTACTAATATCTAAATAATCCAACATCATAATAGAAAAGTAAATTTCATCACACTATCACGGTAACCAAGCGCCATCCAGAAGCCACCAGCTCACACTTTCTCTTTACCTGTAATACATGCTAAAAAGTCAGCTACGCTGAGTGGGTTCTATAGTAATTCGTTCGAGGTTATTAACTCCCGAAGCTTTATTAAAAACGATGTATGTCACAAAGGTTTTCTCATTACTTTACCGTTTACACAAATATATATTTTATCGACATACACGAAATCATGACGACTAGTCTAAGGACTCGTGTGATCATGACTCGCTGACTGATCATCGTCAGTCACAACAACTCACCGACCAACACCGACTTACGATCACACTTAAGCAACCCATTTCACTCGACTAAGGTCAGACTAAATTCCCGTCGACTAGGGTTGACACAATATCAATTAACCTCTTAATATAGGGTCACGACATTAAATTACGTGACACCAAACCCTACGCATATAATTATAATTATCATTTCACAACACAAATATTAACATCAAAACCCTTATCATTTCGTGCCTTCACTATATTGCACGTTGCATGTATTCATGCCTAAAACTACAAAACGTTTAAAAGTGGGCGATAGAAACTCACCTTTGCTAGACGCAACTCGATCACTAGAACTTGCTAACTTCTCGTGCTCGTCCTTCGACCTCGTACCTAACAATTACACAATACACGAGTCAACACAGGACTCGACGTTCGTCCTCTCGCACACTCACTCTACCCGACCCGGTATTTAACACCCGCGCACGCACGTCGCCATGCATGGCGTTGCATGCAACCCATGCACGCCCGAGCCAAACTTAACCCGTCACCCCGCTTTCACTGCCGGACCATTTGAGTGCACCCGCCACTCTCGGCCAGCCTTGCATCGCCATCTACCGCCTCTCCCACCTCTACCTTGAACTCCCGCAACCACCGCAGCCACCGACGTGTGCTCCGGTTTGCTCCTGCCAAGTCGTTAGCCGCCCCACACCTCCACCTAACCACCCCTTCTTACTCCCGTCGCCCCTGCCGAGCCGACTAGCCCTGGTCCGGCGTCCTTTTGTTGTTTCCTTGGTCACCCGGAACCTCCCTACCCGTCGAACTACGTCTTCGAGTCAGCCCCTTCGTTTTCCAGCCGCGCACGAGCCATCGGCCACTCCAATGGTCCTCAGCCGAACACTCGATAACCTAAAAAAGTTCTAAAATAGAAAACGTAACAATAACGAGTCTAGAATGGAGTTATACCTTCGATCCAAGTGACTCGTGCTAATCGAATCACTAGATAACTCGCCTCCTTCCCTTGCTCGTCTTCTACGAAACCATAAATCCATAAAACGGTTTAACACGATCGAAGGAAAACCAAAGGATGTAAACTATGATTAAGGGATCGCGACCTTTCCTTGCCTTGATCACAAACACGAAGAACGGCTCTTTCTCCCTCTCCATTCTCTCTCGGCAGCCGCAAACAAGAAATGGGGAACCCCCCCCCTTTAGCCGTAACAATTTAGGGTGCAACACCCTTGATCCGGGCTTCGACCCTTGCGGATTTACTCTCGGGCTTAGCCCGTCCCGTATCTTTTACAAAACTCTCCTCCGAGTTCCGATATTTACATTCTATACCCATCCAATTGTTTATAAAACAATAACGCCCAATAACCCGTCCAGTATCCTAACCATGTGAACAGTCATGTACAGTAATTACGAACCCGTTTTCTAAACGAAAAACCGGGATGTTACAAGATTATTGAATGTTTCTCTTATATTTATAATCATTCCCACCTCGTCTTGGCTTTTGATTACTAGATTATCGACACAGGCCACCATGTTTCTACCGATCTAATTGGCGAATGTTTTGTCGACGACCCTTTGGTAGGTGGCTCCCGCGTTTTTTAGGCCGAAGTGTATCTTTTTGTAATAGAAGATCCCTTTGGCCATATGGAAAGCAGTTTTTTCTTCATCTTCCTTCTGTATATGGATCCGGTGGTAACATTTGTAAGCATCCAAGAAGCACTAGAACTTGAAACTTGTTGATGTGCTTGTTTTAATATAAAAAATATAAATAAATATATTTTTAGGATGGTTTCACAACATCAGGGTTTAAATTTATTAAATGATAATTACTTTAACTTAAAACACACACAATATGCAAGGGTACCAATTGAAACGTAATATAGCTTAGGAAGAACCAAGTATCGAACCAATGGACACGGTCGAGTTCCAATACTCAACATTTGTTATCGTTTAGCCGAATTAATTAGTGAGTGGATTTTGTGTGCTTGTGAAGCAGAAAATCAAATGACGGTAAATTAAATAACATAAAAGTAAAAATGTGCGTGATGTGAGTAACAGAAATGTAACTAGCAGAGTAGTAAATCGCAGAAAAGTAAAGAAGGAGAAAATCATCAGATTACTGATAGGAATCAGCTTGATACGTGATAATGTTAAGTTTACTAATTCAGTGGCATTTGTCTCTTTATTACACATAGTCATTCATCAATTCCCATAGCTAAAGGAAATTCCTCTTCACACCCTCAGGCGTAACATCCATCCTCTCCATAGGCAGCAAGGTATCCGTTTGGGGGAGACGTTTGCTATTTTGAAAGGAGAAGGGGTCTAAAATGGAGAGTTGTTTAGTAACAGTTCGACAGACGATCCGTCTGTTACAGGAGAGTGTCTTCCTAGGGTTGTACTCACCTCCAGAGGAACGTCATCACCTGACATTAAGTACACGTAGGAATAGAAGGAGCGGAACTACGAACGGATCTCTGTCTAAGTTGCTCTGCCCCACGGTTGGCACTAACTTGTTGCTACATAAAATATGCGAGGACTACATGCTATTGCAACAAATAACGGTCAGAGTGAGGGTCTTGACATTCTTGGTTGTATCAGCTGCTTCAAGTGCCTGCTAAGATGAAAACACCGACAGTCTCACTGCGAGAGGGGGTCTCCTGCGATCAGCATTCGGCGTGAAAATAAGATAACTATTCTTTTAAGGTGATAAGACAATAGAGATTGAGAGTTGTAAAGTATATTGTTATTGTGTGTAAGTGAAGATGATAATAGGACTTGATACATGAGTACTCAAGACCTTCCTTTTATACATGAATATGGGCAATCATCAGTTCGTTTGTCGCCAGCTTCTTACTACATGAAGGGATATCCTTTTCTTTTTCCTTTGCCTAGAGTGAGACACTTTACTTTTTAGTGTAATAGGTCATTGTCTCCTAAAGAGACAAATGCCCTATTCCCCAAAGCTATTAAACTTTGTTGTTTTGTAGCTTTGACTTCCTAGATATTCCAAACGAGTCTTTTTCTATTCTGTCACGTCACCTCGTAGTTTGGTAGACGCGGTTTGTGGTTCTGATTGGTACGTGTCTGCTTCTTGTACGGGCTATGCTCCGTACATGTACCCACGTCATTATCACTTATTATCGTCACTAATCAATCCTGATCATAGTCCCGAAAATATGGGTGCCTCCAAATTTTCGTCAAACATGGATTTTTCTTGTTGTTTTTATTGCTCGATAATGACAATGATAGAGATGCATCAGATATCAATTCACCAAAGGGTCATCCATAACGTATTAAATAATCAAATAGAGACTACTTGTGACACCTACTAGAAAACAAATATTCTTTCCGACATCTTCTACCTAGATATGTGGTTTAAAGAAATCATTGTAGATTTTATACTTTTTTATTTCCAAAAATTATTGCATATTTTTAATTTTAATTTTGATAAAATCAAATTTATCGACGAATTTTCTGTTAAAATTTGCCAGTGGATATTTAAAGAAACCTTTGTAAATAGGTTATTACTTACCTGTCCCTAAAAGCACCTCAGTTCCGACATCGGTGTCGTTGTCGGTAATACACTCCATCGGTGATCCATTAATAATCCATCAGTACACTATAGGTAAACTTTTTACCCACACCACATTTTCTAACATAGTAACACCAACGAATTCTCTTTCACCGAAAGACTACCACGAAAACGATTTTTTTTCTTAAAAACCATCTTTTTGTAATGAAATCTTTTCTCTTATTTTTTAGTATAAAAAACCAACATATTTTCTGGTTTTTTTCATAAAAATCCCTCAACATTTTTTTACAAATAAAAAACCAATATACTTTCTTGTTTTTCTCACAAAAATCCATCTACAGCTATGTATCTTAGCAAATGGACCCGCAAAGGTAAAACAAAGGAAATCGACCGACAAAAGCAAGAACAAATGAATCATTTGCCTTGTTTCTGTCGATTCATTTGCTATGATAAATATTTGTCGAGTGACTTTTGTGAGTAAAACAAGAAAGTAGGTTTTTTATGTGCAAAAATTTGTTAAGCGACTTTTGTGAGAAACAAAAAAAAATATGTTGGTTTTTATATGTAAAAAATTGTTTGGGCACGTTTATGACATTTGCCCTATTTTTTATTTTTTATTTTCAATCCTTTTGCATGGCATTTTTTGTATTACATTTACGTATATCTATTTTAGTCCGTTACTATGTATATCTTGCCGAATTGGCTTATGCTTAAGTTTGATTGGATCGTAGCGTGGTTGCGAATCTGCCATCTCCCGAAAGCTTGACTTTGGGCACGTTTATAAAACTTTAAAGCATATCTACATCATGTAATAACAAGCACGAAATATGTAACCCGGGGAGGTCCCAGTTATATCAATTGACCCTCCGAACCTCATAATTTACTATACAAAAAGTAAGTTTTTCTAAGAAAAATATGAATTGAATCCTTATAACTATCATTGGCCAAGAAGAAACATGAGTTTCTGAGTTTCCTTTACAACTAAACAAAAAATTAGAGTTTTCTTACTATACGTAAAAAAAGTAGTTAATTTCACGGATGGTCCATGTGATTTATCCATTTTTTTACGGCTTTTAAGTTTTAGATTTTACGTTTGAATTTTAAGATATTATCCTTATGGTTTAGCCTTAAAGTTTAGCTTTTAGGGTTTAGATTTTATGATTTAGATTTTTTTTTTTGTGGTGGGGTAGGGGGTTTAGGTTTTTGGGGAGGGGGGGTGGGGTTAAGGGGTTTAGGTTTTTGGGTAGTGGAGTGGTGGTTTTAGGCTTTTCGGGGTGGGGTTGGAGGGTGGGTGTAACATCCCAAAATGTCGAGAAATAAAGTTAACGAGTTCAAGCGGGCCGAAGTCGGGCCGGGTCAGTCGCGAACCGGGCTTGGGGAGGTCTCCCCTATAAAAAGCCAAGGTCACCACATGTTTCTCTCATTTGCAATTCTAGAGAGAGAAACCCGTAGAGAGAGAAAGTGTCGGAATCGCACAAGATTGCACCCGCTCGTGTCTCTTGTACTCGTGAAGGAAACCTCCGGATCAGAAGCTCGATTCAGGTAACGATCCGACCTAAATCTGAGTTTTTGTTCGTTTTTGGGTTTTCGGGTTTTGGGTGAAAATCGGACGTTCTTGCGGATGAAACTTAAGAATAAGCTTAGGTTTAGTATCTACAATGGAAAACGAACGTTTTGAATGCAAAGGGGTTCGGGATCTTGACATGATCTGACCGAATGCGAAAGTTAGTGTTTTTCGCGAAGAACAGGTCGTGCGTACTTGCTAAGTGCGCACGGAGCAGGTCCTGCGCACTTGCTAAGTGCGCAGGAGAAGGGACCTACGCACTTGCTAAGTGCGCAGGAGGAAGGACCTGCGCACTTGCTAAGTGCGCAGGAGAAGTAACCTGCGCACTTGCTAAGTGCGCAGGAAGAGGGACCTGCGCACTTGCTAAGTGCGCAGGAGGCAGAGTCTACGCACTTGCTAAGTGCGCAGGCAGCAGGGTCAGCGCACTTGCTAAGTGCGCAGACATCAGGCTGTTGAGTAGAGATTAGTATGTCTAGAATGGTTAAACCGTTAGAGTCGGTAATGGTCTGATGTGTATGTAACTACTCAATTCAGATCGGAAGTGACGTGGTTGGACCCTTGATTAGGACAACCGAGACTAGCTTATAAGGTGAGTTCTAGAGCCCTCTTTTAAATGTTTTGTTAATGTTTTTGGGCTGGTGTGCATACTTACGAAATGATGTTTAACGAAATGATGTTTAACGAAATGATGTTTTAACAAAACGATGTTTACGAAAGGAAAGGTTTTGAAATGTTTTTGCCAAAAAGGTTACGAATGCTTTATGAACGGTTTAAATGAGGAAATGTTTAATGAGAAGAGAAAGAGGTAAAGGTTTTAAAGAAGTCATTACAAATCTAATCTGTCGAATGAATGGAATTGACGAATGAAGTCTGGGAATGAGATTCCCAGCCTTGTGGTAGATTATGGACAGCGAGCCATAGTTGCCACAAGAACAACAGGGGCATTGTCTATGTGGCATGTCAATGGTTATGATGTTGTACAACTGGTAAGGGAGTAACGACGGTTACTCGGGTGATGACGATCATCCTAAGCGAACGAGGTAATGGGAAATCAATGACGGCGATACGTAACGGTTGATTTCCAAAGGAAAGATGCGTGTTGGGCAATGACGGCGATACGTAACGGTTGACCCCACGCATTGAAGGGTTGGGCAATGACGGCGATACGTAACGGTTGACCCAACGTAGTGGTATGGTTGTGGTAATGACGGCGATACGTAACGGTTGCCCACAACATTAAAAGTTCCTACGGGGACATAGAGACGCGTAACGATACAGATTTAGATAATAATGTATGACTTAAATGAATGTTAATATTTTAAACAAATGATTGTGTTTAAATATGCGAAGGTTTACGAATGAAAGGCCCTGTTTTCTTATACGAATGTTAAACCCTATTGAATGTTTGAATGATGAACCATTTCTTAAAACGAACGAAAACTAGAACTCACCAGCGTAGCTGACGTTTTTAAGTGTACACATTCAGGTTAAGGCAGGTTATGAGGATGGACGGTGATGCTTGGCTAGAGATGAAGAGTTACCCGACTGCTTTTGAAGACTGGCATCCCGTTATGTTTAGTTATGATGTAAATATGTTTTAAACTATGTTTACGCTTCCGCATGTATGAACAACGATTAAGTTATGTTTAAATGAAATTTCCGCTGCGTTATCTGATATTCATGTTTAAGAACTGCTTGTGAATGAGTAAATCCAATAAGTGAGGCCTCCCGGGTTTGGGGCCTTACAGTGGGTTTAGGTTTTTAGGGGTGCGGGTGGAAGGGAATTTAGGTTTTTTGGTCCGAGTTAGGGTTCGATGAGACGGTTCCAATGCCGTTGAAATAATCTCAATCGGAGTTCGTTTGACCCACTTCTTAGTGGAACCTTCCCCTATACAAATATACAAGTATGCCCAAAAGTTCTTGTATAGTACCCAGTTTGGTGTGCGTTAAGTTTTTCGGTAAAGTGATGTGTGAAATGACCAAAATACCCCTACCATTTAATTTGAAAAAACTAAAGAAAAAGATAAACAGTAATATAATGCATTAAATTATATTTGCAGGGCTCATAAAAATGTATTTACCAATTACCCCCAACCCCCGCCAACCCCTTCTCCCCCACCCTTACCCGTTTGCAAAAGAGTAAACCAACCACCACTCCCTACCCGTTTCCTTCTTCTCCATCGACCACCACTCGTTGTTGGCGACCATCACTTCCCAAGCCGATCATTAGCACCATCGCCCTTCATTGTGCGGCTGCCCCCTCTCTGATGGTCGAATCGTCATCACACACATATTGCCTGAAATGGCCACTACCATCGCTTGAAACTGCTACCACAATCACCTGAAACCATAACCATCGTCTGAACCTCCACCATCGTCACCCCCTTTCACCTCTCTAATAATCCAAACTGTTAATAAATCTGGAAGATGATACTACCTTCGTCTACAACCATATCACTTTCCAAAAATTAATTAAAAAACAAAATGAAAACCAAGTCTCTCTCTATGTTTCATCTTCTCCTGCAAGACCACCGCCGCCCCTCGTCAACGTCTTATCTCCTTCACTATCAACCTCGCCCATATCTCATCTACTTCAGCTACAGCCTATCTTATCAAGCTTGTTTTTAGACCCATGTTAAATCGGAAATTGAGTTCTACTGGAAAATTGTGAACGAGGGTTAACTGAGCCTTCGTCTTCGTTGTTTCTCATCGGAAAAGAGGGAAGATATAAGATGGGTTAAGATCTGATGTGGGTTAATTTATATTGGTCAATTGAACATGAAAGACGGTTAACCACGTCCCTATTTGAAAATTGGATTTGTTCAAATGATGGTGTGGATGATGATGATAATGATGATGACGGTCACGATGAAACAATGGAGAGTAAGGAGGGAGGGGAGACAGACACTTTTGATTGATGTGCCATCATTTATACATATTTTACATGCATAATAATCCTTATATTTGGATAGTTTCTGAGCAATTATTTGGAACTCAGACTAAATTGGTAGCTAAATCAAGGACCGGGTACGTTCTACGTATGTAAAATAATGAAAAATAAGATACCAAACTATAAGTTCGATCATATCAAGGTGGTGCTATTAGAAATTTGAGTATCATCCCCTACTATAAAACTTGGCTTTAATGACACGTGAACTATAACACACATTGTTTTTATGACGTGCAAAAGTGTGTGTCATCGTTTAGGTGTTAAAATAAAAAATGTGTGAATGGTACACCGCTTGAGCCTTATTCTTACAACATTTGGTTCGTCAATTATGTTCCTTAATAATAAAATAGTAAGACTCCCAGCTAGGGGCATCATTACCCTCAACTCTTCAATAGATCCGTACATTCGTATGCTTAAGATTTATCTTCGAGTTGGTTTAAGACATCAAACTTAAAAACCTTTATTTTTATTAAAAGACCGATTATACTTTGTTTAGCGGGATGCGATGCAACAATGGGACCATGTATAAATACGTATTGTTCCCAACGTAAGTTCATCAACTCTTGGTTTTATAACAAGTTCGTATAAAGACGTATGATCTTATTAATATTAACCAAGCTTTGGCTTATCAAAATCCGCTTGTATAAAGACGTACAAGTTTTAAGAGAAGTTTGATAAAAAAAGGTCAACGATCTTACACTTTAAAATTAAGAACACTCACAAGTTTAAAGACTAATTTAGATAAACATAAAAACTCCATCATAAAGATGGTTTTAAGAGTGAATAATTAAAGAACATAAACATACCATTAGACTAACAAGTTAAACATTAACATACTCCAAACTTCATCTTCACCCAAGCAATACAAAGAGTTTAGCAACGAATGGCCATACGAACTAGCATAATGCTGAGTTTCGTAGGCTCCTCTATTGCGAACAAATCGGAAGAGCCTCTCTACTCTTTACTCCCTACTCTAAACTACAGCTACAAACTATATAAGTGTGTATTATTCTCTGGAATGGTGTGGAAAATCAAGAACACAAGCCATCTATTTATAGGCCCCAAAATGGGCAATGTACGATCGTGCATTAGTTTTAACGGGCGTGCAAACACCTCAGGAATCAAAAGGTACACATGGCATGGTACGAGAAGCCTTGGAGAGCAAGGTATGGTAATGCACTACCGTGCAATGGGTTGCATGGCCGTGCAACCCTTGTTTTGTCTTTTTGTTGCTTGTTGACTTGTGTTGACCTAATTTGACTTCTTGAGGGGGTCAAAGTTCGGGTGTGCTTCTTCCCAAAGCTTGATTTCTTGATGTTTTTAGGCTATTTCTGCTTTGTTTCTTTTGGAACACCATTTAACCTGCAATTTTGAAATATAAACGTTTTAAGTATCAACTGCAAAATTTTTGTTCAAGTAGTACCATAATATAAGATTATTAACATTAGAGACTGATTATATTAGAGTAATCAAAACAACCAAAAAAATACATTTCATTAGTTGTGTACTTTTTACAATACATTAATTTATATGTCAAATGAAACCTTACAATGATGATTTACAAATTTCAAGATACTTCATTGTATGCAACATTTAATGTGGTATTGGTAACTTTTTCATGTTTATCAACGATTAATAGTTTGAGTCCATCTTTACTTTTTAACTCTTGATAATGCAACATACAACTGGTCATAAATAAACATTGGATCTTTCAAATACAAACCAACATTCGAAAGTGATTGTCCAAAACTTTTATTCATGGTCATTGCAAAGCACACAATAATTGTATATTTTCTTCTTTAAAATTTAAATAATATTATTTTATCTAAATGTGTTAACTAGATTATAGGAATAAAAGTGCGATAACCAATGTTGCTTTCAGATATAATCTTCGCTTTTATAACGCGATTACCTAGTGATTTGACCTGAAGTCTTGTTGCATTACATAAATCATTTTTTTATTAATATTTCTTAGTAGCATAATTGAAAACCAACATTTAGAACTAATTTACGGTTTGACAAACCTGATAATTAAAGTTCATTTAGAAAATAAGCAGAGTGTAAACTTTCATCAAAATTATTATCAAGATGCTCTGATTTACATATACTACATGTACTTAGATATTCCTTTGAATCTCCTGGAAACATTGACAGCAAGCGAACAGTAATTTCTCGTACAACTTCAATTTTTGTGCAAGTATCGCTCATTCTTGAAAATATTCAGGATTAGACGCATGTTCAAGAATAGAAGAATACACAAAACAATTAGATCTAAAATAGGATTAAATGAACCAATTATGACAGATACTATCTGCAATTATATAAAATTTATACTTAGATATACAAAATATAAGAATAGTTTTTAATAACGATGATCATGAATACGTTTAATATATGAGGACTTCAAAATATGTTGTTGTTTGTGGTGAAAATTGTTTGACAAGTATTACCATGTATTTTCCCAATAAAATCTGGTCTAGATAAGGTATTAGTTGTTAAAATAGTTGAAAATAAATTACGTAGGAAATAACCGGAGCCTGAATGACATGTTTCTTCAATTGTTTCGATGTATTCCATGTCGTCATCTAATAGTTCAAGAGAATAACATGTGTCTTTAAAGATAGGTAATATACACTTATTAATGGTGTGACTTTCTTCAATGATCTTGGACCTTAATTTTTATTAAAAGAATTTTTTAAAAATTCGTTTCACCAAGAGAAGTAGAGAAAAAATGGATTATATCATTAAACATAATTTTTATATATTGTGTTGTTACAAATGTAATTTCTAAATAAAAAACATTCATTTATTGTACAATATTTTGTTTATCATAACGTAAATACACAAAGAAGTTATATCTAGATAAAAAGAATCAATAAAACAAAGATTAATGCGTTTCGCTTTCTAGAGATAATCATAAACTTAAACATTTTACACATAAAAATAAAAAATAAAACCAGAGTCTTGATAACACCATATAAACAATAAAAAAAATATCAAAATAATAAAAAAAATCTTGAATATTTATACAATTAAAAAAATATTAAATTTTACCCGTGACTTTCTTAATCTAAGGAATCTGATTCATTAAACAAATTTAGAGAATAACAATTCCTAATTAACGATTGCAGCTCTAGAAACATAATAATTGATTAAAATTCTACAGCGCCAGAACTCAAATGTGCAAAAAGATTTTCTTAAAACATAAAAATGAACACAACTCAAATATTAGAAGATAAAGATGAAGAAACTTTAAGTTGTTTCTCCATTTTATCAGTTTCTTGAATACGTTGTTTCTCCATTTTTATTAGTTTCTTGAAACTCTATCTGCATTTTTGAAGAAACTTTAAGCTTGATGTTGCAACACATTTACAATTATTGAAGTCATAATTAAATTTACGTACCAAAATTAAATTAAAATAATAATCTTGCTTTTTATACTAAAAATCTTGTTAAACTTTTTATACTAAATCTCTTATTTAAAAAAATAAAAAGATAAAAACAAATTTTCAATTTCAATAATATACCGTCTTTTAAATTCAAAATTTTAAATTCCAAATTTTAAAAATCTCATTTTTTAATATATCGTCATTTAAAAATATTAAAGTTTAAAATACAATACACTTTTAAAAATAAATATTTATAAGTTTCTTAGTTTTTTTTAAAATAAAAACTAACTATTAAAATTTACATATAAAAAAATTATTTATAAATATCAAACTTAATTAAAAAACTACTAATTAAATATTAGTAAACTTTATTCTAACATATATTCATTTGAAATACAAAAGTAGTATTTTCAAAATTTATATGTAAAATTAAAAAATTTTATTTTTAATAATACAATTTTAAAAACTCGCCTTTTGATAATAAAACTTAAAAAGTCATTTTTTTAATCTTCTATTTTTTAATTCTCGATTTTTTTATATATTCACTTTTGATGATAAATTAAAAAAAATATGTCAATGTGATGAATTGATTTGGTAAAATATTTATTTATGTAATTTAAAAAAAAATGTTAAATATAGAAAGATTGAATGAATGATGTAAATATGGTTCTAGAAAAAAAATAGGTGTGATGATAAATATGGTGTTAACAAGTGATACAATATTTATTCTTTTATTATAATAGGGATACCTCAAATCTTATGATTTAAAACAAACTTGTGGGTTTAAATAAATAAGCACGAGGTATTAATCCACTAGACCTAACAAAGTCAAAATTAGGCCCCCTAAGACTTAATAATTTTTGGTTTTTGTATGTATTTGGAAAATTCTAACAAGCGTCTCTTGTTTTCTTTGTTTTAATCACTTCATAGCTATTTGACTATCTATATTTTACGACAATTAGGTTCTTTGACAATATTTATATTTCATTCTTTCAAGAAGGTTTTCTGAATAAAATAGCACATGAATTTAAATCTATAATAACTTTGTCCAAATATAGACGGTTCTTACTTCCTATAAATCTATAATAACTTAACCGAAGTAGAAAGTAAAATGAATTTAATATATAGTTTGTTTTCAAATATTTAGTGTATCGATGGTTGAATCCGTTATTGATGGATTATGATAGTTAAAAGGATGATGATGTTGTTGAGTCGGTGCCGATATTATATCCTAGGATCGTATAACACAAGTACTTGTTTGCCCAATTGGATCGAACAACACACTTGAGCAACCGGTTTTATAGCCCTACCACATGTCGCCTCTTTCTCAGAGTTTTAGAGTTAATTGCATAAATAGCCCTTGTGGTTAGATCAAGTTGCATGTTTGGTTCCCAGGTTTTAAAAATTGTTAATTTAACCCAAACTATTGTGACTGGTTGCACATTTAACTCCTGGTGTTAACACAAGTTAGTTTTTAACAAAAAGTTAGACCATGTGTCATCCACATGACTTACAATTACAAACTTAACCATAAAAATGAGTTAAAATAAGTAAAAATCAATTAAAAAAACACTAAAAATCAATAAAAATTAGTGATTTTTACTTTTTTATTTTATTTTTATTGACTTATACGGATTTTTTTATTGAATTTTAGTGAATTTTACTTATTTTAACTCATTTTTAGGGTTAAGTTTGTAATTGTAAGTCACGTAGATGACACATGAGCTAACTTTCCGTTAAAAACTAACCGGTGTTAACACCAGAGGCTAAAGGCGCAATCAATCCCAAAAGTTTGAGCTAAATTTGCAACTTTTAAAACTCAAGGACCAAACATGCAATTTCATCAAACAACAAGGACCTTTTATGCAATTAACTCTGTATATTATTATTGATCAAAAACTCCTATTTATATTAAACAAAACTTGGAAAAGAAACTAACCTATTTTGACTCAAATCGTATACTATTACTGATCAAAACTCCTATATGACACAACTTGGAAATCAAGCTAAACTATTTTGACTCGAACTCTAATTAATAACTAGGTTATTAATCATAACACCAACCGATAAACAAAATCTAAAGGTAAACCAACATTTAACTATTAATCTCTATCCCAACAAATTCGTTTGCATCTCCAACTTGAATACCAATACATTCAGAATTATCTCCAACAATCTCCTCTTAATTCTGGATTGGATCTGCCTCGATCTTCTTCATGTTACTTTACTTGCCTGCTTGACCTCAATTTTGTTCGACGGCGGCTCTTCCGATTTCTTTTCTTTTATTCCACAATATCCTAATGTAAACAATTAGTTCTCCCTGCTCCTCCTTGCTTACTTCTTATTTTGATGAATTACAACAGCCATCGGTACTCCTCTTTTTCTTTCTCCTCTGGTTGTAGCAATGCACCAACCTAAAGATGTTCCTCTCATAACCTCTTGGAGATTCTCCAAGCTCTGATACCAATTGTTGAAAATCAGGCCAGAAATCCTCTTTTGGTTGCTAACATAAGGCAAATAATTTACCTCGTTTTTCATGCCCTATTGTCTCCATTTTTTACCCAGCTATTTGGTTGCCTTAGAACATCCTTCAACGCACAACTGATTCTGATAAGTGTACCACAATCTGAATCACACAGATTAATCTTAAACGCCTTCATAACCCTTCACATGTTAATGATACTACCACACATGTTCGTATCACGTAGATCCTTGATCGATCTCTTACAAATTGGTTGCATTCATCCATGAGGTTCGTATCACACTACTTTCTTTAATCATCTCATACGATTGCTTTTCAACTTTATCTTGATCGTCTCACATGATCAACTTTTCACTTCGTTTGAACCATTCACATGTTTATGGTTTCTCTTTGATTTCATTTGGTCTACAATCGCCTCACATGCAACATCATGTTCGGGGAATAGAATGAGGGTTGATTTGCAATCCTAAAATGGAGGGTTTGAAAGTATGGTCATCCATTTTGGATTGCACAATTGCAAAAGAACGGGTTGTTCCAAACTTCTATATCGAATCGTAGTGAAACTTGGGAGGTAACTACGTAACTCGTATATTTTGAAGCCCAAAGGTTGGAATTGTGAAATGGTGCCAAGAGGTATGCGTTTTAGAGTCCCAAACAAGACTAATAAGATTTTCATCACAGAAAGCGCAGCTCTGCCTTTGATCGTGTTAATTTTCGAACTATAGCTTCCTAAGACATACATGTTCGTTTTCATTACAGTGATTGTGAATCTGAGGTCTTCAGCCTTGTCCGAACAAGACTGATTTTGAGCATAACCTTTAAGTTTAAGAAAAAAAAGGAGTAGAAAAGTGATAGCGATTGTGATGGTTGTCATTCAATTATTCTAGACTAGCTAGACCAGCTTGTGATGGTTGTCATTCAATTATTCTTTTTTTTTTCAACGACATATATTATAGGATAATTGGATTTCCCTCGGGCAACACCTATAACATCCAGGGCAGCCCACCCCAGGAGAAACTCCCAACTGTGTAAACCCCCTGACCTGGTCACATATCCTTTTTTTGTTGTGGCCATGATTCGAACCCATGACCTCCACTATGGGAAGTCTTGAGACTATCATTGCACCAAATGGAACGGTTCATTCTAACAGCATAAATAAGAGATATCTTAGGTGAACCCAAGGGGTTTTGCCTTTGCAGATTCATGTGATGTTAGTCCGGTTATATGTTTTGAATAGTTAACGAAAACACTATATAAAGTTGGAGCTATGTTGATATGCCTCCTATACGGGCCATCATCGACGGACTCTATCTCCACCGAGGTATTGTCGAAGGACTCGTCTGTCACTAAAATCCTTATGTTTTGTAGTGTTTCCTTTGATGTCCATAGCTAAATACAAGAGCCGACTCCTTTGATGTCCGTAGCTAAATACAAGCTCTGGGTTAAGAGCCGACCACCAAAATAGTAAACAATGAGCATGTGGGGTATAATGGAGAATAGTCTCCTTTTTGCATCAAATCATTCATGAAGGCATCTTTCCATTCATTCAAAGGCCCCTTCTAGATGTCACATACATGCCATAAGGTCTCATCGGATTGGGACCGACTGGATTAGACAACCTCAAGATCAATTACTTTTTATTTTTGTAGTTTTTATTAATAAAACAAGTTTATTTATTATACATTATACAATTAAATTGTTTGTTAAAACTTTAGGAATTAGCTATAAGATGTATAATGTGAAATAGATGGGGCATGAACTGAATTAGCAAGTGATAAGGATCGCAATATGACGGATTTGTGACGAGTATTGGTAATCCCAATCTGATACTCGATTGTAAACAATGTTCCCTAGACGACCGAATAACATCGGCTATTTCGGGTTATTATCCATCGGGTATTAGGTATATGTTTATAACATCTGAAACAAATTAAAATATGAAAAATTAATTTACCACAATTAATTTATCTAAATCCGTCTACGGCGGGGCTCGAACCCTTGACCTCAAGTGGAGCTTCACCTTAACTCCAAATGGTTTCAAATACATTTGTTTTTCTTACCATTCTAAATTTTAAATAGTTTTATGTTTATAACATCTGAAACAAATTAAAATATGAAAAATTACATGCATATAAGCATCATCGTAAAAATGTTTGAATATCTAAAAAATGTAAATTTCATGATGATATAAATTTCAAAAGATAAGTTCATATTTTATAGCATACAAAATATAAGAAATATCATTAAATACATAACAAAAATGAAAATTTAGTTTTCAACATAATTAAACTGCTAGAATGAAGTAATTGAAGGCAATGATTAAGAAAAAATAAAATTTAAATATTTTCTGCTATATAGGATTCCGGTAAACATGTATATATCGTTATATATAGGTGAACAAGTATTACTTAATCTCATATTTGTCTCATACATGTGAATTTTTAAAACTAATCCCTATAGCCAGTCAAATACCTTGATATCCATCCCGGTTGTTTCAGATATTCACATCGGGATCGTATTTTTTTGTCACCCTAGTGATATTCCTCATGTAGGGACGAAACAATGGCATACATGTTGAATTAAAACTCCCTTAAAATAGGCAATTTCATATATATACACTTACAAACTTTAAAAATATCATATATATTTAACCAAAATTAAAAATATTATATATTTATCTTATAAATAAGTAAAAATATCATGCATATCCATTTCATTTAAAAGAAAAATAAGAAATAACCATTTTACCCTTATTTTTTCTTAATTTTAAGATTTCATGTTTATACATTTTTAAATTTAAAACTCTATATTTACCCAGTAAACAATAGTTTATACAAAATATTATATTTAATTTTCTCACTTTCTTTTATAAATTTATAAGCTCTCTTTTATAGCATTTACACACTATATATTAGAGGAACTCATTTTCTTTTATAACAACTATCAAAAACGTGATCGAACTCGCAAACGACGACGTCTGAATGGGTTTGGAGAATTGTGTTGGTCGCCATCTATTTTACGTATGGAATAAAACTAAAAAATTAGGTTATGAAAAATCATAATGGATGTTATAAAATAAAAATATCATTTAAACCGGATATATATATATATATATATAAAACTAAAAAATTAGGTTATGAAAAATCATAATGGATGTTATAAAATAAAAATATCATTTAAACCGGATATATATATATATATATATATATATATATATGACATGTTAGTTTTATTTGATTATATGTGATATTTACTTATTTTTTAGGTGTACATATGAAATTTTCTGTTTCTGAAAATTTTGAATCAAATCACGAACTAAGATTTTGGAAATAACAAACCAAAGGCTGGATTGATTAGGTCAGTCATGTCGGCCAAATGGTCTACTTTCAAAGGTTTAAACCATTTCATTCAGAATCATTTATCCGTATTCTTTTTTTTAATGATAAACATTGTTCATTAATTTGTTAAATATATGAATAAATATCCTAATAATAATAATCATGTAAATCGGCTGGTTGTTTCGATTTATACAGTTAAGTCGATTTTAATGGTTTATGGACATGCGTGCTACATCACACATTCATTGAATCCTCTAGCACATCAATTTAACAACATCGTGAGAAATACAAGCATTGAACCTCCTCACTTGACCGGTTCTAATATTGTGTTAGTTCTTACGATTTCTTGATTATCACTTTCAAATTATTTTGGTAATTAATTGCAATTTTAATTTTTTATAATATTTGTCAATTAATAAATATTTTTACTATATTTGATTAAGTCTGACTTTTTTTCACGTCTACTTAAAATGAAACTTTAACTAATACTTTCACTGAAAGATTACGTCAAGACATTTGGTTGTTAGGCTACCATTTTCTAGGTGTTGTTGCATGTCAATGTTAGATAGTGAAAGAAAGACGTAAAATAATTATATTTATATAGAACTCTTTCTATTTTACAAGTGTTTGTTAAAATAACTTTTTTTCATTTTTTTTTATTTTTTAGGTAAACATGAATGTGATATATGAAGTGTTACAAAATTAAATTACAAAACGTTAATGTGTAAACTCTAAGATATATCAGTTTTAGAATTATGAGTAATTGATTAAAGTACGTGATTTTATTTGTGAATTATCATTAATGAAAAAATTAGAGTATCCATAGACACAGAAAAGTTCAGTTTAATGATATTATTATAAATTGTACAAGAAAGTTCCTTTCCTACGTTACGATCTCACGTTGGAGAGTCGTATTAAAATATGTTAAATCAACTGGCACTATCAACAATTTGTTAAGGATGGTGTTGGGGATACCGCTGAATTTTTTTTTCACACCTCACCTAACCGTCACATATAGGCCTAAACGTGACGGTTGTGACCCAAACGGTCACGTTTCGGCCTAAACGTGACGGTATGTCTCTCGTGAGTCCGGGAATAAAAAGGACACTGATGATACGACTGATGATACGAGGTTGTGCAGACTGCAAAAAGCAACCCTAACGGTCACGTATAGGCCAATACGTGACGGTTGTGTACGAGGTTGTTTTGATTGAAAGTTAACGTTGACAGTGTTGTCGGACACCTAACCTAACCGTCACCGTTGGACCTATACGTGACGGTTAGGTTGCAGATTCAACTTATATTAAGACAACTCTCACCACTCACTCACACACTAAACCCAAAATCAAACACAACTCCCATCACATTAAACCCACAATCCACAACTCTCACCACTCACTTTCATCACACTAAACCCACCATCATACACAAACCCGACACTACCATTTTCACCATAATTAAAAAGAACAGAAAGACGAAGCTTCCAGATTTGAATGAGGAGCCAACCTTCGAAGATCTGAACCAGGTTTAACAAGTCTTTATTTTATTAAGGGTTCTACTGGGACGGGTAAACTTAGTGGTGTGCAAGTTTTTATTTTACGTCGGGTATCTAACCGGCCATTACATTTTCAGGAGTATTTCGTATTCGGGAGTCACCATTCGTGGGGGAGGGGGGAAACCAACCCGTTGAAGACATACGGTCAAGAGTCGTCGCAGCAGCCGCCATTTCCGAATTACAGTCAAGAGGCGTACATGCCACTATTTGGACCGACGGATTACGGTCAAGGGTCGTACCGGCCACAACCAGAACCAGATTACGGACATCTCTCATACCGGTCACAACCAGAACCGGATTACGTACATCTCTCGTGCCAACCAGAACCGGATTACGTACATCTGTCGTGCCAGTCACAACCAGAACCGGATTATGAACATTTCTCGTACCGGTCACAACCAGAAGCTACACACGTGTCAAATATTTTCCATAGGAATGACACAGATGACAGTGAGTCTTCCGTTCATTTGAAAGGAAACGATGGGGATGCGTAGAATGCATTGGACGATGATCGCATACGCAAGGCGACAATTTCATATAAAACAGACAAAGTATGACAACAACTCTTTCGTTTGTTTAAATTGTTTATTTATTTGTTTTATTTACTACGTTTTAAGTCTGACCTTGAAACTATGTCAGTATTTTAATTCTCGTGCGGATTTGGTGGATTGGGCTAAGAAGAGAGGACGCGAGCATGGGTGCATCATTGCGGTCAGTCGGTCAAGGAAAAAAGATGTGGAACTCGGATGCAATCGTGGTGGGGAACCTAAATGCAGGGGCACAGTCAGGCGTACTGGGAGCATAAAAAAATCATGTCCCTTTAAGCTCGTAGGGAGGTACATCGGAAAGAGTAATAGTTGGAGGTTGGACGTGACAGACGAGACACACAACCACGATCCTGTTGTATTTGAGGAGGGCCACGCGCAAATTAGGAAGATGTCTGCCAGGGAAATTGATCTGGTTGAGAGGTTACACCGGCAGCACGTGCGTGCACGTCACATTCTTGCAGCCGTACGTGAAGAGTTTCCCAGTAGCAGATGTGTTGTTCAGGACATATACAACGTCACAGCGAAGATTAGTGCCGAAAGTAAAATAGGCCAGACACCAATGCAGGAACTTGAAAACTTACTGCAATCTGAAGAGTTCGTGTATCACACCCAGGAGAATCCCTCCGCTAATGTCGTGGAAGATATTTTCTTTTGTCATCCTACCTCCTATAAAATGTGGCGCGCCTTCCCGCACTTGATGTTGGTAGACACGACGTACAAAACCAACATGTAAGACATTCCTTTTGTTCAGTTTATTGGTGTAACGTCGACATCGAAGTCGTTTTGTATTGCGCACGCATTTATATCGAGGGAACGACATGACAACTTCACATGGGTCCTTGAGCGAATCAAATATATGCTAGATGGGTATGTGGAATTGTCACAGACAAGGACCTAGCCCTGATTTGTTCGTGTGACTTGGTCTTCCCGGGTGCTTCTAAAAACCTATGCAGGTGGCACATCATGGAGAATATCACCAGAAGGTGGAAAGGACTTTTCAAAGTCAACATTTGGAAAGATTTTTCATACTGGTGGAAGGTTCTGTGTAAGTTTCCCACGGACGCGTTGTACGATTATAATTGCAGGAAGATGGAGGAAAAATTAAATGAAGACGGTAAACAAGGTAAGATTTTCATACTTAATGTTTCTATAAAAATGTATTTTTTCATTTCATATTTTTTCTTTTTTCTTTGTTTCGGAGGTCTGGGAATATATTTGTAATAGTTGGTTGGGTCCGTACAAACAAAATTTTGTTTCTTGTTGGATGTACGACCGCCTCAACTTTGGTGAACATACAACTAATAGAGTCGAGAGCCAACGCGCCAACTTTAAGAGTTAACTTACAGGGACCAAAAATACATTGCACACACTTGACGAATATGTCAGGAAAGTTGTATGGGGCCAGGAGATTGAAATCTCCAAAACCTTCGAGGTGTCCCGTATTAAGATATTAAAGGTCCATCGACTGCAAGTGTTTTCCAGATTACATTATAAGGTGTCTATTAGGTGTCTTGAACTTCTTGAAAAAGAGATGACGATAATGGAAAGGATGCTGGATACAGGAGGTACGTGTGGACACAAGTTGTTGTAGAAGCATGTTTTTGTAACTATAGATTAAATTCTATGTATCGGTGTACTAGGCTAGTACGCAGGAAGGTGTTCCTGCGTACTTAGCTTGTTCACCAGTTGGTCCTGCGTACTTAGTACGTACGCAAGGCTTTTTCCTTGCGTACTTAGCAAGTACTCATGACCAATGCCCTGCGTACTTAGCCAAGTATGCAGGTAGTGTTCTTGCCCCTATAAATAGAAGACTTATCTTCATTTGTAGGTGGAACTTCTGGAACAAGGTTGAGAGGTGTCCGGGTGTGTGCTCCTTCGGTATGTAGTCTGTAATACGGGATGACTTCTATGTTATGGATTACGTATCGTTTCATTATCTTTTGTTTATGTTCGTGTTTATCTGTCTCGTTTCTTGGTTCCCACACAAATCACAGAACAAAACCGTGTATTTCCGCTGCGCGACGAGGCTCTCGGGACCTACAGTTGTGCACGTCCATGGGCTTATCATGTGCTTGTCGTTTGGAGGAACACATCAACCAAGGTTATCTATACTTGAAATA
Source organism: Smallanthus sonchifolius (assembly GCA_023525975.1). Taxonomy (NCBI): domain Eukaryota; kingdom Viridiplantae; phylum Streptophyta; class Magnoliopsida; order Asterales; family Asteraceae; genus Smallanthus; species Smallanthus sonchifolius. The sequence continues at coordinate 72,325,999 of CM042034.1, forward strand.
CATTTTTTTTACCGTTGGCATATGATTGCCTATTGTTCACTAACTATTTTAATCCAGTCACACCTATTCCACCCGAAGAGGTAGAAGCACACCGGAGGAAGCTTGATTTCAAGCCGGCGTATGCCAGAACCTGACTATGAAAAGAAGTTTCACGACGTGAAACAAAAGGTTATGTCGTCACCCAACCCCCACGTAAAAAGAAGTTTGTTTAAGAAAATGTATGAAAGTGTGTTTACAGGCAAAACAAAAAAGAAAGAGCATGAGGTACGTCAGGACCCTCGTGGTCGTCCAAATCTTAATCAGCAACAGAGAAAATCGGACGCCAAGACGTCATAGAAAACTACACCTGACACCGTGAGTCACAACTCGTATACTACGATAGAACAAACTATGCATGAACCGACGAGGCATAGCTTCTATACCCCCCATTCATAGTTTAAGACGCCCAACAACCGTCCTAATCGGTTAAAGGTTGGTTCAAAGGTACAACAAACAGGAGCTGACCTAGGGTTTCCTTTAATTTTGAAACCTAACCACGTGTTGAAAATTATTCGGTTTAAGGATAGCCTCCCCCAATGGATTCACCAATACGTTTCAAAAATAAAAGATGTGCGGCCAGATGGTAACTGCAGTTTTCGGGGGATCGCTGTGGCTTTAGGAAGGGACCAAAATGAGTGGGCGTGGGTTAGGCGAAAAATGCTGACAGAAATGGACAATAACATTTCGTATTGGCGGCCCAATTTGAACCGCAAGATGCCTGGATTCTATGACATTGTTCGTAACAGCTTAGATTGGTTTGACACGGTTGAACCCGCACCCGAGAATCGTTGGCTGAGCTTTCCCGCCCATGGACTCATAATTGCTCAAACATTCAATTGTGTTGTACATTTTATAGGCTTATTTGGCAGCCAGTCTTTTTTCCCGGTGAGAACACGACCAGAACCGTGGTTTGATTATCCAGTTGTAGCACTAGTCGTTGTTAACCGCGATCACTTTATCACCCTAAAATTGGTTGGGGATTACCCAATGCCGAATGTGATATTCTATTGTGATATTCTATTGGCCGAGATATACATTTACAAACGCACTGTAATGGCAAGTTATGTACCAGGATCGTATAAACCAACACGTTACAATGATGGATCGGCTACGAGGCCACCAACCCGTCCCCACTATTACTATATAAGGATAGCCTATGTATTAATGTATCTTTGTTGTGGCTATAAAATCTTACAATGTATGATATTTTAAGTATAAACACATCGTATATCAAAAGTGTCAACGCATACATATTAAAAAAAAGGAAGTGGTGACAGTTCACCCTATACATGACATATGCACCATCAAAACCCTGAAACCCAACTCAACCCTAAAACCCGAAAATGTGACATATTACATGCATGCATGTACGAACGTATAAGGGTGACAGTTCGCCCTATACGTCACATATTACATGCATGCATAACGGTGATGTTTCTACCTACATGTGATGGTTACATGCATGTATGTATATACAAACGTATAAGGGTGACGGATAGCCCTATACGTGACATATGCATGTATATACGAACGTATAAGGGTGACTGATCGCCCTATACGTGACATATGAACATCCTGGAAAAAATAATACCAGAGCCGGTTGTTGCCGCTGCAAACCACACTGGCATATCTTCTTCTGATCCGTACTCGAAATCCACACCCTTACAATTACTATGCTTATTATCAACGTTTTTCTTCCGTTCACATTCACGGTTGGTTCTAATGTTGAGTCTCGAAAAATTCTGATGGAGACTCCATCATATCTGACCACATATTTTTTATTTTAAAAATTCTTGACTTTATTGTATCTGACCACATCTCTAGCAAATGTGAATCCCAATAAAGGTGAACAGTCACGTTTGGTCCCATACGTGACCGTTATGGGAATCCCAATAAAGGGATACCGATCACGGTTAGACCCATACGTGACGGTTGATTCGTATCCGTTACATATAGACCTCACTACCACAGAACCGTCACCACGATCAACCATCTGTGACCGCAATGTGGTATATGTGTATATATGTGTGTTGTATATGTGTATGTATGTGTGTGTGTATATTTGTGATATATGTGTATGAATGTGTTGTATATGTGTATGTATGTGTGTGTATATGTGTGTTGTATGTTTGTGTGTATATGTGTGGTATATGTGTGTATATGTGTTGTATATGTGTATGTATGTGTGTAATAATAATAATAAAAATAATAATAAACCTAAACTTTAAACAGTAAACCTTAAACGTTAGTTAACAAACATTTTAATTAATTATAAATACGGATTTATGCGCAGATATGTCTGGTTCCGATGATGAGCATGAGTTTATTTTAGGGATTGATGACAACCCGCACCTTCTTTTTGAGGCAGGTTCGACGGCACACCAGCGGTTTACGACTCTTAGACGGAGGACGGTGTAGCCCAACACCGTTTTGTCACGACAGTGGTTTGATGAGGTTGGCGAGCTAGTGAGGGCCATAACGATTATTGTGGATGATGGTCCGTGGGAGAGTCTATTTACTATGGGCTGGCCTGCACACCGAGAGCTTACCATCGAGGTGTACTCTACATTTGTGTTCCGGACGCGTGAGCCGGGATTGCCAGAGCTGGACGAGACTGATATTGCGGAGGAACGGGTGGAGGCGGAGGTTACTTTCCGCATGTTCTGGGTTTGGCATCGTATGTCCCTTAGACGGTTTGCTGTTGTCAGCAACCTCTATACCGAGCAGGAGACTCGGGAGCCGATCTACACCACGGCTATCTATATGGGGCCAGATGACGCACACTGGGTCTGGTGGCCTGCGATTGGTGACCATGTGTTTGGGGCCGATAGCAGGGTATCTCACATACGAGACCCTCTTTATCGTTACATGCACCGGCTGATTACCACATCCATCGATGGACGTGGTAGGGGCACCGATAGGGTCTCCGCCATAGACCTCTTCTATCTTCGGTGTCTGCTCACACACACACCCTGCCACCTCGCTCGTGGTCTAGCAGATTACTTTGCCGGTTACCATCTCAGGCAGGCACGAGGGGCGTTGGTCGGCGGCCTGGGATACGCTCATATGATGGCAGGGCTACCTATTACTCTGATTTTGCCACGCGTGGTGGGCCGAGCCACGACGATCGGGATGAGGATCGCCAGGAAGTTCCCGGACGGGCAATGGCGTTTGGTGAGGAAATATGATGTTATAGAGGCCTGGGTGCCTGAGCCGTTGGTGGACCCCAACCCACTGGTTGCGCAAGAGGTCTAGCTTGAGCAGCTTTAGGAGGTGCCCGACGGAGGGGATGATCCGGTTCAGCCGCCGGTCCGGCCGGTGCCGCTGCAACATCCTCCGCGCATGTACCGTGTCGTGCGGTTGCCTGCCGCCACACTGGATATGACTCGGGATACTCAGGCCCGGGTCACGCTCACCGAGGAGATGCTGCAGTGGATCATCGACCACACGGTCGCGGACTATCGGGCCGTCGATAGGCCGTTGTTGAGACCACCACCCCGACAGTTGGGCGACGATGGTGCTAGCACGTCCGGTGCGGGTGGGTTCGGTGCGGGTGGGTCCGGTGCGGGTGGGTCCAGTGCGGGTGCGTACGATGCAGATGGCGATGACGAGATGGAGGGGTAGATAGATTGTTTAGATAGATTTGTACTTTTGTTTTATGTGTATAGAATTATTGTATTTATGTATGCAGTTTTATTTATGATGGTTTTATTGTGTTTGTTTGGTTGTTTGTAATGGTTGTATATGATGTTTATATATGTGATTTTATTTACGAGTAGTTTAACACGTGAAAAAACTCTTAGTTTTACATCTCAAACCGAAAATTAAAACAAAAGCTAGTTTTATAATAAAAAAGACGTGACCGGATTTTAAAAACTATAACTATCGATTTTTACAAACTCTTAATGTGATAAAACCAAAAGAAAAAAAAATCGTTATTCATTTTTTACATCTCAAACCGATAATCGAGGTAACCGGATTTTAAAAACTATAACTACCGATATTTACAAACTCTTAACGTGGTAAAAACAAAAAACCAAAAGAAAAAAAAATAAGTCGTTATTCACTTTTTACATTACAAACCGATAATGAAGGTAACCAGATTTTAAAAACTATAACTACCGATTTTTTTAAACTTTTAACGTGATAAAAACATACATATATAATTTTAAAAAAATAAGTAAGGGGTGACATTTAGCCTTATATGTGACATATACACCACCAAAACCCCAAAACCCAACTCAACCCTAAAAAAAACCACCAACATATCCCGACATTCTTTGGCGCGCTGATTCCAAAGTCTGGTGGAAAAGGATGACGGATTGCCCTATACGTGTCATTTGGTGCCCTAAACGTCACATTTAGCCATATACGTGACGGTTATGGCAAGTGCAGTTCAAAAATGAGATAGTGTCTCTAAAATTTCCCTTTATTAATTCTTAAAAAACATTTATTTCCTCACCAACGCTTCATCCTTCACAAATATCTTTACATATTCACGTTATCATCTCCTTTTATGTTTCTTTTTATAACCAGATTAATTATTACAATAAACTATTTATTACAATTTTATGTTATTTATAATAAAGTATATTTAAATATTATAAAATTTGAAGGAAATTCAAACATTACGTAACTTTTTAATACTACACTGTTAAAAAGACATAATAAAAATATATAAATTACCTATTACAAAACAAAATATTAATTAGTGTTTAATAGACTAGATACTAAATCGGATCAAAGTGCATGATGAACGTCACTATCACGTAAAGGTTTTAATCTTTCTAGGTAACCTTGAAATTTTGTTGTGACTTCATGTTCGTAAGTTGGTCGTCATTCCTTATCATCATTACCCAACCAATAGACATGGCATAACTTGCGTCCTATACAACCATATTATGCAGTATAATGCATACGTACATTATCATTTACTACTTTCAAGTTTCAAGCTCTTGGTGGACCTCGTACAATTGCCCATCAAACTTGAAAGACACTAAATGCTCAATCAACATTCTTTCTTGTAGACTCGGGTCGTTATTTAAACTCCTAAATCTTTGGGTTTGGTGGATATGTAACACTTTTTACTAGTATAGCTAATTCAGGATGTACACCAACCGCAAGACTATATCCTTTAGTGTATTGTGTCTTATTCATTGTAAATTGGAGGTTTATGCATTGTCTAAGACTTGGTTGAATATGGAGGATTGATTGAGCATGTTGATGTCATTGTTAAAGCACACTACGATGAAATATGCATGCCAGATACGTGTGTTGCAACTAGCTTTATCATAATGGTCGGGTATCTAGGGTCACCTCATGTATATTAACCAATCCATGCAACTGAGAAATGTTTTCAAACTAATGCATACAATCAATGCTTCCTAGAATTCCGAAAAACTCTTGCTTGATTGAATGTGCATTTAGTAATCGTTGGATGTCACTATGGTTTGACCTTCTTAGATATTGTTCTGAAAAGAAACTCTTCAATAACATGTGTACGAAAAATCTGTAGACACTTGTTGGTAGTAGTTATACCATTATGTATGTATTCATCGCACGTACGAGTCGTAGACACTTGATGGCAGTAGTTTCACCATTTTGTAGACACTTGATGGCAGTAACTTTGTACAGGTGCTTGAACGCTTGATTTTGTTTCCTTTCACCCAGGTTCGAGTCCTTGGGTTGGGTTTTTTTTGCCATTTTCTCCTCACTTTACTTCAAAAAAAATTCACTGGTTTACATTTAGTTAAGATCGTTGTGGGTTTATTTTATTTTGTACTTTTGGTATTCCTTATATTTTTAAGCAAGCGTTTGAATGTTTTATGTCTTCGGTCTCTCAAACACGCACTTAAGTATTTGGTATCGTTGAAGACTTCCCCTCACAACGCGCGGCCTCAAACTACTAGGTATAACTAAAAAATAAACTAAAGCATTTGAACTTAATATTCAGTAGTAAATTCCAATTTCATCATGTTGCATTGAAAGTGAGATAATGCCCCCATTGGATAATCTTTTTCTTCAAAAGACCATGCATATCTTTTTCACTTCTCAAATTTGCATCTTTTACTTTTAGACTATACATTGTTTTCAGGTTTCAAATTTCCATTTTTGAAACTCATATTAGTTGGTGTGTCGGGCTAATGTAATGTAAGATAAAAGCATGTAACTATAAATGGTATATATGCATTATGTATTTTCTTTCTAAATAAAATGTTTTCTTATTATAGGATTATCTGTCTCGTCCATAGTCCCTCATGAACTATCGAAAAGACATATGACCTTACCATGATTTAAACTTTTGTTACATGCAATATGCGACTCTAGCATTACTTTTTGTTAAGTGTGATTTCTTTAACGTGTTAAAAGCATACCTTAGATACGCCCAAAAACACAGACACATGAGGAATAAGAAAGACGTTGATCTTATTTTTTACGAGGTGAGACGTACAAAGCTTACATAGACTCATGGTTGTGAAACCCTGACGGACTTAGTTACAATAAGGTAACCTGAAATGACTTAAAAGTTAAAATCATCGGGTTTTTTTTTTTGTTATTTTTACTTAAATTTCATATGTTTTACACTATTCTATGAATAAATAAATACCTATAATAATTATTTTTTTGATTTTTTATTTTTGGAACGGCAAGCATTTTATTAAAGAGAAGGTTATTAATCAAAAAAGGAAAATCAAAGTCTCACATTTATTATTTATTTTTATAGTGAAACCATCTTAGACGACACTTTAAGAATTGTGATACTATGCTAACCAAAACCAATTAACATGTTCCCACTTTCGTAGAATAACTTAAGGAAGAAGTATAACTTTTAATCAAAATACATGATAAAATTCGGTTTTATTCGTTTTAAAGATTAATCATGAGTTATAATTGTCGGTACTTAATTAAATAAATGTTGAATCAACACATCCTTACCTTTTTTTTTTTTTGTATTTCTTAGGATTAACAATTAAATTTTAATGCATATAAATCTAAAATGGTTTTAGTGTATAATATCTCTATTCTAATAAAAAAAAACTAAATGATTTTACCACTTAGCATCACCACATTTAATCTCACAAATTGTCCTCTCCTAAAACCACATTTATATCCTACAATTAATATTTCTATATTTAGTCTTTTTTTTGGAAAATTACATAAAATCACATTTAACAAATCAATTAATCATTATTACCACTAACTAACATTTTTTTTAAATTATCATTAAAAGTGAATATATTTTTTTTAAAATAAGAATTAAAAAAATAGGATTTATTAATTAAAATTATCATTAAAGTTTTATTATTAAAAACTAATTTTTTAAAATTTTATTATCAAAAAACTAGTTTTTTTTTATTTTACATATAAATTTTGAAAATACTACGTTTGTATTTTAAATAAATATGTGTTAGAAAAAAGTTTATAAAAATTTAATTAGTAGTTTTTTAATTAAATTTGATATTTATAAATAGTTTTTTTATTTTGATTTATAAATTTTCATACTTACTTTTTAATAAATTTAAGAAACTTGCAAATATTAATTTTTAAAAGTGTATTATATTTTAAACTTTATTTTTTTTAAATGTCGAGATTTTTTTTTTCAAAAAATATGTTTACAGGTTTCAATTATAATTTATAAGTTTTAATTTTTTTCGTACTTAATTTTTAAATTTATATTTAATTGTGTCGAAATATTAAGGAGTGAAATTTTTAAATTTTGAGTTTCAAAATTTAAATTTAAAATACGATATAATGTTGAAATTTAATTTTTATTTTTATCTTTTTTATTATTTTTTTAATAAGAGATTTATTATTAAAAGTTTAACGAGGTTTGTCGAAATTATTTTTTTTATAACAAGTACAAATAGTATCTGTCAATCAGAAAATCTTGATGATTATTTGATGAAAGTTTATAATCTCTTTATTTCTAAATAGACTTACATTATCAGGTTTGTCAAACCATAAATTAGTTTTAAATGTTTGTGTTCCGGTTATGATATTAAGAAATACTGATAAAAAAATGGTTTAGGTAATGTAACAAGACTTCAGGTCAAATCACTAGGTAATCACGTTATAGAAGCGAAAATTATATTTGAAAGCAACATGGGTTATCACAATTTTATCCCTATAATTGGGTTAACATATATTCAAACAAAAGAATTTCATCAAAACTTCAAATAAAAAATATACAATTGTTGTATGTTTTGCAATGATCATGAATAAAAGTTTAGGTCAACCACTTTCAAATATTGGTTTGTATTGAAAGATCCAGTGTTTAGTCAAGATCAATTGTATGTTACATTATCAATAGTTAAAAGTAGAGATTAACTCAAGTTATTAATCTTTGGTAAACATGAAAAAGTTATCAATACCACGTCAAATGTTGCATACAATAAAATATTTTCAAATTTGTAAATAATCATTGTATGGTTTCATTTGACATGTAATTTAATGTATTATAAAAAGTACACAACTTATGAAATGTACTAGTATTTGTGCCCGGCGTGTTGCGGCCGAAATAAATCTTACAGTGAACAACTAACCGATACCCGATAGAAAGTATCGGAAATGATTTTTTTAAACAAAAAAAGTAAAACATCATTATATTAATTTGTAAAATATGGCTATTAAAAATTTGGCTATAAGAAATGAAGGTGTGAATACATAGTACGTATTTAAGGAAAAAGATAGTGACTATAATTATACGGGCAACATAAGTATTTGAAAAAAAATATATATTCTTTTTGTAGTTGAAAATATTAACAAAATTGTATTAGTCTAAATTTTCAAATTTTTTTTTATAATGGGGCCTGTTTTGGAAACTTGTTTCACATGAGAGCCTTGTCAACATTTCTTTTCACATGGAGGCTTATCGCTATCCGGGTTGGCGATTATCTTCTTCTCTTAGGTGTGTCAGACAAAACTGTACTTCCTTTCTGTCACCTTCTGAAACTCGTCATCCAGGAACATGACTAAGTCATCTTGTTCGCCAACATGGAAGGAAAGAAAGCCTTTCCCCACGCGCCTGATTCTCGCCATCTAGGAAGTATAGTTTCCTATAGGAAACTTGCCATCCTAGTATTCGATTAACTCCTATTTTTTTCATTATTCGTGGAAAAAATACTCGCCATTCTAGAGTATGATTAAGTCTGATTTTTGTCTTCTCCCTAACAAAATACTCGCCATTTAGGCACCCGATTATCAAAGCTTGCCAAAGCAAATAGTGTTTGTATGTAATGAATCAATTGTGGCAGACAAGTTGGCGAGTACATGTGAGAAATTCAAAGATTTGAATACATGTGAGAAAAATTATCATTCAAGTTGGCGAGTATATAAATACATTTAGGGTTCGACCATATTTTTTACAAACATTTTAATTTCTGTCACAATGGGTGGAGGGTATCCATTTCCTGATAAGTCTTCGCCTTCGGTACAACCTGCAAACCCTTCTTCTTCAACTGATGAACCAATTACCTGGACTGATGAAGAGTGGAATTAGGCATTTGATCAGGTTTTTAGTCAACTACAAATTGAGGAACAACAGGTTCCCAGTTCAGATATTGGGCATGCCCCTAATTCGGATGAGGGGTACGATAGTGACACCGGAGGGTAATACGTATCTGGTTCTCGGGATGGATATGTCCTAAACTTAGACGATGGCTATGTTCCCAACTCAGACTCGGAATTTGTCACCAACTCGGAGGAGGGGTATGAGACTGACCTCGGAGAAGAATACGTGCCCAACTCGAAAGACGGGTACACTGTTGACGAGTGTCTCAGTTACCATGATCTATGGGAAGACGAGCGCTCTTTACATTCGGATGACTCTTTAGATTCATTCGATCATTATTAAGTTGTTTAATTTAAATTTATAGTTAATGTAATTTTTTATTTTATTCGTGATGAATGTATTTTAATTGCTTTTTAGTTTGGCTATGTTAAGTGTTTGTTTTAATATATTTATTAAACAGTCTGTTTTAATAGACCAACTTTTTATCTCAATTTATATTTAACAGATGGAAATAATAATTTCCGTTAACTCGTCCCCGTAATATGACGTGAGGTGTATGTAACGAACCAACCCATGTTCCAAACGGAGAATATACAAGAGACTTATACGTCCTAAAAGTTGGTTGTTACAACTTTTTTAATTCGTTTAAAAACTCATTTTCTCTCAATTTGGACAATGTTATTTATATTTAATGGATGAAAATAATAATTGCCGTTAACTCGTCCCCGTAATATGACGTCAAGTCTACGTAACGAACCAACCCATGTTCCAAACGGAGAATAAACGAGAGACTTATACGTCCTAAAAGTTGGTTGTTACAACTTTTTTAATTCGTTTAAAAACTCATTTTCTCTCACTTTTGACAATGTTATTTATATTTAACGGATGAAAATAATAATTTCCGTTAACTCGTCCCCGTAATATGACGTCAGGTCTACGTAACGAACCAACCCAACTTCCAAACGAGAATATACAAGAGACTTATACGTCCTAAAAGTTGGTTGTTACAACTTTTTTAATTCGTTTAAAAACTCATTTTCTCACTTTAGACAATGTTATTTATATTTAACGGATGAAAATAATAATTTTTGTTAACTCTTCCCCGTAATATGACGTCGGGTCTACGTAACGAACCAACCCATGTTCCAAACGGAGAATATACGAGAGACTTATACGTCCTAAAAGTTGGTTGTTTCAACTTCCATAATTTAATTTTAAAAGTCAATAAATACTATTTTTCCTCCTATAAATACCATTCAAACTTTTAAAAACTCACCTCAACTCACCATTCAAAACCTCATGGCCGAAGAAAGATACAACATTCATGTGTACTTTCATATTAACATAAATGTAGAAGAACTTAACACCCGTCCAAATGTATAACCTCGACAACCAAACCCTCCCCATGTTTTGCAACCACCAAACCCTCCCCGGGCTGTGCTACCACAAATCCCTCCCTGAGTTGTGCAACCACCAAACCCTCCTCGGGTTATGCAACCAACAAACCCTCTACGAGTTGTTCAACCACCAACCCTCCGATTCAAGTTCCCGTAAACAGTAGGGTTCACGCACCGGCAAACCCTTCAGATCAAGAAACGCCAAACTCTTCACCTGATTTTGATGAGGACCGGTTATTTAAATATGAAATAAAGCAATATAGACGTCAACAACGTCATGAAGAGGGCTACTCCGGTTCAGATGACTCTGTTTACCCTAATGACTCGGACTAATCTTATGTCTATGCTTTATTTTATTTTAATTGTTTTAATTATGTTTTAATCTTGTGTTGATGTTTTAATTATTTATAATATATTTTATTTAGATTTTTTGTTTTTTTAAACCATAAAAAAATCCATTTCCATCCTATAAATAGCAATGATATTGCATTCCATTTCTAACCATCTCCAACAAAACAATCCATTTACATGATTTCCATCTCCAACCATCTCAAAATGACGTTTATTTTTTAGCAAAAAATCTCAACCTTTTTTTTTTCAGAAAACCTCTTGATGATATTTTTTTCTACTGTTATCTTAAAGTTGAAATTGGTGAACTCGGAAATATAACACAGCAGTTTGTCCTTTCCAAGCGCCGTTGCAGCTAGCACTTCCACTTAGGGGTGATCACCGGTCCAAGGGGTTTTTGCAAATAAGCCCCCCTCTTGAAGACCTGATCAACTCCTTTCAACCAATGTGGTATGGGACAACGAGTGTTATGAGCGGATCATCTCCTTGAAACCAATGTGATATGCAGCTAACTAACATTAGTTGTTTGTAAATTTATGCTTGTTTTAATTATGTTTTAATATATTTTTGTTGTTTTAATTAACAATCATCTTTATAATTAAAATTTTCGGACCAAATAATGAAATTGGAAAACATATTTAAAATTAAACAACTTTTAAATAAATTTTAACATAAAATAACATACAAAAATAATGAGATTGAAAAACATTAAAAGGTACGCATCGCGTATAATTCATCAGCTATATATCTTCTGTATCTCAAGCAAGCATCTTGTATATTTACTTCTTGCCACGACAATGACTTGTTTATTACCAGCCTACGCAATAACATACAAATGACCACCCATGAATCAGGACCAATATGACCACCATTAGGAGGCCACACATTTTCACCGGACACTGCTAATTCAAGGGGCTCGTATTCAAGGAATTGTTCTTGACCCGATTTTTCAAAATAAGATATACGTTGTAGAAACCATATAAAATAATCGACAAATTGCACAATAATTTGATGGACGTGACGATGAATGCACCACGAATTATTGCAGGTGTTTGGACAACATTCAAATGGGAAAAATACATGAATATCAAGTCTGTTCATATCAATCTTGAAAAGATACCAGTTTTGATCGTCATCTGATATTGATAAATATACCTATAAAAAACAGTAAAGCAATTAGTTATTTATGTTAAAGAGCTTAAATTTAAAAATAAAATGTAATGTTACCGTATCAACCTCCCACAACGGTGGATATAGTATGTTCGTCCCATCACCACATTGCAGTGCATCAACTGACCCATTCAAAATCTGGTGGTAAAATGAGAGGGTAAATTTGTCCAACGATCGTGTGACGGCGGTAAGCCATATGTTCTTTGAATTTCATCAAACCTCCAAAACATAAGTCTGTTTGTCCAAGAACGAACATGCTATAAATTAAAAATACCAAAAAGGGTTAGCTAGAAATAAAAAAAAAATCTCCTTTTTTTAAAAAAATAAACGTACAATAAACTGTAGATAACCGTTTCCTAAATACCCGAGTATGGTACCCCAAAAATCTCTACTATGTGCATTAACGCCCATATAACTAACCCTACACAATGGCGAATCTCCATTGTAGAAGAACTGTAACACATTTCGTGACCAGTTTTGATGTATACCAAAATCATGCTTCTCCTCTGCTGATGGAATTTCATCATTTGAAGATGACATGTTGTGAAAGAATATGTTATAATGAAAGTTAGATTGTATGGTGTTATTTATAGGGTATGTGGTAAATAAATGATTAATTATTTAAAAAATTAAAAAAATGCATCTTTTTTTACCACTATAAATACAACCTAATACTCCATTTCAAAACGACTTTCTCCATTCATACTCCATTCAAAAACCACTTTCTCACATTCCAACCTAATTCTCAATTCCATCCGAATCCAAACTTATGGTGACTTTTTAGAGAAAAGTTTCACATCCAACCTATATGCTTTTCTACTAATACAACACACACAAACAGCTAAAAACCCTCCTGATTTTATGTTGTTCTATTGTTGTCTTAAAGTTGGAATCGGTGGACTTGGAACTATAACATAACAGCTTGCCCAATCAAAACGTCGTCGCAGCTAATACTCCCCATCAGCGGTGGTGGCGAAAGAACAATGATGCATGTGTTGAGGGGGGTTACAAAACGTGTATCAACCAATAAGCCCCCCCTTAAAGACCTAATCTTCTCATGTATAGGTTTTGATAATAATCATTGCATTTGTGTTTGTTATATCCGGTATTCTATAGACCGTTTCATTTGTGTTTGTTAAAAAAGATATGAGATAAAAAAAGTGTTCACAACAATTACATTTGAAAAATACAACGAACTTCATAATCATAAGATGTGAAAAATAACATATTATAATCTAAGGGGGCAAACAACGCCAGAAATAAATCTGATCGGCCATAAACCGTCGGTATGACATACATTTTCGTTTAAAATCTCCATTTATATTTAGTGGTTTATCGATTACCAGATGCTCCATTAACATACAAACAAAAACCCCTTCATTACCGACCAAGTCGTTATGTGACTGAACAAACTCTTCATTAGCTTCGAACAACATTAGCTTTTCAGAGTATCCAGTGTTTTTCCAATATCCGATGTTGACCAACAAGGCTGTGAAATATACCGATATTTTCAGTAATTTCGGGTGAACCAAGCGTAAATATGTATCACCAGAGTAGTTTTCAGCCCAATACAATACCATATTTATTATCCTCATATCCACTCGGACGAGCATCCATTCATGATTTTGAATACAGAAAGGAAAAAAAAACATAGTCTACCTCCCAAAATGGGGTAAAAGGGGTTAATTTTCCATTATCATAACAAATGACGTTTTTGTTAGGTGATTCAAGATGGAAATCATAAAACTGCGGTGGTAGTATTGTCCACCGCATATCAGAGGACACCACAGTTGATAGCTCTCTATGTTTCCATTTCATTAATCTTCCAACCTAACCTTCTAAATGCTGCAAAATAAAATCATAATATTAGTAAATAAAAATACTACACCAAAAACGTTTTCAATTTTCATATTTAAAAAAAAAATTACTTCTGCTAGGAAGGAACCGTTATTTCGAAAACCTAAAAGACTACCCCCAAAAACGCTTGTCAAGCTTTGGGTATCTATAGAAAACGGCGGAATAACAGAAAGGCTTGTCCCTGTTGTTGTAGAAGCCAACAACATTTTCAGACCATTTATCAGACTCATCGTCTGGAATTTCCCATTTACATCCACCGACATTGTTTCGCGGACGTTGAAAGTTATCCGGTTGGTTTTCCGGTGGGTTTTGACCGGATGACGAAGATCCCTCGGTGTTCTTTGGATGCCTCCATTTATCAAGTATCCAACTAGAAGGTTTACGATTAGGTTGAGAACTATATTGACCATCAGCCATTTTATGGTAAATGATATGTTGATGGTGAATGATATTTGGATGGTGAATGAGACTTGGATGGTATTTATAGAAAAATTGTAATAAGATGATCTTAATTGTTTTTTTGTGTTTTTTTCTTATAATTAAATTTTTTTTTACTTAACTTGACATATTTTGTTTTAATTTTTGAACTTAATATGTTTTCAATTCTAATAATAATAGGATGATAAAAATATAATTCCAACAAGATTAAAAACTTAAAATAACACTAACACAACAATAACTAATCCGTGCCACAACGTGGATGCCGAGTTAACCGCGTCGGTTTTCTTCTAGCAATACAGTCCGTGACTTGGACAACCTCATCAGCCTCAACATCATCAAATTCCTGTTCATCCTCATTAACATATCCTGACATGTTTAAATCAAACAAGTTTTGCACACCTGATAATGGTGGGTTATTGAGTGGCGGTCTCATCGTTTGGATTGGAGGAAATGGGGGAATTTGGGATGTATTTAGTCCGGATGTAAAGGGAAAAATAGAATGTGTTGGTGTGTAAAAATCTGGATTTAGTTGATAACCCGCCTCGTAATTTGTCGTGCCAACTTGTTGTGACGAAGTACCTTCAAAAAAATTTGTAGTACATACGTACTCAAAAGTTTGGTTACCCATTTCATCCACATTTTGAGATCGAATGGAAGACAAAGGTCTTGGGTGATAACTCTCAGGGCTCATGGATGGTTGAGTTGAGTAAGGGACTAGTTGATGAATTTAAATTTTGAGATAAATGGGGTGAATGATCCACTTGGTTCTCATTAGTGTTACCATCCCCTATAACTTGACTACTAGATAAATGGGGTGAACGCCCCACTAGGTCATTAGTGATACCATCCCTTAGACCTTGACTACCTTGTCTTCTACCCCTACGACACGGACGTTGAGTTATAGGTGGGAGTGCAAAGTTCACAACATCTTGTGTAACATGGGTCGGCAGATATCCCATATGGTGTTGTGTATTTGACAAACCCATATATTGGTTGGCCATGTTTCTGATTAACTCCTGATCAGATACTTGATAGATCTGGCTCATTCCGTCACACTACAATTATAGTATGTTAGATAAAATAATTACATATATTTGTTGTATATATATAAAATGTTAATCACGTAGTACCATAACTTGCAACCTAGCCCCATCATTTGGAAACCCATGCAGTATTGGTCTAGGATCAATTGTATATATAATGGTCCGAGGCAGATACCACTCCATATATTCACGAGTCGCAATAAAATTATTAGAGATGACTTCAGTAACAATGTTGTCAATCTGGTTAGTCTATGCGTAAATATATGTATGGTATTCACCTTTCCGGTCTTTATTCCTTCCACCTACACGAATTTTTTTGTGGAGTGTTTTGTGCTCCTGTATGCTTAAAAGGGTGTTTGTAGGGATTGGTTGAAACATGCCAAACTGTCTCATAACCCTATCTGGTAAGTGGGGTGTTGATGCACTTTCCTGTGACAACACTCTGGATAGAGTCTTAGTTTGTATTTCTAATGTCTGTAATTTGTCTTTGTATGTAAGAGTCATTATGTAATAGTTTATCGAGTTGTATTTACTTTTACATAATGTTTGTTGTTTTTCTGTTAAGTGTTTTGCGCACGTACAAGTGCGCAGGAGAAAGCTCCTGCGTACTTAGCAAGTACGCAAGAACACCTCTGCGTACTTGTTAAGTACGCAAGAGCAATTGGTCCTGCGCACTTGCTAAGTGCGCAGGCATCAGGTCAGTATAAATAGGATAGGTTCACAGAAACTAAGTACGCAGAACCATTTGTTCAGACGAACTCAGTTTTGCTAAGTACGCAGCTTGTATTCTGTCTGTAACCGTCGAGTGTTTATAATACAAAGAACGTTTATTGTGACTCTCGTGTTTGGTTTACTTTGTTTAGTAAGACTCTTCACCTAGTCACGGGTATTCCGCAACCCGGTTTGACTAGTAGACCACTTGCATGTGACGATCCGACACACACGAAGGGACCTACAAGTGGTATCAGAGCATTGCTCTTGAATTCGAGTGTTGTAAGTGAGTTTGGAGACGTTTTACTGAGTTTTACAAGCAAAAAGAGGTATTTTTGTTGATTTTTGTGATAAAAAAGGGGTAGCTCTGGAGCACTTTTTTAGAAGCAAAAATCTCTCAAAAACCGATTTTTGTTGTGTATTTGTGTGGTTTGAGCATCAAAGGTTTGTTAGAAACTTGTTTCTGACCCTTTGGCTAGATTGCGTTGATCATCAGCCTATTTTTCACCATCTCCGGCGAGTTTCAGGTGACCGGAAAAGTTTGGTGAGAGTTGCTGAAAAGGTGTCCTGCGTACTTACCTTTTTTGGCAAAAGGTACGGTTTTCTGCGAACTTGCTAAATACGCAAGAGTTATCTCCTGCGTACTTACAAGTGCGCAAGACTGAACTGCGAACTTAAGACATATCCTGCGTACTTAACAATTTACTCCTGCGTACTTACAAGTACGCAAGAGCAAATATTAAATACGCAAGAACATTTCTTAAGTGCGCAAGGCCAATCTTAAGTGCGCAGTAGCTTCTGACTTTTCTGATTTTTGACTAAGTGTTCACTATGTCGAACCTTCAGAATCTTGGAAACATGTTGAATTATGATAATGAGATCGGTACACCTCAGAAACCGCCTAAGCTTTTAAATGTAAATGATTATTCAAATTGGAAGGGGAGGTTTGAACACTATATTTCCTATACCGACTCATCGTTATGGATACCTATTCTTGAGGGATATAAGCATCCCACGCACATCTATCTTGATGAAGAGGTGCCAAAGCCTATCTCTAAGCTTGACGAGGAACAAAAGAAAGCTTAAGATCGGGAGAAGAAGGCTCTTGGCTCAATCACTATGTCATTAACTCGGGAATTGTTTCACAGTTTCCGAGGCTATGACACCTCCAAGGATCTTTGGAAAGCACTTCAGAAAAGATTTGAGGGGAACAGTGACATTAAGAAGAGTAAGCGGGATCTTCTCCGGAAGCAGTATGATCTCATCTCTAGATTCTATCATTACAAACGGAGTTGAAAGCTTTTGAACTGAAATATCCCGATGAAGAACTGGTGGAAAAATTTCTTGATGCTTTGCCACCAAAGTTTGAGATGTATACAACCCTGATGACGGAAAATCCTAAATTCTATGAGTTAACAGTAGATGAGGCTATTGGTAAGATTCAAGCTCATAACATGAATCTTATGAAGAAGGAGAGCTCGGGAAGACCTCAGATACAGGACCCTTCCATGTATCATGGGACGACTTCCACTTCAAAATATTCGGGCTCTGGAATTGCCCTCTTTACTGGACACTCCAATGAAGAAGACCACTCAAATGGGTGTGGTGGTCATGCTTGTTATGCATCCGGATCAGGGTTGGGAACTAATCATCAACACACCTCAAGAAATCCTCCAGCTACGTCTTCAGCTAACCATTCTGCAATAGTCAAAATAGCTGAAGATCATGTAGCATTGTTTTCATCATGTATGCTTGCGTATGAGAATTTCATAGGCGGCAAGCTAACGGATCCCGAAACTATTGAAGAAGACTTTAACCAAGTGGATCCTGATGATATTGAGGACATGGATATTCAATGGAATATGGCCATGCTTTTGAGGAGGGCCAAGCGTTTCCTGAACAGAACAGGAAGAAAGTTCATTGGTGGACATTCTAATGCCAAGGTTGGATTTGATAAATCCAAGGCCAAATGTTACAAGTGTCTGAACTATGGACACTTTGCTCGTGAGTGTCAAAAAGACCGAGCACCGGCCTCTGGTTTCACCAGACCTAGCCAGGGAAACAGCCACGGCCACAACAACACTAGCCACCACAATCAACACCAAGGTGGTTCGTCAAATGCACTGGTAGCTCAGCATGACGAAAACTTTGATTGGGGTGTTCATCTAGAGGACGCCATCATTGCTCAAACACAGGTTGGTCTCATGGCTGAGATCATGGAGCTGATGGAGGCTGAGAGAAAAGAAGCTGAGGAGAAGGAAGCTTCTGTAGCTGTTGAAAAGGAGTCTACCACTGCCGTTGCTCTCATGTCCATTGGAGAAGCACAGAGTTCATCTTCTGAGGTAGATTCTAACCCTTTCTTTGTTATTTCTTGTTCTAAATGTCTAAAGCTAAAGCATGAAATTTCTAAGCTCCAAGACAAAATCGAACCCCTAACTATGGCAGCTCATAATTACAAAGCAAACGAAAAACGTTTTAAAGAATCTGTTGAAACATTAAAAAAGGAAAAATGTGAATATTCTTTACAAATAAGTGAGCAACAAGTTCACTTGGATATTGCGTATAGGGGGTTAGAAAAACGGAACAATGAAATCAACAAACTGCAAAATGAGATCCTGCAGTTAAAATGTACAAATGAGAAGTTGAAAAACTCTCGCTTTGTGGTGGAGCACTACGAATCAGTAGTGAGGAAAATGAAGGGTATAGGTCTTGGTACCAATGCCATTCCTCCACCAATAAGTGGGAAGTTTGTCAATAGCTTGATAGACATTGATCTCACTTGTCTAGATGAGTCCTCTGATAAGGATGATTCCCCTAAAAAGGATGAATCCTCAAGTAAGGCTAACTCCACATCTAGTGAGGAGTATGTTACTGCCTCTGAAGATGGGTCGGTTGACACTTGCCCTGAAGGAGTAGTCTCTGAGGAGTTGCTGACTGAACAGAAAGTCCACAAAAACATTATCACTAATGGTGATAACTGCATTTTAACTGAACCTGATATCATTGAAACAAATGATAAACTTAAGGTAATGCTTTACGGGGGTTATAAAAATATTAACCAAGTTAAGAAAGAGGCTTTTTCAGCTCATTATGGGCTTGGTTACAAAGAGAATTTGCAAAAGTATTATACCCCCAAAAACCAAACTGAAAAGGGTCAGACTTCTGTTCATAAACCAACTCCTCCTGCTCATAATGGAGAATTATCTAAGGCCAGACCTAATGAGCCTTACAAGAGAACTTATGTAGACAAGAGGAACTGTTTTCACTGTGGCTTGGTTGGTCACATTGTTGTGAACTGTCCTTCTAAGAACCAAGGGAAACGACATGTTGTTTCACAGCCTGCTGTTATCCCCAGGTCGCCACCAGTGAAACCATCTCCCAAAAGTCCAAAGCAGAATGTGGTGAAACCACCGGTACAACCTATGGGAAAACCTAAGATTAAATCTGAGGCCAAACCATCTGTTGCAAGAAAGGTAAAGCAACCTGCTATACCTCGTGTGTCTACATCTGGTAGTACACGCACTGGTGAGAAATCTGTGGCTAGACTCTCTAAGCCACAAAGAAGAAGAAGAAGGAATAAGAGGTTGAGAAAGCTGGAACAGCTGACTAAGACTCAATCAAGTGAAGCTTCCACAAGTTCACCGGCTGTGGTTGAGCCAAAGTCTACTGTTCTGGTTAAAAATCAAAAGAGATCCTGGAACAAGAAAGTTAAAGGTTCTCAATCTCGTGTTCCAAATTCATCCAAAGATTCACCAATTTTGGACAGTCATCATGACTGTGAGTTGAAAGAAGTAGTTTATTTTGAGAAGGATGGACGACCCAAGACCACAATGGCTTGGGTCTCCAAATCTAACTAATTCTTTTGTTACTCGTGCAGGGACGTCCGAAGGGTACTATCTCTAACTGTTGGTATGTAGATAGTGGATGCTCCCGGCATATGACAGGAAACATGGCCTTGCTTCAAGACGTTAAACCATTCAGAGGCGGCTATGTGGCCTTCGCCGGAGAAAAAAGGCGGCAGTATCACGTGTCAAGGCATGGTTTCAAATGGTTGTGTCAGCTTTGACAATGTCAACTTCTGCGAGCAGCTGAAGCATAACATGTTGAGTGTCTCCCAAATGTGTGACAAGGAGTACTCGGTGATGTTTGACAAGTCAGAATGTCTGATTCTCAAACCCGGTTTTGAGGTTCCCGAAGACTGGATTCTGATGAGAGCACCAAGATCAAACGACACTTATCAGATCGATATAAGCGTGGAAAAAACCACCTCATCAGTTGCTACTTGTTTGCTTACAAAAGCGACAGAACTTGACTCCATCTTGTGGCATAGGAAACTCGGACATATTTCTTATCGTAAAATGAATCATCTTGTCCGAAACGGTTTGGTAACCGAGGTTCCTAAGTTGAGGTTTACCGTTGCAGATGACTGTATGCCGTGTAAAAAGGGCAAACAGCAACGGAAGTCTCACAAGCCCAAGCTCCAAAACTCTATCGATACCCCTTTGGAGCTATTACACATGGATCTGTTTGGCCCCATAAGTATCAGGAGTATTGGAGGTAAGTCATTCTGTCTAGTTGTAACTGATGATTTCTCACGTTTTTCTTGGGTTCATTTTTTAGGTACGAAAGCCGAGACTGCTGATATTCTTCAATACCTGATCCTGAGCTTGGAATCTCTTTGCAAGTTGAAAGTTAGAAGAATAAGAAGTGATAACGGAACTGAGTTCAAGAATAATTTGATGGAACTTTTCTGTCTCAAGAAAGGGATCCGTCACGAATTCAGCGCGCCGTACACACCTCAGCAGAATGGAGTTGCTGAACGGAAGAACAGAACACTGATCGAGACTGCAAGGACTATGCTGTCTGATGCAAAGCTTCCTGTCACTTTCTGGGCAGAAGCAGTTAATACAGCTTGTCACGTCTTAAACAGGGTTCTGGTTGTGAAAAGGCACAACAAGACATGTTATGAGTTAATCAACAATCGACTTCCCAATCTTGATTTCCTAGTTCCTTTTGGTAGTCCTTGTTCCTTGTTGCTACAGTATAAAGACCGTCAGTCTAAATTTCATGCGAAAGCGGTGGAAGGCATCTTCTTAGGATATGTTGCCAATTCGCCCTGCAAGAGAGTGTACAACATAGGAACTCGTACTGTCGAGGAATGGTTTGAAGTGGACTGTAGTAAACACAGCACTCCACCAGAACCAAAAGGTCCAGCTTGGGGTTTTGATTATGATGCGCTATTCAAGTCTTTCAATCTTCCTGATTTATCCGCAGAAGACGCCGCAAATGTCTATGATTTATTGTGTGACGACAATGACTCCAGTTTTACTACTCGTGCTACTGTACCAATTATAACTCCTGATTCCAATGCTGCATCTGCATCTGGAACTCATGACAGTGATAACAGCGAAGGTGTTCATATTGTTGGAGATGACGCTCAAGCCAATCCTAACACAACTGTAGGAAATGAAACTCCAGCTGATCCAATAAACATTGAATCTTCTTCCTCTGGATCACCGGAAATGGGGGAGTTAAGCACGAATCTAGATCCAGAAATTCAGGAACCGATTGTACCGGAGACGAGAGTGCATAGGAATCATCCAATCGACAACATTATTGGTGATCCTTATGCCGGTGTTCAGACTCGTCACAGAACCATCACTGAGAACACCAGTCTTTACACAGAGATATTCGACACTGGTGTCATGGAAACATGTCTGCATGCTGCATTTGTGTCCCAGTTAGAGCCGAAAAATGTGAAGGAGGCTCTCACTGACAACTGCTGGATTGAGGCAATGCAAGATGAACTGTCTCAATTCCAAAAGTTGCACGTGTGGGATTTAGTTGACTTGCCAAAAGGCTTTCAGCCAATTGGTACCAGATGGGTGTTCAAATGCAAGACGGACGATCGTCATGTTGTTGTGAAGAACAAAGCAAGATTGGTTGTTCTGGGTTTTTATCAACAAGAGGGCTTGGATTACAATGAGGTATATGCCCCAGTTGCTAGATTTGAGGCCATTCGACTGTTCTTGGCTTATGCCACATATGTCGGCTTCAAGGTCTATCAACTTGATGTGAAGAGTACTTTCCTTTATGGTAAGGTGCATGAAGAAGTCTATGTCACTCAACCTCCCGGTTTTGAAGATCCGCATAATATCAATAAAGTGTACAAGCTCGACAAAGCACTTTATGGTCTTCATCAAGCACCGCGGGCATGGTATGAGACATTATCTAAGCATTTACTGTCAAATGGTTTTGACCGTGGACAGATTGACTCGACTCTCTTCATACGGAAAGCAGGAGGTGACATTCTTCTTGTGCAAGTATATGTCGACGACATTATCTTTGGGTCGACCAATGAAGGGATGTGTAGGGAATTCGAGAAGGTGATGAAGTCCAAGTTTGAAATGAGCAATATGGGTGAACTGTCATTCTTTCTAGGTCTGCAAGTCAGTCAAAGAGAGAATGGTATTTATCTACATCAAACTAAGTACGTACAGGACATCTTGTCAAAATACAAGATGAGTGATAGCACTACTTATGGCACACCAATCCCAGTCAATCATGGTTTGCATCCCGACAGAGATGGAAAGGATGTGGACAGCAGGTTGTACCGTGGGATGATCGGATCACTTATGTATCTCACAGCTTCAAGACCCGATATAATGTTTGCTGTATGTTTGTGCTCAAGGTTTCAGTCTCAACCGAAGGAGTCACATATGATAGCTGTGAAGAGAATTTTCAGATATCTGAAAGGGAAACCCCGATTAGGTCTTTGGTACTCTAAGCAGCAGTCATTCGACTTCAAAGCCTACACTGATTCAGATTATGGCGGTTGTAACCTTGACAGAAAGTCAACTTCTGGTGGATGTCAATTCTTAGGAGACAGGCTGGTCTCCTGGCAGTGCAAGAAGCAGTCAACGGTTTCTGTCTCAACTTGTGAAGCAGAATACATTGCTGCAGCTAGCGGTTGTTCTCAGATACTGTGGATTCAGCAGCAGTTGAGAGACTACGGCTTAAACTTCACTGGAACTCCTCTATTCATTGACAATAATGCCACCATGTCCATCACAAATAACCCGGTGAAACATTCCAAAACTAAACATATAGAGATTCGCCATCATTTTATCCGTGATTGTGCTGAAAAGCATTTAATTGAGCTTGTAAAAGTTCACACAGATGACAATCTTGCTGACCTTTTCACAAAGGCATTTGATCGATCTCGTTTTGAGCATCTTGTCAACTTGATAGGAATGTTCAATCCTGAGTGAAAACTAAGTTTTCTTAACTCAATTCAATTCATGAAAGTTAAATTTTTAATTCTTTTAAATTTTCTGTATAGTTCTTTTAGTTTTAAAACACTTAACAAAAATTAAAAAAAATAGAAAATGAAGAAAATTTCAAAGTTAACTTGAGAAAAGAGGAAATGATAGTACATCAGAAATGATCTAAACTTCATAGACTGCTCATATGGGAAATGATTGCGTCATGCTTACTTATCTGTTTCAAATTATTATGTTTTTAATCTGTTTATATACAAGTAATTTGAATTGCCAGTAAGTTGTATGCGTCTTTGAATCACTAGTAGTGTGGAAACTAAATCTAAATTACAACTGTGATTTGAACCCATGTTTGCAGGCGTGTGTGAGTAAAAGATTAGAAAAGATCACTATCAGATAAAGGATGTTAGATTTTGACAATAATTTTCTTTTGAGATCAGTTTTGGGTTATGTTGTTAGCACAATTAATGCGGTTCATCTCACTGCCCATACTCACAAGTATGCAAGGAGAGATTGAATCAAGACATGTCTCTACATCAACCGTTGAGCATGTATTCACCCTTGAATCATTCCTGGTTCATTGAAATCAAATCCAGATAAAAGTTGGATCCCCTTACCCTATAATCAAACACCATGCGCATTATCCCGAATCATCATACCGATATTCAAAGAAGAAAATCACATGAAACCAAGACAAAAGAATCACTCGATTCTGAATCTTATGATTCCTGATAATCCTTATGGATTCTGCTTGATTTTTCTGTGCTAATTGATGTAACTTCATTCTGAAAATTAAGAATATCATTGGAAAAATCTTAGATGCCTTGAGATAGTGCAAAATATCATAGCAATTAAGTGGGGTACACGTTGTATATTTTATAATTAATACCTCATTACACAAGAACATGATACAAAGATGCGTATAGTTTCAAATCTTATAATATTGTCAACTTGAATCACTTGTTTATGTGCTTATTACGTATGAATAAAGAGTAATACATGACATGATCCCATATTCATTGATGTTTATTGTGTATCGTTTTTGCTAAAAGATAGCCTGATATGATCATTTGCTCGTGTCTTTGATAAAAAATAGCCTGTGTAAATGATTGTATATATCTATCTTGAAAAGAACAAAAAGATTTTAAGTTTTTAAGTTTATGCATTGTTCACGTTTAATCAGAAAAAGCCACAAATATTTTATGTTTAACCTTCATGAATTGTATTTGAATCCTCTTGGTTGAATAGTTTTATCTTGTTCGTTGTTTGACTTAAAATATCTTCATAAATTCTGAGTTGAAAAATTGCGCACTTAAGGTTTCTGCGCACTTGTCAAGTACGCACGAAGTAAGACTTGCGCACTTAGCAAGTACGCAAGAGTTAAGCCTTGCGCACTTGTTAAGTACGCAAGAGTTAATTCGTGCGCACTTAACAAGTACGCACGAACAATATCAGTGGGGTATAAGTTTGACACTTAGAAAATGTTCAGGTTTACGCTTTCAAACCTAACGTTTTTCCCCCTTGCAATTTTTCTCTCAAAATCGAGTGTGTTCAAACCTTATTTTCATCCCGTCCATACTTTCATCATCGTATTTCATATCATTGGTGAGATTCTAGGCCAATTCCAACCGTAGATTCGTGACTTATGATCCGACTTTTGACTTAGAATTTTTTTGGTTAAATCCGTAAAATTTTTGGGGTAAAATGGGTTGTTTGGGTAACTAGTGTCTCTAACAAGTTATTAGGATGCCTAATCGATCCTCCATTTTTCCCTTTGGTCATCGATTGATCCGACGGGTTGAAGTCGAACCGTCAGTGGGTCGATCACTGACCTAGGTCAAAATGTGGTAGTAGTTTAGTGGTTTGTGGTGTTGATAATGGTACCATAGGTTAGAGTCACTGATTCCGACCTAGTGGCGACCTAATCAACCCACATTTTGAACGAATTTAAATTTCTGAAAATTTTTGTTAAGGGTTGTTCTTGTGCACTTAGCAAGTACGCAAGAAGTAATTCCTGCGTACTTGCTAAGTACGCAAGAGGAAAATCCTGCGCACTTGCTAAGTGCGCAGGACCAACACTTAGTAATTTTTCTTAAGTCTGAAAATTTTTTCAAAGTGTAACTACTATACGATGTCATGTGTGTCTACTTCCATTGTTATAAATTGTTCTGATTATGTTTTCTGTGTGTGTTTGCAGATTATGGCTCGTGCATTCACTGACGAATTCAACCTGTTAGCACATACCGAACCAGAATGGAAAGGGGCAGCCTTGCAATACAGGGAGATTGTGGATTTTCTGAACAGATCAAAGATAAGCTATGCAATCTCAGCAAACCCCACAGTCTCAAGACCTTACCTGGAGCAATTCTGGGAGACTGCAGAGCACGATTGCACGGTATCCCCGAATGTCATAAGGGCTACCGTTGATGGTCGGGCTATTGCTATTTCTGAGGATACAATAAGGAGAGTACTGCAGTTTGGAGACCTTGCCACCGACCCGACATCCTATCCAGATTACTATGTGGATGGGTGTTGGAGGCAGAGAATGGGATATGTCGGGGAAAGGGACTATGCTTCTTACAAGAAAATGTGGGTATTAGATCAATGGCGTTATTTTGCCTACATCATGATCATGTGCATCTCATCCAGGAAAGCAGGGAAAGATGCGATGGGTCATGACCTTGCAGCAGCCATGGTGGGCTTGTCTCTCAATCGGGGCTACAACTTCTCACGCTTTATTTTCAAAGCACTTAATGACCAGATAAATACAGCTGAGAGGTTTAGGTTCCTTTTATACCCGAGGTTTGTGCAACTTTTGATCGATGATGCGTTGCCAAACCTCCGTGCTATCGGGGAGAGACTGCAAGTGAAAAGGGTGGCCAAGAGAGTCTTTGCAAAGTTTCTAAAGCCAGGCAGTGTAGAACCTACCCCTAAGCATACTGAACTCTTCGGCCACCTGATTAATGAAGCATACGTTGCTCCGGAGGACTGGAACTGGTATAGTCCCAACTCGGGACCAGAGATGAGTGATCACTCTGATGAAGAACAAGATGAAGAGAATGATAATGATGAAGGTAATGATGAAGGTAATGATGAAGGTGATGATGAAGGTGGTGTTGGTGGTGCTGAGGAATCCGATTCGGAGGCTACAGAATCAGATTCTTCTGATTCCGATGACGCACCATCACAGGCACATCCGAGAAGGTCGGCACAGGTAACCCTGACTGAGTCGTCTTCAAAAAGAAAACGACAAAGCTCGAGCAGCGAATATGAGCCGGCTTTCGACTCTGACGCTGCTCTACAAAGACGAAGGCGAGAGAAAACCAACAAGAAAAGGGGCGATAGGCAAGAGGTTACCATCCCCAGGGTTGAAGAGATTCCAACTGTGCAGCCAGTACAAGTTGAAGCTGCTATTCCAGAATCTACCCAACCAGAACAGCAAATGTTTAGAAGGAGGAGAAGGCCAATAGTTCAAACAGATGTGGCAGTCACGGCGGTCACAGAGGAGATTCCTGTGACGGTGACCCTCCCTACTCCAACCGTCCAGGTGACGGTGACTGCTCCACTTCTCACGGAGTCAGTCACCATCACCCCAACCATAACTCCCATCATTACATCCCCCATCCCAACACCCACCAAAGAGCCGTCAGGTCAACCCTTCAACTACGGTGATTTCTCACAGGGGTTCGACTTTGACACAATCTTCTCTTCCCCCATCCACAACCCCGAAGCCTCATCATCTAGGCATCCGGATCCAAATGAAGCTAGGATCGATGTGCTAGAAACCCAAGTTGCTGGCTTGTTGAAGACTATTCAAAAGTCAAAAGAGGATTCTGATGCTCAACAAGCACAGATAAACTCTCTGGCGGATGAAGTTAAGATTCTGCGTAGCCAGAGAACGGGGACTGATAATGTCTTGGCCCAGAATGAACTGTTAATTAAGACTAACGAAATGATTCTAGGCCACAGAACTTCACTTGAGCTGAGGATGGACTTGCAGAGAAAGGAGCACGCAGCGATGGTCAAATTAGTTGGTGAACTGACCGCGAAGCTAGGTGCTCAAGGGGAGAAGGAGA
Organism: Smallanthus sonchifolius; assembly: GCA_023525975.1. NCBI lineage: Eukaryota > Viridiplantae > Streptophyta > Magnoliopsida > Asterales > Asteraceae > Smallanthus > Smallanthus sonchifolius. The sequence continues at coordinate 72,353,872 of CM042034.1, forward strand.
CAGAGAAAGAGAAAGACAAAGAAAAGAAATCCACCGGTGCCGAGTCTTGTCGTCCAGTCGATCTTACTAAGGATGATGATAAAGACAAGGATCCTGAAGTCGGTCCTAGTGGAGGTGAGCACCTAGCTTTGGCGATTGTGCCCATCTCTTCTGTTCCATTGGCTGAGGGGGAGTCTACTCAGCAAGAGGGTGGTGATACCTCAGGTGGTGGTGGCGGAGATAAAGGGAAGTCAGCGGCTGACGTGCTCAAGGACTTATCTGATGATGAGATCCTTTATTTAGAGCCTGACTATTCCAAAGAGGCACAGATCGATGCTCTCCTTAATCTGGAAGAAGGAGAGATCGACTCTGGTGATGACTGGAACGATGATGATGATGATGATGTGATAATCGAGATTCCCAAGGGCGACGGGGAACTAGAGTACGAGTTAGAGGATGGTGAGATCTTTGAAATACCATCGCTCGAATCTCTGCTCGAAACAGACACAGGCTCAGTTGACATGGCAAGTAATGTTGAAGCTACAACTGAAGCCTCCCCAGTCGACCCTACACCTGTGGACCCCGAGGCACCAAAAGAGAAAGACATGCCTTCTTCATCTACAAAGGGTCCAGCTCCCGTGTGGCAAAAGACGTCTATCACAGACAAGCACGGAGCGACAGGTATGATCTTGGCTGTTAGGTTCGAGGAGGACAAGCAGCTGTTCGCCATCAAAAGATCTGGGGGGTTCAATACTTGAAACCTACCAGTGAGGCGTTCAACTCTTTGCCCAAGTATGACCTAGTTAACCTTGCAAACCGCGATCTGCTAAGTCACTCGAGTAATACAGTAGCAATGGGTTTGTGGGTAACACTACAGCGGGAAGCAAGATCAGGGAACTTTGAATACCTTAAGCCTCAGGTGCCCAGAAGATTCAAGGATAAGCACGCTGTGCATCCTGTGACTAAGAAGCCCATAAAGAGATTGGTATACAAGCCAGTGCGATGTGAAACTAAGATTCCCCTGAGCAAGTTAACTCAGGATATTCTTGGTGACATGTGGTACTGGTACGTTGATCCAAAAACAGGCGAGGCAGTGGTTATGGGTAAAGGTAAGTCAGATAGTGGAAACATAGTGCCAAAGGAAGTGATCAGGGTTTTTGATGAAGTCTGCTTCATCAATCTCTCTGTGAACGATCTGGAGGTACTAGCAGACAAATTCTGCATCCACACTGACGAATGGACAAAGCTTCTCTCTGCTAAATATGACAAGGTGATTAAGTTCTGCCTTGATTACAAGAAGAAGATGGAAGCTAAGGAACAGGTGCTGTGAAGACTGAAGAATGAAGACTGGAGACGATGAAGATCCCGAGCTGTTGTCAAGGGGGAGTTTGTTGATGCACTTTCCTGTGACAACACTCTGGATAGAGTCTTAGTTTGTATTTCTAATATCTGTAATTTGTCTTTGTATGTAAGAGTCATTATGTAATAGTTTATCGAGTTGTATTTACTTTTACATAATGTTTGTTGTTTTTCTGTTAAGTGTTTTGCGCACTTACAAGTGCGCAGGAGAAAGCTCCTGCGTACTTAGCAAGTACGCAAGAACACCTCTGCGTACTTGTTAAGTACGCAAGAGCAATTGGTCCTGCGCACTTGCTAAGTGCGCAGGCATCAGGTCAGTATAAATAGGATAGGTTCACAGAAACTAAGTACGCAGAACCATTTGTTCAGACGAACTCAGTTTTGCTAAGTACGCAGCTTGTATTCTGTCTGTAACCGTCGAGTGTTTATAATACAAAGAACGTTTATTGTGACTCTCGTGTTTGGTTTACTTTGTTTAGTAAGACTCTCCACCTAGTCACGGGTATTCCGCAACCCGGTTTGACTAGTAGACCACTTGCATGTGACGATCCGACACACACGAAGGGACCTACATGGGGCTCTACAATTTCCCAACATATGAGATAAGTTTGGCATCGCCATCTCTGTTGACCGTTTGTACACATTTCATGCAGTTAATCAATTGTAGCATCATAAGGCTTCCATTTAAACTAAAATAAATTGTAATTATATTAGTGCAGCAAAATATCATATAGAATGTTAATTGAAAGAGTTTACCATGAACTCATGAATGGAATGAAGTTGAGATCGATATGCGCTCAACACATGTGTGGGTGTTTCAGTATAACTTAACGGAACGTTCCACCTACGAGTAAATAATAGAATAATACACATGTTAAATAATTGTTTCTTTTCTATATGAATAACTATTTTGTATAATAATTCATAGACAGTTAATTCGTTAAAAGTGAAACACCTAGCACCGTATGGCTTGTCAAAATTGTATGGGGAACAAATTTTAGGAGCGAAACCGGGAAATCTTTCCCAAGCCCATATAGTTAACAAAAACATCGGACCACCAATCTCGGTATTCTCAATATTTGTTGCCTTGCACATATTTCTATAAAAAGATGACAAAACAGCGCTGCCCCAACTTTGCCCACCACATTCATTTAATTTTTTTATGTTATCTAAATATCGAACGTGAACCCAGTTACTAGCGTTATCATGAAAAAGGGTTGCACCAATAAAAAAAAGATTATCAACCGAGCTCGTTGACTACATTCTAGTTCGGATGAATCATTGGGAAATTCATTCATGATTTGTCCAAAAATAAACGCCAAGCTTATTTTATTACCTTGGATAGCAGTCGGTGGTAGGTGGCAAACCGTCAAACACAAGAACTTATCAAAAATTTGTTGACCCTTCATGATATAATCAACGCCAGAAACTACATTACCCTCAATCGGTAGACCCCCCAACACTTGAATATCTTGTAAGGTTACCGTTACTTCACCAATTGGCAGGTGAAAAGTTTGGGTTTCGGGATGCCACCTCTCTACGAGAGCAAATATTAGTGCATGGTCAAGCATGCGATTTCCACACTTATGACCCCACTAAAGCCTACTAAAGAAATTTTTTCCATCACATTATCCAGGATAGGATGTTCTTTAATGTACCGCCCGAAAACAGAATCCCCCCGTCTTACTCGTAAGACACCATTATCGTCATCATTTTGCTGATTTTTGAAATAGTAAGACGCCCTATGACTACGGCTTAAAAAAAGAAGATCGTCATTAATCGGACCATATGTAAAACCACCTGACATTTTAGTACAAATTTGTTGGACCCGAAAGTTGTGTAAAAATATGTTGGACCACAAAAATAAACATTCACTTCAACATTTGTTGGACCACAACAGGTATTTATATGCTCGCCACCTTTAATGGTGATTAAACTTATCAAATTACATCGGGTTTTGGCATCACATGCAAGATTTAAAGAATGCTGCAAACCTATCATTCAACCTTGCAGTCTTTATTCACGAGTATAGCTTTTTCAAATGCAAGATTAAAGACTGCCACAAACACTATTGCCTTTTGCAGGCTTTTTCTGAAAATCGGGTTGCTAAATGGCGAGTATCTTTTTAGCTACAAGACAAGCATGAGAGTTAATCATGAACATAGTTGGCGAGTATTTGGTTAGGTAAAAGACAAACATTAGACTTAATCACATTCTAAGATGGCGACTTTCTTACCGGTAGAGGACAAAAAATAGGAGTTAATCGAATACTAGGATGGCGAGTTTCTTATTGGAAACTATACTTCCTAGTTGGCGAGAATCAGGCGCGTGGGGGTGACTTAGTCGTGTTCCTGGATGGCGAGTTTCAGAAGGTGACAGAAAGGAAGTACGGTTTTGTCTGACACACCTAAGAGAAGAAGATAATCGCCAACCCGGATGACGATAAGCCCCCATGTGAAAAGAAATTTTGACCAGACCCTTATGTAAAACAAGTTTTCAAAACAGGCCTCATTATAAAAAAAAATTCAAATTTTCAGCCTATCATAAAACTTTAAATTTTGAATAGATTGAATAGCAAATATTTATTTGTATAGTTAAACACATTACAATGCCATTGAATATCTGTACTCACAATATAACACCCTATTGCCTACATTTTCTTTTTCTTGATAGTTTGTGTTAGGTTTGCCTGCAAATCGTATCCCAATAATGACCCAAAGAGATCACAAAATATCTCTTTTTGTTAATCAATTTAATACTTAATGGTTTTTTTATTAATTACGGTGGACATGTGTCTATCTTCTAAGAATTTATAAGTGAGTTTCCTTTAATTATTATTAGTCGTCTGATGAGAGGGCCAAAGAGGAAGCCGAGAGAGCGGTTGTGGTGGTTAGCAACGGTTGATGACGTAGAAGCCAAGACATAGTGCCATCAACACCATCAACACCATAATCATCTTCATCTTCATCTTTGTCGATGGTTGAAACAGAAAGGAAAGAGGACAGAGCCGCCGCCACAGGCGGTGGATGGTGCCGGAGAGGAGATGGCAGAGGCCGCAGTGTAGGACAAAGAGGAAGCCAAGAGAGCGGTTGCGGTATTGGGGGGGGGGAGAAAGGGTGTCACGGTTGGCAGAGGTTGAAACAGAAAGGATGGAAGACAGCGTCTGTGGCGGCGACTGGTGCCGGAGAGGAGATGGCAGAGGCGGCGGATGTTCGGTGGTTGATGTTGTTTCGGGCTGACGGTATTAATAGGCGATGAAGGATGATTATTGTGAATCGATGCGTCGCTTCACCGGAAGACACAATTTACGGGGTATGCAAACGGCGTACTTAACGGCGGCATGGTATGGGGTTATGGCGATTGTGAGAGGCTGGAGGAATCGGAAGGGATGATATGGAGAATGTGGATGATCAAAAGTTAGAATGAAGGAGGCATGTTGACGGTTTTAAGACGGGGTAATTCATGGCGGCATATACCCGTCCGTTGACGGCGGCGAATGTTGTTGACTTAGGCAGATGTTGTCGAAGGGTGTTTTGACGGAACGGAAAAGGGGTGACGGCAGATGAAACGGAGGCAATGAAGGAGACGCTTTTTAAGGTTGATTTAATAATTTTCATATATTTTTTGATGTATTACTTTCAGTTATCCATATAATTTTAACATGTAACAAAATAAAAAGTTACAAATACAGTATCAAATTTATATAGAAAAAATTGTTATAATATTTATCAATATAATTTTAACGTTTCACCCCGTATAACACACGGGTGTTAAAGCTAGTATGATATATTATGTTTGTTTTTAACTTTAAAATCCAAAAGAAAAGAGAGCTTAGAACGTAAGATTAAAGCACCACTAAAAAAATGTTACTTGCAACATGAACCATGACGGAATAGTTTCGTCACTAATTTTTTTACGGGTATGTGACATAAATCATTTGTCGCTAACCTTAGAGTTGAGGTGGTGAAATCCCTTTAACCTTTAAGTACCCTAAGGATTAGTCAATCAAAACACGCAATGTAATGTCACGTCATTAGTACCATAAACAAAAAGGGTGGGAAACCTCTAACTACCCTACCATTTTTTTAAACAAAAATTTACAAACACAAATAAAATACATTAAAGATAAAATTAAAATTAAATTAAAAAATAAAAGATACAAATAAAACATAAAATTTTAAAATAAAATTAACCAAAAAAATAAAACATTAAAAATAAAAATAAAATGAACAACTAAAAATCGCAAGGCCAACTGTATTTTGTGGCCATGTCACGTTTGCGTTGCAGGACGATTTGCAAAAACGGTTCAGGGATACCGCCATACGGTTCGAGAAAGGTCTTAATGACCCGGACATATTGTTTTTTTCCGGATAGCTTCTCGTTGTTCTTCCATCATGGCCAATTTTGTATCGCCCAATTTCTTTAGAATTTGAACTTGTGTAATTGTCTGACTTCGATGTTTTTATTTTTATTTTTGGTATTGAGATTCAAATTTCGCACCCAGAACCGGAACGGGTTCCCATTTGTCATGGTCTTTTACAATCTCTCATCCGCTCATATGAGAGAAACCTCTCTTATCGTATCGTTTTTTATACTCTTTCAACGTTTTTTTTAATTATATATGCATTATAGGTTCCACTAGCCATCAATGTTTCTACATTTTTTTTAAAATAAAAGCTAGTAAGTTAATATTAAACTTATAAAATAATAACTTAAAAGTAAAGTATATTGCTTGGATGTATAGTCCGTTGAAATGGGACACCTTCGTATTCATCGCGCCCCACTTTGAATTTAGTTTGTGGAATGTTTGTTCGGTTCCACCAACATTCTTCTTAAAATGATTAAGCACTCGTCCCCAAAACGATGAGCTATTTTGTTGATTTTCAATTATAGGGTCTTCGGAGATCCGAATCTAAGCCTTGGCTAAGGCAACTTCCTCATGATCCTCCCAAACCTTACGAGGCGCCCGGTTTGTGAATTTCCTTTTAACTTGAACGGTGTCATCTTGTTCTTCTTGTTTAGAATGAAAGCTGGTTGGGGTCCTTCGAGTTGTGGAATCACAAATGACCAGGTGCAATTTGGGATTGCATTGATGTTTAGGTTGTAGGATTTTGGTAGAATTAAAGATACTGGGCCTGAACGAAATTTTGGTTTATAGGTTTATTGGATCCATGAGTAAAAAATAAAAGTATTGTAAAAAAGTAGGAGTGGGACAAATTTTGTTTGGTATAAAATTATGTATTTGTGGTTTGTATTTATAGGGGGAATTATTTATTTATTATTTTATAAAATAGCCTAACGGCTATATTTGAGGTCCAACGGTATAATTTTAACGGTCAAAAACTCCACGGCAAACAGCTTCATGAACACAAGCCTTGCACTACTCGTGAGGAGGGTAGTGTGGGTAGACTTGTCCTTCACAAGAAAGATAAAAAAATGAAATTCAACAAAAATATTGTTGTCTAAACATAATAATTGAATAGACAAGAGTTGCTTTTTAATTTCAAAAACGTGAAGAATATCATATATTTAAAAATATTTGTTTGACGGGTGAATTTTAGAGGAGCCAGTATGAAGAATAGGAAGACCTTTATCATTGGCAACATGAAGGAAGTCATTACCATGATATGCCTCAGAGTTGTCAAAGCTTGTCAAGTATGGTGCTATGTAACTGTTGGCTCATTGTCTAGAAACCATGTGGAGCCTCCTGGAACCAGGTTGTGACTGATAATCTACATAGTTGGCATTGGGACGGTTGTAGATAGTTTATGGATCACGATTCGGACAATCAAAGGGGACATGCCATATTCCACACTTGTTACATGTACCATATAAACTGCGTTTTGTGCAGTGAACTGACTACGGTTGTCACCACGGCCTCGACCTCTGTTGTTGTTTTAATAGCACCCACGAACCCCTGCGTACTCAATTGTTGTTATTGCGAAAAGTCAAAGGACGGGCACTGTAAAACACTTGGGGTGGATGAGATGCAGTAGTAGATGTGGGAATCAACTGATTACCAAGTTGAGAGGCTAATTGTTGTAAGGATTGAATCTATTATGGCGCTTGAGCAAAAATTCTGTCAGCGGTAAAGGCAGTGGTTGCAGTTGGTCGTGTCTATTTTGTTACCATTTAGTCATGCTCAATGAGAAGACCATAAAGCTCCTTGAACGCTATAGGGCTATGGCGGGCAAGTAAAGTGGATTTGAGGCCATTTTATACCTCACGCAATCCAAAGATAACGTACAAGACTAGATCCTTGTCCTTTACTTGCTCACCAATGTTAGCAAGAGTAGATGCATGCTCTTGTGCACGGCTTGAATAAGCGAAGGTGACTCATCATCATTCATATTAAGTTGAAGAAGTTGTGTCTTAATGTAACATCCCAAAATTTAAAGAAAATAAAAGTCCAGGGGCTAAAGTGCAATTACCCCAAAGTCAGAGGACCAAAAGTGCAAAAATAGTGAAAATGGACAGATGTCGGACCAGCATCAGAATCCATATCGGTCCGACATGTAGGGAACAAGGATTCACTCTGGAGATGCCACATGTTGGGTTACTCACCTTGGGGTCTGACACGTATAAGTAGATGTCGGACCGACATCCAGGCACATATCGGTCCGACATGTAGCGAGTAATGCAAATAAACCGACAAGAAGGATGTCGGACCGACATCCCCAAAGATATCGGTATGACATAAGTCCCAAATCAGCCCTATAAATAGAAATAAATTGTCGTTCAAAATGGAAACACACACTAACACCATCACCACTACATACACACGAATACAGAGGCGACTATTACGAGCGCGGAAGTTACGAGTGCGGTACGCAACAAGTACGGTTCGAGTTCGGAGGAGAGTTTAAAGCGAGGAACGAACTTAGGTACTACCCGAGGATAAATAAGTACAATGGACCCGTACCCTAGACACGATTATGTGAAATACATGCTTATATAATATGATTATGTGATATGTGATATGATGAGGGTACGGGGTTGTAGGATCGGTGATTACAAGATGGTTCTAGTCTAGTTGAGATTGGCGGAAACAATCACAACTATGCAATGTAAACAGATAAACAAAGAGAATACTGATACCTGCAAATTGTATTAATCTTCAATGTTTACAAGATTACAGAGAAAACTCTAAGGAAACACACTTGTACAAATGTAAGATACAATACATATAAAGGAACTTAGAATCAAGACAAACCCTTGATTCTAAGGATCAGATCAAACACAGACCATTGATCTTGGATAGTTACAAGCTATACTACAATTGGTAGACAAGTAAAAGACAAACTGCAACAAACAGTTGTGTTCTGGTAAAAAGTCTTCTTGGAATCTTTGCAGGAGATATCAGAAGTGGTTTGTCTTTAATCATCTGCACCAATAACATTCCTTCTGCTGATAGATGTGTCAGTGTTGTAGCAGAGGTGTCAGTAGCAAAGTCAAAGCTGCTGATGATTTGCCTATCAGCAGCATCAAGTGTTTGATGCTGCTGAGAAGCCTATCAGCAACAACTCTGGACTTCAGCAGATAAGGCTATCCGCAGCATAGTTGTTCATCAGCAGGAGAACAACTATCCGCAGCAACTAACCTTACCCGCAACAGCTTGTTGGTCAGTAGCAAAATTGTGTAGTCCGTAGCAGTTGTACTTAGAGAATTTTGTAGCCATCAGTATTTATCTCTACAAACTCCCCCTAGACTGATGCTACCGAAACTTTCATACTGCCTTCGTTGCTGAAGCTTTTGCATGTTGGCAACAATCCTTGTTGTTTCATATCCTCTAGGGTCCTTGCTTGGATTGTCAAGAGGAAGTTCAGATAGAGACTTGATGTCCTTGCTTGGCATGCTAAAGATGGCCTTGCTAGAACATCTGATCTTCTGACCTCTGACATTTTTCACAGTGTATTCATTCTTCTCAGCATTGTAGGACCAACTAGTGAATGTAAAGTGGGATTGGAGAGGTTTAGCATCAATGATTACATCTTTGCTAGGATTGAAGTGATGTTTGATCACTAGAAACAGATGCCTCCCACTTTCATTCTCATGCTCATGAGCTTCACCCAGCTCCATCATTCTATGAAGATCAGAATCTGGAAGCTACATCACCTCATCAACAGATCTGTAGATTGATCTTTTTGCCTCTGCTCTTCCCGTGAAGACTTCAAACCGTTGATCTTGAGTGATGTAGAACCATACTACAATTTCTCTTGAATCTTCTGGTGTGGTAGTAGGTTTGGTTTTCTTCTTGGGACGCTGTTGATGAGGAGGAGCTGGGTGAGAGGATTTGGACTCTTGGGGTGGAGAGGAGGGAGGTCTAGGAGGGAGAGTGGAAGGTTGTTGGATGGAGGAAGGAGTGGATGAGGGAGTAGGCTTGGGTTCCTTTTGTTTTCTTTCATCAGTTTGAGTGTTTACCCTTCTTTTTGAGCATGTCTTCCCCAGTCTCTCTTCCTCTTCCTTCTTAACTTTGACATATAAGGTTTGCAGGTTCATGAAGCTCATGGGACCCAGCCTCTTTCCATCCTCACCTCTAGCCTTCAGGAAGTCCATCATCACCTTCCTTTCTTCATGGGTTCTGACATTGAATGCAATGGTCTTACTGGTTTTCTGTTTGGCTTTTTCTTCTTCTTCAGCCTTTTTCTTATTTGCTAGTTGACCTTGCTGTCCCATGAAAGCCCTATATATTTCTTTATTTGATAATTTCTCAAGGTAGTCTACATCCTCACCTTGAGAAATCAGAGCTTCAGTCCACTCCTCTCTCATTTCTTTAGCTAATTCAGAGTCAATTATATTATGAATTTAGCTTCTTCTCTTCTCTTCTTCTCTCTCTCTTCTTCTTATTTATTAAGTTGTTCCTCCAGTTGAAGAGCTAAAGCTTCATCTTCTTTCAGTTGTGTAGCTGCAAAAACTTTAACCTCAAATTAATCCAGTTGCCTAGCATACAACTGGATCTGCTATTCTTGGAGGAGTATGACAGCTTTCCTTTCTTGAATCTTTTTTAGCTCAACCATCTCCTCCTCTTCTCTTCTCCTTTTCTTTCTTCTCTTTCTCTATCCTTTCTTCTTCTTCTTCAGTCATGATACCCTTCCTTTTGTCTTTATTGAATGCCTCTGCTTCAGCTTCATGGATCACAACAGCAGATGTGAGAGATGCTGTTGAGATCTCAGCTTTTGCTTCATTGGCAAGTTGAGGAACAGACAAAGTGGAAGGGACTTCTTCATTCTCTTCCTTCTCCCATTCATTTCCCTATGTAGTCTTATATGCCTCTTTAATGTTCTGTGCAACCATTTTTCTTGATTCTTCTGCTATATTTAGGATGACAGATGGTGAGGAGGGAATGGATAGGTCTGAGTCAGAATCATCCATTGCAATCTATCCCTCCTTTTCAAAAAAAGCTTTGATGATCTTGATCATCTCTTGACTTTCCAAGGAGTTGATGTTGCAGATGTGTATCCTGAGTTCAAAGACCTTGTGCAAGAAGTCTAGGTTGAGGAGCAGGATTTCTTGAATGTTGTTAATTATGAAGGATGAGCCATCACACAGGAAGAACTAAAAGCCAGAGGACCCGGTGCTTGACCATCCATGCACTTCCAGACCCCTGACCACTTCATTATATAAGAATCTTCTGAAGCGAAGTACTTGTTCTTCTGTTAAAGCCCTGCTCCTTATCAAGTCAAGTCTTGGAGCTTGTCTTTGTTCAGCTGCTCTTGAAGACTCTGCAGTGTTTGGATAAGCCAAGTTGTTTGCTTCTTGAAGAAACCGTTCAAACCAAGGCACGTTATCCTCCATCAAATCGTAGAATATGTCAATTGCAAGTTCAGCTGAGAGACCTGTGGATGTGTTGATGCATCTTGTTAAGTATAGATCCCGGACTTTGAGTGGATTCAGTTTATTCCAATTTAGCTCTTCTATTCCACCAAATTCCCATCCAATCCAGAATCTCTCAGATAGACCATCATACCCCCATTCTAGAATGGAGTTAAACTCTAGCTTATGTGCAGTCAGTGTGAATTGAGGGGCAATGGTCTGTCTTGATATGCTTGCAGCAGTTGGAAGTATGCTGAATGATAAGGGTGTGTCTTCATCTTCGTTTTCATTCTCCAAGGCCTCATCAACAGCTCTGACAACTAACTTCCAGTCCTCAGAGATTTCTTCCTCTACATCGACTGAGTCTGGCAATTCATGAACTTGAACAAAAGCAGGCTTGAAAAGTGTACTTTGAAAGGCAGCCTGCTCTTGTATCTAGTCATTAAGACTGTCCTTTTCATCTTCAACAGTAACTATCTCCCCCGTTTTTGTTACATCAATGCATAAGGTTTCATCCGTTTGAGTTCCCACTGATACAAGGGTAGGAGTAGTCACAGGTGAGCATTGATAGGCTTCATGCATAGAGACTTGGTGCTTTAGTTTGGACACCACAGCCTCTAGCATAGCCACCCTGGCAGTCAATTCCATGTTTTCCAGTTTCAATCTGTCCTCATCCACAGTTGTGGTATCCTTAGAACTAGATGGGGCCTTAGGCCTAGCCTCTGCATCCCCATCACCCTGGTTTTCTTGACGCCTGGGATTCCTCTCAGTGAAGAGTGTTTCAAGAGAAACATCCTCACTGTGAGTTGCCATGGTTGGGGACTTAGTAATGTTATCACTGTCCTCCTGGTCAATTGATGTACCAGAAGTAGTGATAGCCCCTTCCATATTCACTCTATCATCACTCCTAGAGTGAACCTTCTCAGGTGGTGAACTTGGGCTGGGTACTTTGGCAGCCAAGTCAAACAGTACCTTCGAGATAGTGGCAGTTGGAGAAGGTACATCATCTTGACATGGTGCCTCTGTACTTAAGTTCAAAGAAAAAAGAAGAGTGTATAGGCTCAAAGGGTTGTTCTATGGATCCGGATGTGATCCTGATCCTAATAGAGGGTCTTCCAAGGAATTCTCTCTAATAATTTGGCTATCCCTTATGATATTCTCACCAGAATGTTAGGATTCTGAATGCAGGCTTTTAGGTTGGGATTGGGCCTAGGAGACAAGAATAGAAGGAGTCTTCTTACTCCTTTTTCTTTTTCTGGGATAACTTGCCTCAACTGGAGCCCTGTGTTCCGGTTAGGCTTCTAAAACTGGGGTAAGTATTTGTTGTGCATGTGCATCCTCAATAGGATGCACATGGGTTCGAACAATGGAAGCTATTTGATGTTCAGGTTGTGAAGTGGAGGGTGTGGGATCAGCATCAGCTGGGATTGCCGAACTTTCACCCTGGGTGCTTTGTATGTTCAGCATTGTAGATAACAATGGAACATTGACTATCGAGTCTATATTTGTGAGGTTGACGCTTATCAAATAAGTATAATTATTGGTGTTACCGAATAGATGGATATTCAGGTTTTTAACCGTGAACAGGGGTTCACGAGTTGGGTCTTGGGCCAGCTATGGGCCGAGAACATGTATTATGGGCTTAGTTTGTTTAGGCTTAGTATAAATATATGTTTATGTAACCTAAAATATGAGAGCAACCAGAAAAACATTTCTGAGAGTGTTAAACGTGAGGAAAAGCCGTCTAGTGTGTTAGCGGTTGTTTTGTGTTTTCTCTGTAATTCCTTTGATCAATACAAGAGTATTACATTGAATTTATGTGTTCTTGAATCACCACGATTACTAGTTTCCGCCTGTGATTGTGAGAGTTTGATATCTAGTATTTGTTATTCGAATATCCATCAAGGTTGGGACTTACAATTAGTATCAGAGCCATTGAAGTCATATGAGAGAAACCTCTCTTATCGTATCGTTTTTTATACTCTTTCAACGTTTTTTTTAATTATATATGCATTATAGGTTCCACTAGCCATCAATGTTTCTACATTTTTTTTAAAATAAAAGCTAGTAAGTTAATATTAAACTTATAAAATAATAACTTAAAAGTAAAGTATATTGCTTGGATGTATAGTCCGTTGAAATGGGACACCTTCGTATTCATCGCGCCCCACTTTGAATTTAGTTTGTGGAATGTTTGTTCGGTTCCACCAACATTCTTCTTAAAATGATTAAGCACTCGTCCCCAAAACGATGAGCTATTTTGTTGATTTTCAATTATAGGGTCTTCGGAGATCCGAATCTAAGCCTTGGCTAAGGCAACTTCCTCATGATCCTCCCAAACCTTACGAGGCGCCCGGTTTGTGAATTTCCTTTTAACTTGAACGGTGTCATCTTGTTCTTCTTGTTTAGAATGAAAGCTGGTTGGGGTCCTTCGAGTTGTGGAATCACAAATGACCAGGTGCAATTTGGGATTGCATTGATGTTTAGGTTGTAGGATTTTGGTAGAATTAAAGATACTGGGCCTGAACGAAATTTTGGTTTATAGGTTTATTGGATCCATGAGTAAAAAATAAAAGTATTGTAAAAAAGTAGGAGTGGGACAAATTTTGTTTGGTATAAAATTATGTATTTGTGGTTTGTATTTATAGGGGGAATTATTTATTTATTATTTTATAAAATAGCCTAACGGCTATATTTGAGGTCCAACGGTATAATTTTAACGGTCAAAAACTCCACGGCAAACAGCTTCATGAACACAAGCCTTGCACTACTCGTGAGGAGGGTAGTGTGGGTAGACTTGTCCTTCACAAGAAAGATAAAAAAATGAAATTCAACAAAAATATTGTTGTCTAAACATAATAATTGAATAGACAAGAGTTGCTTTTTAATTTCAAAAACGTGAAGAATATCATATATTTAAAAATATTTGTTTGACGGGTGAATTTTAGAGGAGCCAGTATGAAGAATAGGAAGACCTTTATCATTGGCAACATGAAGGAAGTCATTACCATGATATGCCTCAGAGTTGTCAAAGCTTGTCAAGTATGGTGCTATGTAACTGTTGGCTCATTGTCTAGAAACCATGTGGAGCCTCCTGGAACCAGGTTGTGACTGATAATCTACATAGTTGGCATTGGGACGGTTGTAGATAGTTTATGGATCACGATTCGGACAATCAAAGGGGACATGCCATATTCCACACTTGTTACATGTACCATATAAACTGCGTTTTGTGCAGTGAACTGACTACGGTTGTCACCACGGCCTCGACCTCTGTTGTTGTTTTAATAGCACCCACGAACCCCTGCGTACTCAATTGTTGTTATTGCGAAAAGTCAAAGGACGGGCACTGTAAAACACTTGGGGTGGATGAGATGCAGTAGTAGATGTGGGAATCAACTGATTACCAAGTTGAGAGGCTAATTGTTGTAAGGATTGAATCTATTATGGCGCTTGAGCAAAAATTCTGTCAGCGGTAAAGGCAGTGGTTGCAGTTGGTCGTGTCTATTTTGTTACCATTTAGTCATGCTCAATGAGAAGACCATAAAGCTCCTTGAACGCTATAGGGCTATGGCGGGCAAGTAAAGTGGATTTGAGGCCATTTTATACCTCACGCAATCCAAAGATAACGTACAAGACTAGATCCTTGTCCTTTACTTGCTCACCAATGTTAGCAAGAGTAGATGCATGCTCTTGTGCACGGCTTGAATAAGCGAAGGTGACTCATCATCATTCATATTAAGTTGAAGAAGTTGTGTCTTAATGTAACATCCCAAAATTTAAAGAAAATAAAAGTCCAGGGGCTAAAGTGCAATTACCCCAAAGTCAGAGGACCAAAAGTGCAAAAATAGTGAAAATGGACAGATGTCGGACCAGCATCAGAATCCATATCGGTCCGACATGTAGGGAACAAGGATTCACTCTGGAGATGCCACATGTTGGGTTACTCACCTTGGGGTCTGACGCGTATAAGTAGATGTCGGACCGACATCCAGGCACATATCGGTCCGACATGTAGCGAGTAATGCAAATAAACCGACAAGAAGGATGTCGGACCGACATCCCCAAAGATATCGGTATGACATAAGTCCCAAATCAGCCCTATAAATAGAAATAAATTGTCGTTCAAAATGGAAACACACACTAACACCATCACCACTACATACACACGAATACAGAGGCGACTATTACGAGCGCGGAAGTTACGAGTGCGGTACGCAACAAGTACGGTTCGAGTTCGGAGGAGAGTTTAAAGCGAGGAACGAACTTAGGTTCTACCCGAGGATAAATAAGTACAATGGACCCGTACCCTAGACACGATTATGTGAAATACGTGCTTATATAATATGATTATGTGATATGTGATATGATGAGGGTACGGGGTTGTAGGATCGGTGATTACAAGATGGTTCTAGTCTAGTTGAGATTGGCGGAAACAATCACAACTATGCAATGTAAACAGATAAACAAAGAGAATACTGATACCTGCAAATTGTATTAATCTTCAATGTTTACAAGATTACAGAGAAAACTCTAAGGAAGCACACTTGTACAAATGTAAGATACAATACATATAAAGGAACTTAGAATCAAGACAAACCCTTGATTCTAAGGATCAGATCAAACACAGACCATTGATCTTGGATAGTTACAAGCTATACTACAATTGGTAGACAAGTAAAAGACAAACTGCAACAAACAGTTGTGTTCTGGTAAAAAGTCTTCTTGGAATCTTTGCAGGAGATATCAGAAGTGGTTTGTCTTTAATCATCTGCACCAATAACATTCCTTCTGCTGATAGATGTGTCAGTGTTGTAGCAGAGGTGTCAGTAGCAAAGTCAAAGCTGCTGATGATTTGCCTATCAGCAGCATCAAGTGTTTGATGCTGCTGAGAAGCCTATCAGCAACAACTCTGGACTTCAGCAGATAAGGCTATCCGCAGCATAGTTGTTCATCAGCAGGAGAACAACTATCCGCAGCAACTAACCTTACCCGCAACAGCTTGTTGGTCAGTAGCAAAATTGTGTAGTCCGTAGCAGTTGTACTTAGAGAATTTTGTAGCCATCAGTATTTATCTCTACAAACTCCCCCTAGACTGATGCTACCGAAACTTTCATACTGCCTTCGTTGCTGAAGCTTTTGCATGTTGGCAACAATCCTTGTTGTTTCATATCCTCTAGGGTCCTTGCTTGGATTGTCAAGAGGAAGTTCAGATAGAGACTTGATGTCCTTGCTTGGCATGCTAAAGATGGCCTTGCTAGAACATCTGATCTTCTGACCTCTGACATTTTTCACAGTGTATTCATTCTTCTCAGCATTGTAGGACCAACTAGTGAATGTAAAGTGGGATTGGAGAGGTTTAGCATCAATGATTACATCTTTGCTAGGATTGAAGTGATGTTTGATCACTAGAAACAGATGCCTCCCACTTTCATTCTCATGCTCATGAGCTTCACCCAGCTCCATCATTCTATGAAGATCAGAATCTGGAAGCTACATCACCTCATCAACAGATCTGTAGATTGATCTTTTTGCCTCTGCTCTTCCCGTGAAGACTTCAAACCGTTGATCTTGAGTGATGTAGAACCATACTACAATTTCTCTTGAATCTTCTGGTGTGGTAGTAGGTTTGGTTTTCTTCTTGGGACGCTGTTGATGAGGAGGAGCTGGGTGAGAGGATTTGGACTCTTGGGGTGGAGAGGAGGGAGGTCTAGGAGGGAGAGTGGAAGGTTGTTGGATGGAGGAAGGAGTGGATGAGGGAGTAGGCTTGGGTTCCTTTTGTTTTCTTTCATCAGTTTGAGTGTTTACCCTTCTTTTTGAGCATGTCTTCCCCAGTCTCTCTTCCTCTTCCTTCTTAACTTTGACATATAAGGTTTGCAGGTTCATGAAGCTCATGGGACCCAGCCTCTTTCCATCCTCACCTCTAGCCTTCAGGAAGTCCATCATCACCTTCCTTTCTTCATGGGTTCTGACATTGAATGCAATGGTCTTACTGGTTTTCTGTTTGGCTTTTTCTTCTTCTTCAGCCTTTTTCTTATTTGCTAGTTGACCTTGCTGTCCCATGAAAGCCCTATATATTTCTTTATTTGATAATTTCTCAAGGTAGTCTACATCCTCACCTTGAGAAATCAGAGCTTCAGTCCACTCCTCTCTCATTTCTTTAGCTAATTCAGAGTCAATTATATTATGAATTTAGCTTCTTCTCTTCTCTTCTTCTCTCTCTCTTCTTCTTATTTATTAAGTTGTTCCTCCAGTTGAAGAGCTAAAGCTTCATCTTCTTTCAGTTGTGTAGCTGCAAAAACTTTAACCTCAAATTAATCCAGTTGCCTAGCATACAACTGGATCTGCTATTCTTGGAGGAGTATGACAGCTTTCCTTTCTTGAATCTTTTTTAGCTCAACCATCTCCTCCTCTTCTCTTCTCCTTTTCTTTCTTCTCTTTCTCTATCCTTTCTTCTTCTTCTTCAGTCATGATACCCTTCCTTTTGTCTTTATTGAATGCCTCTGCTTCAGCTTCATGGATCACAACAGCAGATGTGAGAGATGCTGTTGAGATCTCAGCTTTTGCTTCATTGGCAAGTTGAGGAACAGACAAAGTGGAAGGGACTTCTTCATTCTCTTCCTTCTCCCATTCATTTCCCTATGTAGTCTTATATGCCTCTTTAATGTTCTGTGCAACCATTTTTCTTGATTCTTCTGCTATATTTAGGATGACAGATGGTGAGGAGGGAATGGATAGGTCTGAGTCAGAATCATCCATTGCAATCTATCCCTCCTTTTCAAAAAAAGCTTTGATGATCTTGATCATCTCTTGACTTTCCAAGGAGTTGATGTTGCAGATGTGTATCCTGAGTTCAAAGACCTTGTGCAAGAAGTCTAGGTTGAGGAGCAGGATTTCTTGAATGTTGTTAATTATGAAGGATGAGCCATCACACAGGAAGAACTAAAAGCCAGAGGACCCGGTGCTTGACCATCCATGCACTTCCAGACCCCTGACCACTTCATTATATAAGAATCTTCTGAAGCGAAGTACTTGTTCTTCTGTTAAAGCCCTGCTCCTTATCAAGTCAAGTCTTGGAGCTTGTCTTTGTTCAGCTGCTCTTGAAGACTCTGCAGTGTTTGGATAAGCCAAGTTGTTTGCTTCTTGAAGAAACCGTTCAAACCAAGGCACGTTATCCTCCATCAAATCGTAGAATATGTCAATTGCAAGTTCAGCTGAGAGACCTGTGGATGTGTTGATGCATCTTGTTAAGTATAGATCCCGGACTTTGAGTGGATTCAGTTTATTCCAATTTAGCTCTTCTATTCCACCAAATTCCCATCCAATCCAGAATCTCTCAGATAGACCATCATACCCCCATTCTAGAATGGAGTTAAACTCTAGCTTATGTGCAGTCAGTGTGAATTGAGGGGCAATGGTCTGTCTTGATATGCTTGCAGCAGTTGGAAGTATGCTGAATGATAAGGGTGTGTCTTCATCTTCGTTTTCATTCTCCAAGGCCTCATCAACAGCTCTGACAACTAACTTCCAGTCCTCAGAGATTTCTTCCTCTACATCGACTGAGTCTGGCAATTCATGAACTTGAACAAAAGCAGGCTTGAAAAGTGTACTTTGAAAGGCAGCCTGCTCTTGTATCTAGTCATTAAGACTGTCCTTTTCATCTTCAACAGTAACTATCTCCCCCGTTTTTGTTACATCAATGCATAAGGTTTCATCCGTTTGAGTTCCCACTGATACAAGGGTAGGAGTAGTCACAGGTGAGCATTGATAGGCTTCATGCATAGAGACTTGGTGCTTTAGTTTGGACACCACAGCCTCTAGCATAGCCACCCTGGCAGTCAATTCTATGTTTTCCAGTTTCAATCTGTCCTCATCCACAGTTTTGGTATCCTTAGAACTAGATGGGGCCTTAGGCCTAGCCTCTGCATCCCCATCACCCTGGTTTTCTTGACGCCTGGGATTCCTCTCAGTGAAGAGTGTTTCAAGAGAAACATCCTCACTGTGAGTTGCCATGGTTGGGGACTTAGTAATGTTATCACTGTCCTCCTGGTCAATTGATGTACCAGAAGTAGTGATAGCCCCTTCCATATTCACTCTATCATCACTCCTAGAGTGAACCTTCTCAGGTGGTGAACTTGGGCTGGGTACTTTGGCAGCCAAGTCAAACAGTACCTTCGAGATAGTGGCAGTTGGAGAAGGTACATCATCTTGACATGGTGCCTCTGTACTTAAGTTCAAAGAAAAAAGAAGAGTGTATAGGCTCAAAGGGTTGTTCTATGGATCCGGATGTGATCCTGATCCTAATAGAGGGTCTTCCAAGGAATTCTCTCTAATAATTTGGCTATCCCTTATGATATTCTCACCAGAATGTTAGGATTCTGAATGCAGGCTTTTAGGTTGGGATTGGGCCTAGGAGACAAGAATAGAAGGAGTCTTCTTACTCCTTTTTCTTTTTCTGGGATAACTTGCCTCAACTGGAGCCCTGTGTTCCGGTTGGGCTTCTAAAACTGGGGTAAGTATTTGTTGTGCCTGTGCATCCTCAATAGGATGCACATGGGTTCGAACAATGGAATCTATTTGATGTTCAGGTTGTGAAGTGGAGGGTGTGGGATCAGCATCAGCTGGGATTGCCGAACTTTCACCCTGGGTGCTTTGTATGTTCAGCATTGTAGATAACAATGGAACATTGACTATCGAGTCTATATTTGTGAGGTTGACGCTTATCAAATAAGTATAATTATTGGTGTTACCGAATAGATGGATATTCAGGTTTTTAACCGTGAACAGGGGTTCACGAGTTGGGTCTTGGGCCAGCTATGGGCCGAGAACATGTATTATGGGCTTAGTTTGTTTAGGCTTAGTATAAATATATGTTTATGTAACCTAAAATATGAGAGCAACCAGAAAAACATTTCTGAGAGTGTTAAACGTGAGGAAAAGCCGTCTAGTGTGTTAGCGGTTGTTTTGTGTTTTCTCTGTAATTCCTTTGATCAATACAAGAGTATTACATTGAATTTATGTGTTCTTGAATCACCACGATTACTAGTTTCCGCCTGTGATTGTGAGAGTTTGATATCTAGTATTTGTTATTCGAATATCCATCAAGGTTGGGACTTACAATTAGTATCAGAGCCATTGAAGTCAATTCAAGGCTCGGTTTTGATATCAACGATTCAAGACAAAGTTTTCGTTTAAGGTATTGTTCATTGCTTTCGGTTGAGTTTTTATTACTAATATGTTGTTGTGTAATAGAAAACTTGATAATCTGCTTAGAATCAGAGATTTGATCGTGAATTTCTTGGTTAATTTGCTACTGTTGAAAAGGATTTAGGACTGTTTTTTCGTTTGAAATCTGCTTACAATCGTCTTCGTGTTCTTCGGGGATATTTGGAGTTCGAAATTTGAATCCCGTAATTTTAGGGATTATTTTCGGAAATAGAATCAAGTCCTGATACACGGGTCGGCTACAGGGTTCACGGGAATCATTCACGGGTTGAGGTTCTCGGGTGTGGTTCACGGGATTGCTTCACGGGATCATTTCACGGGCACAAAGGGTCAGTTTACGGGTCCTCTAACTTCAGGTTTCACAGGGTTCACGGGTAAACAAGTCTTCACGGTACAAGACTGGTTCACGGTTATACTCAAGGTTCACGAGTCGGCTTCGTTGATCAGTTCACAGGTTGTTATTGGTTCACGGCTGAGATAGGTTCACGGGGTGATTGAAAGGTTCACGGTTCAGATCAAGTTCTCCGTATTCTCAGTGTTCATGTGGTAAAAAAAAGTTGACAATATCGGATATTTTTGGCGGGAAAATATTTCTTAGTCAAATTTTCTAGAAGACGTTTATGCCTCTATTTGGAGTCGATTGTAAAAAGTTGACAACATCGGATATTTTTCGTGAAAATTTTGGCAGGAAAAATCCAAAACTTTTACTTGGTCAAAATTTTGAGAAAACGGTTATCCATCAGGACATATTCATTTTTGAGGAGTTGACAATATAAGATTTTCAGTGAAAAATTTGGTGGGAAAATACATCTTTTCAAGCCAGTTCATAAATATCTGATAAAATGTTTTCTACATTTGGAGCAGCAGGAACAACTTCATCATCTTCAGTTTCAATTCCACCTGAGGTAACATCTAATCTCTGTTCTCAATTATGTATTGATAAGGTGGGGATGTTCAGAAAAGAAAATGATGATTTGAAGTTTGAAATTGAAAGTCTTAAATATCATAAATCAAACTTTTCTAAAACTGGGAAAGCATATAAGGAAGTAGTAGAAGTCAGTAAGAAAGATATTTCACTTCTCAAAGAACAACTAAGTCAAAAATGTTGTGTGTTAACGGATGCTAAAGAAGAGATTAAAAGGTTAACTGCTGAATTACAACAAGCCAAATCAAATTTTGCTGAAGCAAAGTTTAAAGTAGAATTTTTTTGTCTATCTAGTAAAGTAGTTGATATGCTGGAAACCCAACTTCATAAACCTGGGAATGGGTCAAAAGGGATTGGGTATAACAACATGTCTCCTCCTTTTAATGGAAATTTCACCACTGTTCCTCCATCTGTTGAAGAACAAGTAGCAAAGTATGTGGTGCTCTCTTCTGGCAATCTGTCAGACACTTTAGAATCTAAGTCTTCATCCTTATATTCTTATATTAATTGTGTGAACAATTCTGATGTTTCTACTTCATGTGTAGAAAAAGTAGAGATTGAGGATTGTGATAGTGAGAAGAAGAGTCTGAAAAGGCTTGTTTTTGCAAGAGTCAATTTATTTCTATTTCTAGTTGCAAAAATAAAACTAATACTTTTCAGGGCAATGCTTTCAAGAGCACTTCTTTTAAGAACACTGCTTCTAAGAGCAACATACAATATGTGTAGGATTGGAAAAATATTTCTAAAGATTCAAAATTACATGCATATAGTGATGGAAAAACCATATTTGTTAAACCTGTCACGAATGGAAATCATGAAAAACATCTTTTTAAGTATTCGAACAGGGACCTGTACAAGCTGAAGAAGAAAAGCAAGCAGGTTGAAAAACCCAGGGTCAGTGTTCAAACCTCAAGTGCTTCACCTAAGCACTTCACCAAAGCTGAGTTTTATACAAAGTATGATCATCATCATAAGAGGTTTCAACAAGACCATGCTTAGAAAAACATGAAGTATGCAAGCTTTTCAAAGAGAAGATGTGATCAATCTTATCACTCACAATCATCATCATCTTCATCATCATCTTCAAACGGATTGGGATACGCTGTTTATGCTAGGAAGCAGACATGCTACACATGTGGCAAAGCCGGTCACATAGCAAGACATTGCATGCATCGTCCTTATGAGTCATATTACATGAAAAAGCAGAGGACTACATCGAGGGATAGAACTTACTCTAAGCCACTGAAGGCTAACCAGCCAAAGGCAATGAAGAGTCAGACTCCCAGAGTTAAGCCCTCTAATGGTGACTGGAATGTTGCAAAAAGAAACAGACATGCTTATTTTGAAAGACAAAAAGTTAAACAAAATAAGCAAAGGGTGAAACCAAAAGTCTCAGTTTCAAAAGAGACAAATCGTATGTTTAATCAAAGCCCGTCTGGAAGGCTAAGAAAAATGTTGCAGCAACACCTGTCCTTAATTTTAAAAATGATATGTGTTTGCAGGAAGTGTCGTATATTGATGCTTCAGGAATACCCAGGTCAACAATGGCTTGGGTACCTATGTCTAACTAATCTTCTCTTTCGTATAGGGACAGCCAAGGAGGACTGTCAATAACCAGCCTGGTATGTTGATATGGGTTGTTCCAGGCACATGACGGGTGACATCTCTCTGCTGCATAACGTTAATACTTTAACGAAGGGTATGTTTCCTTTGTAGGAGATAAGGGAGGTAAGATCTGCAATAAAGGTATAATTTACTTTGGTACATTATGCTTTGAAAATAATGAGTTTTGACATTTGAGAATGGTCACAAAAAGATTTTTCTTTATAGTTTAAATTTGTACAGTTTGATTTGTTGCACAAATTTAGGGGGAGAATCAAGAAAAATACAAAAAGAGTCGGCTTTAATTCTTTAGAGTCGAGAAAAATACAAAAAGAGTCAAGAAAATTCAAAAAGAGTCAACTTTAGCTATTTTAAAAGAAAATTCAAAATTATTGTTTGTGTCTACATCGGAAGTTTTGCAATCAAATGGGAAGTGATATGAACGTTCGTTTCTTAAGGCTAGGATTAACACATGTAAGGCATTAAAATTGAAAATGCTAGGATCAATGTTGGATATGTTGATAGGCTCTGCATGTGATACACTTGAACAAAAGTGTATTATGGCCTTAATGGGGAACATCTCATAGATTAGTGTAATTTGCTATTTCTGTTAATAATCGAGAACTTAAACATAAAGGTTGATGAACCGTGAATAACCCTTGCTCTATTAGGATTACACTAATCGGGACCCTTCACAGAGGGGTTGCGAGCTTGACCTGATACAAGTCTGTAAATATTATATATCTATATAGTTAAAAGACATGCATTGACATGCAATAGGTGAAAAGATACTCAATGATAGTGCAAAGCTAATCTGTAAAGCGGAATTTTGAGCAAAAAGACACGCAATGTTAATGTCGTGCTAAAGGAATAAACTTAAAAGATATGCAATGCCATACATCAAAAAGATATGTCTAAAGACGTACATATTATTATTGTAAATATTTTTATTTTTGTGAATATGTGACTCGGAAGGGATCTCTTGTAAAGGCATGTAAGTCCGTAGTGCTATAACCCTGAGCTTCTGATGATTCTGAACATGTAAGCCCGTAGCGCTGTGTTTTTGATAAAATTTTGTAAGAGATTCCCTAAAAAGTTGCATAAACCCGTGCTAGTTATGCTCATTAGTTATCATTTAGGTGCTCAAAAGATCATAAGGAATGGAAGTTTTACTTAATAAGTTGTGGGGTCCATTAAAGTTCATCAAGAATTCACTTAATTCATATTCACTTAATTACAGGTTTCTGAGATATGAGTGTGAGACCCATTAAGTCATAACTAATTATACTCAAAACATGATAACCTAAATCACAGTGAAAAACTTAGGTTTGAAGCTAAAGCATGAGTTTAGAAGGATTTTTATATTGGCAATCTGCTTGACCTGTCTAGGTAAAAATACGTGCTGGAAAATGTTCCTTGGTCTGTCTATAGAACAATACGATCCCATTGCAAACATCCTAAAGACTCGTTGTAACAAGTTTGTGTTAATAATTGTTAGTTTAAAATTTTGTTTAAATTGAGTTACATTTGTTAAGAAAATTTCAAAAAGATTTTATTTCATATTTTATCTCTATTTTGTTGAGTTTAGTTTAATTTAGTTTTAGATTTTCTGTTTTATTTTATTTTATCTTTACAAAAAATTGACCATTCTTGGATTTGGATTTAAAGACTTATTATCAAAAGAGTTGAAATTTCAAAGGTTTGATAGTACATGGATGTACTAGGTATTCATGTGAATACTGGATTCCTGTTGCATATAAATGTCTGCTTACAAATTTTCTGAGAACTTGCAGAATTTGTTTCAAATCAAGAACTAGGGTTGACGAAGAAGGAAAAAGTGTCAACAGCTGACTAGCTTGAATGTACTTGATTCAGAAGATCCAGATGTGTTTTCATCTTCAGATAATGAAAGTACATATGAAAAAGTACCTGTGAATCTGCTTGAAAGAAAAAGGATGAAAAAGAAAAGAGCTACTGAGAATCCTCCTCTCACATTCTCTTTTAGCAAGATGATCAAGCAAATGCTGATTAGGACCCACATGTGGATTTAACTCCAAAAGAAGAAAGAGAGACCCAAGTTTGAGAGTTCAGAGATGTTGAATCTTATCTACACCAACATCGACACCACAGCAACAACCATAGATTCTAATGAAAATGTTGTATGCTGGAAGTGGTGATCACAGTGCTGCATTCGAGTTATGAAGATCATTTGATAGCATCAGCCTAGGGGGAGATTGTTGGGTCTATATTTGTGAGCCTTACGCTTATCAAATAAGTATAATTAGTGGTGTTACCGAATAGATGGGTATTCAGGTTTGTAACCGTGAACAGGGGTTCACGAGTTGGGTCTTGGGTCGGCTATGGGCCGAGAACATGTATTATGGGCTTAGTTTGTTTAGGCTTAGTATAAATATATGTTTATGTAACCTAAAATATGAGAGCAACCAGAAAAACATTTATGAGAGTGTTAGACGTGAGGAAAAGCCGTCTAGTGTGTTAGCGGTTGTTTTGTGTTTTCTCTGTAATTCCTTTGATCAATACAAGAGTATTACATTGAATTTATGTGTTCTTGAATCACCACGATTACTAGTTTTCGCCTAGTGATTGTGAGAGTTTGATATCTAGTATTTGTTATTTGAAGATCCATCAAGGTTGGGACTTACATTGACCCTTGAGAACTTTTTGGAAACAATTCTCATGCTTTGAAAAATGTTATTTTTATGTCCCAAAATGTTACATAAAGAAGGCTTGTTTTGCACCTTCCTGAAGGTTATATCTCAAGCCTTCGAAAATCAGGTTTGCAAAGTTAAAGCTTGGCCAGTAACCATACCGTGGACAACAGAGGCAAGAGCAGAACTCCGTGTGGCATAGAAACTTCTATGGAGGACCCATCAGCGCCTTTTCTATTGTGTATTCGTCCTGATTTCCAGTGTACCCTATGGATACAAAGGTCCTCATATATTCTTCTTTGGAGTATGAAATGGCGGCCCCCTCGTCCTAAAGCTTGAGGTGTTTTCTGAGTGTGGCTTCAGTGACGGTGATGTCTTTGTCGTCTACTTTGGCTTTGATTTGGGGAATCCCCTGTTGTAACATCCCAAATTTTTCCAATCCTATTTTAGTTTATTTTAAATAACAATACTACATTAAATTTTGTAATTGTTCAAACACATTATGTCACATAAACTGTTATTTTAACTAAAAATGTCTATTCAAAACCTAAACTTGCGTTACATATTAATTTCTATAACACACCTTTTGTACATATATATATGTCTATCTGTATAATTATTCTTAAAACTATGTATGAAATTACACATTTGTAATTTCAAATTTAAACCACATGTTTGTGTTGGTTTAGTTTTAAAACAAAAATATATACATTCAACATTTTTAAATAAACCATTTTAAAAGGTATAAAATAATTAGTTTTATAAAGTTTTATGGTTTTTATACAAAATATATATATACATAATTCCTATTTTTAATAGATTAGTTGGAACCCCTGATCAATTTGAACCCCCTCCTTGAAATTGAACCTTTGACCTCCAATTATAACCCTATACCTTAGTTTTGACCTATTTTGACTTTTTAAGTCAAACAACATCAAATCTTTTGCAATTCAAGGCCAAAAATCGATCAAACCCGAATGATTCGGACTTTCCCTGGACACCTGAATGAATATCGACCAATTTCCAGCCCTGGTATCAATCCAATTCAACCTATTATGCGTTTTATTTGAAATTCAAATAGTTTGACTACTCGGAGTCAAATCGAATCAATCCGATCATCAATTCATGAAATTAGACTCGATTAAGACCCATAAATCATGCACGGATTAGCCTCGCATGCATTTAACCCCATTACACGACCCAATTCATTCACAATTGATCAAATTTACGTGTAAACACAGCTGTCATTCGTCATTCGTAACCCTGAATCAAATCAAGGCTTTTAAAATGAAATCAATCCTGCAATTCATTCCCACACCTTCGCACATCACTCTAAAAACTCTGTGAGTACTCTTTTGATCCGCATTTCGTCTCTTGACACCGATCGAGTATCAAGAACACCTCCTATGTACCCCCTAGTCGTCAGCCATCTATACTCAACCATTTCAGGTATGGTTTATTGCATTTAGTTCGTTATCACACAAGGATCGAAAGCCCTCTGTCAATTTCATGACAGAGGGCATCAAACTCAATTGCATTCAAAACCTAGATCGATTCATACAGTTCAAAATTGGGGGAATACGAATCAGAGTATTTATCGTATTTGATAATTTAACCCCTCTGATCTAACAGCGAAACCTTCTGGTCCGACTAGCTAAGTCATTACACCATCGGACAAGATGGCGTGGGTTCGAAACCCACATACAAGACCCCTTTTTACGCGCACCTGAAAACTAGATCCGGCCCTCCGTCATGTACAGGTTAAATTGCATTCTGACCCGAGTTGTATCAGGGATAAGTCCCTTGGTACCGTGGTTGGGATGTTTACCTCACACAACAGCCACCCGGGTTTGAACCGAGTGGACTGTTTCTATTTTTTTTAAACAGATTGACTAATCAATAAAATCCTACAAAAAATATTTTTTTATAAACCTAATATTATTTAGAAGGGTTTCACACAAAAATCCACGATTTTAAACCTAAAACATCTATTTTCACAAATTTAATTGTTTAAGATCTCATTTTAAATTATTAAAAAAAATGTTTTAAATAATCAAACAAAATAATTAATTATCTAATCTTTAAACGGTTCGACAAGATATAAGAATGCATTTTTTATATATAAATCATATACTTTTTCTTACATATATATATATATTAGAGTTTAAACAAACAAAACCTTTTTCTAAAAAAATTAATATTTAAGGAGAGAACTATTCTTTAAAGGTAAAAAAATAATAATAAAAAAAAATCATAACTCATAATATAAATAAAAAATTAAAAAAGTGGTTCGTAGACCTTGTTTCCCACGTCGTCCTCGTTAAAAAAAAACCTCGAAAAAATAGTCGTTTTAGTTTTAGGGTTTAGTTTTTGGGTTTAGCTTAGCTTTTAGGTTAGGTTTTTGGATGGGGGGTGAGTGGGGGGGTTAGGTTTTTTTGGGGTGGGTGGGAGGTTTAGGTTTTTGGGGGGTGGGTGGGGTAGGGTTAAGTTTTTGGGTGGGGCTGGGGTGAGGGGTTTAGGTTTTTGAGGGTGGGTTAGGTTTTTGGAGTGGTACTACACATATGCATTATTACGTTTAGGGTTAGGTTTTTGAGGGTACGGGGTGGGTGCGGTGGGTTTAGGTTTTTAGGTGGGGGTGGATGGGTTTAGGTTTTTGGGTGGGGTGGGTGGGGGGTTTAGGTTTTTGAGTGGGGGTGTGTGGGGGGTTTAGGTTTTCGGGTGGGGGTGGGTGTGGTGGGTTTATATTTTTTTGGGGGGGGTGTGGGGGGTTTAGGTTTTTGGGTGGGGGTGGGGTGGGGGTTTAGGTTTTTGGGTGGGGGTGGGGTGGGGGTTTAGGTTTTTGGGTGGGGGTGGGGTGGGGGTTTAGGTTTTTGGGTGTGGTGGGGGTTTAGGTTTTTGGGGTTGTATTAGGTTTTTGGGGTGATACTACACATATGCAATATTGAAAAAAATAAGAAAAAAAACGACGAGTTAATTCTTATTTTTTTATAACGTTATTTATACTAAAATGAAAGATAAAGAAATTCTTGATTTAATGGTGCAATTTAAAAAAATAATAATAATGTATGCAAAAGATAGAAATGTTTAAAGACTTATATATTTTAAGTTTCAATTTTACTCTTCCTCTTTATAATTCCACCCCTTCTTTTCTTAGTGGTTCTTTAGTTCTCTAATTAAAATGAGTTCTCTCATGAACACAACCCTACATATATATATACATATATAAGCTACATTTCATTTATTTGTTTATTTATTTATGTTATACTTTAACAATAAATAAAATAAATAAATTGAATACATTATACAATAATAATATCACCTAGGGTTTTCTTTTAACTTGTATTAACATATTTTGACACATTGTCATAAATAAATAAATAAATAAATAGATTTATTTGTTTTAAATATATAAAAATGAATTTCTTTTAACAAAACTTATTATTTTAATTAAATAAATAAAAAGAATTTTATTTATTTAATTTTTAAACCCTAAAGGCAAATAATATTTTCATATAACACTTTGAACTTACAAGTTTATACCAAACTTTTGACGACTTATATTTTTCTACATAAAATGACACAACCATTATACAAATTCACACATAATAAGACCTGATGAACATTTGACCTAACTTTAGACCTTGTGCATATTATTAATTCAAGATCATACTTTTCACACTAGGTTAACTTGTGATTTGAGAATCACTTGTGCTACATATTTGCCTGTGTTATCCACACAGCATATACAGGTGAGTTTTACATAGGCCCTTTTTACATTTTACACTTTTGGGGTGAAACATGATTACTCTTTGAAACTTTTTGCATTGACTTATATACAATTCAATAATATGATGTTATGTGTTATGTGCTTTATGCTTGAATTCTATGGGTTAAGACTACATATACATGACATTAGTACAATCATTAACTCAGTACAAGCCAACGGTTAACATTGATAGATCTATTGCGTCTGACAAACCCATCCGGTTAGGGTTTTTGTTACCGACATTACATTAGGGTAACCTGCGGGTTATGCCTCACAACAGTCACAAGGTTTGATTGTACACTTAGCTTAATTATAGATTCTCCATAAATGCCTTTATATACCATGTACCGTATGAATTGTATAAAGCATTATGAACTTTACTTGTGGTGTCAAAACCTACGTATGCTCACAAACT
This sequence comes from Smallanthus sonchifolius, assembly GCA_023525975.1. Lineage (NCBI taxonomy): Eukaryota > Viridiplantae > Streptophyta > Magnoliopsida > Asterales > Asteraceae > Smallanthus > Smallanthus sonchifolius. Next base: position 72,383,625 of record CM042034.1, read on the forward strand.
ATTTATAGTTGACTCTCTCATTTTTATCATGTTTCAGGCACTAATGTTTGAGATTAAGATCAAGTTGCTTCACTTAGGATTGAGGACCTAGTTTAATTTCAGTAAAGATATTCATTTATTTTTAATTCTTGTAAATGTTGTAATTGATTACTTGAGTCATGAAATGAAATTGATTGTGTAATTATTACAACTTTAGCAAACCATGAGCTTGTGAACAGTCTACATGTCCCGCCCTAACGTTTTCGTCGTCGGTTGGGGTGTGAAACATGTTTGGTAGAGTAGACAGCTGAGTTCCAGAAATCCTCCATGTGAGGAATATAGATGGTAGGGTTGACGGTGAGTGCAAAATAAATCTTTGATCGACAAAGAAAATCGATCATGTCATCAAACCCTTCAGATTTCTTTCCTTTAACTAGGTATGCGGTGAGATTATGGTAGGTTGAGAACTTGTCATCGGGATGGTTTATGTCGACCTCTGCCATTATAGTTGGATTTGGAGGGAATGAGAAAGGTTTTGAAAGGTGTTTAAGTATGAAAAGCTTTGAATGCTTAAGAGAAAATGGTGAGGGTTAGGTCGGAATTGAATGTGAAGTGGTGAAGGAATAATTTGATTTGTGTTATAACGGAAGAGGAGGGAAAAAGCAAAGTTACTTGTACAGTACAACCCTTTTACTTTTCATTGTTTTACAGCTGTAATACACTGTAGCAGTCATGGTAAAGACTGAAAGTACTTTTTACAGCGGGTAAAAGTTAATTTGGACTTATTTTACCTATCAGCAGCAAACTTGGTTGCTGCGGATGGATAAGCCTATCAGTTGCAAACTTGGTTGCTGCGGATGGTTAAGTCTATCAGCAGCAAACTCAATTGTTGCTGATGGATATAATGGTCCAGAGCAAAGATGTTGCTGCTGATTTCCTTAAAGCTATCCGCAGGAAACTTGTTCCTACTGATAACTTAAAGAAGTCAGTGGCAAAATTCTTTGCTGCTGATGATTAAACCTGTCAGTAGCAAAAATGTTTGCTGCTGACTTACAACTTTTATTTACAACAAACGACAAACACATTTTATTTGTTCTAATTTTAGAGACAGATTTTAGTCAAAGTTCATCATACCAATGGATTCAACTAAATATCTAAATCTAGCTTCATCAAAAGGTTTTGTAAACAAGTCAGCATATTGCTCATTGGTATGAACTTTGGTTAAAATAATTCTCTTTTTCTAAGCTTGATCTCTTATGAACTGATACCTGATGTCCTTTGTCTTAGAGTGCTGCACCGGATTGTTTGTAATTGACATATCACTCATGTTGTCAATGTGAATGGGAGTAGCCATGAAAGTCATCCCATAATCCAGCATTTGGTTTTGTATCCAGATGACTTGTGCACAGCAACTTGAAGCTGCAATGTATTCTGCTTCTGCTGTAGAAGTTGATACACAAGTTTGCTTCTTGCACTGCCATGAAATCAGTCTTCCTCCCAAAAACTGACATCCCCCTGGTGTGGACTTTTTGTCCAAGTTGCATCCTCCATAGTCACTGTGAGTGTATGCATACAGATTGAACTTATCATTTTTAGAATACCATATCCCAAGTCTTGGGGCTACCTTTAGGTATCTAAAAATTCTCTTGACAACATGAAGATGTGTATTCTTTGGAGTTGTTTGGAATCTTGCACAAAGGCATACTGCAAACATGATATCTGGCCTTGAGGCAGTGAGATACATGAGTGATCATATCATTGCACGGTACTGATGTTGATCAGTGTCTTGACCATCTTTGTCTGGAGTCAGTTGATGGTGCACTTGCATAGATGTTCTTGCAGCAAAGCAGTCAACTATCTTGAATCTTTCCAAAATGCTCTTGACATATTTGGATTGGCTGATGAAGATTCCATTTGGAACTTGTTTGACTTGAAGACCCAAAAAGAAATTTAGTTAACCCATTGAACTCATTTCAAACTTTGAGTGCATCAGGACCTCAAAGTCTTTACACAACTTCTTCCTTGTTGATCCAAAGATGATGTCATCAACATAGATTTATACCAGTAGGATTTCTCCACCTTCATCTTTGATAAACAAGGTCTGATCAATGACACCTCTTCTAAATTATTGCTTAGTAGATATCCAAACAAAGTTTCATACCAGGCTCTTGGGGCTTGATGTAAGCCATAGAGAGCTTTGTCTAGTTTGAACACTTGGTTAGGATGTGCAGGGTCTACAAAGCCTGGAGGCAGTCTGACATAGACTTCCTCACCAATCTTCCCATACAGAAAGGCACTCTTGACATCTATTTGATAAACTATGAAATTCTTGGATGCAGTATATGCCAGGAAGATTCGGATGGCCTCCAGCCTTACAACAGGAGCAAAGACTTCATCATAGTCAATTCCCTCTTCCTGAGTATAGCCTTGAGCTACAAGTCTGGATTTTTTCTTAACTATAATGCCTCTCTCATCTTGATTTTTCCTGAATACCCATCTTGTGCCAATAGCAATTTGACCAGGTGGAAGATCAACAAGTTTCCATACGTCCTGTCTCTTGAATTGCAGCAACTCTTCCTGCATTGCCTCAATCCAACTGCTGTGTTTCAAAGCTTCATCTATCTTCGTGGGTTCTACCTGAGATAGAAAGAAAGAATACATGCATATATTGGCCTCATGAGTTTTGCTTCTTGTTTGAACTCCTTGCTGAACTTGGCCAATGATATTTTCCAAGGGATGTTCCTTGTTGATTCCCTATGCTGGTACAACATCTAACTGTATTCCTTGCTCAAGATTGCTTTGATTTTGATCAGGAAACTCTTCATTCATGGTGGAAGAGTCTTCAATATCAGTATCAACATCAGCATTATTAGCAGCAGCATCAGCAGCAGATGCCACTACATCATTTACAGATGTGTCTTGAATTTCATTCTGAGTTTCATTCTCAGAAAGACTGCTGCTGGTGACATTAGAGAGACTGGTTCTTGCTTCAATAGCTTCCACAACAGATGGATGATCAATATATTGCCTTTTTAGTCGTATAGAAGGACTAGTGAATTCCAATCTGTAATCAGTGGAAGCTGGTGCTTTAGAAGAGGTAGACTCCATATTTGAGAAGATGAGAGGCTCAAATATTTAGGAGAAGGAATCTATATCAAAGAACCAGTCTGGTCCTTTACCCTGTTCACATGCAATGTGTTCCCTACATTCCACATTTGTTGATTCTTCCACAATTCCTGTTCTTGAGTTGAATACCATATAGGCCTTGGATTGAGAGGAATAGCCCACAAAATATCCTTCATCAGATTTGGCACCAAACTTAGGAAGAACCCCATGTGTGATTAGAATGGTGCATGGACATCCAAAGGTTTTAGAAATCCAATGTATGGAACTCTTTTGAACCAGAGTTCATAAGGTGTTTTGTTGAGAGGCTTGACAATGAGAACTCTATTTTGCACATATCAAGTTGTGCTAAATGCTTCTGTCCAGAATGTGAGAGGCGGTTTTGAATCAGCCAACATTGATCTTGCTGATTCAATTAGAGTTTTGTTTCTCCTTTCTGCAACTCCATTTTATTGAGGAGTTTTTGGAGCACTATATTGTCTTTCTATGCCCTTGCTCTCACAAAAATAGTTCAAGGTGTGGTTCTTGAACTCTTTACCTTGATCACACCTTATGACCTTGACTTTCTGATTGATTTGATTCTCTACCCTCAGAATGTAGGATTTGAGAATCTCAGTAGTTTCATCTTTTGTTCTCAAGAAGTATACCCATGAGAATCTGGTATAGTCATCAGTTATCACCAGACAGTATGACTTCTTGCCCATTGACATGGCGTTTGTAGGACAAAAAAGATCCATATGCAGTAGCTGTAATGGAGTGTCATTTGAATTCAATGTCTTGGGCTTGTGAGAACTCTTGTGTTGCTTCCCCTTCAGGCATGCAATGCAATGATCTTCAAGTTGGAATTCTTTGTCAGGAAGACCACTGACAAGACTTCCCTTCACCAGCTTGTTGATGGTTTTTACATTGATATGGCTTAATCTCCTGTACCAGAGAGCTGATTTATCAACTGATGCCTTTGACAGAAAACAAGATACACTACCAGATGGAGTGACCTCATTCATGTCAAGCACATATAGGTTATCTTTTCTTTTAGCAGTCAATAGAATCTTCTCTGGAGGAGGTTTGTTTAAGCTAGGGGAGAGCACAAAACATTCTTTGTCTGTGAAAAGCATCCAATGCTTTTGATCACAGATCTGAGACACACTCATGAGATTGAAATCCAATTCATTGACAAAGTTTACTCTTTCAATACTCATTCTTTCATTGGACACGGTTCCTTGTCCAGTAATTGATCCTCCTTTTGAATCACTCACAAAGGCAACATTTCCTCCATTGAAATGTCTGAAATTAGAGAGGATGGACCTGTTGTCGGTCATGTGCCTGGAACAACCACTGTCTACAACCCAGGTGTTATCCTTGTGACCTGTTTGTCTCTGCACATGAGAGAGATCTAGTTAGAGGGAGGAACCTAAGAACTTGCAGACTTGGGTGAGTGTGTCTTTGGGCCAACGGCATCAGTATGCATGCATTCAATGGATCCAATGATGATACTTTGAGGGATAGAAGTTGTGGACTTGGCTTTCCATTGTTAGGATGGTTTTTCAGATCTTTTTACTCTGTCAGCGGTTGATATTGATTTGGCTACTAACGGTTTTGCTTGATTAGCAGCAGATTTTGCTGCTGAGGACTTTGGCTTATCAGCAGCAAACTTGGTTGCTGCTGATGGTTTTACTTGATCAGCAGCAGACTTGGATGCTGCTGAAGGCTTGGTTCTTGATTTCTTTGGCTTCTCATGATCAGCAACATTTTTGCTGGCTGCTGATGGTTCAACAACAGATACATGCTTCTCCTGCTTTACCTTTCTATTGAAAGTGGATTTCTCTGTGGGAGTTCTTCTATAGATTGGTTTCTGTTTTGGAGTAGCTTGAGTTGGTTGAAAGATCTGGTTGAAAGGATTGAACTTACAATCTGCAGCAAAGTGGTCTGATTCACCACCAATGATGCAGGATTGTTGGGGTTTTGGGAGTTGTTTCCTTGGAGGAGAGAGAGACTTTCTGAATTGAGTTGTCTTGGCTTCATAGCTTCTTACCTTTTTATTCTTGTTTGTTTTCTCAAAGGCGTGTTGCTTGAGATATCTTTACTGTTGTAGGTAATAGAAGCAGGTGTTGGCTGTGTGATTGTATTTGCCACAGACAAAACATGATTTAGCTGATTTAGCCCTTTGAAAGTATACATAATCTTTCCTTTTGAATAAATCTTTGAAGTTCTAGGGATAAGCTTTGTTATGTTCAAAAGTAGCTTCCTCCAATGTTTTCTGATCATATGAAGGTCACCTTCCTGGGTTGGTTTGAGTTTGATTAGGGATTGATGGAGGTTGAATACTGTCCCTTTTTAACATTTAGCTTTCTTCCTTCTGGAGGATAGCTAATTTTGATTTGTTTGGATGGTTGAGGTACTTGTATTGAAGGAATGAAGGGGCTTCGGTTATTTATTTGGATCACTTTACCAGACTTGGTTGTTTTGAGAATTACTTCATTTGTGGGAGGTAATGGGGCTTCACTTGTTTCCGTGGAGTCTGAGCATGTGGACTCAGACTCAGATGAAGTAGTGCATTCTTGCACCAAGGATTCTTGCACAGAAGGATCAAGATCTCGGTTTGCTAGGTCAAGATTGGAGAGATTGAAGGTTGGTTCATGGATGGTTATATAATCAGCAGGTGGTGCAACAGTTTTGTACTGGTCAGCATGGTACCCCAGACCAGTCTTTACTCTGTCATGAACTTAGACATCTAAAAGTCTTTGCAGCTTTTTTGATGCAAATTCATATTTCTCAACATGAACTTTCTGTTCTGTCATTTCTGCTCTGGTAGCTTTTAATTTAACCAATAGATCATTAATCTGAGTTTCAAGATTTGTTTGTTCATGTTTTAATGATGAAATCTCTTTCTTTAGGCAGTTAATCTTTTCTTTATAACTGTTTTCAACCTTTTTGAATTCAGATTTCATTTGATGAAACTCTTCATTTTGATCTATAAGGTTTTGATTAAGTTTTCTGTAACCTAGAACCTTATTAATACAAGCTTGTGAGCAGAGGTGTTCATATACCCGAGGTGGGATCTCTGTAGTGTCTTCCATGAGAGCTTGGTTATTGGCAGGAAGATCCTCATACTGAAAACTCTAGTCAAACTCAGTTGTTCCAACAGCTGCACAGGCGGTAGTTTGAGTAGGAGGGGTAGCTTGTGTCTGTCTTGGCTGAGCTTGGCTTGTTTGACCTTGATGAGCTTGTCTTTGCTGAGCAGCAGCTGGATTTGCCTTTGGTGCCTTGCATTCTCTAGCAAAATGACCAAGTTGGTTGCAGTTGTAACATCTTAGCTTGCTCTTGTCCAAGCCAACTCTGGTGTTGGAGTTGTTGCTTGGAATGGGTCTTCCAGTTCTAGAGTAGAACCTTTTTGCTCTGAGAGAAAGCATGGCATATGAGTGTTGTATGTCCATTTCTTCTAAGTCATCTGGATTGAAGCATTCCAGATCTTCTTTGATGAAGGACATGTTGCTAAAACTTTTAGAGACAAAAGCAGCAAAGTTTATTTGAGGTGGGGCTTCAAGAAGAAATGGTGAGTTGTTTGATTGTGAGGTTGGAGTCTGGGGATGGGTAACAATTGGAAGGTAGTAGTTGCTTGAACTGGAGACAAAGTGGTCAGAGTGTGGTGCAAAAGAAGAAGTGGGGGTGGATAATGAGGCTGTAGAATGACCTGAGCTTCTTTCTTTAGCTTGAATCATTTCTAATTCATATGTTTTGAGCATACCAAAAAGCTCAGTCATCTACAAGGTCTTCAGGTTTTTAGTTCTTCGGATTGACACTGTATAAAGTGTCCAGCAATGGGGAAGAGATCTAATAAACTTTTTGAGAATGTCTTCATTCTCCAGCTTCACCTTTGAGCACTATAGCTCTCCCACAAGGTAGGTGTACCTGTTGTACAAAACAGTAAGAGGCTCACCTTCCTTCCAGACAAAGTTTTCATATTGTTGCTTCAGGATGTCTCTTCTATTTTCCTTCACTTCTTCTGACCCGACAAACATCTTCTCAAGAGCTTCCCATAGCTCTTTTGCAGTCTTGTACTCTCTGAAGTTGTGGAAAACTTCGTTTGGTAAGCACATCTGAATGGCCCCCAAAGCTTTGAAATCTATCTTCATATTCTTGATGCCTTCCTCTGAGTACTTTGAGGGTTCTTTATGAACTGATGGACCTCCGGAATCAGCAGAGGCCACCATGGGTACATATGGTCCATCTTTTATGGATCTCCACATCCCATACTCTTGATAGTTGAAAAAACTTTCCATCCTATTTTTCCACATGTCATAGTGTTCTCCAGACACCAGTCTTGGTGGTCTGTTGATGCTTCCAATATCATCAAAACCATTGTTTTGTGCCATTTCTGAGCAAATGATGTTTTAGCAAAGAGATAGTAGTGAATAGAACCAGAGAGTGATTAAACAAGTGTGAGTTTGTTTAATCTGAGAGCCAAAGCTCTGATACCACTTGTAGGATCGGTGATTACAAGATGGTTCTATTCTAGTTGAGATTGGCGTAAACAATCACAACTATGCAATGTAAACAGATAAACAAAGAGAATACTGATAACTGCAAATTGTATTAATCTTCAATGTTTACAAGATTATAGAGAAAACTCTAAGGAAGCACACTTGTACAAATGTAAGATTCAATACATATAAAGGAACTTAGAATCAAGACAAACCATTGATTCTAAGGATCAGATCAAACACGGACCGTTGATCTTGGACAGTTACAAGCTATACAACAATTGGTAGACAACTAAAAGACAAACTGCAGCAAACAGTTGTGTTCAGGTCAAAAGTCTTCTTGGAATCTTTGCAGGAGATTTCAGAAGTGGTTTGTCTTTAATCATATGCACCAATAACATTCCTTCTGCTGATAGATGTGTCAGTGTTGTAGCAGAGGTGTCAGTAGCAAAGTCAAAGCTACTGATGATTTGCCTATCAGCAGCATCAAGTGTTTGATGCTGCTAAGAAGCCTGTCAACAACAACTCTGGACTTCAACAGATAAGGCTATCCGCAGCATAGTTGTTCATCAGCAGGAGAACAACTATCCGCAACAACTAACCTTATCCGCAGCAGCTTGTTGGTCAGTAGCAAAATTGTGGAGTCCGCAGCAGTTGTACTTAGAGAATTTTGTAGCCATCAGTCTTTATCTCTACAGGGGTAATGACAGATTAGTCTAAACACTAAACGAGAGTAATGGAGTAGTCACGACGTATTCAAGGGGTGGTGGATACGCCGCTGGTACTTCCTATATATAAACCTCTTGTGTACTTCGTGATGAAACCATTATGAATGTTTAGGGATATAAACTAATAAAGAATAACGAAATATAGTAAACGTACGGGAGAACATCCAACCGGTATGTAGTTATCTGACAAATGGAATGTTCTGTCTAGGAAAGAGCGGTGTATAAATCTCTCCTAGACCCGTCACTCTTTCCTAGGGACATCTCTGTTAGAGGTACTACTCTGGAAGGAAAATCACCCCAGTTTACAATATATGGCAAATATAAATATGAGATGAAAGTTTACCATGCATAATGAATGTGAACACATGATGAATATGAATACGTGAAATGCATGATGAATACGTGAATGCATGATGATACGTGCATACATGAATGAGTATGATGGAATGAGTCTAAACCTTAAAATGGAATAACGGAGTACTCACGAAGTGTTAGAGGGGTGGTGGATACGCCACTGGTACTTCCTATATATAAACCCTTCTAATGCATCGTGGAGAAACCGTTACGAAGTTTTAAGGTGAGGACTGGTTGGTGAGCAAATTAAGCATATATGTGAAATGAGAACAAATGCTTGATACATTTAGGAGGCTGTGAATCAAAGATACTCAAGGTCTCAAATGAAATGAGATACCCGACCTGTAAGGTGGATCTCAATAAATAAAAAAGAAAAGAAAAGGGAAACTCTAGGCCTACGGGGCTGAAAGAGTACTCTAGGCCTTCGGGGCTAAAAGAGTAAAAGCCTACGGGGCTGAGAAATGAATGAGTCTTCGTGACAAATGCAAAGGGGTCTATACTAACAAGTATAAGGACCTTGTCAATACTCGGACCGGAGATACGGTCTATGATGGTTGCGAGGGAGTTAGCACACCCATAAAATATATGAAAGTGTGACCGGAGGTACGTCCGGAGATGGTCACGTGGGCTCGAGAGCCCGAGAAAACATGAACAATAAGAACCTAAAGGGTTCATAATAAAATGAACTATGCAGTGTACTTACTTAGCGTAAAGCTAATTCAAAAACGTTTTCCAAACACTGCAGGAAAGAAGCACGTGGAATGAAGCTTCCTGTAGACACGGCTAATCGGAGATAAAAGATCCTTATATAGGATAATGTAAATGTATTATCCTTTTGTAAGACAATATATTACAAATAAAAAAGTTACCTTAGCCAATTATGGCAAGGTTTTTACTGATCTGGGACAAATTTCCGCAATATAAAACTCTAATAAAAAAATATAAGATAAGTAGGGTGTTTCACTTAAGCGTAAATTCGCTGGATGCGATGTGGGGGCATAGGCCCGAGCAAGAGCATCCCATAACTCGCATGGTTCCTTGAACATGTGCAAAGGATGCCTCATAAATAGTTGAGATTATAATCATGCTGACATGTGCATAATTCGCAATCCATGTTGCGTAATTTGGATTAAAAGTGAGTGAAGCAGTAGCATCGGATCTAGTGGCAACAGTTTGATCTGGACACCGGAGAGATTCGTCAACATAACCAAAGAGAATGTTTGTGATTAGAAAATGCTCAAACATGGTTTTTTCGGTAACCATAGTTTGTTGGAGATAGGGTAAATGTAAATTTGTAGGAATTGTGAGAAGCCCTTTAGGTGTGAAAGAGGAGTGATTGTGGCCATATGTTTGTGAGTACTTGGGTGGTGCGAGAACTTGTCTGTAGGAGTACTGGTGGTGAGACGTGACTAATAGTTCCCGTTGCCATATTAGCAACGGAATTTGAGGGGGGAAACATGTGTGACTAAATAGCGACATTAAAAACAGTCAAAATAAAGTAAGTTGAAATTGTTGTTATTGTTTTGATGAGTAGAGACCGGTGTTCATAAATATAAAATTAAAAAGAACAAAAAAAACTTACGAGAACACAATAATTTTTCTTTTAAGCTCTCTCTTTTATCATTCATCATCATAGATTACAATAACTTGATGTTTTTTACATACTAATATTTTTAATACAATTTTATCGGTCACAGTCTTTTCTATGGTAGTGTTGCCTAGGAATATATAGCTCTATGTAGATAACATCTCGTCAAGAATAAAAATGTGTGTAATGACATATTTATCCCTCGCTAACGTATGTGCATCGGGTTCTACGCGACACAAAAATTATCAGAGAATAATCGTAAGTTGATTCCATGTCAGGTATTTAACTCTAAGTCAATCTTTCTATTTATGATAAATATTTTATTTTATGTTTGAAACATACAACACGTAATTAGATAGTTTTTTTTTCGAGAAGCAAATTTTATAATTAGATAGTTTATTAAAAATGTTTAACCATTTATACTATCTAATAAATAAAATTTTTTTCATTATATGTGTCGTCTACATATTTATTTTTATTGGTTTTTTTTCACTTCTTTCTCTCATTAAATACAAATTTATCTTTTAATAATGATACATTTTTATTTTAAATTATCTCTAACATTAATAAACTTTGAAATTTAATTATTTAACTTTTATTTTCAATTAAATATTAAATTAAAGTCAAATTAAATTAAATAGTAATTAACGTATTTTCGAAACCCAATTATATATTTATATTTCTATTTATATTTTTTGAATTTCGTTTTTTATCCTCAGTATATCTAATACATTTTTACAAATATAAAATACATACATAAAAATTTAAAAATTTTATGTATTGATATTTTTCACCACGTATGTATTACACGGGTTCTAAGGGTGAAGGGAGTGGAGGCACGGATTCCTCACGGGTTGCTAGGGCTTCACGGGCTACACCGCCGCAAAGGTCTAGGGCTCGGCAAGGGCTTGTTGGCACGGGTATATTAACTCGTTTGAACCCGTAGCCGTTTTAGGAAATAGAGCCGTTGGAGGGGACCGTTGGGGGGTTAGCACTACAACAATATCACCCTATACCGACGACTTTTTTTTGACCCTATAGCGACGATTTGTCGTCGGGATAGCTTATACCGACGACATTTCGTCGGGATAGGTGTCGTCGGGATTGAGTCGTACCAATAGCCCAAGATTGTCGTCGGGATAGGTGTCGTCGGTATAGGTCAGCCTATACCGACGACATGTCGTCGCTATAGGGTCTAATTAAATAATTCAAAAAAAAATTCTATACCGACGACATGTCGTCCGTTTTTTTTTTTTTTTAATAATTTTTTAAAAAGGCCTATAGCGACGACATGTCGTCGGTATAGGTCTTTTCTGTTTTTATTTTTTATTTTTTAATTTTTAATATTTTATCCAGAAATATTAAATTTCTAAAAACAAAAACCTGTAAATCATAAATATAAACCATTCAAACATTTAAATCGGATAAAAACTAATATCCGAAACATAAACCAAACATCCAAATTGTTCGACACACAAATTTGTTCGACAAATCAAACATTCAAAACATAAACTTGTTCGACACACAAATATGCAAATTGTTCAAGACAAATACCAACAAAAAAGGCAAAGGCTCGACAACTCCAAGCTAATTATCATCGTTGCTAGTTCGGCGATCCCACATTCGACGCATTTCATCCATTTGTCGTTGCATTTCAAGCATTTGTTGATTATGTGTACGACGTTCTTTCTCTCGTCAACCGCAACGAGTTTCGAACTTGTAACAAAATTAAATAAAGTTACATATACATACAAACGTACATAAGCATATGAATAAATACCCTCTTATATACCTACACATCACAATTACATACATATATACATAAATAAAAGCCCAAGTACATAATTACAAATATATACACACAAACATACATACATAAATAAATGTCCAATTACATAATTACAAACATATAGATACAAACATACATACACATATATACATTCATATTAACTAATCATCATAAACACAAATTACACACATACATACAAACACTAAATTACATAAACTAAATTATATAAAATAATCACACATCAAAACCAAATGACCTAAACTAATCATAATTTAATAATTCCATCATACATACAAATATACATACTCATACATACAAACATACATACATACACATACATAACACATACATACAAAATCATAAAAATCTTAGATCTAAACCAAATTTCATCACAAGTTAGTAATTAAAACGAGTACTTACCTTCACAAAGTTAGAAATCAAGAAATGGTGAAATTCCTCCAAAACCTAACCAAAATAAACAAACAAAACTTCAAAATCTTGAAAAAGTAGCTAAAATATAAAACCCGGATGTTACCTCACCTTAAATCCCGAGAGTTTTTGTGAAAGTTGCTCCCAATAAATACCATCTTATATACCTACACATCACAATTACATACATACATACATACATACATACATACATAAATAAAAGCCCAATTACATAATTACAAACATATACATACAAACATAAATAAATGTCCAATTACATAATTACAAACATACATACACATATATACATTCATATTAACTAATCATCATAAACACAAATTACACACATACATACAAACTAATCATCCAAACTAATCATCATAAACACAAATTGCACACATACATACAAACTAAACATTCAAACTAATCATTATAAACACAAATTACACACATACATACATATACATACAAACACTAATTTACATAAACTAAATTATATAAAATAAGCACACATCTAAACCAAATGACCTAAACTAATCATAATTTAATAATTCCATCATACATACAAAAATACATACTCATACATACAAACATACATACACATACATACAAAATCATAAAAATCTTAGATCTAAACCAAATTTCATCATAAACACAAATTACACACATACATATCAACTAAACATTCAAACTAATCATCATAAACACAAATTACACACATACATACAAACTAAACATTAAAACTAATCATCATAAACACAAATTACACACATACATACAAACACTAATTTAGATAAACTAAATTATATAAAATAAACACACATCTAAACCAAATGACATAAACTAATCATAATTTAATAATTCCATCATACAAATATACATACTCATACATACAAACATACATACATAACACATACATACAAAATCATAAAAATATTTGATCTAAACCAAATTTCAACACAAATTAGTAATTAAAACGAGTATTTACATTCACAAAGCTAGAAATTCAAGAAATGTTGAAATTCCTTCAAAACCTAACCAAAATAAACAAACAAAACTTCAAAATCTTAAAAATTTAGCTAAAATATGAACCCGGATGTTAGCTCACCTTAAATCCCGAGAGTTTGTGTAAAAGTTGCTCCCAAATAGCCCAAAAACGCTGAAATCGCCAGAGAGACAGAATTGGGGGAGTTTTGGAGAGTTTTTGATGAAAATGAAGTTCTGTCGTCTAGTTTCCCTATTTGTTCGCGCTGCACCCTATAGCGACGACATGTCGTCGGCATAGGTTTCGAAGGATGTTGACCAGTCAATAAAGGTAAAAACCCTATCCCGACGACATCTCGTCGCTATAGGGTTTTCCAGAATTTTTTTTAATTTAAAAAAAATTTTATTAAATAAAAAAAACAAAAAGAAAATCAAAATTAACCTATAGGTTTTCCCCAAAAATTCATTGGGCGCCAGTTTTCCCTCCAACCTGCTCAACCCTATAGCGACGACATGTCGTCGCTATAGGGTGTCCCATTCAAAATTTTAGAAAAACCCTATCCCGACGACATGTCGTCGCCATAGGGTTTTCCAGAATTTTTTTTAATTTAAAAAAAATATATTAAATAAAAAAACAAAAAGAAAATCAAAATTAACCTATAGCAACGACATGTCGTCGCTATAGGGTTTTCCAGAATTTTTTTTAATTTAAAAAAAAATTTATTAAATAAAAAAAAACAAAAAATACCATTTGATTGAACTCAGAACATTACAATCCTTCATAAAACGGTTTGTCGTTTATTGACATGTTAATAACCCACACTTCAACACTAACTCATAAGGGTTCAACGACCCAAGATGTAACATCCCAGTTTTTCATAAAATAACTGGGTTTGTAATTATGTAAATTATTGTAAAGGTTAACGGGTAATTAACGGGGTTTTGGCGGGTTTTATTTAAAAACGTGAACAAAACCAAGCCCGGGAGACCTTGGGTGCGCGTGGGCCAAGCCTGGCCCTAGGGAAGAACACCCTTTACGGTGCAACGCAAATATGGAGACCCCATTTTCACATTCAGCCGTCGAAGAGCAAGGAGGAGAGGGAGAGAGCCGTTCATCGCGTTTCAAGTCCGATTTGATGTATTTTGTCGATCTCTAATCATCCTTAGTGTGTCGGGATCCTTGAATCAATACTACACATGTTTCATAATTCTAGGGTTTAGAAGAGAAGTTGAGTTTCAAAGAAGACGAGGTGATTCGGGAATTCAATTGGCACGGGTTCTCCGATCTAGAGGTATAATCTTGAAAACCTTCCTATTTAAATGCTTGTTTGTGATCGTAGGGAACCTTCATGTGTGTGCATGGGTTCGGCCGAACCCTAGAGGTGGCCGGTTAGGGGGATGGGTGTCCAACGAGGCATGAGGAAGGGTAATATAGGTACAATATTACATACCTTCACATTTTGAATAAGAGATTTAATACTCTTAAGCTTTCTATGAGGCCATCTCTTTATATTAAGCTCTCTGCATCTTTTTTTCAACATGGTTAATCCCACCTTAAGTTTCTCGGCTGCCATGACTATCAGCAACTCAAAATGCTTCACGTGAAGTTTTGACCTAGTCTAATAATTGTGAAATACTGACAACTCTTAAACGTATTAGGCTCTATCTCTTCCAATTCCAACGGTCTCGACGGCCTCTGGCCACCGTGATCACTGGAACCACCACCATTGTGATCATCATTGGAACTTAGCAATGGCAACACATGACCGTCTCCCCAACACTCCCACAAGCTTATATCTTCATCAATGGGATCGAAATATGAAAACCCTAAATTAGAAAAGTAATGTGATGAAACTCGGTTCATATCGAGAAGGTTGAAAAGTGCATCGTCATGCTTGCAAAAACAAAAACAAAAACAAAAACCAAAATGGTGTTAAATTATGTTATTAAACTTGAGGTTCAAATGCAACTTGTTTTGTGACAAAATGTGTATCTGAAAAGATCTTGATTGAAGTAGTGAAAGCAGTCATCAAGGTTATGAGGATTTTGATGGTTTACAGGATTATGATCCATTTTTGTGGTAGAAATGGAAAGAGGGTGATGTCATATATATATATATATATACATATAGATAACATGCATATACATACATGGGTTATAGAGAGTGGGAAAATGTGCCTACGGTTACAGGAGTTATAATTAATTATTACACTTAATCATCATTATTATGTTAATTTAGCATTATCTAATATTGAAAGTGGTAATAAATAGGGAAGGAGCATAACATTTTCCTATTAATTCATTATTACATTTTATCATCATTATGTTAATTTAATTAGCATTACTTTTATATTTTTTTTACAACGACGAAACATTTTAATCATGTTACAAGTAAAAATTGAATCCGTGACATTCAAACCTTAGATGTTTCTAGAGGTTTTGTCTCTATCGTTGAACCACCAACCCTAATGATATTCGTTTTATAAGGTTTTGTCTCTATCGTTATACCAAAAGTTTTCCCTCCAACCTGCCTCAACCCTATAGCGACGACATGTCGTCGCTATAGGGTGTCCCATTCAAAATTTTGAAAAAACTATATCCCGACGACATGTCGTCGCCGTAGGGTTTCCAGAATTTTTTTTAATTAAAAAAAAAAAAAATTTGACCGACGAAAATTTATTAAATAAAAAAAAACAAAAAGAAAATCAAAATTAACCTATAGCGACGACATGTCGTCGCTATAGGGTTTTCCAGAATTTTTTTTAATTTAAATTTTTTTTTTGACCGACGAAAATTTATTAAATAAAAAAAAAACAAAAAGAAAATCAAAATTAACCTATAGCGACGACATAGGTTTTCCCCAAAAATTCATTGGGCGCCAGTTTTCCCTCCAACCTGCCTCAACCCTATACCGACGACATGTCGTCGCTATAGGGTCTCCCTACCAAAATTTTGGTTTTGACCTATACCGACGACATGTCGTCGGTATAGGGTGACCTA
The DNA here is from genome assembly GCA_023525975.1 of Smallanthus sonchifolius. Taxonomy (NCBI): domain Eukaryota; kingdom Viridiplantae; phylum Streptophyta; class Magnoliopsida; order Asterales; family Asteraceae; genus Smallanthus; species Smallanthus sonchifolius. Next base: position 72,400,080 of record CM042034.1, read on the forward strand.
TCCCGACGACAAATGTCGTCGGTACAGGTGGCGTCGGGACAGGGTCAATTTGTTGTAGTGTGGGTTGGGTATTAAATAAAAAATAATAATTTTTCACCTATAAATATACATTTTACATAAATATTTTTTATACTTTCTCTCAATACCATTCATACTCTAAAAAAATGGATTCATCCTCCTCCAAAAATACTGTCCCAAATATTTTTTTGTACTTTCTCTCAATCTCATTCATACTCTATAAATATACATTTTACACAAATATTTTTTTATACTTTTTCTTTTTATTGTTTTTAAATTTTAGGTTTTTAATATGTATCATTTTTATTTTTATTTAATGAAATGTGGTTTTTTATTTTTTTTAATGAAATAATAAAAAAATACAAGGGATTACTGGTTTCACACCTCCTCTTAGATTTGGAGAGTGTTCAATAGGGTAAAAATGACATGACACATTTTAATAGAGTAAAATAAGAGGGTTCTATAGGTACCACTCCCTCCACCCTAAGCTAGTTAATCAAATATATAAATGTTTTATTTGATAAGAGTAGCGAAACGGTACAAGGAAATGCATCAAGTCATATATTTAATTTTGAAAGAAACAATTATTATGTTAATAATGCAAAAGAGAAGTAATTAAATTACAGATTTCTTCAAAAAATTGTAGAACATGAGTAGTTGAGATCACAATTGATAAATGTGAAAATCTCTTTTTCTGTTGATAATCATCTTTAAGTTTTTATTTCTCAGTTTGACCTGTATTAAAATTAAATGTTTTTAACTTGATTATTTTGACTTTTTAAAAAAATTAGTTGTTCTACGGAAAAAAAGTTAAGTAATATATTTATAGAAATATTAAACTTAATTTTCATTTATCGATCACAAATATGTGAATGAGGCATGCAAATGAGACCTAACTCTTAAACTGATGCACCTGGGTTTAACTACGCCGATTCAGGGTTCGAGCCTCGGCTATTCGTCAAGCCCGGAAGGGGCCGTGTTGGGTGGGATTTTTCCTTGGATGCTCTCCAACTCTGACGCCAGGTGGGCCCGGTTAAGACAACATATTGGCTAGAGTTGGACAAGACTCTCCCATGTGAAAGTGGGTGCAACGTCACAACATTCAATATTCGCCATTCAAAAAAAATCTAGCGAGATTTAATATGTTTTAAGTTTTACGTTGAGATTAAATTATTACTTTAATTGACTTTGATTTAGTACTTATTTATTTTATTACTTTCGCCTGTTTATTTAAGAAAAATACACTACTAATTAATTTACGTATCTGTATTTATTTCTTTGCTTCCTGCTGCTTAATTTATATTATCACCGTTCTAAAAAAACTAATTAATTTATTGAATTTTCTTGTATTTTTTAAAATCTTAGATCTTGGCATATTTGAGCATTGGACTTCATACAAAATATCAATATTTTTATTATATTATATAAAAATTCGAAGCGTGATTAGAAATCAAAAGTGACATTTCATTTCAAATGAATGCTTTATCGAGATAAACTATTACCAAGTAGATCTTAACTCGTTTAATATATATAAATAATTAAATATATGTAACTGTTTTAAAAAAAGTTGACTTGTAACTTATCAAATTCGTTGACACAATGTATAGAAAATATTAATGTTCAAAAGGTGACATAGTGATAAATGTATGATAAAATTCAGCTTTCAATGGTTTAGACTTTATGGTAACTCTTTTAATACTATCTGCCTAGTTTATCTGATCTTATTATTATCAAGATATTAACGAGTGTGAGTTTTTAAATATCAACTTCTTAGGATTATCGAAACAACAAAAAGAAATATAAAGACTTTTAGTTCATTGATGTTATACATATTATTTATCGTACAAAGTTTAAGAAAAATATAAAATAGAAATTTTTTTGCCTATTAACATCTTTTTTTAACAGCGAGAGCTTGACTGGCACGTCCCACACAGTGTGAAACTCGTACATCAGTCACACGATGTATATCACCAGTTCAGGAGAAAACCCAACACTATCGGAAACCCCCTAGAGTCGAGGTAAAATATGTCACCTCATGTCGTTGGACCAAAATGCTAAGTGCAATTGCAAATTACTTTATTATATCTAATAAGAGTTTTTTTACTTTATATTGTAAATTAATATAAAACGAAAACATAAAATATAAAAACTTTATTGGAAAATCTTTTGTATGTCGCCCATTTGGCTCTTTGTTTCTCCTTCGGATGTGAGTTTCATTTTCTTTCTGTTAGGCCGGTCAAGTCAGCTTACAGCTAATTTCCACTTTTATTATTATTGCTCAACTTTTCTTTTCATTATTCAAAAAAACTATAAAAACTTTTTTAAATTATTAAATACTATTTTTTTTAAATCAATAAATAAAACAAAACCACTTGACTAAACCGTGTCCATACTTCAAACCCAATCAACCCCTCTCTCTCTACTCTCTTAAATACCAACCAAATCACTCCTTCCTAATATCCAACCACCCCACCCACCGCCACCGACAACAACCGCCACCGCCACTACCGACAACCACCATGATCCTCCACCTCCTCCTCCTCCTCTCCGCCGCCACCGCCACCCCTATTTCACAACAATTCAAAGAAGCACCCAAATTCTACAACGCCGCCGACTGCCCCCACACCGACATCACCTCCGGCGTCCACGTGGCAATGACCCTCGACGCCACCTACATCCGCGGCTCAATGGCCGCCTTACTCTCCGTCCTCCAACACTCCTCCTGCCCACAAAACATAATCTTCCACTTCATCACCTCCGCTTCTTCCAACACCTCTCTCCTCCACGTCACCATATCCACCTCCTTCCCTTACCTAAATTTCCAAATCTACCCTTTCAACGACTCCTTCGTCGCCGGACTTATCTCCACCTCCATCCGCTCCGCCCTAGACTGCCCTCTCAACTACGCCCGGAGCTACCTCGCCGACATCCTCCCACCCCACGTCACAAAAGTCGTCTACCTCGACTCCGACCTCGTAGTCGTCGACGACATTGCCACCCTCGCCGCCACACCAATCCAAAACGACGCCGTGTTAGCCGCACCGGAATATTGCAACGCCAATTTCACATTCTACTTCACACCAACTTTCTGGTCAAATCCATCTCTATCTTTGGCTTTTTTTAACCGGAAAGCTTGTTACTTCAACACCGGAGTTATGGTGATCGATTTAATCCGGTGGCGCGCTGGTGACTACACGACAAAAATAGAAGAATGGATGGAGTTGCAAAAAAGAATGAGGATTTATGAGTTGGGTTCTTTGCCACCTTTTTTGCTTGTGTTCGCCGGAAAAATAGCGCCGGTGGACCATAGGTGGAACCAACATGGGCTTGGAGGGGATAACTTCCGGGGACTTTGCCGGGATTTGCATCCCGGACCGGTGAGTCTTTTGCATTGGAGTGGGAAAGGGAAGCCGTGGGTGAGACTTGATGCGGAGAGACCATGTCCTCTTGATGCTCTTTGGGCTCCATATGATCTTTTGAAACCTCCATTTTCTTTTGATTCTTGAAAAAAAGAGATTTTTTTTTTTTGATGATCATCATGATGAGGGAGATCGATGATGATCTGGAAAACTTGAATCATGTCTTTTTTTTTTCTTTTTTTTTTTGAATTTTGGAAATTGTACATTTGTTTAAATACTTATGAAATAGAAGTAGGAAGATTGAATTCATAATTTTGTTGTATTTAAAAGAAAGAAAGTCCAAGACTTTCAATAATGTAATGTAATAAAATAAATTTCTTTCTTCTGTTCTTCAACTAACATGGTTACTAAAGATTTGAAGGTTATTCTTTTAGATAGTTTAGAAGACTAGTAATTTTTTTTGTTTTTAGTTTGTTTAACAAATATATAATTTGGTTTAGAGTGTATTTTATAACTTGTTTGTACACGTTTTAATAAAAATATATGGATTATTAATAAAATAGTTTGAAATTAAAGTACACATTAAATTTAAATATTGATAATTGTTGTAGTGATATTGGGCAATAAGATTGAATTTAATATAGTTTTAAAAAATACGTTGGTTATAATATAGACAATTTAAAAGCTTTCCATAGATTATATGATACTTAATTTGTACCAATAATTGTCTTTTTAAACTTTTGTAGCAATAATTAGACAATTTAATATAGTTTTAAAAAATACGTTGGTTATAATATAGACAATTTAAAAGCTTTCCATAGATTATATGATACTTAATTTGTACCAATAATTGTCTTTTTAAACTTTTGTAGCAATAATTATCAAATTGACCAATATATATTCAAGAAAAGGTAAAAAGTTCATCTATGACAGGTACGTAAGGGTGGTAAATAAAAAACTCATGAAACCTTTTCATTTTACCCATTAAAATGTGTCATGTCATTTTTATGCTTTTGAACCCTTTCCAACCATAAGAGAAGGGTGCGGAACCAATAAGCCCTTATATTTTTTTTTATTATTTCTTAAAAAAAAAATGATACATATTAAAAACCTAAAATTTAAAAACAATAAAAAGAAAAAATCATGAAACATCAAAATGTATATTTATAGGTGAAAATTAAAAACAATATTTTTTAGAGGAAGATGAATCCATTTTTTAGAGTATGAATGTGATTGAGAGAAAGTATAAAAAAATATTTGTGTAAAATGTATATTTATAAGTGAAAAATTAAAAACAATATTTTTTAGAGGAGGATGAATCCATTTTTTTAGAGCATGAATGAGATTGAGAGAAAGTATAAAAAAATATTTATGAAAAATAAAAAAAAATTATTTAATACCCAACCCACCCCCCAACGGTCCCCTCCAACGACTCTATTTCCTCAAACGGCTACGGGTTCTAACGGGTTATTATACTCGTGCCAACAAGCCCTTAGCGAGCCCTAGACCGCTGTGGCGATGTAGCCCGTGAAACCCTAGCAACCCGTGAGGAACCCGTGACTCCACTCCCTTCACCCTTAGGCTTGCAGATTGACCAAAAATCAAGTAGCTATTCGAATTTAAATGCAAAATTGGCATTCATGATTCACCAGACTTGCACAGTATTTTATCATTTTGTATTTGCACACTATTATGGACCGTTGATTTTCTAACTCAAACGTTGAGATTAAATACGTGTTTATTCAGCTTGTTTTTAAACGTGAAAAAAGTTTATATGAGTATAGCCTACATTTGTTAATTTTTTCAACTTTCCTATTTTTTTAAGATACATATAATTTTTTTATACGACATTATTTTTTTCAAAAATTTACATCATAAAATCAAAAATTTTATTCTGTTTAATTTGATTACAGTTTTGTTATATTTTTACACATGCGTTATTATTATGACGCAGACGTATTACCCTTTGCTCACTAAACACGTGTCGCATTATGTTGTCTTCGTACGCTAAAAGTCCTTTCGAACCATATCATATATGTGTGTGATTGTATTGAAATTTTTTAATAATTCAATATTAGTGTACTAGTTATTGAAGTAAAAGATAAAAAGCATAGGTTCAAGTCAACATATAGGAAAAAGCATGAATATATGATAACTCATAAGACAAAATGGGTTTGCCTTTAAAATGGATGGAATTAATGAAAATTAAGGTTTAAATTTTGTAATTATATATATATACTAGCTTAGATCCCGTGTTTACACACGCGGTAAAAAATACCAGTATAATTTTTTTTTTAAAATCTTTATGTATATATTTCAGGTGTAAACATGTATTACATATACTAAAGATAGAAAACAAAATAAAAAATATGTATAAATTAATACATAATTGGGTTTCAAAAATATGTTAATTATATTTAATATAATTTGATTTTCAATATTGTTTGATTGTAAATAAAAGTTACATAATTATATTTCAAATTCTCTTATAATAAGAGATAATTTAAAATAAAGTTGTTTTATTAGTATAATTAGAACTTTTTAAAAATATATTTTTATTAAAAAATAGAAGTGCATTTAATAATAGAGATATACGAGAAAAAATGATTAGAGTGAATATTGAGACGACACGTGAAATGAAAAAACTTTTATTTATTATATTGTATAGATATAGATTGTTTAGTGAGAAATGATTCCCTTAAAAAATCATGTGAACTATGTAAATATATTTTTTATACGTAGTGCAATAAAAATATTAAAAGTGATAAAATAACAAATATAAGTATCCATTAGGTTATCATACTTCTATACTTTAAATTGGTTGTATTTGAATATATATAGGGATTTTCTTAATACATCTTCTATATATAAATAAAAATATAAAAGTAAATAATTTTATTAAAATATTTGATAAATTTTAAATAAATTAGATTGACTTTTAGGTCCGTCGTCTATTTTTGCTATTTTGCTTATTAGATATTTAAAGTTTAATTACATATATAACTAAAATATGTAAAAATAAAAAGATTACTAATGATTGATATTAGTAATTAGCAATCTAAATATTTAGATTGTTAATTACTTAATTCTATTTATATGTAACATTTAATATATTAGTGATGTGTTAGTGATTGGGGGGGGGGGGGAATAGGTGAGGATATACCACATGATGACAAGTGTCATTCAAAAGTATTCTTTTAATAGAGATAAAAGATATAGAGTTAGGTTATGGTAAAAAGGGTTTTATAAATTTTAGGCTTGACATGTGTCCTTTTATTGTTTTTAAAGTGAGGGCATAATGATCATTGTGTAACATACGAGGTCATTGTGTAATATAAGGTCTGATATTACACAATAACCAGACATGATATTACACAATAAACTGATATTACACAATAACCAAACCTTACATTACACAATGACCTGACATATTTGAGTAAATTAGACAAAAATGAGCAAATTACACAATGAGCTAGAAAACGTAAAACATAATGATAAATACATATAACACAATGATGAAAAATATTTTACAAAGTTATGAATACATATAACACAATGATAAAAAAAACATTTGACACAATGACCAGACCTCACATTACACAATAACCAGACCTGATATTACACAATTACCTGATATTACACAATGACTAGACCTGATATTACACAATGAACTGATATTATACAATGACCTTACAAATTACACAATGAGCTGGAAAACGTAATTTTTTTTTGTTTTTGTATATAACGAAACTATACTCGTTTTAAAGATAAAAAACGCTCGTTTTTATGGTGTAATTTTTTTAAAAAATAATTTCATATATAAAAGTTATGAACGTTTAAAAAAGAAGGGGGGACTTGATAAAAAGTCAACAAAAGTGGTCAACACTAAAATACCATTCCAACAACATTTCTTCAACAATTTAATATCAACCAATAAATTTTTTCTACAATTTAATCTAATGACCCAAAATCTTTTTCACCATTCTTAGAATTGGAATCATTTTTAAATGAACCTTTTCCTATATATATATATATATAGGAAAAGGATCAAATGTAAACCAACTTTAAATGTGCAAACCAAAAAACCAAATTCCGAGTCTTCGCCTTTAGATAACAATATATATATACATATATATATATATATATATATATATATATATATATATATATATATATATATATATAGGGTAAGTATACATTGGAAACCCAATGATTTGGGGAAACTATAGAAACCCATTGTGTGGTTCTTATTGTGCCACCTAATCACTTTTACCAATTCCACTTTTTTCTCTTAAAGGTTAGTATGGTAATTTCACATTTCCTCCCATTTACAAGAAAATCTTTTGTTAATTTAATAATATTATGTTTGTCCTTTTTGTTCTTTTTTTTCCACCAAACTATCAACATCGTCTTTCTACACCATCAACATCATCTCATTCATTTAATACTATCCTCCCTCTCATTCAATTTCCACATCCCCAACTCCATTAATCTTACTCATTTCTTCTTCAAGATTTTCTTTATCTTCCCCCCCCCCCCCCCCGTTAATGCTCTTCTCATTTAGTGGATTCATCTCTCACACATTTAACTCCAAACAATATGGATTCCTATAATGTCATTAATGGTAATCCTACAGTTGATGAAAGTTTCCTTTTTGACATTAATGCTCATCATACTACACCCAATTTCTTAAACAGGTATCCTAATGTTGGCCCGATTCCTGTTTCATCTCAATATCCAGGTATGATTTTGCATTTACGTTTTTTTCCTTATTTCTTTCTTGATTTTTTTTTTCAGATAATGATCCTTTGTCTGGTTCATCTTCTACTTCTCAATATCATGACTTCACTTCACCAGGTCCTCCAATTCCTAGTATCAACTTACCAGGTTACCTTATTGTAAATCTTTTTATTTTTACTATTTTGTAAATGTCAACATTTTTATACTGTTTTTTTAATGTATGTTACATTGTTTATGATTCTCTGTTCAATAAAATTCACATTTTACCTTACTGTTATTGTTTGGTCATTTTATATATGTTACCTTATCGTTAACCATGTTATGTTTTAAGCAGTATTGAACATTTGACATTTGTCCATTCTATTGTCATTTACATATGTTAACAACTAAGCATTGTAGAAAATTTTGTAATATTATTGTTATTTAATTATACATATGTTACATGACTGAAGTTATGGTGTCCTAACATTTTCTAATATTACTGTTATTTAACTATTTTTACTTTTTTTTTCCCAGATCCTAGCCCACCGTCTTATGTTTTCGTGTCTCCGAATGGAACAAAGTTGGTGTCCTAATGTTATTGGTGACATTAAACTAGTTGTTGATTTGTCTTTCGACAAGTGGGAAGATGTTATTGTTATGTATCAGAATTATGCTTTTCACTGTGGTTTCTCTATTCGGAAAGGTCAGACCAAGGTTTATAAAGTTGTTCCCACGCATAAATACCTTCGTTGTACCAAAGCTGGCAAACATCAATCCAAACATACGTTTGACACTTTATGTGATAGTTCTCTTAAGTCTAGGCAATCTACAATCACCCAAAGTGATTGCCCAGCACACATTTCTATTGTTGTTTGTTAAGAAAAATCTAGATTCGTTGTGCTGAAGTTTAGTGAGGCCCATAATCATGAGTTTGTCGATAGGGATAACCTCGACCTTACTAAGATTTCTAGGAATCTTAATTTTTATCCAAGCAATTTATTCATAAGATGAGCCTCAATAGGGTTGGTCCTGTCCAAGCTCATAGGTGTCTTGTAGCAATGAAGGGTGGGCATCATAACGTGAATGGTACTCCTGTTGATTTCAAGAATTTTGCCCACAAAATGAGAATGTTTATCGGTGAAAGAGACTTCCAGTTGGTCCTTGATCGGTTGCATGATCGTTTTGAAAACTTACTTGATTTCTTTTTTGACTTTCAAGTTTCAAACGGACAATTGAGATCTTTATTCTGGGCAGATGAGATATCCAAGTTAAATTACAACGTCTTTGGTGATGTTGTTGCCTTTGATGCCACATACCACACCAACAAGTGAGTATATACAACCATTGTTTACATATGTTATAATTTAATGTTTAATCATTGATCAGTCATGTTTGTATTATTTACTTAACTTACATAAATTAGTTACATACGTTTATTTTAGTTAACCTTTTTTTTGTGCATTTCAACTTAGAAACAATATGATATTCGTTCCCTTCACTGATGTTGACCATCACATGCAATGTGTTACATTTGGCGCTGGGTTGTTATTTAGTGAAACTATTGAGTCATATAAATGGTTGCTTTCATAATTCATCAAATCTCACTGCAAGCAACCTCATCTTGTGTTAACTGATCAGGATCCTTCCATGAGACAAGCGATATTAGAAGTTTTCAACGAATCTCGCCACAGACTCTACATGTGGCATATAATGAAAAGGTTGCCTGCAAAGGTATTTCTTGATCCTTTTATTTTTTGAACTTACTTCTTAATAAAGATTTCTTTATCCTTTTATTTATTGGTTCAAATACAACTTTATAATTTTATATTTCATTTAGATCACAGCTAATTTGTTTAAGAACACTAACATTAGAGCTGAGATTCACCGTTTGGTTTGGAATGTCTATATCAAGCCATCTACTTTTGAGAATCGATGGGAGGAGCTAATTAGTAAATATTATTTGGCCAATAATCAATGGTTGAAGGACATGTATGATATAAGGGATTGTTGGGTGCTTGTGTACTTCAGGGAAATCCCATTGTGTTGCCTAATGAAGACCACATCACGCTATGAAAGTTCCAATGTCGCTTTCAAGATTAACTCTTCTAGTGCGAATACCCTTGTTCAATTTTTGCTTTGTTTTGAGACAAGGATTGATAGCCAGCGTTACCGTCAAAGAATGTCTGAATTCAAAACTTCTACCTCCACATTCATAGGAACTACAGATTTACCTATTGAGAGTCATGCCTTTTCTATATACTCTCACAGAATATTTTTTGCCATTAGAAAATAGATTACGAAGGGGAAGTTATTTTGCTACATATCCAATACGGAGAGTATTTATGACATATTTGTTTTCCAGGTTACACACCTTAACCGTAGGAACGATGCTGCCCACGTTTTCCAGGTCAATACTTTATTTTATTCATATTTCTGTTTTCAACTAACTTGTGTTAACTTACGTACATTAACATAACTACCCCTGTTTACAGGTTAGATTTAACAGTGTAGACAATTTACCATCATGTTCTTGTATGGGTTTTACGTGTATTGGCTATCTTTGTAGGCATATCTTTTGTGTATATCGGTTAAAGAAGGTTGATTGTATTCCGACGCTTTACATTCTCAATAGGTGGATGAGAGATGTTATCTCAAAGCGTGTTTATTCTATTGAATACCGTTATGGGGTTGATAAAACCCCCAATCTGTTATGCGTAACGAGATATATTAGAGATTGTAACTGAATGCGTTGACGTTGTTTGATCCGATACAGATTCTCTTGCTAGATTGGTAAAGCTAAATTTGACCGTAAGATCTTCTACCGTAGTAAATCAGCATACATCAGATGATTTTGTTATTCCAGATTTGGTTGGACAACCATTAGATGTTGAAATTGAAATTAACAATCCAGATGTTGCACGCAACAAAGGATGTGGTAAGCACCGTCGTTTGATTGGACCTGGTGAAAAGCAATCTACCAAGCCTCCTAAAGCTCCATGTCTTTGTCACACTTGCAATGAATACTTCATAGATCACGACTCTCGTAACTGCAAGAAGAGGTTCCACGAAAGCAATAATGATGCGGAACCAAGCCCTTCAACTCTGTTTACTGGTTAGGTCAACAAATGTGTTACATGCGTAACAGTTTTAGTCACCCATATTTTTGGAATAAATCTATTACATGGGTAACATTTGTCTAAACAATCATTAAAATTGGCTCTTTTGTTGTATTTCTATTACATGCGTAACATTCCACTTTAGTTCTTTTGATTAACATGGTTTATCCATTCTCTGGAATCTGTTACAGCTTATTGTATGTTGGTCTTATTTTGAAAATCAAATTTTCAATTTTGTTGTTACTGTAGCTATATCATTTTACTTGTTATCTCCATAACTGTTTTACATGCTTAACAATTTAGTCACTCATTTTATTGAACAATAAATGTTACATGTGTAACAATTGTTAAAACAGTCATTGAAAATAGCCCATCTGACGTATTTATCAAACCTTTTACTTTAAAATTGTATATTGCTCTTATTTTGGGAATCAATTATTACCGGTTGGTTTATATTGTTGCTCTTAATTTTTGCTTTTTTTTAATTATGTGAACATAATTAAATTTTTGAAACATGTATTAATATAATATAACTTTAACAAAGTTAGAATTTAACATTTTTGTTTTTTAAATAACCAATAAATGATTGATTTTTCTGATACACATTTCATATAAATTTAAGGATTATTGGATTTTAATAATCTCACCTTTTACTAATTGGCCAATAATAATCCCAACTGAGAATATTCTTACCACCGATCCCTACTTTCAAACTATTTTTTTACATTGGACCCCCCGTTAAAAAAACTTAACGCCGTTAGAGTTTATATGACGTGGACATCTGCAAACCGCTGGAAAGTTGACATGACTTGAATGTATATTCCCAAGCTTTTCATTTAATGAAGATCGTAGTTTTTTGAATTTTGGAATGATTGTGTTTGAGATTTGGTACATTTTATTATAAAAGGTACAACCTTAATTTAAATAAAAAAAACTATGAATAAATGAGGACCATTGATCATCCATGATCAATGGAAGAGATATAGTTTTCATAGTTTCCTTAACTCCAAATTGTTTCCATTTTAACCCTTCCCTATATATATATACACATACACACACACACACACACACACACACACACACACACATATATATATATATATATATATATATATATATATATATATATATATATATATATATACATGTGTGTGTATTCAAATCAAAACTCTAGTTTCATTTGAAAACTCTAAAACTAATTTTGATTGGTTGATTTATTGATATAATTTAAAACATGTGGTCCATATTAAATCTGGTAAAATGAATGGTGTATATGGCTTGAGGGTTAAATTGGTCATTTTGCTTCATTTACTTTTTCCATTTTTATTTTATTAATTAGTCCTCATATTACTCACCCCCGCAACAACACCCACCCAGATCTGAATCAACATCTTCTCTCTCCAGCGACCCTCAGGTTCATCTCGCACTCTATATAGCCATGGCACACGCCGGCTTAGCTTTTGCCATATTCGTCCTCTACTGCATCTCCAAATTACTCGAAGAATACCTCCGCCCAATCCTCTGGATCAATTCCCCTTCGAGGAATCCAACAAACCCTATTTTCGTTCCACATTCACCCCTTTTTTACTCTATCTGGTACACCCCATTGTCTCTACCTTTATCTAAAGCACACATCCCTTCTATTTTCTTCCGCTGCTGTTCTTCCACCACCACCTCCTCCGTCGCTGCTGCCACCACTGCTGTCGCGCCATAACAAGCCGGGAGGGGTAGGAGATCAACGACCGCTTCGAATACAACTTCTACATCTGATAGAGCTGCCATTCACGCAATTCATCTAAAAAGGTTTGATTTTTTGTTTTATAGGTTTTCGGTTGACTAAATTGGATTCAAAGTTTGTTTTTAGGTTAAACTTGCATAATTGCAGGCTCTGGATATTGCTCTTGTTAGCATGTGTTTAGGCTTCTTTTGAATATTAAAGTGGAGTAATACAATAATATGAGTAATTATTTTGGGTTTTAGTTTTGCATCTTTTTAAGCCTCTTTTGAATATCAAAGGGGAGTTCTCCGTGGAGGGGATCTCTAATGACATCAAATGGTACTATGACTAGGGGTGTTCAAAGTCGGATATCCGAAAATTCGAATATCCGAATTTCGGATATCCAAAATTTTCGGATAGTGGATTTCACTATCCGAATCTGAATTTTCGGATATCCGAATTTCGGATACAGATTCGAATAGTGAAACGGATATCCGAAACTTAAAAAAAATTAAAAAATATATATATAAATATAATATTTTTAAATTATAAAAACAATTAAAAACCTTAAAAAACATTAAAAAATATACATATAAAAATATATAAATATAATATATCGGGTTTTGATTCAAATTTTCTTATTTTTAAATAATAAAAATAATTAAAAAAATAAATAAATATAATATTTCGGATATCCGAATTATCCGAAAATCACTATCCGAATCCGAATCCGAAAATCACTACCACAAGATGAGACTCAAGAAACTCCAACCTGCAAAATTTGAACTGTGTCTAACCAACAGAACGGTTCGCTATCCAAAGGGAATTGCTGAAGATGTGCTCATAAAGTTTAATGAATTCGTCTTCCCAGTAGATTTTGTGGTAGTTGATATAAATGGGGGAACACGTTCCTCAATACAGCCCTTGCCCTTATCGATGTTTGGGGGAAATACTAGCATTGAGCGTTCAACAAGAACGAATTACTTTCGATCTTAAGAAGGCCATGAAGCGACAAAGCTGTCACGATGATCTTGCTTTCTTATTCGATGATTTCGACTATCTCATAGGCTACTACATGCACGACGTCTTAGGAAAGGAGGAGTAATGGCCAGCTGAAGAAAACGAGGAATATTTAGTTTGTGAAGGATTCATGATAAAACACACTAATCATGATGAAGATCCATTAGTTATTGAAGAACTAGAAGATACGGACGAGAGTGAAAAGACAAAATCGTCTATTGAAGAACCACCCACATTGGAACTAAAAGAGCTTCCTCCTGACCTTTCATATGCCTTTTTGGACAAGGAATCCAAGCTTCTAGTCATCATCTCCTCTAAATTAAAAGATGATGAAAAAGAAAAACTATTAGTAGTATTAAAAAGGCATAAGAAGGCCATTTGCATGGAAGCTAATGGATCTTAAAGGAATTAATCCATCATTCTGCACACATAAAATACTCATGGAAGAAAACTACAAGACTAGTGTGCAGCACCAAAGGCGACTGAATCCAAAAATGCTAGAAGTAGTAAAGAATGAAGTTATCAAATTACTTGATGCAGGGGTTATCTACCCTATCTCAGACTCTGTCTGGGTTAGTCTTGTACAAGTTGTTCCAAAGAAAGGTGGGATAACAGTTGTTACAAAAGAGAAAAATGAATTAATACTAACCCGTACAGTAACGGGATGGCGGGTGTGTATTGATTATCGTAAGTTGAATGATGCTACCATAAAGGATCACTTCCCGCTTCCGTTCATAGATCAAATGTTGGAACGACTATCTGGGAACATGTTCTACTGTTTCCTGGATGGATTTTCGGGTTACTTCCACATTCCTATTGGCCCCGAAGATCAAGAGAAAACCACGTTCACCTGTCCCTATGGTACCTTTGCCTATAGACGTATGCCGTTCGGTTTGTGTAATGCCACCGCTACATTTCAACGATGCATGCTCGCTATATTTCAGGATATGATAGAAGAATCAATGGAAGTATTCATGGATGACTTCTCAGTCTTTGGAAATTCTTTCGATCACTGTCTACAAAACCTGGAAAAGATGTTAGCAAGATGCGAGGAATCGAACTTGGCATTAAATTGGGAGAAGTGTCACTTCATGGTTAGGGAAGGAATAGTTCTGGGTCACAAGATTTCAAAAGATTGAAATTATCTCAATGCTACCTCCACCAAATTCGGTGAAAGGCATCAGAAGTTTCCTCGGTCATGCAGGATTCTACAGAAGGTTCATAAAAGATTTCTCATCTATCGCTAGACCACTAACTCAGCTATTAGAAAAAGATCGACCATTCCTATTTTACAACGATTGTTTGACCGCTTTTGAAACTCTTAAAAAGAAACTAGTAAATGCACCAATAATGATAGCACCTGATCAGACTAAACCATTCGAGCTTTTGTGCGATGCCAACGATTATGCAGTGGGTGCAATCCTTGGACAGCGAAAGGAAAAGCACTTTCACCCAATTCATTATGCAAGTAAGACCTTGAATGATGCTCAAGAGGATTACACCACCACTAAAAAAGAGCTTTTAGCTGTGGTTTTTGCATTTGACAAATTCTGCTAATACCTAGTATTATCCAAGACCGTCGTCTACACCGATCATGCAGCATTAAGACATCTCTTCAACAAACAAGACGCAAAACCAAGGTTGATTAGATGGATTCTCCTATTACAAGAATTTGACATAGAGATCAAAGACAAGAAGGGAGCAGAAAATTTCGTGGCCGATCATCTATCTCACCTTGACGATACTCAGAAAACTCAGGAAATTTCCATAAATGATAGCTTCCCTCATGAATACATACTACATGTGCAAGACGTTGATGAATACCCTTGGTTTGCAGACAACGCAAACTTTCTAGCAAGTGGGCTACCGGTAAAAGGAATGACCTTCCAAGAGAAAAAGAAATTTTTCTCGGAACTAAAATATTACTTTTGGGAAGATCCATATCTATTACGGGTTTGTCCAGACCAGATAGTTTGACAGTGTGTCTATGGGAAAGAGGCACATGAGATACTACGGCAGTGCCATGAGGGACCAACTAGAGGTCATCATGGAGGAAATTACACGGCAAGAAATGTCTTCGAGGCAGGATTCTATTGGCCTTCGGTTTTCAATAAACTCATAAGTACATGTGACTCATGTCAAAGGGTAGGGGGCATTTCAAAACGAGATGAAATGCCTCAAACAAGTATCCAAGTATGTGAAATATTCGATGTTTGGGGGATCGACTTTGTCGGCCCCTTTCCCCCATCAAAAGGAAATCAATATATCTTGGTAGCAGTGGATTACGTATCAAAATAGGTCGAGGAACAAGCTCTACCAACCAATGACGCAAAAGTGGTCATTCGGTTTCTCAAAAGATTGTTTACTCGTTTTGGCACACCAAAGGCGCTAATTAGTGATAGAGGAACACACTTCTGTAGCTCTCAATTAGAAAAGAATCTTAAGCGCTATGGGTGTACTCACAAGCTTTCAACACCTTACCATCCCCAAGCAAATGGCCAAGTCGAAGTCACCAATTGAGCAATCAAGAGAATTTTGGAAAAAGTCATGAGCCCAAATCGGAAGGACTGGTCCGATAAACTTGAAGATGCATTATGGGCTCTACGCACAGCCTACAAAACACCCATCGGGACTACCCCTTACCGAATGGTTTATGGCAAAACATGTCACCTTCCAATTGAAATTGAGCATAAAGCATACTGGGCACTTAAATCGGTAAACTTAGAATTATTAAGCGGAGAGGAACAACGCCTTCTAAAGATTAATGAATTAGAAGAACTAAGAAATCAAGCATATATGAACTCTACAATATACAAGGACAGAACAAAAAGACTTCATGACAAGAAGCTAAAGAAGGGCGAATTTCAAGAAGGCGACAAAATCTTACTTTACAACTCAAGACTACAACTATTTCCAGGAAAGCTAAGATCAAAATGGACTGGACCATACATAGTCCGAAAGATATTCTCGTATGGAACACTGGAACTAGAGAAATCAGATGGAACAATCTTCAAAGTGAACGGTCATCGAGTGAAACGCTACCTCGAAGGACCAATTGACCAAGAAGTGGACGATGTTCCACTAGAAGAGAGAGACTGATGCAACACGTATGGGTTGGGCTAAAGACCCATAAATAAACGTAGCGCTTCCGAGAGGCAACCCGATGACCATGAATAAATTGAGAAGTTGGTGTATACGGCAGAAAGCATGGACCTCAAGTTTGGTTTCTCCAAATTTAAGTTTCTAATTACTTCAGCCCCCAGGTATGCCTTCTCGATACTAGGACCTTAGTAGCTTAACTACTACATTTTATTTTCCTTGTTCGTTTTTATGTTTTCTTTTATGATTTAGGTAGAATAACATCACCAGACCATCTCTCTACTTTTAAGGAGTTACACTCCAACTCTACGAGCCTTGAGCCGGAAGCCACATCAAATTTCTGAGAAATTCGATGAAGTCTTTGAAGCAAAACATTGACAAGCAGCTGATAGGCACAACCTGACAGCAACAATAAGCTTTTGCCATAGGTTATACACCGAATTGATCGGGGGAGTACCAGTTTCTTTTCCCTTAAAACTCTATGCATTTAAATTCTTGCATAGCATTTCATTACATGCATAGTTTTAAGTGTGGGGTGGGGAATTAGAGATTCAAGACTGTTAAGCTCAAAGCAGTAAAATTTAACTTGTGATTTTCTACCCATTTGACTAAAACATTACAAAAACTTACCTTTTATAAAACCCAAAAAATTTTCAAACTCTTTTTAAACAAAACCTTTTGGAGTTTGCACCTAATTAAATAAAATGAAGACATGACAAGTAGAAACAAACGAAAATTATTCATAACAAATCACTAAACCCTATCCCATCCTTTTACGTGTGAGAATAATCTGAGCCTTTTTCACAAGCTTTATTATCATTATTTTTGCATTCTCTTTCGTTTGGTATATTGAGTGTTTATTCGATTGAATTTTATGCATAATTAGAACTTGCATGACTTATACATATCAAGACCATGAACTAGTGGAAGTATGAAAATGATTGAGGCACCTAGGATCGTTATCACCCTTATTATCCAAAAACCACAAAAAAATTATCCGCCTAGATCGCCCTCTGAGCCTTATTCTTTTCTTTTCTAAACCCATACTTATCACCTAACTAGCTTTTCGCAAACACCGGTTATTGCCTAACTGTCTTCGAAATGGGAAAATTATCTTATGTTATCATTACAAGTTCATCGGGACAATTTTGGAAAGAAACCGCCCTACTCAGAAGAATTGGAATATACAAATGGTGGATGCATTAGGAAATTATCCGAACTATCTGTAGGAAAATTCAAGGAAATGTTATTTCAAGGAAATTGAGAAAGGAGGAATGCTGAAGAAGTTGTCTTGATAAAAAAATGGTTGTCTTTTACTGGGAGACCTTAAAGAACTGGACATTCATTCTTTCGATTTAAATTTGCTTTCCTACCTTCATTTCGCAAAGCCTGAATTACCAACTGAACTCCGAGAAAAGATTTTTCAAGCAACTAGTGATGTAAGAAAATGGTGGCGCAAGCAAGAACAATTGCCACCATTTTGCGGTTTTTCAAAAGAAGAGCCAAAAGATACGACAGATGTAGAAAGTGTGGCAACTGGAGCCACGATGGAAAGTGCAGCAAGAATCAAACTCACTCCCAAAGCGAGTATACATACCTAATGGAAGTAGGTGCTGTTAGGAGACTAGCCGCAGGATCCGTGTGTAAAGGCAGTAATGTGTATTACGCAATAAAGAATGAGTTGAACATGATGAGAGATCTTGGTCTTGGAAATCTGACCATAAACGAGCCCTCATATTAGTTATGCCCTCATGATCTGAGTACTATAGAGGGAACTTTTAGTATTTACCATTTTAAGCCATGAGGCAGTAGCTGAGTGTTTCGCGATAGCTGCAGCCCTTCAAAACCCTTTAAAACCCCTAAAAATCCAAAAAGATTTTCATTTTCACCCTTAGTTTTACTTTAGCCACATTACAACCCTAAAGTCCTCTTGATTCATGCATACTACTTAGTTAGTTGGTGGAGACTTGATTTGCATACAAGCTTATGACCATTACATAATTCAATTCAAACTCGAGTGTTCCACTTAGATTACATTATCCATATATATAACCCTAGAGTTGAGTGAACATTGTGAGTAGTGAGGAGTTTTTGCATAATCAACGTTCTAGTAGGCTTGTCATGGATTCCATCATCTCAAAACAAGAAAAATACAAAAATACAATAAGCAACTCAAGAGTTATTCCGGAGTCTCAACACTAGTTGAAATTCCATTACTCTTGTAAAGTTTTTAGTTATGGGTGTGATAATGCATGAGATTGCTTGAGGACAAGCAAAGTTTAAGTGTGGGGTGTTATTATATGTCATCATTTATACATATTTTACATACATAATAATCCCGCATTATGGTACTAAATTGAATAATAACCTTGCAATTTGTGCTTAAAATATAAATATTTGATAATTGCAGGTTATTCAGTATTAACAATACAAATCAAGCTAAATCCTATCAAGAACACCAAGAATTCAAGCTTCTAGAAGGTTCATTCCCGGAGCATTGACCCCCAAGAAGTCAAAATTGGTCAACAATAGTCAACAAGAAGTTACAAAACAAATCTGGGGAGAATTGGGGGGTTGCACGACCGTGCATCCCAATGCACGGTCGTGCATTGCCCAACTCTGCTCCCCATGGCCTGGTACCGTGTCCTCTGTACCCTGTTTGATTCCTTGGGCCTTTGCACGACCGTGCAACCCAATGCATGGCTGTGCATTGCACAATTTGATGCCTATAAATAGGAGGCTTGGGTTCTTCATTCCACACACCAATCTAGAGAGAAATTACACTCAAGAAGAGAGCGTTCTCGTAGTTAGACTAGAGAGTTGAGAGTAGAGGGGCTCTTCCTACCTGTTCCACAATAGGGGAGCCTACAAAACTCATCATTACGCTAGTCGTTATGGCCATTCGTGGTTAAAGCTTCTTTGTATTGCTAGGGTGAAGATGATGTTTGGTGTATGTTAATGTTTAACTTATTAATGAAGTGGTATGTTTATGTCTTTAACAAATTCTTCCTCAAAAACCATCTCTTGATGGGCTTTTATTATTGTCTAAATCCGTCCTTATATTTGTGAGTGTCGTGATTTTAAAGAGTAAGATCGTAAAACCCTTTTTAATCAAACTTCCTTTGAAACTAGTACGTCTTTATACGAGCAGAGATTGATAAGCCAAGGCTTGGTCTATACTTCTAAGATCGTACGTCTTTATACGAGATTATTATGCGACCAAGAATTGGTGAACTCATGTTGGGAACGGTACGTCTTTATACTTGGTCCCATTGTTACACCGCCTCCCGGTGAGCAAAATATAATCACCTATTTAACTTAATATAAAGCATTTTGAGTCCGATGTCTTTATCCAACCCGGAGATGACCATTCGATGGGTTGAGGGTAAATGATGTCCCTAACGGGAGGCACTACCACTTTTTAAAGAATATAATTTGCAAATCAAATGTCGTGAGGACGAGGCTCTAGCGGTGACCCGGGTCACAGGTTTGTAGTAGTCATACCACTGAATTAGTTAACTTAATATTATCACGTACCAAGTTGATTCGAATCCCGAAGCAATACATCTCGTAATCTGATCATTTTCGTCTTATTTACTTTTCTGCTATTTAC
The DNA here is from genome assembly GCA_023525975.1 of Smallanthus sonchifolius. Taxonomy (NCBI): domain Eukaryota; kingdom Viridiplantae; phylum Streptophyta; class Magnoliopsida; order Asterales; family Asteraceae; genus Smallanthus; species Smallanthus sonchifolius. The sequence goes on from CM042034.1 coordinate 72,420,744, forward strand.
TATTTTGCTAGCTACATTTATGTTACACACTTCACGCACATTTTTACTTTTATGTTATTTACTTTACCATCATTTACTTTTCTGCTTCACAAGCACACAAAACACACCTACTAACTAATTCGGCTAAACGATAACAAAAGTTGAGTATTGGAACTCGACCGTGTCCATTGGTTAGATACTTGGTTCTTACCTGACTATATTACGCTGCGATAGGTACACTTGGCTATTGTGTGTGTTTTAAGTTAACGTAATTATCATTTTATTTTATAAATTTAAAACCTGATCTCGTGAAATCAATTAATCTAAAAATATATTAATTTATATTTTTATACTTAATTCACAAACGCACATCAGATACTATATATGTAAAAATAATATATTACATATATGTAATATGATATTACATATGTGTAGTATGAAATTACATATATGTATTTTTTTTTATTATATATAATATGAACAATTACATATATGTTCATATTATTATGTAATTGTTCATTACGTATAAGATATTACTTCTATGTAATATGTGCAATATAAACTATTGTATATGTGGTTTTTTCTATCACTGTGTATACTTGATTATGCGGTTATTTACTTAAAATTAGGTATGTCTTGAACGTGTAAGTACACACACATTCTATGTTATTACATATATATCTAATAGCTTATTACATATATTTGTTAGGCTATTGCATAAATGTAATTGTTTGTTAGATATATGTAATAACAGTCGTCCAATTATTTTATCAAGACGATAACCGAATTAAGTATAAAAATGATTAACACAATTATTGTTTTTTTAAGTTAAAATAAATGGAGTGAAGTTAGTTTAAAGAAAACTAATAAGATTAACACAGTTATTAGTTTTTTTAACAAATTAACGAATTTATGTGTTTTGTTTTTTTATGAAGATTAACGTATTTATATCCGGGTTTTGGATAAAAAGTTATTAATTTTTTAAAAAGAAAGATTTTTAAAAAAAAAAATGAGATAAACTTGAAACAACTATATTTATGTTTATATTTACATGTATGTAACTGTTCGTTACATACATGTAATAACTGACGTTCAAAAAAAAAATAAAAAGCATTCGCAAGACTATATTCGAATTAAAGATAAAAAAAAGCTTTATTTAATGGTGTAATTTATATAAAAAAATATTTTTTTATTAAAAAGTTATGAATGTTTAAAGAAATGGGGGGAAAATTGAATTAGTAAAATCTTTATTATTAAAAAAGTATGGAGAATGTTGCAATTACCAAATTACATTTTTAATAAAATAAAATGAATATTAGGTGTCTTTTTCCTGTTGAGTTAATTGGTTTACACATGAACATATGGTTTACAAATGATCCCTACCCTATATATCTATACTATATAATAAATAAAGGTTTTTAGTGCCACGTGTCGACTCCATATTCATTCTCACCATTTTTTCCCGCCTCTCTTTCTTATTTAATACACTTCTATTTTTTAATTATAATATATTTTAAAATAAAATACTAATTATACTAATAAAATACATTTATTTTAAATTATCCCTTATTATAAGAAACTTTGAAATTTAATTATTTAACTTTTATTTGAATCAAATAGTAAATGAAAAGTCAAATTATATTAAATAGTAATTAATGTATTTTTGAAACCCAATTATATATTAATTTTTATATATTTTGGGTTTGTTTATATCATTAATATATGTAATATATTTTTACACATGTAAAATACATACATAAATATTTGAAAATTTTATGTATTGATATTTTTTAATTTTCACCTCGTGTGTAAACACGGGATCTAAACTAGTATATATATATATATATACTAGGTTAGTTCCCGTGTATTACACGGTTAATAAAAAGAAACATATATTATTTATAAGTGTCTAAATAAGAATTACTTTACATAGTGAAAAAAAATAAAATTATAATTACATTCATAAAACCAAATTACATAAGGTAAATTTTTTAGATTCTAGAAAGTTGATTTTGATTAATTTTTATTTGCTTAACAAAGATAAGTTGTTAATTTTTTTTAAAAATTGTCAATTTAATTCTCTAATTATAGTAAATTTGCGAGAGTTAATTTATTAATTTTTTTATATATTAAATAATACAAAATTCAAAATTTTCAAATCAAACGGTTTTTAAGTTCTTGTCAAATGATATTAAATAATTTTAGCAATTATATTTTTTAAGCATTTATTATTTGTGAGAGGTTTAAAATCTTAAATTATAATTAAACTTTAGGTGAGAAAACCATTTTACAAAAACCTTTATTTATTTGGGAGTATAGATGAGTATTTTTCTTTAATTAGTTATATTTTAAATTCTTATTATATATTCTTATTTAATATAATTATTATTCTTCTTTAATAATATATTTATATTATCATTATTATTTAATAAGATATAGGTGCATTTATTAGGAGAGAGAGGCGGGAAAACCAATGTGAGGAGGCATGAGAGAGTGACATGTGGCAATCCAAAACCTTTATTTATTAGTATGTATAGATATATGGGTTGAGTTCATGAGAGAACTCATTTTAATGAGAGAACTAGAGAATCACTAAGAAAAGAAGGGGTGAAATTTTAAAAAGAAAGTGTAAAATTGGAACTTAAAATATATAAATCTTTAAACATTTATATCTTTTACATACATTATTATTTTTTTTTAAAATTGCACCATTAAATCAAGAATTTATTTATCTTTCATTTGAGTATAAATAACGTTATAAAAAATAAGAACTAACTTATCGTTTTTTTTTCTTATTATTTTCAATATTGCATATGTGTAGTATCACCCCAAAAACCTAAACCCCCACCCCAACCAAAAACCTAAACACCCTACCCCCACCTCCACCCCCAAAAACCTAAACCACCACACCCACCCCCACCCAAAAACCTAAACCCACCCACCCACCCCTACCCAAAAACCTAAACCCACCCACCCAAAAACCTAAACTCCCCACCCACCCCTACCCAAAAACCTAAACCCATCTACCCCCACCCAAAATCCTAAACCCATCCACCCCAACCCCCCCACCCAAAAACCTAAACCCACTGCACCTACCCCTACCCTCAAAAACCTAACCCTAAACGTAATACTGTATATGTGTAGTACCACCCCCAAAAAACCTAACCCACCCCCAAAAACCTAAACCCCTCACCCCACCCCACCCCACCCCCACCAACCCCCCAAAAACCTAAACCCCCCACCCACCCCAAAAAAAACCTAAACCCCCCCCCACCCAGCCCCATCTAAAAACCTAACCTAACAGCTAAGCTAAACCTAAAAACTAAACCCTAAGGCTAAACCGACTAATTTTTCGATTTTGTTTTTTGAACGAGGACGACGTGGGAAACAAGGTCTCTGAACCACTTTTTTAGTTTTTGATTTATATTTTGAGTTATGATTTTTTTAATTTTTTTTACCTTTAAAGAGTAGTTCTTTAGTTCTCTCCGTAAATGTTAGTTTTCTTATGAACTTCACCCATATATATATATATATATATATATGGTTACGTTATAATGTGTAGAAGCATGTTTTAGTAACTATAGATAAAATTCTATGTATCGGTGTACGTGGCTAGTACGCAGGAGGGTGTTCCTGAGTACTAAGCCTGCACACCAGTTTGGTCCTGCATACTTAGTATGTACGCAAGGCTTTTGTAAGGCCCCAAACTCGGGAGGCCTCACTTGTTGGATTTACTCATTCACAAACAGTTCTTAAACTTGATTATCAAATAACGCAGCGGAAAATACTTCATTAAAACATAACCATTACATTGTTCAACATACAGAAGCGTAAACATGTCTAAACATAACTTAATGAAATCAAAACGTATCATTGAAAACCTTCAAACATTTTTTTTCCTCATCATAAACAAATTGAACGAATCATTTGTTTAAAACATTTAACATTCATTTAAGTCATACATTACTATCTAAATCTGTGTTACCATTCGTACCGTCATTTAGTATGGTATTGCCCCTAAGGCTTAACTGCACGAAGACCGACAATACCATACATTCCGTCAATTCCCTTTTTGTATTGCCCCCAAGGCTTAACTGCACGAGGACCGACAATACCCATTCAGTTGCCCCTATGGCTCTCATGTCCATAGACCGACAACCTCCATCGACGGCTATGACTCACGGCCATAACACCGTCGGATCATAATTTAACCTTACATAGGGTCACGTTAACCCCTGAGTAACCGTCGTTACTCCCTACCAGTTGTACAACATCAAAACCATTGGCAGGCCACCAAGACACTGCCCCTGTTTCTCTTATGGCAACTATGGCTCGCTGTCCATAATCTACCACAAGGTTGGGAATTACATTCCGAGACTTCATTCGTCAATTCCATTCATTCGACAGATTAGATTTGTAATGACTTCTTTAAAACCTTTGGCCTTTTTCTTTTCTTTTCATAAAACCTTTCATTCATTTTCGAAACCCTTTACCTTTAGTTTAAACCATTTCTTTATAAACATTTCGTTCATAAACATTCCATTCATAAAACTCTCTTTTCATAAACCGTTCATTCCAAATCATTTCATTTCGTAAACATAGTTTCATAAGCATCATTTTATAAACATAGTTTCATAAACATCGTTTCGTAAAAACATTATTTCATATGTATGCACACCAGCCCGAAAACATTATATAAAACATTTAAAAGAGGGCTTCTAGAAGTCACCTGATAAGCTAGCCTTGGTTGTCCTAAACAAGGGCCCAACAACGTCACGTACGATCTGAATTTGATAGTTAAATACACATCAAACCCAATCCTGACTCTAACGGTTTAACCATTCTAAACATACTAACTTTACTTAAACAACCTGATGCCTGCGCACTAAGTGCGCAGACCCTGCTTCCTGCGTACTTGATAAGTACGCAGTGCCCTCTTCCTGCGTACTTGATAAGTACGCAGTGCCCTCTTCCTGCGTATTTGATAAGTACGCAGGACCTGCTCCGTGCGTACTTGATAAGTACGCACGATCTGTTTCTTCGTAAAAACCCTAACTTTCGCATTCAGGTCTGATCACGTCAAGATCCCAAACCTGTTTACATTCAAAACGTTTGTTTTCCATTAAGGAACTCAAATCTATGTTTATCTTTCAGTTTTATCCGTGAAAACGTAACCTTTTCACCCAAAACTCAAAAAACCCAAAAACGAACAAAAACTCAGATTTAGGCCCGATCGTTACCTGAATCGAGTTTCTGATCTGGAGGTTCTTCTCAGGAGCTATGGAGCAACACTTTGCTGAAATCTCGGGTCGATCCGCCAACTTTCTTTCTCTATGGTTTCTCTCTCTAGAACTTGCAATTAAGAGAAATGATGGAGGTCTAAGCTATTTATAGGGGAGGCTCCCCCTTCCAGCCCGCCGGCCCATCCGGCCCGACCCGACATGCCTCGTTCGTTTATTTCGTCAATTTAACTATCGTTTTATTTTTGGGATGTTACGGATTTTGCCTTGCGTACTTCTCAAGTACGCATGACCAAACCCTGCGTACTTAGACAAGTACGCAGGTAATGTTACTTCCCCGATAAATAGAAGACTTGTCTTCATTTGTAGGTGGAACTTCTGGAACAAGGTTGAGAGGTGTCCGGGTCGGGACGAGCTCTCCCGACCCCTGGACCGTGAGCGTAGATGAGAGATGTGTGCTCCTTAGGTATGTAGTCTGTAATACGGGCTGACTTCTATGTTATGGATTACGTATCGTTTCATTATATTTTGTCTTTGTTCTTGTTTCTCTGCTTCGTTTTCTTTGTTTCCACACAAATCACAGAACAGATCCGTGTATTTCCGATGCGCGACGAGGCTCCCGGGACCTACAAGTGGTATTAGAGCCTCGGTGTTCGTTGATTTGTGTTCCAGTTTCGTGTTTTAGGGTTTTTGGAGCAGATCCGAGTTCTTACTTTTTGTGTCAAAAATCCTCAAATCCGAGTTTGTTATCACTTCATTTGGTGTTTGGAAGGCTAAGGGTTTGTTAGATGATGTTTTTTAAGCTTTTGGAAGCATTTATTTCTCAGATCCATCACTTTTTGAGCAATCTCCTCAAGATCTATCAAGAACGCTGTTACTTTTTCTGCGTACTTACTAAATACGCATGGGTTTTGCCCTGCGTACTTACTAAGTACGCAAGAGAAGTTGTCCAACGAATTGTTAAGTACGCATGAGTATTTAACTCTGCGTACTTAGCATGTACACATGGGTTGGCTTTGCGAACTTATCAAATACGCATGAGCACTTGGCTTTGCGTATTTACTAAATACGCATGAACACCCTTTATGTGCGTATTTACTAAGTACGCATGAACTAGAAAAGTTTTTTGGCGGGAAAACTTTTCTTGGCCAAATTCTTTAGGGATCATTTGTACTCTTGTTTCGGACCATTTTTTAGAAGATAGTAATTTTGGTTTTTCCGGACTAAAATTTGTATACGATGTGGCTTGGCGAAACACGGACGAGATTTTTGTTGGATGATACCACTTGTCATACATTGTTTAAGTGTTCATACCTGAAAATTTGGGCTACGAGTATCCAGGATACTTATTTAATAGGGTATAAATGATGAACTAATGGGAGAAATTGGGTCGTCATCGGCTAAATGTCTCGTTCAATTTGTGAAGATGTGGCTGCTTTGGGTCTTTTGGCAAGAGAATCATCTTGTTTAGGTATTCAAACCTGAATATGTAGGCTACGAGTATCCGAGATACTTCTTTAATAGGGGATGAATACTGGAACAACTTGAACCCAAGGATTTGCTGTTTTGGATCTTTGCAAAGGAATAAAAGAATAAAATCCTGGAGTTGGCTAGTTGTGCTTTTTGAGGATTTGAGTGACGTGATGATGAAGCTGGTCATAGTTTACAGAGAAATGAGGGGGATAAAAATAAATGTATCATCAACCGTGATTTCTCGTGTAAACTATATTTTTCATGCTCATTGGTCAAGCCTATGTTCAAGATTTGATGTGATTCAATTATGATGGGATTTCTCACTTGGGATCTGGGCAGAATCTAGATAGACAACCTAGTTATGGAACTTCACCACGGTGAATGTATACAGATTAGGAGGTGTGAACTAGGAATGAAGATCTAATTGAAGAATGTTGGACTTTGGATATAAGGTGATCACTGCTGAGCATGATTTTGTGTTTAATTCTATCAAGTGTACTTTCAGGATGAAGCTGGATATCCGTTGGATTATTAGTTGAAGATGGAACCTTTTATCATTGGCCGATAGGATAGGAAACATACCCTTGTTTCTAGTGTAGTCAGATGGAGCTTAACCTAAAAGGGGATATTGGAAATGAACATCTTCGGGAATTTGGTTAACTCATGAAGATACAAGATAGAGTTGGACACATCTGGTTGAAGACATAAGTTTATCTTACTGGAAATCCTATGGGAGCTGATTAGTTTGATGCAGGTTATTGAAAATTCAAACTCTCTATCATATGCCAGCTGATTTGGAGTTGTCTTAGTCTACTATTATTACCTGGTTAGGAAGACATTGTTAGACTCAGAATTCTAAGTCAGGGTGGAGCAAGCTACTGTTGAGAGGATGAACTACAATGAAGTGTGTTGGGTTAGTTGGTTCCTATTGAAGCACTTGGTTTGGTCTACAATGAAACCTACAGTTAAGAGGAAATCGGGTTAGTCATCACTCGACAACTGAAGACTGAAGTTTGAAGATCTCAAGTGGAATGCCAGAAGATCAAGTCTCGCCAGATGACACTTGATGTCATTAGTTTAGAGGGAGTCTGTTAGGACATTCTTTGTAAATTGATGCATATCAGTGTTAGTGATAGATAGAATTTGATGCTATAGTTAAGAGGGAGTTTGTAGAAGCATGTTTTAGTAACTATAGATAAAATTCTATTTATCGGTGTACGTGGCTAGTACGCAGGAGGGTGTTCCTGAGTACTTAGCCTGCACAGCAGTTTGGTCCTACGTACTTAGTAAGTACGCAAGGCTTTTGCCTTGCGTACTTGTCAAGTACGCATGACCAAACCCTGCGTACTTAGACAAGTACGCAGGTAATGTTCCTTCCCCTATAAATAGAAGACTTGTCTTCATTTGTAGGTGGAACTTCTGGAACAAGGTTGAGAGGTGTCCGGGTCGGGACGAGCTCTCCCGACCCCTGGACCATGAGCGTAGATGAGAGATGTGTGCTCCTTCGGTATGTAGTCTATAATACGGAATGACTTTTATGTTATGCATTACGTATCGTTTCTTTATCTTTTGTCTTTGTTCTTGTTTCTCTGCTTCGTTTTCTTTGTTCCCACACAAATCACAGAACATATCCGTGTATTTTCGCTACGCGACGAGGCTTCTGGGACCTACATAATGAGACCCTACTTGAGTTGTGAAACCCGTGAAACCCTTATAAAAAGTTAAAAAGTTTTTTATGGTAGCTTCTATATACAATTTTAAGACTTTTTTAAAAAACATGTTTTAAAACGCCGAGCCATTTTAAAAAAAATTATTTTATAAAAATTTACATATATAACAACGGATTTACATATGTAATAACCTGATTTACATACGTAACACGCTGAATTTATAAGATTTTTTTTTTACCAAAAACAGGATTTTTGGTTAATTGTACAAGATTTTTTTTTTTTTAAAGTATTCGACGCTTTTTGTATTTTTTTAAATGACGAAAATGTTAATAAAACTTCCTTTTAAAATATATATATATATATATATATATATATATATATATATATATATATGTTACATAGTGCTTTCACGAGGTTTCACAACACAAGTGGGGTTTTATTTTATACTTTCCCTATCTATATATATATATATATAGAGAGAGAGATAGAGAGTAAATTACACATATTGTCCTTTTTTATACTATAAATTACACTCTGTGTTCTTTAACTTCAATAAGTACACCACATGTCTTTTTCTTACATACTTGATTCAACCATCGCCATCACCATCTCAAATTAAACCCACCATCACCATCTCCACCAGAACTCGCCGGAGAACCCCACAACCACCCAAGCTCCTGTTGTAAATCTCAAATTATACCCATTTTTGTGCAATTTGGGACCATAACGTCAATATTTGAGACCATAACATCAATATTTAGTGCTATGGATTAGGAAGCATAACAGATTTGAGCTGCGATTCGATTCCGTAGTAGGAGGCTGTGATTCGTCGGAATGAGACAAAACATTGGGAAGCCATGATTCGCCGTGAGACAAAACATTGGGAAGCAGTGATTCACCAGAATCTCGACACCGTCACCTGAAACGCTTGATTTTATCATTTCTGACCCGTTTCCTCTGCTGAACCCATCGACCTACCGCCGCCACTGCTAGGGCGGAGCCCTAGCCGCCGCTTGAGACGCGAGTGTGCCACTTTCGTCAGACCCCGCCAAGCCCAGCCACTAGAAGGTCGTGGTCGTCGGTTATGACCGGACCGCCGCCCCTTCGACTCTCTCTAGCAATGAATTAGGGTTTTTGGTTGGTGGAAGATGGAGGATGGGAGATAAAGGAGGATGAGGGTGGAAAAGATGTTGGTTGTTGGTGGTGTTGTTGTCGTGAGGGTGGAGAAGATGGTGGCTGTTGGGTGGTTGTGAACAGATCTGGTGGAGGTGGCTGCCGGAAAAGCTTGGTGGTGGTGTTCTTGGTTTGGTTTTGAGAGAGAAAGAGTAGGAGTGATAAGACTTAAGATTTATTATTAAATTAGGAATTTAAATATGCATCTGAAATGACAATTTTACCCATCATGTGAGAGACACATACCAAGACTTAACAGAAAAACTTAATAACAGTTAGTGTAAAGGACATAGGGTGTATAAAAGTATGTAAGAAAAGGAACTGTGGTGTACTTATTGAAGTCAAAGGACATAGAGTGTAATTTATAGTATAAATAAAGGACAATCTGTGTAATTTACTCACATATATATATATATAATTATATAATTAATTTAACTAGATAAATACCCTTGCTTCGTGGCGGGCGTCAGGTCACTTAATTTGCTCATAGTAGGTTCGGTTCGCTAGAGTACCGCAACGCTAACGTAACTCGATATAGGCTACGATATAAAAAAAACTTGATTTTTAATACAGCTCTTTTTTTCAAATAAATTTATATCAGAACGTTGACATGAATTAAAAAAGACAGTCGCGCATGCCTTTTTTTGAAAAACGTTAACAAACGAAAGATATTAAAGAAAAATGAAACTAATAGATGCGCTTGGTGGTGGGTGACGGGCCGATGGGCGGCAGGAGGTTGGTCGTTATCGATATGGGTCGTCGAAAATCATAAAAGTGAATACGGAGACCGGTTCTTATAATACCAATATTGACAATGATGTTGTTCGCTAATAGTTGGTTCAGCTCGCAAATAGTCTATTATTTTATTTTTTTAATTAAGTTAATTGTATTTTTAACATTAAACATTTAATAATACAAATATTGGTAATGATTAATTAAGTTAATTTAACATTTCAAAAAATATAATTGTATTTTTAGTTAAATAATAAGGAAATGAAAAAAAGAAAAGAAAAATAATAATAATTATAAAAGGGAAGAACCACCAGGGGTCCTCGAATCTGCGTTGTGTTTGTGCGCATGTGAGTGTGGTGCGTGAACCACCTGAGTCGGCGCCCATTTTCTGTTCTACAACTGCTTCTGCTTGTATATGGATATAACAGATAAATAAATAAATGAAACAGCTTGAAAAGGGAAAAACTGGCCGCAGAGGGGGGAGGGGTGGGCTCGAACCAGTGGCACGCGAACAACTGCGCTAACGCTCACTCTTGTTCTTATTCAATTTCATATATTTACACACACACACACACACATATACATATATAAAAGTTTTCACGTGCCAGCACCCCATTTGTTGAGTTTACTGTTCATTGTCCTTCATTTTTATCAAATTACGGATTTTCTCATAACTGTTTGCTCAAATATAACATTCGTGGTTCCTGAAATTAATAAATATTAACTTTTCTCGTTAAAAAAATACCTCAAGCTTTAAACAAATAAAAATAATCTATACTATATAATAAATAAATGTTTTGATATGTCACGTGTCGCTTCCATTGGTTGAGTTAATAAATATTAGACCATGAACAGTAAACTCAACCAATGAGGTGCTGGCACGTGAAAACTTTTATATATGTATATACATGTGTGTGTAAATATATGAAATTGATTGAGAACAAGAGTGAACGTTAGCGCAGTTGGTTCGCGTGTCACTGGTTCGAGCCCACCCCTCCCCCCTCTGCGGCCAGTTTTTCCCTTTTCAAGCTGTCTCATTTATTTTACTTTTTTAATTATTATACATTTTATTAAAAATGGAGGACATTGAACAGTAATTAGTTCTAATATTTATTTAAATATTTTTTTAATTTATAATATAGGTTTTTTTCTCGTGACATCACGCGGATGAAAAACCTAGCACTACAATTAATATGTTAGTATCTATACTATCTAATAAATAAAGGTTTTTAGATGCCACGTGTTGTCACCATATTCATTCTTATCATCTTTTTACCGCCTCTATCTTTTATTAAATACACATTTATATTTTAATAACAATATATCTTTAACTAAAATACTAATTATATTAATAAAACACATTTATTTTAAATTATCCCTTATTATAAAAAGTCTAAACTATAATTATGTAACTTTTATTTTGAATCAAATAATAATGAAAGTCAAATTGCATGAAATAGTAATTAACGTATTTTCGAAACCTAATTATATATTTTGAATTTTGTTGTTAATCATTCGTATGTAATACATTTTTACACATGTAATATGTATATATATATATATATATAATTAAGAATTTATGTATTGATATTTTCATCCCGTGTGTAAACACGGGTGTAAGCTAGTCATTATATATATATTAAAAAGGATAACTTAAAACGTTTCTGACAATTTCAAATTTCGAATTAAAGTTTTACAAAAACAATATCTTGTTTAAATGATCCTAATTAAAATTCATGTAATTATTAATTAACGGAAACAATATTTTACCATTATAAATAAGAGGTGGTTGGCAAAGGCAACACTTTGTGCCTCTTTCTCAAAAAGGAATACAGTTATGCAACAATATGATCAACCGAATATAAAGGTTGTCAGGTCAATTTTATAACCATTAAATCATTTTATATTATTTGTGAAATTATATAAAATGAACATGAATGAATTACATAAATCAGTTTTGGATAATTTTTTAATATTTTCTTTTTACATTTTCATTAAAACTATGAATATTGTATGACTAAAGTCCTTCCAAGGATTATTGGATTCGTAACTCGACCAGCCGGATAGAAGCAAGTTTTTTTTAATGGCAACACGCAGGGTCGGTCCTGAGAATTTAAGTGTCCCGGTCGAGCCGGAAAAAAAGACCCCTACGAACAAAATATATGTAAACACTTGGACCTCCAAATCTGGTTGTCAAGGAATTTCCAGAGAGGTTGTGCTCGGGTTCGACCTAGCAAAACAGAAACACCGTTAGTCTCGTCATAGTGAGAACCCCGGGGGGTGTCGCTGTGACCAGCCTACGGCGTGAGAATAAGTATCTGGTGTGAATTGGAAAGATAGTAAGGAGAAAGTGTGAGAATGAATTAGAAATCCTTTACCGTAACCTTGGACGATATATTTATACTTGGGTATAGTTTGTCTTTAGCCTGTAGCTGACTTTCGCTTATTGGTTGAGACAAATAATGCTTAGCCCATTTTTAAGGTTGTTAGTAATGGTTTGTGCATTGTCGGGTCTCTTCTATTGAGTTGCTCGTACTCTAACATGTTGATTCTTGTCTTCTCTTTACCGTTATCTGTTTGTCTTTTTCCTCTAGATTTGTTGGGCTTTGCTTTGCCCTCCAAGCCCTTAACTAAGCCCCGGCTTTGGGCTCACAGTCCCGTCCTTAGATTGCTATGCCTTCTCTGGTATTTTCGCAGGTTCGGGGTTAAGGGGTAGGTCTGGCCTTTCTTCCGGGCTATACCCCAACAAGTCCCCCTAGTCTATTAGTTGCTTTGGCTCTTGTCGAAGCAGGTGATGGACTAATTTTGTTCATGTATTTTTATGGGAGTTTGAACCATCTATCTAGTCGTTTGTGGGAAACAGTTGTATCTGTGCATTTAGTGTACAACTATCCAACGGTCTCTAAGGGGGCATCTTCCACGTGTCGTTCATCTGTTGTCCTCCAACGTTTGAAATTCAAATCACCTTTTTAAACCGACTTACTTTACTCCCTTATATCTACTGTGACTTCAGATGTTCCTTCTTTTCTACCCTCATTTTCATCGATATTTACTTTCTCTCTTCTCCCTTCTTCCGACTGCTTGCTTTGACTTCCGCTCATCTTTTACTTTCCATATGGAACCAGGTGCGTCCTTCTGATTCTCCTACTGATTCCTCTCCCTTCTTTTACTCTTGCTGTTTATTTGTTATTACGAGGAATCATGGGTGAGCGTCATAATCTTAGTATTACTTCCTCATTTCTTTCTCCCTAGAACTTCAAATCTTTTGTGAGAAGTATGATATACGTCCCGAATTGAACCCTGTCTTGCCTTTCCTTGACAAGACTGCCATCTCCCCGGATGGGATGATGAACCTATACACCAAAAATTTTGACTTTACTAATTGCCACTATCCTCTTACTTCTTTTATGATAGAGCTTCTATTGTTTTATGGTGTACGCTTTGACCAGTTCAACCCTCTAGGTTTATGCAAAGTTGTCCACTTTGAGGTTGCATGTCGTGCCTGCGGCGGGTGGCCTCCTGTGAATTTATTTCGCATCTACTATCACGTAGGCACTTTAGGTGACTAGTTTACTTTTAAAAAGAGGAAGAAACCTAGTCCCTCTATGGCCGAAAGAATTCCCAACTCCTTAAAGAACTGGAAAGATCATTACTTCTATGTTTCCCCCGAGTTTCTTTCTGTCCAACCGCCTCGCCATGATATTAATGCTTCCATTGATGACCCTTCCCCTGATGCTGGTACTTACGAGGATGGGATATGTGCTTTGATTTCTTCCCGGATGTCTCCAATTGTTGTCTACGATGAGCCTGTTCTAGTCCTGGCCGGTGTTAGCCAAAATTGGGATACACCTCTTCTTAGGCCCGTCCCCGTCCGTAATGGTGTTGGTGAGTGATGGGAGAGTCATTTTTATATATATATGTGTACCTTTGTTGTATATTGACTTTCTTTTTCTTGTTTGCAGAGGTTGACTTGCTTGACATTGTGATGGAGGTGATCTGGGTGTGACCTGGAAGGCTGTTAATGTCGTTCCTGCTGATCCTAATCCAGGTAGCCCTGCTCCCGCGTCATCTGCAGTGTTTCTGCCCCTGCAGGGATTGTTATGAGTCCTCTTGAGTCAGAGGATGAAGATGCTGAGACTTTGCTTGTCCTTCGAGGGAAGAGGAAAATTGAGGACTCTTCCAGTGGGTCTTCACCAAAACGCCCCCTCATACGGGTGGTTTTTAATCCTGCTAATGCTAAACCTTCTTCTCCTCCCCCTGCTGTTACTAAGCCTACTGCTACTGAGCCTTCCTTGGTTATTCCCTTGCAATCCTTTCCTATGCAACCTGATGCCCGGACCAGTCTCCGTTCCGATCATATAGCCACTTCCTCTCCGTCTCAGTTTGTTTTGTCTCCTTTTAGGGAGGTTCCACCTCCTCTTTCTCCTAGACATCAAGGTGGGCCTTCTGGTTCTGGCCCTTTCGACTCCATCCGTTATGAATTGGGGCGTGGGGATGAAATTCCTCCCTTGTCAGAGGACGATCGTTCTTCCTTTTGTGTCCCCAACTGGTCTCTGCAAACTAGCGCTTCATTTGATTCGGCAGAGACCAGTCATGACTTTATGGAACATTGCTTGCCTTATGGCGAAAGGGTTTTTAACAGAAGCCTCAACACTTCCCGTTTGGGCCGGGAGCATGTTTTCCATCGTGCCAATCAACTGTCTAGATCTGCGAAGATTCACCACAGGATACTTTACTTCGAGGACCGCTACCATGTTCTCTTGGCTTGTCATAATGAAATGGGGGCCTGTTGGAGGTGGCCATGACTGATAAGCGTAACCTATTGAGGGAATTGGATGAGCTTGGTCAGCAGCTTCAGGCTACAAAGACAGAATTAGATGGAGCTAAGTTTGAGCTCTAGAAGGTCGAGGCAATCATTCAGGGTTCTAAGTTTTAGGACGCTGAGATTACTCGTCTTAAGGAGGAAATAGCCGCTTTGTCCAAGCTAGCTGAAAATAAGGAGTCGGAGTGTGTCCGGGTTACTTCTGAGTTGAGTCTCTTACAAGTGGACCTAGATCATTCCCGCGGTGAGGTTCGTCAATTGGAAGTATGTATTTTGGCCGGTATTTATCTTGTTTTAACATTCTTATATTTGACACCATCTCTTCTTGCTGTTTAGGAGAAAGAACAGTGCTTGAATACGCTTCTTGGTCGTGCTGATGAGGATAAGCATCACTTGGAGACCGTGGTGGCCGATAAAGAAGATGCTTGGTCTTCCGAGCGAGATGGTCTGACTGCTGAGATTTCCACGGAGAAGGGGTTGTTGGAAGCTCTTAAGGCTGATTTCGTGATCGCTTTGTCTCAAAAGAAGACTTTGGTTCTAGAGAACCATCATCTGTCTTTTGAGCGTGATTGGCTTACCAGCACTGGCTTTAGGCTTTTTTATGAGCGCCTCCGGGGCAGCCGGGAGTGTCTCTTGCTGGTAGGTGTTGTGAACAAGGCGGCCAAGTCTGTGGGCTTTCAGGAAGGTCTGGCAGCGGGGTATGCAGGAAGCAGTAAGCAAATTCCGCCGGAGTCTGTAGATGGTCATTATTCGGACGCCTTGCAAAGGTTTCACGATAGTACCACCGTGTTGTAGACTTCCGATCATTCCCTGGTATCTTGCTTGGCGAGTTTGACCTAGGCTTCCTTGGACGTGCTAAAGAATGTTCTTTCTGGTACATCCACTCCGGCTTCCAGTATGGCTCCGTAGTTGAATTTTACTTGTATTTTGTACTTGAACAGTTTGTAATTGATGTTCATGGTAGTGTCGGGTCTTATCCTGTAGCTTATCCAGGGATGTTTTGGCCGGACAGTCATAAGTTTTTGTTTTAGGTTCCTTTTACCCTTGGCAAGGGGTAAAGGCATACACTTGTGACCTATCCGGGGGTACCCCGACCAGATAGTCTTAAATTTTTGTTTTAGGTTCCTTTTACCCTTGGCAAGGGGTAAAGGCATATACTTGTGACTTTTCCGGGGGTAACCCGACCGGATAGTCTTAAGTTTTTGTTTTAGGTTCCTTTTACCTTTGGCAAGGGGTAAAGGCATATACGTGTGACTCATCCGGGGATAACCCGCCCGGATAGTCTTATGTTTTTGTTTTAGGTTCCTTTTACCCTTGGCAATGGGTAAAGGAATATACTTGTGACTCATCCGGGGGTAACCCGGCCGGATAGTCTTAACCCTATTTTTGTTGGGATCATTGCCTCAGTGTCGTAGGTTAGGCTGAACAGTGTTTCCCCATGGCTGGTCATTGGTGTGGTGCGGTGAGCCCATAACATATGTGGGATTTCTTCTACCCATGCATGACTCCTTGGCTCTAGGGGATTTTTTATCCCTTCCACTATGCTTCTATTAGCCCGTTCCACCTGCCCTTTAGATTGAGGATGCTTGACGAAAGAGAACACTTGTTTTATTTGTAGTTCTTCACACCAACGTTTGGACGGGTTTTCTACAAATTTCTTTCCGTTGTCACTCACAAACTCTCTTGGTAGTCTGAATCTATAAACTATGTTTTCCCACACGAAACGCTGCACTTGCTGGCCAGTGATCGTTGCTAATGGCTTTGCCTCGATCCACTTAGTGAAGTAATCAATTGCCACAATGAGGAAATTCACTCTTCCCGCTGCCTCTGGGAAGGGTCCCACAATGTCTATGGCCCATTTGCAAAAAGGCCATGCAGATGTTACTGAGACTAAATTCATGCAGGGACGGCGGCTTACCGGGGCATGCCTCTGGCAGTTGTCACACTTTTGGATCTCATCCACCGCTATTTTATACTATCCGGGCAAGTAGTATCCGGATCTCATTGTTTTTGCCACTACCGTTTTGGACCCTGAATGCATCCCGCAGATTCCTTCGTGCATCTCTCTGATTACATAGCTAGCTTCTTCTAGGTCTATGCACTTAAGCATGGGACCTAGGTATGATTTTCGATACAACTGACCATCTTCCACCCCGTAATTGAGGGATTTACACTGGACCTTCCGGGCTTCATTCTGATCTGGTAGGAGGATTCCTTCTTTCAGGAAGTCTAAAAGGGGAGACATCCATGTCTTCTCTCTCTTTGCTTCTATTGATTCTATGATTTTCTCCATGGTAGATGGCTCAGTTAACACTTCTACTCTAACATCCCTTGCTAGATGACTGAATGCTACCGAGGCTAGTTTGCTGAGAACATCGGCCTTCTTGTTTTGGCTCCTCGGGATGTGTATCACCTTGCAGTACTCAAAATTGGCTATTAAATCTTGCACTTTTGCTCTATATTGTTTCATTGCTTCACCTTTGGCTTCATAGGCATTGTTAACTTGATTTGCTACGAGCATAGAGTCAACATGCGCTTCAATCCTCGTTATCTTCATTTCTTTTGCCATACGGAGTCCCGCCAGGAGGGCTTCGTATTCTGCTTCATTGTTGGTGCTTTTGAAATCCACCCGGAGGGCGTAGGTGAGTTCTACTTCTTCTGGGCTAATGAGTATCAGGCCCGCTCCGCATCCTTCTTCATTTGCAGCACCATCTGTGAAAAGTTTCCATAACTCCTGTTCCACAACTTCTTCTCTTCATTCTTCCGACACATCCATATTGTCTTCCGGAGATTTCGACAGCTCCGCCAAGAAATCTGCTATCACTTGTCCTTTGAACGTCGTTCGTAGACAGTAGGTAATGTGATGATCACCTAGTTCTATGGCCCATGTAGCTAACCTCCCCGAATACTCAGGTTTCTTTAAGATTCTTTGGATGGGTTGGTCGGTTAGCACCTTAACTGGATGGGCTTGGAAGTATCGGCGGAGACGTCGTGATGCATATACAAGTTCCAAAGCTAACTTTTCGATATCTGGGTATCTGGTTTTCGGGTCTTTAAATGTTCAGCTGACAAAGTAGATCGGGGTCTGAACTTCCCCTATCTCTGTCATGAGTACTGCGCTGACCGCGCTTGCCGATGCAGCCATATACATGATTAGGGTTTCCCCTGCTTTTGGTGCTGTCAGGACCGCTAGGTTGCATAGGTGAGCTTTCATTTCCTGGAATGTCGTTTCTGCGTCTTTTCTCCACACAAAATCATTTTTCTTCAGGAAATTTCTAAGTGTTTCCATGAACGGAATCGATCTTTCCGCCATTCGGGACAAGAATCTGTTCAATGCTACTAGCCTAAGATTCAACATTTGTACTTCTTTTAGTGTTTTTGGGGACGACATCTTGGCTCTGGCTACTACTTTTTCTATGTTTGGATGGATTCCTTCCTTTGTCACCATGATCCCCAGGAATTTTCCCTCTGTCACTGCGAATGATAATTTTTTTTGGTTGAGCTTCATACCGGCTTCGCAGAGCGTTTTTAGGGTTTCTTCTACATCTTTGATCATTCCTGCTTCCGTTCTGTTACACCCCCAAATTCCATTAACGGAGTTTTACCGTTTGGTGTGTGACTAACCAGGATCTTAGTCATTAGTTACATCAAACGACACTATATGGGACTCAATTTGAAATATTATAAAATTTCAGAGTAAATGCGGAAGCGTTTAAACAAGAGAGTAAATGCGCACAACAACGCGCTCAAGTCTAACAATAACAGAAACATAATAAATGTTCAATAGATTAACAATTATTGAATATATCATGTTGACACCACGCATGCCCTAACGTGTACCTATGCCTTAGCTTAGCGTCCTGAGAAAACATGTAAGAAAAGTGTCAACACAAGGTTGGTGAGTTCACAGGTTTCAGTTTATAGAAGCATTTAACAGATTAATGTACATTCAATATATAAATCAACGAGTAGCTAACCCATATGCATGTTAACTAATGCGCTCGCAATCGAAAGCTGACTGTTTATGTTTTTGCCTCCCACCAGGCCTATCAACCATGGTGCATGTTTAGGTCAATGTTGCACCCGTTCGACCTCCAGTCGAGTTAGCGTGACTCACGCGGGTGAGGTTTATCAAACCCAGTAGTACGACTCAAATTACCTCGCTATGTTCATATTAACGGTCCGATGTGATGACTTAATGATAGATGTGTTCGCATAGTCAAACAAGTGATAACATAACCAAAAGTGTTTACGTCATGTTTTCTCCCCCAGTTTTAAAACAGTAAAAAGGGGCCGTGAAAACTCACATGCGTTACGTAGTAGGTAGTATCACATAAGTATGAGATTTGAATCTCAAGCGTTAGCCCGAAACGGCTTACGAATGCCCAAAAATTATAACATAATAATTAGGGGTATAATGGGATATAATGATATGTGACAACGACACGGAATGTTGAATGTCCTAAAAGAAACGCTCTAATGACCATGAGTAGACGAACGTGTCCACGGGAACTGAAGGATTTCTTAACATCACGCGATGATTGACAAAAGTAATATAAAGTATATTCGCACGATGCACCATTAAACTAATGGCCTAAGAAAATAATATAATATATATTATTTTTAGATTTAATAAAATATTACAATAAACAATTGCGTGTCAAAAATAATAAATCTATTATTTTATCCGAGGATATAAACAAGTGTAAATAATATATATAATTACATCATTTATTAGTTTAAAAGGTTACACGAAGTTTATAAATGAAACAATAATAATGTAAAAATATTTATCGTTTTTAACTTAGACTAAGGGTTGAAAATAATATATTATTTTATAAACGAGGTTTAAATAACGAATACGAGTTACAAGACTAGGCCCGAGCCTACAGGTGGTTTTTCGGTTTTAAAACATATTAATATAATATAATAATTATTGTTTTGAAAATATAAATATTAATCAAAACATTCTGAAAAAAGGTTTACTCACACACTACCGCGCCTATGGCAAGGCACGACCGTATTAGAGTCACAGGCGTGACCGTGCTGGTCATGGGCGCGACCGTGTTGATCAAACAGAAGACACAACAAAATTGATTATTAGGCACGACCGTGTCTGAGTCTGGCACGACCGTGTCTAGGGTTCTGAGGCACGACCAAGTCTAACTAAGAGGCACGACCAGGTCTAGCCAAGAGGCACGACTGGGTCAGAGTACGAGGCACGACCGTGCCAAATTCTGGCATGACCGTGTCTCCTGGATACACAGACACAGTGCTTAATAGAATGAACCAATAAATCTAAATCCATTTGGTTTCGATCGCGATTGAACAAAAGGACATGGGGGTTCTGTTAATCAAGTAATTACGAATCTGATGATATGCTTTGATTTCAAAAACATCGAGTCTAGATCGGCTAATTTCTCGAATGAATAACGAAAACCCTAGGTATGAAGACGAGATCAATTTAAACAATCTAGATAAGGTTACTTGTTAAAATCATTGGGTTTTCAATCTGGACACTAAAACGAAGATAAGGGTGTTTTTAATTACCTCAAACACTAACGAATTGATACAGATCGGCTAGAATGAGTTGAGGCTATGAGGAGCTTGATCTCCGGCGACCCCGGCTGCTTCTCCGGCCAAATAGGAATGTGCAAAATCTTCTGGGAGGTTCGTGCAAGATGTGACAATAGACTGTTTGCGTAAAGCTGCTCTCCATCGATCTAATTTGGGTTATATGGTGATAGGATCGACGATTATAGGATTAAAGACCATAATGGAGTTGAATTTGGCCATTACGAGTGTTAAAGTGCCGAATAATGGCTCAATGATGATCCGCCGTTAGATATTATACGTTACAACTTGAATTCCAACGAATTTGCGATTTAAGACTGCGTTTACGTTTCAAATGGGCAAGAGGTGCGACCGTGCCTATTAGGGTTTCTGGTTATTTACAAAACCAGCCCTTGCAACTTCAGCTTTGAAAGAATTGATCCCCTGGTTTTAGAATTGAGTTAACTGGGTTAGGATTTAACTGGGTTTGGCTAACCGAGTTAACCTGAAAAGTCGGATTGTCACACCATCCCCTAGTTGAAAGAAATTTCGTCCCGAAAATTAAATAAATAAATAAAAAATAAAAAAAAATTCCGGATGTCACATCATCCCCTAGTTGAAAGAATTTTCGTCCCGAAAATTAAAATTGTACCTTAAGAGTTTAACGTGGAGTGCTTGAACGGATTAGGATACTTGTGCATCATCTGATCCTCACGCTCCCACGTGAATTCCGGTCCGCGTTTCGAGTTCCAACGAACTCTGACAATAGGGATTCTACTGCGTTTTAGCGTTTTGACTTCCCTATCCATGGTTTCCATAGTTTCTTCGATGAAACGCAACTGTTCATCGATGTGTAGTTCCTCAAGAGGAACCGCGAGTGACTCGTCTGCTAGACATTTCTTCAAATTTGAGACGTGAAAGACGTTGTGTACACTACTAAGTCCTTTAGGTAGGTCCAGTTGATATACTACTGGACAAATTCCCTTCCAAGGTGAGACTTTTAATAAAATCATATCTCCTACTTGAATTTCTAACGGTTTACGACGCTTATCGGCATAGCTCTTTTGACGATTACGAGCTGCTTCCATACGGTTTCTAATTTGAACGATTTTCTCAGAAGTTTCAAGTACGAGCTCAGGACCCGTAAGTTGACTATCTCCAACCTCGGCCCAACAAATAGGAGAACGGCATTTCCGTCCGTATAGTGCCTCCAATGGAGCTGCCTTGATGCTAGTGTGGTAACTGTTATTGTAGGAGAACTCCACCAGTGGTAGGTGAGACTCCCAAATGTTACCAAAATCAATCACACAAGCTCGTAGCATATCCTCCAGGGTTTGAATAGTACGCTCCGTCTGGCCATCAGTTTGAGGGTGGTATGTTGTGTTCATATCTAGACGCGTGCCTAAAGCTTTATGTAACGATTGCTAGAAACGGGAGGTGAATCGTGCGTCACGATCCGAAATGATAGATATTGGTACCCCGTGCCGAGATACTACTTCTTTCAAGTAAATACGAGTAAGCTTCTCCATTTTGTCTGTTTCCTTGATTGCTAAGAAGTGAGCGGACTTTGTTAAACGATCGAAGATTACCCAAATGGTATCACATCCGGTAGGAGTTCGTGGCAATTTTATGATAAAGTCCATGGATACCTGCTCCCATTTCCACATGGTAATCTCCGGTTGCTGGAGTAGAACGGAAGGCTTTTGATATTCAACCTTGACCTTTGCGCAAGTCAGGCACTTGCTCACATAGGTCATGGTACATCTTGTCAGAACCTGGATGAACGGAGTAATAAGACTTATGAGCGTCATGCATGAGTAGTTCCCATAAGTTCCCGAATACTAGAACCCTATTCGCTCGGCGAAGTAGCGAATGCCATCAGATTTGACCTCAAGTTGTGCTTCCATACCGCGTGTGGCTTCCAGTGGTAGGTTTTCCTCCTTCAGGGCTTCGACTTGAGCACTACGGATTTTGTTAGGTAATCCAGTGTGAATATTAAGCTATAATGCTTGAACTCATTTGGGCTTGGTTTCCTTTCGACTTAGGGCATCAGCTACAACATTAGCCTTACCAGGATGATACCTAATCGCACAGTCATAATCATTCAAGAGCTCGACCCAATGATGATGTCTCATGTTCAGCTCTTTCTGCTCGAAAATATGCTGAAGACTCTTATGATCGGTGTAGATAGTGCACTTGGTACCGTAAAAGTAATGTCTCTATATCTTAAGCACGAAAACTACGGCTCCCAACTCTAGGTCATAAGTGGTGTAGTTTTTCTCATGAATCTTTAGTTGACGTGGAGCGTATGCGATCACCTTTTCTTGTTGCATTAACACATAACCCAGACCCTGAATGGATGCATCGCAATACACCACAAAATCATACGTTCCTTCCGGAAGAGCTAGAATAGGTGCACTGCAAAGTTTCTATTTTAGGAGTTGAACTGCTGACTCCTGGTTATCGCCCCGGTTATAGGCTTTACCCTTCTGAGTTAAGGCAGTGAGAGGTTGGGCAATGATAAATCGACGATAATAACCAGCCAATCCCAGAAATTGTCGCACCTCTGTCGGAGTCATCGGTGCTGCCCAATTCTTGATGGCTTCTATTTTTGATGGATCGATGTGTATTCCATTCTTGCTAACCACGTGTCCTAAAAATTGAACTTCCCAAATCCAGAATTCACACTTGGAAAGTTTAGTATACAGTTGTTCTTGCTTTAGCAACTCTAGAATTAAGCGTAGGTGTTCTTCATGTTCTTCCTTGTTCTTGGAATAAATGAGGATGTCGTCTATGAAAATGATGACAAATTGATCAAGGTATGGCTTACACACACGGTTCATGAGGTCCATGAACACCGCGGGTGCATTGGTTAATTCGAAAGGCTTGACCATAAACTAATAGTGTTCGTACCTTGTCCTGAAAGAAGTCTTGGAGATATCCTTATCTCGGACTCTTAATTGGTGGTAACTAGATCTAATATCTATCTTGGAATAGAAGCTTGATCCTTGGAGTTGATCAAAGAGATCAACGATGCGAGGTAGAGAATAACGATTTTTGATCGTCACTTTGTTTAACTCATGATAGTCGATGCACATGCGAAAAGTCCCGTCCTTCTTCTTGACAAACAGGACTCGAGCTCCATATGGCGATGCGCTTGGTCGGATGAAACCTTTATACAACAACTCTTGTAGTTGAGTGGATAGCTCTTGCAATTCACTGGGTGCCAGTCTGTAAGGTGCCCGAGCAATCGGTGCTGCTCCGGGTGCTAGGTCGATTTGAAATTCAACTTGACGGTGTGGTGGCAGACCAGGAAAATCCTCGGGAAATACTTCCAAAAATCACGAACGATGGGAATATCATCAATTTTCTTCTTTTCCGATGGCTGCTCAGCAACGAGATCCAGAATAGTCGTATGCCCTTTTCGAAGACATTTCTAGGCTTTTATGAAGGATATGATGCACATGACTGCACCAACCTTTTTGCCCTGAACGGAAAGAGTTTCTCCACTCGGAAGAGGAATGCGAACGATTTTCTCACTACAGATGATTTCGGCTTGGTTTTTAGATAACCAATCAATGCCGACAATTACATCAAAACTACCAAGCGTGACCGGCATAAGGTCGATATCAAGTTTATGACCAGCCAACTCAAGCTTACAACCCTTAAGAATGTGGGTTGTTTCAATTATTTGGCCATCGGCTATTTCTATTATATACTTAGCTTCTAGCAGGGTTGGAGTTTCTTTTATCAAATCACTAAGCTTCTTAGATATACAACTCCTATCAACACCATTGTCAAAAATGAAAGAAGCAAAGTAATTATTTAAGAGGAACTTACCGGTAACCACATTGTGATCGTATCTGGCTTCTCCGGATCCAAGCACGAAGGCTCGTCCCTTCGCACCGTTTCCGCCATTGTTGCCATTATTGTTACCGTGGTTGTTGTTGTTACCTTGGTTATGGTTATTGTTGCCATTACCCCCTTACTTCAGTTGAGGAAAATCCTTCCGAAAGTGTCCTTCCTTTCCACCCTCAAGACAACCCTTTGTAGATCCCGGTTGCTGGAAAGGATGTTTGGCTTGTAGTTCACCTCTACAGTCCTTGGCAGCATGGCCCACCTTGTCACACCGCTGGGAATGATTTCTCTCACAAGCACCGATATGGTGAAAATTACACTAGTTACACTTAGGGTATCTCTCCGTATAACCACTCTGGTTTTGTCCTAAAGAGGTCGACCGGTTAAAGCTCTTAGCAGACTTAAACCTACTCTGTCGTTGATGGGGTTGGTTGGATTAAATCCTCGTCTCCTAATGTCTCTGGATCATTTCATGAAGAAAGAAATTCATTTACAGGATTGAATATGCTGGGGTATAATTCGAAATAGACTAAGGATTAGTCACCAGATAAGGTAGTAAGGTCAAATGAAATTCATTGTTGGAGCGTAAGGGATAACGTGTTAGCTTAGAAAGAATTCCATAATTTCCGCTTACAAGGTTGGAGTCAGTGAGTTTGCCATGAGGTTCTACTAGAGTTTCAATCGAGTTGGTTTCTTTTATCACGTTTGGATGAGAGTCTTAATTTCACTAAGACTCTTACATTATTTGAGGTGTAATGATGGATCCTATTGATGATAGTTCAGTGTGCCCGAAAACATCTTCAACCTGATAGTCGCGTCTATCGACTGTTGAACAGGTTTAACGATAACAACTAGTCGTTGAGCGTGTTACGAGAATTTCTACTTACAGTGGAAACTTAAGTCTGTAAATAACTGATTAGGACCATTTATCCACACCCTAGGTTTCACCAGGACTTACATGCACCTCAAATTACTATTACGTGTGCACCCGTAATGATAACTTGCTTTGCATGCTCACCCTAGTTCTCCATGTCCTGTGTCATAATGTCCTTTAGTTTGTGTTTTCGAGTATAGAGTGTTGTCAGAGATGATAAGTTATCGAAAGGCTTAGTCAGCAACCACAAGTTGATCAACTAGGACTCCTATCAGGATGAGTAGTCGGGAATCGTTTGATCCGAGTATTCACTCGAGTTGAAATACAATACGAGAATCCAATCTACCAGATTGTAGATGGAATCATGCACATGAAACAAACATGCACATAAAATGCGACTTCGAGAAGTGAAACTAATTAATGGATACAAGTTACAGGAAGAAGTAAAATAGTCGTTCTACCAACTGAGTCAGGATAGGGTTTGAGTATGCATTGAGCAATGCGTTCTCAAATTTGTGGTCAATTTATTCTCAACAGAATATCGACCAAAGACGCGAGCCCATGGCTCGGGAAAGTGATGACATCTACGTGTCAATGGATTCTGCAATAATGCGTGCAACGGTCTGCCTTCACTCGGCGTATTGTTGCTAGTGGGTACAGTAGGGACTCGCCTCCGACGATCCCAAATCCCAAAGAGATATGCGTTAGTGCTGAGTGTCGTCCATAACATGGACCTGAGAAAGCCCACCATACCCAACAGGTGATGGTGATGTAAGTGACTCCTCCGAAGGCTCCGTCTCGCTGCGCTCGGACGGGAGTGGATGATGTTCTGGTGATTCCCCGAGTGCCGCCACTGGGAATGATGATGCAATGCAAATGATGTGTCCCTCGCCAACTGAGGGTGATACGGATGGTGTTACATGCCTGCACTACAATGTACGCATGGGTGCTATGTGTATCAGGTATGCGTGTCTCTGTCGAATAACTAATGTGTGAGGTTATAGTGTAGTATGCAGTCCTAGTTCTCTATAACCAATGGCTCTGATACCAATCTGTCACACCCCCAAATTCCACTTACGGAGTTTTACCGTTTGTTGTGTGACTAATCAAGATCTCAGTCATTAGTTACATCAAACTACACTATATGGGACTTAATTTGAAATATTATAAAAGTTCAGAGTAAATGCGGAAGCGTTTAAACAAGAGAATAAATGCGCACAACAACACGCCCAAGTCTAACAATAAAAGAAACATAATAAATGTTCAATAGATTGACAATTATTGAATATATCATGTTGACACCATGCATTCCCTAACGTGTACATGTGCCTTAGCTTAGCGTCCTGAGAAAACATGTAAGAAAAGTGTCAACACAAGGTTGGTGAGTTCACATGTTTTAGTTTTTAGAAGCGTTTAACAGATTAATGTACATTCAATATATAAATCAACAGGTAGCTAACCCATATGCATGTTAACTAATGCGCTCGCAACCGAAAGCTGACTGTTTATGTTTTTGCCTCCCACCAGGCCTATCAACCATGGTGCATGTTTAGGTCAATGTTGCACCCGTTCGACCTCCAGTCGAGTTAGCGCGACTAATGCGGGTGAGGTTTGTCAAACCCAGTAGTACTACTCAAATTACCTCGCTATGTTCATATTAACGGTCCGATGTGATGACTTAATGATAGATGTGTACGCATAGTCAAACAAGTGATAACATTAATGAATTACATAACCAAAAGTGTTTACGTCATGTTTTCTCCCCCGGTTTTAAAACAGTAAAAAGGGGCCGTGAAAACTCACCTACGTTGCGTAGTAGGTAGTATCACACAAGTATGATTTGAATCTCAAGCGTTAGCCCGAAACGGCTTACGAATGCCATAAAATTATAACATAACAATTAGGGGTATAATGGGATATAATGATATGTGACAACGACACAGAATGTTGAACGTCCTTAAAGAAACGCTCTAATGACCATGAGTAGACGAATGTGTCCACGGGAACTGAATGATTTCTTAACATCACGCGACGATTGATAAAAGTAATGTAAAGTATGTTCGCACGCTGCACCATTAAACTAATGGCCTAAGAAAATAA
The DNA here is from genome assembly GCA_023525975.1 of Smallanthus sonchifolius. Taxonomy (NCBI): domain Eukaryota; kingdom Viridiplantae; phylum Streptophyta; class Magnoliopsida; order Asterales; family Asteraceae; genus Smallanthus; species Smallanthus sonchifolius. The sequence continues at coordinate 72,448,218 of CM042034.1, forward strand.
TATAATATATATTATTTTTAGATTTAATAAAATATTACAATAAACAATTGCGTGTTAAAAATAATAAATCTATTCTTTTATCCGAGGATATAAACAAGTGTAAATAATATATATAATTACATTATTTATTAGTTTAAAAGGTTACACGAAGTTTATAAACAAAACAATAATAATATAAAAATATTTATCGTTTTTAACTGAGACTAGGGGTTGAAAATAATATATTATTTTATAAACAAGGTTTAAAAAATGAATACGAGTTACAAGACTGAACCCGAGCATGCGGGTGGTTTTTCAGTTTTCAAACATATTAATATAATATAATAATTATTGTTTTGAAAATATAAATATTAATCAAAACATTCTGACATAAGGTTTACTCACACACGACCGCGCCTAAGGCAAGGCACGACCGTGTTAGAGTCACAGGCGCGACCGTGCTGGTTAGGGGCGTGACCATGTTGATCAAACAAAAGACACAACAAAACTGATCACTAGGCACGACCGTGTCTGAGTCTGGCACGACCGTGTCTAGGGTTCTGAGGCACGACTGGGTCTAGCCAAGAGGCACGACCAGGTCTAGCCAAGAGGCACAACCAGGTCTAGCCAAGAGGCATGACCGGGTCAGAGTACGAGGCAGGACCGGGGCCATCTGTATTTGATGGTATCCTTTGTATGTGTCTAGGAAACATCTCACCGGGAAGTCTATCATGGCTCCTATTTTCATCTCCATCTCTGGCAGGGGGTAACAATCTTTCGGAGTCATGTCTGTCTCCGGGGAATGCCCGTCATGTCTGTCTCCTCCCAGGCAAACACATCCATGTTCCGGATTAGTAATTCTTTCAAACTTGCTTTTACTTTGTTGGACAGTTGTGACCATCCTTCATACTTCACGTTTTGACCATCCTTCGTTCTTTTTAGTGCTGCTACTATTTCTGCGGCTGTACTGACGGAAGCTATACCTTTTGGGGTTGGGAAATTCATGATTCCATGGTTGGTAGAAACTACTCCTCTGAAGTCTTTTATCCCCGGTTTGCCCATTATTGAAGGTCCCGATTCGATGCGTGACAGATCTCTAGACTCGCGGTACGACACGGTGATAACGTGCGGAATCCATGATCAACGTGCAACGTGTAACTCAATCAACAACACGGTGTAAATAAACGCTTTGTTTTACTATAATCCTTGATTACAACAGTTCTCTCCAAAACACACACTTACACCTTTTTCTTCTCTAGTTTTCTATGGAATATGAACTTGTAACTCCTATTTATAGGAACACACAGCACCTTAGGCGAACTTAACAAGTTCGCTCCAAGTTCGCCTCTCTATGAACTTGAACAATATTCCTTAGGCGAACTTAACAAGTTCGCTCCTAAATATGCTTAGGCGAACTTGTTAAGTTCGCCACTCTATGAACTTACACAGAATTTTATCAACAGTTACAAAACATGTCCTAACAGACTCCCCTTTAACTGTTGCTAACAATTCTATCAATTACAAGTCAAAGACTCTAAGACTAAGACATAATATCTTCAAGCTCGTTGTCACCAGAATATGCTCCAACAGATTCCCCCTTGACAACAGCTTTAGAAGATTGTCATCTGTCTTCATATATGATCAAACACAGTGTAGTCTTCGTCTTGTTCATCTGCACTTTCTCTTTCTATCTAGAAGAAAACTTAGGAGAAGGACCCCTTGTCAACTTCTGTCTGCAATATTCAGTTTTTGCAAAGGAGAACAACCAAGAATAACCAACAATTAAGATTTCCATGGAAGCTGGAAAAATAAAATCTTTTTGGTTTTTCAAACATAAGAAACACAAAAAAATTTTGGTTTTTCTTTGTACAAACTAAAATGTAAAATACAAAATCACATCTTTTTGGTCGAACATCACGAGTAAGAAGATCATATCAGTAAAAGCAATGCATCAATCACACATTTTGGATAAACATCCATAAACATTCTATGGGTATCCTATCCAGATTCATTCTTTCATTTCTTTCTTTTGAATTTCCAATCAATTATATGAAGTAACATCTTTTGAATCAGATAAGATCAAATCTTTTAAGCTTCAACCAAAACATGTAATGATACGCGAAGAACTTCAAAGAAGATGAGATCAGATCATAACATGCTTATTACATACGAATTTGCAACACATACATGTCAATCTAAGTTGTCAATATTATAAGAATTGAAACCATCAGTATCTTTGTCCCATGTTCTTGTGAATGAAGGTACCATTTATTTTGTAATACAATGTGTACCCCACAAATATGCCAATAGAAATTTAAATGTGCACTATCTTCAAGACATATAAGATCATTGCAAGATAATATTCAATCTCCAGGATGAATTATACCGATAAACACAGGAAAATATCAAGCAGAGAATCAGAATGATTCAGAATCGAATGATTCAAATGTCTTGCTTTGGATGAAGTATTATGATTCATGGTAACAGAAAGATTGTATTAATAGAATTCTTCAACATAAGATTGATCAAGGAATCAATTGATTCAATGACATAGGGTAGCGTGATCCAACTGTTATCTGGATATGTTCAATGGAATCAGGATAATGATCGATGTTGTCAGAAACATATCTTAGTCCAACTTCACGTTGCATGTTTTTCGGGGCATGGGTAGTGAAGTGAACTGAAAAATTATGTTTAATGACATAACCGATACTGGTCTCATGAAGTACTTTAGATCTTATATTCTTTATCTGATAATGATCTTTTACACACACACCCGGCATACCATGGGTTCAAATCACAGTTGTCACAAAGATCATTATGTTGTCACACTACTAATGGACCAAAGATACTCATAGCCTATTGACAATTCAGACTACATACTAGTATCCAAATTAAAATATAAGTATCAAGCATCAATTTTTGTTAAGCATAAACAGTTATGAAGCTATCATTTCCCATATTGTGCAGTCTAAGAAGTTCTGATCAAAACATTTATCACAGATATATTAGATAAGCATCATAAAGTCCAACTAAGGTCATGTGTGACTGAACATCTACTGATGTACTATCATCTCTTCTTTAACTTTAAGTAATGTTGATTTTATCTTTTTCAATTTGTTTGGCGTTTTCAAAATCTTTTTCAAAGAAAGTATACAAATGAAAATAAACCTTCCATGAAAACATTTTATGAAAAAAAATTTACTTGGTTACATGGGATTAAGCAAGTCAATCAATTAAAAACTCAAACCGATGTAATCCTGTAATTGAATGCCTTTGCCTTTGTCACCAACACAAATCTGTACTCCCCCTATCCTATAGACTCCCCCTCAACTAGTCAAATGGTTGCAGCAACGACTTTATGCTCACCATTGTCATCCTAAGTTGCAGGTTATCATTTTGACTTTGTAAAACTCTTTCCAAAACATTGTGTTGACATATTCTCCCCCTGAGCATCAAGTTGTTGAATCAAATAGATTCTCAGTTATCAATAACTCTTTACTCGTGCAGATGTCAATCTCTATCATGTGCTATGAAGAACCACTATCTACAAACCAAATGTTATGAATAGTCCCTCTTGGTTAATCCTGCACATTTAACAAGAAACATTAATTTGAAATTGGGACCCAAGCCATGGTAGTCATGGGTCGTCCATCTGTATCAAAATAATAAACCTCACTCCACATGAAGGTCCCGATTCGATGCGTGACGGATCTCTAAACTCGCGGTACGACACGGTGATAACGTGTGGAATCCATGATCAACGTGCAACTCAATCAACAACACGGTGTAAATAAACGCTTTGTATTACTATATTCCTTGATTACAACAGTTCTCTCCAAAACACACGCTTACACCTTTTTCTTCTCTAGTGTTCTATGGAATATGAACTTGTAACTCCTATTTATAGGAACACACAACACCTTAGGCGAACTTAACAAGTTCGCTCCTAAAGATGCTTAGGCGAACTTGTTAAGTTCGCCTTTCTATGAACTTGAACAATATTCCTTAGGCGAACTTAACAAGTTCGCTCCTAAAGATGCTTAGGCGAACTTGTTAAGTTCGCCTCTCTATGAACTTACACAGAACAAGTTCGCCTCTCTATGAACTTATATACAGAATTTTATCAACAGTTACAAAACATGTTCTAACAATTATGATGTTATTCTTAGAGTTACCTTGCACTACAGAAAATTGAGGTTGACAGTATGGAATTTGTCTCCCTTTCCCAAGGTGACAGGTAGGGTTACTTTTCCTATTGGCAATACTCTTTCTCCCGAAAAGCCAATCAGCGGGAGGCTATCTGGGACCAGTCTGGCCTTCAAGTCTTCGTCCAAACGATTGAAACAATGTTCAAACATAATTTCTGCCCCACTACCTCCGTCAACATGTATCCTGCCGATGCGGTGCCCCGTCACATTCGCAGATATGACTAGTGGGCCATCTTGGATATCTTTGTTGGCCAAGGACTCAAAAGAGATGGGTTGCATCATTCATGCCTCGAGTGGTAGCGGTTTTATTTTACGGTTGAATTCTTCTTGCTCTGAACATTATCCTTTGTAAACCATCTCTACCCTGCCTCTGTCCTCCGGGGGTGGCTTCTGTCTCTCTCCTTCCGGTTTTCTGTCTCTGAGCCCCTGCAGGCCTATCTCTTTTATCAGGTGAGACAACTTTCCTGTTTTGATCGCCTTCTCTATTTCCCTTTTTAAATGCTCATAATTATCTGTAGTATGGCCTCCTATTTTATGAAATTCACAGAATTTGCCAGAGTCTTGCATGTACGGTCGGGGTCTGACGGGTCTTGGCGATTGAAAACCTGGGCTTACCCGTTCTGTGGCAAGGACTTGGCTTGGTGTTTTTGAGAGGGTTGTAAAATCAAACGGTCGGTCTTGCCTTTCTCCCCCGTGCCTTCTTGTCTCATTGTTATATGGTTGCTTTGAGTATGGACTAAATGGTGTAGTGGAATGGGATGAGTACCTTGGTCTTTCTGGCATCGGTGGTCTAGATCTGTGGGCCTGACCGCTTACTGGGGTGTATCTGCTTCCTCGACTATCTGCTTGCTTGTTCGCTTGCCGGGTTGTCCGGTTGTCCCACTTTCTAGCTCTGTCGGACGTGTCTTAACCTCGGATGAATGCTCATACCCTGTCCATTAGTACATCGAAGCTTTTTGGATAATCTTCTCCTAATTTTTCTTATAGTTGTGTATGTCGTACCCTATTGATGAAACTACTCACCTTCATTTGTTCTGGTATGTCTTCTATCAACAAGGTTTCGTTAATGAATCGCTCCATGTACTTCTCCACACTCTCATTTTCTCTTCTTCTGATGTGCATGATTTCATTGGCGTTCTTGAATCTTTTCTTCTGCTGCCCAAAATTTCATAAAAAACGTTTCTTTCAACTTAATGAAACTGTCTATACTCTGTGGAGGCAGAGAATCGAACCATACTATCGCCGGGCCTGTTAATTTTTAGGCAAACATGTGGCACCAAACAGGTAAGGACCATTGCTCAACGTGGGTTGCGCCATTGAAAGTGTGTAAATGGTCTTCCGGGTCTTGACCGGCATCGTACTTACCGATACACGTTGGCATTTTGAGCTTGGCTGGGAGCGGTGCCCCCGTCAGCCGGGTAGTAAACTTGGATTGTTCCGCCAGGTGGTCTGGTCTGTAAGGCTTGGTCAAATCATCACCTGGCTTCTTTCTTTCCGTGCCACCGTCGTGTTTGGCGCACGTGCTGCCTGGTCCTGCCCCTGATCATTCGTTAAGTGCGGTGTTGGCATGGCTAACAATTGGTTTAGTAGGCCGGGTGTGTCTGCTACTAGAGTGCGTGTATGAGCTTCTTGTTATCGGGCCACCCCGTCACTGGCCCGGCCTTCCGACCGCTTTTCGATGCCTACCACCTCCTTAGTTGTATTAAATACTAACTTTGTTTTGACCTCTTCAAGCCTGTCTACTCTGTCTAAGGCGGCCAGTTCTGCACGGAGTTTATCCCGGTTGCTTCGGATAAACTCTAGGGTGATTTGAGCCGTGGCACCAGATGTTTCTTGGTCAGAGTCGTCCGACGCTGTCACAACCCATTCGGCGGCGGAATCACCGAACGTGACGTGCAGGATTGTTCAAAGGCATCGTGGCACTATTGTTGAAATATAAATTTAACCGATTTCATTAAACTAAGAATTTCAAATACAATTGTTTCAATTAAAGGAAATACATTGATAAACAAAAGACAAAAATATTTAAATTTGATATCTAAGGCAAAGTCCCTAGATTCCGTTTCCATGGTAGCATCAAACATCTCCTGAAAACATGTAAAATAATATTTGATCAACAATAAAGTTGGTGAGTTCATACAAGTTTCATACATATAATAATCATGTTTAAAGCAACAATTCACATGCATAGACATACTTTACTAATGTTCATACAATTTGTAATGATATAGTTCAAACCTATTGTTGACATAGCATACCTAGTATCCAAAGAATACTAGTCGAAAAAAAATAACATAACAAGATCGGGGGCTCCATAAAGGTAACGAATAGCCGACGGGTGTCAATCCTATAGCGCTACACTTGTTAAGTGCGGTTTTGCAAGAATTAATGAACTATTGTATTAACAAGTTGTATTTAAGCATGTAATCAAGTTGTTGTCACATGAGCATGTTAATGAATTGTGTTTGAATAAAGTGTGAATCTTGTAGTGTATGTGTTTTGAATATGTACATGTTTTCAAGTCCCAAAGTGCAAAAATGTAAAAGGGGCAAGTATGAAACTCACGGTTTGGCGTGGTAACGAAAGGATGAACGGGAAGGTGAAGAGTCGGGAATGCCGGTTAACCTAAAAGGTAACGTAGGCATAAGTTCGGTGGAGAAGAAATAATAAATAATATATATGTATAATAGTATCAAGTTGGTCATGCATCGCCGACGGCGGACCGAAACACAAACCCCTAACTTAGTTAGGAATTCGGATGGTCAAAAGTTAGTATAGTTAGTAATATACCACTTGAAGTGGCCAAGAGAAAGGTTGGGAAATCCACAAACCTTGTTAGATTTATTTATAATATTTATGTATAGGATTTGAACACCTTGTGGCTATTGGATGTCTTATGGTAGATGAACCTATGTTCATCTACTTCATCCAAATACCTTAGCACAAGGCTTCCATCATAGAATTTTGATGGAGGCTTGGTTTGGTTTTACCACAACTAGATGTAAAATATCCAAACAAGAACATGAAGAAGAAGAAATGTTAGTTGAAAGACCACAACTTGGACCTCAAATGGTGACTTATCTTAGATGTTTACCAAGGTAAACAAATGGTAAGATCCTAGAGGTTTATCCAAGAGGGTGAAGGAAGAATTGTTAAGAAAAAAAAAGGAAGAAACTTGAAGAAAAATATGGTTTTTACCTTATAAAATTCTGCCAAAAATCTTTGAAGAAATTGAGCACTTGGAGAGATTTGTGAGAGAATTTGGAGGGTGTAAGGGTGGAGGAGTGAAAGGGAGTGGGTATTTATAAGTGTGAATTAGGGTTTGGGTTATTAAATGAGTTAGTTGGGAGTTGGTGGTTGAAAGGGAGGTGATTCTTTTTTTAAAAAGAAAAAAATGAAATAATAATAATAATAGTACAAATGATAATAATACTACTACTACTAATAATAATAATAATAATAAACCGAGCGTGTATGGACGTGAAACGAGAATATAAATGTAAAAAAAAGTGAAACGCGTGTTTGTAATATATAATTTTGTAATATTGCACGTATGATGTTGTCTTGCATATGTATAAATGTAATGTATGTTGTAAACATGTAATTGAATAAATCCAATAAATTCATTGATCATAAGTCTCGGGTTACAATGGATTCAAAAATGAAAGTACAAGGGTATAAAATGTAAATAAACGATGATGTGGAAAGTACGGATATTACAGTCTCCCCGACTTTAGAAAATTTCGTCCCGAAATTTCTCTCATTAGGAAGACTCTGAAAAAAGATGCGGGTACTTGGCTTTCATTTGGTCTTCACGTTCCCAAGTGAATTCTGCACCACGTTTTCCTTCCCAACGTACCTTAATGATTGGAATACGACTAGGCTTGAGTTGTTTGACTTCACGATCCATTATCTCAACAGGTTTCTCGACAAAGTGCATTGTTGGGTCGATCTGAACGTCTTCAAGTGGAACTTGGAGATCTTCATTTGATAAGCACTTTCTCAAGTTAGAGACGTGGAAGGTGGGGTGGATGTTGCTAAGCTCGGTAGGGAGATCAAGTTTGTATGCATCAGAACCGACTTTCTTGAAAATCTTGAAAGAACCAACATAACGTGGGGATAGTTTTCCTCGCTTCTCGAAGCGAAAGACTCCTTTCCAAGGTGAAACCTTAAGGAAAACGAAATCTCCAACTTCGAAAGTAACCGCGTTGCGCTTTCAGTCGGCGTAACTCTTTTGTCGACTCCGAGCGGTACGTAGGTTGTCACGAATTTTGAGGATCTTGTCTGTGGTCTCTTGGATTAACTCAGGTCCGGTAATTTGTGTTTCTCCGATCTCGGTCCAGCAAACGGCTGACCGACATTTTCGACCATAAAGTGTCTCAAATGGAGCCATGCCGATGCTGGTATGGTAACTATTGTTGTAATAGAACTCGATCAAAGGCAAGTGCACGTCCCAATTACCACCGAAAACAATGACACACGATCGAAGCATATCCTCGAGAGTTTGGATAGTACGTTTAGTCTGACCATCCGTCTGAGGGTGGTAAGCCGTACTAAGATTGAGTTGAGTACTCATGGCTTCATTGAAGGATTCCCAAAAATGGGAGGTGAAACGACTGTCACGATCGGATATGATGTCCAAAGGAACACCATGACGACTAACGATTTCCGCGATGTATATTTGAGCTAGCCTTGCAACGGGGTAGCTCTCGCGGATGGGAATGAAGTGAGCAGATTTGGTGAGACGATCGATGATAACCCAAACGGAATCATGATGAGAGGATGTCAATGGGAGTTTGGTAATGAAATCCATAGCAATGCTCTCCCATTTCCAAACTGGAATCTTCGGTTGCACGAGCAAACCGGATGGACGTTGGTGCTCGGCTTTCACTCTAGCGCAAGTATTACACTTCGACACATAGAGCGCGATATCCTTTTTCATACCGGGCCACCAGTAGATAGAACGCAGATCCCTGTACATTTTGTCAGTACCAGGGTGGACCGAATACCGAGACTTGTGAGCCTCATGCATGATGGAAGAACGAAGATCGGAATGATTGGGAACCCAAACACGATTCATGAAATAAAGTAAACCGTTGGGTTTGGTCTCGAGTTGGAGTTCGGCACCACAAGACATTTCGTTGTACATGTCGCCTTCGGTGACCGAAAGATGTTGGGCTTCACAAATACGGACATGGATGTCGGGTTGTATACGAGCACAAAGGAACTTCACATGGTGCTTTCGGCTGAGGGCATCGGCAACGACGTTCGCTTTACCGGGATGGTAGCGAATTTCACATTCGTAATCTTTGATTGTTTTAATCCCTCGGCGTTGGCGCATGTTTAGATCCTTTTGGTTATGAAGATGTTGGAGACTCTTATGATCTGTGAAGACCACGCATTTGGTATCGTAAAGGTAGTGTCTCCAAAGCTTGAGAGCAAAGACGACGACAGTGAGTTCAAGATCATGAGTCGTGTAATTCTTCTCATGGATCTTGAGTTGACGGGATGCGTAAGCGATGACCTTGCCTCGTTGCATGAGAACACAACCAAGACCAATGTTAGAGGTGTCGCAATACACCACGAAGTCATCGTTTCCGTCGGGAAGAGTAAGGATCGGAGCATTGCAAAGCTTATTCTTAAGTGTTTGGAAAGATTCCTCTTCATTAGGGCCCCACTCGTAGGGTTTCCCTTTTTGAGTTAATGCGGTGAGAGGAACGGAGATCTTGGAAAAGTTGGCGATGAAACGACGGTAATAGCCCGCAAGACCAAGGAATGAGCGGACTTCGGTAACAAATTTCGGAGCAATCCAGTTCTTGACTGCTTCGATTTTGGCTGGATCCACATGGATACCCTTATCACTAATAATGTGTCCCAAAAATTGGACTTCCTTAAGCCAAAATTCACACTTGGAGAATTTGGCGTAAAGTTGTTCTTTTCTTAGTAACTCCAATATTAAGCGAAGGTGTTCCTCATGGGCGGATCGGGATTTGGAATAGATGAGAATGTCATTAATGAAGACGATTACGCATTTGTCCAAATACGGTTTGCACACTCGGTTCATGAGATCCATGAAAACCGCGGGTGCATTGGTTAGCCCGAAAGGCATCACCATAAATTCGTAGTGTCCGTATCGGGTTCGAAATGCGGTTTTGGGAATGTCGTCCTCATGAACACGAAGTTGATGATATCCCGAACGGAGATCGATCTTGGAAAAACAAGACGCACCTTGGAGTTGGTCGAAAAGATCGTCGATGCGAGGCAAAGGATACCGATTCTTGATAGTGAGTTTGTTAAGCTCACGATAATCGATGCACATGCGGAACGATCCGTCTTTCTTTTTAACGAATAAAACGGGAGCGCCCCACGGGGATGAACTCGGACGAATGAAACCCTTGTCGGCTAACTCTTGAAGTTGACCGGCAAGTTCTTGCATCTCGGAGGGTGCAAGGCGGTAAGGAGCTTTGGCAATCGGAGTCATACCGGGCATGAGATAAATTCGGAATTCGACCTCACGGGATGGAGGAAGACCGGGTAGGTCCTCGGGAAAGACTTCGGGGAAATCGCAAATGATGGGAATGTCTTTTACACCTTTGCCCTTTTCTTTCTTTTTCACTACTTGGGCCAAAAAGGCCACGTAGTTCTTTAGTAAATATTTTTGGGCTTTGGTGCAGGACATGAGTTTGAGTCCACCCGATGGCCTTTCGCCATGGATTTGCAAAACTTGGCCGGATGGAAGGGGAATACGGATGAATTTCTCAAAGCAAACGACTTCGGCATGGTTCTTGGCAAGCCAATCCATGCCTACTATGACATCAAAACTCCCCAATTGCATGGGTATGAGATCGATCGAGAAGGGATGACCATTAAGGTCGAGAGTACAATCGAGGATAATCGTGTCATAAAAGGTGGATTTTCCATCCATGATTTCGACAGTGAAGGAGTTCTCTAACTTAGATCGGGTCTTAGCTAACATAAGTTCAAATTCTAGCGATACGAAACTTTTATCCGCACCGGTATCAAATTAAACAGAAGCATACCGACCATTGATAGGAAACATACCGTTCACCACGTCGTTATCAGTTTGTGCCTACGCCGCATTGATGTTGTAAGCACGGCCTCTTGGGTTTGTGGGTTGGTTTTGGTTGGGTGGTTGGTTGCGGTTGTTGTTGTTGGTGGGGTTGTTGTTGTGGTGGTGTTGGTTTTGGTTTTGTGGGCATTATGGGCTCATGTGGTTTGGATCACCACAACGGTAGCAAGCCCGACCATTTGTGATGGCCGGTGGGTTTCGATTTGGTGGGGGAGCTTGGGTGTTTTGGGGTTGTTGTGGGTTGCGGCATAGGTTGGCAAGGTGTCCGAATTTGCCACACGAGGTGCATTTTTGGCATGGGAGGTTGTTTGGGTGGTGGTATTGGCAAGTGTTGCATAATGGGTAAGATCCACCATACGGTTTCTTTTGGGGTGTCGGGTCTTGGTTCATCGGCACTTGGTTAACGGGGGTGACAACCGCATAGTTCCGGGCTTGGGACTTGCGCTTTTTGTTGTTTTGGTGAGTAGGGGTTTTGGCGGGTTTTGGTTCGGTGACTTTGGGTTCGGTGGGCTCAACGGTGGCTTGGGTGGCGTGCTTCTTGGTGCCCCGAATGGTTAAAGTACCATCCTGAACACGGTTTCGGGAGAAAGCGGCCACAAGGCGCATGGCCTTGGCGAGGTTGGTGGGTTCGGCGGCGGCGACCGTGTCCTTGATGACGGACGGGAGGCCTTGTATGTACTTGGCCACGGATCGCTCTATGGTGTCAACTTGGCGAGGCGCAAGGACGGAGAGTTGTTGGAAGCGGAGGTTGTAGGCAGCATTGTCACCGTTGTCCTGTTTGAGGGTGAAAAACTCCTCCTCGAGTGCTTGCAACTCGTGGGGAGGACAGTACTCCTCACGCATAAACGCTTTGAGTTCCTTCCAAGACAGGGTGACGATCTCCTCGTCGAGCTCCTTCTCGCTATCCCACCAAGCGAGAGCTTGCTCTTTGAAGAGGCTAGCGGCGTAGCGAGTCCGGAGGTGGTCCGGGGTCTAGCTTACCGAGAAGGTGTTTTCCATGCTCGCAAACCAGCTAAGGAGCTTGGTTGCACCTTCGAGTCCCGTGAAAGATTCGGGACGACAAGCGAGGAAGGTTCGGTAGTGTTGGGCGTGGGAGTTGGGAGTTTCGGTGTTGGATTCGACCGATCCGTTGGGGGTGAGGTTCTGGATGAGGCCAGGGATGACTTGGGCCATTTGCTTGGCCACGAGTGCGGCCAAACGCTTGTCCCTCTTGTTATTCCTGGCGGTAGCAGAGTGGCGAGATGAAGACATCTACAAAAGGGGGTTGTGAGACTTAGATCAATGGTTTTGCATAAAAATTGTTGTCATATGAGTATGTAAATTTCACGTATGGCACAAGTAATCAAGTAATTTCATGTAATAGCACGTTTGGTCATGTGAATCATGTATGGAAATAGTGTATATAACAAACATGTGACGATGAAAGAGCATAAATTTAATTGGTTCTCGAATGTATTAGCGTTTTGAAGTTAGTAAGGCGAGTAGCGAAAAGCGAGCGTCCACGAGATCGAACCGAGTTAGTATAATAATAGTAGTGAAAATAGTTTATATATAAAAGAGAGGCTTGTTTGTAAAAAGTTGGAGTGTCTCATTAGCTCGGCTCTTGAACTAACGAAAACGTCGACTAACCCAAGTGGTCAAACCTTCTATTGAGTTCGGGAAACACGTTTTGGCCTAATAGATAAAATACTCTCGCCGGTAATTCGGTTAACGGTATTTTACCCTTCCGGTTACTACGTGTCCGTAGTCAATAGCAAAGCCGAGACTTTGGCGAGATTGAAAATTTTAAGAGTGGAACTAATCACCAAATTGTGGATTTCACTCCTAGTTTGGTGGTGTCGTTCCGTTTTGTATAGGGTTGGTGCCTTAACCGTTTGAGATAGGAAATCACTCCTAACATTAACGGTAAGGTTTCCCAAGAGCGTTTGTGAGTGGAATTTTTTTTTTTTACCGTCAAGGTGAGGTTTTCACACCTAACTTGATGATAAATTCCTAAGTCTTAGGCGGAGTGAAACTTATCACCGAATGAGGAATTACCCTCTTTTGGTGAGTTCGTTTCTTTGGTGAAATATGAGTGTCTTGATGTCTTGAAATCCATGACGGTGTATTTAGTCCAAAGAATAAGTAAGAAGCAAAGGTGGTAGAACAAGCGTATTAAGAGTCATAAGGAATGGTCTAAAACGGGTCCTTAGTTATAGGCTAGGTCAAATAAGCAATTTTCCTAATTCCCTATAACCACGGCTCTGATACCAATCTGTCACAACCCATTCGGCGGCGGAATCACCGAACGTGACGTGTAGGATTGTTCAAAGGCATCGTGGTACTATTGTTGAAATATAAATTTAACCGATTTCATTAAACTAAGAATTTCAAATACAATTGTTTCAATTAAAGGAAATACATTGATAAACAAAAGACAAAAATATTTAAATTTGATATCTAAGGCAAAGTCCCTAGATTCCGTTTCCATGGTAGCATCAAACATCTCCTGAAAACATGTAAAATAATATTTGATCAACAATAAAGTTGGTGAGTTCATACAAGTTTCATACATATAATAATCATGTTTAAAGCAACAATTCACATGCATAGACATACTTTACTAATGTTCATACAATTTGTAATGATATAGTTCAAACCTATTGTTGACATAGCATACCTAGCATCCAAAGAATACTAGTCGAAAAAAAATAACATAACAAGATCGGGGGCTCCATAAAGGTAACGAAAAGCCGACGGGTGTCAATCCTATAGCGCTACACTTGTTAAGTGCGGTTTTGCAAGAATTAATGAACTATTGTATTAACAAGTTGTATTTAAGCATGTAGTCAAGTTGTTGTCACATGAGCATGTTAATGAATTGTGTTTGAATAAAGTGTGAATCTTGTAGTGTATGTGTTTTGAATATGTACATGTTTTCAAGTCCCAAAGTGCAAAAATGTAAAAGGGGCAAGTATGAAACTCACGGTTTGACATGGTATCGAAAGGATGAACGGGAAGGTGAAGAGTTGGGAATGCCGGTTAACCTAAAAGGTAACGTAGGCATAAGTTCGGTGGAGAAGAAATAATAAATAATATATATGTATAATAGTATCAAGTTGGTCATGCATCGCCGACGGCGGAACGAAACACAAACCCCTAACTTAGTTAGGAATTCGGATGGTCAAAAGTTAGTATAGTTAGTAATATACCACTTGAAGTGGCCAAGAGAAAGGTTGGGAAATCCACAAACCTTGTTAGATTTATTTATAATATTTATGTATAGGATTTGAACACCTTGTGGCTATTGGATGTCTTATGGTAGATGAACCTATGTTCATCTACTTCATCCAAATACCTTAGCACAAGGCTTCCATCATAGAATTTTGATGGAGGCTTGGTTTGGTTTTACCACAACTAGATGTAAAATATCCAAACAAGAACATGAAGAAGAAGAAATGTTAGTTGAAAGACCACAACTTGGACCTCAAATGGTGACTTATCTTAGATGTTTACCAAGGTAAAAAAATGATAAGATCCTAGAGATTTATCCAAGAGGGTGAAGGAAGAATTGTTAAGAAAAAAAAAGGAAGAAACTGGAAGAAAAATAAGGTTTTTACCTTATAAAATTCTGCCAAAAATCTTGGAAGAAATGGAGCACTTGGAGAGATTTGTGAGAGAATTTGGAGGGTGTAAGGGTGGAGAAGTGAAAGGGAGTGGGTATTTATAAGTGTGGATTAGGGTTTGGGGTATTAAATGAGTTAGTTGGGAGTTGGTGGTTGAAAGGGAGGTGATTCTTTTTTTAAAAAGAAAAAAATGAAATAATAATAATAGTACAAATGATAATAATGATAATAATACTACTACTAATAATAATAATAATAAACCGAGCTTGTATGGACGTGAAACGAGAATATAAATGTAAAAAAAAAGTGAAACGCGTGTTTGTAATATATAATTTTGTAATATTGCACGTATGATGTTGTCTTGCATATGTATAAATGTAATGTATGTTGTAAACATGTAATTGAATAAATCCAATAAATTCATTGATCATAAGTCTCGGGTTACAATGGATTCAAAAATGAAAGTACAAGGGTACAAAATGTAAATAAACGATGATGTGGAAAGTACGGATATTACAGACGCGTTCTCCACCAGTATGTAGTTTTCCAAAGATTCTTTCGCCCGACTTTCTTTCTCTTTATCTTCCCCTCCCATGACAGGCATCGATCCTTTCAAGGTTTCTTCAGGAACAGGTGTCGAAGAGAGGTTTTGTGGTAACATGGTGCTTCCTTGTTGTTAGTTTGACATTGTTACTTCGTGGAAATGAGGTTTTTCTTTCCTGTTCCAACTGAGTTGGTTTTAGGGTTGATCTAACTTGGATGGTGCCACTGTAAACTCCTGGACCTCCAAATCTGGTTGTCAAGAAATTTCCAGAGAGGTTGTGCTCGGGTTCGACCTAGCAAAACAGAAACACCGTTAGTCTCGTCACAGTGAGGACCCCGGGGGGTGTCGCTGTGGTGACTAGCATCCGGCGTGAGAATAAGCATCTGGTGTGAATTGGAAAGATAGTAAGGAGAAAGTGTGAGGATGAATTAGAAATCCTTTACCGTAACCTTGGAAGATATATTTATACTTACTCTAACATGTTGATTCTTGTCTCATTTTTACCGTTATATGTTTGTCTTTTTCCTCTAGATTTGTCCGGGCTTTGCTTTGCCCTCCGGGCCCTTAACTAAGCCCCGGCTTTGGGCTCGCAGTCCCGTCCTTAGATTACTATGCCTTCTCCGGTATTTTCCCAGGTTCGGGGTTAAGGTGTAGGTCCGGCCTTTCTTCCGGGCCATACCCCAACAATATATAATTACTATTTTTGTTTGCCTCCCGTTGTAAAATTCATTGATACACTCCCGTAACTGGCTCCATTTTTTTTTCTTTTGTTATTCAACTACGAGTCAAGAACTCAAATAAAGAGGCAAAACTTGATTTTGATTATATTAATACGTCTCTCGGTTCACATGACATGAGTGGTCTATGAGGACGATGTTGATAGTGTTAGAAAGACAAAGTACCAACCGAATACTGAGACAAAACTCGATTGTGGTAATATCGGAGACTAATTTATGTCGATATTTGTGATTATTTGTAATTTAGAATAAATATGGTAGTGATTAAATTTTAAGCATGAAATTTGGTGATAAGATTTAAACATGAAATCTAATATAAAATTGTAAGGATGATACCAAGAAGACAACCTTATTTTTAAAATGAAGCCAATACATTTATGGTATGAAACACATTGGATGAAAATCCGAATAGATTACACAATTGGTCGGTTGTTGACTCATTAATGATGGTCAACTGATTCACATGTTCTATAATATAATTTTGACTTTTGAGTATAGACACTTTGACTATTCTACCGGGAAATAGAGACATTATTGATTATTCTGATCTTTCCTAGAAGGTTTGTTTATGACTTATGAGATTTATTTGTTACCTCACCGACGGAAAAATAATAATGCTCTTTTTTTAAAAGTAAATTTCATTCATAAAATGTAGCCCAAGCAGAAACAAGAAATATATATATATATATATATATATATATATATATATATATATATATATATATATATATATCAAGGCCTGCATTTCAAAATTTAGGCTAGTCTAAGTGGATCCAGTTTTAAAACTTTCACTATGGTAAGAGCATATTTTTTCTTCTTTTTTATGGCTGTGAACATTTGGTATGCAAAGGAAAACTGCTCCCCATCCTTCTTTGCATCCGTCTGTTTTTATGATTATATAATCTGTTATAAGCGATAGTTCTAAGGGTTTAATTTCTTTAACCCTTTCTTTTATTCTTTTTACTAAGATAACATCTTCTTGGTTAAAATTTCTTTGTCTGTTTTTGGTAGTTTTGCTGTATAGTGGACCTACTACTTTTAAAAGATTTGGAATAAATTTTTGAGCATAGTTTACTAAACCTAAAAAGGCTTGTATTTGTTTTAAATTGGTAAGTTTTTCTGGAAAATCTAAAATTTTTATAGAAATATGTTTTTATAATTCTATTTTTTCATCTCCTATTTCTAGTCCTAAGAATGAAATTTGGTGGTTCTATGTTACGAATATCTTTTATACAAATATGATAGATTTCTTTAAAGCATATATTACATTGAGCTCTTTTGTCTATACTTGGATAGTATTCACAAATGTAACATTTAATGTAATTGTTTCTTTTTCTGTGTTTCCAGTCATGCTTACATTCTTCTGGATTTGTGTATGTATAAGAGATCTTTGTTACTGGTTCATTTTCTTCACTATATATACTGTATATTGACTCGTTATCCGTGTGGTCTGTATCTAATGCCTCGATTTCGTAGTCTTTTATTTGTTCTACTAAATTGCTTCTTTCTATATTTTTGTTTCTATTTGGACATTTGTTAGCTAGATGTTCTGTATCTCCGCATATAAAACACTTACATGTCCTAGTATGAGGTTTTCTAACGTATTTATTCTGATATTTTTTATATGGTTTGTATTCTTTGTTATATGTAGTACTTTTTCTAATTTTCTTTTTTCTGTCATAATATCCATAGGCTTGTGGAGTATAAATAGTTGTTTTACAAAATGCAAATGCATTTCTTTTTAGTTGTTCTTGTAGAGCAACTTCTTTGCATTTTTCTTCTAGGATTCCGAATGTAAAGGTTATTCTAGGTCATATTCCTATGTTTTCTAAGTTTCCATATTGTATCTTCCAAGCTTCGTGTATATTTTTTCCTAAATCTCCTGGTAGTTTTATAAAGTATTTATCACATAAGCTATCTTCCATAGCTTGTCCTGTCTGTGCTAATAATCTTGTAAAATCTAGAGTAAATTCGTTTATATATTTCATGTCTGCTATGCTTAGTTGTTCTAGGTTTCTAATAATTGTTTCTAAATGTCTGCTATGCTTAGTTGTTCTAGGTTTCTATATATATATCAAGGCCTGTATTTTAAAATCTAGGCTAGTCCAAGTGGATCCAGTTTTAAAACTTCCACTATGGTAAGAGCATATTTTTTCTTCTTTTTTATGGCTGTGAACATTTGGTTTGCAAAGGAGAACTGCTCCCCATCCTTCTTTGCATCCGTCTTTTTCTATGATTATATAATCTGTTATAAGCGGTAGTTCTAAGGGTTTAATTTCTTTAACCCTTTCTTTTATTCTTTTTACTAAGATAACATCTTCTTGGTTAAAATTTCTTTGTTCGTTTTTGGTAGTTTTGCTGTATAGCGGACCTACTAATTTTGAAAGATTTGGAATAAATTTTCGAGCATAGTTTACTAAACCTAAAAAGGCTTGTATTTGTTTTAAATTGGTGAGTTTTTCTGAAAAATCTAAAATTTTTATAGAAATATGTTTTTATAATTCTATTTTTCCATCTCCTATTTCTAGTCCTAAGAATGAAATTTGGTGGTTCTATGTTATGAATATCTTTTATACAAATATGACAGATTTCTTTAAAGCATATATTACATTGAGCTCTTTTGTCTATACTTGGATAGTATTCACAAATGTAACATTTAATGTAATTGTTTCCTTTTCTGTGTTTCCAGTCATGCTTACATTCTTCTGGATTTGTGTATGTATAAGAGATCTTTGTTACTGGTTCATTTTCTTCACTATATATACTGTATATTGACTCGTTATCCGTGTGGTCTGTATCTAATGCCTCGATTTCGTAGTCTTTTATTTGTTCTACTAAATTGCTTCTTTCTATATTTTTGTTTCTATTTGGACATTTGTTAGCTAGATGTTCTGTATCTCCGCATATAAAACACTTACATGTCCTAGTATGAGGTTTTCTAACGTATTTATTCTGATATTTTTTATATGGTTTGTATTCTTTGTTATATGTAGTACTTTTTCTAATTTTCTTTTTTCTGTCATAATATCCATAGGCTTGTGGAGTATAAATAGTTGTTTTATAAAATGCAAAGGCATTTCTTTTTAGTTGTTCTTGTAGAGCAACTTCTTTGCATTTTTCTTCTAGGATTCCGAATGTAAAGGTTATTCTAGGTCCTATCCAAGAAAAAGATGGAATTATTCAAAAGAAAATTTTCATTCTTAGGACTAGAAATAGGAGATGGAAAAATACAATTACAAAAACATATTTCTATAAAAATTTTAGATTTTCCAGAAAAACTCACCAATTTAAAACAAATACAAGCCTTTTTAGGTTTAGTAAACTATGCTCGAAAATTTATTTCAAATCTTTCAAAATTAGTAGGTCCGCTATACAGCAAAACTACCAAAAACGGACAAAGAAATTTTAACCAAGAAGATGTTATCTTAGTAAAAAGAATAAAAGAAAGGGTTAAAGAAATTAAACCCTTAGAACTACCGCTTATAACAGATTATATAATCATAGAAACAGACGGATGCAAAGAAGGATGAGGAGCAGTTCTCATTTGCAAACCAAATGTTCACAGACATAAAAAAGAAGAAAAAATATGCTCTTACCATTGTGAAAGTTTTAAAGCTGGATCCACTTGGACTAGCCTAGATTTTGAAATACAGGCCTTGATAAACGCTTTTGAAAAATTCAAGATATTCTAACATAAAGGTTTTACAGTCAGAACAGTCTGTGAAGCTATAGTAAAATTTATTAAAAATGATCAAAGTAAAACGACAAACAGGAAAAGATGGGTAAATTTACAAAATATAATACAAGGTAGTGGGTACACTATACAGTTTGAACACATTACAGGAAAAGACAACGGGATAGCTGATTTATTATCTCGTAACATTAACAAACTACTCTGTTCAGATGGATAGGAAACAAAAAAGCAAGGAGAAGATGGTCGTCAGAGCATTACAGTTTAAACAGAATCCTTCCCCTATTAGCATATCATCCAACGATGATGAAGAAACAACAGAAAAGCTTATGAGTCAAGTTTTCCAAGACGAAAAAATATACAGTGCTAGACAAACGGCTTTACTACAAACTACACCAGTTCTACAAAATACTAGAAAATTTCCTCCGTGTTTCCTTAAAACTGCACAACCCTCTCCAAACCCACAAAATACACAAAGCCCTGACACTTTTATCCAAAAAATGCTTCACAAAAAATCAGCCTATAAACAAATCCAAAATCAGACATTCCCTTATAAAATCTCTTTCGGCTCCTATGCCTTACAAACCTGCCAAGATACTCACATGAAGTTTCGTCCCAATAATGGGATAAATCTTACAGAAAAACAGCAGTGTTTAATGGACAATCTATGGCATATGCAAACTATGCCCCATGCCTTTTTCTTTCAAAGTTCAGGTTTTAAACGCGCTAAGTATTTACTTTAGCGAACAAGGAGTCAAATGCCCTGAAAAACAAATTCAGCTTCCTCAAAAATTTACACACTATATAATCTTTTGAGGAACAAAAATTGGTATTTTTAATAAATGGGAAACGGTTGCAAAGTTTATACAGTGTCCCGGCCCAATCTATAAAGGTTATCACAGCTTCTCTAAAGCATTAGACACAGCCAGGAATCATTTTGGTATAGACAGTTTCTTCATTGAACCAGAAGAAGTTCAAACCTTTTCTCAAGTTATAAAGACGAGTCAAGAACAAATTATAAAAACTCAAGAAGAAACGATTTCTAATTTACAAAGACAGCTTATACAACAAGGTAAAAATACCCAGAATATACAAAGTCTCATCGAGAACAATATGCTAAAGCAGAAAGTCGAAATCCTTGAAGCCAAAAACCAGTTACTTTTACAAAGGCTCGATAAAAAAGAAAACAATTTCAAGAGCTATGACTCATTTAAAGCCAGAATGCTAGACACACCCTGGAAAACCTGCCTTCAAACGGTGTTAGATCAGTTTCCAGAGTTTGAACAAATCATCTCCCAAAAAATTAATACAGAGTTTCCAATGGTGTTGTATGAATTACAACTCAGGCTCATGACCATTGCCCTTAATGAAGAAAAGTACAAAGGGGTAAGGGTTATCGAAAGAACAGACGATGACGGAGAAGGAACTTGCCTATTACTTCTCCAAATAAACCTAAAAGATACAAACATGCCAAACGATCTAATCCTACAATTCTACCACAACGGTATGATTGATTACATAGAACTGGAGCTAAATCCAAAGACATAAGGTATCATAAATCTCTTCGGAGAAAAGTTCGTCATGACCACAGGAAACATATCTACACATATCGCCCCCCTTTACATCGGTTGCAAAGTCTTTTCTTCCTTCCCTTTTGCAAACGATCACACCTACAGACCAGCCAGAAAGAGAATATTCATCAGCCACAAACTCTCTAGCAAAGATTACCTAAAAAATTTAGCCATACAAACAGAAATACAGTTCTCAGATCTATACTGGGTAGACAACCTTGTTAGCCTTGCTTCAAACAACCAAGAAAAACCCAAAAAAGACACCTTACAATTCATCACCCAAAACCAGAAAACACCTAAATTACCATCAAGCTTCCATTGGGAATGATATCACCTTTTAGCCGAAGGTCACTATATACAGATATGGAGCCTCAAAAACTGGAATATGCTCCTACCATTCTTAGGAGAGGGAGAATCTCTCCAGCTACAAGACATACTGGATTTAGAAGATTATTATCTAAACCCAGATGATTTCAGCGACCCAGACTCTCCACCATCAATCCCGGACACTCACAGAGAGTTCTGAAAACAGAATGATACAAATTTTCTCCCAACAGACGTAAGCAATGGCGTCTACAAAGATGCTGCCGACAGTCTATAAAGTTTCAACGACAAACCTATGAAAATAAAAGAAAAAGTGCTCTGTCGTTTTTCTACTTTAATTCTTTACCGTTCCTTTAGATAGTGTGATCTGTGCACTCTTTTACTTTTTGTCAGATAATCAGTTAGTGCTTTCTTTTTGCATTATTTTAGCTTAGTGCGTTTTGTGCGCCTTTTTAGATTCTTTCTTCTGCCTATATAATGGCTTGAAGAATTCATTTGTAAAGACACGAACGAAAATATCAAGAAGAATTTTCTCTCCTTCATGAGTACTTAAAACTCTTAGCTTTTGATTTCTTCTTACAGAAATCCTACGCTTTTATAGTTTTCTCCAAGTTCTTTATACTATATCCTAAGTATTAAAAAAAAAAAAAAACTCTGTCAATATTCGCTTCAACAGCCGCTGCAAAAACTACTCATCTTCCGCTACTTCTTACTCTGCAAAATACACTGTAAGTTTAATTTAAGTTTAATTTATTTTCTAAATTAGTCAAAAAACTCTGATGTCCCAACCTATTTTGCTCTTACTATAGTGGAAGTTTTAAAACTGGATCCACTTGGACTAGCCTAGATTTTGAAATACAGGCCTTGATAAACGCTTTAATTTGATCATTTTTAATAAATTTTACTATAGCTTCACAGTCTGTTCTGACTGTAAAATCTTTATGTAAGAATATCTTGAATTTTTCAAAAGCGTTTATCAAGGCCTGTATTTCAAAATCTTACAGTGTATTTTGCAGAGTAAGAAGTAGCGGAAGATGAGTATGTCTTGTAGCTGGAGAGATTCTCCCTCTCCTATGAATGGTAGGAGCATATTCCAGTTTTTGAGGCTCCATATCTGTATATAGTGACCTTCGGCTAAAAGGTGATAGCATTCCCAATGGAAGCTTAATGGTAATTTAGGTGTTTTCTGGTTTTGGGTGACGAATTGTAAGGTGTCTTTTTTGGGTTTTTCTGGGTTGTTTGAAGCAAGGCTAACAAGATTGTCTACCCAGTATAGATCTGAGAACTGTATTTCTGTTTGTATAGCTAAATTTTTTAGGTAATCTTTGCCAGAGAGTTTGTGGCTGATGAATATTCTCTTTCTGGCTGGTCTGTAGGTGTGATCGTTTGCAAAAGGGAAGGAAGAAAAGACTTTGTAACCGATGTAAGGGGGGGCGATATGTGTAGATATGTTTCCTGTGGTCATGACGAACTTTTCTCCGAAGAGATTTATGATACCTTCTGTCTTTGGATTTAGCTCCAGTTCTATGTAATCAATCATGCCGTTGTGGTAGAATTGTAGGATCAGATCGTTTGGCATGTTTGTATCTTTTAGGTTTATTTGGAGAAGTAATAGGCAAGTTCCTTCTCCGTCATCGTCTGTTCTTTCGATAACCCTTACCCCTTTGTACTTTTCTTCATTAAGGGCAATGGTTATAAGCCTGAGTTGTAATTCATACAACACCATTGGAAACTCTGTATTAATTTTTTGAGAGATGATTTGTTCAAACTCTGGAAACTGATCGAACAGCATTTGAAGGCAGGTTTTCCAGGGCGTGTCTAGCATTCTGGCTTTAAATGAGTCATAGCTCCTGAAACTGTTTTCTTTTTTATCAAGCCTTTGTAAAAGTAACTGGTTTTTGGCTTCAAGGATTTCAACTTTCTGCTTTAGCATATTGTTCTTGATGAGACTTTGTATATTCTGTGTATTTTTACCTTGTTGTATAAGCTGTCTTTGTAAATTATAAATCGTATATATATATATATATATATATATATGGGTGAGTTCACTAGAAAACTCATTTTTATAAAAAAAACTAAAAAACTCTTACTTCATATGTGTAGTACACCCAAAACCCTAACCCACCCTCAAAAACCAAACCCCTCCCCCCTCACCCAAAAACCTACACCCATCCCACCCACCCCCCAACCTAAACCCCCACCCACCCCCCCCCCCCCCAAAAACCTAAACCCCCCACCCCACCCCTCCAAAAACCTAAACTAAACCCAAACACTAAACCAAAAAGCCTAACCCACCCCCAAAAACCTAATCATCTCACCCACCCCCACCCAAGAACCTAACCCCAAAAACCTAAACCCCCCACCCACCCATCAAAAACCTAAACCCCTCGCCCCGCCCCCAGCCCTTCAAAAACCTAACCTAAATTCTAAACTAAAACTAAAAAACTAAGTACAAAAGCTAAACCCAACGAGGACGACGTGGGAAACAAGGGCTCCGAATCAGTTTTTTAATTTTTTATTTATTTTTTGAGTTATGATTTTTTTATTATTATTTTTTACCTTAAATAAGTAATTTTTTGGTTTTCTCATGAACATTGAGTTTTCTTATGATAATTTCCCTATATATATATATATATAATATAAATTTACACCGGTTCGCCCAAGAATAATATTCGTTCGTATTAATTTTTTTTTGAACGGTTATTCGTTCGTATTAAAACAATTATCCATTATATAAAACACACTGTTTAAAGAATAAATTTAACTATCACAATTTGTTATTAATAGAACTACTCTCGATGAAAGATTTGCTGGAGCTAAATGAGAACGTTGGGCTCGAAGAGATGGGTAAAGAGATTTTCCATGGTATTATCATGATCACTTGTTGGTGTCTTTGGCTAGCTCGGAATGACAAGAGGTTTTGTAACAAGAACATCAAGATTGAAGATATCATTCTTAATATTAGGTCTTTAGGGTTTTTGTGATTCTCAAATAGATGTAGAGTTAAGTCTATCTCTTAGGGAAAATGGTGTAATTTTAATTTGATGTAATTGGTTTGTTGCCCTTTGGTTTGTTGCCCCCTCGTCTTGAGGTGTGGGTGTGTTTCTAATAAAAGTCGCCGTTCAAAAAATAAATATAGAAATACTCTTTTGTTGTTTTACTAATTATTAATTTTTTTAGTTTGAAGATAGTATTTTTAATTAAGTTAAATCTTAATCAATTATTTTAGTATCCAGATTCATTTTTAATTTTTATCAAAATTTGAATGCTTTACTAAAAATAGAGTAAATTAGACGGATGGTTCACGTGGTAAACACAAATTACATATTTGATCTTAACTTATAAAAAATTACTCATTTAGTTCTATTTTTTTATGGAGACTACTAATGACACACGGGAATTGCTATGTGGACTTGGCCATATATGCATTGTATAGGGCAATACGATGCGTATAGCTCTTCACAATTTCCCATGCCCGACATCCTCATACAACCTGGTCATTCCAACACTATACGCATCGTATAGTTCAATACGATGCGTATAGCATACGAGGTACTTTCTGCAACTAGTCAACCATCACATCGCTATACGCCCCGTATAGATCTATACGTGGCGTATAGCGATGTGATGGTTGACTAGTTGCAGAAAGTACCTCGTACGCTATACGCATCGTATTGAACTATACGATGCGTATATGAGGTTTGACCAGGTTTGACCCAAATCTTATACGCACCGTATTGCCATATACGATGCGTATAGGGCCCAAATTTTATGTATATAACCATGCAAAATTCTCATTCGAACGTATCGTTCAAAAAAAATTCAAACAATCTCTCAAAAATTATAAACATGTCTTGGTGGTGGGATGGTAACTACGGTTTTCAGGTATATTCTAACGAGTCGCTGGAAAACAACCCGCAAAGTTCTGGCGTTCAAGAGGTGAACTGGAGGAGGTCTCGTCCGACGTTTATTCTAATCAACGGGTAAGGCTTCTAGATTTGAACGAGCCACTGAGCAATTCCGAGTTGGTATACGGTGAACCGTCTTACCTTACACAACCCACGAACGACTACGTATACGGTGAAGTCTCCTCCCCGACACAACAAACTAACAACTTCGTGTGCGGTGAAGTCTCTTACCCGACACAATAAACCGACGACTCCAAAGACGAAGAACAAAACCATCAAAATGTGTCGTATAAAACTGACCAGAATTTTCAGTCTCGTGAACAGTTGGTGGATTAGGCTATCCGGAGAGGACGTGAGAATGGTTATGTCCTTGTCACCCGACGGTCGAGGAGAAAAGGCGACGATCCGACGGAATCGTTTATCAAGGTGTGGCTTGTGTGTGACCGTCACGGTGAACGTACGTCTACTGCCACGATTAGCCGTGCCAGTAGTAAGAAAATAGGTTGTCCCTTTAAATTGGAAGAAGAGTACCAAGAAAATACTGGTGATTGGAAATTAACGGTGAAGGATGACAGTCATAACCACGATCTTGGTCAACATCTTGAGGCGCACTCGTTTGCGAGGAGACTGTCTCAGTCGGAACAACTTTTGGTGGGGAAGTTGTATTCGCAAAACATGTTGCCACGAAATTGTATGAAATTGTATCAGATCAGTATTATCAGTTACAGTTTGGGTCAACATACAACGAACCGAGTCGAGAGCCAGCATTCGCTCTTAAAGAGCTATCTTAGAAATGCTAACAGCTCGCTAGATAGACTTGTTGGGTTTGTTGATGAAATTGTATCAGATCAGTATTATCAGTTACAGTTTAGGTTTGGAACAAGCCTCATAAGGAAAATGGACAGCCACATAGCTATTATTTTGTTTGATAACCTGCACGGTAAAGTTTCACATAAAGCTCTAGATTTGTTAGAAAACGAGTGGTACAAGTTATCACATATACGGAAACAAAATGCAACGTGTGGTTGCCAACTTTTCAGTAGTTGTGGGTTGCCGTGTGCTTGTCGTCTGGCAAATATCGAAGCGACAGGTAAACTGTTCTGACTATTCAGTAGTTGTGGGTTGACGTGTGCTTTTCAAAATGTTCTAACTATTTCGTTTAAAATACAACTGGCATAATCCATCTAGATGCGGTGGACGTCTTCTGGATGAAACTTGATTTAAAACCGTCGTTTGTCGATGATGAAACTGTAGACGTGGATAAAGTACTTGGTCAAGTGAGAAACAAAATTATGTCACAACTCGATCAGGTCAAAAGAAGTATGCTTTCGAGAATCGCAGGGGTGGTCTTTCCGAGCAAAAGTGAAAGCGCCTGTGGTACAAGAAGATACTCGCGGTCGTCCAACTTTGAAAAAACAACAACAAAGGAAACAGGTTGTCGCGAGAAACAGCTCATTCACAGGATCCCAACAAAACAAATGTGACCTTGCGAGACACAACTCGTATATTGCGTCACAAGAGTCTATACAAGCGAGTTCGGTCATTCAACACCATCGTTCAACGAAAGGTAAAGGAAAGCAACCACAAGATGATAACGCCCATCTTGGGTTTCCATTGATTATGGGGAAAGATGCGGTTAACAATATAAATTGTTTTAAGGATTCGATACCGTCTTTATTTTATCCGTACATTTCACATATACAGGATGTAAATCCCAATGGTAACTGTGGTTTTCGATCGGTAGCTTTGGGCTTAGGGTTAAATGAAAACCGGTGGCTTTTTATCCGACAACAACTTCTACATGAGATGGACAATAAAGAGGAATGGTGGAGAACTGTTTTTGACAGAGTCGCCTTTCAAGAGTATGATAGGCTACGTCAAACGATAGATTGGCAGGATGTGAAAGCGCACCAGTTAGTCGTTGGATGTCGATGTCATACACAAGACTCCTAATTGCTCAAAGATTTGGGGTGATTGTTCATCTTTTAAGCATCAGCGGTAATCAAACATTTTTTCCATTGTGGTTTGGTCCTAACGTTCACGCTCAACATCAAATCGCATCGTTAGTTCACGTAAAAAATGCTCAAAATCTTCAATACGCCACGTATAGGATTCATAAACTCCAAATCTTCCAACTTTTGAAGCAAAAATATAACCCGTGCCTCATACGCTGCGTATAGATCAATACGCCACGTATTGGACCAGCCACCAGATAGAGAATGACACGTGTCATTCTGTTGTCAGTGATTGAACTCTATAAGCCCCCGTATTGCCCTATACGAGGGCGTATAGTGTGGCGGCAGGTCCAATTAGCAATATTCCGTATGTGGTTAGAATCACCCTTTTTTATTTACCTGTCACCTTTTTGGTCCTTGACATGAATGTCCAACCACTGACATCTCTTTTGAAAATTGAAGTCCGTTTAATTCAAATGTAATGTATTTCTAGGAGTTAATTAAACAAATAGCTCCTATGATTTGGGTAAAATAACATGTATTAGTCCTAAGTTTAAAAAGTTACAAGTTTAGGGCATGTGGTTTGGGTAAAATAACATGTATAAGTTCTAAGTTTAAAAAGTTACAAGTTTAGGGTATGTGGTTTTAATTTTATAACAGGTTTGGATACTAAGATTATATTCCATTAAAATTTTCTTTTAATTTTAAGTAAAATAACTTTTTTACCCTTGACTATTAAAAAATAAAAAGAATATATTACAAGGAATAGTTTGTAATTTACTTAAACAATAATTAAAAATATATCAATAGCAAAAAACTTAATAAAATAAATTCCATATAAGTCGGAGTCGAGTGTCGCGTTTCTAGTGAAACGAACCACACAAATTGGCGTTCTTGTCATCTTCAATTTTCAAACAACCACACAAATATGAAAGAAACCTTGAAGATAAAAAAAAACTTGAATACACAACATGATTACATGGAAGACATATTGATTTCGGTGTTTGATTAATCTCCTACAAACCTCAATTGATCTTAGATTTAACTGAGTAATGATTTTTGGATTTTAGTTGTTGATATTTCTCTGCAAATCGTAATTTGTGATTTAAGGCTTGCTACATATTTGTTAGGATTTAGTATACCGTTTAAGAAACTATTTGGAAACGGAAGCGAGAATTATACAACTTCAATAAAACAATATATAAAAATTGATGTGCGTTGGACGGTCTATAAAAACTAATATAAAAACCTAACATAGACACTCTAGCTTTAAATTTATAAATCTAGACTCAACCTAATACTAGACCACACAACCGGCAAGTGTACTGATCAGTGTAGTAAAGTCTAATGTAAGTCCGGATATCAAACCCACAAGACACTAGTGACAACTCTACCTAAACTTTGACTCAACTAACTAAACTGAAATATATCAGGGAATTTGTGCTGTGATTATAACCCTAACAAACTAAAGAGGACTAACTAACGACAACCAACTATCAGACAGACGAACTCAAGAATAGGGAAAACACTACCTAGGTTAACAATCCTACTTGTGAATCTCAAATTGTGAAATGGTTGATCTTTGTACTAGATGTTGAACCTCCACAATGAAGTATCCACACCAAGCAATGAGCTCCAACTTGGTGCTAACTAATCCAACCTTATCAAGGTTATGAACTTCAAGAATTACCTTCTTGTAGAGGATACTATGATAGATATAGATGAAGAACTCTCTAAACTTTCTTCTAATCTCACAATGTACCTTATCAATTAAAGCACTTGTAAGATTAAGAACTAGATGCAGTTCTCTCTCTTTCGGAATGCCAAAGCCGTAAGTTTTGAGGCTATGTATGAGGTCTCGGTTATTAAGGAAAGAAAGGAAGAGGATTAGGTGCTACTTGGAAGCCATGTCACATATGAAATCCAAAATCAACCAATAACCTTCATAGATCTAACCAACAAGAATTCCAATTAACTTTGCTGGGGACGTGCCTAATAACATTTCATTGAACACCTTCTGGCATCTAACAGGAGTTCTATTTCATACATAGAGACCAAAAGTTTACAAATTTAGAAAACAAACATGGAGTACATGCAAACGGTATAGCTATAACAGGCTCCGGCAACCACCATAACATCCACGCCAATAACATACCACCATTACACAGATGCGAAAGCAAAGAGACTACCCGACGACGAGTTTCGATCATCAATAGCCGTTAGCGATTGAGCGCAAGGTGACCAAGACAACCACATCGACTGCAGCACCATCCCACCGCACCTAGGTTTCCACAAAGGCCAAAACAAGGAAAATAGCCAGTGGCACAGTTTGATCGTGACTGAGTAGCAACAATAGAGCGCCAGAAGGCGTTGATCTCTCACATCCAAAAACCATCAGAAAGAGATAAGAGATTCATAGATCGGAGAAATGATGAGGACGCGTGGTTTGGCAAGAAAGAGAAAAAAGCCACACAAAATAAAGCGTGGCAAGAGGCAGTCATAAGAAGACATGTAACAAAATAAAGTACGGTTTGTACCCAACGCATCACATGTAGTAAAACATTCCCACGTGGGTTTCCTCCTGAGAGCGATGGAGATGATCAGATGGGCAGTGGCCCGTCAATGATTCAAATTGCTGTTCAAAAATTAAAAAAACTTGTACACATGACTTTGAACTTGTATTTCACTATTCCTAAACGTTAAAAGGCTTTATGATATTCCCTACCGGTTTTTTTAACGACAAATTTGGATCACTGACGGACCACTGTAGTATTATCGTGCCACCAATGGTATCACTCGATCATATTCCAACACCAAGTCACAAAATCAGGAGAAAACCCCCTTATGAGATTTGAACCCAGGACCTTATGGTCATTTAGTCTTATCCCACCACCAAGATGTCGCTGAGTTATTATGCATTTGGCATATTCCCTACCTTTTAATGACGAAAGATAGAATCACTAATAACTAAATATTTCATCGGGGTGAGGGTTGGGTCTAATCGCAAAGTATTTGGAGTTAAGTGATGATGTCTCCATTGAAGTCAAGGGTTTAAGCTTCTTCATATAAGGATTTGTATAAATTATTAGGAGAAGCCCAAAATAATATTTGATGTTAAAAGAAAGAAAAACTAATATTTCATCTTAACAACCAAATTCTTTAAGCAAAAAATTTGTAAGAATAAAATTCATTTTTCAAACACTAACTTAATAACCGCCGCAAGGGAAAATATACCAGACCATATAGAAGGTTGTAGGTGGTAAATTAAAAAAAAACTAAAGGTACAATTTTAGTATAGAAACGCATTAGATGTCTAGATATTTGTTCGATTTAGTATCCAATAAATAAACGCATTAAGGTATACATGAAAGCTCATGTTTACTAAATTTAAAAAGAATAAATATATAAATAAGAATTATTTTTTTATGGAAGACATAAGATTTTATAAATAAAAGAGAGAAATACAGCCCACATAGAAAATTGTGGGAGATTACTACATGTTCATATAATAATACTAAATCCGTTTGATTGATTTTTTACTTAAAGGAATCTAGTGATCTTTATATCTTTAAATAACTATTTGAGAGATGCTTTTCAGTTTTCGAAAACAACGTTGTTCCTTATTTTCCAAATGCTAAATTTAGCCGTATAGATATATGCTTGTATTGCTTCGTTTCTTTTGGATTGGTCCGGAGATCCCTTGAGCAAATCCAGGACATCTCAGACCGAGAAAGCGAATATAGGGGGCATGTGACACCAATTGCTGATAAACACTCATGTCATGGACGCGTAGAAACATGTTTTGAATAGATGTTCCGACAGTGACAGAACTTGAACAATTAAATTGTGGTGGAGGGGAGGGCCGAAAATATTACAATACCAATTTTTCTCATCAAATAATGACCATAAATAAATAAAAAACAGTTCTTACACGTAAACGAGGTCTAATATAAAATAAACATAGTTGGCCGAAAATCAATACTTCTGAGCAAAAAATTGGCCGAAACCAATACTTATGAGCAAAAAACTGGACTTTTGGTATAAATTAGGAGGGACCCAAACACTATAACTAATATGAAATAAAACTAATAGTCCAAAATCAATACGTCTGAGCAAAAAATAGGAAGGGCCCCTCTAGCCCCTTACATGTTTCGTCAACTGACGGATGACATGGCATGGGAATCTTGCGCAAAAAATAGGCCCTCTGACCCATTTACTTCAAACTTTTTTTGTGGAGATCAAAGGTTTTAGATTTGGTTTGTAATTTCATACAGTTAAGTAAACAAATTCAAATATTTATACCTTCTTTATATAGTTAAAGTTGTAATCTTCAAGGAAGAAATCATGCATGTGACTATGTTAAAAGCCTACGAATATCTAACCATTTTCCCAACTAATTGAAACAGATTCTTACTCTTTTATGAGAGAGCTACTTGAAACCCAGTTTTGGAACATATTGAAAGAAGCTTCATCTCAATCTTCAAATTTTGGCATGAAATATATGGATTTTATGGTTTTCAATGGAAAAAGTAAAATGATTAAAATGAGGAATTAAACATTTGAACGAATGAAAATACAACTATGATGAAATATAAGGGAACACTTGAATGTGAAGAGCAAGGATCAAAGCTAATTAAATCTTTAACTTAACAAACAACATATATGAACTAGAAATAGAATTAAGTTGGAGATAAATATGTTATTTTACATTTATCCAGTAATTAGTTTTCTTACTACTTCTTACATCCTTCCCCAAACATAGTTGACCCGAAATAACAATGAATAAAGGGTTAGAATAATGCAAATATTGGGTTTACAATGAATGTTTCTCGTGATCCCCTTTAATCTAAGCTCTTTTCTCTCTATCAAATTTGTGTGTACAATATTATATATTAATGCACTAGATTAGAACACATGTAAACACACAGGGTGAAAAATATTAATACATAATTTTTTTAAATCTTTATATATATACACACACACACACACACACACATATATATATATATATATATATATATATTACATGTGTAAAAATGTATTACGTATACTAATGATAAAAAACAAAATTCAAAATATGTAAAAATTAATATATAATTGGGTCTCGAAAATATCTTAATTACTATTTAATGTAATTTGACTTGAATTTACTATGTGATTGAAAATAAAAGTTATATAATTAGATTTCAAAGTTTCTTATGATAAGAGAAAATTTAAAATAAATGTTTTATTAGTATTTTATTTAAAAGTATATATTGTTATTAAAAGATATAGGTGTATTTACTAAGAGAGATAAGATGGAAACGAATGATAAAAATGAATAAGAAGACGCACGTGACATGAAGAAACTTTTATTTATTAGATAGTATAGATTACTATCTTTTCAGTTGAATATTTTTAATTTCTCATACCCGCTTGTCATTAGGTTCGCATTGCAGCCACACGGGCCTTAGCTAATTGTTGGGAGGGATATCATAGTCAGAGATATTGGATATTAGGTTTATTATTGTGAGCCCACGGGCCCATTAGGTATCTAGGGTTTGCATTCTTTTATCTATATATTGTAATGCATTATTCAGTAATAATCAATTGAGTTTTTTACCATCTTACATGGTATCAGAGCCTTATGATTCTGGTTACCTTCTTCTTCTCCGCTGCTCTACACAAAAATAAAAACCCTAGCCGTCTCCACCATGATGAAACCCTATACAGGGCGGCGCGCCGCCCCCGCCCTGTCCCACCTCCGTTCTCTGTTTAGTTTCTTTTATTTTCATGTTTCTCGTTCGAATAAAGCTTTGTTTTAGATTCAAGATTCTGACTACTGCTCTTAAGGAATTTATTTTTCAAGAACTTCGTTTGTCGTTGCCGCCGACAATTAAGTGCCTCCACTGTCACCAAACATGATATATATTTGTTATATATGTGTTTGCTTGAGAATAATATTCTCACAATTTGAAATTAAATTGGAAAGTGGATCATGACATCACTAAAAAATTTCAAATTGATTGAAAACAGGTTAATGATTTCCCAAATTGGAGGGTCACTTCTTTTTATTTTTTTATTTTTTTTATTTTTTATCGGTGTTTTAATCCGCCAAGACTACGGTTCACGACCACCGATCTCAAACTATGGTTTGATTAGATTATATTTTCTTTTTTTTAGATCTACGGATCTCATGTTTTGATCTACGGATCCAAGTGATCGCCGCCTGTTAGCCTCGACACAACGCCACACGACTACAGTTGCCGGTCGTCGACTTACCTATTTCCGGGAACCAAGAACCAATGCAAAAAAAATTCACATCCTTTTGAAGATTAGGACTATGGTCCATTGCTGTAGATAGCACAATCAAACAAATATGGACGGCAACATCAATCACAATATAGATTTGTTGGCAAAAGTTTAGATTTATGAGTCGATCTAAGCATGTTTATCTTATTATTATTGGTTTTTATGTTTTTTTTTTATTTTCCAGTCTTAGCGTCCGATTTACTTCCCCTATGACTGCAGGGGAGTATTAGATATTAGGTTTATTATTGTAAGCCCACAGGCCCATTAAGTATCTAGGGTTTGCAATATGTTTTCTATATATTGTAATGCATTATTCAGTAATAATCAATCGAGTCTTTTATCATCTTACAAGAGATTCAAGCAAGTTTCACCATTGGATGTTGTTCACTATTTTTAGTGAGTTACCCTTTCCACTATTTTTAGTGAGTTATGTTCAAAGGGGCAAATGAGAACGCAAATGACTTTTCCCTCAAGGCTGAAACCGGAAGTTTAAAAGCCCACAAAGTCACAAACTGACCATCTTTGTAGAAGATGTCTTTTGGGCTACAAGGGCTTCGATGAGGTGGGATCTAGAAACCCTTAAAAAATTGCTAGCATTTTCCCCTTTTAAATAAGCTCATAAAATTTTCACATAAGCTCTATCCAAATTCTCAAACATGTTTTTCAGTTTTTATTAAAATGGAATAATTTGTTTATTGAAGATGAAAAAAAAAATCAATTTTGATAATAATTTGACCATTTCAAGAAAAAGACCAAGTTTTGGTCAAAAGGGACATGATGAGCACAAATGAATAAGGCCATGAAAAAGGAATGCCCCTAGTGCCAACATCTTTCATTAAACATTACCCAAACCTCATCCAACTGTAAAGTAGAAACAAGGAGCCAAAAGTGCAAATAATTGATTTTTGGTCAATGATAGTTACAGGTTTGATGTCAACTAAAAGCTTATGCTAATGAAACTATTTGTTTTGTTTTACACATCAGGAAGAAAGCTGACGGAGTTTATTGCACCTATGAACGGGGATGAGAAATTTTAATATGAAATTATAAAGATTCGGCCTAGGGTTAAGGAGTATGCTAAACAATTCCTTGCGATCAGGCTTGAGAAGGAAACAACGAAGTATAAAGATTAAGAGTAAACTGTCATTTTCGTCCCTGTGATTTAGCCAAATTTATCACTTTAGTCCAGTAGTTTGTTTTTTTGTATCTGGGTTCTCGTGTTTTTAAAATATTGGCATTTTCATCCAGTCAGCTAACACCATTCATTTTTCTCAGTTAAATGAGGGGTATTTCAGTCCTTTTACATATTTGTTTTATTTTTTCATCTTTTTTACTCTCATGGAAAAAAGACGGTTTTATGAAAAAAAAAAACTAAAAAAATGATTTTAAAAAGTTAAAAAAATGATTTTAAAAAAGTTAAAAAAATGATTTTAAAAAAGTTAAAGAAACGATTTTAAAGAAGTAAAAAAAATTATCAAAAAACTAAAAAAAGTTTTTATTGCACTAAAATGGTTAAACTATTCTTTTAGAAATATTGACATTTTCATCCAGTCAGCTAACACAATTCATTTTTCTCAGTTAAATGAGGGGTATTTCAGTCCTTTTACATATTTGTTTTATTTTTTCATCTTTTTTACTCTCATGGAAAAAAAGACGTTATTATGAAAAAAAAACTAAAAAAATGATTTTAAAAAAGTTAAAAAAATGATTTTAAAAAAGTTAAAAAAACGATTTTAAAGAAGTAAAAAAAATTATCAAAAAACTAAAAAAAGTTTTTATTGCACTAAAATGGTTAAATTAGTCTTTTAGAAATAAAAGAGTAAACTACGGTTTTAGTAAAAGAGGAAGAATGCTGGCATGGGGATGATTAAATTAAATGTTAAATTAAGGATGATTAAAAAGTGAGTAAAAAAGATAAATAAATAAAACAAATATGTAAAAGGATTGAAATACCCTAATTTAACTGAGAAAAATGGATGGTGTTAGCTGACTGGATGAAAATGGCAAAGTTTTAAAACCACGAGGACCCAGATACAAGAAAACAAACTATTGGACTAAAGTGACAATTTTGACCAAACCACAGGGACGAAAATGATAGTTTACTCAAAGATTAATAAAAAAGAATAATATCATATATACCCCTACAAACATGGGTAAATATCATATATACCCAACAAAAACTAAAAATATCATATATACCAAATTTAAATAATTTGTTACCTTATTACCATTCTACCATTATCTATTATATGATTTTTTATAACCTAATTTATTTCTTTTATCCAATACGTAAAAGATCACTCGTTCTCTTATTCTTGAAGGTGACTATCGCGATTCTCTAAACTCATTCAGAAGGCATCGATTCAGAAGGATTGATTGCGAGAAAGTTACAAAACGCTAATCCTATAAAAGAAAATTGGTAAATTTATAAAAAAAATGAGAAAAATTCAAAATAATATTTTGAGAAAACTATTTTTATGGTTAAATATAAAATTCTTAAATCAAAAATGTGTAAATATGAAATTTCAATGTTAAAAATTGGTAAATATGAAATATTAAGGTTTAGAAAAATAAGGGTAAAATGGTCATCTTTTAAATGAAATGAGTATATATGATATTATTACATGTTTGTAAGGGTATATATGATATTTTTCATGTTTGTAGGGGTATATATGAAATTATCCCTAAAAAAATTATAGCACTGATATTTTATTTTTTTCACCATCGGAATTTTGTTTTTTTGGTAATCTATGGTCGTAAATATTTATTACGAGATCCACCTAACATCAAGAGTTTTTTGATGCATGGGCCTATTATTATACAAGTCTAAGGAGACGCTCTAAAGCCCATGTTTTTGTTATATTGATTTTAAAGGGGCGGAAGTAGAAATTTTTTTCATAGAGTCAAAAAAATTTTTGTCCGGTTGACTAATAATATATAATATGTATATAACACTAAATTTTTTTCAGTGGGACAATCGGGAGGCGATTACAAAAATTTATGGGAGACGATCAAGATTTTAACGCGTATACAAGACTAATTTTTTTTAATGGAGGGCGGCTGCCCCCCATCTCAATACATAGGTCCGCTTTAAACATATATTAGGGGTATGAATGAATTGACACAACTTTTTAGTAATATAAACAAAACATTGTTTCTTTATTAGGTTCGGTCTTTGTTATTATATATTATAATGACAATGGTGAGTGTAACCGTTGTCAAGAAACATGCTCACCTTTGGATCAGGCTAGGTTTAATCTTACTTGTATAAACTCGGCAATTGTGCCACTCGAATTGCAGCTACCGGATACAGTTTCATATAAACTAACGCACACATTGTAGTAGCTATCCATTCGCCCTATTACATGCATACAAACAGTTTACACATTAAAAAGATGATTTACACATCACGTAGATGACATTCTACTTTCATGAACCGTTTGACCCACGCTCCCTACATTCTAGCATGAATGCATTTCAAATTATGATTTTCCCTTGAAACAGTAACGCAATATCCCATGTTTCAATTGTTCAACACTTGCAATTTGCTATTATTTTGCGGTTGTATTAGTGTACCCGGTCACTTTATTTTTTTCTGAAGTTAAATGAGTTGTATTTTTATTTTCCTTAGACTTCAAAGAAAGAGAGTCCTGACAATTAATTACATTGATAATCTACCTGACCATGCAGCGGACGAGCATAAATCTGGTTACTTTGATTTATGGTGTATGCTATTCCATACACAAATTGTAGGGTTAATCTTGACGGGTTCTTAATCGGGTATAAGAAATGGAGCTTCACGAGTCAAACGGGTTGCAGAAATTTAGTATTTTGGCACATGTTTTATGTTGAGTTATTTTCTAATTATGAGGGTTGCATGAAGGGAAAATCAAAGTTTTTTATTTTGCAATTACTACCATTAATCGTGTTAAGATTTGTTAGTAGCTCAAAAGTCTTATGAATCTATAACTGTAAGTCATGTTTATTTTGAAGTTGATATATGCGAAACAGGTTAGAATTCTCCAATCTCGTGAACGTGCGTTTTTTGTGTTTTGAGTGTGTGTCTCAAGGGGCATGTACGGTATCAGAGCCTAGGGCTCGAACCATGGGTTTGAGAGTCCCTATTGGCAACTAGGGCTGTGATTTACCCTTGATCTATCTGTTCGGGTGAGAAGGGACACCAACCGGAGGTGCGGAAGAAAGGGGCAGAAAGAAATCAGAACATGTAGGTTTTGGATTCGGCTCGTTTAACAGATAAAAGGAAATCGAAAAGGCAGAAGCTTTATTTCTTCTCCGGTTGAAGAAGTCTCCTCGAACAGGTTGGATAAGAAGAGGGTTGACACTGTCCAAAACAAGAAAAGCATTGGCGGTCAAAGCGAAGAAAGAAAGAGCGTAGATGATGTCGTCCAGACGGTCTATAAAATAAATAACAAAACATAACCTAGACTCCTAAGTAATAAATGGAAAACCTATTAACTAAACCGCACTGATATGCAAGTGGACCTATCGAGTGTACCACATCTTAACGGTAAACCGAGTTATCGAACCCTACAGACACTACGTTACAATACTAGACTCTGACTCGGACTAAAGATTTGATTGATGGGGGGTTTACTACACTACTGAATTAACTAATGAATGCAGAAAACTAAGGACGACTCAAACTGTCAAGACAAGAACAAAGGTGGATATCAGGAATGAGAAAAACACTACCTAGGTCGGAATCCTACTTGTAAAGCTCAACTTCTACTGGTTCTGGAACAATGATGGATCTGGGTTTCTAAAGATAACAACTCTAGACAACCTAGTGGATCCCTTATCACTCTCAGGGTGTGACCAACTAAACTACCTAAAGATGTACTAAACTTACCAGATTGTTGGATCATTTCTCAGTTATTTCCAACTATGATAGTGTACCCTAATGGATGGATTACCTCTCAGTCTCACCCTCCACAATACACTCAAATAATGCACGGGGTAATCCTAGAATAACAACTATGATTCAGAATAGCAACAATCATTAGACACCTAAACCAACTTCCTCTCAGACAGTTGACACTCGGATTCCTAATGACGAAGACTAACCGACTAATTCTCATCTCTCGGGTATTGAACTAGGAAGAACACTCAACTCTAATAAGCAATCAATCACAACTCATATGGCTACTATGTCTAGCAGACCACCAAAATCACAAACCCTAAGATATATGACTTAGATACGCTAATCGAACTGGCAGATAGGGGTGTTAAAAGTCGGATATCCGAACTGAAAATTTCGGATAAAGGATTTTACTATCCGAATCCAAATACGAAATTTCGGATATCCGAAATTTCGGATATGGATTCGGATATTTAAACGGATATCCGAAATTTATAGAAATTCCAAATTAGGAAAAAAGACTCCACAATTCCAACCAAAATCTCAAACCTAATGCTACTAGTGATCATTTTACAACATGATAAAGCATCTGAGCATACATTAAATTTACAAAATCATTTAAAAATTGACCAAATTGAGTTCTAGATCTTCAACTGGAGTGAGTACCTGTTCCAATTCTTCAACCCCATTTGATTAGTTTTTTAATCCTTCAACAGATTGCATATCAACATAGTATGATTCTCCAAAATTGATGAATCTAGAATATCGTGAAACTTCAGATCTAAATCAATAATAAGTGCCTTGGTGGTGGGCTTTGGGACCAACGGTGGAGGTGGTCGTCGCGCGGTGGGAAGATAGAGAAGCGGAGTAGCATTGGTGGGAAGATGGAGAAGCGGAGTAGCAGTGGTGGTGCGGTGGTCTTCGGGCGGTGGGAAGTCCAAAGCAGCGGTGGTCGACGGCTGGAATAGCGGTGATGGTGGACGGCCGCGAAGTAGGGTTTTTTTTTTCAATCTTGGGATGAAGTGATCGAGGATGAAGATTTGAATATGGATGGTTCCAAATTAAGTTAAGTAATAAGTAGGGTTTTAAAAAATAATTATTTTTAATTTTAAAAAATTAATATAAATATTAAATTTCGGATGTTCGGATATCCGAACTATCCGAAAATTTTGAAAATCACTATCCGAATCCGAAAATCCGGATATCCGAATTTCGGATATCCGAATTTTCGGATATTTCGGATTCGGAATTTTGGATAATTCGGGTTCGGTTTTGGATTCGGATATTTTTGAACACCCCTACTGGCAGACAACCAAAATCAACGCAAGGAATTTAAACCAATCTCATAATCAGAATTAAAGCATGCACATACATCATAATCATCATACTAAGATCGTTTACAAAATCATTAAACCAACATTAAATCCAAAAACCGATAAAAATCGCAACTTCAACAAGTATTCATCGAAAGACCTAGGCAATATTAAGATTTTAGCCAAGAATCATATCTAAAACATCCAAACAGAAGTAATAAACATAAATCATGGTTTCAAACACAGAAATCAAAGATAAAGATTCAAACTTTAAACCCTAGAACGCTACTACAACGAACCCGGAATCCAAAAGCTTTGATCTTGCACTTCAATTCAACTTCTTGCTCCCAAAATCGCCCATTTTCTCTTTCAAGACGGCTGTAATACGAACTCCTTTGCATAATGGGATTACAAATCTATTAAAATCGATATTTAGGGTTTTTTCGGATTTTACAGGCCTCTCGCGTATCGCGAGAGATGGGACATGGTTTCTCGCATACCGCGAGAACCAAAATAGTCGTGCCCGGTTTTCTTCTCCCTCGCGTATCGTGAGAGATTCTCTTCTGACTTTCGCGTACCACGAAAGGGTAGATTTTCAGGTTTTTTTCACTTTTATTTCTTCGGGCTTCATTCTCATGATCAGTTTCTTCGGGTTTTCACTTGTAATCATCACGAGCACCTGAGAACATAACAAAGACTCAATTGTATACAAAAACGACTCAAAAAAAATACAAAACTAATCAAAACGACACGAAAACAATGGAATAAAGATGTGTGCTTTGCACTAAATCAGACATCCCGACACTTAACCATTTTCGTCCTCGAAAAAGTCTGCAATGGAATCATAATTGATCTAACTTTACAAACATCAATTACCAATTAATTAAACATACTCATGCGTTAAACAGTAACAATCAGTATTTTTGTCCGCTTAAACCCAAGCACCAACTATCTAGCCCCCATGATGTGTTCTAATTCTATTTTATACAACAATCAATCTATCTATGTGACTCACACTTAGAAGCTACATCTCTACTTAGTCTCGTCTCACGGTCATGTTTAGGCACGGGTTAAACTATATAGATTTGCCCACCACGTTAAACTAAGATTTACAGGTTTTTAGAAATCAATGGATTATGGAATGGATGGAAATGAGCGTTAATTAAAGCATAAGAACTTTCGTCTAGAGGTGTCTCAACCAAGTCACTATCCCGGAAGCTAACA
This sequence comes from Smallanthus sonchifolius, assembly GCA_023525975.1. Lineage (NCBI taxonomy): Eukaryota > Viridiplantae > Streptophyta > Magnoliopsida > Asterales > Asteraceae > Smallanthus > Smallanthus sonchifolius. The sequence goes on from CM042034.1 coordinate 72,489,540, forward strand.
CATAGAGTAGATTCTAAACATTTAAGCATATAAATCTCACTTAGGGGTGTATTCTCCAAGTCGCCATCCTAGAGGGAAACACATAAGCAAGACTCAATTTTCAAATTAATTAAGCTCATAGTTATGGAATTATGAATTTATGGAATGGGCGCCACCGAAACTCGGATTTATTCTCATAAAAAGATAGTGGTGTGCCATGAATAGTTTTCAAAAAACCTCCAAATATTAGCTTAACGTGGTATCTATCACCCTATGTTGACAGTTTCAGTATTTGTAGGTCCCGCTTCGGTCGTTCTACAGATCTCTAGACTCGCGATACGACATAGTGATAACGTGCGGAATCCATGATCAACGTGCTCGTGTAAATCAATCAACAACAACAGTGTAAATAAACGCTTTGTATTTCCACTCACAAACACCGATTACAAGCTCTCACAGATCTGTCTCTAAAATCTCCAAGTCTTGTAATCTTGTTCTCTAAACACTAAGAATTACAAACACCTATTTATAGGAAAACACAAAACCACACAGCACTATAGGCGAACTTAACAAGTTCGCTCCTAAAGATGCTTAGGCTAACTTGTTAAGTTCGCCTCTCTATGAACTTATACATATTGTTTGCTACAGTTACAAATTCATGCTATAACAAACTCCCTCTTAACTGTTGCAAACAATTCTATTAATTACAAGTTAAATACTCTAAGACTAAGACATAATATCTTCAAGCTCGTTGTCACCAGAATGTGCTCCAACAGACTCCCCGTTGACAACAGCTTCAGAAGATTGTCATCCGTCTTCAATAACAGCATGAAACATATTGTAGTCTTCGTCTTGTTCATCTGCATATTCTCTCTTTCTTTCTAGAAGAAAACTTGGGAGAAGGACCCCTTGTCAACTTCTGTCTGCAATATTCAATTTTTGCAAAACAACCAAGAATAACCAACGATTAAGATTTTCATGGAAGCTGGAAAAATAAATTCTTTTTGGTTTTTCTTTGTACAAACTAAAATGTAAAATACAAAATCACATCGTTTTGGTCGAACATCACGAGTAAGAAGATCATATCAGTATATATGATATATCAATCACACATCTTGGATATAAAATCCATATAATATCAAATGGTATCCTATGTCATTCTTTCAAGCCTTGACCAATCAAACCAATATCTTTCAAGATTATCACACTTTATCTTTTTCAAGACTTTCATATTGCATGTTATGATACGCGATAAACATTCAAAGAAAATAGGATCAGGCTATGACACACAAATTCAAATTGTCAATATTATAAGATTTGAAACTAAAGCATCTCATTCCGACGAATCAGAAACAGAAACTTTAGATTTCCAAACATACTTCTGTTCATTAAGTTCTTTTTGTGAAGTGTTTGAACATTTTCTTTCATTTGAAAATTGATTTGATTGTGAAATCTCTTGTTGTTCTAAAAGTTTTCTCAATCTTCTGTTTCTCCTCCGTCTTTGAGGTCTAGAAAGCCTAACCTCAGACTTTGAATTACCCTTCAGTGTATCACAAAGTATAACCACATTTGGGTTAACATAAGGCTTACCAGGAGTTCTTACCCTCTCTGGAGTAACATGTCGGTTACCGTTGGCGTTGTGAGGACAACTGATCTTAATGTGACCCACAAGACTACAGTAAAAGCAAGATCTCTTCTCATGATATTCTCTCATATAAGGAATCTTCACGCGATAAGATGCACTTGAAGAAGAATGAACAAAATTTTTCTCAACATGTTTTGATTCAAGCTTCATCTTCTCAGGAAATACATACCTTTTCTCTTTATTTTTGTAAGGAAAATTCGTCACAATGTGTCCTAGCTCATTACAATGAAAGCATGTACGCCTGTCTTTATAATTTCTAACATATGGAACTCTCCTTTAACTCGAAGAACTTCCAAATGTATAATTACCAGATGATTTAGAATCAACACCTTCTTGGTTCTGTTTCACATATTTTGATTCTTCAATCTTAACCGCTTTCGGTATCTCTTCAACCTTAGCTTCATCAAAAACTTCATCAGCACTATCATCAGGAATCTTAGTGTAATCTTCATTGAACTGAGAATGAACATTACCAATACCACTAGTACTTCTATTATGATCAACATTATTATTGAAGTAACCCATCAATATGGATGAATTTCCAAAACTCTCCAACTTTCTGTGTAATCTAATCACTTCTGCCTCTTTATCAGAAAGTTCTTTGTTTTTATCAGCAAGAATGACATTTCTCTTTTCAATCTCTGCATAGGCCATATCCAGATGATATGCCTGTTATTTAAACTTCAAACCCAAAGAATTCAGATCTATCTTAAGTGATTCAATCCGATCAATACATAATTATCATTATCCTTTAACTTCTGATTTACCGTGTGCATAGATTTCATATCACAAATGAGGTTTACATTGTCATCCATAACTCTCATCATTTTATCCTTTACTGAAACACAGTTAGAACAAAATGTTTCAGAGTTAGAAACTATCTCAGCCTTTTCTTCTGAAGAAGATGCACCATGAGCCATGAATACGTCATCATCAGCTTCACTCTTTTGAGCAACAATGACATGCTCTGTATAAATTTCTGATTCATCGTATCACTCTCGGTAGACTGAGTACTTTCACCAGAACGAACACTCTCACTATCACTTAAATCTGTAGAAGAATCACTTTGAGAATCACCTTGCTTCTCTAATACATATTTGATCAAGACCACAAACGCTTGAGTAGTAGCTTCACCTTTTTTCTTCAAAGCTTCCCATAGATCTCTTGAAGTTGGACACTTCCCGAGACTATGAATGATTTCTTTTGGTAAAGACATTTTTAAAGTATTTTGTGTCTTTATCTCTTGATCAAACTTCTACTTTTCTGCTTTAGTAAGAGCTGTCACTTGTTTATGAACATCACGAAATTCCATATAGTCATATCTAGGATGCACATATCTTTCAAATATGGGTATCCAAAAATTTTCATCAGTTTCTGATACGAACTGTTCGAACCGAACTTTCCAGCTACTGTAATCTGATATGCACAAAAGCCTCGGTGGCATAATTCCAATCTTATTATCATCACAAGAAATTGACATTTTGAATTTTTTTTGCGAAAATACCCGAAAAAATTTTCCCGCCAAAATAGATAAGTTTGCCTGAAATTAATTCGCCTGAACTACACCGATCGAACTTGGTACGTTCGCCTGATTAAGTTCACCTGTAACTGAATCAGCAAGTTCGCCTGGTTCAACAGCAAGAACCCAGGAAGACGAATCTTTCAACCAACATACGAACCAAAAACTCCGAAAATCAACATATGTTGCTGAATTGATGGAATTTGATGAAATTGAACCGTAGGATTGAGTATAATGTGATTTAGAACACTTCTAATGGATCAAATTCTTCAAATCAATCCAAAATCATTCCAAATTTATCAAAATTTCTCCATTTTTGGCAAGAACACGAACAAGATGAAAAATTCTTCAAATTCAGTGATTTTTGATGTTGATTGTACATGAAAACACCACGAATCTTCTGCTAATCAAGAGCAAAGGCTCTGATACCACTTGTAGGTCCCGCTTCGGGCGTTCTACGGATCCCTAGACTCGCGGTATGACACAGTGATAATGTGCAGAATCCATGATCAACGTGCTCGTGTAAATCAATCAACAACAACAGTGTAAATAAACGCTTTGTATTTCCACTCACAAACACTGATTACAAGCTCTCACAAACCTGTCTCTAAAATCTCCAAGTCTTGTAATCTTATTCTCTAAACACTAAGACTTGCAAACACCTATTTATTGGAAAACACAAAACCACACAACACTATAGGCGAACTTAACAAGTTCGCTCCTAAAGATAAACAAATTCGCCCCTCTATGAACTTATACATATTGTTTGCTACAGTTACAAATTCATGCTCTAATAGTATTACCGACACCTTAAGATAAGTACCCACAAGATTTCATGATTTTTATTACGTGATTAATCCTAAGTAACACTCACAAGTTATTTAAGCTATTCAAGTCGGCTGGGTTTACCAAACATCACTAATTAGACGCGTTTTCTATTATTTATTTTCATTTAATCACACAAGTAGACCCAATTATACTATCATTTTCCATTTATTATGCAATAACTTTTACTTTTAAAGGACATTTTTTTCAAAATTTTTTATTTTTTGTATTTTTATAAAGACACAAACTAGCTAGACTAGACACTCACATCCCCACACTTGAAAGACACATTGTCCTAAATTTGAAGCAAAACACAACTAAATAAAAATGCAAAAATAAAAAAGAGGAAGCGACTTAGCTGGATATGATAAACACTCAAACATGCAGCTTCGTTCTTTCTTGTGTGCACCGTATAGCATCCGTATAGCATTTCGGTCACGGTTGCACATCTCTGTTGGGTTGCCTTTACAAAGTTATAGAAGCATAGGTCCTGCCCGGATGGAGATTGAGTACGGGTAAGACAACGAATACCTGCAAAATAAATCTCACAACAAACCTGCAACGTTAAACTGACACAAATAAAGGACTCAAACTGACTCACAATGACTCTGGATAGATATGCAAGGACACGTACCTGAAGGTGGAAATCACATAGACATAAAAGCCACAAGCAAGGTGTGTCATCGGTTACGAATGGTTTAAAAGTTTCCCATGGTCACGGTGGTTGGGAATGAATGAAATGTGATGGATGGAGATGATGGATGATGGTGGTGGTGATGGGAATGATGGTAGGATAGGTGGTGGTGAAGGGCGGTGGTGATGAGGGCTACCTTGGGAAACAAGAAAACAAAAGGCAAATCAGGAGCCCCCCCGGTTACCGCGAAGGAAAATTGGCTACTCGAGGGAATGGCTTTTTAGCCGGCCAAATATTCTGGCCTTCGCGTACCGTGAAGGAACCACCCAACTCCCTCGCGTACCGCGAGGGAGTGTTCTTCGCAGAAAAATTTCTGGCCGATCTGGGTGTTCTTATACTTAGAAAAATTTTGACCTCTTAAAAATCTTTTTCACCCAATTTTCTCAAAACTCGTTCCAATGAAAAAAAACCAATGTAAAACATACCTGGAACTTCGGGCCCAATGATTTCTCTCACCGAATCAAGCGCGAATCCCTGCAAGACACGACACACACACACAAAACACAATACCGAAAAACATAGAAAAAACCCGGACTCAAACCAAAGAAGCATACAAACTCTACATCCCGGACACTTGCCCGAGAATCAAACAAGCCTATCAGGAGGCTTCTCCTTGATCCTAACCGGTACCGCCTTCATCCTACGCGGCCTCCAGGCTGTGCACAAACTCATCACATACCTTCCACTCATAAACTTCGAACTCATATCACATTTTTTACACCAAAGCTTGAATCTACCTGGTCCAAAAGTAATGTAATTCAAATAGCTAAGCAGTCTGTTTTCCCTAAACATCCCCACACTTGGGGTTTGCATTACCCTCAACCTAGATGAATCTATTGAAGTACGGGTTCTCTTACGGGGCGGCCTAGACCTAGGGATACTAGAACTATGGGCTGGCTTAATTGCTCTCCCCTCAACACAAATAATATGTAGAGGTTTAAGAATAGGTATTTCTAAAGGCACGACCTCTACACTATCAACCACGGGTGATTCACAAACTATCTTCTCCACCTAAGCTAAAATGACACTTAAATTGAACTCATCATCGCTAGCACTTAAAAATGAGGAACCTACCAGTTTCTTTTCAAACTCCTCCAACCAATCCGGAGGCTCCTCCCTCGTCTCTCCTTCATCTCTGTCAACAGTGTCCGCTATTGGATTGGAGTCCCGATGATCATCCATGGAGGCATACAGCATGCACACAGAGTCGCTATGCTTACCAACATCCTCCTAAGATTTTATGGTATCAAATATAACTGACTCATCCCCCACATGAAGTGTGAGTTTCCCGTCAAAGACATCGATTACTGCCTTGGCGGTGCGCAGGAATGGGCGCCCTAAGATGAGTGGGACTCCATCATCCACTTCCATATCTAGAATGACGAAATCCACATGGAAGACAAATTTACCTACTTTAACTAGGAGATTCTCCACAATTCCCCATGGATACTTGACTGAGCGGGCAGCCAAGGCTATGCTCATGCGCGTCGGCTGTGGTTCGCCTAGGTCTAGCTGCTTATATAAGGAATAGGGTTTCATATTGATGCTAGCACCCAGATCGGCCAACGCGTGGAGCAAAGGCAAACTGCCTAGGTGACATGGGATCGTGAAATGACCCGAATCTCCCAGTTTCTCTGGCGGCTTGTTCTGCACCGCCGCAGAACATTGCTCATGAAGTTAGACTTTAGAGACCTCCTCGAGCTTCTTCTTGTTGGAAAGAAGATCTTTAAGGAACTTGCCATACTTTGGCATGAACTGGAGGGTCTCTATCAGTGGAAGATTGACCTTTAGTTATTTGAACAAATCAAGGAAGTGACTGTGTTCCCGGGCTTGCTTGAATGGTAGCAAACGTGCTGGATAGGGAACAAGAGTCAGGTCAATCTCGGGGGGTCTTCATCTCCACCCCCTTCTTCTTCTTCTTCTCCTCTGCCTTCTTGACAGGCACCTCAACTACTATATCCTCGTTTACCTGCTCCTCGGTCATCCTCGCATCGATCTCCGTGAATCTAGCCCTCCATTCAATCTTCTTGACCTTCTCAGGTGATGGAATGTTATACTTGCTGGAGTGGGCGTCATCCTCTGCAACCTCTTTTTCCTCCACACTCCTGACCGACACGGCCATCACTGAAGCGTTGGAGCCTGAATATTGACCTCCCTGTCGATCCTTCAGACTCTTAGCGATGTCCTTAACTGTGTGTTTCAGATCATGGAATGACGACTGTTGATTCTTCAATAGAGCGTCGTGGCTATCCAATATCAGCCTAGCATCCCTGTCCTGCTGGACTAAATGAGCAAGCAACTGTGTCTGCGTCTCAAGCATCTCCTTTACCGTGGTCGTGTCGACACTGCTTCCCGTGCTAGGTCCTGTATCTCCTCCTCCCTGTTGCTGATGCTGATGACTGTTAAACCCCGGTGGGTTGTTTCCAGATCTACATCCCGAGCCAAAAGAATTGTAGTTGTTGTACCCTCGGTTCTGGTATTGGTTGCCGGCATAGCTCACTTTCTCTTGATTATTCACTGGGCAACCACGGGTGTCATGGCCTCCCCTGCACACCTGACACCGCTGAGCACTGAGCTTCAGCTCCTTAATCTCGTTAGCCATTGAGGCGAGTGCAGCAACCACGCTAGAATCAGGGGTGACCTGATGCACACCTCTAGAAGATGAGGTGGATGATCTAGCACTAGGAATGGAAGTCCTAGTAGATGGATGTTGTTGTTCCGCTTGAGCGAAGTTCTCGAACATTTCCTCGCACTCAGTAGGCTCGAGTCTATCCATGATATGGCCTCCCGCAACTGTGTTAAACATTTGCTGCTTCTCGAAGGTGAGACCATTGTAGAATTTCTCCACTATCGCCCAGTCTGATAGACCATGCTGGGGACGTCAGCTCAACAGCGTGTTGAACCGCTCCCAGGCCAAATGATAAGGCTCGTCGGCCTTGGAAGGTGGATAATACTTCTTGTAGAACTTGGCTTGAAGATCCTCCCAAGTGGTAATAGAGTTGTCAGGAAGGGTGTCAAGCCAAGCAGATGCACGCCCAGAGAGCGAGAATGGGAATAAACGTAAGTAGATAGCGTCTTCAGATACACCCGTGATGTTAAAGGTATCACATATACGAACAAAGCGGGACAGGTGTCGGGGTGCATGCTCATCCTCAAGGCCATCGAACTGAGTTGCATGAGTTATCGTACTCATGACATGTGATGGGATCTGCTAGGAATTGGCATTTGGAATGGCGAGTCGGGTGATCGGAGATCTCATGCCCGTGACCCCATCTCTAGCCCTCTTGTGTACTGTACGCCTCGCTGGGGGATCAGCGTCGCCCATGGTAGGAAATGGAATAGGGCAAATAGGATGTACCTGGTTTTCGCATAACTGTTTCAAACGCTCTCGAAAGTCGCGGGTGTGCTCGTGTAGCTCTCGCTCGGGCTCTAAGAAAGCAGAATAAGATGGTGATCCCCGCGAACGAGTATTGTGCATAAACAGAAATACTCAATAGGAAAAAGGAATAGAGACTCAAGAACAGAAAGACTCGATTCTAAGTTAGACACACAGATAGACAAAGAAGACAAGCACGTAAGCACATAAGATAAGCACACAGAACAGACTCAAAGAAAAACAAATAAACCAAAAATCAAACAAAGAACTAGTCAAAGCTAATACTATTGCCAAGTGTCCCTGTCAACGGCGCCAAAAACTTGATGTCATCCAGACGGTCCATAAAATAAATAACAAAACCTAACCTAGACTCCTAAGTAATAAATGGAAAACAAATGAACTAAACTGCACTGACAGGCAAGTGGACCTATCGAGTGTAGCACAGCTTAACGGTAACCGAGTTATCGAACCCTAGAGACACTACGTAACAATACTATACTCTGACTAAAGATTTGATTGATGGGGGGTTTACTACACTACTGAATTAACCAATGAATGCAGAAAACTAAGGACGACTCAAACTGTCAAGACAAGAACAAAGGTGGATATCAGGAATGAGAAGAACACTACCTAGGTCAGAATCCTACTTGTAAAGCTCAACTTCTAACGGTTCTGGAACTATGATGGATCTGGGTTTCTAAAGATAACAGCTCTAGACAACCTAGTGGATCCCTAATCACTCTCAGGGTGTCACCAACTAAGCTACCTAAAGATGTACTAAACTTACTAGGTTGTTGGATCACTTCTCAGGTATTTCCAACTATGATAGTGTACCCTAATGGATGGATTAACTTTCAGTCTCACCCTCCACAATACACTCAAAGAATGCATGGGGTAATCCTAGAATAACTACTATGATTCAAAATAGCAACAATCACTAGACACCTAAACCAACTTCCTCTCAGACATTTGACACTCGGATTCCAAATAACGAAGACTAACCGACTAATTCTCACATCTCGGGTATTGAACTAGGAAGAACACTCAACTCTAATCAGCAATCAATCACAATTCCTATGGCTACTACGTCTAGCATACCACCGAAATCACAAACCCTAAGATCTATGACCTAGATACGCTAATCGAACTGGCAGACAACCACAATCAACACAAGGAATTGAAACCAATCACACAATCAGAATTAAAGCATGCACATACATCATAATCATCATACTAAGATCGTTTACAAAATCATTAAACCAACATTAAATCCAAAAACCGATAAAAATCGCAACTTCAACAAGTATTCATCAAATGACCTAGGCAGTATTAAGGTTTTAGCCTAGAATCATATCTAAAACTTCCAAACAGAAGTAATAAACATAAATCATGGTTTCAAACACAGAAATCAAAGATAAAGATTCGAACTTTAAACCTTAGAACGCTACTACAACGAACCCGGAATCCAAAAGCTTCTATCTTGCACTTCAATTTAATTTCTTACTCCCAAAATCGCCCCTTTTCTCTCTCAAGATGGTTGTAATACAAACTCCTTTGCATAATGGGATTACAAATCTATTAAAATCGAATTTTAGGGTTTTTTTTATTTTACAGGCCTCTCGCGTACCGCGAGAGATGGGACATGGTTTCTCGCGTACCGCGAGAACCAAAATAGTCGCGCCCGGTTTTCTTCTCCCTCGCGTATCGCGAGAGATTCTCTCCTGACTTTCGCGTACCGCAAAAGGGTAGATTTTCAGAATTTTTTCACTTTTATTTCTTCGGGCTTCATTCTCGTGCTCAGTTTATTCAGGTTTTTACTTGTAATTATCACGAGCACCTGAGAACATAAAAAAGACTCAATTGTATACAAAAATGACTCAATACAAATACAAAACTAATCAAAATGACACGAAAAAAATGGAATAAAGATGTGTGCTTTGCACTACATCAGTAGGTCACCGTGACAAGGAAAAAAAGGAGAGATTAACTGGAGCGCAGGAAAAACGGGTGGGAAGACATTAACGCAAGTGGCGTTGATTCATTTCGTTTAACGGGTAAAATAAAACGGTAAAAGGCAGGGGCTTTGTTTTCTTGATCGGTTAAAGAAAGTTCTCGGGTCACAGAAGTGTTCTACGTTAATAGGTTTTATGTGGTGACAAACAACAGCCGGTTGGGAGGACTTTGGACGTGACCGAGTAAGAGATCAGGGGTATGAAAAGGGCTTGATTGACAGAATACGGCGGGTTAGGAAATGGTGATCGGGAAGTGTCATACCGGTGGGATTCATAGTTGAACCGAAGGGCTGTATCAGTGATGAAATAGTACCGTTTAAGTTGTAGATCTAGCTATGTGTGTTCGAGTAATAAGAGTTGAATCTTTGTGGTTTCATTCCGTGTGAAGTTTTAAAGATCAAACGGGTTAGGGTCAAGATTAAGGAGGTGAGCGTAGGGTTAATCTTAACGGTATCTAAAAGGGTACATCGGGTACCAGAAATGGAGCTTCACGGGTCAAACGAGTTACATAAATTTAGTATTTAGTCACTTGTTTTATGTTGAGTTATTTTCTAATTATGAGGGTTGCATGAAAGGAAAATCAAAGGTTACAATTTTGTAATTGCTACCATTAATCTTGTAGTATCTCAATAGTCAAATAACTTCTAAGTATTAAGTTTTGTTACTAGCTTAATATTCTTATGAATTTATGAATGTAAGTCATGTTTGTTTAGAAGTTGATATATGAGAAATATGTTAGAATTCTCCAATCTCGTGTACATGAGTTTATGTGTGTTTTAAGTGTGTGTCTCAACTCTCAAGGGGCCTGTAACTAGGGCTGGCAATTTTAGACACGTACACAAATACATGACACGAACCTACACGATCTTAACAGGTATCGTGTATGGCCTTATTATGTTTCGTGTCCTAAACAGGTAGACACGAATCTACCTGTTAATTTTCGTGTCTAAACAGGTAAAATACTTGTTTACCTGTTAAGTACCAGTTAAGATTTTTTTTAAATAAAAAATATTAAAATATGATATTATATGTAGGCCTGATTTAATAATTTAATATTTAATCAATTAAATCTCTAAACATGTGTTTCTAAACAGGTTTTATCGTGTTAAGCAGATATAAACAGGTTCGTGTTAGTGTTTGGGAAAAAGTACACGATAAGTTATCGTGTCGTGTTCGTGTATACATATTTCGTGTTCGTGCCTTATCGTATACGTGTATACACGATATGTCAGCCCTACCTGTAACGCCTTATGGCTTGTAAATGTTATTCCATACATAATAGTACATCATTAACCCTTATGAATTTAAATTTTACATAAAAACATTCTTCACCATGAGGAATCAAATTCTGCAATTATTCTTCTACATACAACCTGCAACAATCTGTAAATCAACCTGGATTTTAACCAAAGAAGACACTATCTCATCCATACTCGGTCTGCTTTCCGGATCTTGTTTCAAACACTTCATACTCAACTTCACCACTTGAACCGCATGATCCATTCTTTCATTTGCTTCATGTCCTAAATCAATCCAACCCCATAACTCCCTTTCTGCATTATCTCCCTCCATAATTGCACCAACTGTTGTTGAAAGCAACACTTCTTGACCTCCATGTCTAAACACAGCATCTTTCCCAGTTATCAGTTCCAGCAAAACCACTCCAAACGAATAAACATCGACTTTCGCAGTAATCAAAACGTTTCCCAAATAGTCAGGAGCCATATACCCTCTAGTACCCACAACTCTACTGAGGACACTATTGTCATTTCCATCATCAATCATTCTCGCAAGACTGAAATTTGAAATCTTGGCTCTTTCAACACCATCAAGAAGTATGTTGCTAGTGTTCAAGTTGTTATGAACATACCCTGGCTTAGTAAAATCATGAAGATAACGAAGTCCATTCGCTACATCTATCGCTATCTGGACTCGCTTACACAAACTATGTGTCTCCTTAACCCATTCTCTAAGTGAACCCATCTTCATATACTCAAAAACAAGGTACCAACAATCTTGATGCTTGCAAAAACCATACAACTTCACCAAATTAATATGGTTAATCTTGCTCAACATGTTTACTTGCTTGCATACATCAATACCCATCTTTTTAACACCTAAAATCTTGTTCCCAAACACTCCCCAATACACACACCCTTTTATCCATCTCTTATGATCAAAGTTTTGTGTAGCTACTTGCAACTCCTTAAAGCTATAAACTTTAATAACTCGCTCAAACCTCGCGATTTTCGCAAGGAGATCCGCCGGTAATACCTCATCTTCCATCATTCCTTCATTCTTCCTTTTTATTTTCATGTAAATCACTCCAAATACAGTAACTACAACTGTCAAAACAAGGAAAGAACATAATGCCGCCACAACTCCAACTTTTGTCGATTTCTTTGCTTTCGATCTTTCAGAAGGCAACGGAGTTGTCGGTTTGTAACGTTGGATTACTGTCTGGGAGATCGAAGGCTCATCGGGTAAAGGGATTAATATTGTAGTGAAAGCATACAAAGTGTTGGATTTTGTAATCCCATTTGCTGTTAACACACTTTTGGGAGTTATGTTAAACTTGCTAGCAACATGATTTAAACTTTCTCCGAAAGTAAGCCGGTAAGTTAACAAATACTTTGTGCCACTCAAGATTTGATCTTTTGTAGGGCATGCACAACGAAGGGGGACTTTGAGCTCAAACCCTTGTTTCAACTCGAACTCGTTGTAAGGGTTCGCACGTTTCATCGAACCGCATGTGGCTAAACCCTGGAAAGTGGTGTTTGCTACAACAAAATAGGTTAGTGATTGTGGTTCAATGTTGTAAGTGGTGTTGGCTTGGTAGTATTGATGGGAGCACGAACAGTTTATAGGGATTATGATGTCTTTGTTAGTCGGGAAAACAGTGGTTTCTGAGACGTTGTTGATTAGGGCAAGCTTTGATAGGTTTGATGACGTCAGGAGGGCGATGGTGGCGACGGAGTTGTAGGGTGGTTGGGATTTGTAAGTGAGAAAGGAGGTGCAAGAAGGGTGTTGGCCGTTGCAAGTGTAGAGTGATTCGTTTGAGCAGTTAAAAGCTTGATTTGGGGAGTATTGTTGTTGGGATTTGATGCATGGAGATTGAAAAGAGATGAAGATGAAGAAATTGAGCATAAATTGCTTCATGTTTTCAATGTTTTTTGAGAAGTTGGGATGAAAAGAGCATAAAGTGCTTCATATTTATGTTAAGAATATCACGGGCGTTTGTGAATTTTAAAATCGAGATTTGGATGATAGGTAAGTAAATATATTTTATTTGTCTTTTAGAAAAATGGGAATCTATTGTTAGATGTTAGCAAATTCTTGGTTGGGTTTGATTTTGTGTTAAAATCTAACCTATAATCGATATTTTGGTTTAAGATTTTTGTAAGCGATCGGTTTCTGTTAGAAGCGATTCGATTAATTCGTTTGTTAAAAAGATGGTTCAATTAACTGTTAACCTTGGGTGGAATTAAGTTAATTTCATTTAATAAAACTTAATTGTACCCAAGGTGACATCCTAGATTCGTAGTAATGGTAAAGTGGTATACTCTTGATCTAAACGGTTGAGATAAGAGTGCAAGTGTAGTGATTTTAAGAGTAAAGTATGTGTAAAGTATAAAGTGCGTGTTCTACGGTAAAAAAAATAATAATAAATCTAACTATATATTAGATCAAATAAAATACTAGCAATTCTTTTAATTTATAAAAGAGAATAAGCGACAACTAGTACATTGTTTATAAACAAATATAACAAAAAAATTCAGACATATAATATATTATTTATGAAAAATAATAAATAAAAGTCTTGGTTTATTGTCAGATCAGTTCTGTTAATTCAGTTATCTATACACATTTATATAACCATAGTTAAATCAAAAACATTGGTTATGAAAATCGGAACATCGATTTTTCAACCAATTCAGGTATTATAGTTATGATTCGATTATTTGGTTTTTCTTATCATCACTATAGTATCACTAGAGATAAGTGACTCGATTACCAGAAATAAATGAATGCTTTATTCAATTCCCATTCTAAAAAGATATCATTTTATATAACGTAATTTGGTATTGAGTTGAACACTATTACTAATTTAATAAATATGTTGTGTTTGAGTTAATTGTTTGACAAATAGGTCGTGTTTGAGTTGATATGTTATTACAACTCCAATCCATTTAACTTGTTTTCACCAACCCATCAAGGCTCGTTTATCTAAACAGATTACATATGTTTTGTTCGGATTATTAGTGTGTTCATGTTAAAATTAATATTTTTAACTGAATTAAATATACAAGTAGAATTTAGTTTTATTAATATCTAATCTCACGGGAGTATGAATTGAAACATTCCATGTATAAAAGTAGCCGATAAGTCTTCGGATTTTGGTTTCTTCTTATTGTATTTATATGATCCAAATTTCCCCGAATCTTGCCTAATATATGGATTTGGCTTTTATCCATTTAGAAATGGTCAAGGCTTCCTAAAATTATGTAAATAATTAAACATAATGGTTACTTTAATAATTAGTTTATGTATTTTATTGATTCAATAGTAAGTTGAATCGATCAAATTGCATTATTGTTCGTGTACACGTGTAAGATGACGTGTCAGTGCTATGTTTCTGGAAAATCTTTTATTGTTGTATTATGTTATAAAACTAGGAATTTGACCAGCCGCACGTTGCGGCGGCGTCGAAACGTAATGTATCGCGAATTCACACGCAACGTGGTGGAAAGCGGATTTTAAACGTTTAAGGCGGTAACAAAAGAAACATGGTTAGACAAATAAGGATAACATATAATGTTATTGCTACTTATTTAACTCAGGAAAAAAATGTAAAAAAACAAAAAGTTTTTTTTTGCGTTGACACTAACGTACTCACATACATAAAAATAAGTACGAATTTGAGGCATATACGTTTCGAAGATTGAACCATATACATAAAAGTTTATTAGAAATAAAAAATCAGAGGAAAAAAAAGGTATTTGCAGGTTTAGAACCCCAGACCTAAACCATTTAAAAGATACTATAGAATACAATAGAACAATGGACCAACACCAATTTTTGTTTAATATTTAGTTTAAGAAATATAAAACAGTTAAAAAAGGTTTTAAAAATGATAAAAAAATAGAAAAATTTTGTGCGTTCCAAGGATAGAAACAACGACCTAACTCGATCTTAAAGGGCTGTTGTGGAGCTAAGGCCACTGAACCAGCATCATCACTTGTTTTAAACTTGGAAAAATAAGTATTTACCAGTAAAAAAAAGGTGTGTTGGTGGCCACCGACCTTCGTATTAAACCGCGCGTTAGTGATATTAATGTGGTTAACTACATAACTTAGTCTGCGCGTTTGTGAATCTCGTTACACGTGTTGCGGCCGTGACACTAACGTCGTTAAATACGGTGACTTTAGCACCCCGCACTCTGCGACGGGAAACGAATCTAAAACAGTTGACACAGTGACTAAGCACAAAAAAGTGATTAAGTACATAAAAACGTGATTAGTCCAATAAAAAGAAATGTAAAAAAACAAAGAAAAAAACAAAAAAAATTATGGAGCAACAGATAGATGACATGTGGCGTGACGTTGTGGAAAAACACATAATTTTAATATTTTACAAACTTTAAGGGGAGTTGTGGTAAGACACATGTAAATGAGTAAAACAAAATTTATACTGTGACGTAAAGAAAAAAATATTAAAAGAAATGAGTAAAACAAAATTTATACCGCGACGTAAAGAAAAAAATATTAAACACAAAAAAACAAATAATTTTTTTGTATAAGTATATTTGGGTTTTTAGAAAGTTAAGAGTTATGATTTGAAAATATGAAAATAAAGGGGGTGAATATGAAAAAAAAAAAAAAAAACTCATTGGTAACCGACATTACTTTTTGAGAGATGTTAATATAATAAAACTATTTTAACCAATGTTTTAAAAGTACAATCAACAAATAGCAAAATAAGTATACTGATTAAAATTACATTGCCGGGCTACCGTGTTCACCACTTTTCAGGATTAATCTAATGATAAAATAACTATTTATGTCAAAATTGAAGTTATATTATTAGTTAGTTTAAATTTGTTGTTAAATAAATAATAACATGACTAACTTCTTTTCAACATGTATATATTAAGATTAATAAAGTATTAATTTTTCAAAGTTTTTTTCCTGAAAGTGTTAAGTAAAATATTTCTAGCTATATGATGTATAAAAGTTACCATATCATCTTTACCACAACCATATATAGTCAAAATCAGAATCCAAAGGAAAAAAGAAGAAAATTGAAGAATATTTAGATGAGGTTCGGTTAGAAAGTTTACTTTAGAAGCGTAATTAAAACCTTTTAAGACATGTTTTTAAAAAGAATTATCTATGTGTCATGATCATATTATAATTTTAATTTCTATTTTTGAGTTACGATTTTGATTCTTATGTTTGAGTAAGTAGACCTTTGGTCTCCCACTATTTGTTTATAGGTAACACATAAGAGTATTCACAGCCCGTTATTTATAATTATGTGAGTGGGTTTTGTATATTTTATGGAGTGGTTGTGAGTGGAGGAGAGAGAAAATATATAAAATTTTTGTAAATATAAGGATAAAATTAGTGGTTTTTAATATAATTATAAGGATAAGGATAATGAGAGAGAAAAGTAGAGATAAAAGGTAGAAAAAGTAGTGTTATTTAGTGTAATTATAAGGATAAGGATATGGAATATAAAGAAAGGACCGGGAATACACTAAGCTTGGAATTAACTTTTCTGTTTATTTTATATGAAATTACTAATATTTTTTTAATATTATAAAACAACACGTAAGCTACTTGATGTTAACTTCTCTTTATTTTATGTGAAATTGCTAATATTCCTTTAATATTAAAAAACAAAAAAAGGGTAAGTATATTTTATGTAAAATTGCTAATATTCCTTTAATATTAAAAAAACAAAAAACAAAGGTAAGAAAACAATACGCCCATCTAGGGCCGTAAACGAACTGAACGTTTAGCGAACAGTTCATGAACCGTTCAGCGGGAAATTCGTTTACGTTCGTTTGTTTAATAAATGAACGAACATGAACAAGAAATTTCGTTCGATTAACTAAATGAACGAACATGAACAGAGGTCTCGTTCGTTCAATTGTGTTCGTGAACGTTCGGTAATCTGTTCGTGAACGTTCGATAAGCTGTTCGTAAACGTTCGTTCATTTACATTCCTTTATGTTTGTTCATTTTTGTTTGTTTAAGATGTTCATTAAGATTTTTGTATATATCTGTTTTATTTTATCTAAACAATTTATATCCTTTAATTTTTAAATTTTTTATTACCCTAACAATTATCTAAATAAAGTAGGAAGCCATATTCTTATTTATGCGTCATTTCTCTATCCATTATTACTCGGTTAGGGCTTCTAAGTTCTCAATCCTAAATAATATAAGATTCCCTCGATCTTAAATCATGTAAGCATTAGGGTTGACATCAAAAGTTCTAAACAACGCTTCGTTCGGTAACGTTCGTGAACCGTTCGTGAAGAAACCCATTTCCTTAATGAACAAACACGAACATGAAATTTCGTTCGGTTAGTGTTCGTGAACAAGTTCAATGCTTAATGAATGAACACGAACAAGGTTTCGTTCTATTCGGTTCGGTTCGTTTACAGCCCTACGCCCATCCTCCCTTCCCCTTTTCTTTTTCTTTGTGAACCACGAACCTCGACCAACCACCATCTTCGTCAGCTCACCACCACTAGCCACCATCTCCATCAAGTTCATCACTACACCACCACCAAGTGTAATGAACCAATATTCGAGGTTAACATAATGTATATAAATTTTGGAATGATCAAATAAGAAGTAGGTTTTCGCTAATGAAATCTAAGAAATGACCAAAATGCTTAGAAACGATATCAAACGAACTCCGATTTGGCTCATTTCAGCGGCGTTGGAACCGTCTCGTCGAACTCTACCATCTTAGCTTTTAGGGTTTAGCTTTTAAGGTTTATATTTTACGTTTGAATTTTAGGGTTTTAGTCTTATGGTTTAGGCTTAGGGTTTAGCTTTTAGAGTTTAGATTTTATGGTTTAGGTTTTTTTAGGAGGTGGGGGTGGGGGGTTTAGGTTTTTGGGGGTGGTTGGGGGTGGGTTTAGGTTTTGGGGGGTGAGGTGGGGGGGTTTAGGTTTTTGGGGGGTGGTGGTGGGGTGGTGGTTTTAGGCTTTGTGGGGTGTGGTTAGAGGGGGTTTTAGGTTTTTGGGGGTGCGTGTGGAGGGGGGTTTAGGTTTTTGGGTCCGAATTAGAGTTCAATGAGACGGTTCCAACGCCGCTGGAATGAGCTCAATCGGAGTTCGTTTGACTCACTTCTTAGCGTTTCTTAGCGATAAACCACTTTTTAGTGGAACCTTCCCCTATAAAATATTATGTGGGTGTATATAAATGAGTTGTAAAGTGGAGGGCTTCTTTTGACATTTAGCATACATGTATTTTGGAAGGAAAGGAGCAAATAAGGAAGTACAGGGGTTGTTATATAAAAATCACGAATTTGGTTCTTATATTGGGGTAGGGATGGCATCGAAACCCTAAACCGAGGGGAAAACTTGAAACCCGAAGTATTTGGGACGGGTATGGGCATGGTAATCGGGTATGGGACCGGGTTTGGGATTACATTTGAAATTTTTCGCGGGCTTGAGACGGGTATGGGATATAGTGATATACCCATTCACCTGCCTCGATTACCCGATAACATATACCCGTTTATCCGATTATACACCCGACATATCTTTCTTTCTTTTTTATTTAATTTAAGAGTTTATACCGCATTTATTTTAAGTATATATACCGTATTTATTTTAAATGTATATACAAAACATGATTTTATTTTCTTTATTTTTTATTTTAATTGCAACTTTATATATACCCGATTGGTTTTGGGTCGAGTATACCCAACAGGTATTTTTTACAAACTAACGTGTTTACCCGAAACCCGTGGGTATACTCGATACCCGATGGGTAATTACCTGATAGAAACCCGACGGGTTTTGAGCCGGGTATGGGGCACGATTATATAACTGGGTATGGGGTTGGGATCACCTAAACTCGTCCCAAACCCGACCCATTGCCATCCCTATATTACGGGGGTTGCGCAAACCACATACCGGAGTGAGTGTGTGTGTGTCACCATTTTCATCAGGGAGAAAGGGGGAGAGTTTAAATCCATAAATCTCTGTGTTGCATATGAAATGAGTGTGATTTAGAGAGTTCAACTTCTTCTAATTATCAAGTAAGTGATTTTTTTTCATTTTTATGTTCTTGGTGAGTTTTAGGTTGGTAAACCCTAATTGACTGAATTTGGAGGTTTGGAAGGGTCAATTTTTTGTTAGTAGTAATGTGTTGGCTTATGTGAAGTTAAAGGTAGAACAATTTCATGATTTTATCAACTAATTTGGAATTATGAAGTTAAGGTTCTTGAGGTTCAAATTGGAGGTGTTTATATGGTGTTCTAAAGGTTTATAAGTGTTTGTTGTATCTATAAACACAAGACCTGTTAATTTCCCTAATCAAATTGGTGATGTTTGGGCGATGTTTGAATAAGAACCTTAACGGGTCAAATGGGTAGTTTCGGTTGAATGGTGTCAATCAATGGTGAATGAGGGTTTAAGGGTTTGGTTAAGATTGATTAACCAAGTATGAAAGAATGTAGGTCAATAGATCTTGGGTGTATGTTAGAATCTCACTAGGTGAATGTATTAAGATTATTGGTTGCTAAACATAGGTGTAATTGTTAGATGAACGGACTACTAAGATTAAAGATCAACCATGTGCATCTAAGGACAAAGGTAAGTGTCTTCACACTTACTTAGTAATTGATAGGATCTTGTTGTTATGCATACATGTTATATATGTGTTTAATGTTGTTGTATGCATGCTTAATTATTAGTATTATGATTGGTGTCCATATTATATGTGTTTATGGTGTATAGGGGTGTGGTTGCATTTATATGTTGCTGAAGTCAATTGAACTTCACATGTTGATAGATATTGGGGTTATGGTGGGAGTTTGGGATCATAGAATCCCACAAGATGATAACAACTTGAGGCCATGAACCTCACATGGGTGGAATCATGATTGAAGTCTTAGAACTTCACATGTAACATTCATGATTTTTCTAGAATTACTTTAGTTTATTATTTTTTATTATTCTATATAATAATGACACTTCACATTTAATTATATTTCAAACATGTATCAATTTGAAGTTTCAACCTAGCTTTTACATATTCTACTATATATGTGTAACATATGTAGGTATATTGATATAGATATACATATATACTTTGCTATAATAATTAAATGAAAATAAAACTTATGAAGTTTTAATTACACCTTGGTATATATATATATATATATATATATATATATATATATATATATATATATATATATATATATATATATATATATATATATATAGGGCTTGGTTCATATCAAAACCCTACTTTCAAGATAAACTCACAAACCACACCACATTCCATCTTTGTCATGTTACTTTTTGATCCTATGGTCCTTGTTTTTGTATTTATTTTCTAAATGTTTATCTTCTTATCTTTTTACATAAGGGTATTATAGTCGAAATACATAAGGGTATTATAGTCAAAATACCCTTACACCAACCAACACAAATATGTGTTATGTTCGTATATCCCTTAAAGATTGCCCTTCCCCATAAAAAGAAATTCCAAGGGTTTGATATTCTCTCAAGAGAAAACTATCGATCAAAATGTACCAAAATTTTCACCACTTCAAAGGGTTTGTTATCCACCACATTTTTTTCAAGTAATCGTTCCAAAATTCCCCCTCTTTGTTGAAGAATCCATGATCTAGTAAAGTAAAAAAGCAAGGCGGAATACATATCTTACCTTTAACCTAGTTTTGTTAATATATTGAACATCAACGTTCGAATCAACAGAAAATATCGCTTGTTTGAGGTAAATCTTCTAAATATGTTTTCTGGTTTTAAATTTCGCTTAATATTGTTGTCTATTTAACGTCATTCTTCAACGAAAAAAGTTTCTTCAAATGTAAGAACATCGTTTAGGTTTTCGCGATTAGGATATAAATGTTATTAAAAATATTTTTAAATTTTATTTCGCAGTGGTAGTTGATAAATTAGGGGACTTGATTTTATAAATTTGAAAACGTTGTTTTTTAGAAAATCGGTGACTTGGTATTTACTCTGTTGTTTAAATTGGGTTTTTTTCATAAATTTTTGGTACTTGAATGTATATTGATGTTGTATTCTATACTAATTTTTTTTTTCTTTAATTAAACTTTTTCTTCCAGGATTTTGGTTTAATGAAGAACATAATCCATGTTGGTAGCCAAACAAACTCTACTAAACGTAAGAATTAAAACTTTTTATTTTACTTGATTGTCCATCTTTAACTCTAGTTAAGGATTCTTTAATTTATATTACATGTACAAGAAGTGAAAGGATTTTAAAGCAATATTTTAGCCGTTTCACCAATACATTTCTTAGCCCGCTGGTCATCTGTAGTGATGAGGAAGATAACCTCACGGAAAAAAATCAAGAAGAAAAAATCCAACAAAGGTTTTCCCAGTTTATTTAGTTCATTACATTGGTTTACTTTTATTTTACTAGACTTACATTGATATAAGCTGTTTTGCTGTTAGTTTAAAAAGGAACAAAACAGTGAAAATCATTTAATTTTGTTGGAAGATTGTTTTCTGGTACTTTAAATTTAAAAAAAAGACTAAATTACAATTTTTGTCCTTTATGTTTGCCAAAATTATGGATTGGGTCCTTTAAAGTTTTGACTTTCACTTATTGTCCTTTATTTGAAAAGTTCTCTCGTTTTTTGTCCTTTAGTTAAGTTTTTCAGTTAAGTTACCTCATGTGCATTGCACATTAGTCTTTTTACCCTTAAAGGACAATAATCATAATAATAATAATAATATTATTATTATTAAAAAACTTCATCTCTCTCTTTTTATATATATATACAGTCTACACATACATATATACATACAAAATCACGCCACCCCCACAGTCCACTGCCACCGCCACCGCCATCTCCGTCCAACGCCGCCGCCGCTGCTGCTAGGGTTTCGCCCAACCCTAGGACTGCACCTTTCTGCCATCACCCACCACCACCGACAGCACCACTACACCCACCACCACCAACAGCACCACTACACCCACCGCCACCTACAGCCACCAACAGAAATACCTCCCGACCTGCTAGGCTTTCTTCGCCGTCAGAACTCCCTTAGCCACCGCTGCTAGGGTTTCGCCCTGGCAGCCGACTTCGCCGGAATTACGAGCATAGAGGAGAGGGACTTAGTTGCTGGCCATTGGCAGCTAGATCTACCACTGCCGCCGCCGATTTAGGGATAACCACCACTACCGATTTGGGGATTTACCTCTGTTCCCCCGCCATGGCTCCGCCATCAGAAGAAGAAACGGGTTTAAAGGGAACCCTAACCCCCGTCAGACCTTGTTTCCGCCAATTTCGTGATCACAAACCACCACCATTGGTGCCGGGAGTTGCCGGAGGAGAGGTTGGCCACCTCTCTCTCTACCGTTTCTCTCTTAAATGTGATGAAGATGTTGTTTACAACGCCATAGGAGAGGCTGTCGTCGGAGGAGAAGCTGTCGCCAGAGGAGAGCCTGATCTACATTTTGGTTTAGGGATGGAGGTGACGCAGAGGGGTTTGCAGATGTGGCGGTCTCAGATGATGGTAGTGACGGTGGTGGCGATTTTAGGCGGCGTTGGTGATGGTGGTGGTGGGGATCAGGCGATTTCAGGCGGTGGTGGGGATCAGACGATGGGGTTGGGGGGGGGGCTTCTTTTAAGAATTTATGTTTATATATATATATATTAATTAATAAATAAAATAATTTAATAAATTTATAAAATTTAACTAAATTACAAGAATTGTCCTTTAGGAGTAAAAAGACTTAATTGCCCTCATGTGCAAGGCACATGAGGTGATTTAACTGAAAAACTTAACTGCTGTTAGTGTAAAGGACAAGAAACGAGGCAAGTTTCCAAATAAAGGACACAGAGTGAAAGTCAATTCTTTAAAGGACCCAATCCATAATTATGGTAAACATAAAGGACAAAAATTGTAATTTAGTCTAAAAAAAACCTTTTACTTTCCCTAGATAGTGTTTGTGGTAGCTTTATCAAAAATCTGGGTATTTACATTGTTGCAATGTTTGTTTATGTTACATTGACATAGTCTCTGATGGTACACAAACTAAAGTATTGCAATCTGTGGAGGATGGGACCGGCATTAACCCAAAAAATGTTAAGAGAAAGTTAAAAAAAAAAAAGGTATACCCATTTTATAGTTTAATATTTTTGAACTTTTTTATCGTCTTTGATGTTACACCAAATGATGCATTGCAATCCTAGGAGGATGTGACCATAATTAAAAAAAACATTTTGAATATAAAAGCTTTAAAAAGGTGTTCCAATTTTTTTATTTCATGATTTGCAATTTTTTTTATTTTGTTCTTAACTTACATTTGATTTAACGTGTATGGTGGTTATTTAAAAATATATACTTAAAGTTAAATACTTGTAACTATTTTTTTTGGTGTAAATATTAATTTAGGTATATTTGTTACATTGATGTAATCTTCTTGTTGATGGTATGAAATTTAATAACTATGGCTGATGGTTTTTTTGTGACACCCATGTAACTCGGTTATTACATTAATGTAACCATTTGTTACAATGATGTAATTACGAAGTCTTGAAATTTTTTCAAGTGTAATGTTACTTTAATTGTTTTTGTGTATTTTTAGTTTGATAAAAAAAACCCTACATTTTTGCTGTTTTTTCACATTGATGTAACAATATACAAATTATTTTCCTTTAGTACACTGATATAACTTTAAAGTTTTAGTTAATTGAAAAAAAAATTCATATATTTTGTTTAGATAATGAAAACTTATATACTCCTTATTTTTATGATGTTGATGTCATTGATGTAGTTTCTGATGGTGTACAAACTTATGTATTGCAATCCGATGAGGATGGGACCGGCATGAACCCAAAAAAATGAAGAGAAACATAAAAAAAGGTATCTACACCACTTTTTTTTTTATATTTTAGTTATTTTGAACCCAATTTTTTTATGTAAACAAATTAATTAAAAAAATTATTATGTTTGCTTTTATATTTATTTATTGCAAAAGAACTAATATTTTCTACATATGACGTTTTTAGATGGAGTGGTAGTCGAGAAACAAAAGAAAAAGAAAAAGGCGAGTTTGGAGGAAATTGGACAATTGGATCCTATTGCAAATGGGTTTTATTCAATAAAAAAACAGATGCTAACCGAGTCAGTTATATCGAGCAATTAGAAAAATGAGCGAGAAACAAAAAGTAGCGGTTAAAAAATTGGGATTTGGGAATCTTTTAAAACTGAAAATTGACGGCATCCCTAAAAAATTAGGTCATTTTGTTATCGATAGTTTTGATGAGTCTATCATAGGGATAAGGTTACCTCGGAAGATAATAAAAATTAATGAGAAGTCTATCTATAATCTTATTGGAATTCCAAACCCTGGAATAGATCTAGGAATTATTGTTCCAACTAAAGAATTACCAACACTTTTGTTGGCGTAAAAGGATATGTATAGTACTGATTACATCTCACCCTTTGAGATTATGACAAGAATTATTAAGGACAGTGGCGATGATTCTTTTTTATTCCAAGTAGATTTCTTGGTTTTGTTTCTGGCCACCATGGTTGAGTGTTATTCACATGGAAAATGTAAACTTAATGTACTGCATTATTTTCATGGCGAAAATGATATAAGTAAGTTTAATTGGTGTGCCTATGTACTTAGCCGCATAAGAAATTGTAAGAATCAGTGGATCAGAAATACCCAAATCTCGTTCTTAGGGCCGCTCACAATCCTAACGGTATGTTTTTGGTACTCTTATCTATGGATATATTACACCAGTGTAACTGGATTATTAAAATAACTGTTTGTTGTTTTCAAAACAGCTAATTTACGTTAACTTTGTTCAATGTAACGGAATGAATGTTGATCGGTCTATGTCACCTCTAGAGTTTTGGGATGTTGACCTTCTACAAGAGAGGGAAGCACGGGAGATAAAAAGTGGGGGTTTTGGCAGTGGTAAATTATTGGGAATGTCTGTTTCTATTGTTCGAAAATACGAGGAGATTGAAAATTCAATGGTAACATAACCGTCTAATTTTATTAAATATAATACTAAAGCTAGAAAAATACATTTTTGGTTTAATTTTTTTTGCCACTAGTTGAAAATTAAAAAAGTTGAAGACATGTTAGCTGTCTGTGGAAGTCATAAGCACTATTTGGCAAAGACAATAGGCTTACTTTTACTCGAAAACCCTACAAATATAGAAATTAAAGGATTTGTTTCAAAATTTGAGAGTCTTTTCCAAGAGAGACCCATTAATTTGGAAGAAAATAATGTTCGAGGGAGTAAGCATGAAGCAGAGTGTAGTAAGATGATGAGTGGATTAAACAACACTGATATTAATGCAACAATCATGGACATTTGCATGGAAGTCGGAAGATTAGCAAAAACTGGTGAAAATGAAGAAGGGGATAGACTTGGAGAATATAATGGTGGTAATTTGATTTATTTTTTAATTCATTTTTAAAAAAATATTAATATATTGTTAATTTTGATATATTTGTGTTGATGGTAAAATTACGACTTTTGCAGTTATAGAAAGTATAACAAAATTACAAATGGTGGAAAGTCTGAACAATTTTGGGGAACACATCGGATGAACAAGAAACATGTATTGTGTATGATAAAATAAATTATCTTCATTTATATTGTTTAAAAAATTTGTTATAGTGGTGACTATATATATTAATTTTATGACAGGTGTTATTGGAGAGGATTTAAACAATACGAATTTTGTTGTAAAATTGAGCAGACAGGAGATTAGTCAAACAAGTTTTTCCATTGGTCAAAAGTGTAATGTTAATAATTCAGGTAATAATCTACATTAAATGATATTTTACATCAGTGTAAATAAACCCCAAAGTTTTATATTAATGAAATTTAACAGTAGTGTATTTTATTTTTCATTAATGTAATTGAAAAAGACTATAAAAATAAAATAGATTTTTAAAAAGTAACCGCTATACTTATTAACAGGCAATGTAAAATTAAATAAACCCCAAAGTTTTATATTAATGATTTTTGGTGTAAAACTAAATGATACGGAAAAAAATGCCCTCAAAAGATTGTAAATCGTCGTTTTTGAAACGAGAGGTAGAGATGAATAATAAGGTTATAAAAGAGGAGGAGGCTGTCTGGGTCATGATGTTCAGAGAATCAAACAAATAAGTTTTTTTTTGTACTATTGTTAGAAATTATATTATTTTCCAAACGTGTAAACATGATTAAAAGAGGCACTTTGTTTTTATTTTTAAAAATAAAAAATACTATAAGACAATAAATAAAGTAATTACACTGAGGTAATAAATTACAGTGAAGTAAGAATTTTGCATCTGCACGTTTATGTATTTTTTTAAATTATTTACTGTTTGAAACTATGTAGCATGTCTAATGTATGAAAAATAGCCTGTTAGGTTTACTTTTTAAAAATAAAAAAAGTAGTTAAGTAAAAAAAAAGTTTTTACACTGAAGTAAGAAGTAAGCTGTGCCTGTATAAATGAAAACATCATCATATATATATTTGTAGGTTTGAAATTTTTGATACTAAATCTGGATCACGTTCTCAAACATTCATTCTAAGAACTTTAAAAGAGAATACATAATTATATGGGAACGTAATTGACTGTTGGGTAGTTATCCTAAATGAGGAAGAAAAAATGCGCAGTCGGACTCACCTCATAGACTATATTGTAGCCACATGTCATTTGTAAGTGTAGACTAAATATATTTACTTAATCTGTAAAATAGTTGTTATATCCAAGTTTTTAAAAACACTGTCTTGTGTTTTATTAAAGATACACTAGATGTTTACAAGAAAAGATATGAATGAAGATGACTGTTTGGATGTTTTTAGTAAACAAATGCTTGAGAACTTGGGACAGAACAAAGCTAGAATGGATTTGAAAGGGTATGATTTAGTATTCTTCCCATTACTAGAAAACAGTCATCACTATGTCATTGTATTCGAATTGAAGAAACCAGCAATATATATCCTCGATAACATCCATGAGGATGAGACAGTGGTTTCTATGCATGATGCTGAAAATTACTTCCAAAAAGACACACCTTACAAAATGGTAAGTATTCAAAAGTAATATATGTAGTGCACCCACTTTTTCAGGGATAAAATGTTTTTAAAACACTAATTATTATATGTTTATATTTAATAATTCCTTTGCTTTTTGCAGAAACACATATTTGTAAAATATTTGAATAAGTGAAAAAAACTAGAAGGTCTTCATGAGGGTTAATCTAGAGTGGGTAACTCGGGGAAATGTAAAAGATTGCGGGATATTTGCGATGCGACATATGGAGGTCTTCATGGGAAGCCATGAGAATGTGTTTGATTGCGGGTTCCAGAAAGGTGAGTTGAAGAAAAAGAAGCAGCTAAGCACTCTCAGGAAAAACTATGCATCTAGGATTCTATTGTCTGAGATCAATATATAGAAAGAGAGAGTTTTGAATGCTGCAGGGTTGAAGAAGCAGTTGGTCATATAAAATTCTAGGTTTTGTTGGATAGTTAATTATGGGCTTTATTATGTGTTTTTGATTAACTTGCATCGGTTTGATAAACATGGGTTGGGGATTTTTGGAACTGAAAATATTATGTTTTTATCAATAATTATGGATAATTTAATTACTAGGATTACTTTTTATTTTTTATGACATTATGTATTCCCAGTGTTTTAGATCTTTTGTTTACGGCGGTATAGAACACATTTGAATTTATGCCCTATTTGTGTAAATCAGAAAGTGAAACTAGGAAATAATATTAAAAGAGAGGCATCTAACCACCAAAAGATGAGAGAGAGCGTGAACGAGAGAAAAGTGTGGAGAGAGAAAGGAAAAGATCTGGAAGAAGGTGAAATCGATCCAGACCAACAAGACGAGGAGGAGTCAATTACCTTCTTTGTCTACAAATTACCTGAAGGTGCAGACAAAGAGGAGATCAGAGAAGAGTGCAGGAGATGTGGTCAAGTCGTGGATGTGTACGTTGCAAGGAGGAGGGACAAATTCGGTCATTTCTTCGCTTTCGTTAGGTTCAGACGGGTGAAAGATACCGAAAAGCTAAAACAGGCGCTGAATCGGTTGATGGTGGGAGGGAAAAGGATGTGGGCAAAGTTAGCAAGATTTGGCAAAGGGGATAAACCCCTAAGAAGGGATACGACTCGGTACGGGAGGGGAGTTTTTCAGCAAAAACCAGGCAATCAGGAGGTTCAAGATATCCCGGAAGATTCAGGGGTTCTTCTTAGATCCTTTAAAGATATTTTGACCGGTAAAGGTGAAGTTGCAGGAGATGGTGGGAGGATCGCCCCGGACAACAAAGAGGTGGAAGTTGCTAGCTTGTGGAAGGAAAAATCAGTGGTGGGTGTGGCAAAAGATATAAGGAGTCTAAATGATATAAAAAGCTGCCTAGATGGGGTTAGTAGGTCGAAGATTGAAGTCAGATACCTTGGGGGGATGAACGTGTTAATCACTTTCTGTTCGAAAGAAGAAGCAATAAGTTTTATTGATGAATCGAAAGATAGATGGGGAAGATGGTTTTCTTCTGCTCAGTTATGGGATGGGTCATGGGGGCCTTTCGAGAGGCTTGCATGGGTGAAAATCTACGGAATCCCGGCTGTCCTTTGGGATGTTAAAAACGTGAACCATATTGGGAGTCAATTTGGTAGGGTTGTATCGTCTGTCTAAGACATTAATAGAGAAGGTAATCTTGCTCACATCCAAGTTGGTGTAGTCATGAACTCTGGGAAAAGGTTGAACGAAGAGTTAACAGTAGTATGGAGAGATAAATCGTTTACCTGCCGGATATCGGAGGATGCCGGGAGTTGGGTCCCTAATTTTGCGGAAGATAATGTGTTAACCATTGAAGGAAGGGAGGCGCCTTCCATGGGTGGAGGTTTGTGCGTTGGTGGAAGTAGTGGTAATCATGGTGAAGCACAGGCGGAAGGAGTAAAGTCGCCGGTGGAAAGCGGAGGAGATGGTAAAGCTGCGGTGCCGGTGGCGGTTGAAAAGGTTAGGGGTGTCGAACAGTCTCCGTGCATGGGGATGGGTGTTGCATGCGTTTCAGAGCCGTCGTTGGGAAGTCAAGTGCAGCGTAACATGGGGGAGGCTGCTCCCAAGGTTGATAGGGCGACTGTTGACATTATTGGGGTCTCTCCGGTCTCAATCTCTCCTTCGAGTATTGGGCCGGCCCAATTAGATTGCTCCCTTCCCCCGAATTGGACCTTTAACCTAGATTCTTTTGGGCTGGGGTATAACAAAAGAAAAAGGGCCTTAATCACAAAAAGAAAAGGTCGTAAAGTCAGGCCCCCTTCAAGGATTAAAGTCAAGGGATTTGACCTGAACCAAAGGCTTCAAGAAGGGGAATCTTCCAGGTCCGACTCGGATGTTAGATCGAAAAAGCGGCGACCGAAGTGGGGAAAAAACGGTCAGGTTGGTGAGGAGATTTTGTCGGATGAGGTTCCAGATTCTTTCGAAGGTCTGGATAAAGGTGGGATTGACGATGAATTTGTGGCGGATTGGGAGGAAGACGACGGTATTGCAGATTCGCAATCTAACAGCGATGGGCTAAAGCTTGGGGAGGAAGCGTTGGAATTAGAAGCGGTGGTAACGGAGGGAATTGGAGGCATCATTGGTCTTGAGCTAAACAGATTCCGTGGTGAAGTCCGGGCGTCGATTGCCCGGGAAGAGGAGATGGTCCGTCGCCAATGAATTTGCTATCTTTCAATATCAAGGGGGCTGGTGGCTCGAAGAAAGCCGCTAAAGTTAGAGAGATCAAGAGGAGGCACAACATTTCCTTTGTCGCAATTCAAGAATCACAACTATGCGCCATGACGGAGGCGCAGGTAGATAAATTCTGGGATAACTCTTCCCACGATGCTGCTATAGTGAATGCTAACGGCAGATCTGGTGGTTTAATTTCTATGTGGAACTCATCGATTTTTCAGGTTTCTCTTATTATTAAAAATCAGAATTTTATTCTAGTAGGGGGTAAGGTGTTTGGGGAGGAAGAAATGACTTATGTCATGAATGTATACGCTCAATCTGAATTTACTCAAAGAAGGGTTCTATGGGAGGAAATTCTAAATCTCAAAGAGGAATTTGATGGGAAATGGGTGGCTCTTGGTGACTTCAACGAAGTCCGTATCCCAGAAGATAGATGTAACTCACAATTTTCTCCTGGGCACGCGATGACGTTCAATAACGTTATTGCTTCTGCTGGTTTTCTGGAATACCATATGGGGGGTAAAAGATTCACGTATATGTCTTACGATGGGTTGAAGCAGAGTAAGATTGACAGGGTTTTTGTTTGTGACAAATTCATGTCAAAGTGGTCGGGGGCAACTCTTACTGCCCTTGATAAAGATGTGTCGGATCACTCGCCGGTGATCCTCCTGACAGGAAATTCAAACTTCGGACCAATTCCTTTCAAGTTTTATAACAGCCGGCTAGGTGAGGCTGGGTTGGATGAATTGGTTCTAAGTGGGCTTATGGATGAGGGGCAGACCGGGCGCTTGGATACAGAATTTTGTCACAAACTCAAGGTAATAAAGGCGTTGATAAAAGATTGGAGGAAGAATATTGAGGAAGAAAATAAAAAGGGTACGAAAGAGGCTATGGAAGGGGCGATTAGACTGGAGTGCTTGGCTGCCTCTAGACTGCTATCTGATGAAGAGAGGAATATTTGGAGAGATTACAGATTAAAAGATTAGAAGATGGGAGTGGGATAGATTAAAAGACTTGAGGCAGAAAGCAAAAGTTAACTGGCTTACCAAGGGGGACGAAAATTCAGCATTTTTCCATGGTATAATAAATAGCAGGAGGGTGAGGAATAAAATAAATGGTCTAGTCATTGATGGGTGTTGGGTCTCTGATCCTGATCAAATTAAACAAAAGTTTGCTAATTATTTCGAAGAAAAATTCAAAGAGCCTCAACCGAGAAGACCCATATTGTCCGGGGAAGGGTTCAAGAAAATTTCGCAGGCAGAATGTGAGATGTTGGCTGCCAAATTTAGTAAAGGAGAAATCAGAGATGCGGTCTGGGAATGTGGGGGAGATAAATCACCCGGCCCGGACGGTTTCTCTTTTGCATTTATCAAAAGATACTGGGAGTTGTTTGAAAACTATATAGGGGAATTGTTCAATGAATTCTACACCCACGGCTCAATCCATGGGTCGTGTAATGCGTCTTTCATCGCTCTAATTCCCACAGTTTCTAATCCGCTTTCTATGTCTGATTTTAGACCTATATCGCTAATTGGGGTGATCGGGAAGATGGTTTCAAAAGTTCTTGCAAACAGACTAAAGATGGTCCTCGAAGGCGTAATTTCCCCCGAACAGTCGGCTTTTGTAGCTGGGCGAAGTATGATAGATGGGCCTCTTATCGCCAACGAAGTGTTCTCGTGGGCGAAAAAAGTTAAAAAGAAGATATTATTTTTCAAGGCTGATTTCGCGAAGGCTTATGACTCCATATCTTGGAAGTTTCTCATCAATGTGCTTCACCACATGGGGTTTCCAAGTAAGTGGAAGAACTGGATAATGGGTTTACTATTCACGGGTAGGGCCTCGGTGTTGGTGAACGGCGCGCCGACGTCGCAATTTCATTTGAAAAGGGGACTGAGACAAGGTGATCCTCTGTCTCCCTTTCCCTTTACTGTTGCGATGGAAGCGCTGCATGGGATGATGGTTAAGGCGGTGGAAGCTGGTACGTTCAAAGGGGTAAAACTTCCTAATGATGGTCCAGTCGTTTCTCATCTTCTATACGCAGATGATGCACTGTTTATAGGGGAATGGTCGGAAGAGAACCTTAAGAATCTTAATAGAATCTTGAGGTGCTTTAACATGGCCTCCGGTCTTGAAGTGAATCTAAATAAAAGTAATGTATACGGGGTTGGGGTTGGTGAGGCGGAGGCAAATGAGATGGCGGCTCTCCTTAAAAGCCAAAAAGGAGAGTTCCCGTTTATTCATCTGGGTTTGCTAATAGGTGCAAATATGAATCGAATGGCCAATTGGAAAGCGGTAATAGACAAATTCAATACTAGGCTTAATTCATGGAAAGCCCGGTTACTGTCATTTGCGGGAAGAGTCACTTTGGTAAAGGCGGTGTTGGGTGCCCTCCCTAATTTCTATCTATCATTATACAAAGCGCCCGCGGGCGTTATCAAAATTCTAGAAGGAATCCGAAGAAGATTTCTATGGGGAGGGGCGTCTAACAACAGGAAGATCAGGTGGGTTGCTTGGGAGAGAATTCTCAAACCAAAAAAATTAGGAGGCCTGGGGGTGGGAGATATTAAGGAAGTGAATTTGGGGCTAATGGCAAAATGGTGGTGGAAGTATAAATCAACGTATGATCACTTATGGGCTAAGGTGGTTCGAGCCATACATGGGGGAAAAAAGTACTGTAACATGATCCCGATTAAGAAATCTATGACAGGTGTTTGGAACAATATTGGTTCTATAAATAATGTCTTCCTCAAAATGGGTATAGATTTGAATAGTAGTTTTAGATGCACAGTGGGAAAGGGGGTCTCAGCATTACTCTGGAAGGATAAATGGATAAGGGATGACATTTTAAAAGATAAGTTCCCTGCTACTTATCATATAGCAGCAAACAAACAAGCGGCGGTGGTGGAGTGTTATAGGAATTTTAATGGTGTGATAGTGTGGGATTGCAAGTGGAAAAGACAACCGATCAGCAGGGCGGAAACAGAAGAAGTTGCTGAACTCATGGGTTTAGTTCAGACCCAAGCTATTAATCAGAGCTGTGATAAATGGGGGTGGTTTCTCGATGAGGTAGAGTCGGAATTTTCAGTCAAAAAAGTTAGGGAAGATATTGGTTGTAGGGCTTCTACCGTCACTACTGATTACTTGTTCGCTTGGAGTAAAATTGCGGTCCCGAAGGTCAATTGCTTCATATGGAGGGCGGTTGCGAATTCAATCCCTGCGATGGAGGCGCTAAGAAGAAGGGGAGTGAGGATCGGGGAGGGTAGATGCCTTTTCTGTGGCATTTATGAAGAGTGGACCGATCACATCCTCGCGTCTTGTTTGATCTCTAGATCAATATGGTGGCAGGTTTGTGTGTGGCTCAGAATCCCGGTGATAACTAACCCGGACTCGGTGAAGATGCTGTTGGATTATAGCAAGGATGTGGCGGGGCAGGTTTCAAAAAAAGAGGCTATTTACGCGGTGTTTCTTCTAACTTGTTGGAAGCTGTGGATCGCGCGGAACGAGAAGGTTTTCAATGGGAAGCAGGTGTCGCAATCCAAGATTATAGAAGAAATTAAGGAGTCCCTTTGGTGGATGTTGAAGAGATCTAAAGTCCCGGGCATCACGCTAGATAAGTGGAGTAGCTTTAGTGGTCTAGATTTCTCGTGATGTAGATGTTTTTGGTTTTCTTTGGGTTAGTGGTTGGGTTGCCCGGTCTGTTGTTGGGAGTTTTTCTTGTCTTGTTTGAGTGTTTGGTGTCGTCTTAGTTTCTTGCTAAGATGGGCATCCTTTTTGAATGATTAAAGTGTTGCTATTCAAAAAAAAAAAAAATATTAAAAGGTTGTAGATTAACATAGTAGTTTCATTAGGGAAGTAATATTCCCAATGAAAGTACAACAGTAGAGTTGGTAAGTAGTGGTTTAGTTTGATAATGTCATTTTCAAAAATTATATTGATAATGGGAAAAGTAATAAGATTTTTGTTGAAAAGATAGCATGTACAAGATGTAAGGTTTTGTTTGGTCCTGTCCTTTTCAAACACAAAATTGGTTTATATTTTATGTAACATTGGTTTATATTCACAATAAATGTATGATATTCTTTTTTACATTAACAAAAAAACGTAGTGCATAAAGTAAAATTCAAGGTTTACATTAAGATAAGTTCTTAAACACTGGGAATACATTAAGATAAAAACGTAGTGCATAAAGTAAAATTAACATCTTAAAAGCGTTAACATACAAAACTAGAAAATGGAATCAAAAGAGTAGTATGAATCACTTCCATGTTCGTCCTCCCATGGGTCATGTGACTTCCAATTATTAAATGTATCTTTATCCAATACCCAGGGGGCAGCATGGTTGGATATATCTTCATCTGCTAGATTATGATGTTCAATTGCAGGAAGTGTGTCTGGTTTCAAAACCAAAGGGTCATCATATTTTGGAATATCTTCATTTTCTGTAGTAGGAGGTTTATAGATTGAAATAATATCTTGTCCAACCTCCTTTGATGGGGTTACTAAATACTTATCTGGAACTGGGTTTGTGACTAAAATAAGATAAAAGCCCAAATTGTAATTCATACTAAAAATATGATAAATACCATAAGAATTTCAAAATATGTGAACCATAAATATACTAACCTTCGCAATCAGAACCAACATTTGGTGCATTTGTGAATGAGTCATGTATATCAGGTTCTAATGTGGTATTCTCATCCAGATCGTCCAAAGAATCAATAAGCGGGTTTAAGTTCTAAACACTAATGTTATTACAATTTGGAAGAGAAGTATTTGAAAATAAAATACTCCCAATGAAAGTACAACACTATAGTTGGAAAGTGGTGGTTTTGTTTGGTAATGTCATTTTCAAATATTCTACGCCTAGGGCACTTTCGACGCGTAGTAGGAATTTTCGACGCGCAACGGGAATTTTTTTTTTTTACCGTTTTATGTATCCAGATACCCCTAAACGAAATTTTAGATACCCCTAGATTTTTTCCTAGATCCGCCACTGTTGATAACGGGAAAAGTAATAATATTTTGGTTGAAAAGATCGCATGTACTAGATGTAAGGTTTTGTTAGGTCATGTCCTTTTCAAACATAAAATTGATTTATATTCTATGTAACCTTGGTTTATATTCCCAATAAAACTAAAATTATTTACTTTTCACAATTTGAAAATTAAACAATAGAAAAAAATGTATAGTAGTAAGGTGGTATTATATTACAAACCTATGTGAAAACCTGTAAATCCATTCTTATCATTAAACTTAAAACTGATAATAGAAAAATATTCTTAATATCAAGAAACTACTACTAGTACAACATACTAAATCCTTGGTTTGATAACCTAAACTAAAAACGACACAGTAATCAAAAGTACTAATGCTAAAACCAACAAAAAAATAACAAAGTTCTTAACTCGAATTCTGTTTTCCAATTGTTTTACTTCATTTTCCATTTTGTGTTTGTTCCTAAGTAGCCCAGGTATGATCTCCAAACTCCTTCGACACATTGGTGGATCAACCCAACCGAAAAAACGACATCTTGATTTCTGCAAAATGAAAAACAATAAGTAGAAATTACTATATTTTCAATTATATATGCAATACTAGAAAGAAGACCAGAATACTAATTGCGGGCATGAGTATAATTGGCGTCCAGGGTTAGTATCTGTCTAAGAAGTACGAACTATAGCAATTCTACCACACTCACATACACCCCTGTAAATGTTTCTTTGAGACATTGTGGCCGACGGATGAAAGACAAATTATGGAAAAGAAAGTTAGGTGAATGAAAAACAAGGTCATCAAACAATGGGTATTTAAAACATATATTCTGTGTACTTATGTATTTACAAAAAGACAAAAATATATATATTAAAAAATTTATGCAATCATTATTATGTAAAATATAGTAGAAAAAAAGAAAAAGTTAAAAAAATTATATATATTTCCAGCAATGAACAAAGTTTTAATATTTACATTAGTATAGATAAGAATTGTAATTAAAATTTCCAAAAATATGTATTCAAATTCGTTTAGTATATTTGTATATAAATCTTTTACATCACAAAGTATGTGTGAGAAAGAGGGTAAAAAAAATATTATATTCTTTTAAAAAAAGTAAACTAGGTACGGAACAAATATGGTAACACTAATGTAAAATAAATCTGCTAACACTAATGTAAAATATATGTTAACACTAATGTAAAATAAATCTGGAAAATTAGGCAAATAAGTAATTAAAAACATTGCATTGAAATTCACCGCTACATATGCCCATATGACAGCATGGTAACCAAACCAACTAACATATCCAAGTACCTATTACATCTATACTATATAATAAAGGTTTCTATGCCACATGTCATCACCACATTCATTTTCATCATCTTTTTTCCGTCTCTCTCTCTTATTAAATACATTTCTATTTTTAATAATAATATATTTTTAAAAAATACTAATCTATATATTATATTTATTATATTAATAAATAAATCTCTCAACATATTTTGACAAGTATATGTGTTAAGATTATATTATATTCCACGGGTTTATTCAACTCATTTAAAACACGAGCTTTCAAAAAATATATTTTTTATTACTTAATATATAATATTGTATTTATTCAGCCCGTGTAATACACGGGAATTTAACCTAGTAACTTTAATAAAACAAAGTTTTGAATGCCAATAAACATACATAAAGGTAACAGGATTCCCCACAAAAGACATAACATAGGTACTTAAAGACATAAAGAGGATCCAAACAAAATAACACAACATAGGTGCTGAAACTAATCAGTTGTTCATGGCATTCCAAAATAACAAAAGGACCTACTAGGCGTCTGGAGATACGAAGTCCTTTTTCTTCACAGGGCAATTGCAGGAATCATGGTAATCTCATTCATTATAGTAACGACATAACCTTCGATTCATTTTGTTCTTTTCAATGGCTTTCTCACCAGGGCCAACAAGTCGACGATTAGTACCACACCCCTTGTTTCTTATACCTTGTGGTGGTATCAATTCAGCATTAAGGTCATCAGCTTCACCAACCAACTCATGAATAACAGAAGACCTCCTACTTGCGCTAGACTCCCCAGGATGCTCATCCAATATATCCTTTTTTATACCCATTATTTTTTCAGCAAACGAAGACATACCGTCAACATTCCCCCATAAACGGTCAACACAAACATTAACAGAATCGATGACATAATTACGCAGAACAGCATGTTTGCTATTATCAACACCAAGTCTGGATGAAATGTTGTAAACACTGCTAGGTAAAATGTGTCGTGTCCAACGTTTAGCTACATATCGGTCAGGGATTTGCTTAACTTTGTGTATCCTAAAAACACAAAAAATGTGGCGTTAGGGATATCCAACACGGGTAAAACCCATACACGAACATTCATAAGATTTTTCATTGATATGAAAGTGAACCTACAAAAAAAAATTAATTATTGCAAGTTATAACGTAATGCGTTATAAAAACTGGTTTAAAATTAAAACGCAAACCTGGAACGGATTTACATATTCAGAAAGGTGGTCCATATGCGATATGGTATACACCTTTGATTGATCAAGTTCATCACAATTGGCTATGAAACACAGCATCATCCCTTTGTATATTTCTTTCTAAATATATTTAAAAACCTGCTAAGTGTAAATATCAGCTGCATGCGACTCAATTTCCAAGGATGTTTTCATTTCTGGCCTACTAGTACTGGTATTAAATTCCAAGATTCTTTGATTGTATCGTTGATGATCAATAGAAGTGTCAAAACACATAAAGAATTGTACTAGGGTATTGCCAGAAGTGGAATTCACTTTAAAAAGCGTGTTAGAACTCTCGCATCTTGAAGTAGTTTTCATCAAACAACACACAGGTAACTCACGAAAATACGCAGGGACCCAAAGCATACGAATTGCATACATTTCATTCAACCACACATGAGTCTCCAATTTATATTCTTTTAGAAGAGCTTCCCATTTTTCCTTGAATTTTGAAGGAGAGATGTAAACATTCCAAACTAACTTGTGAATTGATGCTCTGAATTTCGAATCATGTAGCAATTCTCCGGTAATCTATGTTAAATTTTAAATTTAACATCAGTGTAAAAATAAGTTGATCAACAATTTATATACATTAATCTTAAAAGATATATATATAGATATATATATATATATATAAAGTTGTGGACAGTCAGTTATCTCACCATATGTTAGTATTATAAAATCTTACACCAATGTAATTCGTCACCAAAAATATATATAATCTAAAACACATTCCTACAATTTATCTTACACCAATTTAAATGTATCAACAGCGTAAAAATCAGCTATATACAGTTAAATAATAATTATGTACATCTAACGTCAGTGTAAATATCAATCCTACAATTTATCTTACATTAATGTTAATAAAATTTAATATGAAGCTGTGTACACTTAGTTACCTAACATTTTTTTATGGCATGTTAGTTTTATATGAATTAAAAAAATTACCTTCGAAGGTAACTTCTTCATTATGTGCCACATGCATAGGCGATTAGCAGATCATGTGAAAACGGATGATACAGCAATCCTCATAGCTGGATCTTGGTCTGTTAAAACTAGCTTTGGTTGAATGATATGAACTTTAAGAAATGCTTGAAGTAACCACTGATAAGCCTGCGCGGTTTCGCTGCTAATCAACCCAGCCCCAAAGGTAACACACCTTTTATGGTGATCGATGCCAGTAAAAGGCATAAAAATCATGTTGTACCTGAAGAAAATTACAAATTAAAAGTTTAAATACAAAAAAAGGTTAAAAAATGAAATTCAAACTTGAACAAAAATATAGTAAAAAAGAAAATACTAACTTGTTGGCTGAATAAGTAGAATCAAATGCAAGCACGTCACCAAACATTTTATAGCTGATTCGGGATACATCATCCGCCCAAAAGATAGCCTTAATCTCACCATCATGATGTAAAAACTCGTA
Source organism: Smallanthus sonchifolius (assembly GCA_023525975.1). Taxonomy (NCBI): domain Eukaryota; kingdom Viridiplantae; phylum Streptophyta; class Magnoliopsida; order Asterales; family Asteraceae; genus Smallanthus; species Smallanthus sonchifolius. The sequence goes on from CM042034.1 coordinate 72,528,527, forward strand.
TGAAAAATTGGGGAGGTTGGCAGCACGTTCTTCCAATTTTTTCACCACCAACTTGACATCTCAATCACCAATGAACGTCCGGATATCACGACTGACATTCTTAAACGCATTCCGAGTTCCACTAACATTATGATGGGCCCCCTTAAGTGCAGCCTGCAAACGGTGGGCAACAGTAGGACCAATCTTATGTAAACTGAGTTTATGAATGAACTGAATGTCCTCAAAGTTGAGATTTTTTCCTTTTCTAGTAAGATCCATATTATTAGAAGAAATCAAAGCATGATTGTGTTTTTCAGCAAAGTCATAGAGGATGTAATTAGGAGTCCCTAATACAACTTTCAATCTAATAAGAGCCTTGCAATCACATACTTTCAACGTACTGGCTCGAGTAGGTACCAACGATTTGGGATCCAAATAATCAATCTTCTTCTTCTTGGGCACACCATATCTATTACACACCGGAATTCTATGTGTTATTTCACCTTTCCACCTCTTGTAGCCATTTAAATGAACACCAAAACCAGATAACTCGTCATATTGTTCATACATATTAATTACTTCACCCCAAGATGTATAAACCTTCCCAACTACAGGTTTTTCATTAGGTTTTATTTTAGGACACCAATATTTGGTGTCATTAGGAGTTTGATAGACAGCACAGGAATAAGAACCTATATAAACAATTTAACAGGTCATTATTCATTAAAAAATGATAAGACAAAAGCTACATAGACTATAAAAAAGCTAAAAAACTTGAGGGTATAGTATAAAAATATATTACTACACCGATGTATATTGTATAAATATATTTCTTACACTGATGCATAACTTACTAAACTGACAGTTTATACACAAATTAACACACGGTCACTGCTATAGTATCAACCAGACACTACACTAATGTAAAAATTTTAAACATGTTTCATACAGTGGATCAGTTGACAAACAAAACTTTATACACAATTTAACACATAAAATAATGATATAAAAAAATTAAAAAACTTAAAAACAAAAAAATTACTTGCACACAAAAAACAAAAATTTATTACACACAAACACTGAAAATTAATAAAACAAAAACCAACCAAAATCTGCAAAAACACAAAAATAAATTACAAACAAACACAAAATATTCATTACACACAACACATAAATTTATAAAAAAACAACCCAACACTAATCTTCTCTAAAGTTAAAAAAAATAGAAAACAAAAACAAAAAATAATTTGTTTTAAAATAGGCAAAAATAAAAAAAAAAACTGATTATCTATTTTAAAGGTAAAAAAAATAATATGTTTGCATTAAACACAATTTTATACAAACTGAAAAAAAATCCAACAATAATCTGTTTTAAAGGTAAAAAAACAACAAAACCTATTCAGTAACATGGAAAAGAAATAACTAAGAAAACATTAATATAAATTATAGTTTAAAAAACATGGAAAAGAACAATACCTTCTCTATCAAAACCAACATAACGCAATGAAGAATTGCCAAACAAAACATCAACGGTATCATCAAAAACAGGAGACCCATCTGCTTCATCTGGTGGGTTATTTTCGGGTAATGGATTTAGTATTTCATCTGTACAAGGACTCTCTTCCATTTTTTTCAAGAAAAATGGTGAGAAAGATGAATGGGGTTGATGGATTTTGGGATTAACGAAGAAGATATAGCACAGATACCTAGGGAAAGATGATGAAAGTACAGCAGAGAAGCTTCTTCATCGGTACAAAGATTTTGTGTTAAAAGTCCAAATTGCCCTTAAGAGGAGAAAAAGACTAGTGCAACGTGACAACGTCTAATTGGTTAACATGGGTTTTAGAGTTTTCTCATGAAAACAAGGTTTTGATATGAACACTCCCCTATATATATATATATATATGGATTTATTTATAAATGTAAATGTATGTATATATATAGTTGATCATATTAGTTAAACCATTTACACGATTTACAATTTTATAAAAAAAAATGGAAGTTATTACTTTATGAAATATTTATAAATAATAATTAGATTTCATGAAATTTATAAATACAATTTTTGTAAGTAATTAAAAAGGTTTAAAACAAATAAAAATTTAGAAATCAATCCCTCGGCTCAGTGAGACCTGTCTCACAATTCTTGCAGCAGATCAAACCTAATACCAGATAATTCTTACACTCATAGTTTCGTTTTCAGCAGTAGAATAAAAGCCCTATGATTCCAGACCCTCATTCAATCGAATCTCACATGTTTTGTTTAAGAAATAACTAAGGGTTTTCGGATTGTTCATACGATTAAAAACATGCTAAAAACATAGGTCGCGTGTTCGAGTCCTGGTTCTAACCTATTTGCATTTTTTTGGTTATTGCATTCTGTTGATTTCAAATAAGTGTTAAGATCATTCAGGTTCATTTTCTTCAGATCAGGACTCATAGTCCAGTTGGTTAAGGCGCTCGCCCTGGTCAAAACAGACCTGTGTTCGAACCATTTGGTCTACATTTTCTTTTTAAAATCAGTTTTAACACTCAAATTATTTTATAAAAATAATTTTATGAAACCTATAAACCCTAAGATTTATTTAGTACAATAACTAGCAAATTTGCAAAAGGAAACAAATATTTACTTATTTAATTGTTTTAAAATCCTTAACTAAAACATAAAAACCATTCTAAAATATAAGTTAAATAAAATGGTGGGTTCAATTATAAATCATTATATGATTATTTTAAACCCATTATTTTTACAAAATCATGTTTTTCCTAAAATAAATAATCAATTAAGGTTTAAAAATAATAAGTATTTAAAACATAAGTTTCTAATTATAATAATACCTATTTAGATTATTATACACTCCCTTTTAAAATCCTTTTCATAATAATAGTTAAATAGATAAAAAGATTTTTATTTATTTAATTACATATCTATTTAAACTAAATAGTTTTTTTATAAAACCTTTATATCTTATTATTCATAAACAAAGATCTTTTATTAAACGTTTTGCTTTTTAACCTTTTTTTCATATACAAATACAATCATGCATATTTTTACACCCGTCCTTTACATGCGATTATATAAACACTTGTCGTAAACAGCCAAGTCCCCACATCTAGTCAACCACTCCTTTACTCAATTCCTTTGTACAATAGGATTTCCCTAGTCGTTTGTGCATATAATTGATTTCATTCATACAATTTGATTATAGGTTAACTTTGTGGTTAACCTATCACTATGCTACCTGTTACTCGTGTGATCTACAAACAACCAATACATGTGAGTTTACATAGCCCCTTTTTACATTTTGCATATTTTGGGGTGAAACATGATTTGCATTGAAAACTATTTGCAATTACAATATACAATTCTACGTTATGATGATTTGTGTAATTTGTGCTTTACGCTTGAATGCTATGAGTTGAAACTACATATACATGACACACTCGTGCAATCATTAACTTTGTACAAGCCAACGATAACATTGATAGATCTATTGTGTTTGACAAACCGACCTAGGTAGGGTGATTGTTACCGACATTACATTAGGGTAACCTGCGTGTTATGCCTAAGACACAAGGATTGATTGTGCACCAAGTTTAATTATAGATTCTCCATAAATGCCTTATTTACCATGTGTCATATAAATTGTATACAACACTTGAAAAATACTTGAGATATTTAAACCTATGTATGCTCACCAACTATTTATAGTTGACCCTCTCATTTTCAACATGTTTCAGGTGGAAATGTTTGAAGTACAAGTTTATCACTAAGGAGCTTACGGACCTAGTGAAAAATAAATTGGAATTGTTGTTAGCTTTTGTTGTTTGAATAATATGTATTTGTAATTTTAAATAAGTTTAATAAAATTATGCAATTTAGTTGGATCATGAGCTTTTGAACAGTCTACATGTCCTGCCTCGACGTATTTTGCCGTCGGTTGGGGTGTGACATCACATGTTGTGACCATTGAAGTCAATGAGCTTCACAAGAGAGATATGGTGAGTTTAGATCATTGAATCTCATGGAATTAGGATGTTCTTATGGGTGAACCTATACTAAACAAAGGAGGGTACTTTTGGGAGGTTAAATGGATGTATTTAGAGTTAATTGGTATCATAAAACACAAAGGGGATGGAGGTATAGGGGTGGAAGGGTTGCAAAACACAAAAAAAAACCACAAATGCTTGTTGGGGGGGGGGGGGGGGGGCTAGCCTACGTTAAACCCCTCTGAGCTAACCCCCCCATCCTAGGCTGAATAGTCATAGTTTGGTGTTTGGGGTCGGTTCTTAAGGGTTGTTCTTATTGTTGTATATCATTACTAATGAGGTTTCATGGGGTGTTATGTGTGTAGGTAAAGCTCCAATCTAGCCTCAAGATGCTCATGAAGAGGAATTGAATTCTCATGAAGATAAGGTCGTGTTCCGGCCGGTGTTTAAACTTGACCTCCTAGTGAGGTCTTATGAACAAATGTTTTGGTCATTAAACAATGTTGTTAACATGTTGTTAGTTTGTTTATAATGTAGTAAGGTTTTTGATGATGTAAACTTCTATTAGTAGTGTCAGTTGGATGTTAAACTTGTTGTCGTTTTTATAAAAATCGTCGAATGGGACCAACTTCCACATTTATGTAAAAGTTTTTATTGGTTTGAAATTTCGGGTGTTACAACATGATATTAGAGCAATGGTTTAAGGGATTTGGGTGTGCGAGACACCAAACTCAAATTTATAATGCTCTTGATAAGGGTGGGATTAATGAGAATCCAATGAAGGCTTGACAGAGGCTTGGAGCTCAAGGTGAAGGTTAGTAATGATTAATGTTGCTAGTTGCTTTATTATGGTGACCAATGTGAACTTATATGTGCTGAAACTTGTCATGGGATTTGTTATATCGAGATGATGAATGCAATTGGACATATTACGTTACCAATCATGTCTAGACAGTATGATTAGTAAGGTAACATATGTAAGTGCCTTCATGATAACCATACAACGATGAACGCTGATAAAGAGTAAGTAAAGGTGGTTATATATGCACGTATGTAAGTATGTATGATTGTATGTCTATGTGTAGATAAGAGTGATACCTTGAGGTAGATGTCTATAGTTATATGTATGCAAGTATGATAAATCTCTTATTTTAAATCTCAGCCAAAGAATGGTTGATGCAGGAAACTCGCATATAGATAGGAATGTTGATGATAGAAATGGGAGTATGTAACATCCCAAAAATAAAACGACAGTTATAATAACGGAATAAACGAATGAGGCATGTCGGGTCGGGTCGGATGGGCCGGCGGGCTGGAAGGGGAGCCTCCCCTATAAATAGCCAAGGTCACCACCCATTTCTCTCATTTGCAACTTCTAGAGAGAGAAACCATAGAGAGAGAAAGTTGTTGGATCGACCCGAGATTTGAGTTCCTTAATAAAAAACGAACGTTTTGAATGTTAACAGGTTCGGGATCTTGACGTGATCAGACCTGAATGCGAAAGTTAGGGTTTTGCGAAGAAACAGATCGTGCGTACTTATCAAGTACGCATGGAGCAGGTCCTGCGTACTTATCAAGTACGCAGGAAGAGGACACTGCGTACTTATCAAGTATACAGGAAGAGGATCCTGCGTACTTATCAAGTACGCAGGAAGCAGGGTCTGCGTACTTGCTAGGTGCGTAGGCATCATGCAGGTTAAGTAAAGTCAGTATGTTTAGAATGGTTTAACCGTTAGAGTCGGGATTGGGTCTAATGTGTATTTAACTAATCAATTCAGATCAGAAGTGACGTTGTTGGGTCTTTGTTTAGGACAACCGAGACTAGCTTATAAGGTGAGTTCTAGAAGCCCTTCTTTAAATGTTTAATTAAATGTTTTTGGGCTAGTGTGCATACATACGGAATGATGTTTTGAAATAAGGTTTAGAAACGAGGTTTACGAAATGATGTTTACGATGTGATGTTTACGATATGACGTTTACGAAATGATGTTTAAGAGATGATGTTTATGAAATGTTTTGCCAAATGAAGTTTACGAAAGAGATGATGTTTTGTTGAATAAAACGTACAAATGCTTTAACTAAAAAGAGGTAAAGGTTTTATGAAAGTCACGAATGAACGAATCTGCCACGAGTTCCTATGGGAGCTAAGGTATGTATGTATGTATGTATGTATGTATGTATGTATGTATGTATGTATTGGCCTCACCTTACGGGGGGCCTTTGTGGCTGGCTAACGGTTGTACAACTGGTTGATGATGGGGTGACGACGGTCACCCATGGGATTACCGGGATCCCGATGGAAGGTACTATTCCTTATGGGGAAATAGTGCCTAAGTTATGTTCTGTCTACCTAGAGGTAACAAGCCTTAGGAGACATATGTTTGGTCTACCTAGAGGTAACGAGCCTTAGGAGACGTATGTTCGGTCTACCTAGAGGTAACGAGCCTTAGGAGACATATGTTTGGTCCACCTAGAGGTAACGAGCCTTAGGGGACCTGTGTGACGGATGGCTTAGAGGTAACGAGACTTAAGTTCATCCGCTGGTATGCGATGTATGGAATTGACGGTTACGAGAAGGCGCAGAATCGGTTCATGTTGACTTATGTTATGATGATGTTAAGTTATTGCATGTTTTATGTACGCTTTTGTTAAACAAATGTATGTTATGTTTTTGGCAAAATGTTTATGTTAAGGTTTTATGTAAAGCTAGAACTCACCAGCGTAGCTGACTTTTTAGTATGCACATTCAGGTTAAGGGCAGGTTATGATGATGGACGGTGATGCTTGGCAAGCGAGAAGAGTTACCCGGATGCAATGAAGACTGGCATCCCATTATGAGTTGTTTATGTTATGTTATGTATTTGACAATGTTACGCTTCCGCATGTATGAACAAGTTTTAATTATGATGAATGAATGATTCCGCTGCGTTATTTGATATTCAAGTTTAATAACTGTTTGTGAATGAGTAAATCCAACAAGTGAGGCCTCCCGGGTTTGGGGCCTTACAAGTTGGTATCAGAGCAATAGTTTGAGAGATTCGGACACTCTCAGCGTCTGAACTTAAACTGTGAATGGGACCGAAAGTGGATGCCAGTACGGGTAACTCGAGCCACAGCATCAGGTATGAAGGTAGTATATATTTACATGTGTAGTATGCCTTAGAAAGGGTTAGGTAAGGACTTGTGTTCAAATGGAATCACAAGGGTGGTCAAATAGAAATCGAAAGGTAGTGTAATGGTTAATTGCAGATGGCCAGTGTATATTAACATCTTAAAGTGCTTATTGAATTTTATTTGTTAACTAGCGTGATGTAGGATTGTGAGAATACAAGATGGTTCTGTTCTTAGTTGAGGTGGCGGAAACAAAATCAACTACACAATTTATAATCAAGTAAACACAAAGAATACTGATAAACACTGTTGTATTAAGCTTTTGTGAATGCAAAGATTACAAGTGAGAAACTCAATGAATAAGTATGACAAGCACTACTAGCACACTCAAGTCACACTTACAATGAAGTGGCAACTCAGTATTTATAGTAACTTAGAATCAAGACAGACCCTTGATTCTAAGGATCAGATCGAACACAAGCCGTTGATCTTGTTTATTAATTTACATTACACGTAAAGGCTAATCTAGTTAACTTTACTGAAACGTTTTCTTTATTCATGATTGTTTGCATGCTTGGAGAAGTGTATTATTGTCCGTCATTGGTTGACCTTAGCGGTTCCTTCTGCTTTGAGTCTGTCAGATGCTTTTGCAGAAAGGTGTCAGAGACGCTTGGCCTGGATAGTCAGCTGCAACGTTTGGTCTTCAGTGAATAAGGCTATCAGCTGCAAAGAGTGAAGGTTGCTGCTGGTAAGCCTATTAGCAGCAAACATGGATGACCGCTGCTGATAAGCCTATCAGCAGCAACTTGTACAGAGTGCTGCTGATAAGCCTATCAGCAGCAACAAATGTTGAATGCTGCTGATAAGCCTATCAGCAGCAACAAGTGTTGAATGCTGCTGATAAGCTTATCAGCAGCATTTGTACTTAGAATAATTTGGTAGCAATCAGTCTTTGGTTCTACAAACTCCCCCTAGACTGATGCAACCAAAAATTCTTCTAATCACTTTGCTGCTGAAGCTTTTGCATGTGGCTGACTATCCTTTCAACCTCATAGCCTCTTGGATCCTTGCTGGGATTGTTCAGTGGAAGTTCAGACAGAGTCTTGATGTCTTTGTGTTGCATTTTGTAGATTGCTTTGCTTGAACATCTCATCTGCTGCTTCTTTACATCAGTCAGTGTGAACTCATCCAAATCAGCATTGTAGGTCCAAGATACAAATGGAGAGTGGGACTTGAGTGGTTTGATGTTTATGATCACATCTTTGCTAGGGTTGAAGTAGTGTTTGATTGCTAGCACAAGACGTTTCCCACTCTCATTTGCAGGCTCATTAGCTTCACCCAGCTCTAAAATTCTTTGAAGATCAGAATCAGGTAGTTGCAGAACCTCATCAACAGACCTGTAAGTGGATCTTCTTTTCTCAGTTCTCCCCCTGAAGATCTCAAACACTTGATCTTGTGAATTGTGGAACCAGTTAACTATATTTCTTGAGTCTTCTGGTTTAGGAGTGGGTTTGGGTATCTTCAAGGGAGGCTGTTGATGAGTGGGAGCTGGGTGGGATGACTTGGACTTTTTGGGTGGAGGAGTGGAAGGTTTGGGGAGGAGAGTGGAAGGATGATGGACTGAGGAAGAGGTAGGTGAGGGAGAAGGCTTGGGTTTCTTTGTCTTTGGTTCATCATCTTCTTTGATAAGTACCCTTTTCTTGGAGCCCTTCTTCCCTAGTCTTTCTTCCTCATCCTTTTTAACTTTAAAGTAGAGGGCTTGCAGGTTCATGAAATTCATAGGACCTAGCCTCTTTCCACTATCTCCTCTGGCCTTAAGGAAGTCAATCATGACCTTCCTTTCTTCATGGGTCCTTTTATTGAAGGCAATGGTCTTTTTGGACTGTTGTTTGGCTTTTTCTTCTTCTTCAGCCTTTTTCTTCTTTGCTAACTGACCTTGCTGACCCATGAAGGCTCTGTAGATCTCTTTGTTTGAAAGTTTTTCAAGGTAGTCTTCATCCTCACCTTGAGAGATCAGAGCTTCAGTCCACTCCTCCCTTAATTCTTTTGCTAATTTAGAATCAGTGATTCTAAACTTAGCATCTTCCTTCCTTTTCTCTTTAGCTTCTTCTTCTTCTTCTTTTGCAAACTGTTCCTGCAGCTGTCTAGCAAGTTGTCCATCTTCCTCAACTTGAGACCCTGCAAGGACTTTTACCTTCATTTCATCCAGCTGTTTGGCATACAGCTGGATTGTCTGTTGTCTGAGAAGTATGGCTGCCTTTCTATCTTCATGCCTTTGTTTTTGAACCATCTCTTCAGCCAACTCTTCTTCTTCTCTTTTCCTTCTTCTCTCTTCTTTCTCTTTCTTTTCCTTTTGCAACCTCTCTTCATCCTCTTTTGTCATGATGCCCTTCCCTTTATTAACATTGGATGCCTCTGCTCTGGCTTCACTGATCACAGAAACAGCTAATTGTTGTGCTGTTGGGATCTCTGCCTCGGCTTCATTGGCAATTTGAGATGTGAATAGGGGAAGGTCATCGTCTTCATCAAGTTGATACTCAGGACCTTCTATTTCTCTCAGTTTTTCTTTGATAGTTGATCTTGACTCATAAGCTGCAGTGCAGATGTTAACTCGAGGGGAAACTGAGTCAGTGTCAGTGTCAGAGTTTGACACATATACTGCCTCAGTAATTCTTCCTACTTGTTCAAGTTTGGCTCTGACAGTATCTATCATTGCCTGGCTTTCAAGTGAGTTGACATTGCAGATGTTTGTTCTGAGTTGATAGATCTTGAGGAGAAAGTCTGAGGGCAGATGAAGGATGTTTCTGGTGTTGATGATGAGAGAGGAGCCGTTGCTGAGCAGAAAAGTGTGGTCAAGAGACTTAGTGCTCACCCAACCTAGCACATCCAAGTCCTTGACCAGGAAGGCATACAGGAACCTTCGAAGGCCCAGAACTTCTTCTTCAGTGAGAAGACTGCTCCTTGTTATTTCAAGATTGCTAGGAGTCAGTCTTCTTTCTGCGGCCGCCGAGGATTCAGGATAAGCTACCCGATGTGCTGCTTGTAGGAATCTTTGGAACCTGGGTAGATTATCCTCCATCGGGTCATGGAACCTGCCAATGGCAAGTTCAGCTGAGAGATCTGCTGAAGTGTTGATGCAGTCAGTTAGATGCAGTTCTAGGACTTGGATGGCATTGAGAGAGTTCCAGTTCAGCTCCTCTACTCCGCTGAACTCCCATCCAATCCAAAACCTCTCAGCTAATCCATCATACCCCCAAGCTAGAATAGAGTCAAACTCTAGCTTCTTTGAAGATTTGAAGATTTGGAGGGTAGTGGTTTGACCTATGATGGCTGCTGCTTGTGGAAGGATGCTGAATGATGCATTTGTTTGTTCTGTGTCTTCAGCATCATTCAGCATTTCATCGACAGCCCTGACGACCAACTGCCAGTCTTCAGATATTTCTTCGTCTTCGTTATCTGGGGCTGGCAGGTCATGAACTTGGACAAAAGCTGGCTTGTAATGTGAGCTTTGAAGTACAAACTGCTCTTGAATCCAGTCGTCAAGACTGTCTGTATCATCTTCCATAGAAACCATCTCCCCCTTTTTGGTTGCATCAGTAGACAGGTAAGCATCAGTTTGGGTGCCTACTGATACAAGAGAGGGAGAGGCTAGAGTTGGGCATTGATGGGCTTCATGCATAGCGACTTGGTGTCTTAGTTTGGACATTTCAGCCTCTAGCATAGCCACCCTGGCCGTCAATTCCATGTTATGAAGTTTCAGTCTGTCCTCATCCACAGTTGTGGAATCCTTAGACCCAGATGGGGCCGTAGGCCTAGCCTCAGCATCCCCATCACCCGCGGTTTCTTGGCGCCTGGGATTCCTCTCAGTGAAAGGAGTTTCCAAGGAAACACCCTCACCGTGAGTTGTCGTGGTTGAGGTCTTAAAGATGTTGTCACTGTCCTCCTGGTCAGTTGATGGACCAGCAGTAGTGACAGCCTCGTCCACATCCACTCTTTCAATACTCCTAGAGTGGACCTTCAAGGGTGAGGAACTTGGGTTGGGTGTTTCGGAAGCAAGACCAATCAGTACCTCCTTGATAGTGGTAGTTGGAGAAGGTACATCACTTTGGTCAGGTTCCTCTACACTTAAGTTCAGTGAAGAGAGGAATGGCTCGAAGGGCTGTTCTATGGATCCGGGAAGTGATCCTAATCCTAATAGAGAGACTTCCGAAGGAGTCTCCCTAGCAATGTGGCTTTCCCTTATGATATTCTCACTAGAATATTGTGATTCTGAGTGAGGGATGTTGGCTTGGGTTTGGGCCTTGGAGGCAAGAGAAGAAGGAGTTCTCTTGCCCCTCTTCCTTGTATACTTGGCTGCAACCGGGGCCCTGTGTTCCGGTTGAGCAATCAAACTGGGGGTGAGTAATGTATGTGCCTGTGCATCCTCAGTAGAATGCACAGGGGTTCGATCAAGGGGAACAGTAGGTTGAGTTTGTGGCAGTGAGGTGGAGGGTGTGGGATCAGTATCAGCTAGGTTTGCTGAACTGTCACCCTGGGCACTATGTGTGTTCAACATTGTAGATAACAATGGAACATCGACCCCTGAGAACTTTGATGAAACTGTTCTCATGCTTTGAAAAATGTTGTTCTTATGTCCCAGTATTGAGTAGATTCTTGCAGTTTTTGAAAGATCTTGGTGCTCAAAATTGAACACTTCCTGCAAGAATCTTGGGTACATGAAGAACTGTGATTTCACCCCTTCTTGAAGGTTGTATCTCAAACCTTCAAGAATGAGGTGGGAAAAATTGAAACCTGCTCCTGTTATCATACCGTGAACTGCCGACGCAAGTCCGGAGCTGAGTTGGTTCCAGCCACTCCTCTTTTGAGATATGCATTGGAGAAGAGTGTGGCAAAGATACTTCCATTTGGGACCCATGAGTGCCTTCTCTATCGTATACTCTGTTTGATTCCCAGTGTACCCTATGGATACAAAGGTCCTCATGTATACGTCTCTTGGGTAAGAGAGGGCGTCCCTTTCATCCTGAAGCTTGAGGTGTTGGCGGAGTTTTGCTTCAGTGATGATCATTTCCTTACCGTCAACTGTGCCTCTGATTTGAGGAGTGCCCTGTTCAGTAGAATACACGGCTGAGCTCCAAAAATCTTCCATGTGTGAAGTATATATGGTTGGGTTGACGGTTAGGGCATGGTAAATTTTGGACCGACAGAGGAAGTCGATCATACCGTCGAAACCTTTGGATTTCTTGCCCTTGATTAGGTATGCAGTTAGGTTGTGATATGGGGGGAACTTATCGTTGGGGTTGTTTATGTCTGCGCCTGCCATTGTTATGGATTCGGAGGGAAGAGAGAAAGGTGTTTGAATGGTGGTTAATTGTGGAGGGCTTTGAATGCTGTGGGGACGGGAGAGAAAGTGATGGGAGATAGGTTTGAAATAGAATGTGAAGAGGTAGAGGGATGATTTGAGTTGGTGATATAACGGCAGACGGGAAAAAGCAACTCTACTTGTACAGTACAACCTGTTTCACTTTTCATTGTTACAGCTGTAAAACACTCGAGCAGTCATGGTGAAGACTGACGATATTTACTTTTACAGCGGGTAAATGTTAATTTAGACTTAAGTTCACCCATCAGCAGCAAACTTGGTTGCTGTTGAAAGATAAGTCTGTCAGCAGCAAATTTTGCTGCTGAAAGGTTTAAAGATCCGCAGCAAAGGAATTGCTGCTGAAAGCCTTAAAGCTATCCGCAGGAAACATGTACCTGCTGATAACTTAAAGCTATCAGTGGCAAAACTTTTGCTGCTGATGCTTTTACCTGTCAGCAGCTGAAGGACAAAAATGCTGCTGACCCATAACTTTTATTTACAACAAGAGACAGAAAGGCACATTTTAAGGAGATACTTGAGATGGATTTTAATCAAAGTTCATCATACCAATTGATTCAACTAAATATCGGAATCTAGCTTCATCAAAAGGTTTTGTAAACAGATCAGCATATTGCTCATTTGTATGAACTTTGGTTAAAATAATTCTCTTTTTCTCAGCTTGATCTCTTATGAAATGGTACCTGATGTCGATGTGCTTTGTCTTTGAGTGCTGCACCGGATTGTTTGTGATAGAGATAGCACTCATGTTGTCAATGTGAATTGGAGTCTGCATGAAGGTCATTCCATAGTCAAGCATTTGATTTTGGATCCAGATGACCTGTGCACAGCAGCTTGAAGCTGCAATGTATTCTGCTTCAGCTGTTGAAGTAGAAACACATGTTTGCTTTTTGTATTGCCATGAGATGAGCCTTCCTCCAAGAAATTGACATCCCCCAGATGTGGACTTTTTATCCAAGTTACAACCCCCATAGTCACTGTCAGTGTAGGCATATAGATTGACATTTTCATTCTTTGGATACCAAAGCCCAAGCTTTGGAGCTCCCTTTAGGTATCTAAGGATGAAGATGAGACACTTTTGGAGCTGCTTGAAATCTTGCGCAGAGACAGACTGCAAACATGATATCTGGTCTTGAGGCAGTGAGGTACATGAGAGACCCTATCATTGCTCGGTACTGATGTTGATCAGTGTCTTGTCCTTCTTTATCCGGAGATAATTGATGGTGCACTTGCATAGGAGTTCTTGCAGCAGAGCAGTCAGTCATTTTGAACCTCTCCAAGATGCATTTGACATACTTGGATTGACTTATGAAGATTCCAGTTGGTACCTGTTTGACTTGAAGTCCTAAAAAGAAATTTAGTTCACCCATTGAACTCATTTCAAATTTGGAATGCATCAGAACTTCAAAGTCTTTGCAGAGCTTCTTTCTTGTAGATCCAAAGATAATGTCATCAACATAAATCTGGACCAACAAAATTTCGCCCCCTTCATCTTTGATGAAAAGAGTCTGATCAATGGCCCCCCTTCTGAAGTTGTTACTAAGTAGATATCCAGATAAAGTTTCATACCAGGCTCTTGGGGCTTGGTGTAAGCCATAGAGAGCTTTGTCCAGTTTTAAGACCTTATTTGGATGTGCAGGATCTACAAAGCCTGGAGGTGCATAGACCTCTTCATCAATCGTGCCATACAGAAAGGCACTCTTCACATCCATTTGATAGACCGTAAAGTTTTTGGATGCTGCATAAGCCAGAAAAATTCTAATGGCTTCCAGACGGGCAACAGGAGCAAAAACTTCATCATAGTCAATGCCTTCTTCTTGAGTGTAACCTTGAGCTACCAGTCTGGCTTTGTTCTTGACTACGATGCCCCTCTCATCTTGCTTGTTTCTGAAAACCCATCTTGTTCCAATGGCTGTTTGACCAGGTGGAAGATCAACAAGCTTCCAAACATCTTGTCTTTTGAATTGCAGCAATTCTTCCTGCATTGCTTCAATCCAGCTATTGTGCTTGAGAGCTTCATCAATCCTTTTGGGTTCCACCTGTGATAGAAAGCAGGAGAATAAACAAATGTTGGCTTCATGAGACTTACTTCTTGTCTGGATGCCTGAGTGGACTTGGCCAATGATGTTTTCCAGAGGATGCTCTTTGTTTATTCTCTGAGCAGGTATCACATCCAGCCGTATTCCCTCTTCAAGATTACTGTGGTTTTGATCAGTATTGTCTTCAGATGTGTGGAGAGGAGCTTGGAGGATTTGATCATTGTGTTCCACATAGTCAGCAGCATTAGCATTAGAGGCCTCTTCATCATGAATTGAGGAGGCTTCATTTAGGATTTCATTGTCAGAGAGATTGCTGCTTGTGGTGTTGGATGTACCGGCTTCACCTGCACTGGCTTCAATAGCTTCTGCTATTGATGGAGGATCAATGGATGGCCTTTTCATCCTGATGTAGGGACTGGGAAACTCCAGTCTGTAGTCAGAAGAAGAGGTTGAGGTAGAAGGTGTTGAGTTTGAAGAAGGAGGCTCCATATTTGAGAATATGAGGGGCTCAAATATCTGGGTGAAGGAGTCTATATCAAAAAGCCAGTTGGGACCTTTGCCTTGTTCACAGACAATGTGTTCCCTGCATTCCACATTAGCAGATTCTTCCACAATCCGAGTCCTATAATTGAACACTCGGTAGGCCTTCGATTGAGAGGAGTAACCCACAAAGTAACCTTCATCAGACTTTGCACCGAATTTAGGAAGAACTCCATGTGTGATGAGGATGGTACATGGACATCCAAAGGGCTTCAGGAAGCCAATGTAGGGAACTCTTTTGAACCAGAGTTCATAGGGAGTTTTCTGGAGAGGCTTAACAATAAGGACTCTATTCTGCACATAACAAGCTGTGCTTACTGCTTCTGCCCAGAAAGTAAGGGGCAGTTTTGAGTCAGCCAGCATAGATCTTGCTGATTCAATCAGAGTCCTGTTTCTTCTTTCAGCAACCCCATTTTGTTGAGGAGTTCTTGGAGCACTGTACTGCCTTTCAATGCCCTTGCTCTCACAGAAACTGTTCAAAGTGTGATTTTTGAACTCTGTTCCCTGATCACACCTTATGATCTTTACCTTTAGATTGCTTTGATTCTCTACCCTGAGAATATAGGATTTGAGAATCTCAGCAGTTTCATCTTTTGTTCTTAGGAAGAATACCCAAGAGAATCTGGAGAAGTCATCAGTGATCACCAGACAGTAGGAATTTTTGCCCATTGACATGACATTTGTAGGACCAAAGAGATCTATATGCAGTAGCTGGAGAGGAGTGTCATTTGTGTTCAATGTCTTGGGCTTATGGGAACTTTTGTGTTGTTTTCCCTTCAAGCAGGCAATGCAATGATCGTCTAGCTGGAATTCTTTGTCAGGAAGCCCTCTGACAAGATTGTCCTTCACTAATTTATTGATTGTTTTGATGTTAACATGGCTTAACCTCCTGTGCCAGAGAGCGGATTCATCAACTGATGCCTTTGACAGGAAACATGAAACACTACCAGATGGAGTGACTTCATTCATGTCAAGCACATATAAGTTGTCCTTTCTATTAGCAGTTAGGAGAATCTTCTCTGGGGGGTTTAGATAGGCCAGGAGCTAACACGAAACATTCTTTTTCAGTGAAGAGCATCCAATGCTTTTGATCACATACTTGAGAAACACTCATGAGATTGAAGTCAAGTTCTTTAACATAGTTGACTCTTTCAATACTCATCCTTTCATTGGACACAGTGCCTTGTCCAGTGATAGATCCACCTTTTGAGTCACTCCCAAAGGCAACATATCCTCCATTGAAATGTCTGAAGTTGGAGTGGATGGACCTGTTGCCTGTCATGTGCCTGGAACAGCCGCTATCTACCACCCAGGTGTTATTCTTGTTACCTGGCTGTCCCTGCACATGAAAGAAATTTTAGTTAGTGGGAGTGGTCCAAGAGCTCTCCTTTTTGAAGAAAAGAGTTCTTGGACATTCTGATTCATCATGCGTGCATTCAACAGCACCGATGATGATTTTGCTGACAGGAGCAGAGATTTTGGCTTTCCATTGCTTAAGTAGTGGTTTTCCAGTTCTCTTTTCTTTATCTGCTGCGGATTTGGCTTTGGCAGCTAATGAATTTGCTCTATCAGCAGCTGATTTTCCTGCTTGAGGTTTTGGCCTGTCAGCAGGGGCAGGTTTTGTTGCTGATGGCTTCAGTTTATCAGCTGCAGATGTTGCTGCTGAAGACCTTGGCCTTTCAGCAGCAGATTTTGCTTTTGCTGCTGAGGGCTTATTTGGAGCAGCAGCAGATTTAGTTTTTGCTGCTGACTGTTTTGTTTGAGCAGCAGCAGATTTGGTGGCTGCTGAAGGCTTTGCCTTTTGCTGCTGCTTGTATTTTTCTGCAGTTTCAACTCTTCTACTGGCTGCAGATGGCCTATCAACTGAAGTATGCTGATCCTTCTTTTGTTTATGCGCTGATTGAAGAAGGATCTGGTTGAAGGGGTTAAACTGACATTTTGCAGCAAAGTGGTCTGATTCCCCACATATGATGCAGGACTGCTGAACTTTGGGCTGCTGCTTCCTTGGTGGAGAAGAAGAGTTTCTGCACTGAGTTTTCTTGGTCGTAACTCTTCTAACCTGTTGCTGATTCTTCTGATTTGGCATGAACTGAGACTTGGAGTTTGTAGGTCCTGATGTTTGTCTCTTTTCAGTGTTTAGCTTTCTTCCACCTGGAGGATAGCTGATCCTTATCTGTTTGAATGGTACATGGGCAGGAACAGCTGGGAGAACAGTAGGGACTGGGACTCTATTCAGAACAGCTTCAGATGAGGCTGTACTGGTTTCATCATGGTCTGAGAGGGTTAACTCAGATTCTGATGAGGTAGTGCAGTCTTTAACAAGGGGTTCATCCATTGGAGGATCAAGATTTCTGTTTGCAGTGTCGAGTTTTGCAACATCGAAGCTTGGTTCATAGATGGCAACATAGTCAGCTGGATGAGGAACAGTATTGTACTGTTCCTTGCCATATCCAAGTCCTCCAAGCTTTACCTTTTCATGGACTTGAATATCTAGAAGTCTCTGAAGCTTTTTAGAAGAAAATTCATATTTTTCAACATGAACTTTCTGTTCTGCCAGATCAGCTCTGGTTGATTTAAGTTTTACTAATAGATCATCAATCTGAGTTTCAAGATTGGTTTGTTCATGTTTTAGAGATGAAATCTCTTTCTTAAGGCATTCAATTTTTTCTTTGTAAGTGATTTCAACCTTTTTGAACTCAGATTTCATTTGAATAAACTCTTCATTTTGATCTATAAGGTTTTGGTTATGTTTTCTATAACCTAAAACTTTATCAATGCAAGCTTGAGAGCATAGATGTTCAAATACCTGAGGTGGTATCTCTGCAGTGTCTGCCATAAGTGTTTGGTTGGAGGCAGGAACATCTTCATATTGAAAACTCCAGTCAAAGTCTGAAGTTCCAACATTTGCACAGGCTGCAGTCTGTGCTGGAGTAGTTCCTTGCTGCTGCTGCTGCTGCCTGGGCTGACCTTGGTAACCTTGTCTTTGATGGCTGGCACCCTGATTGGCTTTAGGTGCCTTGCACTCCCTAGCAAAGTGACCCATTTGGTTACAGTTGTAACATCGGATCTTGCTTTTATCAAGCCCAACTCTGGTGTTTGAGTTGTTGCTTGGAACTGATCTCCCGGTTCTAGAATAGAACCTTTTTGCTCTGAGGGAGAGCATGGCATATGAGTGCTGAATATCCATTTCTTCAAGATCATCTGGATGAAAGCATTCCAGATCCTCTTTTATGAAATACATGCTGCTTGAGTTGTCAGAGACAAAAGCAGTAGAGGTTGGCTGTTGAGGAGGTGCCTCAAGAAGAAATGGTGATGAGTTAGATTGTGAAGCCGTTGGGGTCTGAGGGTGAGTAACAATGGGAGGATAGTAGCTGCTTGCACTAGGACCGGAATGATCAGAGTGAAGCGCTGAGGAGGTAGTGGAGGAAGTGGTAGCTGATTGATAACTGGAGCTCCTTTCTTTAGCTTGAATCATTTCTAATTCATAGGTTTTGAGCATGCCAAAGAGCTCAGTCATCTGAAGAGTCTTCAGATTCTCTGTTCTTCTGATGGACACAGTGTATAATGTCCAGCAACTAGGAAGAGATCTTATGAACTTCTTGAGAATGTCTTCATTCTCCAGCTTTACCTTGGAGCACTTCAGTTCACCTACAAGATAGGTAAATCTGTTATATAAAATAGTTAAGGTCTCACCTTCCCTCCAGACGAAGTTCTCATACTGCTGCTTCAGTATGTCCCTTCTGTTCTCTTTGACTTCTTCAGAGCCAGCAAACATCTTCTCCAGCGCCTCCCAGAGATCCTTGGCAGTTCTGTAACTTCTAAAGTTGTGGAAAACTTCATTTGGAAGACACATTTGGATGGCTCCTAGTGCCTTGAAGTCCACCTCCATTTTCTTGATGTCCTCTTCAGAGTACTTGGAGGTTTCCTTCGGGACTTGTAGCCCTCCATCATCAGCAGAGGCCACCATGGGAATATATGGACCCTCCTTGATGGATCTCCACATTCCGTATTCCTGGTAACAGAAGAAGCTTTCCATGCGATTTTTCCACATGTCATAGTCTTCTCCAGATACCAACCTTGGTGGTCGGTTGATGCTGCCAATATCTTCAAAGCCATTACTCTGTGCCATTTTTGTTTTGATTTAGGACGACTTGTTCAAAGAGAGAGTTTAGAATAGAACCAGAGATGATTAAACAAATGTTAGTTTGTTTAATCTGAGCCAAAGCTCTGATACCACTTGTAGGATTGTGAGAATACAAGATGGTTCTGTTCTTAGTTGAGGTTGGCGGAAACAAAATCAACTACACAATTTATAATCAAGTAAACACAAAGAATACTGATAAACACTGTTGTATTAAGCTTTTATGAATGCAAAGATTACAAGTGAGAAACTCAATGAATAAGTATGACAAGCACTACTAGCACTATCAAGACACACTCAAGTCACACTTACAATGAAGTGGCAACTCAGTATTTATAGTAACTTAGAATCAAGACAGACCCTTGATTCTAAGGATCAGATCGAACACAAGCCGTTGATCTTGTTTATTAATTTACATTACACGTAAAGGCTAATCTAGTTAACTTTACTGAAACGTTTTCTTTATTCATGATTGTTTGCATGCTTGGAGAAGTGTATTATTGTCCGTCATTGGTTGACCTTAGCGGTTCCTTCTGCTTTGAGTCTGTCAGATGCTTTTGCAGAAAGGTGTCAGAGACGCTTGGCCTAGATAGTCAGCTGCAACGTTTGGTCTTCAGTGAATAAGGCTATCAGCTGCAAAGAGTGAAGGTTGCTGCTGGTAAGCCTATTAGCAGCAAACATGGATGACCGCTGCTGATAAGCCTATCAGCAGCAACAAATGTTGAATGCTGTTGATAAGCCTATCAGCAGCAACAAGTGTTGAATGCTGCTGATAAGCTTATCAGCAGCATTTGTACTTAGAATAATTTGGTAGCAATAAGTCTTTGGTTCTACACGTGATAACATTGGATTCCTTGTCTTATAGAACGAAATGGCAAGGAAAGGAAACGGAAGACGTGGTGGGGGCCGTACCGGTGGTCGTACCGACGGTCGAAGTGGTGGGCGTGGCAGGACCCCTGCGCGCCAAGAGTATAGTGAAGAAGGAAGTGTTCACACCGAACCGGCGGTTAGTGTGCATGGAACTGAGCAGACACTGGTTGAAGAACAACCTTTCACTTTTGAACCAGAAGTGAGAGCAGCTATAGCTCGAGAGTTCACCGAGTTGATGAAGACTTCTCTGCCAGGTCTGTTAGCTGAAGCATTGAAGAAGGTTAATGGGGAAGGTGGGTCTAGCGTGGCAACTGGTGCCCAGAACAACAAGACCAACAACGCACCGCCTGCACGCGGATGCGACTACAAGTCATTTAAAGCATGTGACCCACCGGTCCTCACTGGAAAGAAAGACGCGGTGGCTACGTTTGATTGGGTGATCCGTATGGAAGCTGCCATTCATCTGAGCGAATGTCGAACGGATTAAGTTGTAAAATTTGCTGCTGACTCCTTGAGAGAGGAAACATCCCATTGGTGGGAAGGTGTACGTCAAGCAAAAGGGAGCGAGGTTGTGGATGCGATGGTGTGGGCTGCCTTGAAAACTTTGGTGATCAATAATTTCTGCCCAAGGAACGAGATTGAGAAGGTAGAGAGGGAATTTCTGGGTTTGAAGGCCGGGAGCATGACGCACCGGCAGTACACCACACAGTTCAATGAACTGGCACGTCTGGTGCCACATCTTATCACGACTGAGGAAAGAAAGATTGCATGCTACATTCAAGGGCTGCCGAACCAGGTCCGCACCTATGTTAAAGCAAACGCCCCCACTACCTACGATTCGGTAGTAGAACTGAGCGGAGTGGTATTTGATGATATGGCGCTGAATGTCGTTGCCATTGAAGAGCCCAAAAAGAAGCTGAGTTTTCCCGCTAAGCGATCGGGTGGGAAGTTGTTTGGGGCTCGAGACAAACAGGCCAGTCTAGGCGAGATGGCAGTCTGTGAAAGATGTGGGGTGAGACATACGGGTGAATGTCGGATAGGGACAAATCTGTGCTACAAATGTGGCAAGACTGGGCACTACTCCCGGGAATGCAGGCAAGGCACTAAATGTTATAATTGTGGTGAAAGCGGTCATATGAGCCGGGAATGCACCAAGCCCAGAATGGGTGAAGCCGGGAAAGGGAAAGGCCCGAAAAAGAAAGAAGAGAGGCCCCGAGCAAAGACTCGTGCGTACGCACTGACGCAAGAACAAGCCAGGGCAGACCCCGACGTGTCGTCAGGTACGTTCTTCCTTGACAACACTTTTGTTTCTGTGTAATTTGATTCGGGTGCCAGTAAGAGTTTCATATCTGTGACTTTTTGTAAACGAGTGAAGTACACTGCGAGTAAGTTAGAAAGGGCCTTTAGCGTAGAAACCGCTGAGGGTAGGACTGCGAGAGTGACTGATGTAGTTGACAACTCCATGATAAAAATAGAAGGTCATAGGTTCCCTATCAGGTTGTTTGTCATGGTTTTGGGTGGGTTCGATGTCGTGTTAGGAATGGATTGGCTAACTGCCAATGAAGCATAAATTATATGTAAACGAAAGATAATCCGACTCAAGGCCCCGAACGGTAGCAAAGTCGAGGTTCTGGGAGATCGTGACGCCCTGATGCCTAACGTCATCTCAATGATCAAGGCAACAGATTACCTGAGGCGCGGATGCGAGGCTTATCTGGTGTATGTGATTGACAAGTGTAAGGAAGTGAAGGAACTAGACGACGTGCCCGTGGTACGCGAGTACCCGGAGGTGTTTCCAGAGGATTTGCCTGGGATACCACCCGACAGAGAGATTGAATTTTGAATCGACTTAGTACCAGATACCCAGCCCGTGGCTAAGGCTCCATATCGACTAGCACCATTGGAGATGAAAGAGTTAATGGAACAACTAGACGAGTTACTTGAGAAGGGATTTATCCAACCGAGCATCTTGTCGTGGGTTGCTCCGGTGTTGTTTGTGAAGAAGAAGGATGGTTCGATGAGAATGTGTATTGATTATCGCGAGTTGAACAAACGTACGGTAAAGAACAAGTACCCTTTACCAAGGATCGATGACCTGTTCGATCAATTGCAAGATGCAAGTTGGTTCTCAAAAATCGACCTTCGGTCTGGGTACCATCAGTTGAAGGTAAGGGAAGAAGACATACCGAAAACTGCATTTCGCATGCGTTATGGACATTTCGAGTTTCGCGTAATGTCCTTCGGATTAACGAACGCGCCCGCAGCGTTCATGGATTTGATGAATAGGGTGTGTCGACCGATGTTGGATAGATCGGTAATCGTGTTCATCGATTGTGACACCCAGCATTTCAGGTCAATATCCACATTTCATAAACGCACGTTCATAATTATTATTTCCTGATATTTTATTTTGACTAAGTAAAGTCAAGAAGTCTAGCAAAGAAGTTTGTTCCAAGTCTAGTAAACCGTAAAGAGTTACTAGAAAAAGTAAGCAGGATAACCCGACTTAATGCGAACGTAAATGGTTAAATAAAATAACCAGAAAAATATATATATATATATATATATATATTACACAAAATTTACGTTGAGCCAAGATTCTAATATTTTCTTCAACGAGCAATAAAATGGTTAAAAATTATAATACCGTGAAGAATCGAAACTGAATTAAATTACCCCTTTAAAACTCTAATTGATACTAATACCATAATAAATTAATATTTAAAAAATTGGTTATCATTAACCCCTAAACTACTTCTTGACTTTCTTGGCCGAGAGTCAGGGGAGCCATGCTCCCACTTGCCTGATTCACTTTGATTCAGATGAAAACCATACCCTTCAGTCAAAACTTCACCATTCCTTTCAAACCTTCTCTTTTCTTACGGCAAATTCCCAATTCCCTTTCAAATCGAAGTCCAGTTTTAAAGCGAAAATCACCATAATTCGGTGTCATAAGGAGAATTTCAAGTGTTCTTGAAGAAAACTCAACAAAAGAATTCAAGACTATCTTCTCTGTTTCTCAGAAACCATTCCCTGTTTGAGGTAAAAACTCGCTATTATCGCTTTTATTTTCTTTAAAAACCGTAACTAAACATACAAATCGTTCAAACGCAAGTAAGATAACAAGAAAACTGTGTCAAACTCAAGATTTGAACATAAAAATATACAGAGTGAATTCTGTAAATCAAAGTGCAGATATCGAAACTATAGTTTCGATACCTGTTAGTCAATCGAAACTGGGAGTTTCGATACCTATTGATCGAAACTAGGAGTTTCGATACCACTTATTCAATCGAAACTAGGAGTTTCGATACCGGTTGTTCTATCGAAACTAGGAGTTTCGATATCTATTTACTCAATCGAAACTAGGAAGTTTCGATACCTGTGTACAATCGAAACTAGGTAGTTTCGATACTATTCTTGCCAATCGAAACTAGGTAGTTTCGATACCTATTTCACTCAGTCGAAACTAGGAAGTTTCGACATCTGTTCTGTTCAATCGAAACTAAGAAAGTTTCGATACCTGTTCATCAGCCCATAAGGCAGTAACTCAGAACTATTTTTATAACAAAATAAGGTTGGAAAAACTAAAAAGATAATTAAAACAAAAGTAATCAGATCGGCCAAGTCAAGTGAACAATTTGCGTTTAAGACGGGTAGTCTTAACGTGTATGTTATCCTTGTGTAATTAGGATACGGATAGGCGAATCTGCCGTCATTCAAATATTTGCTAGCATTCATACTGTCGAGGTGAGTTTCACTAATCCCCTTTTTCTAAGTTTTTGAAATGATTTGGGGTGGAAACATACTTGTAAAAGACTTTTGTGTATAAATGAATGGAACTAATGATCTGACCGTATGTATGTATTGAGGGAACAATAAAGCGCTTAAAGTCCTCGTAATAAATTAGTAACCATTAGCTATGGATTTAGCCCGGGATTATATGAATAGTACTATTGGGGGTGACGCCTCCGGTCATGGTTAGTCGCGCTAACCAGGGGTCAAAATGGCCGAATGACCGCATATTGTCTTACTCGCAGAAAGGCGAGGGGAGGCACAGAAAGTTGGGGTTTGGTTACGGTCTCGTACATTACATACTATTTTGTATTCCTTGCAAGCTTACAAATGGGGTCAATAGATCGGATTAGTAATCATATTCATTGGTAATACATACAAAAGAGCTCTGATCAGGTTAAAATGATCAAGTTTTACGCAAAAGGGTTCTGATCAGGTTAAAGTGATCAGGTTTTACACAAAAGGGTTCTGATCAGGTTAAAATGATCAGGTTTTACACAAAAGAGTTCTGATCAGGTTAAAATGATCAGGTTTTACACAAAAGAGTTCTGATCAGGGTAAAGTGATCAGGTTTATCAAAAGAGTTCTGATCAGGTTAAAGTGATCAGGTTTTACACAAAAGAGTTCTGATCAGGGTAAAGTGATCGGGTTTATCAAAAGAGTTCTGATCAGGTTAAAATGATCAGGTTTTACACAAAAGAGTTCTGATCAGGGTAAAGTGATCAGGTTTAAAGTAAAGATTTCTGATCAGGTTAAAGTGATCAGGTTTAAACGAAAGAGTACTGATCAGGTTAAAATGATCAGGTTTAACAAAGAGTTTTGATCGGCAAAAAGATCAGATTTAAACATTGGGTTTATGATAACTCTTTATAATAACTTGTGAACTCACCAACCTCGTGTTGACAGTTTTAAGTATGTTTTCAGGAAATTGAACGTGGTCATCAGGTTAGCAATGTAGGTTACATGCATGCACGTGGATACGGCTTTTGGGAGGATTTCTCTTGTATAACTCATGGTCTTGAGTCATATTTGCGAAATCTTAAACATTTGTAAACTCAACTTGATATTTTGTAATGTAAATATTTTAAATTCAGTTATGTATCCAATTACATGTATGTGTTTGCGGTAATCATATGCTTTGGAAACCAGTGAAAGTCGCGCCTCGCGTTTCCGCCCTGGCGGGGTGTGACAGAACTTGGTATCAGAGCCATTGATTATAGCGAACTAGGTGTCTAAAACGGAACCTAGTCTATAATTAGAATGACTCACTAAAATGTTTTCATTGCATAAGCATTGCATAACCAGTCATCATGTCATGTGGATATTGTAGTCACAAGTATGTCGTCACATTCACACTCTGACCCCGTCTCTGACTCTGAATCCAACGAGGAACTTTCCGCCTCACGCCCTAAAAATCGAGTACAAGTTCGCAGCTCGACACCACCCAATGTCGCCCTGGGAGAACCGCCCATCGTCTACCGAAAGAAAAGCGGAGGACCAGTTAAGGTGCAAAGTGCTAGGAAGAAGGTTCGACTTCCGCGCAAGAGAAACCTGGCAGCCCGTGACCCGAAAGACTTGGAGACCGATGAGGAACCACCGAGGCAACGACCCTGCTACCACCCTACCGTGGGAACCATCCGTTGGATGCCTCGTACCCTGGCACGTTGGAGGGAGATGGAGAGCATCCCATCTACCTTTGAGCTTGGAGAGTCTTCTAACTCCCCAACACCCCTACCCCACACTGGGGAAGCCATAGAGCTCACTGTGCCTACCTTGGTAGCTCGCGTTCATACGCATGAGGAGCGTCTTGATGATCTCCTAGATGACATCCGGGCACAGGGGGATGCAGCCACGCGACTTCGTCAAGGGCTTGGATCTCGAGTTCAGACTCTGGAAGACCACACCCGAGACATACAAGGTGCCACAAACTATCTAGAGTTAAGAGCTGATATGGACTGGCAGTTCACTCTCACGGTCCGAGACATGGTGGAGGCGCTGGAGGAGAGGACTTTGGCTGCAGAATTTGTGGCGAGAGCTAGCTTTGTCATGGCGGGACTTGCCATGATGATTGGGTTGTACTCCCACTTCTTCTTTTAAACCTATTATGGGCGGGTTGTGCCCATAGTACATTATGTAGTTTAAAACGTTAGTACTGATGAGGTCATGTGAACCCATCTCTTTTGTATCCTCGTCTTTTGGGAACAATGTACTATGTATGTTTTGACTATGTATGTAATGGTTTATGTTGTAATGATAGTTGTTCATGTTTAATGTTGTGGTATCCTTATGTCATGATCTATCATTATTGATATATGATGTTGTTTCTTTTTAATTGACATGTTAGAAAGAACGTCATGGCACCTAAGCGTGGGACACCCCGTAACACTACTGGTGACAACAACGAGACAATTTCCCCAAACATGGAACAACTAATAGCACAGCGAGTAGCTGCCGCTATAGAGCAGTATGAAGCAAACCGAAATAGCGGAGGAGGTGCAGGAGGTAGCGGTACCGCAGGGGGTAGCGGTACAGCAGGAGGTTCCGGAGGTTCCGGAGGTAATAAAAAAATAAATAAGCCATAACACATAGTCATGATCCTAATTAATGACGTTATGACTTGTGATCCTGCAGATGCTCCAAATAGGAAGTGTACCTACAAGGCCTTCCTATCCTGCAAACCCCGCAGTTTTAATGGTACCGAGGGTGCAGTAGGACTAATGAGATGGATAGAACATATGGAGTCGGTGATTGATATAAGTGAATGCACCGCTGATTGTATAGTGAAGTATTCTACCTGCACGCTCACTGATAAAGCTTTAACTTGGTGGAATACTCAAATGAAGACTTTGGGGAGAGAGACAGCGTACCAATTGTCTTGGGAAGATTTGAAAAACATGATGATTGAGGAATACTGTCCTCGGAACGAATTGCAAAAGATTGAAACTGAGATGTGGAACCTACAGATGATAGGAGATGATGTAGCGGGATACACCGACCGCTTCAATGAATTGGCACTTCTGGTACCGCATATGGTCACACCAGAACATAAGCGTGTTGAAAGGTATCTGTGGGGCCTTGCGCCTCAAATTCGAAGCATGGTAACATCATCTAATCCAATAGATGCCAAGAGTGCTATAACTTTAGCATTCAAACTAAAGGATGATGCAGTACGTAATGAATTGTTTGTGAGGAAGGAGAATGAGGAAGGTAGATCTGGGGAGAAAAGGAAATGGATGGGAAATTCAAGTAACAAATCTGGAAAACAAGAGTTTAAGAAACAAGGAACTGTGAAGGCTTTTGCAGCCAACACAGTGGAAAGAAAGGAGTATGATAGGGGCCTACCGAGATGTAAGAGGTGTGGAAATCATCATACCGGTGTTTGCATCAAGTGTGGAAAATGCGACAAGTTTGGTCACACCACTCAAGCTTGTCGAACTAACAACCGATTGGGGAAAATTAAACCGGGATGTTTTGTATGTGGTGATCTAAAACACTTCAAGAAGGACTGTCCCAAGTGGAAGAATCAGAACAACGCTCAGGCACCAGGGAGGGCATTTGTGATGGGTGCAAGGGACGCACGCCAGGACCCGAACATCGTCACTGGTACGTTCCCGATAAATAATCACTATGCCTCTGTACTTTTTGATTCGGGTGCGGATATGAGCTTTGTGTCGAATGATTTTAAATCCTTACTCGGTATTAAGGCCAGCAAACTAGATCAACGTTATACAATTGAATTAGCAAATGGGAAATTAATAGAAACCGGAGAGGTCTTTAGGGGTTGTACTTTATGTTTAGAAAACCGTACATTCAGTATAGACCTTCTACCCGTCGAGTTAGGGATTTTTGATATTGTTATTGGTATGGATTGGTTAACCAAGAATCGTGCCGAGATAGTATGCTTCGAGAAGATTGTACGTATTCCCCTACCAAGCGGAGAAATTCTTTCAATTCAAGGAGAAAGGTGTAGAATGATGTTGAAGACGATAAACTGCATGAAAACTCATAAGTATCTACGCAAGGGTTATTGTGCATTCCTGGCTCACATCGTCGAGAAGAAACCCGAAGAACGTCGACTTGAGGACATACCAGTCGTCAGAGATTATTCGGAGGTATTTCCCGAAGACTTACCAGGAATACCACCATCAAGACAAGTCGAGTTTCGGATCGACCTAGTACCAGGAGCCGCACCAGTTGCACGATCACCGTATCGTCTAGCCCCTTCCGAGATGCAGGAACTGTCGAGCCAATTACAAGAATTACTTGACAAAGGTTTCATAAGACCGAGTTTCTCACCATGGGGAGCTCCGGTCCTATTTGTAAAGAAAAAGGATGGAACCTTTAGAATGTGCATTGATTATCGAGAGTTGAACAAACTGACAATCAAAAATCGGTATCCTCTTCCTCGAATAGACGATTTGTTTGATCAACTTCAAGGTTCCAGTTTTTATTCTAAAATTGATCTGCGATCAGGGTATCATCAACTGAAAATTCAGGAAGAAGATATACCAAAAACGGCTTTTAGGACTCGTTACGGTCACTACGAATTCCTAGTTATGCCATTTGGCTTGACTAATGCACCAGCTGTTTTCAAGGATCTCATGAACCGCGTGTGCAAGCCGTACTTGGATAAATTCGTGATTGTGTTTATCGATGACATATTGATATATTCACGAACCAAGGAGGAACATGAACATCACTTGAAATTAATCTTGGAACTACTCAGGAATGAGAAGCTTTATGCCAAATTCTCTAAGTGTGAGTTTTGGATCCAAGAGGTTCATTTTCTCGGACATGTTATCAATAAGAATGGTATTCACGTAGACCCATCTAAGATTGAAGCTATCAAAAACTGGGAAGCACCAAGAACTCTGACTGAGGTGCGTCAATTTCTGGGTTTGGCAGGATATTACAGGCGATTTATCGAGAATTTTTCAAAGATAGCCTTGCCTTTGACCACGTTAACCCAGAAGGACAAAAAGTTTGATTGGACTGATAAACAAGAATCAGCTTTTCAATTGCTGAAGCAAAAACTTTGCAGTGCACCAATCCTATCCCTTCCCGAAGGGACTGACAATTTCATTGTGTACTGTGACGCATCACACCAAGGTCTGGGATGTGTGTTGATGCAGAAAGAAAAAGTCATAGCATATGCATCCAGACAACTAAAAGTGCACGAAAAGAATTATACGACCCACGACTTGGAATTGGGTGCAGTTGTGTTTGCACTCAAGATTTGGAGACATTACTTATACGGTACAAAATGTACTATCTTTACAGACCACAAGAGTCTCCAGCACATCTTTAATCAGAAAGAACTTAACATGAGGCAACGTCGTTGGGTAGAACTACTGAATGATTACGACTGTGATATCAAGTATCACCCTGGCAAAGCAAACGTCGTAGCAGATGCCTTAAGTCGTAAAGAACGAGTTAAAACACTCCGTGTTCGTGCCCTAGAATTGACAATTCATACGAGTCTCACGACTCAAATTCGGATGGCACAACAAGAAGCAATCAAAGAAGAAAACAGTCAGAACGAAGCTTTACGAGGAATGATAAAGCAGTTGGAACCAAAGTCAGAGGACACTTTATACTTCATGAATAGAATTTGGGTGCCATGTTTTGGTAACTTGCGGGAGTTGGTTATGGACGAAGCCCACAAGTCCAGGTACTCCATTCACCCAGGTTCGGATAAAATGTATAAAGATCTGAAAGAATTCTACCGGTGGCCGAACATGAAAGGAGAAATTGCTATTTATGTCGGTAAATGCCTGACATGTTCAAAAGTAAAAGCAGAACATCAGAAACCGTCAGGATTGTTACAACAACCCGAGATACCTCAATGGAAATGGGAACAGATTTCCATGGATTTCATTACAAATTTACCCAAGACGTCGAGCGGGTATGACACTATATGGGTAATCGTCGATCGTTTGACGAAATCAGCTCATTTTCTACCCATCAAAGAAACGGATAAAACCGAGAAACTTGCAAAGCTTTATATCAAGGAAATTGTGGCTAGGCATGGAGTACCAATTTCTATTATCTCTGATAGAGACAGCAGATTCATGTCTAGAATCTGGAAATCGTTACAAGAAGCCATGGGCACACGTCTTGACATGAGCACGGCATATCACCCACAAACAGATGGTCAAAGTGAAAGAACCATTCAAACCTTAGAGGATATGCTCCGTGCGTGTGCAATTGACTTCGGTGGAAATTGGGATACTCATTTGCCACTAGCTGAGTTTTCATATAATAACAGTTACCACACCAGCATCAAAGCCGCTCCGTTTGAGGCTTTGTATGGTCGAAAATGTCGTTCACCGCTATGTTGGGCAGAGGTTGGCGACAAACATTTAACCGGTCCTGAAGTTATTCAAGAGACCACAGATAAGATTTTCAAAATCAAGGATCGTCTGAAGGCCGCCCGTGACAGACAAAAGAGTTACGCGGATAACAGACGAAGACCTTTAGAATTTCAAGTATGAGACAAAGTCATGTTAAAGGTCTCACCTTGGAAAGGAGTTGCAAGATTTGGCAACCGTGGCAAGCTTAACCCTAGGTACGTTAGACCGTTTGAAATATTGGCTAGGGTTGGCCCTATAGCTTACAAGCTCAAGTTGCCACAAGAACTAAGCAATGTACATGATACGTTCCATGTATCAAATCTCAAGAAGTGTTTATCAGACGAGACATTAATAATACCGCCTGATGAGATTCACATAGACGACAAGTTGCACTTCATTGAGGAACCTATGGAAGTCACAGATTGGAAGGTTCAGAGAACAAGGCGCAGCCGTGTTAAGCTGGTCAAGGTACGTTGGAATTCAAAGCGCGGCCCCGAGTATACGTGGGAGCGGGAAGATAAAATGAAATCCAAGTACCCGTCATTGTTTACAAAAACACCAAGTCAGAGTGACAAGAACTGAATTTCGGGACGAAATTCTCTGTAACATGGGGAGAATGTGACACCCAGCATTTCAGGTCAATATCCACATTTCATAAACGCACGTTCATAATTATTATTTCCTGATATTTTATTTTGACTAAGTAAAGTCAAGAAGTCTAGCAAAGAAGTTTGTTCCAAGTCTAGTAAACCGTAAAGAGTTACTAGAAAAAGTAAGCAGGATAACCCGACTTAATGCGAACGTAAATGGTTAAATAAAATAACCAGAAAAATATATATATATATATATATATATATATTACACAAAATTTACGTTGAGCCAAGATTCTAATATTTTCTTCAACGAGCCATAAAATGGTTAAAAATTATAATACCGTGAAGAATCGAAACTGAATTAAATTACCCCTTTAAAACTCTAATTGATACTAATACCGTAATAAATTAATATTTAAAAAATTGGTTATCATTAACCCCTAAACTACTTCTTGACTTTCTTGGCCGAGAGTCAGGGGAGCCATGCTCCCACTTGCCTGATTCACTTTGATTCAGATGAAAACCATACCCTTCAGTCGAAACTTCACCATTCCTTTCAAACCTTCTCTTTTCTTACGGCAAATTCCCAATTCCCTTTCAAATCTAAGTCCAGTTTTAAAGCGAAAATCACCATAATTCGGTGTCATAAGGAGAATTTCAAGTGTTCTTGAAGAAAGCTCAACAAAAGAATTCAAGACTATTTTCTCTGTTTCTCAGAAACCATTCCCTGTTTGAGGTAAAAACTCGCTATTATCGCTTTTATTTTCTTTAAAAACCGTAACTAAACATACAAATCGTTCAAACGCAAGTAAAATAACAAGAAAACTGTGTCAAACTCAAGATTTGAACATAAAAATATACAGAGTGAATTCTGTAAATCAAAGTGCAAATATCGAAACTATAGTTTCGATACCTGTTAGTCAATCGAAACTGGGAGTTTCGATACCTATTGATCGAAACTAGGAGTTTCGATACCAGTTATTCAATCGAAACTAGGAGTTTCGATACCGGTTGTTCTATCGAAACTAGGAGTTTCGATATCTATTTACTCAATCGAAACTAGGAAGTTTCGATACCTGTGTACAATCGAAACTAGGTAGTTTCGATACTATTCTTGCCAATCGAAACTAGGTAGTTTCGATACCTATTTCACTCAGTCGAAACTAGGAAGTTTCGACATCTGTTCTGTTCAATCGAAACTAAGAAAGTTTCGATACCTGTTCATCAGCCCATAAGGCAGTAACTCAGAACTATTTTTATAACAAAATAAGGTTGGAAAAACTAAAAAGATAATTAAAACAAAAGTAATCAGATCGGCCAAGTCAAGTGAACAATTTGCGTTTAAGACGGGTAGTCTTAACGTGTATGTTATCCTTGTGTAATTAGGATACGGATAGGAGAATCTGCCGTCATTCAAATATTTGCTAGCATTCATACTGTCGAGGTGAGTTTCACTAATCCCCTTTTTCTAAGTTTTTGAAATGATTTGGGGTGGAAACATACTTGTAAAAGACTTTTGTGTATAAATGAATAGAACTAATGATCTGACCGTATGTATGTATTGAGGGAACAATAAAGCGCTTAAAGTCCTCGTAATAAATTAGTAACCATTAGCTATGGATTTAGCCCGGGATTATATGAATAGTACTATTGGGGGTGACGCCTCCGGTCATGGTTAGTCGCGCTAACCAGGGGTCAAAATGGCCGAATGATCGCATATTGTCTTACTCGCAGAAAGGCGAGGGGAGGCACAGAAAGTTGGGGTTTGGTTACGGTCTCGTACATTACATACTATTTTGTATTCCTTGCAAGCTTACAAATGGGGTCAATAGATCGGATTAGTAATCATATTCATTGGTAATACATACAAAAGAGCTCTGATCAGGTTAAAATGATCAAGTTTTACACAAAAGGGTTCTGATCAGGTTAAAGTGATCAGGTTTTACACAAAAGGGTTCTGATCAGGTTAAAATGATCAGGTTTTACACAAAAGAGTTCTGATCAGGGTAAAGTGATCAGGTTTATCAAAAGAGTTCTGATCAGGTTAAAATGATCAGGTTTTACACAAAAGAGTTCTGATCAGGGTAAAGTGATCAGGTTTAAAGTAAAGATTTCTGATCAGGTTAAAGTGATCAGGTTTAAACGAAAGAGTACTGATCAGGTTAAAATGATCAAGTTTAACAAAGAGTTTTGATCGGCAAAAAGATCAGATTTAAACATTGGGTTTATGATAACTCTTTATAATAACTTGTGAACTCACCAACCTCGTGTTGACAGTTTTAAGTATGTTTTCAGGAAATTGAACGTGGTCATCAGGTTAGCAATGTAGGTTACATGCATGCACGTGGATACGGCTTTTGGGAGGATTTCTCTTGTATAACTCATGGTCTTGAGTCATATTTGCGAAATCTTAAACATTTGTAAACTCAACTTGATATTTTGTAATGTAAATATTTTAAATTCAGTTATGTATCCAATTACATGTATGTGTTTGCGGTAATCATATGCTTTGGAAACCAGTGAAAGTCGCGCCTCGCGTTTCCGCCCTGGCGGGGTGTGACATCGATGATATCCTTATCTACTCCAAGAATGAGGGTGATCACGCGTGTCACTTGAAGGAAGTATTGGAAGCTCTGAAGAAGGAAACGTTGTATGCTAAGTTCTCCAAATGCGCATTCTGGCTTAGGGAAGTCCAATTCCTAGGTCACATCATTAACCTGAACGGCATTATGGTTAACCCAGCAAAGATAGTGACGGTAAGGGAATGGAATATTCCTAAGACACCAACTGAAATCCGCAGTTTCTTGGGATTGGCAGGCTACTATCGGAGATTCATCCAGGATTTCTCGAAAATAGCTTCGCTGTTGACAAAGTTGACTCGGAAAGAGGTAAAGTATGAATGGGGTTCGACCCAATATGAGGCGTTTAAGGAATTGAAGGAGAGGCTAACCCAAGCTCCAGTCTTGGCCCTTCCCGAGGGCAATGAAGACTTAGTGGTATACTCTGACGCTTCGGGTCAGGGATTGGGATGCGTGTTGATGCAACGCGGAAGAGTGATCGCGTATGCGTCACGACAGTTGAAGATTCACGAATCTAATTATCCAACCCACGATTTGGAACTTGCTACTCTCGTATTCGCATTGAAAATCTGGAGGCACTACCTTTACGGGGTGAAGTTTACTATTTATCCTGACCATAAAATTTTGAAGTACTTCTTCGAACAAAAGGAACTTAATATGAGGCAGAGACGATGGTTGGAACTCCTGAAAGATTATGACCGTGAGATCATGTACCATCATGGAAAGGCAAACGTGGTGGCTGACGCTCTAAGCCGAAAGGATTTGCCTAATCCTATTAGAGTGAAAGCTTTCCAGTTGATAGTAACATCAGATGTGATGAGAGAAATTGAAAGAGCTCAAGATGAGGCACTTAAAGAAGAAAATATAAAGAAGGAAAGGATGATTGGCCAACAGGACAAGTTGGAATATAACACCCTTGGTGTTAGGACACGTTTTGGGCGGGTATGGATAACTATGGGTGGTGAGCTTAGAACCAAAATCTTGGATGAGGCTCATAAGTCTCGTTACTCTATCCACCCCGGTACCAACAAAATGTACCAAGATCCGAGGAAGGAATACTGGTGGCCTGGAATG
The DNA here is from genome assembly GCA_023525975.1 of Smallanthus sonchifolius. NCBI lineage: Eukaryota > Viridiplantae > Streptophyta > Magnoliopsida > Asterales > Asteraceae > Smallanthus > Smallanthus sonchifolius. The sequence continues at coordinate 72,562,968 of CM042034.1, forward strand.
AGACACGAAGTGACAAAGTACGTAAGCAAGTGCTTGACTTGCTCGCAAGTAAAGGCTGAACACCAGAAAACGTATGGAAAGATTCAACCACTGGATATACCGGAATGGAAGTGGGAACACATTACCATGGACTTCATAACCAAGCTACCTCGCACAGCTAAAGGTCATGATACCATTTGGGTAATTGTGGACCGTTTAACGAAGAGTTCTCATTTCCTACCTATTCGCGAGACGTTCTCGTCGGAAAGGTTAGCGGAAGTATTTATTAACGAAGTAGTAGCACGGCACGGGATGCCTTTGACGATCGTATCTAACCGGGACACACGATTCACATCGAGGTTCTGGAAAAGATTTCACGAGGCGATGGGCACGAGGCTTAATATCAGCATGGCATACCACCCGCAAACGGATGGTCAGTCCGAAAGGACCATTCAGACATTGGAGGATATGCTTCGCGCTTGTATTATCGATTTTGGCGGAAGTTGGGACAGTCATCTGTCGTTAGCCGAATTCTCCTACAACAATAGTCATCACACGACGTTAGGCATGCCGCCTTATGAAATGTTGTATGGGAGAAGATGTAGGACCCCGGTTTGTTGGGGTGAGATTGGACAGAAGGAATTAGGAAGTCTTGAAGTCGTAAGAGAAACATCGGAAAAGTTTGATCAAATCAAAGCAAGAATGAAGGCCGCTCAAGATCGTCAGAAATCCTACGCGGTTAAACGATGAAGGCCCATCGAGTTTGATGTTGGGGACAGAGTAATGTTGAAAGTGTCACCCTGGAAAGGGATAATACGATTCAGGAAGAAAGGAAAGTTAAGTCCGAGGTTCGTCGGACCATTCAGGATAATGGCACGGGTTGGTGAAGTCGATTATCGGCTAGAGTTGCCTGATGAGTTAAGTGGGATTCATCCTACCTTCCATGTATCACACTTGCGAGAATGTTTGGCGGATGAATCGGCTCACGTACCACTTACTGACATCGAGGTCGACAACAGCCTTAACTACATGGAAGAACCCGTGGCCATCTTAGACAGAAAGGAGAACCGTTTGCGTAGTAAGGTTATCCAATTGGTTAAAGTCCAATGGAAGCATCGAAAGGGATCGGAAGCCACTTGGGAAATGGAGACGGAAATGAGGGAGTCGTACCCTCAACTATTTGACTTATGATAGGTTTCGGGGACGAAACCTATTGTAAGGGGGTTGACTTGTAACATCCCAAAAATAAAACGACAGTTATAATAATGAAATAAATGAACGAGGCATGTCGGGTCGGGTCGGATGGGCCGGCGGGCTGGAAGGGGAGCCTCCCCTATAAATAGCCAAGGTCACCACCCATTTCTCTCATTTGCAACTTCTAGAGAGAGAAACCGTAGAGAGAGAAAGTTGTCGGATCGACCAGAGATTTGAGAAGTGTGTTGCTCCAGAGCTCGTGAGAAGAACCTCCGGATCAGAAACACGATTCAGGTAACGATCGGGCCTAAATCTGAGTTTTTTGTTCGTTTTTCGGGTTTTGGGTGAAAAAGTAACGTTTTCACGGATAAAACTGAAAGATAAACATAGATTTGAGTTCCTTAATGGAAGACGAACGTTTTGAATGTAAACAGGTTCGGGATCTTGACATGATCAGACCTGAATGCAAAAGTTAGGGTTTTGCGAAGATAAGTACGCACGGAGCAGGTCCTGCGTACTTATCAAGTACGCAGGAAGAGGGCACTGCATGCTTATCAAGTACGCAGGAAGAGGATCCTGCGTACTTATCAAGTACGCAGGAAGAGGATCCTGCGTACTTATCAAGTACGCAGGAAGCAGGGTCTGCGCACTTGCTAAGTGCGCAGGCATCAGGCAGGTTAAGTAAAGTCAGTATGTTTAGAATGGTTTAACCGTTAGAGTCAGGATTGGGTCTGATATGTATTTAACTAATCAATTCAGATCAGAAGTGACGTTGTTGGGCCTTTGTTTATGACAACCGAGACTAGCTTATAAGGTGAGTTCTAGAAGCCCTTCTTTAAATGTTTTAATTAAATGTTTTTGGGCTGGTGTGCATACATACGGAATGATGTTTTGAAATAAGGTTTACGAAACGAGGTTTACGAAGTGATGTTTACGATATGACGTTTACGAAATGATGTTTAAGAGATGATGTTTATGAAATGTTTTGCCAAATCAAGTTTACGAAAAGTTTACGAAAGAGATGATGTTTTGTTTAATAAAACGTACAAATGCTTTAACTAAAAAGAGGTAAAGGTTTTATGAAAGTCACGAATGAACGAATCTGCCACGCGTTCCTACAGGAGCTAAGGTATGTATGTATGTATTGGCCTCACCTTACAGGGGGCCTTTGTGGCTGGCTAACGGTTGTACAACTGGTTGATGATGGGGTGACGACGGTCACCCATGGGATTACTGGGATCCCGATGGAAGGTACTATCCCCTGCGGGGAAATAGTGCCTAAGTTATGTTCTGTCTACCTAGAGGTAACGAGCCCTAGGAGACATATGTTTGGTCTACCTAGAGGTAACGAGCCTTAGGAGACGTATGTTCGGTCTACCTAGAGGTAACAAGCCTTAGGAGACATATGTTTGGTCCACCTAGAGGTAACGAGCCTTAGGGGACCTGTGTGACGGATGGCTTAGAGGTAACGAGCCTTAAGTTCATCCACTGGTATGCGATGTATGGAATTGACGGTTACGAGAAGGCGCAGATTCGGTTCATGTTGACTTATGTTATGATGATGTTAAGTTATTGCATGTTTTACGTACGCTTTTGTTAAACAAATGTATGTTATGTTTTTGGCAAAATGTTTATGTTAAGGTTTTATGTAAAGCTAGAACTCACCAGCATAGCTGACTTTTTAGTATGCACATTCAGGTTAAGGGCAGGTTATGATGATGGACGGTGATGCTTAACAAGAGAGAAGAGTTACCCGGATGCAATGAAGACTGGCATCCCATTATGAGTTGTTTATGTTATGTTATGTATTTGACAATGTTACACTTCCGCATGTATGAACAAGTTTTAATTATGATGAATGAATGATTTCGCTGCGTTATTTGATATTCAAGTTTAATAACTGTTTGTGAATGAGTAAATCCAACAAGTGAGGCCTCCCGGGTTTGGGGCCTTACAGAGTGGGTTGGATCAAATCGATCTGTACATACTCCACATGGAGGTGATAGCGAGAATGTTTTGAATGAGGAGACCTGAAGGACAATTTCCGAGAATATAGCAAAGGCGTTTGAGCAAACATTGCCAATCTTCTCTCCATAGATACATAATGTTGTTAAGGTCGCGTTTATTGAAAGGGATAAGAAAGCTAAAAGTGTGGAGGATGCAAACATGGGAGGAGGTGAAGGATAATGCAAGGATAAGGAGAGGAAGCCTTGAGCTTACAAGGAGTTTATAGTGTGTAAACCTAAAGACTTCAATGGGGAGATTGACTTATTGATTAGTCAAAGATGGATCACTGAGACGGAGGCAACATTTGAAACTAACCACTATAATATGGAGGATCAAGTGACCTTTTGTAGTTAATCAAGTTAAAGGACGGGCTAAGGACTGGTTACAGAATCTTGTCAAGGAGAAAGGAAAGGGTGATGTAGAGGCTTTATCATGGGAAGAATTCAAATAGGTATTCCTAAAGTACTTTTGTCCACAAGCGTCGATGGACCGTATTACTGAAGAATTCCTACGCATGAGGCAATCGAACTAATCTATTGATGACCCTGCGGGAATGTTTTATGATAAAAGTTAGTTCTGCCTAGGGTTAGGGAGCACGAAGAAGATGAAAATTAAAAGATTTTACTTAATGCTTTTTGTGTACTATAGGGAATTTAGGCACATTCTTTTCTTCATAATCATTTTGTTAATAAAAACATTGTGTTCATCACATGGCAAGCCCAATTGGTTGCCTCTGGCCATAATCGTTTAGGCACATTCTTTTCTAATAATGAGCATCGCACCATCTTCATCAATGTTCTAATTTGTTGAGGGGTGTAACCAGCCGTCAATTGTCACCTAATTCCATTCTATTCATAGTATTCGTTAAAGACGAGAGAGGTAAATTCTCCCCCTCGATCACTTAGTATTTCTTTAACTTGTCAAAGCTTTCCCCTTTATTTCCCTGAATATAGACCCAATTTTTTCAAGTAAATCGTAGTAAATACAAGAACATACCTCTTCCCACTTTGAGAGATGAGTGTAATGGGTCCACAGATGTCTGTGTGTACTAACTCTAGCCTTTCAGTACATCGCCAATCAGCCTTATTTGGAATTGCAATTCTGCTTTGTTTCCCCACATTTCATAAACCGCCGTCTTACCATAGACGTGTGGTATATATCCTTGTATTGCATTGTCCTAATAGATTTATGAGCCACATGTCTAAACCTTTTGTGCCAAATGTGAGTGTTATTGCTTTCACTTACATGTAAATAATGAGCAGATGACTCCTTTCGGCTTCCATTCACCATAAACATACAATTTTGAGTCATTCTAGACTTCATAATTAATCCCTTTCTCGGATGATAAACACATCATTCCCCATCCTCTTTGACTATCTTGACCTTCCTTTCCTGTAGTTGACCCACACTAATCAAGTTTGAAGTCAGTTGAGGTACACAATAGACATTAGTAAAAACTTGAGTGATTCCTTCAATTGCAAACCGGATATCACCAAGTCCTTTCACCTCCAGCCTCAACCCATTGCGAAGTTTCACTGTGTGCTTGATGTTTTCATCCAAGTGTGTGAACCAAGTTCTCATACCTGTCATATGATTAGAACATGCATAATCAAGAAACCAATATCCTTTGTTTTTTGCAGCTTGATCTTCCATATAAGCCATAAGAACTAACTCTTCATTCTCATCAAATTCTACATAGGTGACACCTTTATCCTCTTGTGGACATTCAAGCTGAAAATGTCCCTTTTGGTGACACCTATAGCATTCAATTAATAATTTGTCGAAGTTACCCCGTCCTCGGCCTTGACCACGTACTCTACCTCTTCCAAAACCTCCTCTTCCTCTTCCATTACCGCGTCCATAACTGTATTCATCAACCTTCAAAGCATGTTTATCCACATCTTTGAGTATCAACTTTTGCTCATGTACAAGTAGTGAACTTTGCAGTTCATCCACCGATAGAGTATCCAGATCCTTAGATTCCTCAATCGTATAATGTAAGTGTGCGAAGAATCTTTTCAACTATCTTCACTTCTAGCATCTCTTCAACGATGTTTCTCATCTCATTTGCGGTTGTCATGAACATGCCAAAGTACTTTGTGTGACAACCGGCAATTTCAGGTCAATACGTGTCCTTGTATCAGTCATAAATTGCATACATCATATACGTGTTAGACTTAATTATGGTTAACAAAGTCGTTTAATACATAGCAAAGTCCATTTATATCCGGGTCACACGCAATATAACCGACACACACGAACGTTGGTGATAATTAATATTTATGTTTTAATAAATATTTCAAAATGATGACACTATTTTAGAACCCAAATATATGTGTGTATTTGTTTGTTTCAACTTAGTATTTATAACGCGCACCCTTAGCATTTAACCGGTATACTTTATTTTAACGTGCTATTTCGCTATACTAAATTACTAAACATATATCCAAATGTTAGTAAATCATTAAATATATATAAAGTATAGTTTTATTAAAATCGGTTTTAATAAAAAGTGTGATTTTTATCACATCTAACTTATACCCGCTACTGTCTTAATATCCGTTTAAAATAATTAATCTCTAATCATATTTTTATTCTTTTCTTCCATGTGTACGACTAACAATGATGGACCCCCTTTTTGTTGTAAATAACAATTTACAAAGATGAAACCATGTCATTCCTATTCTTTTCTTCTATTACGGCACAAAACGACCCCCCCCTTCTTACACGTTTCCTATAATATCTAGTCACAACAATGCTTGTCATCTTTTCTTAATTTGTTGTTTTCCTTCCTGCTTTTGGTTATGAGGAGGGCCCCTCCTACAACAAATCTAAGACCATCTAATTCTAATAATAATTCACTATGCCCATTCATTTCCCCTGCCAAGTTTACGGCTGAAAGGAGACAACTCATACACCTCCATTTTAATTCAAGCAATGCCATACTCCTATCACCTACATGAACTAATATTATACTCAACTCCACTATAAATAATCTCACTTAAAAAGACACTACACACGCCAAAACTCTCTCTAAAAATTGGTTTTGATCTTCTTTGGGTGCTACTTGTTGATCACGATTATTATCTCTTTTCATTCAAGTTTCAAGCTCCAAGTTTATTATCTCTTTTCATTCCTTCTTTCTTGCTTGTCTTTAGTAAGAAATCCTCCTAACTATTTATATTTTGTTCTTGTTTATGTTTTCTTTTACATATAAATGTCATGTACCAATTTTCACCTACAAGGACATATTCTTGTTGAATATGGAGTTTTCTATAAACTAAAAACTACCTGAGACTTATTTTAGTGTAAAAATATTAATAATAACTTAATATTGATTCTTGAACTAAAATAAATATTTAAGTTGGAGACCTTAGCATGTGTTAAAATATCTATATTGTTTCTTTTCAAGTTATTGGTATTTTAGGTAAACTTATAACAAATTATGAATATATATTATTACTAGTATTACTCGGGGTCTAGTTATGGAGTTTGAAATATATAAATTTTAAGTATTAATTTTTGGTAAATGTAACTATTTAAAATGACCAAGACTAGATTCTCAAATATATAATCTTATAAAAATATATATATGTATATACTTCGGACGTAAAACGAAAACCGGCATTATCTTAAGAGTAATATTCTCAAAGTTATATTTTGTAGAAATAATATAAATATTATTTTTACCAAAAATCATGACGTATTTCAAAAACGTTATTTTAAATAAATATATATGATATATTTACCATTCGCAACGAGTTACGACTCGGGTCGAGTCAAACCTTACTTTGAAAACCAAACTCTAAGTTGTCACCAAATTACTTATAGACATATACATGATCGAATTCATAATTTATATTTATTTTATGTAAATATATATTTTCGAGTAACAAATACATACCACCAACGGGTCGTCGAGTCAAAACATTTTAAACCAAAACTTACACACATAACATAACGAGTTGGGTGAAACTGTTACATGACCAACTTGCATGTAGAATCATTACTTAGACTTTAAGGTGTCTTATATATTCTAGGGCACGCATAGGTCGGTTTACTCTCGGACTTTTGCTACTTGCACGTTTCTAGTACTCACGCTTCAGGTGAGTCTCACGGCCCCCTTTTTACATATTTTCCTTTTGGGGGAGATTACATGCATACTTACATTTTCGTTGGACACAATTACCTTTATATGATTTCACATATTACATAAGTGGTTTACTTACCGTACTAAGTCCCCTCACAACTGGACCGTTAGTTCTTTCACAAAGCGTGGTGATTATGGATAGTACTATCGGGTTTGACAACCCCCACCCGAGTTAGTCGCGCTAACTTTAATTGTAGGTCAAAACGGGTGCATCATTAGCCTAAACACCCCCATGTATTCGGTAGGCATGGGTAGGGGCATGGGATTACAGTTACAGTCTAGCTTCGGTTTCAGTGTGCTTATGGTAATATTGTAGCATTGTCTGTACAACAATCAAATCATAGAAAGTCTTGTGGTCCATTACAACGATTTACTTTTACAATTAAAACCTGTGAACTCACCAACATTATTTGTTGACCCGTTTTACGCATGTATTCTCAAGTAATTGATATTGCTTGGAAATTAGCTGCATACTTGCATGGAGTCGCATTTCCACTTAGGGACACAATTACTTTTGGACATTTAGCATTACCAAATGTCGTATTTTGAAACTATTATTACTTCCACATTTGCTTCCACACTAAAAATTGAAAAACAATTATGTATTTTGAAATGATTTACTACGTATGATTTTCAAACCACTTAGTGGTCGTTCGATGTAATCGGTGACGATGATTTCCATGACCGTCATGCCCCGCGGTAGCTACCGCCGTGGTTGGGGGTGTGACAGATTGGTATCAGAGCCATTGGTTATAGAGAACCAGGTTGCATTTAGTGGACTTGGACTATAACCGTAGGCTCACATCATTACAATTACATTACATACACTTGCATAACTCACGTTAGGAGTATTCGGAAATTGCCATGTTGCAGGTATGTCGTCAGCATCCGACCCCATCCACGTGTATGCATCTGATGAGGACTACACCCCGTCCATACCACTTCCACCACCTGCTATGCCGCCGCCACCAGCAGGGACGCCACCCGCCACACCACTACATGTTGAGGTGTCCAGCGACACCACGGAGGAGGTTAAAGTGTCAGATGAGGAGATCCCTGACACTGATGAGGACCCGAAGGAGGACTGTGAGTCTGACCCAGAGCAGATACCAGAGAGCCCAGTTGAGGGCGATACAGGCGAGACTGCCACCAAGGGTGATCACACCGGATCTGGGGAGTCTGTGCCACACACGGTACTCTACGGACACTCCACTTCAGATGAGACTGTTGAGGCACCTGCAGCTGAGGAGGCTCCCATGGACGCCCACACCACCCCTATCGTTCACACCCCTAGTGGTGGAGCGAAGAGGCCAGCCGAGACTACAGGCACTACTACTGATCGAGAGCCCAAGAGGCCCCGATACGATGAGAGTTTCGGTTGGGTGACCCAAACCTTGGGAGATTGGGCATATGAGGAGTGGATACCTTCTACCCATGAGATTGGCGAGTCCTCCACCACACCACGACCATTGTCATACTATGAGGAGCCCGTAGAGCACACTATCCCTATCCTTGTTTCTCGTGGCATGCGACACGAGCACGATATGCAGAACCTGCAGGGCGAGATCAGAGCTCTCCAAGAGGACGAGAGGATTCAGACTGTGATAGGACGACTGGAGCAGGTAGCTGAGGTACAGTATGTGGAGATCATGGCCATTGGCCTTCTGGATCAGCAATTCACTCACCTGGAGGATAGGATGATCGCTCAGGAAATGAGACTATCAGTAGAGGAGCAGCAGAGGGCAGCTGCAGAGAGGAGAGTTGCTGCCTTAGAGCAGCGAGTAGTGGCAGCCGAGGAGCGTGCCACGTCTGCTGCCGCGCTTGCCACTATTTGCATCATGGTTGCTGCTGCTGTGATGCAGACTAGCGAAGTGGCACATTGGCGTAGATAGACCTATGTGAGTGGGTTGTGCTCACTTAGTGTAGGCATAGTAGGAAAACTTGTACTGGGGAGGTTTTGTACCCTCACCCATTTTGTTTCTTTTGTGAACTATGTATCAAGTATTTCCGTTTGATTATGTGCTCTATCTTATGGGCTATCTGTGTGTGATGATTGTGATTACTGTTGTGGTTATCATTTACGATTATTATTGTGATTGTTGTTGTGATTGTATGGTTGTTTACATTTCCTGTTCATGTGTTGACAATTATTTATGTATTGTCTTATTTCTTTTATCGTCTATGACTAGAAGAAAACCATGGCACCAAAGAGAGGACCTAGGCGTACCGACCATCGAACCACCGACACAACAGCACCCATGAGCTCGGAGGCAATCGAGCAGCTAGTGGCGCAGCGTGTGGCCGATGCGATCGCACAGTACGATGCTGGAAGACCCAGTGGGTCTGGTGGTGACCGAGAGTCCAACGGAGGTAAAAAGGATAGTTTGACTGATTGTGATCGTAAGGGTCACAAATTATGATTACGTGACTAATAACGTAACAACTATTGCAATACAGGAACCGAGGAACCTGTAAGAGGCTGCTCTTACAAAGCTTTCCTGAACTGCAAACCGCTTAACTTTCGCGGTAACGAAGGAGCTGTGGGACTAATGCGTTGGATTGAAAGATGGAATCTGTCCAGCGTATTAGTAACTGTGTTGAAGAAAACAAGACCAAGTATGCCACGTGTACTTTTGAGGGCCAAGCACTCTCCTGGTGGAATACTCATGCCCAGACTATTGGGATTGATGCTGCTTACCAAATCCCATGGGATGAACTAAAGAAAATGCTTACTGACGAATATTACCCACGTAACGAACTGCAGAAGTTGGAAGTTGAGTTCTGGAATCACACCATGAGTAGACCTGATGTGGCAAACTATACCACTCGTTTCCATGATCTTGCTCGATTGTGCCCACATATGGTCACCCCTGAATACAAGCGAATTGAAAGGTATATTTGGGGCCTCGCACCCCAAATTCAGAGCATGGTGACTTCTTCCAAGCCAGCCACCATTTCGGATGCAGTTAGAATAGCTCATGACTTGACAGATCAAGCGGTACGCCAGGGTGTGCTTGTGAAGAAGGCTGCGGTAGAGAAGAGCTATGATAACAAGAGGAAATGGGATAACAACCATGGCAAGACTTATGTGCCTCCAGTTCAGAAGAAACAAGAAACGGTTAAGGCCTTTGCTGCAGGCCCAACTGAGAAGAAGCCAAGAGGTGGGTATGTCGGAAACCTACCCAAGTGTAACAAGTGTGGTTTCCATCATCAGGGTACATGTGAAGATTCCAAGTGCCAAAAGTGTAAGCGTTTTGGCCATGCAACCAAAAATTGCCGAATGGCCGACCCTACCACCAACACGAGAGCCAACCGCGGATGTTTTGAATGTGGAAATACTGGGCACTTCCGAAAAGACTGCCCAAAATTGAGGCAAACTAGTGGAAACAACGCACGCGGTCGGGCATTTTCCATTGGAGCCAGAGAAGCCCGTCAGGACCCGAACATTGTCACGGGTACGTTTCTCGTTAACAATCACTATGCTTCTATTTTGTTCGATACTGATGCTGATAAGAGTTTCGTGTCTAACGAATTTAGTTCATTACTCGGCACTAAACCAACCGCATTAACCTGTAAGTACATAATAGAATTAGCCGATGGTAAATTAATCGAAACCGATGAGATGTTGCAAGGATGTACTTTAAATTTGGCGGATCACTCTTTCGACATAGATTTGCTACCCGTAACCCTTGGAAGTTTTGATATCTTTATCGGGATGGATTGGTTATCGAAGAATCAAGCAGAGATCGTTTGCCGTGAAAAGATCATTGGCATTCCTCTTCCGAATGGAGAAACACTGTCGATTCAAGGTGAGAGGAGCGACTCTACGCTAAGAGTCATAACATGTATGAAGGCCCGGAAGTACTTACGAAAGGGGTATCATGCAATATTAGCACACAAAACGGACAAGAAGACGGAGGAAAAGAAAATCAAGGATATACCGATCGTTCGAGACTATCCCGAAGTCTTTCCCGAAGATTTGCCCGGACTTCCACCGTCGAGGAAAGTCGAGTTTCGAATTGATCTGGTGCCCGGAGCTGTACCGGTAGCGCGATCACCGTACCGACTCGCGCCGTCGAAAATGCAAGAATTGTCTAACCAACTACAGGAGCTGCTAGACAAGGGTTTCATAAGACCGAGTTTCTCACCATGGGGAGCCCCGGTCTTGTTTGTTAAGAAAAAGGATGGATCTTTCCGAATGTGCATCGATTACCGGGAGTTAAACAAGCTCACCATTAAGAACCGATACCCCCTCCCGAGGATCGATGACTTATTCGACCAACTTCAGGGATCCAGTTATTACTCAAAGATCGACTTACGTTCAAGATATCATCAGTTACGGATCCAAGAAGAAGATGTTCCTAAGACCGCATTTCAAACTCGTTATGGTCACTACGAGTTCATGGTCATGCCGTTTGGGCTAACCAATGCACCAGCTGTATTCATGGACCTCATGAATAGAGTGTGCAAGCCCTACTTGGATAAATTCGTGATTGTCTTCATCGATGACATCTTGATTTACTCTCGAACTCAAAAAGAACATGAGCAGCATTTGAGACTGATCTTGGACTTACTCAAGAACGAGAAGTTGTACGCTAAATTCTCGAAATGCGATTTTTGGATTCGAGAAGTGCAGTTTCTCAGGCATGAGGTCAACAAGAATGGTATACATGTTGACCCATCCAAGATTGATGCGATAAAGAATTGGGAAGCACCAAAGACTTCGACCGAGGTGCGACAATTCCTAGGTCTGGCAGGCTACTACAGACGGTTTATCGAAAATTTCTATAAGATAGCCCAGCCAATGACGACCTTAACCCAGAAAGACAAAAAGTTCGATTGGGGCGATAAGCAAGAAGCAGTTTTTCAGCTGTTGAAACAGAAACTATGTTGTGCTCCGATTTTGTCCCTTCCAGAAGGAACAGACGGATTCGTGGTGTACTGTGACGCATCACACCAAGGTCTTGGATGCGTGTTAATGCAAAACGATAAGGTTATTGCCTATGCGTCCCGACAGCTTAAGGTGCACGAGAAAAACTACACCACCCATGACTTAGAATTGGGAGCTGTAGTTTTTGCACTCAAGATTTGGAGACATTACCTTTACGGTACTAAATGCACTATCTTTACCGATCACAAAAGTCTCCAGCACATCTTTGACCAGAAAGAGTTAAACATGAGGCAACGCAGATGGGTCGAATTGCTGAACGACTACGACTGTGAGATTTGATACCATCCCGGCAAGGCAAACGTCGTGGTGGATGCCTTGAGTAGAAAGGAACGAACCAAAACTCTACGAGTGCGAGCGTTGGGGATGACGATTCACACGAGTCTAACCACTCAAATTCGCGATGCTCAGTTAGAGGCACTCAAGGAGCAAAATCAAAAAAATGAGTCCTTGCGGGGTATAGACAAGAAGTTTGAGATCAAATCCGATGAAACTCGTTACTTCATGAATCGGATTTGGGTACCAAGCTTTGGGAACTTGAGGGATTTAGTAATGGACGAAGCACACAAGTCCAGATACTTGATTCACCCAGGCTCTGACAAAATGTATCAAGATCTCAAGGAACTTTACTGGTGGCCTAACATAAAGGCTGACATTGCCACCTACGTTAGTAAGTGCTTGACGTGTTCAAAAGTCAAGGCAGAATATCAGAAACCGTCAGGGTTACTACAACAACTGGAGATTCCACAATGGAAATGGGAACAGATCTCTATGGATTTCATCACGAAATTACCCAAGACATCAAATGGTTGTGACACGATTTGGGTTATTGTCGACCGATTGACGAAGTCTGCACATTTCTTGCCGATTAAGGAAACCGATAAGATGGAAAGATTAACCAGAATTTATCTCAAAGAGATTGTCTCGAGACATGGAGTGCCAATCTCCATCATTTCAGATCGAGATAGTCGATTCACCTTTAGGTTTTGGCAATCTCTACAAAAAGCATTGGGTACGAGATTGGACATGAGTACTGCGTATCACCCCCAAACTGATGGTCAAAGTGAAAGGACTATTCAGACATTGGAGGACATGCTTAGAGCTTGTGTGATTGATTTCGGAAACAAATGGGATACTCATCTACCGCTGGCTGAGTTTTCCTACAATAACAGTTATCACACTAGCATTAAAGCCGCACCATTTGAGGCACTATATGGAAGAAAGTGCCGATCACCATTATGTTGGACTGAAGTTGGAGATAGTCAACTTACTGGTCCAGAAATCATTCACGAGACAACAGAGAAGATTGTTCAAATTCAAAATAGACTGAAAGTCGCGCGTGATCGTCAGAAGAGTTAGGGTGACATAAGACGCAAACCGTTGGAATTCCAGGTTGGAGATAAGGTTTTACTGAAAGTCTCACCCTGGAAAGGAGTTATTCGCTTCGGCAAACGTGGTAAACTAAACCCAAGATACATCGGACCGTTCGAAAGGATTGGTCCCGTAGCTTACAAGCTTAAACTGCCACAAGAACTCAGTGGTGTTCATGACACTTTTCACGTGTCAAATCTGAAGAAGTGTTCATCAGATGAGACGCAAATTATACCACTCGAGGAGATACAGATCGACGATCAACTTCATTTCGTCGAAGAACCCGTGGAGATTATGGACCGAGATGTCAAGAGCTTGAAACAGAGTCGCATTCCCATTGTAAAAGTTCGATGGAACTCTAGGCGAGGACCAAAGTTTACTTGGGAACGCGAGGACCAGATGAAGCGCAAATATCCACAGTTGTTCGAAACTGCACCAATCACGGATAACACCAGCTGAATTTCGGGACGAAATTCTTTTTAACATGGGGAGTATGTGACAACCGGCAATTTCAGGTCAATACGTGTCCTTGTATCAGTCATAAATTGCATACATCATATACGTGTTAGACTTAATTATGGTTAACAAAGTCGTTTAATACATAGCAAAGTCCATTTATATCTGGGTCACACGCAATATAACCGACACACACGAACGTTGGTGATAATTAATATTTATGTTTTAATAAATATTTCAAAATGTTGACACTATTTTAGAACCCAAATATATGTGTGCATTTGTTTGTTTCAACTTAGTATTTATAACGCGCACCCTTAGCATTTCACCGGTATACTTTATTTTAACGTGATATTTCGCTATACTAAATTACTAAACATATATCCAAATGTTAGTAAATCATTAAATATATATAAAGTATAGTTTTATTAAAATCGGTTTTAATAAAAAGTGTGATTTTTATCACATCTAACTTATACCCGCTACTGTCTTAATATCCGTTTAAAATAATTAATCTCTAAACATATTTTTATTCTTTTCTTCCATGTGTACGACTAACAATGATGGACCCCCTTTTTGTTGTAAATAACAATTTACAAATATGAAACCATGTCATTCCTATTCTTTTCTTCTATTACGGCACAAAACGACCCCCCCCTTGTTACACGTTTCCTATAATATCTAGTCACAACAATGCTTTTCATCTATTCTTAATTTGTTGTTTTCCTTTCTGCTTTTGGTTATGAGGGCCCCTCCTATAACAAATCTAAAACCATCTAATTCTAATAATAATTCACTATGCCCATTCATTTCCCCTGCCAAGTTTACGGCTGAAAGGAGACAACTCATGCACCTCCATTTTAATTCAAGCAATGCCATATCCTATCACCTACATGAACTAATATTATACTCAACTCCACTATAAATAATCTCACTTAAAAAGACACTACACACGCCAAAACTCTCTCTAAAAATTGGTTTTGATCTTCTTTGGGTGCTACTTGTTGATCACGATTATTATCTCTTTTCATTCAAGTTTCAAGCTCCAAGTTTATTATCTCTTTTCATTCCTTCTTTCTTGCTTATCTTTAGTAAGAAATCCTCTTAACTATTTATATTTTGTTCTTGTTTATGTTTTCTTTTACATATAAATGTCATGTACCAATTTTCACCTACAAGGACATATTCTTGTTGAATATGGAGTTTTCTATAAACTAAAAACTACCTGAAACTTATTTTAGTGTAAAAATATTAATAATAACTTAATATTGATTCTTGAACTAAAATAAATATTTAAGTTGGAGACCTTAGCATGTGTTAAAATATCTATATTGTTTCTTTTCAAGTTATTGGTATTTTAGGTAAACTTATAACAAATTATGAATATATATTATTACTAGTATTACTCGGGGTCTAGTTATGGAGTTTGAAATATATAAATTTTAAGTATTAATTTTTGGTAAATGTAACTATTTAAAATGACCAAGACTAGATTCTCAAATATATAATCTTATAAAAATATATATATGTATATACTTCGGACGTAAAACGAAAACCGGCATTATCTTAAGAGTAATATTCTCAAAGTTATATTTTGTAGAAATAATATAAATATTATTTTTACCAAAAATCATGACGTATTTCAAAAACGTTATTTTAAATAAATATATATGATATATTTACCATTCGCAACGAGTTACGACTCGGGTCGAGTCAAACCTTACTTTGAAAACCAAACTCTAAGTTGTCACCAAATTACTTATAGACATATACATGATCGAATTCATAATTTATATTTATTTTATGTAAATATATATTTTCGAGTAACAAATACATACCACCAACGGGTCGTCGAGTCAAAACATTTTAAACCAAAACTTACACACATAACATAACGAGTTGGGTGAAACTGTTACATGACCAACTTGCATGTAGAATCATTACTTAGACTTTAAGGTGTCTTATATATTCTAGGGCACGCATAGGTCGGTTTACTCTCGGACTTTTGCTACTTGCACGTTTCTAGTACTCACGCTTCAGGTGAGTCTCACGGCCCCCTTTTTACATATTTTCCTTTTAGGGGAGATTACATGCATACTTACATTTTCGTTGGACACAATTACCTTTATATGATTTCACATATTACATAAGTGGTTTACTTACCGTACTAAGTCCCCTCACAACTGGACCGTTAGTTCTTTCACAAAGCGTGGTGATTATGGATAGTACTATCGGGTTTGACAACCCCCACCCGAGTTAGTCGCGCTAACTTTAATTGTAGGTCAAAACGGGTGCATCATTAGCCTAAACACCCCCCATGTATTCGGTAGGCATGGGTAGGGGCATGGGATTACAGTTACAGTCTAGCTTCGGTTTCGGTGTGCTTATGGTAATATTGTAGCATTGTCTGTACAACAATCAAATCATAGAAAGTCTTGTGGTCCATTACAACGATTTACTTTTACAATTAAAACCTGTGAACTCACCAACATTATTTGTTGACCCGTTTTACGCATGTATTCTTAGGTAATTGATATTGCTTGGAAGTTAGCTGCATACTTGCATGGAGTCGCATTTCCACTTAAGGACACAATTACTTTTGGACATTTAGCATTACCAAATGTCGTAGTTTGAAACTATTATTACTTCTACATTTGCTTCCGCACTAAAAATTGTAAAACAATTATGTATTTTGAAATGATTTACTACGTATGATTTTCAAACCACTTAGTAGTCGTTCGATGTAATCGGTGATGATGATTTCCATGACCGTCATGCCCCGCGGTAGCTACCGCCGTGGTTGGGGGTGTGACACTTTGTTACTGTCTCCCCCGTTATTCATTTCTACGGTTTCGAATTCCCTTCTCAGCCTTTGTAATTGGACACTTTTCACATGAGCATTGCCTCTGTACTTAACCTTCATCATGTCCCATAGTTGCTTCGCAATCTCCTTTTGAGTAATAGTCTTAAGAATGTTCTTATCTATTGAATAGAACATGTAGTTCAAGGTTTTCATATCGATAAGTTTCATCTAATCCGATTCTTTTCTTCTAGCCGCTGAAATCTGATCTCTAGCTTTTGGCTCTATGCATCCCACTTCAATTGCAGACCAATACTCCTTTGAACGAAGCAAATTTCTCATGATCAAACTCCAATGATCATAGTCTCCATCGAATTTAGGGACGATGAAGTGCTGCAATGAGTTTCCCTTAGTCATCTTGCTCTTCACTTCTTCGTGAATCATTCAATTATGATTTGATACCACTTGTTGTAATCAATCAGTACCAAAATACACTTGGTTTCCAATACAACGTAGAAAACGTTGTAGACCACCTGGCAACCAATGGGATAACAGCTATCCCAGGATTGAGAACATGGTAGGACCATAAGCACTCTCGTCTGTTCCTTTACTAAAATAATTGGCCTTAGGTGTGACAGGCCATTAGACAAAAGCGTGGTAGGTCCATCACATTATTGTACATTATTAGTGTGTTAGGTATCCATCGATATCAGATATTGGTATCCGTCGTTGTCAAGCCATAGAATTGGCTTATAAATAGCGTACTTATTTCCCTTGAGTCGATCATCGAACTCAATCAGCAACACTTGTAAAATTAAGTTTGTAGTGTGAGAAACCCTTGTACCTTGAAGGATATTGTTTATGAAAAACTATTTTTCATAATAAAACATTTTATTCAAAAATAAAATAAGCTCAGTCTTTTAAAAAATCATATAAGGGTATCCGCTTGTTATCCCCTGCAAAAGGTCAAGTACGGAGGTTAAAGCCAAGAGGTCGTATACCGGAAAGCTGAGTAGGGATTGGTATCAAGGGATTGGTACCAAACTATGGCGTTTTAAAAACTCGAATATTTTATCCAAAAATAAAAGTTTTCTATGACTGATCGCTTTGAAAAATCGGTACAAGATTGGTATGATCACACCCGCGCTACTAAACTTGAGTTAACAAACTTGTCAGAAAATCAAAAACCAAAACTTTCAGATTTACATAACGATATTTTGTGTGCGTACGATAAAATTAATTTGTTTGCAAAAGTTTCAATCAAAAAGTTTCACCAAATCCTGCAAGGAATTGAGAAAATAGAACAACGACTTGAAAAGTGTGAGGAAAATATAAGAAAAACCCAGAGTGAAATCAGAAAAGGCCTCAAGCAGATCTCAACTGAGATCCACGAAATAAAACCCCTCACAAAGAAAGAAGTCCTTGATCTCGTAAACGAGATAGCTCAACAACCAAAGCTGGTTGAAGAACAAGCTCTTAAACTTTCAGAAGACCTCAACCACAAAGTTCAAAGAGTTGAAAAACTCCTCCACGAAGTAAAAGGGTTAATAGGCGGATGAGCCTAGCTAACCAGAAGGTTAACCACGAGTACCTAGAAGCAGTTGAAGCAACCGAAGAAATCAAAACACCCTCGCTTGGGTTCACTAAGCCAACAGATCATAAAGGAAGTGTGGTAACACTCAGTACAACCATCATAAAGCAAAACAATACCCTTCTGTACCTAGTCACAAAACAACCTTGGTGGTTGTGGATTATTCCTATATCTCTCAAACCTTAAGCTTGTTGTTCGGTCAAACCTTTGGGCTGCTCTGACTCTTGTTGGTACCTTGACAGTTGTTAGGGTTGCAGGTCTTAGGCTCCAGTGTCTTCCTTCTAGAGCTCCCATTGTTCTTCTTTCTCCTGGGATAGCTGTTATCCCATTGGTTACCAGGTGGTCTACAATGTTTTCTACGTTGTATTGGAAACCTGTATAGCTTGTATTAGAGATTCTGCCAATCAATCCTACTGTTATTAGTAGGATGCTTTCACCGCCCTGCCATTCACTGTATCCATGGGTTTGTATAGCGACTTGTTCAGAGCAAATAACCCAGATTTCTCTGAAATGCCTAGGGTATATACAAGAACTTTCACATTCAGCGAACCAGGAGCTATGTACAGGTACTACCAAATCAAAGCTAACACAGCTCCCATCAAAATGGAAGAACACAGTATCTACTCAGGAATTGTAGCCAAGCTGGAGGCCCAGTTTGCAAAACAAGCAGTCCTGACCCTTAGAGACCTCCAGGCAGTACTGGACTTCAAATCCCAAGTCTGTCTTGCAAGCTCCTCACATGACAACTTTTGGGGAGACCATTGGCCAGACGTCAGAGAACAAAACAAGAAAGCCCGAAAACTACTCAACGAACTTGAGGCCCTATGCAACCAATTGGGCCGAATCCCAATCTAAGTCCAGAAGCATGTTTGTAGTCAAGCCCAATGGAGTCCAAGTTCTAAAAGATGACGCAATGAATGACGAATCTACTAGACAACAAAAGAAGCTTCATAATGCAGGAATGAAGGAAAAGTCATTATCAAAGGTTGTGATGATGACGACAGTGATGATGAATTCAAAATAAAGATAGAGATGCTTCAAATAGTAGCATCCTCAGCGAATCGTGGTGGGGAATCATCATCAAAACCAAAACCTTTTCATAGCGAGTTGAAAGATGCGCCGTATGAAAGGTTTACACAACCAAAAGATAACATTGAAAGGATAAAACAAATATACAAGAAAAGGTTTGGCTACCTTAATGAAGAAGAAAAAGCGTTACATACAACAGTTTATGAAGAGCAAGAAATGGAATACCCCAGGCTAAAAGAGCTAAGGGAATTCTATAACAATTTAAGAGACCAAGCAGCTTTCCCTTCAACAGCTGAATCGGGAGTCTACAACCCCCCGCCTGAACCAGTGATGGGACCCCCAGTTTATCCCCCATCAAGGGGAGGAGGAAGCACATACCCTCCAAATAAACAGCTCCCATATAAAAGACCAAGTTTTAAAGAAGGATATGGCGAGTACTACAGTTCTCAGTGAACTTTGCCACCAGCCATGGTGTCAACAGGAGCCATGTTAGTCTTTCCCCCTGACCTAGGCTTATGGGCAGATGAATTGATGCTTTATTTGATAATAAGGTGGGCCTTTTATAGCCGGACTCAATCAAAATCAAGAAGGTAAAGAACAACTTAAAATAGGAACATAAAATACTAATTCAAAAGCTAAAGACTCGACCTACAAACTCGGTCAAATGACCATTATTCTTGACTGTTATTCTTCAATAAAACCTTATTTTATGTAATCAAAGTAACCCGAGTTCATACTCCGAGTGGGTTCCTTTGAGTTATATAATATGTTTTCTTTTAAAAAAAATCAGTTCCATTAGTATTGAAATATTATATATAACCTTTTTCTTTTATAAAACTGGATTATATTTGAATGAAATATACGTAGTGTTCACTAGTTGATTGAGATTAACTAGGGGATTTACTCGCCTCGCGTTGCGGCGGCGTCGAAACGTACATCAACTCGAAACCCCCCCGGTTGCGGCGGCGTCGAAATGTATAGTAACTCGAACCACCCCGCGTTACAGCGCCCCGTCGAAACATACACGTTTCTCCGATAATACCAATACCATTTAGAAAATGAAACTGGTTAAAAACGTATATTATACAAAGTAAATGAAACGGGTTAAAAATGTATATTATACAAAGTATGAGGATGAAAAAAATACAAAGAGAAATGAAACGAGTTAAAAATGTATATTACACAAAGTACGAGGGTCAAAACAAAAATTAAAAAAATAATAAAAAATGTTTACTGTTCCTTTTAGTTTGTTTTTCAATATAAGGATAATATTGGAATTTGCAAATAAAATAAAATATTTATTAGTTTGAAAACCCCAAAAGGAGACGTCGAATTAATATGACAAAATTCTCAGGATGAACATTTTAATCATTGATTTCTCAAAAATAAATAAAAAAAAGTCAACTCCCCCAAAATGAACATCATTTTTTGCTGAGATACTACCAAAACTCGATGACTTCGCCGATGTCATGTGTCTTGGCCCTTTAACGTACACATGTCATTTTTCGCCGAAATACGTCCAAAACTCGGCATTTTGCCTGGATTGCATTCTAGGCGTTTTGGCCTACTTATGAACAAATCTCGACGTTTTCGCCTAGTTATGAACAATTCCCGGCGAAACGCCTAGTTATGAACAAAACTCGGCGAAACGCCTAGTTATGAACAAAACTCGGCGGAAACATGTTTTGGCGGTTTTGTCGAGATTTTAAAATTTTCCGTCGAAAATGACATGTGTAAGTTAAAGGACGAAACCACGTGAACTCGGCGAAGTCACCGAGTTTAGGTAGTATCTCGACGAAAATTAATGTTCATTTTAAGCTAGTTAACTTGTCTTTGTTTGTTTTTTTGAAAAACTTATCAAAAATATTCATTCAAGGAATTTTCCCAATTAATATCCTACCACGGTTAAGCTAGTTTGAACATCATAGTTAGCATGATGTTGTGCATGTATGCATGCATGTATATAAAATTTGGGTGGATTTGGTAGCAAAGGTGATTTAGGTAACCAGAAACTTAAAAGGGTCCTTATAAAATCCCTTTACAAACTACAATATCATAAATCTTCATTATGCTTTCTAACAAGTTAATATTTTGTGTTTCCGTAACACTAGCACTACTTGTTGTCATACTTTTGGCAACCCTCTCACCACTACCCCATAGAAAACCACCACCAAAGCCATGGTTAGCCTTATCTTTATACATCCAACAACCACAAACCGCCAGCATGCCAAATACGCGCACCTCAGCACCACAGGATGCTGGTGCTTTGATCTTCCATCGCGTGTTAACCGAAGAGCCGAAGAATACTTCAAGAGTCATTGGGAAAGCTCAAGGCTTCATCTTACCCGTTGAGCAATTCGCACACTCGGGATTCAACATTATTTATCTTACTTTCGACACACGTGAATATTCGGGTAGTGTTAGTATTAAGGCAAAAAACTCGGGTAGTGGTCGGACGGATGAACTTAGTGTTGTGGGGGGTACGGGTTCTTTTGCTTTCGTACGAGGAATAGTGGTTTTAACACAGAAGGATGATCGTGATACGAATCTTGTTGTACCTTATCATATTAAACTACATCTGAAGTACCCTAATCGGTCTAAATCTATACCGGGATGAGTTGAAACCTCGTATGGATGTTTCGGTTTCAACTTTTAATACATTTTAGGGAATTTATATGTACATCATGAGATTTTTGTCTATTTTATGCACCCAAATCAGTAAGAATAGACAATTGTTGAAAATGATTACTAGATTGGACCATGTAAAAGGTCATCTCAATAATTAGTGATTTTGGGAGCTAGCGTACCATATGGAATCATTAAATTAGTTGTAATCTATACTATAATAAATAAAGGTTTTTCATGTTATATGTCGTTTCCATAGTCATTCTTATTATTTTTTCTCGTCTCTCTTTTATTAAATGCTCATCTATTATTTAATAATAATATATTTTTAAATGAAAATGTTAATCTTTATATAAATAAATCTCCTTATATATTTAGACGATTATATGTGTTAACAGATTATATTGTATTTTACGGGTTTATTCAACCTGTGTAAAACACGAGGTTTTAAAAATAAAATTTTTATTACTTAATATATAATATTATATTTATTCAACTCTTATGTAATACACGAGATTTTAACCTAGTATAATAATATATTAAAGAACAATTTGCGTCATGGTTAATATTATTATAGACTATAAATTGATAAAGTTAATTATATGAGCTATAATGATCCGGTGGAACAATATTAAATATTTTTTAGAAAATTATATATACTTTTTGAACAATAAACACACAAAGCACGATCAAAGATTTAAAATCACGTGTTTCCTGTTGGTAATCAAGAGCAATACAAATTGAACATGAAGAGCAAGATTGATACACAAACTGAATTTGATTATGATTTGTGATCACAACAATCTGTTTGATATCGCTCCTTACTTGTAAATCTTGAACCGGTGCCTTCCAAAACAAGCGACGTTTAGTAAACATCGTTCATACCCTAATTGGCACTAATTACAATTAGACCCTTACATAATTTAATATGACACTTTGACTCATAAACCTCGTTTACAATAAAGACTCCCCCTATACTTGGAATAACATAACAAGTTTAGTTTAAAACCCATACTCCCCTTAAACTAAACTTAGTTTAAGTGAGGTCTTCATCCTTTAAGATCCGGTTTGCCATCACAGCAGTGTTGGTTCATCATCCTCGTGTCGGATCAAGTTTGACTCCTCCTTATTCTCTCATTTTGGGCATTCATGCTTGAAATGTCCAAGTTCATTACACTTGAAATATTTTATCTGATCTTTGTTCTGATGGACTTGATTTCCACTTTTATTCCTCCATGATTTCCGTTTTTTGCCTCCATCACATTCTTTGTTGTCTTGATTTGAATTTTCATGACCGCAACGTTCACATATATGTTCTTTGACTTTCTCATTTCCACCTTTTTAGTGAGTAAGAGTTTGTCATGCATATCTTCATCCTTGATTTGCGTTTTGGTGCATTCCTCGAAAGCCTTTAATCTTCTAATGGCTTCATGGAATGACATCGTATAAAGATCAATAAATTGCTCAATTGCAGCAATAATCTGAATGAATTTTGCTTAGGGGCTTCGTATTAAGCCCCTTGGACCCCCCACTGAAACCCCCACTACTTAGGGGCTTCGCCCCTAAGAACTAATGAGGTTCCTAAATACTTAAAATCATAATAAACTCAAACAAACATGCACTCCGCACCCCATAACTTGTTCGATGTACATTATGATTCACCTTGTTCAACAAGTCAATCCAGTTACACTAAAATATTTAACAGCTTGTAAATACGTAGAGTTTAACGTGTCTTATAAAACCCTAAAGTTGTCATGTAATCCATTGTTTCAAGAGTGGATGATAAAGATTTGCTCTTAATTCTTATTCATAATGAAAGTCTATGCCAACTAATGATATTCTTTTGTTACATTCTTATAATATGATTCTATCATGTATTCTTTTCGCTATTACAAACAACTATCTCTATACAAATCAAAACATGGTTACAAAGATGCCTATTATTATTCCGCTACAAGTTATAACAAGTGTTGATTCGATCCTAACAAATGGTATCACGTGGTGAATACCGGTGATCACAATTTCCACATATTCATGTAGAAGTTATTGTCTAGGAGTTTATGAGTGTTAATAGTGGATTAGTGGTAATATTTTGTCGTTGGTTATTTCTTTGTAAGACATTAAATAACAAAGTGGGTCTTTTAATTGAGAAGAAATGAATTAAGCTCCTAAATCTCCCAAATATTCTCTCTATTATCTTCTAATCTTCTCATCCCAATAAGTTAAGTGGGCCGAAAGTATGAAAGGAAATGAAGATAGACTTGTTGGGCTTGGGCCTAAAGATTGAATAGGTGGGAGGGCTTAAACCCTAGCCTCCTTTGATTCAGCCTCCATTCTTGCATTCAAACCCCATTTTCATTTAGAGAGAGAAAGTGCTAGAAGTTGCCTCTTGATGCTTAAGATCTGCTTCAAATCCTTTCTCCGGTGTTAGAGAAGAAGATTACATGAAGAAACGTCCAAATTTAGATTGATTAGAAAGCGGCCTAACTTAGTCCTTACGTTCAGAGTTAGTAAACCGACGATCAAGTGAATTCTAGACCACTTTTATGCCTACTTTAGAAAGCAACCTAACTTAGGCCTTACGTTCAGACTTAGTTATCCGACCATCATGTGAATTCTATACCACTTTTATGCCTTATTTTGGGGGTGGTGTGCATACTGTATGAGTTTATTATAAAAGTGTGTTAATAAAATTAGCGTGTAAAGTATTTGTCATAATTGTGTGTTGGTGAACGAAAAGAAAGTGTTTACCATACCTATGTGTTTGTAAACGAAAGGGAAGAAAGTTTTAAAGTAAAATTTGAAAAGAGGCAAATAGAATGAATATGTAAATACATTTGTTATAAAAGATAACGACAGTTAAAAAACGTTTTAAATAAAAGAAAGAAGGTCAACAAGATATAAGTCATGACATTGTCTATAACTAGGACGTGAAGGGTTCCTACGGGAGCAACATGTTATGTGTGTGTCATGTGTAAGTCCTGTGTGAGTATGTCAGTCATGGCATTACCTTGTTAGGGGCCTTCATGGCTAGCCAACGTAACCTCATATGTGTGATAAGCGTTTATGATAAGCATCTATGTGATAAGCGTTTATGATAAGCATCTATGTGATAAGCCTTCATGTTTAGTATGTGTGATAAGCCTACGTGATGAGTATGTGTGATAAGCCTTCATGTTTGTAAGGCCCCAAACCCGGGAGGCCTCACGTATTGGATTTACTCATCAACACATAGTACTTAAACATAAAACATTTATCACTAGCAGCGGAAACGATTTAAACTTTCAACATAACAACGGAAGCATAATATGTCTAACACAACTTGTCAAATACAAGCTGAAACTTGTCTTAAATAACTAAAACATAAACTTGGTGCCAGACACTGATCTTCGGGTAACTTTTCTCGCCAAACCAAGAATCCACATCCATCTACTGCCACTTACATTTAACTGATGTGCATACTAAAAATCAGCAACGCTGAGCGAGTTCTAACGTTTACTTTAACTAAATCATACAAGAGATTTAATAATACTGCCCGTAAGGTAAATTTTTTTGCATACTTTACCTTTCAGATCAGTTTAAAACATATAATAAACCACTGCCCTCATGGCACATGATAAATTTAATAATACTGCCCTTAAGGCAAAAATATTTGCATACTTTACCTTTCAGATCAGTTTAAAACATATGATAAACCACTGCCCTCATGGCACACGACCATGAACCGACTAGTACTGTTTAACCATCAATTCATTTTTCACTTTTGGTATTTCCATCGTGATCAATACCACTAAGCATGATGTTGTCCTCTTGATCAACACCTGGTATTGTCCTCGTGATCAATACCGCACAGTATGGTTTGGTCCTCGTGACCTTATGATGTTGTCCTCGTGACCGACACCTGGTATTGTCCTCGTGATTAATACCGCTTAACTGGTACATGGGGGTTGCGTAGACCCCCGAGCAACCGTCGTCACCCATCCCAATTGTAAAACTGTTAACGAGCCACCAAGACTCTTACTAATGGGTAGTACCCATATCTGGCATCTTGTACAAGTAACATCTGTCCCAAGGACCTTGACAAGCTATTACACCTCCCATAGAAGACTATTCACTTTCTGTTCATAAACTTTCATTATCTTGATCATAATTTTAAAATATATTATGTCTTTGTTTATGTATATCAAAACATAGTAAACGTTTGCCAATAATATAACTCGTTTTACTAAAACATAGCTTAACACATATATCATGCATTTGTTTATGTATATGAAAATATAGTAAACGTTTGCCATGAATATATACTGTACTTTACTCTAGAATGCTAATACTTATATTATACCTTTGTTTATGTATATAAAAATATAGTAAACGATTGCCAGTAATACATATAACTTTGCTCAAAGCGTACATTTGCCTCTTTTAAACTTTGCACTAGAACATACCCTTTCACTTTGTTTATTAATACAAAATCTAACCTAATAAATCAATATCTCCAAGAACACGTGGTACCACCACATTCCTCCTCACAAAATTTTTCACGCCTAAATGATACCACCATTTTTATATCAATTAATCTTAAAAACATTTTTATTATATTTATTATACACTAGCTTTAAACCTGTGTGTTACACAGGGTATAACGTTAAGATTTTATTTATTAATATTTTAACATCTATTTTTATATAACATTTGATGTTGTATTGAAATTTTTTTTCTATTTTGTTAAATGTTAAGATTAATATCTCAAATGAGAATTGCTTCCTTGAGTCGATGTAATAGAAGAAAAGGAACTTACGGCTATCTACGACGCCTCAATCTTTTCCATAGTCTGGAGTAAACTTTGAAACTAATGTCTTTTTTATAAAAGTTTTCTAACATGTAGTAAAAAGATATATATTTTTTTAATGCAACTTTTATACGTGAAAACGTATAATGCTAATGTTTATACCGAATTAATGTTTCTTTTGGTTTTATTATTTAACATATTATTTAGTGTTAACTAATAACTTAGAAACATGTAACTGGTATAATTTTAAATAAAGTTTCTTTCTGCGTTTACTGTTTAAAAATACATGTTATTTCATAAATAAAAAGTACAACCAATAAAGAAGCCTAATCAAGAAACTATAATAAAGATGTATTTATTATAAAAGAGAAAAAATTATAAGAATGTACCTCTAATGCCCTTTGCTATGCATCAGACTTTGGGGTACCATTTATTGCAGCTTCCTGTTGCTCTATAGCCTTGGACTCAAAGTATTCAAGCCATGCAGCTGCGTCCTACAATATATTTTACATCTTAATTTTGGTAAAACAAACGACTGCCAACTGCATTCAATCATAAAGCATCAAATTAAAGGGAATAAAAACTTTCTAGGTTACAAAGTACATACCTGGGTACGAAGATTTTCAGGTCCAAGTTTAGCGCTTGCGTAAACGCTTGCCAGTAATACATATATACTTTGCTCAAAAATGTATATTTACATCTTTTAAACTTTGCACTAGAACATACCCTTTCACTTTGTTTATTAATACAAAATCTAACATAATAAATCAATATCTCCAAGGACACGTGGCACAACCACATTCCTCCTCACAAAAATTTTCACGTCTAAATGATACCACCAGTTTTATATCAATTAATCTTAAAAACATTTTTATTATAATTATTATACATAGTTGACTATTCACTAATGTTGTATAAATGATTGCATGATTGTATTTCAAAATTCAAAACTCGATTGACTATCTAAATTTAAAGGATTTAATATCTACTAATCTCTCTTCTAATAAAAAACTTAATGTTTTGTCACTTGACATCAGCATATTTCATCTCACAACTTCTTACCCCCAAAACCACATTTATATCCTCCATTTAATACTTTCATATTTAGCCTTTTTTTTAAAAAAAAAATTACATAAATAAACATTTTCATCATTATTACCATTTGCTCACATTTTTTTTAAAGTTACCATAAAAGGTTAATATTTTAAAAAAGTCAAGAATTAAAAAATAAGAGATTTTAAAAAAGCGATTTTTTTAAGTTTTATTATTAAAAAAAGATTTTTTAAAATTTTATTATCAAAAAACAAGATTTTTTTTTAAAAAAATTTTACATATAAATTTTGAAAATACTAAGTTTGTATTTCAAATAAATGTGTTAAAACAAAGTTTACTAATATTTAATTAGTAGTTTTTTAATTGAATTTGATATTTATAAACAATTTTTTTTATTTTGATTTATAAATTTTAATACTTAGTTTTTAATAAAATTAAGAAACTTGTAAATATTTATTTTTAAAAGTGTATTATATATTTTTTTTAAACGACGAGATTGTTTTTTTCAAAAAACATGTTTACAAGTTTCAATTATAATTTATTAGTTTTAAAATTTTCATATTTAATTTTAGAATTTTAAATTTAATTGTGTTGAAATATTAAGGAGTTAAATTTTTAAAATTTGGAGTTTTAAATTTTGAATTTAAAAGACGATATATTGTTGAACTTTAAATTTTATTTATTTCTTTTTGTTTTTTTTTAATGAGAGATTTAGTATTAAAAGTTTAGCAAGATTTTACTCATACAAGTACAAATAGTATCCGTCAATCACAGTATCTTGATGATGATTTTGATGAAAGTTAATAGTCTCCTAATTTTCTAAATGGACTTACATTACCAGGTTTGTCAAAACATAAAATAGTTTTAAATATCGGTGTTTCAGTTATGCTATTAATAAATATTGATGAAAAAATGATTTATTTAATGTAACGAGTCTTTAAGTCAAATCACAAGGTAATCATGTTGTAGAAGCGAATATTATATTTTGAAGCAATATTGATCATCACAATTTTATTCCTATAATTGGGTTAACATATTCAGACAAAGAATTTCATAAAAACTTTAAAGAAAAAATATACAATTGTTGTATTTTTGCAATGACCATGAATAAAAGTTTAATGCAATCACTTTCAAATATTGGTTTGTATTGAAAGATCTAATGTTTATTCATGATCACTTGTATGTTGCATTATCAAGAGTTAAAAGAAGAGATAAACTCAAGCTATTAATCTTTGTTAAACATGAAAAAATTATGAATACCATGTCAAATGTTACATACAATAAAATATTTTCAAATTTGTAAATAATCATTGTAAGGTTTCATTTGACATGTAATTTAATGTATTGTAAAAAGTGTATAACTTATTAAATGAATTTTCATGTATTTTTTGATGTTTTAGTTATTCTCATCCATCGAATCTTAACATGTAACAAAATAAAAAATTTACAAATACAATATCAAATTTATATAAAAAGAGTTGTTAAGAATTTTATCAATATAATCTTAACATTTCACCCCGTGTAACAGACGAGGTTAAAGCTAGTATTTAACAATCATATTAACCCATATATGATAATGACGCATGTTATTTTTTGGAATCGTTTATTATAATAAGGATTTTTCAAAAAACAATTGAGCTAAATATGAGAAGATTGAATAGTGGATGTAAATGTGATTGTGGGGGGGAAAACTTGTGAGATGGAATATAATGATGATATGTGTACACTTATTTAGTCTTTTATTAGAATAGAGATGTCATAAAAACAAAACGTTTTCTCTCTATTTAACACAAAGATATTATTATATTTATTTTATCTCTCTCTAGAACTTGTAAAGATGGAAATAGTGAAAATGAGAGTGGAAAGGGATGGAGTTGGGGTTTTATGGAGCCCCACTCTTCCCCCCATTTCGGCCCAATTCCAAGCCCGTGGCCCGCTCCTTCCCTTTGCTTAGTTTAACCCTCGTGAATGATTATTCTTTATCTTCTCAAATCTCGGGATGTTACAATGTTGAATTTGTGTGATAAGTCTTCATGATGAGTATCCCGGTTTATAATGTGTATAGTATAGACATTTGATGTATGACTTGAAAGTAATGAGCTGGTGAAAGTTTTGCCCTTACCGGTACTTAGTAAGAATGCGTATATCCTTCTACGTTTATTAATTGTATGATGTACGAAAAGCTAGAACTCACTTAGCATTAGCTGACTTTTAGTATGCGTATTAGGTTAAGTGTAGGTATGGAGATAGCTTTGGATTGCTTGGCTAGCTGAGAAGAGTTACTAGGCATCGATGGCTTTTGGCATCCTGTGTGATTCTAATGAAAGTTGTAATAGTTGAGACAATAATTTTAATGTTTTAATTGGATGACAATTTGACATGATGTAATGACGTTTATTTTCCGCTACTATGAACTATTTAAAGTTTAAGAACTATTTGTGAGTAAATAAATTCAACACGCGAGACCTTCCGGGTTTGGTGCCTTACAATTTTAAAAGGATACGCTTGGCAAATCAGTACGAAAGTGAAGAGGATTTAAGGGTTTTGAAGAAATCGTTATGAAAACTCCTCTCCTGGCTCGACGATATGATTTCAAAATTTTCCCTTATTTTTGATATTGCGGTTACTCTGGTCCTATCAAAATTTTAACCTAGTTTCATATATTCTTGAATTATATATAGATTTCATTAAGACTAAACTAAATAAATATCGAACAGAAGCATGACATAGAAATTACAAATGAAATAGAAGCATGACATAGAAATTAGTTATTTCTAGTATTAGAAAAGGTAGAAATTACAAATGAAATAGAAGCATGACATAGAAATTACATAGAAATTAGTTATTCCTAGTATTAGAAAAGGTAGAAATTACATAACAGAAGCATGACATAGAAATTACAAATGAAATAGTCTGCATAAAATACAACTGCGCTTTTGATCTTAGTTATTCCTAGTATTAGAAAAGGTAGAAATGTAAACAAGCATATAACACTATGAAAGATATCGAACGAATTTCACCAAAGCTATATATTGCCGATTCAACTATTACCTTCATCTTTGATTCATAATTATGCATCATCGTCACCTCTCTTTTTCTTGTTTCTTCATTCAAAACAGTCTATTGAAGTATTTTTTGATGTTAAATACTTTGACACTTTGGTCAACTAATTCGATATTAAATATTTGCAACTGTTTATAATTATGAAACCAATGTTCCCCTACATCGTAAACTAACTAATTCAAACGATGCCTACATAAACGGAGAAATTAATAGGGATTCTGTGAGAGGTTCTTCTACATCGTCAAATAAATTTGGATATTGTCTTTCAAATGTAGATTGGTCGAACACCAAACAGTCAATCACTATGTTTTCTTGATGTGTGAACACAATAATGTACATCGTAAACCAACTTACACATAGATAACTCCTTTGTTGGTAATGTGCACCGACTATTTA
The DNA here is from genome assembly GCA_023525975.1 of Smallanthus sonchifolius. NCBI lineage: Eukaryota > Viridiplantae > Streptophyta > Magnoliopsida > Asterales > Asteraceae > Smallanthus > Smallanthus sonchifolius. The sequence continues at coordinate 72,594,419 of CM042034.1, forward strand.
TGATACCCTCGTCCTAGTATTGTTGTCACTGTAAAGTTAGAATTCAAATATTTAGCATCTAGTTAGTCAAACTCTTGCACTTCATTATCCATCATAAACTTCCTCTATCTGTCACCAAAATATGAGAGGCACTGTAAAGTTGAAAATGAAAATAAAAGAATTATTGGAGAGTCATTGTAAAGTTGAATGAAAAAGGAAAGATTCTCTACTTTACAGATTTTAGTAGGGATTATAACGTAAATGAAGAAATTAACAGGGAATACGTAAACAAAGGAACTGGTAGGGATTTTAAAGTAAGCGACCCATATTGAGTTTGTGCGTTTGACTAAGGGGAATACATATCGTATGATACAATACGATCCGTATTGATTTTGTACGAATAACAATTTAGTGTGTAGCTATACCATCCGTTTTTGTTTACCAAAGTAGATTCTTTTTATTTTCAAAATAATAAATAACTTTTTATAAACAATATTTAATGATCAACTTTTCTAACCAAAATGTGTTTGAAATTTCAATAATAGACGATTTCTCCAATTTTTTCCTTGGACTTCAACATGACTCCTAAAAACTAAAAATGAAGAGAAAACAATACGACTCATAAATCACACATTTTGACCAAACAACAGTTTTCTGATTCAAGTAAAAAGGTGAATCCTGTTCAATCTAACGATTGCTCCCAGATCTGTTCTTTATCTTCAAATAATCGGATACAGGTAGCACCAATTACACTGTAAGAGAAGAAATCGGCCGGAGCAAATGGCGAAATCGAGCGCTGACGATCTGGAGCTCCGGCGAGCCTGTGAAACTGCAATGGAAGGAACTAAGCAGAAGGTTGTATTGTCGATCCGTGTGGCGAAAAGCCGCGGTATTTGGGGTAAATCAGGGAAAATAGGCAAAGGTCAGATGGCTAAACCTAGGGTTCTTGCAATATCCGGTGAGTTTACTCTTCTTCTCTAGATATTTATATTTAATTTGGATCATGTTTTGTTGATTTTTAACAATCTGTTTGGTGCTAATTTAGTTTGTTGTAGTGTTTATGATTTCAGTTGGTGATTTACTTGATCAATTAATTTTGATTTTGATTTTGCTGCTGCTAATGTTATTTGATTCTTAGGATTTTGGAAGTGTTTAAATTGGTAAAGATTATGATAAGAAATTGGTAGAGAATTTGTATTTTGTTTAAAATAAGGGAAGATGATTCATTATATCACAGTCTCTACTGTATTTTTTCTCTTATTTATGTGCCTGTTGGCCTGGGCTTTCGTTCTTTCTAGGGCTTTATTATGTAAGTCTTTAGGATGAGGATATAGGTAGGAGGTGGTTAACCAGAAAGTGCTTGATAAGGAGACATACCAAGACTTGAAAGATACAAAGTGTTGTACCAGGGGTTTCCAAAATAAAGTACCTCAAATAAGTTTCTAGACATCGAACCGTGGTGATAAGTGTTGGAAAATGCTAAGGATGTTTGACCGGCTTCTAGAAATTGCTTAGAAAAATAGGATACCTTTCGGAAATAATGTTTTCAAGCTGGGCATACAACCTGGAGATGTTTTTTTTAAGAAACTAGCGTACCAGTTGAGCTTCAGTACAAGTGTGTTTGAATGCCAAAAGAACCCAACTTGCTTAGTTTGTCAACTAGTAATGTATGAATTCCTGACTTTGGCATGCTCTCCACAAAGCCGATGGAGCTAAAAGTATGGAAATCCTGATTAGATCCAACTTGAGATTCTTGTCATCCCCTACTACTACTAACCTATCCTTCCTTGTCAAAATCCCATCTTCAAGTAGGGAATGCCCTCTCAATTTTTGAAGAACAAATGAGGTGTTGCAAGTGTTCTTTCTAATGCTTGCTGTAGACGAGGATGCCATAAAAAAACTAGGACATACTTTCTTAAATAGGCTTTGAAAACCACTTTGACAACTTTTAATCTTTGATTGTCCATAGACTCCATAAGTGAAATATCAGAGGTGTTATGTGGCAATGTGACATCCCACATTGGCTTTGAGAATCCCCCTGTTCTAAATTAGGAAAGAGATATTAAGAGGCCAGGTGTAATAATAGTTAGATAAAAGCTTTAGATTGCTACTTCTTTATTTAAATACACCTTGTATCCGATTCTATTACTTTTTGGCCTTCTAACTTGTTTCTTTGTGAAAATTTAGTACAACGAGGTTCCAAAAGATAGTTTAGCATGATAGGTAATAAGTGCGGAATGCTTTCTATGAAGTCCAAGCCCAATTTTTTTATTGGATTCTTAGTTTTGAAAAGCGCGCTCGAGGCACTAGGCGCGAGGGGCACTCAGGTGAGAGGTTCATCCCTTCCGACTGAATGAGGTGACGGGCGTACATGAGGCGTCCGCATAGGGCTGGGGTGAAGGTTAAAATTGCATGAGGGGCGCGCATTGGGAGCGCCTCTTGTACACGGGCAGATTTTATGCATCATGAGGTTGTACATATAGCTTTTTAGGCTGTACATAGAGGTTATTTATATATTAAATAGTATATAGAGGTTATTTATAACAAAATTTTGGGTACGTGAAGATAGAAACCTATGAGGAATATTAAAGAAATTATATAAGTACCTTGTGCCTCGTGCGCCTTCGCCTTTCTTCTCGGCTCCGGGGACCCTATTGCCTTGCACCTTGCGCTTTTTAAAACCAAGATTGGATTATTAGATACTATTGAACTTTCCAAAAGAATAAGCAAAACTAAAATTTGTGGATGACAATAGCTTGGAGCTTGGTTTAAAAAAGCGCCCTGAGGCGCTGCTTAAGGCGTGAGGCGCTGAACAAAACGCCTCAAAATGGTGAGGCGCCCCATATACATGAAGCGCCCTGAGGCGCCGCCTCAGGCTTGACAGGCGAGGCGAGGTGAGGCGCGCCTCATGTATTTTTGCCCTTTTTTCACTGTTTTTTTCTGAATTTGAGTTCCAATTTTAGTTCCTCTTTACTTAAATCAGTTTTTTAAGTTGTTTTTCTTGCAAGTTTTGTGAAAATTACTCAAAAGGGGGAGTTTTTAGACTAAAACAACATTTACTGGGAGGTTTTAAGAATGTTACTAAATTTTTTATTACTTTTTTAGCTTAACGCCTCGCATACGTGAAGCCCTCGCCTCGCGCTTGAGGCGTGGCGCCTCGGATTTTGGGACCGAAACGCCTCGCCTCGCCTAGCGCTTTTTTAAACCAAGGCTTGGAGATTTGTTTGTGAATGAAATAAATAAGTGACCTAGCATAAAAGGCTAGATAAATAGATCGATTATTTCATGCTTTTCTTGTGGAGCTGAGGTTATTTATCAGGAGCGCCTCTTGTACATGGACAGATTTTATGCATCGTGAGGTTGTACATATATCTTTTTAGGTTGTACTTAGAGGTTAGTTGTATATTAGTTCGTACATAGAGGTTATTTATAACTAAACTTTGTGTACGTGAAGATAGAAACCTATGAGAGAGAAAAAAGTTATATAAGTACCTTGTGCCTTGCGTACGTGATTCGTGCGCTTTCGCCTTTCACCTCTGCTCCAGGGAGCATCTACCTTTTTTCTCGGCTCCGGGGACCCTATTACCTCGGTGCGCCTTGCGCTTTTTAAAACCAATATGGGATTATCATATAAATACCTTTATAATATCTAAAAGAATATGCAAAACTAAAATTTGTGAATGAAACAGCTTGGAGATTTGTTTGTGAATGAAATATTCAAGTGATCTAGCATAAAAACCTAGATAAATAGATTAATTGTTTCATGCTTTCCATGACAGGCTGAGGTTATTTATCGGGAGCGCCTCTTGTACATGGGCAGATTTTGTGCATTGTGAGGTTGTGCATATAGCTTTTTAGGTTGTACATAGATGTTATTTTTATTTTAAATTGTATATAGAGGTTATTTTTATTTTAAATTGTATATAGAGGTTATTTGTAACTAACATTTGGGTACGTGAAGATAGAAACCTATGAGAAGTATAAAAAAATTATATAAGTACTTTGTCCCTCGTGTACATGATTCTTGCGCCTTCGCCTTTCTTCTTGGTTCCGGGGAGCCTATTGCCTTGGTGCTCCTTGTGTTTTTAAAACCAATGTTGGATTATCAGATACTTTCGAACTATCTAAAAGAATATGCAAAACTAAAATTTGTGAATGCCAATAGCTTGGAGATTTGTTTGTGAATGAAATAAATAAGTGACCTAGCATAAAAACCTTGATAAATAGATTAAATGTTTCATGCTTTTAATGTCAAGCTATCTTTGTGATTTAGACATGGTTTAAAAATGCACGTGCCTGATGCGTTGATAAAAACACATCACTGCAGTTGATGCGCATGCGATGCGATGCGTGATGCGATCTGATGTGGCACATCATGCAATTGACTAGTATTTGAACAAGTTATACCTCCATTTATTGCTTATTTGTTTTAAAGTACTGTATTATAAGCTTGTACCTTAAGCATAGGCTACTTGTACCTGGTTAGTAATTAGAGGTGGGATTTAGCTGTACATAAAGCTTCTTTAGTTGTACCCAGAGCATTTTTTGTATTTATTTATTTATTTATTTATTTTAATATCTTATATTTAATGCTTAAAAGTTAACAAGTTAAAATATTATGTATAAATTATCTTTAGTATTTTTTTTAATAAAGAACGCCTTGCATACGTCATGCGCACATCGGATTTTTGGGATTAAAATTAAAACCAAAATTTTAGAGACGTTGAAGTAAGAATGCCATCAAACTAATAATTAGATTTTGGCATCAAATCGTTTATGGATTTTCTGTTAAAACTTAAAACTATATGAACAGGTATTGTGTGGATAAAGAGGTTTTTATGTACATAGAATAACTAGTAAATTAAAAACCATTGATTGTAAAATGTGCTGAATGATTGAAAATTACCATTTTAAACCATTGTCTGGTTTAAGTGATGAATGAAAAAGATTGTTTAGTGAGCGTTCAGAATGAAAATTCTATCTGACAAAACATAATCTAACTTAACACTTGAATTATTGTAATAAAAAGATATTTGATCTGTCACTATATTATATATTCAATTATATAATCACATCGGTTAATAACACTAATTATAGCTATATATTTTTGTAGTTGAAATTCACTTAATAGTTTGGATACGTTTCTTCTATGACGAACAAAGTAAGTTTGGTCTTTACGTATTTGTGGTTTATGCAGCAACAGAAAAATCTCAAGAACATAAGGCTTTTCTCAATGTCTTGAAGTATTCAAATGGAGGAGTTCTTGAGGTACATAATTTCTGTTATATGTGCATTTCTTTCTAGTTTAAAAGTCACGATATTTAACAAATATTATTTCTAAAACATGTGTAGCCTGCAAAACTATACAAGCTGAAGCATCTTTCAAAGGTGGAGGTTTTAACTAATGACCCCAGTGGATGCACATTTATGCTGGTAATGCTTCGTTTTCATGGTAATTGTATTATTTGTTGTTCATTTTAGATAGGCTGTTCTTTGACTTGCTTAATTGGTCGATCATTCTTTAGGGTTTTGACAATCTTAGAAGTCAAAGTGTTGCTCCTCCTCAATGGACCATGCGAAATATTGACGACAGGTACTCTTACCGAAAGTTATAAATTTACTTAAACCGTATATAATGTATTTTCTTATGTTTTAGGAACCGTCTCTTGCTATGCATATTAAACATGTGTAAAGACGTATTGGGCCATCTACCAAAAGTTGTGGGTATTGATGTAGTGGAAATGGCTCTTTGGGCAAAGGTGTGTACGAATTCTATGTTATCTTGCCTTTGGTTCGTTTTAGTTAGAGGTGGCTAAATGGGCGGGTCAGGAATGTTGGGTAACAGCCAAAACCGGTCTGGCCGGATTGGTTTTACCCACAAACTATTTTTTGTCAGTTAAAAAAATAATTATTTTTTTTGTAAAACCAGTTAGGGGGTATTATTTTTGGCATCTGTTGACCCGTTTGACCAACTAACCCTTTTTAGATAATTTTTCTAGTTTACCCATTTGACCCGTTTGAGATAAAACATAACCCAAATCTGCCCTTTAGAAAGTGTATGGGTTGAAATTGCCAACTCTAGTTACAGTTGAAGAACTTTATATCCACTATTTTCTACTTACAATGTAGCTTCTGATATTTCTAATTTTATAGGAAAATACACCTGTAGTTTCAAAGAAACGAAGTATTCAAGATGGGCCTGTGCCCGCTGCTGATGTCGTTGCAGAAAGTGACATGAAGGTTACAGTAGAAAAAGAGCTTGTTTCTCAAGCAGAAGAAGAGGACATGGAGGCTCTTTTAGGCGTGTATGTTTTTTATTTGTTCCTAAAATAATTACTTGTATATAAAGCAATGATTTTGTAATATATAAATAAAAATATACAACCTTTGGTGATGCGATTTTTCTCAGATATGTGATGGGCATTGGGGAAGCAGAAGCCTTTTCTGAACGGTTAAAGCGTGAATTTCATGCTCTAGAAGCAGCAAATGTGCATGCCATTTTGGAAAGCGAGCCTTTGGTCGATGAGGTCAACTTTCGTTTTAGCTGGATTTGACTGATTTTGTTTTTTACTTTCCACGCATGGTCAATGTAAGGCATTTTTAATAATTTTTCTGGTTAATGTCCTGCAGGTGTTGCAAGGGCTTGAGGCAGCCACAATTGCTGTTGATGACATGGATGAATGGCTTGGGATTTTTAATATTAAACTTAGGCATATGAGAGAGGACATTGAATCAGTATGTTTATATTTTAAATATATCACAAGATTCCTTCTACCTGTGATTAATAATGTTTAATTTTTTAATTACAGATAGAAACACGCAATAACCAGCTGGAAATGCAATCTGTAAATAATAAAGCTTTAATTGAGGAACTGGATAAGCTTCTTGAGAGACTGCGTATACCTTCGGAGGTACGAGTTAGGTAACGGGTCAAAGTGAGCTCAGGTTAAAATGGGTATTCTTTTACACGTGTCAAGTTGGGCTGACCTGAAACACTTGTGTTCGTGGTGTCTCAGTTAGGATTACAAAAGTTGCTATTTCAGTAATGATCTTTTTTCCCTAATAGTACGACTCAAGAGGTTTTATGCATTGAAATTACACCTTGGGGGAGTTTTGACAAGTTCAACCCATTTGACATAAAATCTTTTTTAGCCAATTTTTTATTTTTATTTTATTTTATTAACAGTCTAGTAATTCTGTGATTGTTGCAGTATGCAGCATGTCTGACGGGAGGCTCCTTTGATGAGGCCCGCATGCTTCAAAATATTGAAGCATGTGAATGGTTAACAGGTGCATTACATGGCCTTGAACCACCTCATTTGGATCCAAGTTTTGCAAATATCAGAGCGGTATATACGATTTCTTTTTTTTTTTGCGATTCTTTGTTTATCATAATTTAAAAAAACATGTTTACGTTAATACAGGTCAGGGAAAAGAGGACAGAACTTGACAAATTAAAAACTACTTTTGTTCGGAGAGCTTCCGAGTTTTTAAGAAACTATTTTGCTAGTTTGGTTGATTTCATGATAAGTGACAAAAGTTACTTCTCTCAGGTTTGTTCCATAGGCTTTTTTATTTATAGTTAGTTATGTTTTAAGGCATTGGAATTTTGAATCGATGGTTTTTTGCATTCGACAGAGGGGGCAACTAAAGAGGCCTGATCATGCTGATCTTCGATTTAAGTGCAGGACTTATGCTCGCCTTTTGCAACATTTGAAGGTCAATTGATATAAAGTTATAGTTAGAGGTGTAAATTTCTGCCCATTCACATATGAATGGGTCGATTTTGGTTATATGTTTATCCATAACGGCTTAAATGAACCAAATCACAAAAAATGGTTAAATAGGAAACCAGTCTAATGGGTCAAAATGTAATTTTAATACATACATTGTTCTAAATGACTTTGTGCAAAAAATTAGATTATTATTATTGTTATAATATAGTTTGATAATCATATTTAACAAATTAATGATTTTGATTATTTTAAAAGTTGGACAAAACCTGACCCATTTAGACTTATACCCATTTTGATCCCTTACTCAACCTCCCTAACCAGCCCATTTTACCACCTATAACAATCATAAATGAACAATATTGTTCAGACTTATTAATATTGTGTTTCAGAATCTTATTTCCTCATTGTTGTTATTTGCAGAGTCTTGATAAAAATTGTCTGGGTCCTTTGAGGAAAGCTTACTGTAGCTCCCTTAACCTGCTTTTACGGCGTGAGGTAAGCCTAAAGTCTCAATCTTTTTATAAATTGAACATGAAACTTAAAAAAGATTTTATTAAAAAGTTATAATATTTTTCAGGCTCGTGAATTTGCTAATGAGCTTAGAGCTAGTACTAAAGCATCAAGGAATCCAACTGTCTGGCTTGAGGGTTCCAGTGGTTCAAATCAAAATGTAAACAATGCAGATACTTCAACGGTTTCAGATGCATATGCCAAGATGCTCACCATATTTATCCCACTCCTTGTTGATGAGGTTATAAATAAAATTTGGAAGTCCTAATTGTCATATTTATTAATATAATTAGTTGTGTTTCCCTAATTATCATCATTTATTATTGCAGAGTTCTTTTTTTTCACACTTCATGTGCTTTGGAGTTTCTGCACTCGCTCCACCAGGAAGTCCCAACGACGGTGACAAATCAAATGATGATGATTTAGGGATTATGGACATTGATGATAATGACACCAACAATAAAAGTAAAATATTTGCATGCATTTCTTACTTTTTAACCTTCCATTTAACTTATTATGTTGTTGACCTCTATATTTTAAAAATCTTGTAGATATATCAGAGCTTGGAGCACTAAATGAGTCACTTCGCGATTTACTCGATGGGATCCAAGTACTTATCCGTCTTTCTATTAAATAAATATAATTGCACAAAGGCTTGACTTACTCGACGTGCGGGTCAGGCCGGTTGTTAATGGGTCAAAACAGACCCCAACACTTTTTTGGCCAGTTTTTAAATTTTTGTTATAATCAAGTAATTTGTTAAATTATGATTAGAGAAAATATTATCACTATAATAATCATAATATCTGAAGAAAATGATTTAGAAGGTTGTAGGCAATAAAAAATAGACCTTGTTTCTAGCTAATTTTTTTTTGACTCGTTTGAGATAAAACAAAACACAAACCAACCCATTTTTAAGTAAGCGGGTTGAACCTCTCTCTAGTTAATCATGATCTTAAAAAAGTTTTGTTGATTTTCAGGAGGATTTTTATGCAGTTGTTGATTGGGCATACAAGATTGATCCTTTACGGTGCATATCGATGCATGGCATAACAGAAAAGTATATTTCTGGTCAGAAAGCAGATGCGGCCGGATATGTGCGCCTTTTACTTGATGCACTGGAAGAAAGAATTACTGCACAATTTACCCGTGTATGTTTTGACTTTTCTGTTGACCCGTATTTATTTTATACTTGCCTCTAATTTACGACTTGAAATGTAGTTTGTAGATGAAGCTTGTCACCAGATTGAAAGGAATGAACGAAATGTTCGACAAACGGGTGTGTTGTCATACATTCCCAGGTAAATAAACAAATTTTGTTTTATATGCTTATTTTAGATTTTGTATTATGTTTATACACATTTTTTAATTGGTATTAATTTATTTCTGTGTAGATTTGCTACTCTTGCTACACGCATGGAACAGTATATCCAGGGACAGTCTAGAGATTTAGTTGATCAAGCATATATTAAGTTTGTAAGTATTCTCCTGTTGATCTTAAAGTCCACCTGTCAGGGTGTCACTATGTTTAATTTTTTGATAAGATTGAATTGTTATTTTGTGTGTAAATTATTTGCGAATAACTGAATATTGTTTGGCAGATCGGTGTGATGTTTGCAACTCTGGATAAAATTGCTCAGACAGACCCAAAATATGCTGACATTATACTTTTGGAAAACTACGCTTCATTCCAAAATAGGTAAAAAGAAATTGTACTGGTGGCAAATTGGGCGGGCCAGTGGTGATCCACAATTTTTTTTGTTTATTTTATTTAAAGAGTTAAATGTGTTAGATATGATTACGAAAACCCTGACATTTGAATGAGGCAATTTCATATATACCCATGAAAACTTGTATAGTATCATATTTGCCCAACCAAAAAAAATAGAGTAAAGTACACGGATGGTTCGTGTGGTTTGCACTTTGTAACGCATTTAGTCCCCGACCAACAAATCTAAAAGTTTTAGAAGATCTAAGTTAGGGACTAAATGCGTTACAAAGTGCAAACCACTGGGACCATACATGTACTTTTGTCAAAGTTTGGGGACTAAATGTGTTACAAAGTGCAAACCCCATGGACTATCCGTTTTACTTTTGGAAAGCTAGGGACCAAATTCAACATTTTGGTAAACCACAGGACCATCCGTGTACTTTACTCATAAAAATAATATCGAATATACCCATTTAACATACTTCAAATTTCATATTTAACAATCATTAAATACTTAAAAAGTTTCATATTTAACATATATACTAATGCAAGTTTTAAGGGAAAGGTATAAATGCCAAAATTTTGAAAATTGGTATATTTAATATTATGATTTTTGTTGGGTAAATATGATACCATACCAAGTTTTGAGATGGGTATATGAAATTAACCCTAAACCCTAATTTTTTTAATAAAAAAGATTTAGGAAGTTGTATGCATTAAAAAAGCGTGCTGATCAGAGCCAGATTTATGCAGTTTGTATGACTTGGCAAATGTCGTTCCGACTTTAGCTAAATTTTATCATCAAGCGAGTGAATCTTATGAACAAGCTTGCACACGCCATATCAGTATGATTATATACTATGTAAGTTAATGTTAATTCACTGTTATTTATTGGTACATATTATTAATTCAAATTTCTTGAACGATAGTTATCGTCTATTCTTGGACTGCAAGTCGATTAAGATAATCATTCTTAAATTTTTGCAGCAATTTGAGCGACTTTTTCAGTTTGCTCGAAGAATCGAGGATTTGATGTACACTATCACTCCTGAAGAGGTTAGTGCTTAACATAATATAATTTATCAAGTAAAAAAACAAATTGGAGGAATAATAATATATTATACACCTTTATAACATAAAAATATAAAAATCAAGTATAAACTAAATAAAATTATTTCTTCATTACAGATTCCTTTCCAGCTTGGATTATCTAAAATGGATCTCAGGAAGGTTGTAAAATCAAGTTTATCAGGAGTAAGTTATTGTATATATAATATAAATATTTTAAAGCTCACCACATATATTTTATAAGAATAATGTGACTATTTGTATACACAGGTTGATAAGCACATTGGTGCAATGTATAAAAAGCTGCAGAAAAACTTGACCTCTGAGGAATTATTACCTTCATTATGGGATAAATGCAAGGTATTGTTAGGTTTATCAGCTTTAAAAAATATATATTCATGTTTTATTATTTATTATTTAAACAATAAATTCTATTTCCGCCACTAATTGAATAAAAAGGTAACGAACTTCGGTTTGATATCTGTTTTATGTTTTATATGATATACAGAAAGAATTTTTGGACAAGTATGATAGCTTCGCGCAACTCGTTGCGAAGATCTACCCAAGCGAGACGATTCCATCTGTTACCGAAATGAGAGATATTTTAGCATCAATGTAGGATTCTAGTAGCGGGTTTATAGACATTTTTATAAAAATCTTGATTTATGTATAAATATGTGCTTGTTTGCGATAAGCGGGTGAGTTGGGTTTCTTTTTTACTTGGTTGTAAGTTTTAATAGTAACACCAATTGTGTTTCATCATTTTCAGGTTCATATATTTATACATCTTTTGGACCCTTTTTTAAGAATCTTAAAAATAACCAATGCATTAAACATGATTACAAAAAAAATAATAACACAACCATCCAATTTGTTTGAAGAAAAATAATCTGAGCATGCTTTTCGCCCCCCTGCAACTATTTTTCCACTTTAACAGTCTAAACCGAACTCGTTTTTTTTATAAATTGGTTATGTAAAACCTTTTATTAAGCAGAGATTTGTGTTATGTGAATAGTCAACTAAAGTCAACCAATGTACTTATAGCTTATTAAGTCTTTTTCTAGAGTACAGGGGGGGTTTAGTGTAATTCTGTCAAAGTTGTACTTCAGGGGCTGTTTGGTGTTTGTTTGTATGTTCAAGGGTGTTTCTTGTAACATGTTTGTTAGAGTCTGTTAAAGCCAGAATTTAGGGCAGATTTGAGCAATTCAATTCAATCTGATTTCTGGTTGTAATCGTTTTCTTTTCTGGTGTAAAAATCAATTCAGTTCATAAGAATAAAGTTCCAATCGTTTGATTCTTTGATCGCTTGTTATCTAGTATTTATTATAATAAGTGGTATCAGAGCCAGGTTGGCTCGATTTGAAGATAGCAATTCCGCAATTGACGATCAAGATGGTATCAACGAGGTTCGAATTGGAAAAATTTGATGGTCGGAATGATTTTAGCTTATGGAGGGTGAAGATGCTGCCGTTGTTGGTCCATAACGGCGTGGTTGATGCGCCAAAGGGGAAGAGAACATGCCTACAAGTCTCACAAACAAAGAGAAGAAAGAGATTATGGAGAGGGCACACAGTGCGATCATATTGAGTATTGGTGATCGTGTATCGAGGGAGGTGTCAAAGGAAAACTCGGCACCCGGAATTTGGTCCAAGTTGGAAACTTTGTATATGACCAAATCCCTAGCAAATAGATTGTATCTCAAGAAGCGGTTGTATACCTTTCAGATGAGTTCAGGGAAGTCTTTGGAAGATCACACAGACGAGTTTAACAAACTGGTCTTGGATCTTGAAAATATTGAGGTTGAATTGGATGAAGAAGGCCAGGCAATAATATTTCTAACCTCTTTCTCACACAATTATGAGCACTTTGTAGATACTCTCATGTATGGGAGAGAGACTCTTACAATGAAAGAGGTTCTAGCTACTCTTAACTCTAAGGAATTAAAGAAAAGATCAGATCCTAAAGATGATGGTGGAGAGGGGCTAGTGGTGAGAGGAAGACCTGATCAAAGAGTCCCAAAGTTTAAGAATGGAAATGGCAGGTCCAAATCAAGATTCAAAAGGAAGTGTTTCATAAGATTGCCCTGAATGGAAAAGAAAAAAGGAATGAGGCCAACAGTTCTAAGGCAAGTAGTAGTCACACTGTTCAAGATGATTCTTCAGAAGGCTATGAGAGTGCCGATGTACTCTGCATTTCTAGTTCAGAAATTAAAAAGGAATGGGTACTTGACTCAGGATTTTCATTTCACATGACACCTGTTAAAGAAGTATTTAAAGACTTGAAGGATATGGAACCGGGATCAGTAAAACTTGGAGATGATAGGCCTTGCAAGATCATGGGAGTTGGAACAGTAAGGTTTCAAATGAAGAATGGCACTGAAATAGATATTAGCGAAGTCAGGTATATCCCTAGCCTTAAAAGAAGCTTATTGTCTTTAGGAACCTTTGAAAGGGAAGGGTATCAAGTAAGTTTGAAAGGTGGGAAGGCTAGGGTTACAAAAGGGTCCTTAGTGGTAATTACTAGACCAAGACAGGAGAATAATATCTACTTATTAGATGGTGAGGCCATTAAAGGCAGTGATGCTATTGATGACACAATAGAGAAGGATGATGTAGCTTTACTATGGCATAAAAGGCTTGGTCACATAAGTAATCATGGGTTGGTTGAGTTGTACAAACAACAGGTTATTGGAGGTTTAAAACAGTGTGACATTGGATTTTGTGAAACTTGTGTATTGAGGAAACATAGAAGGGTGAGGTTCAGTAGAGGAAAACACAATAGTCAAGGTGTATTGGATTATATACACTCTGATTTGTGGGGGCTTGCAAAACTTAGTTCACTTGGAGAAGCCAGATACTTTATGTCTATTATAGATGATTACTCAAGGAGAGTGTTTGTAGTTCTTCTCAAAACAAAAGATGAAGCATTCAGAAAGTTTAGAGAATGGAAAAACAAAGTGGAAACACAAACTGAGAGAAAGATTAAAAGGATAAGAACTGATAATGGTTTGAAATTATGTAGTGGAGAGTTTAATCAATTCTGCAAAGAGTGTGGTATAACAAGACACTTGACTGTACCTGGGACTCAGCAGAATGGCTTGGCAGAGAGAATGAATAGAACTTTACCTGAAAAAGTGAGGTGCATGTTAACTAGTTCAGGGCTGCCCGGCAGAAGCAGTTACAACTACAAACTATTTAGTAAACAGGTCTCCATCCACTGCTTTAGATATGAAAACCCCAATGAAAATCTGGTCAGGTAGCAAGTCTGATTATAGTGGGCTGAAAGTATTTGGGGCTTTAGCTTATGCTCATGTGAATCAGGGAAAACTTGAACCCATGGCTTGTAGTGTGTATTTCTGGGCTATCCAGTGGTATTAAAGGCTATAGGATGTGGAGAATTGAAGACAGTCCTAAGGTGATTACAAGCAGGGATGTAATGTTCAATGAGAAGGTATTGCATAAGGATGTGATGGGAAAGCAGAAGGAAACTGGGTTGGGTAGTCGAGGAGATATTCAGATTGAGGTGGAGCATAGCGGTGATACTATTGCAAATGATCAATCTGAGGAACTAGTGGAAGAAAATGATACTACTAGTAGTTATAATTTGGCTAGAGACAAACCAAGGAGGAAAATTGTTCCACCTTTGAGGTTTAGGGACAATTATGATATTTCTGCTGTGGCTTTTATGGCAGCTAAGAATGTGTCAACTTATGAACCATTGACTTATGGTGAAGCATTGAATTCCAAGGATAGGGAACACTGGTTTAAAGCTATGAAAGAGGAAATGGTTCATTACACAAAAATGGTACATGGGAACTTGTTGAATATCCAAATAATCAAAAACTGGTGTCATGCAAGTGGATATATAAACTTAAGGATGGTGACCAGGGGTTGGAAAGCCAAGGTTTAAAGCCAGGTTGGTGGCAAAAGGGTTCACTCAGAAGGCATGAGTGGATTACATACTTCTATTAGAATCTTGTTGGCTTCTCACCAGTGGTAAAACATACTTCTATTAGAATCTTGTTGCCTATTACTGCAGTGTTTGATTTAGAGTTGGAACAACCGGATGTCAAAACCGCTTTTCTTCATGGTTATTTGGATGAAACTATATATATGAAACAACCTGTGGGTTTTGAAGAAAAAGGGAGTGAGAGTAAAGTTTGGTTATTAAAAAGGTCTCTATATGGGCTCAAACTATCTCCTAGGCAATGGTATAGGAGATTTGATAAGTACATGATCACACATGGTTTTATGAGAAGTTCTTATGATAGTTGTGTTTATTATAGAGAGTATAGCAAAGGAGAGCTGATTTTTTTTGCAGTTATATGTTGATGATATGCTTATAGCATGCAAAGATAAGGCACAAATTGTTGCTATTAAAGATCTGCTGAAGACAGAGTTTGAAATGAAAGAACTTGGTGAGGCCAAGAAAATTTTGGGCATGGAAATTCAGAGGGACAGATTGTTAAGGCAATTGACTGTGACTCAAACATCTTATGTGCAGAAAATAAACAGTAGCTGAAGTTAAGTATATGGAAAACATACCTTATGCCAATGTAGTTGGAAGCCTCATGTATTTGATGGTGTGTACTAGCCCAGATTTGAGTTATGCAGTGGCTACACCAGGAAAGGCTCATTGGCAAGCAGCAAAGTGGATATTGAGGTACTTATGTGGTACTAAGGATTAGGGTTTGAAATTTGGGCAGTTAGATCATGATAGTCCAAGAATAATTGAAGGCTTTGTGGACTCAGATTTTGCAAAAGACCCTGATAAGGGAAGATCCATTACTGGGTATGCATTGAAGGTACTTGGGAATATAGTCAGTTGGAAAGCTCAATTACAACATGTTGTTGCTTTAAGTATAATAGAGGATGAATATGTAGCATTAACAGAAGCTTTTAAAGAAGCACTTTGGTTGAACGGAGCAGTTTATGAGTTGGAATTGAGTTCTGATTGTCCAATTGTGTTTTATGACAATCAAGGGGCTGTTAAGTTGTCTAAAAATAGTGTTTTTCATGATAGAACAAAGCACATTAATGTAAGGTTACACTTCATTAGAGATGTGATTAGTTCTAAGGAGGTACAAGTTGAAGAAAGTTGAAGAGGTTGATACTAAAGAGAATCTTGCAGATGTGTTTACTAAGTCTCTTCCTAGGACTAAATTCGAGTTTTGTGTGAAGGCATTGGGTGTTGGTTAACTTCTTTGTTAACTTTACAAGGTGGAGATTGTTATGTGGAAAGTTAATTGAAGTCAACCAATGTACTTATAGCTTATTAAGTCTTTTTCTAGAGTACATGGGGGTTTAGTGTAATTCTGTCAAAGTTGTACTTCAGAGGCTGTTTGGTGTTTGTTTGCATGTTCAAGGGTGTTTCTTGTAACATGTTTGTTAGAATCTGTTAAAGCCAGAATTTAGGGCAGATTTGAGCAATTAAATTCAATCTGATTTCTGGTTGTAATCGTTTTCTTTTCTGGTGTAAAAATCAATTCAGTTCATAAGTATAAAGTTCCAATCGTTTGATTCTTTGATCGCTTGTTTATTATAACAATTTGAAATCTTGAAATCATGGAAATAACGTATTTTAGATAAATATAAGTGCTAAATCATAAACCGTAATCTTATTGCGTGTCGTTATGTGTTCTTTTATAATTCTATAGATGGTGAATTCTTGAGATTGGGGAGATCTTAAAGAGAAAAGATGGTTTGATTAATTTGAATGTAATCAATAGGTTTCAGTTATCAATGATTCAGTTAATTGGTTATTAGAAAGATGGGTTGATTAATTTGGTTATCATCCGATTTCGACACGTTGGATTCAAGTTTATTTTGGTTATAAATACAACAATATCTTAGAGTAAAATAAAATATTAGTAATTCATTTAATTTATAAAGAAAAATAAGTGTAAAGTATATAAAATTATAACAATAAGTTTTTCAACATATGTGAAATTATATATATATATATATATATATATATATATATATATATATATATATATATATATATATATCGATTTTAATGTAGTAGTTTTGGTTAAATCCACTATTTATACATATTACAATAAGAATCATAAAAATCAGCTATATAAAAGTTATAACTAAACTATTTGTTTTTCAATCAGCTCGGCTATTTCAGTTTGAATTTTTTTATTATGATTCGATTATTCGATTTTCCTTTAATTTATAAAAAAGAATAAGCGTAATTTATAAAAAAAACTATAACAAAAAATTTCAACATTTGTGAAATTATATATATATATACAGGGGGAGGTTCAAATAAGAAGTTTAATTTGGCTAAAAAGCCTAAGAAGCAATCTTATCAATTCAATTGGATGATTAAGGGTAGAGATGTAAGTGCAGAAAAAATAAGAGTGCAAGAGTATTTAAGTAATAGCCACTTTTATTGATTTTTTCAACTTCCCCCACTTTTTTAAATGTTCATAATTTTTAAATAGGACATTATTTTTAAAAAAAAATTACACCATAAAATCGAGCGTTTTTTTATCTTTAATTTGAGTATAGTATTGCTATATTTTTTTATAAAAACAAAATCGACACTTAATGAAATTGTGATAATTTACGTAAATGTGCTAGTTTATAGTAAAATAGCACAATTTAGCACATTAAAAATTTGTTAGTTTCTGTTAAAACAACACACTTTACGTAAATATGCTGGTTTCTTTAACTTGTGCTACTTTTTGTCAATTTATTATATGCCTAATTTGGTATCATTCTTTAAAAATAAAAATTTAAAGCATCCATACACCAACAAAACGGTTCAGTGGTAGGCAACAAAAAGCTTATGCATCAAAATTTTGTTTTGTGTTGGTTTGTTTTATGCTGGTTTGATGTACTAGTTTTGTTGTACTGGTTTTGTTTGTGCTGGTTTTGTTTGTGCTTGGTTAGCTAAGATAAGCAAGTTACATAATTAATTGTTATGTTTGGTGTTGTTTTATGATAAACCAGCACAGTTAATTATGGTGTTTTAAATACAGCACAGCACAATTAATTGTGCTGTTTTACAATAAACTAGCACATTTACGTAAAGTAGCACAATTTCCTTAAATGTCGATTTTTGTTTTTACAAAAAAATATAGCAATACTATACTCGAATTAAAGTTAAAAAAACGCTCGATTTTATGGTATAATTTTAAAAAAAAAATAAGGTTGTATGAAAAAGTTATGTACGTTTAAAAAAAGTGGGAGAAGTTGAAAAAAGTCAACAATTGTGGGTTTTTCAAGAATGTCCCTCCACCTTTTATTTTTCCTACACTTAAATCTCTACAATTGGTCATCCAATTGAATGATG
This sequence comes from Smallanthus sonchifolius, assembly GCA_023525975.1. NCBI lineage: Eukaryota > Viridiplantae > Streptophyta > Magnoliopsida > Asterales > Asteraceae > Smallanthus > Smallanthus sonchifolius. The sequence continues at coordinate 72,612,731 of CM042034.1, forward strand.
AGATTGCTTCTTAGACTTTTTAGCCAAATTAGACTTCTTAGGGGAACTATCCCCTATATATATATATATATATATATATACATATATATATATATATATATATATAAGATTTAGTTCAGGTAAAAATGATTTTAATTCTAAGAAGGGTGAGAAGGATGGCCATTAGATCAAATTGTAGAAAATATTTAATGGTTGAGATTAAATTGTAGGAGAAAAAGTTGTTGTAAGGGTAATTTAGTCTTGGCCACTTTTGTTGACTTTTTATCAAGTTCCCCTCTCATTTTAAAATGTTCATAACTTTTACATATGACATTATTTTTTTAAAAAAATTACACCATGAAAACGAGCGTTTTTTATCTTTAAAATGAGTATAGTGTCGTTATAAACAAAAACGATTTTTTTTACGTTTTCCAGCTCATTGTGTAATTAGTCAGGCAAATATGTAATACAATTTCATTGTGTAATACAAGTTCATTGTGTAATAAAAGTTCATTGTGTAATACAAGTTCATTGTGTAATTAGTCAGGTCAATGTGTAATACAATTTCATTTTGTAATACAAGTTCATTGTGTAATACAAGTTCATTGTGTAATATTTGGTCATTGTGTAATTAGTCAGGTCATTATGTAAACAAGTTCAGTGTGTAATTAGTTAGGTCATTGTGTAAACAAGTTCAGTGTGTAATTAGTTAGGTCATTGTGTAATACAAGTTCATTGTGTAATACACAATGACCATTATGTCCCCCCTTTAAAAATAATATATATATATATATATGTTGGTTTTAATGTAGTAGTTTTGTTTAAATTAGCTATTTATACATATAACAATAGGGTGATGTTCAAATGCTAACCAATATTTATGTGATAACCACTTTAAAACATAGTGTTACGTATATATATCAACTATCATTTTTGTTAGTGTTACTTATGTAACACTAAATGTCACGTATATCTGACATTATGTGATACATATATGTAATACTGCTCATTTCGTATTTATATTCAAGATATATGTTCAAAAAGTATTTAGCAACTAAAAGAAAAAATAATTTATAAATTATATGATTGTTTGATAGTGGTTATTACGGTTATCAAATAAAAACTAGTTAGTATTTGAACCATTCCCTATAACAATAACTGAACCATGAAAATCAGTTATATGAAATTTATAACTAAACTACTTTTTTCTCAATCAGCTCTGCTATTTCAGTTTGATTTTATTTATTTATTATGATTCGATTATTAGATTTTCCTCCCTCACTTGGTGCAATTACTCATATTCAACATAAAATATCTTTTAATATATATATTTTTTACCAATTCAACCTCTTCATAGGCTTTTCTTACGAAAGATGTGAGTTAAAAATGTCAAACATTTTTCTTATAAAATGTCTACTTACACAAATTCAATTGATGTATTGGATGATAATGATATTTTGTATTTTGTAAATGTTGTTTTGAATGAACCAAATTAAATGTTTTCTTTGTATGTTACTGAAGAATATGGTGTTGGTAGTAATTCAGTTGTGCGGTCGTTAAATAAATATGAACATGAGTTTAATGAAACACAATTTGATTATAAAATTCTAGTGTCTTCATCCGAGTCTAATGTTCCACATGGCCTTTTTTGGTCGATGCCCGAGTCATTTACTGATCCTACAAGCAATGACGTATGATGTTAAGATCAAGAGAAAGTCGATAAAATGCAAGTGAAATTCGATAAAATAGAGTGTGGTTCGATATTTATAGAAGAAATTCAAAATTTTCAAAATTGGTCAAACACATACCCATGCAGCGAAATAAATGTCACATCATAATGTTAGATTACCTGAAATTTCGCTAGATTATTTGATATTTCGCTCCAAGGTTTCGCTAAATTCTCTTATATTTCGATGTCACATTTATGTCACCTTTATGTCAAATCAAGTCTACTTTTTCATTCTGAATTTTTGTTGTCATCTATATTTCCCTCTGAAATTTCGCCTTCATCGAAATTTCGCTATGAAATTTCACCATAAATCTGAAAAAAATACATTCTTAAATAATTAAAAAAAAGTTTCATTGTAAAATAAAAAAAAACTAAAGAACTACATTCAGTTTGTTAATTCTTATAAACAACTGATATTTATTTTTTAAAACAATTATTTATCGTTGAAATGTCAATCCAAACACGTTAAAAGACCACTTATGTGATAAAAAATAGTTTTTTTAAATCGCTGTTTTCGTTAAAACTTATACATGGATATTTAGAAAAATAAAATAAACAAACCCGTGTATTTTGTTTTTAAAAAATAATTCTCGAGCATCAGTTATTTGAGAAAAAAATAAATAAAATCCTAAAATAAATATTTAATTAAAAAAAAAGAAATTATTAGTTGTCACCATTTGGTTGGATGAGTTTTGCCCCCTTCCCCCATGAATGTCCTCACGCCCAAAGCCCCAACACCCTTTTATGCCCAGGGGGCGGTGTTCCACGCCAATGAAAGGGCTAGGTGGACCACTGCCCCTTCTATACGCCCCATTACAGATGGTCTAACCATACTAAAGCTGCATACTAAAATTGTATACTTCCAAGACTTATACTCCAATTAAAACTCAAACTTTTCAAATACTCCAAAACACTCACTTGAACTTTCTCATATGAACTAAACAAAGATTAAGTTCAACAATCACTCCATAATCTTTGTTTGTTCACATTCTCTCTTCAACTTGCAAGCTGACTCGTTCAAAATTGTTTCTCCAGTTCTTTTTCCCTATCGAACCACATGATTCTTAATCATTCTTACTTCCTGCTCGTTCTTCATTATTTCTTGCTTCTTCTTGTTTGCTTTCTCTTCTTATCTTTCTTGCTCTTGCTTAACTTGCTGATCTTGTTTTCTTTCTTACTTATTTTCTCCCTTACTTTTTTGATTTCTTACTTATACTTGCTTACTTGCTTTTTGTCACACCCCAACCGACAGCGAAAACGTCGGGGCGGGACATGTAGACTGTTCATGTCAAACCCCCGTCAGCGGCAGAAACACGAGAGTGCGACGAAATTGAATAAGAGAACACAAGGCAATAAAGAAAATTACTATTGTATTTAATATGATTAAGTTTATTACAAAGAGTCACAAATATAAGTTACAAAGTTTACAACAAATTAAATATCTAATATCTTGATCTTGATATCTAGTCCGAATCCTAAGTGGACTTGTCCAAATCCTAGCTTAAGCATGCATACCTGAAACATGTAAGAAAACGGGTCAACTATGAAAGTTGGTGACATACATATGTTTAGATAAAAACATAATAAAAGATTTTATACAATTCATTAACAAGATTCAAATAAACACATTATCAAGCAAGCACGTATGTAGATAATAAAATCAATCAAAGAATAACAATGTGGCACAACCCCATGGTTGTCCTAGATAGATGACATAATCCTCAAGATTACCCATAAAGTTTATGGCTCCCTCGTGTTTGAACAAGAATACGTCAAACCCCGAGTAGTTTAAAAGTGTATAGCTTCCTCGTGTTTGAACAATAATATGTCAAACACCGAGTAGTTCAAAGTTTATAACTTCCTCGTGTTTGAACAAGAATACGTCAAAACCCCGAGTAGTTCAATGTTTATAGCTTCCTCGTGTTTGAACAAGAATATGTCAAAACTCCGAGTAGTTCAATGTTTACGAAAGATTATGATTATCATGTTGAAGTTGTTAATAATAAGTTTAGTTGAATGCCATATTATGTTTGAATTGTATTTGATGGAAAGCGAGTTTTGATATGTTGACATGTTCCACCCCAAAATAATTAAAGGAAAATGTAGGGGCTACGTTCTCACCTTGATGATTATAAAGGAGGCGGGTGTATCAACCTTAGTGAGCGTGCCCTATAGAATGTAAGAATTGAATAAGTTTAAGGAATTATCGTTACGCGAAGATAAAGTTTGAATGAGAACAATGAAGGAGGATAGGTGGTTGCATAATAGAAAATGATAATCCATCTAGAGTAGTACATCCAATGAAAAGATTCACAGGAAAGAGGGGTCGGTCGCAAAGGACTCGTTTAGATACCGCGTCTTTCCTAGCCAGAACCGTTCATTTGTCATATACGTATATCGAAGGCTTCGATAGGGTTCTAATGCATGTAACACCTTAGATTATAAATAAAATTTTTTTAAGAAAGTAATATCAAAGAATTAAGGATGCTCAAATGTTAGAAGATTAGGATTAGTTTTCTAAAATCTAGATTTGGACAGATTGTGTTGCTGAACTTTAGGCAAGTTTTAAAATTAATAAACAATTTTCAAAAATTCTAATATTCTCCAGATCTTTAATTTAAGTTATAATAAACAACTTTTGTTGAGAAATATTTTTCATTTGGGCAACTTAAATATCCCAAAATCGTGACACTAGATCAGACGTATAGAATAGACCTTTCTGTCTTGATTTGTCATCTTAGGAAGTATTTCAAAGAGTTACGATGTCAATTATACATGATTTTAAAAAATATTCAATAAAATTTGATTTGCAAAAAGATTGAACACGATTGGATTCTTATATTGAGAGATATGGTCTCCGAAAGTGATGACAAGTATTCTATCAAAAAGTCAGAATTGACCTTTACCTCTAAAAAAATATCTTTGAAAGCCTTAAACTTGTCGAAAAATTACGAGGTTAGATTTTATGGAAATAGGACTCTTTAAACGTGCTTTCAGACTTAAGAATCAACCTTTTTGGTTAAGGAATGGCCAAGATATGGCCATTCAAAGTCGACACAAGCATTCTGTCGAGACAAGGATGAAAGAACGAAAGACAAACTAGGTTACTTTGTTGTTGCAATTTCTTCTTGGATGGAGAAGGGTGGCTCACGAATTTTGTAGGGGATTAGGGCAGAGATTTGGCTAGTAAAATTTGTAGCAAAGTGTGAAGAGAATGGGGGAATTAAGCCTTGTATTTATAATTGTAGGTTAAGGGGTTGTAAATATGGAATGTCCTGGAAATGAATTTAGGGTTTTTAGGGTGTCTAAAGGGGGGTGGACGAAATTTGTTGGTCTTGTGGGCTGCAAAATTCTCCCATGGGTCATGGGTGGCCTTTGACCCATGGTTGATCCAACGGTTCGGTTTCGCGGTATTTGATCGTTTTTTGAATTTTAGGATTTATTTATGGAAGGTTTTGCAAACAAACTTTGTTTTAATTAATGAAATGAATATGTTAAACATTTAAAACATAAATTAAAGTCATGTTAGACGAATTTGTCGATTGTGGACGGTACGTAGCTAACGACGGTTTAAAAGGCGAACGACCGCACGAAAGTACTAACTAACGTACTAGGGCATCAAGTTGAATTATGTGACAACTTGAATGAGTTAAATAACCATGTTAGGCACATATGTTTGATACATTGCCTTGAGTTAGTAGTGAGTGAGTTTTCGAGCTATTAAACGGTTTAACTGTCCAAGTTGCAATTTATGGCAATTCCAAGCACCATGTAATAAGTATAATGTGCATGAAGTAGGCATGTTTCAAGTATGATATGAACAAGAGCTATGATGAGGGTTTCAAGCTTTATTGATTCACGTATATGGTAAGCGTTATAAGTACGCCAAAAGTAGAAATGTTACAGTCTCCCCTTGTTAAGGGAATTTCGTCCTCGAAATTCACTTGTAGAGACGGTGATAACTAGGAAATGATAGGTTATGATATACGTTGCTAGGGATAATCCTTGATCTGACGCCTAGTCACACTTCCAATGCACCATCAGTGTTTATATATAGGGTATACCGCGGCTAACCCACCACACTCTTGGCGCCTTGGAAGCGTACTAGCCACCTATCAAGACTACCACTAACACGGATAATGTTGGGTGGCATGATTCGAGTTCAGGAATTGGTTATGGTTGCTACATCGTAGAATTTCACTTCACACCAATGTACCTGTAAATTCATGATTACGTTCGCGATCGCAATCATCAATTTACTTTAGACGGGTGTAATTTGTCCTTCTACTATGCACCTATAAAGTGATGATAGTAATGTAGATGGAGGTTACAAATATTATCGAAGGCCGGTGAAAACATGTTATTTTGAGATTCGGAAATCATAATTTAATAGGTATCTTATGCATATACGTTTGAGTTGAGTTAACAAGTAGTAGTGCGTAAAGGATGGCATTCACATATAGCAATTTGGAAAAAAATGAATTTTGTATCAATGTTCAAATAAGACATTCCAAACATAGCGTAAATATAAAGGAAAATATGATCCATTGATAAAGGAATAATTCAATCTAAGTCACAAGATAGTGTCATCCAAGCAAACATAGAATCCAAATTTTGATAATCCAAGGTAATAGTCAAGAAATCAAATGAGAAATGCAGTTATCATGTCTCCCCAAATTAAGGGGATTTCGTCCCAAAATATAACCAGTGGGGTTCGCGTTGTCTTGGGCGGCAAGGTCTTTCACGTGCTCCTAAGACAAAAACCCGTCCTTCAGCTTGATTGTTAACAAGGTGAAGTTTGGGAGAACAATTTTTTTAGATGGTCAAGGCCATCGCATATATAGTAGGCCCTAACATAGCTGACAGGTGCATGGTTGGTGATTGTGGCATTATTGGTGTTGGTTCTGTAGTTCTGAGTTGTGTGACCAAGTCGGGTAGTACGACGGCAAGTTGCTGTGCGAGCAGGGTGGCTATGGCAGTAGTGTCAGTAGTGGAAGAAGTGTTGGTGGTATCGCCGATATTAGAGACAGTGGTGTTAGTAGGATCATGACGAGGATGCATTATGTCTATTTGATGTTTACGAAAGATTGGAATATTTAAAAGGGATAATAGTTGACTTATCAATATTCGTGGTCCAATAAATAATACTAAAAAGACATGTTTTCCTATAAGCAAGTACTCACAACTAGGGCATTCGAGGAAAATGCACCACATCCTGCGCAACACACTTTCCTTAGTGGCAGAGACCCTAGTGTACATGCACTCACTCTTCCAGTCTACATGTGTCACTAGTATTACCGTTGGGTCTTTGATCTCGACGATGATTTAAGAATTGGGCTTTGTAGCCCGAAGCTTGATCCTTCTTCATTGGTCTTGGTTCTTCTCCTCTTGTTGTTGGGTTCCAAATTGCTAGGAATGTTGATGACTTCTTCCTTGGGTCGTGGGTAGTGCGGGTTAGTTGTATCCAATAGTAGTTTGAAGTCTTTCTTCTAGCGGCCGTCTTGATCGGGCCTGGGCTCTCCGACGTGTGAGAGTAGATCCTAGTCTTCATGAGTGTGTGTAATGTGATGGTTGTGGGCGAGATATTGTGAAAGCATAGTAATTAGATGTAAGCACATAATTCCTAATAACGAGGCACTTAGGTTATAGTCTAGGTTATTGCTAAGGGAACCTAATTCTTTATAACCTGGCTCTGATACCAATCTGTCACACCCTGCCAGCGGCGGAAACACGGGAGTGCGACAAAATTGAATAAGAGAACACAAGGTAATAAAGAAAATTACTATTGTATTTAGTATGATTAAGTTGATTACAAAGAGCCACAAATATAAGTTACAAAGTTTACAACAAATAAATATCTAATATCTTGATCTTGATATCTAGTCCGAATCCTAAGTGAACTTGTCCAAATCCTAGCTTAAGCATGCATACCCGAAACATGTAAGAAAACGGGTCAACTATGAAAGTTGGAGAGAGACATAGGTTTAGATAAAAACATAATAAAAGATTTTATACAATTCATTAACAAGATTTACAAGAATAAAAAATACATGAATATCTTTATTAAGTTTAAAACTAGGTCCTAATGTAGGGTATAACAGCACATGTTATCCTCATGTAGGGCATAACAACACATGTTATCCTGATGTAAGGCATAACAAAAATGTTATCCTGATGTAATGTGTTAATGATTGCACGAGTATGTCATGTATATGTAGCCTTAACAAATAGCATTCAAGCATAAAACATAAATAAACACATATGATCATATTGTAGAAGTGTACGTGTGTAATTGCAAATAGTGTTTGTTGAGTAATCATGTTTCACCCCAAAAATGTACAAAAGGAAAAGGGGCTATGTAAACTCACTTGTATAACTTGTGTGGATAACACGAGCAAATATGGAGCACAAGTGATTCTCAAATCACAAGTTAACCTAGAGTGAAATGTACGAACTTGAATTAATAATATGCAAGGTCTAAGGCTAGGTCTAGGGTTCAATGGGTTTTGATGAGTGTGGGTTTGTACAAAAAGTTATGTTATTTTGTATAAAGGATCTGTGTAAATTGATGTCTATACTTGAATCAAAATGTTGGTTCCAAGTTTATAATACTTGTCTTAGAGTTTTAAATAAATAAATTCTTTATTTATTTATTTTAATATTATAATAGTGTGCTAAAAAGTAGGGTAAATAAATATAATTTAAACCCTAAATGTATTTTTAATGTAAGAAGATAATAAATTTAAATAAATTCTTTTTATTTAGTTATTATAATAATAATAGTGTGTCTTAATAACAAGGGGAGTATAAATGTAGATGTATTTATATATGTTTAGTAAGAAAATTTATTTGTTTGAAATAATTTTTAAATCTTAAATTGATAATTAAATGAAATATTGTTTTATGAAAATTCTTTTTAAAAATTATTATGTATTTTATAAAATCTTTACACAATTATATAACCATAGGTATTTTAAATGTTTTGTTTGGGTAAATCGTTGATTTAATTTGAAATAATTTTTAAATAGTTTTCATATTGGAAAAAGGAGGTTTTAAACAATTTAATTTGTAAAATAATCATTTCATGATTAAAATTGTAAATTATTGTTCAAATATGTTCTAAATGGTATAGGCTTTTATAAAATAATTTTTATAGAATATTTTGAGTGTTAAAAGCTTGTTTTAAAAAGGCTTGTAGTGGACTGGGTTCGAACCCGGGTTAGACCTGAGAGATCACAAGGGTCTAACCACTGAACCAGAGGTCCATTCGTGTTATTAAACCATACTGTTAAAATGACATGATGTGTTTACACGGGATACGGGTTCAAAGCACGCAAAAGGAAAAAGCAAGGTGTGGTGCTGGGCTTGAACCAGCGATCTCGCGTGTGGGGGTCTATGTGTTTAACCGGTAAATCTGGGCTTAATGCTTGAAAGAATACTCATCCGGAATTCCTTTAATAAACATACCCAAACTGTCACACCCCCAACCACGGCGGTAGCTATCGCGGGGCATGACGGTCATGGAAATCATCGTCACCGATTACATCGAACGACCACTAAGTGGTTTGAAAATCATACGTAGTAAATCATTTCAAAATACATAATTGTTTTACAATTTTTAGTGCGGAAGCAAATGTGGAAGTAATAATAGTTTCAAAATACGACATTTGGTAATGCTAAATGTCCAAAAGTAAGTGTGTCCCTAAGTGGCAATGCGACTCCATGAAAGTATGCAGCTAACTTCCAAGCAATATCAATTACCTGAGAATACATGCGTAAAACGGGTCAACAAATAATGTTGGTGAGTTCACAGGTTTTAATTGTAAAAGTAAATCGTTGTAATGGACCACAAGACTCTCTATGATTTGATTGTTGTACAGACAATGCTACAATATTACCATAAGCACACCGAAACCGAAGCTAGACTGTAACTGTAAATGTAACTGTAATCCCATGCCCCTACCCATGCCTACCGAATACATGGGGGTGTTTAGGCTAATGATGCACCCGTTTTGACCTACAATCAAAGTTAGCGCGACTAACTCGGGTGGGGGTTGTCAAACCCGATAGTACTATCCATAATTACCACGCTTTGTGAAAGAACTAACGGTCCAGTTGTGAGGGGACTTAGTACGGTAAGTAAACCGCTTATGTAATATGTGAAATCATGTAATGTAATTGTGTCCAATGAAAACTGTAAGTATGCATGTAAACTCCCCCAAAAGGAAAATAAGTAAAATGGGGCCGTGAGACTCACCTGAAACGTGAGTACTGGAAACGTGAGTACTGGAAACGTGCAAGTAGCAAAAGTTCGAGAGTAAACCGACCTATGCGTGCCCTAGAATATATAAGACACCTTAATGTCTAAGTAACGATTCTACATGCAAGTTGGTCATGTAACAGTTTCACCCAACTCGTTATGTTATGTGTGTAAGTTTTGGTTTAAAATGTTTTGACACGACGACCCGTTGGTGATATGTATTTGTTACCCGAAAATATATATTTACATAAAATAAATATAAATTATAAATTCGATCATGTATATGTCTATAAGTAATTTGGTAACAACTTAGAGTTTGGTTTTCAAAGTAAGGTTCGACTCGACCCGAGTCATAACTCGTTGCGAACAGTAAATAAATATATCGTATATATTTATTTAAAATAACGTTTTCGAAACACGTCATGATTTTAGGTAAAAAAAATAATATTAATATTATTTCTACAGAATATAACTTTGAGAATTATTACTCTTAAAATAATATCGGTTTCGTTTTACGTCCAAAGTATATTTATAAAATTATATATTTTAGAATCTAGTTTTGGTCATTTTAAATAGTATATTTACCAAAAAAATAGTACCTAAAATTTATATATTTCAAACTCCATAACTAGACCCAAGTAATACAAATTTTACAACTAGTAATAATATATATCCATAATTTGTCAGAAGTTTACCAAAATACCAATAACTTGAAAAGAAATTATATAGATAATTTAACACATGCTAAGGTCTCCAACTTAAACATTTATTTTAGTTCAAGAACCAATATTAAGTTATTATTATTATTTTTACACTAAAGTAAGTCTCATATAGTTTTAAGTTTATAGAAAACACCGTATTTAACAAAATAGGTCTTTGTAGGTGAAAGTTGGTACATGACATTTATATGTAAAAGAAAACATAAAACAAGAACAAAATATAAATAGTTAGAAGGATTTCTCACTAAAGGCAAGCAAGGAAGAAGGAACGACTAAGGATGATGAACTTGAAGCTTGAAACTTGTCTTGATGGTTGGATGTAGGACTTGAAATCAACACATGAACGAAAGCTCCAAAACTGAACCTTTTTGTTGAGGGTGTTTAGTGTGTGAAATAATTTCCAATAAAAACTATTTATATTGAAGTTGGAGTATGGGTTTTGGTTTTTAAAAATGAAGTCTGGTATGGTTTCATTAAGTTGGAAGTGAAATGTAGGGGGGTCCCTTTGTTTGCCTTCTTTACCGCCGTAATCAAGGAAAAAGAACAGAAAAGGGATGGGTGATGGTATGGTTTGTTAATTGGGATCTAAGGTTGAGTAGGAGGGGGCCCTTATTGCAGTAGAAATCTTTTTGCAGTAGAAATCATGAATGAAAAGTGTGGTAATATAGTGTTCTAGATATGAAAGTCTAAAGGTGTGTAGGGGTGGGGCCTCCTTATAACCGTAATTCAGGAAGTGAAAAAGACATGGATAACTTGGTTTATTGGTTTAAAAATGTGTACATGTGAAGTGGGGTCCCATGTTGTCCTATGCAAGGAAAAGAAAATAATAGATGTCATGAGATTTTGTTCATTTGCAAAAACAATTTAGGTGTATATCCCCTGATTCAACCGTACACAAGAAAAATAAGAAATGACATGCTTTTGGTTAATTATTTAATTCATAGTTTAGACAGGTTTTTTGGGTTATTAATGGTGTCATACATTATAAAAGAAAAAGGAAAGTGTGGGTTAGAGATAAATAATTTAAACCGATATTAAGGTGGTAGCGGGTATAAGTTAGACGTGATAAAAATTACGCCTTTTATTAAAACTGAGTTTACTAAATATATGCCTTATATATTTAGTGGTTTACTAACATGTAAATATATGTTTAGTAATTTAGTATAACAAAATAGCGTGTTAAAATAAAGTATGTCGGTGAAACGGTAAAGGTGCGCGTTAAAAATACTAAGTTGAAATAAATAAATACAAACATATATTTAGGTTCTAAACTAGAGTTGTAATACTTTGAAATATTTATTAAAATATAAATATTAATTATCACCAACGTTCGTGTGTGTCGGTTATATTGCGTGTGACCCAGATATAAATGGACTTTGCTAAGTATTAAACGACTTTATTAACCATAATTAAGTCTAACACGTATATGATGCATGCAATTAATTAATGAGACAGGGACGGGTATTGACCTGAAATTGCCCGTTGTCACATACTTCCCGTGTTAAAAAGAATTTCGTCCCGAAATTCAGCTAGTGTCATCCGTGACTGGTGCCGTTTCGAACAACTGCGGATATTTGCGCTTCATCTGGTCCTCGCGTTCCCAAGTAAACTCTGGCCCTCGCCTAGAGTTCCATCGAACTTTTACAATGGGAATGCGACTTTGTTTCAAGCTCTTGACTTCCCGGTCCATAATCTCCACGGGTTCTTCGACGAAATGAAGTTGATCATCGATCTGTATCTCCTCGAGTGGTATAATTTGCGTCTCATCTGATAAACACTTCTTCAGATTTGACACGTGGAAAGTGTCATGAACACCACTGAGTTCTTGTGGCAGTTTAAGCTTGTAAGCTACGGGACCAATCCTTGCCAAGATTTCGAATGGTCCAATGTATCTTGGGTTTAGCTTACCACGCTTGCCGAAGCGAATAACTCCTTTCCAGGGTGAGACTTTGAGTAAAACCTTATCTCCAACCTGGAATTCCAACAATTTGCGTCTTATGTCAGCATAACTCTTCTGACGATCACGCGCGGCTTTCAGTCTTTTCTGAATTTGAACAATCTTCTCTGTTGTCTCATGAATGATTTCTGGACCAGTAAGTTGACTATCTCCAACTTCAGTCCAACATAACGGTGATCGACACTTTCTTCCATAAAGTGCCTCAAACGGTGCGGCTTTGATGCTAGTGTGATAACTGTTATTGTAGGAAAACTCAGCCAACGGTAGATGAGTATCCCATTTGTTCCTGAAATCAATCACACAAGCTCTAAGCATGTCCTCCAATGTCTGAATAGTCCTTTCACTTTGACCATCAGTTTGGGGGTGGTATGCGGTACTCATGTCCAATCTCGTACCCAATGCTTTTTGTAGAGATTGCCAAAACCTAGAGGTGAATCGACTATCTCGATCTGAAATGATGGAGATTGGCACTCCATGTCTTGAGACAACCTCTTTGAGATAAATTCTAGTCAATCTTTCCATCTTATCGGTTTCCTTAATCGGCAAGAAATGTGCAGACTTTGTTAATCGGTCGACAATAACCCAAATCGTGTCACAACCATTGGATGTCTTGGGTAATTTGGTGATGAAATCCATAGAGATCTGTTCCCATTTCCATTGTGGAATCTCCGGTTATTGTAGTAACCCTGACGGTTTCTGATATTCTGCCTTGACTTTTGAACACGTCAAGCACTTACTAACGTAGGTGGCAATGTCAGCCTTTATGTTAGGCCACCAGTAAAGTTCCTTGAGATCTTGATACATTTTGTCAGAGCCTGGGTGAATTGAGTATCTGGACTTGTGTGCTTCGTCCATTACTAAATCCCTCAAGTTCCCAAAGCTTGGTACCCAAATCCGATTCATGAAGTAACGAGTTTCATCGGATTTGATCTCAAACTTCTTGTCTATACCCCGCAAGGACTCATTTTTTTGATTTTGCTCCTTGAGTGCCTCTAACTGAGCATCGCGAATTTGAGTGGTTAGACTCGTGTGAATCGTCATCCCCAACGCTCGCACTCGTAGAGTTTTGGTTCGTTCCTTTCTACTCAAGGCATCCGCCACGACGTTTGCCTTGCCAGGATGGTATCGAATCTCACAGTCGTAGTCGTTCAGCAATTCGACCCATCTGCGTTGCCTCATGTTTAACTCTTTCTGGTCAAAGATGTGCTGGAGACTTTTGTGATCGGTGAAGATAGTGCATTTAGTACCGTAAAGGTAATGTCTCCAAATCTTGAGTGCAAAAACTACGGCTCCCAATTCTAAGTCATGGGTGGTGTAGTTTTTCTCGTGCACCTTAAGTTGCCGCGACGCGTAAGCAATAACCTTATCCTTTTGCATTAATACGCAACCAAGACCTTGGTGAGATGCGTCACAGTACACCACGAATCCGTCTGTTCCTTCTGGAAGGGACAAGATCGGAGCACAACATAATTTCTGTTTCAACAGTTGGAAAGCTGCTTCTTGCTTATCGCCCCAATCGAACATCTTATCTTTCTGGGTTAAGGTCATCATTGGCTGGGCTATCTTGGAGAAATTTTTGATAAACCGTCTGTAGTAGCCTGCCAGACCTAGGAATTGTCGCACCTCGGTCAGAGTCTTTGGTGCTTCCCAATTCTTTATCGCGTCAATCTTGGATGGGTCAACATGTATACCCTTCTCGTTGACCACATGCCCGAGAAATTGCACTTCTCGAATCCAAAAATCGCATTTTGAGAATTTAGCATACAACTTCTCGTTCTTAAGTAATTCCAAGATTAGTCTCAAATGCTGCTCATGTTCTTTTTGAGTTCGAGAGTAAATTAAGATGTCATCGATGAAGACAATCACGAATTTATCCAAGTAGGGCTTGCACACTCTATTCATGAGGTCCATGAATACAGCTGGTGCATTGGTTAGCCCAAACGGCATGACCATGAACTCGTAGTGACCATAACGAGTTCGAAATGCGGTCTTAGGAACATCTTCTTCTTGGATCCGTAACTGATGATATCCTGAACGTAAGTCGATCTTTGAGTAATAACTGGATCCCTGAAGTTGGTCGAATAAGTTATGGATCCTCGGGAGGGGGTATCGGTTCTTAATAGTGAGCTTGTTTAACTCCCGGTAATCGATGCACATTCGGAAAGATCCATCCTTTTTCTTGACAAACAAGATCGGGGCTCCCCATGGTGAGAAACTCGGTCTTATGAAACCCTTGTCTAGCAGCTCCTGTAGTTGGTTAGACAATTCTTGCATTTCCGACGGCGCGAGTCGGTACGGTGATCGCGCTACCGGTGCAGCTCCGGGCATCAGATCAATTCGAAACTCGACTTGCCTCGACGGTGGAAGTCCGGGCAAATCTTCGGGAAAGACTTCGGGATAGTCTCGAACGATCGGTATATCCTTGATTTTCTTTTCCTCCGTCTTCTTCTCCGTTACGTGTGCTAATATTGCATGATACCCCTTTCGTAAGTACTTCCGGGCCTTCATACATGTTATGACTCTTAGCGTAGAGTCGCTCCTCTCACCTTGAATCGAAAGCGTTTCTCCATTCGGAAGAGGAATGCGAATGATCTTTTCGCGGCAAACGATCTCTGCTTGATTCTTCGATAACCAATCCATCCCGATAACGATATCAAAACTTCCAAGCGTTACGGGTAGCGAATCTATGTCGAAAGAGTGATCCGACAAATTCAAAGTACATCCTTGCAACATCTCATCGGTTTCGATTAATTTACCATCGGCTAATTCTATTGTGTACTTACAGGTTAATGCGGTTGGTTTAGTGCCGAGTAATGAACTAAATTCGTTAGACACAAAACTCTTATCAGCACCAGTATCGAACAAAATAGAAGCATAGTGATCGTTAACGAGAAACGTACCCGTGACAATGTTCGGGTCCTGACGGGCTTCTCTGGCTCCAATGGCAAATGCCCGACCGCGTGCGTTGTTTCCACTAGTTTGCCTCAATTTTGGGCAGTCTTTTCGGAAGTGCCCAGTATTTCCACATTCAAAACATCCGCGGTTGGCTCCCGTGTTGGTGGTAGGGTCTGCCATTCGGCAATTTTTGGTTGCATGGCCAAAACACTTACACTTTTGGCACTTGGAATCTTCACATGTACCCTGATGATGGAAACCACACTTGTTACATTTGGGTAGGTTTCCGACATACCCACCTCTTGGCTTCTTCTCAGTTGGGCTTGCAGCAAAGGCCTTAACCGTTTCTTGTTTCTTCTGAACAGGAGGCACATAAGTCTTGCCATGATTGTTATCCCATTTCCTCTTGTTATCATAGCTCTTCTCTCCCGCAGTCTTCTTCACAAACACACCCTGGCGTACCGCTTGATCTGTCAAGTCATGAGCTATTCTAACTGCATCTGAAATGGTGGCTGGCTTGGAAGAAGTCACCATGCTCTGAATTTGGGGTGCGAGGCCCCAAATATACCTTTCAATTCGCTTGTATTCAGGGGTGACCATATGTGGGCACAAGCGAGCAAGATCATGGAAACGAGTGGTATAGTTTGCCACATCAGGTCCATTCATGGTGTGATTCCAGAACTCAACTTCCAACTTCTGCAGTTCGTTACGTGGGCAATATTCGTCAGTAAGCATTTTCTTTAGCTCATCCCATGGGATTTGGTAAGCAGCATCAATCCCAATAGTCTGGGCATGAGTATTCCACCAGGAGAGTGCTTGGCCCTCAAAAGTACACGTGGCATACTTGGTCTTGTTTTCTTCAACACAGTTACTAATACGCTGGACAGATTCCATCTTTTCAATCCAGCGCATTAGTCCCACAGCTCCTTCGTTACCGCGAAAGTTAAGCGGTTAGCAGTTCAGGAAAGCTTTGTAAGAGCAGCCTCTTACAGGTTCCTCGGTTCCTGTATTGCAACAGTTGTTACGTTATTAGTCACGTAATCATAATTTGTGACCCTTACGATCACAATCAGTCAAACTATCCTTTTTACCTCCGTTGGACTCTCGGTCACCACCAGACCCACTGGGTCTTCCAGCATCGTACTGTGCGATCACATCGGCCACACGCTGCGCCACTAGCTGCTCGATTGCCTCTGAGCTCATGGGTGTTGTTGTGTCGGTGGTTCGATGGTCGGTACGTCTAGGTCCTCTCTTTGGTGCCATGGTTTTCTTCTAGTCATAGACGATAAAAGAAATAAGACAATACATAAATAATTGTCAACACATGAACAGGAAATGTAAACAACCATACAATCACAACAATCACAATAATAATCATAATGATAACCACAACAGTAATCACAATCATCACACACAGATAGCCCATAAGATAGAGCACATAATCAAACGGAAATACTTGATACGTAGTTCACAAAAGAAACAAAATGGGTGAGGGTACAAAACCTCCCCAGTACAAGTTTTCCTACTATGCCTACACTAAGTGAGCACAACCCGCTCACATAGGTCTATCTACGCCAATGTGCCACTGCGCTAGTCTGCATCACGACAGCAACAACCATGATGCAAATAGTGGTAAGCGCGGCAGCAGACGTGGCACGCTCCTCGGCTGCCACTACTCGCTGCTCTAAGGCAGCAACTCTCCTCTCTGCAGCTGCCCTTTGCTGCTCCTCTACTGATAGTCTCATCTCCTGAGCGATCATCCTATCCTCCAGGTGAGTGAATCGCTGATCCAGAAGGCCAATGGACATGATCTCCACATACTGTACCTCAGCTACCTGTTCCAGTCGTCCTGTCACAGTCTGAATCCTCTCGTCCTCCTGGAGAGCTCTGATCTCGCCCTACAGGTTCTGCATATCGTGCTCGTGTCGCATGCCACGAGAAACAAGGATAGGGATAGTGTGCTCTACGGGTTCCTCATAGTACGACAGTGGTCGTGGTGTGGTGGAGGACTCGCCAATCTCATGGGTAGAAGGTATCCACTCCTCATATGCCCAATCTCCCAAGGTTTGGGTCACCCAACCGAAATTCTCGTCGTATCGGGGCCTCTTGGGCTCCTGATCAGTAGTAGTGCCTGTAGTCTCGGCTGGCCTCTTCGCTCCACCACTAGGGGTGTGAGCGATAGGGGTGGTGTGGGCGTCCATGGGAGCCTCCTCAGCTACAGGTGCCTCAACAGTCTCATCTGAAGTGGAGTGTCCGTAGAGTACCGTGTGTGGCACAGACTCCCCAGATCCGGTGTGATCACCCCCGGTGGCAGTCTCGCCTGTATCTCCCTCAACTGGGCTCTCGGGTATCTGCTCTGGGTCAGACTCATAGTCCTCCTCCGGGTCCTCATCAGTGTCAGGGATCTCCTCATCTGACACTGTAACCTCCTCCGTGGTGTCGCTGGACAACTTAACATGTAGTGGTGTGGCGGGTGGCGTCCCTGCTGGTGGCGACGGCATGGCAGGTGGTGTCCCTGCTGGTAGCGGTGGTGGAAGTGGTATGGACGGGGTGTAATCCTCATCAGATGCATACACGTGGATGGGGTCAGATGCTGACGACATACCTGCAACATGGCAATTTCCGAATACTCCTAACGTGAGTTATGCAAGTGTATGTAATGTAATTGTAATGATATGAGCCTACGGTTATAGTCCAAGTCCACTAAATGCAACCTGGTTCTCTATAACCAATGGCTCTGATACCAATCTGTCACACCCCCAACCACGGCGGTAGCTATCGCGGGGCATGACGGTCATGGAAATCATCGTCACCGATTACATCGAACGACCACTAAGTGGTTTGAAAATCATACGTAGTAAATCATTTCAAAATACATAATTGTTTTACAATTTTTAGTGCGGAAGCAAATGTGGAAGTAATAATAGTTTCAAAATACGACATTTGGTAATGCTAAATGTCCAAAAGTAAGTGTGTCCCTAAGTGGCAATGCGACTCCATGAAAGTATGCAGCTAACTTCCAAGCAATATCAATTACCTGAGAATACATGCGTAAAACGGGTCAACAAATAATGTTGGTGAGTTCACAGGTTTTAATTGTAAAAGTAAATCGTTGTAATGGACCACAAGACTTTCTATGATTTGATTGTTGTACAGACAATGCTACAATATTACCATAAGCACACCGAAACCGAAGCTAGACTGTAACTGTAATCCCATGCCCCTACCCATGCCTACCGAAAACATGGGGGTGTTTAGGCTAATGATGCACCCGTTTTGACCTACAATCAAAGTTAGCGCGACTAACTTGGGTGGGGGTTGTCAAACCCGATAGTACTATCCATAATTACCACGCTTTGTGAAAGAACTAACGGTCCAGTTGTGAGGGGACTTAGTACGGTAAGTAAACCGCTTATGTAATATGTGAAATCATGTAAATGTAATTGTGTCCAATGAAAACTGTAAGTATGCATGTAAACTCCCCCAAAAGGAAAATAAGTAAAATGGGGCCGTGAGACTCACCTGAAACGTGAGTACTGGAAACGTGCAAGTAGCAAAAGTCCGAGAGTAAACCGACCTATGCGTGCCCTAGAATATATAAGACACCTTAATGTCTAAGTAACGATTCTACATGCAAGTTGGTCATGTAACAGTTTCACCCAACTCGTTATGTTATGTGTGTAAGTTTTGGTTTAAAATGTTTTGATACGACGACCCGTTGGTGATATGTATTTGTTACCCGAAAATATATATTTACATAATATAAATATAAATTATAAATTCGATCATGTATATGTCTATAAGTAATTTGGTAACAACTTAGAGTTTGGTTTTCAAAGTAAGGTTCGACTCGACCCGAGTCATAACTCGTTGCGAACAGTAAATAAATATATCGTATATATTTATTTAAAATAACGTTTTCGAAACACGTCATGATTTTAGGTAAAAAAAAAATAATATTAATATTATTTCTACAGAATATAACTTTGAGAATTATTACTCTTAAAATAATATCGGTTTCGTTTTACGTCCAAAGTATATTTATAAAATTATATATTTTAGAATCTAGTTTTGGTCATTTTAAATAGTATATTTACCAAAAAAATAGTACCTAAAATTTATATATTTCAAACTCCATAACTAGACCCAAGTAATACAAATTTTACAACTAGTAATAATATATATCCATAATTTGTCAGAAGTTTACCAAAATACCAATAACTTGAAAAGAAACTATATAGATAATTTAACACATGCTAAGGTCTCCAACTTAAACATTTATTTTAGTTCAAGAACCAATATTAAGTTATTATTATTATTTTTACACTAAAGTAAGTCTCATGTAGTTTTAAGTTTATAGAAAACACCGTATTTAACAAAATAGGTCTTTGTAGGTGAAAGTTGGTACATGACATTTATATGTAAAAGAAAACATAAAACAAGAACAAAATATAAATAGTTAGAAGGATTTCTCACTAAAGGCAAGCAAGGAAGAAGGAACGACTAAGGATGATGAACTTGAAGCTTGAAACTTGTCTTGATGGTTGGATGTAGGACTTGAAATCAACACATGAACGAAAGCTCCAAAACCGAACCTTTTTGTTGAGGGTGTTTAGTGTGTGAAATAATTTCCAATAAAAACTATTTATATTGAAGTTGGAGTATGGGTTTTGGTTTTTAAAAATGAAGTCTGGTATGGTTTCATTAAGTTGGAAGTGAAATGTAGGGGGGTCCCTTTGTTTGCCTTCTTTACCGCCGTAATCAAGGAAAAAGAACAGAAAAGGGATGGGTGATGGTATGGTTTGTTAATTGGGATCTAAGGTTGAGTAGGAGGGGGCCCTTATTGCAGTAGAAATCTTTTTGCAGTAGAAATCATGAATGAAAAGTGTGGTAATATAGTGTTCTAGATATGAAAGTCTAAAGGTGTGTAGGGGTGGGGCCTCCTTATAACCGTAATTCAGGAAGTGAAAAAGACATGGATAACTTGGTTTATTGGTTTAAAAATGTGTACATGTGAAGTGGGGTCCCATGTTGTCCTATGCAAGGAAAAGAAAATAATAGATGTCATGAGATTTTGTTCATTTGCAAAAACAATTTAGGTGTATATCCCCTGATTCAACCGTACACAAGAAAAATAAGAAATGACATGCTTTTGATTAATTATTTAATTCATAGTTTAGACAGGTGTTTTGGGTTATTAATGGTGTCATACATTATAAAAGAAAAAGGAAAGTGTGGGTTAGAGATAAATAATTTAAACCGATATTAAGGTGGTAGCGGGTATAAGTTAGACGTGATAAAAATTACGCCTTTTATTAAAACTGAATTTACTAAATATATGCCTTATATATTTAGTGGTTTACTAACATGTAAATATATGTTTAGTAATTTAGTATAACAAAATAGCGTGTTAAAATAAAGTATGTCAGTGAAACGGTAAAGGTGCGCGTTAAAAATACTAAGTTGAAATAAATAAATACACACATATATTTAGGTTCTAAACTAGAGTTGTAATACTTTGAAATATTTATTAAAATATAAATATTAATTATCACCAACGTTCGTGTGTGTCGGTTATATTGCGTGTGACCCAGATATAAATGGACTTTGCTATGTATTAAACGACTTTATTAACCATAATTAAGTCTAACACGTATATGATACATGCAATTAATTAATGAGACAGGGACGGGTATTGACCTGAAATTGCCCGTTGTCACACAAACCATCCCCTTCCCCGGTTCATTTCAGCCTGTTACCCTAGCCATAGAAACTGCTCAAACGATCGATTGATTGTTTCGGGATTCATGGGGCTTTAAATCCCCAGACCAAAACGACTCTATTGATGTACGGATTACCTGAGATGGCTGAGAGATGATCTAGTACGACTGGATGGACAGTTTCGGTGTTCTTCGAGTTTGATAGAGCTTCAGAGGTACAATATCAGTTACGATAGGGATTAGGGAGTTTGTGAGAGGGCTTGCACAAGTGAGGGAGTGATTCAAATAGGCCAATTTCACTTAATTTGATAGATTCATAATGGGTTGACAGGAACACAGCTGTCGACAATGATTCGCGCATTAAATCGATAATTGGTGATGAATTGAGCCTCGTATATGGTCTGAATACATGTGAGGAGTGATTGCACGTGATTTGCGGGTTCTTAACGCGTCTAATTCCCTAATTTGGTAACAAATTGAATTCGGTTTGACCTTTAATGGTCAAATGCGTTTGAATTTCGTATTCAGCCGCTAATTTTGTCATATTAATGTATTATTGGGATTTGGAAATGATCGAAAATAATCAAGCATCAAATGCAAGTCCACTGAATTCGGATTTGGCCGATTTTGATGTTGAATTTGTACATTTTTAGCCCTGTTTGACTTTTTAAAATCAAAGCGGGTCAATTTCTTTGAATAAGTTCAAAATGGAATGTAAAGGTCAAAGTTCAAGGGTGGGGGTTCATAGGAGGTTGAAGACTTTATAAATTAAATTTTGTTACAAAATAGTTTTTATAAACTTGTAAGAATCCTAGAACATTATTTCTTTTATCTTAAAAAATTTTATATAGAAAACTCCACTACAAATTATGCAAATATATATATATATATATATATATATATATATATATATATATAGGAAGAAGTTCATTTCAGAACACTTAAATATTACGAGAACAAGAGGAACAAATCTAAATCGTTTATTTTTTTGATCCATGATAATTTTTTTTAAAGTTTATACTTCTTACATACAAATATGTATGTTTATGTACATAAAAAACAATTAAACTAATTTTTTCATATGTTTTTATAAATTTAAAATTTTCCTACACAAGTGTAGGTTATGTGTAGGTAAAAAACCTACACATGAATTACACATATGTAGGTATATATATATATATATATATATAAACGAAATATTAGTGTAACTACCGGTTACATTAGTGTAATGCATATGGTGTAATACTTTAGTTACATTGGTTGGTTTACATTGGTGTAATACTCTAGTTACATTGGTTTAATAATATAGTTACATTAGTGTCACGATTGTTACATTGGTGTAATACAGATCGTTAAATTGGTGTAAAAGAACAAAAAATAGCATTCACTTTACCTATACTTCCAAAGAAACAATTTATCAATTTGCAAAAAAAATAACAAGTATTAAATGTACATATAATTTGCTTACTTTAATTTCCGGTTGTCATCTACTCAACTACAAACACATACAAAAATTGAGTCAATATACAAATGTGGCTTGATAAAAATCACTACACATAATAGATTAGAAAACGAGTTAAAAACTCCAGGCTCTAACAAAATTTGGTTAAAATAAACTTTTAAGATTTCAAAACCCCATCTTTTATCTACAGGATGTAACTAAAATCTTTTCTATCAATTGTTGTGAAGAAATTAAGTTTTAAGTGTAATAAAGCTTGTTGGAATAAAAATACTAGAGAAAATAAAACTTTTAAGATTTCAAACAAAGATATCCAAACCACATAAAAAATAATGAAATGGACTCACGCTTTCTTCTTTCCACCCTTCTTCCCGATGAGGACGCAACTAATCAGAGAAACCCTAACCTTCCAAGCGTCTTTCATTTCCTAGAAAATGCAAACATGGCTGTTGAATCAGATAAAAACGCATCAATTTGTAATGAGAAGCTAGAACGAGTATTTAGGGTTTAGAAATTAGGGATTTTGATACCAAGATGAAGGAAATCAGAGAAAGAATACCTGGTATAATCGATGATGCTTCCCTCTTCGATTTATTTAATGCAATCTTCCATTTTTTTTCCACAATCGTTGTTTGGACAGATGAGGTTGGGTTCTATAGAGAGAGATGAGAGAAGGATAGAAAATGCAAATAAAAAAAAATTAAGAGATATGTATATGGATGAGAGAAGTCTGAGAAATAGGACAAAGTCAAAACGACAAGTCAAAAAGGAGAGAAAGTAAAATTATATTATTACCCTTGATCTCATCTTAGCCTTTGATTTAGAATCTTGATTATTTTATACTAACTCAATGGCTCACCAAAGGTTTTAAGGTTTTTATATGAAAAGTGGTTTTGGAAATGATCTCTATCATATATATATATATATATATATATATATATATGTGTGTGTGTTTTAAAACTTGATATTTTATAAACTTTAGAAATATTTTGATAAAATTGAATGTAGTAATGTATTACTATTATTAATTTATAAGGTAAAGTTTCCTTTTCTATAAATCTATAAATGATGTAGGTGATTTATAAAATAATCATGTATATATATATATATATTTCTATGAATATACATACATGTGTTATACACATAAATAGAAAAATTATATGTAAATGCAAAATTTAAACTTCGAATTGAAATAATAATTAATGTGACTCATTGAGTGGGGCAAGTTCGGGATTCAAACGGAGTATCATTAAAAATAAATAAATAGATAAATAGATAAGTTAAAATAGTATCGACAAATCATGGATGTTACACTTTCTTTCTTATTTCCTTGCTTGCTTACTTACTTGCTTTATTTTTTTTTACTTTCTTTAATATGAGTTCAAGGATTTAAACCCAACTTGCTTTCCTTCTTCAGTCTTTTCCTGCTACATGCTTTTAGCTAGAAAAAATGAACCAAACTTACTTTCTTGCTAAAACAAAACCTACTAAAAGAACTTACTTTCTTCCTTTCTTGGATTTATAAAAGTTGAACCTTTTTAATTATTTGGCCTTTATTTTCATTTATTTAATTATATTGATCATTGACTTAAATACATCTATGAATTTATTGATAATTATTCGATGGACGTATGATATGGCATCATTTATACATATTTTACATACATAATAATCCCACATTATGGTACTAATTGAATAATAACCTTGCAATTTATGCTTAAAACACTTTAATTTTGTAATTGCAGGTTATTCGGTGTTGAAAATACAAAATCAAGCTAAATCCTATAAAAAAACACAAAGAATTCAAGCTTCTAGAATGTTCATTCCCGAGCATTAACCCCCAAGAATTCAAAATTGGTCAACAAAAGTCAACCAAGCAGCTAAAAGACAAAGCTGGGAGAAAACATAGGGATGCATGGCCGTGCATCCCAATGCACGGTCGTGCCTTGCGTTTCTTCTCCTCCACGGACCAGTACAGTGTCCTCTGTACCCTGTTTGATTCCCTAGGCCTTTGCACGGCCGTGCATTGCACATTTTGAGGCCTATAAATAGGAGGCTTGAGTTCTTCATTATACACACCAATCCAGACTTAAAGAACACTCAAGAAGAGAGCATTCTCGTAGTTAGAGTAGAGAGTAGAGAGTAGAGTGAATATGATGTTTGGTGCATGTTAATGTTTAACGTATTAATGAAGTGGTATGTTTATGTCTTTGACTAATTCGTTCTCAAAAACCATCTTTTTATGGGCTTTTATTATTGTCTAAATCCGTCTTTATATTTGTGAGTGTCTTGATTTTAAATAGTAAGATCGTAAAACCCTTTTTAATCAACTTTCCTGTGAAACTCGAATGTCTTTATACGAGCAGAGATTGATAAGTGATCGCGGTGTCAAGGTCAATCAAAAATATTTATAAAATTCACTACTTAGCTACCTTAAACTGTAGATAGGGAAGTAGGGTTGTCGAATCCACAGGGAACACGTGAAGAATGCTATTTATACTAAACGATTCAATGACTACTAAAGTTCTAAACTTTATTAATTAGAAGACTTGAAATTATAAAAAAGCAATTACTTTAAGTTGTAAAACAATTGGAGAAAGATGGACCACTTCGGGATCACGAAAGCGTTTTGCCACTCATGATTGTCGAAAACATTAAAGGTTATTCGAGAATGGGAATCACAATAGCTTAGAAAAACTAAGAACAATTGGCCTAGAAAACTCTGGAATCGCCTTAGGAAGCTCTGGACGAACATTCAGCCCCAGTTCTTCGCGTGGCGCGAAGAACAAAATAGTCGCGTCCCATCTTCAAGCCCCTCGCGTACCGCGAACATCTTCACCAGGGTCTTCGTGTGGCGCGAAGGTCCAACTTTTCAGGATTTTGACTTTTAATAAATGAGATTTTTTTCCTTTAACTTCTCGGACTTCATGCTTTCTTATCAAGGACTCGTAAACTTCCACTCTTTAGCACATTTAACCTGTATCACACTAAACTACAAAATACCCATAAAACTGACTCGATAAACACAATTAAACTATTAACACGTACAAATCTCGACTCTTATACACGAGATATTTAACCCTACATCACATCCCCACACTTGATCTTTTTCATCCCGAAAAAGAATGTTGCAATGGAATCATAACCGGGAAACTTGCAATGTATACTTTCATTTTACACAACACATATTTTCATAACATGTTAATCGTAACAATCGGTATTTTTGTTCGATTAAACCTAGCCACCGACTCTCGAGCCCCCAATTACGTAATCTATATATTATACATTACCAAGCAAGCAGTCAATCTATGGGTCTCACACTAAAAAAACTACGACTCAGCCTAAACCCATCTTAAGGTCATGTTTAGGCCCGGTTTAAACCTTATAGATTTCCCACCATTATAAACACGAATTTATATGTTTTTGAAAATTAGATGAATTGTGGATCGATGGTTGAATGTTTTAGCTTTTATTAATACTTATGAATAAACCTAACCCGGTGGTGTTCAATCACGCTGGAACACGATATATGACACGTAGGCTGCAGTTTTTAAGCAATGAAATACACAAGCTTCGGAACATAGGTGTATCCTTCAAGTCGCCATCCCAAAGGGAAACACGCAAACCTATCTTAGATATCCATTATTATTCATCACTTAAGTCCCGCCCATGGGTGTATCAACCAAGTCACTATCCCAGAGGGTAACACGTAGGCAAAACCTAAGATCTCAAATTAATTAATTAAAGCTCATTAAATGATAGATTATGGAATGCAGGCGCCACCAACTTTCAGATTTATTTTCATAAAAAAGAAAGCAGTGTGTCAAATAATTTTAAAAACTTATAAATTCTTGTTTATAAAGGTACCTATCATCCTATATTAACAGTTTCGGCCTTACCGACACCCCTAAGATGAGAACTCACAAGATATCATGAATTAATTATTCCATTTAATTAGATTCACTATCAGGATGTTTAAGCTCTTAAATCGGTTGGGCCTACCAAAACGTTACAAATTAGACATGTTTGATCATCAATATTATTTATTTAAATTCCACACGCAAATTCCCGATTGTACTATCGTTTTCCATTTGGTTGCAAAACTCTAATCCAAGGACAGTTTTTCAAATTATTAAATTTTTATGCCTTTTTATGACTCAAAACTCACTCAAAACAAAAGATTCAAACTAGACCTGGACAAGGCCTCCCCTCCCCACACTTAAAATCTGCATTGTCCTTAATGTAGGAAGAGCGACACTAAAACGAAACAAAATAAAAAAAGTAAAACTTAGATGGAAAGACGATCGTATAGCATTTCATTCATGATCATGCCCCATGGATACAAGCGGGTTGCCTTGTATAAAAGAATCAAACAAAAGTCGGACTATCGTCCTCCAAATGGAGATTGAGTATGGGAAATTTAAATCCAAACCTGCAAAATAAACTCGAAACAAACCCACAAGCATCATATCGACTCAATATAATGAATCAATTAAAAATAAAAGACCCGATGGACTCAAATAATAAAAAATAAAAAAAACAAAAATTAGGGTTTCAGGGTCCCTTCGCGTGTCGCGAAAACCGGGACCAGTTCTTCGCGTGTCGCGAAGACCCGATACTCATCCGGGTTATATTGTTTGTTCTTCACGTGTCGCGAAGACCCTAGAGAAACTCTTCGCGTGCCGCGAAGGGACCTCTATCACAGAAAGAAACGAAAATTTTCTACTTTTTGCCTTCGAAAATTTTTTGACCTCTAAAACTCAAAATTTTCAAACTCTTCAAAAACTCATTCCAACCCTTAGATTATATGCATACATACCTGGAATGTCTTTCATGATGGTTTTTATGACCCAAATTGCCATGAAACCCTACAAAAACTTAGAAAGGACGCAAAACTATACCAAAAAACAAAAAAACTCTACAACCCCCCACGATATCCTACCCCCCACGGGTTTGTGTATTGCCCTCAATCACACTCCATCCAACCATAATCTTTCCAGAGACGTCCCCACACTTGGCCAATTGCGTACGATTACTAAAATAAAGAAATAACAACCTAACTCACTTTCGTAGGAATCACGATTGCATTTAGCATATGCAACAAGCCTTTTAAACCCCTCGGTAGCCCGAGTGGAAGATTTTAGTCTCGTGAGGGTTTCTAGGGAACAGACCCACAAAGTTCATTTAACTAGACAGAAATTAAAGTTAACTAACCTTAGGTTGCCTCCTAGTCGCGCTAAGTTTAACGTCTTCAGCCGGACGCGGTGTACCTCATTGATGTTATGGTGGTTGAAACATGAACTCCTTTCCAAATACTTTTGCACATGCCCTTTGGTAGTCATTACCGTTCAGGTTCTGCATTGCTTCTTCATCCTTCAGCACCCAAGGATAACCGATTTCATATGAGTTCTTGAAAAATTTAGGAGGTTTCTTTGACCCCTGGGGACCTTGACGGTGATGTCTCTGATCTGATATGATCACTTGTGCTTTCCACCTGAGGCTTCCATGGTGGCTTTCGTACTTGTCTTCCAGCTTCCCCACACTTGAGGTTTGCTGCATTCACTTCCTCAGTCATTATATTCTTCAATTCAGACCTGTAAAGCACAACACGTTTATCTTTGCCACCCTCATCCACTTTGGTTCGAGGGGGACATTTGTTAGTAACACCTGTTTAGGAAATTTAACTTTATAAAAGTATGTTAAAGTAAAAGAACTAATTTCTAAGTTAAACTCCCTGTTACCGAATGACATGCTGACCGTGTTGTCTCTACAGTTAATCAACGCATTGGTAGTTGCCAAGAATGGTCTGCCTAGGATTACCCTATGTTGTTTCTCCCTTACTGTCTGTTCATACTCAACCACCAGAAAGTCTTCAGGGTAATAGAATTCCCCTACCTTCACAGCAACACCTCTAACCATTCCTCGAGCCCTTTTCCTTGTTAAGTCAGCTAACACCCCAATAGTGTCAACCTGTTCTAGTGGGCCAAGTTCAAATTAATCATATAAGTTTCCTAGTAAGATGCTGACACTTGACCCATAATCTAACAGGGCCTACTCAACCTGCAACCCTCCTACTTCAATGGGAATAATGAGCTCTCCCTGCTCATCTTCATCCTCCAACTCACTCTCTTCACTGACTTCTTGGGTACTCACTACACTAACATATGCATTCTTTGTCCTAGAGGAGCTTGCTCCTTGATGTTGTGGATTTAGTTTAGTATCACTTGGGAGTTGCCCCGGAGCTCGCCCCACTACTTCTGACAATTTCTTAGCAAGTTGACCCAGTTGTCGTTCAAACAACTCATTGGTTTTTATCTGGATCTCTTTGTCTTGTTCAAGTCTTTTCAGGGATTCCAATATGGCTGCAAGCTGCGGGTCTCCGCCAGCTATAGGTTTGTTTTGTTGATTTTGTTGTTAGTTTCTCTGTTGATATCCCCCTTATTGGTACCCCTGATTACCTGGGTTTCTTTGGTACCCCCTTGATTGTAGCTTTGTTGGCGGTTTTGGTACTGCTGCTGACTCCCAACCTGCACATCAGGAACCTGAAAGTTAGGGTTCATTTGATTATTTGCATTACCGTACCTGAAATTAGGATTATTTCTGAGTCCCGGATGGTAGTGTGTTGCATTCATGTCTGGTTTCCTATCACCTCTAATCTGGTTCACTTCTTCCGGCTTGCTCTGCTATCTTGGACAGCTCTCCACAATATGGCCCAAATCACCACTTCCATCACACACCGGGTATCCCTGTGAGACATTGGACACCTCTCTTCCACTAGGCCTACCAAGCCTCGCCATTTGAATTTCCATGGCATCCAGACGCTTTTGTGTCTCATAATCAACTGCTTTCGCAGTTCCTCCCGTCTTTGCTCTTCTACTGGCATTGGCTTGCCTCTTTGATATTACTACCATTTTCTCCAAAATATCCCGGTCAACATCCACATGATTCTCGAAGAATGAACCTGCACCGGTGGCATTGACATCTCTCACATCCTCAGGTAATAACCCATCATAGAAGGCCCATATGAGCTCCCACTTTTGTATCCCATGATGTGGGAAGTTTTGAAACAACTCCTTGAATCTTTTAAATGCCTCATAGAAAGGCTCCCCTGATTGTTGCTTGAAATCCCATATAACAGCTCGGGCCTTACTGGTTTTATGAGGTGGAAAATATTCATTAAGAAACTGCTGCAGTAACTCTGCCCAGGTGGCAATGCTTGCAGATGGCAAAGATAAAAACCATTGTTTTGCCCAGTCTTTTAGTGAAAACTGGAAAAGTACCAATTTCACCTCATCAGTAGTGAACCCCTGACCACCTATGGTCCCATAAGTAGCCTTATATTCAAACAAATGTGTATACGACTCTTCAGTAGCTCTCCCATAGAAGTGTGGGAGGATTCGAAGACAACCCGGTCTGATCTGGAATGCATTCCCCCTACGAACTGGTGGAATGACGGGGGAAGCATTTAAAGCCAAAGCGGGGTGGAAATGGCTGTCCTGTCACACCACCAATTTCAACTAACGGAGTTTTACCGTTTGGGAAGTGACGAACCAGGATCTCAGACATTAGTTACTTTGAACGACTCTACATGGGACTCAAAATGAAAATATCATTTAAATCAGAGTATCAATGCGGAAGCGTAAAGAAAGTAAATGCGCAAAATACACTCGCCCAAAACCAAAGTCCAAAGTCCAAAAAGTCCAACCAAAACAAGTACAATAGAATAATTCAAACAAACATAAATAAATCATAATCAAAGTAGTTGAATCCCATGCATGCCCTAACGTGCACCTGTGTCTTATCTTAGCGACCTGAGAAAACATGTAAGAAAATATGTCAACACTAGGTTGGTGAGTCCACAGGTTTCAATATATGTAAATAAGCGTTTACCAGATTTATGTTCATTCAGTACGTATCTATAGGTAGCTAACCTATGTTCATGTTCAGCTCAAGCGCTCGCAACCGAAGCTTACTGTTTGTTTATTGCCTCCTGCCAGGTCTATCAACACTGGCGGTGTGAGTAGGCTAACATTTCACCCATTCGATATTTAATCGAGTTAGCGCGACTAACGCGGGTGGGATTTGTCAAACCCAGTAGTACTACTAAATATTACCTTGCTAAGATCCATATTAACGGTCCGATATTAGTTGAGGACTTTCTGTGATAGCGTGTTACGCTTAGCATTTAACATTGATATCATATGAATTACAAAATTCAAAATTGTTTAATCATGTTGTCTCCCCCAAGTTAAAACAGTAAAAGGGGCCGTGAAACTCACCTGCGTTGCGTTGTAGGTAGTATCACACAAAGGTAAAGTTGGAACCACGAGTGTAAGTCTCAAACGACTTACGAATGCCCTAAAATTACAAACACATAAATTAGGGATAAAATAATGGGAATTATTGGGATACGTGATGACGACACAGAATGTTGAACGTCTTATAAGAAACGCTCTAAAGATCAACGAGTAGACGAATTTGTCCATGGGAATAGGGTTTTCTTAATTTAATAATTAAGATAAATTACGTTTTTTGTCGAGCGAATAATAATTTATAAATATATTTATTCGTGTGTTCATTTAAAACGATCACTGGGAAATAATATAATATATTATTTTAAGTCTGTATGATTTATCAAATAATCCTTTGTGTGAAAAAATAATAATTATTTTTAATTCGAGTATATACACTGAAGTAAATAATATAAAAAATTATATTATTTATAAATTTTCGAAACGTTACGTAGGGTTTACCAACATAGTAAAATAATATAAAATATATTATTTTTATTTGAGGTTACGGGGTGGAAATAATATATACATATTATTTATTCAGGGTCGTGGTTTGAAGATAATTATACTATTTTTTTTAAAAGTGGAATTAATAATGAAATTATGATATAAATCCAAACCCGAGCCTACGAGTGGTTTCCCGGGCTAAAACACGTTAATATAGTATTATAATAATATGGGATAGGTTTTATAATTAAAATAATAATAAAAACTACTCTAAAAACGAATTGGGGGTGGAGGGTCTCGAACCCGGGTCTCATCCCCCACAGTCAATCGTTTTAACCATCACAGCCCGCTAGGGTTTCGCAACAAATACCTGGATCGGTTTGTTTTAACAATTAAGGTCTCTGTGTTCTACTCCCCTTTCGAAACCGAGCCCAATCCAGTCCCGATTCTAATCATATGGACTTCGATCGAACAAATTAGATTAGGGGTTTTGTAATCGAGTATAGGCGAATGTGTGGTGAGGTTTAATTGCAATATCATCGAGTTTTAAACTATAAATTCTTGGACTATCAAGTTTAAACCCTAGTTTTAAGAACACAAATTAAATCCGTTGATTCTGATAATAAAACTTGTTAGAATTATAGGTTTTTATTAAAAATGCAATTACGAAACTGATGATGTAGTTTAATTTCATTTCAAACGGGTGTAGGTAAGAGTTCGATTAACCAGAAATATGCATGAACCCTAGTTTACGGTTTATAATGATTTCGATGTTATTTGATTCAATTGGTATAGGGCTTTCAAAGAGTAAAGGATTTCGAGTTAATCGTAACAATTAATTGGATTAAGATTGTGTTTAGGTTAGGGTTCGATTAAACCCGAATCGTATGAACCCTAGATTCTCGATCATATAAACCTCAAATAACATAGGGCTTTTAATCTTGACGTCGAGGCGAGTCTGTGGGCATGATCAATTTCAGTTTTAATTATCAGATTGATGGGGTTCGATTACATAACATTCATATGAACCCTAGAATCGGGTTCTTGTTAATTTCGATGATATGGAGCCAAATTAGCATAGGGCTAATGATTAACAGATTAAAACGAAGCTAAAGAAGTACGTAATTACCAGAACGATGCTCGATTTGATGGTGTTCGATTAAACAGACTCCGACTGTTAACGGCTGTGACCCTAACTGATATTTTTGATTGAATTGAGGTGTGATACAGGTTCTCTGAGGCTCGATTGAGATGTGCAGGTATCCAATTCGTGCGAATAACAGAGGATTTGGGTCAATTTGATAATGGTCGATGATAGGGACGACGATTATAAACTTGATGGCCATTAATTTGATTAATTCGTGCAATGATGGTGTTTTAACACCTTAATGGTGTCGTTAAATGTTACTAATCATGAATGATGGTTACAAACCAACCGATTTCGTGGATTCAGGCTCAAGAACACTCTGTTTGACTTATGAAAGTCAACAAAAATCGAAATTTGCTTAATTACAGAATTAGTCTCTCTGTTTCATGTTCATGTGTTTAGAAATAGTCAGAATTGATCCCTCTGGTTTGGATGGAGTTAGAACATGGTTATTTTGACTATTACAAGTCAACAGGAATATGATTTTGACTTTGTAAGGTCAACAGAATAGATTAGGTATATTATCTAACTAGTCCCTAGAGTCTGAGTTTAGATTATTAACAGAATTTGTCCCTAGGGTTTGAGATTAGTCAAATAAGTTAGGATTTAACTGGAATAGTTAACGGAGTTGGACTAAAAAGTCCGGATTGTCACATCATCCCCTAGTTGAAAGAATTTTCGTCCCGAAAATTAAAATAAAAAAAAATTTCCGGGATATTACATCATCCCCTAGTTGAAAGATATTTCGTCTCGAAAATTTAAACAGTACCTTGAGGATTTGATGTGGAGTGCTTGAACATATTAGGATATTTGCGCATCATCTGATCCTCGCGCTCCCACGTGAATTCCGGTCCACGTTTCGAGTTCCAACGAACTCTGACAATAGGGATCTTACTGTGCTTTAACGTTTTAACTTCCCTATCCATAATTTCCACAGGTTCTTCGATGAAACATAACTGTTCATCAATGTGTAGTTCCTCCAGAGGAACAGCGAGTGATTCGTCTGCTAGGCATTTCTTCAAATTTGAGACGTGAAAGACGTTGTGTACACCACTAAGTCCTTCAGGTAGGTCCGGTTGATACGCTACTGGTCCGATTCTCTTCATTATTTTGAATGGTCCAACATAACAAGGATTAAGTTTGCCTCGTTTCCCGAAACGAATGACACCTTTCCAAGGTGAGACTTTGAGTAATACCATGTCACCTATTTGAAACTCTAAAGGTTTACGACGCTTGTCGGCATAGCTCTTTTGACGATCACGAGCTGCTGCCATACGGTTTCTAATTTGAACGATCTTTTCGGAAGTTTTGAATACAAGTTCAGGACCTGTAAGTTGACTATCCCCAACCTCGGTCCAACAAATAGGAGAACGACATTTCCGTCCATAAAGTGCTTCAAATGGAGCTGCCTTGATGCTAGTGTGATAACTGTTGTTGTAGGAGAACTCCATCAACGGTAGGTGAGACTCCCAAGTGTTACCGAAATCAATCACATAGGCTCGCAGCATGTCCTCTAGTGTTTGAATAGTACATTCTGTTTGGCCATCAGTTTGAGGATGGTATGTTGTGCTCATATCTAGACGCGTGCCTAAGGCTTTATGTAACGACTGCCAGAAACGAGAAGTGAATCGTGCATCACGATCCGAAATAAAAGAGATTGGCACCCTGTGCCGAGAGACTATTTCTTTCAAGTAAGTACGAGTAAGCTTATCCATTTTGTCGGTCTCTTTGATTGCTAAGAAGTGAGCGGATTTTGTTAATCGATCAACAATTACCCAAATGGTATCACATCCAGTAGAAGTTCGTGGTAGTTTGGTGATGAAGTCCATGGATATTTGTTCCCATTTCCACATGGGAATTTCTGGTTGTTGGAGAAGACCGGATGGTTTTTGATATTCAACTTTGACCTTTGCGCAAGTCAGACACTTACTAACATAGGTGGCTATATCGACCTTCATCTTCGGCCACCAATATAGCACCTTTAGGTCATGGTACATTTTGTCGAAACCTGGATGTATCGAGTAACGAGATTTATGAGACTCATCCATAACTAGTTCCCTTAGGTTTCCGAATACTGGAACCTATATTCACTTGGCAAAGTAGCGAATACCATCAGATTTGACGTCAAGTTGTGCTTCCAGACAGCGTGTACTTTCCAGCGATAGATTTTCTTCTTTTAGGGCTTCGAGTTGAGCACTACGGATTTTGTCAGGTAATCCGGGGTGAATAGTAAGCTGTAATGCTCGAACTCGTTTGGGTTTCATTTCCTTTAGACTTAGGGAATCAGCTACAACATTAGCTTTGCCCGGGTGGTACCGGATCGCACAGTCACAATCGTTTAAGAGTTTGACCCAACGACGTTGTCGCATGTTCAACTCTTTCTGCTCGAAGATGTGTTGATGACTCTTGTGATCGGTATAGATGGTGCATTTGGTACCGCACAAGTAATGTCTCCATATCTTAAGTGCGAAGACTATGGCTCCCAACTCTAAGTCATGAGTGGTGTAGTTTCTCTCGTGGACCTTTAGTTGACGTGAAGCGTATGCGATCACCTTTTCGCGTTGCATTAAGACACAACCCAGACCCTGAATAGATGCATCACAATACACTACAAAATCATCGGTTCCTTCCGGAAGAGCTAGAATAGGTGCACTGCAGAGTTTCTGTTTAAGATGTTGGAATGCTGACTCTTGGTTATCGCCCCAATTATAGGCTTTACCCTTATGAGTTAAAGAAGTGAGAGGTTGAGCAATTTTTGAAAATCCTTCGATGAATCGACGGTAATATCCAGCCAATCCCAGAAATTGTCGCACCTCAGTCAGAGTCGTCGGTGCTGCCCAATTCTTGATGGCTTCTACCTTTGATGGGTCAACATGTATTCCTTTCTCGTTAACCACATGCCCTAGGAACTGAACTTCCCGGATCCAGAATTCACACTTGGAAAACTTAGCATACAGTTGCTCTCGCTTAAGTAATTCCAAAATTAGGCGTAGATGTTCCTCATGTTCTTCCTTGTTCTTGGAATAAATGAGGATGTCATCGATGAAAACGATAATGAATTGGTTAAGGTAAGGCTTACACACATGGTTCATGAGGTCCATGAATACCGCAGGTGTGTTGGTTAATCCAAAAGGCATGACCATAAACTCGTAATGGCCGTACCTTGTTCTGAATGCAGTCTTAGAGATATCCACTTCTCGGACTCTTAACTGATGGTAGTCGGACCTAAGATCTATTTTGGAATAGAAACTTGATCCTTGGAGTTGATCAAAGAGGTCATCTATGCGAGGTAAAGGGTAGCGGTTCTTGATTGTGAATTTATTCAGCTCCCGATAGTCAATACACATACGGAAAGTTCCGTCCTTCTTCTTGAAAAATAGTACCGGAGCTCCCCACGGAGATGAACTAGGTCGTATGAAACCTTTATCCAAAAAATCTTGCAGTTGAGTGGACAGCTCTTGTAATTCACTGGGTGCTAGTTTGTAAGGTGCCTGAGCAATCGGTGCTGCTCCGGGTGCTAAATCAATTTGGAATTCAACTTGATGGTGCGGTGGCAGACCGGGCAGATCCTTGGGAAACACTTCCAAAAATTCATGCACGATGGGAATATCTTCAATCTTCTTCTCTTCTGATGGCTGCTCAGCAACGAGAGCCAAAATAGCCATATGCCCCTTTCGAAGGCATTTTTGTGCTTTCATAAAAGATATGATGCCCATGACTGCACCAACTCTTTCGCCTTGGACGGAAAGGGTTTCTCCACTCGGGAGAGGAATACGAACAATCTTCTCATGACAGATAATTTCGGCTTGGTTTTTAGATAACCAATCCATGCCGACAATTACATCAAAACTACCAAGTATGACCGGCATAAGGTCGATATCAAACATATGTTTAGCTAGCTCAAGTTTACATCCCTTAAGAATGTGAGTTGCCTCAATTATTTGGCCATCAGCTATCTCTATTGTATACTTAGCTTCTAATAGAGTTGAAGTTCCTTTTATCATATCACTAAGTTTCTCAGATATAAAACTTCTATCAGCATCAGTGTAAAAAAGGATAGAAGCAAAGTAATTATTTACAAGGAACTTACCGGTGACCACATTATGGTCGTAACGGGCTTTTCCAGATCCTAGTACGAAGGTTCGTCCCTTCGCACCATTTCCTCCACCATTTCCATTGTTACCACCATTGCCATTGTTATTCTGGTTAGGGTTGTGATTTTCGTTACCCCCTTTCTTCAATTGAGGACAATTCTTCCGAATATGCCCTTCCTTTCCGCACTCAAAGCAACCCCTTGTGGATCCCGGTTGTTGAAAAGGTTGTTTAGCTTGTAACTCACCCCCGCAGTCCGTAGCATCATGACCTATTTTGCCGCACCTCTGGCAACGATTGCAAAACCCAAAGTGGTGGAAGTTACACTTGTTACACTTCGGAGACTTCCCCGCGTAACCACCCTGGTTTTGACCTGAAGAGGTCGACTGGTTGAAGTTCTTAGTAGGCTCAAACCTACGCTGTTGCTGTTGCTGCGGTTGATTAAACTTGGGTTGGTTGGGTTGGGGTCCTTTGGAGTAAGCGTTGGAGTGGTTGTGGGTGTTGGAATGGTGATCAAACTTGCGTTTGTGATTGTCGGTGGGTTTAGAAACCGAACCTCTCGGAGGTAGAGTTCCTTGTGTCACCGCTTGGTCGGTTAACTTATGGGCAAGTCGGATAGTTTGTTGGATAGTGGCAGGATTGGATGAAGTAACCATGCTTTGTATTTGAGGCACTAGACCTCCAATGTAAAGCTTAATTCTCTTGTAATCAGGAGTTACCATATGCGGGCACATAGTAGCAAGTTCATGGGAACGTGTGGTGTAGAGTTCAATTTCAGAACCCTCCATCTTTAGGTTCCAAAACTCTCCCTCTAACTTCTGGATTTCATCGCGAGGACAGTATTCCTCCTTCATCATTGATTTAAATTCCTCCCATGGGAGTCCATTCGCCATGGCCAGACCCAACCTTTGGACCTGGGCGTTCCACCATGTGAGTGCCCGGCCCTCCAAAGTTCCGGCGGCAAACTTTACCTGATTAGCCACGGGGCAGTTGCACATGGCAATCACCGATTCAACCTTCTCAAACGAACGAAGTAGTCCAACGGCTCCTTCAGCTCCACTAAAGGCGTGGGGCTTGCAATCCATGAATGCCTTGAAAGTGCAGGCTGGTTGTTGGTTTTGCTGGCCTGGATTTAGAAATAAAAATAGGATTGGAATTATAGAGTTCAGGGCAGGCTTTTTAAGAGATGTATTGACATCATTAGTCAATAGCTAAAGCATTTACCTGCAACATTCTGTGCTGCTAGAGCCTCCGCCACACTGTCGTTTATTAGTGCCGCTAGCTCTGCTGCCGTCATGTTAAGGGTACCCCGACCACCGGCACGGCCTCCGCGTACTCTCCCTGACATGATTCTTCACAATCACAAATGAAAAAAAAACAATGAGAAATATATCGCATATTAAACATTATTCAGGTATGAGTAAGGAGATACAACATCTAATATTTTGAAAATTAATTAAATTGTAAGACTACAAAATAAATAATTCAAATATTAAACTTCTCATGCTTTTATTGGATGGGAACAACCTTACCCATCTAGGTTTGAAAAGAGAAAAAACATAAGCAAAAATAGGCATGAAAGGAAGATAGAATAAAGAGATCAGCAAGCATCTTCGTCATCGGAAGAAACATACGATTGTGCATCATCTATCTCTACTGGTTCCTCCTCCAAGGGCTCCTCCTCAAAGGGCTCTTCTTCAAAGGGCTCCTCCTCAAAAGGCTCCTCCTCAAAGGGTTCCTCCTCGCCATCGGAAAGTGGAACCTCCTCAGGAAATAGAGCGGCTTGCAATTGAGCTTCCAGGTGTGTCACCCTCTCTTGAAGACCTTCAGCAGTGTGGTTTGCTACATGTAGCTGCGCTTCCAGAGCAGCCACCCTCTCCGGAACTCCTTCCATGTCATTGTCCGAGGTGTCCACCCTCGTCTCCAAGTGTGTCACATGATCCACCAAAATGTTATGGAACTGGTCAGTTACTGCTAGTTCGGCAGTCAAAAGTTCTATCCCTACTTTATTCTCCTCTATTTGAGGTTCCCTCTTCAGAATATCCGGTATCTCATCGGTAGCATCTTTTACAATGCTTAACTCTCTATACATATAAAACACAAAGGCTACAAAAGCTTGTTCCATAGTACATGGCAAGCTAGGCAAGGTATGTGATGAGGAAGTAGAACCGAAGTAAGGTGATGGGACATTTCCCATTTCGATCCATCTTTGGATCATTTGTTGGTATGCGTTCCAGTTTCGAGCAGGATTCATTGCTTGCGCGCTGCTCGCTTCCCCTTGGTCAACTGAATAGTCACTGGAAGTAGTCCGACGCCTTTTGGGCTCCGGGGATGATAGGATAGGTGCCCTATGTCTTGGTTCCTTAGGTGATGAAGGTGGGGTTGATGACATGTTCCTGTAACAATACATATAAGTGCCAAACATCCAAATGACATGTAACTAATGTGTGAGGCTATAGTCTAGTATGCAATCCTAGTTCTCTATACCAATCTGTCACACCCCCAATTTCAACTAACAAAGTTTTACAGTTTGGGAAGTGACGAACCAGGATCTCAGACATTAGTTACTTTGAACGACTCTACATGGGACTCAAAATGAAAATATCATTTAAATCAGAGTATCAATGCGGAAGCGTAAAGGAAGTAAATGCGCAAAATACACGCGCCCAAAACCAAAGTCCAAAAGTCCAAAACGTCCAACCAAAACAAGTACAATAGAATAATTCAAACAAACATAAATAAATCATAATCAAAGTAGTTGAATCCCATGCATGCCCTAACGTGCACCTGTGTCTTATCTTAGCGACCTGAGAAAATATGTCAACACGAGGTTGGTGAGTCCACAGGTTTCAATATATGCAAATAAGCGTTTACCAGATTTATTTTCATTCAGTATGTATCTATAGGTAGCTAACCTATGTTCATGTTCAGCTCAAGCGCTCGCAACCGAAGCTGACTGTTTGTTTATTGTCTCCTGCCAGGTCTATTAACACTGCGGTATGAGTAGGCTAACATTTCACCCATTCGATATCTAATCGAGTTAAGGCGACTAACGCGGGTGGGATTTGTCAAACCCAGTAGTACTACTAAATATTACCTCGCCAAGATCCATATTAACGGTCCGATATTAGTTGAGGACTTTCTGTGATAGCGTGTTACGCTTAGCATTTAACATTGATATCATACGAATTACAAAATCCAAAATTGTAAAATCATGTTTTCTCCCCCAAGTTAAAACAGTAAAAGGGGCCGTGAAACTCACCTGCGTTGCGTTGTAGGTAGTATCACACAAAGGACAAGTTGGAACTACGAGTGTAAGTCTCAAACGACTTACGAATGCCCTAAAATTACAAACACATAAATTAGGGATAAAATAATGGGAATTATTGGGATACGTGATGACGACACGGAATGTTGAACGTCTTATAAGAAACGCTCTAAAGATCAACGAGTAGACGAATTTGTCCATGGGAATAGGGTTTTCTTAATTTAATAATTAAGATAAATTACGTTTTGTGTCGAGCGAATAATAATTTATAAATATATTTATTCGTGTGTTCATTTAAAACGGTCATGGGGAAATAATATAATATATTATTTTAAGTTTGTATGATTTATCAAATAATCCTTTGCGTGGAAAAATAATAATTATTTTTAATTCGAGTATATACATTGAAGTAAATAATATAAAAATTTATATTATTTATAAATTTTCAAAACGTTACGTAGGGTTTACCAACATGGTAAAATAATATAAAACATATTATTTTTATTTGAGGTTACGGGGTGGAAATAATATATACATATTATTTATTCGGGGTCGTGGTTTGAAGATAAACTATTTTTTTTAAAAGTGGAATTAATAATGAAATTAGGATATAAATCTAAACCCGAGCCTACGGGTGGTTTCCCGGGCTAAAACACGTTAATATAGTATTATAATAATATGGGATAGGTTTTTATAATTAAAATAATAATAAAAACTACTCTAAAAACGAATTGGGGGTGGAGGGACTCGTACCCGGGTCTCCTCCCCCACAGTCAGTCGTTTTAACCATCACAGCCCGCTAGGGTTTCGCAACAAATACCCGGATCGGTTTGTTTTAACAATTAAGGTCTCTGTGTTCTACTCCCCTTTCAAAACCGAGCCCAATCCAGTCCCGATTCTAATCATATGGACTTCGATCGAACAAATTAGATTAGGGGTTTTGTAAATCGAGTATAGGCGAATGTGTGGTGAGGTTTAATTGCAATATCATCGAGTTTTAAACTATAAATTCTTGGACTATCAAGTTAAAACCCTAGTTTTAAGAACACAAATTAAATCCGTTGATTCTGATAATAAAACTTGTTAGAATTATAGGGTTTTTATTAAAAATGCAATTGCGAAACTGATGATGTAGTTTAATTTCATTTCAAACTGGTGTAGGTAAGAGTTCGATTAACCAGAAATATGCATGAACCCTAGTTTACGGTTTATAATGATTTCGATGCTATTTGATTCAATTGGTATAGGGCTTTCAAAGAGTAAAGGATTTCGAGTCTAATCGTAACAATTAATTGGATTAAGATTGTGTTTAGGTTAGGGTTCGATTAAACCCGAATCGTATGAACCCTAGATTCTCGATCATGATCAATTCGATCATGTAAGCCTCAAATAACATAGGGCTTTTGATCTAGACGTCGAGGCGAGTCTGTGGGCATGATCAATTTCAGTTTTAATTATCGGATTGATGGGGTTCAATTACATAACATTCATATGAACCCTACAATTGGGTTCTTGTTAATTTCGATGATATGGAGCCAAATTAGCATAGGGCTAATGATTAACAGATTAAAACGAAGCTAAAGAAGTACGTAATTACCAGAACGATGCTCGATTTGATGGTGTTCGATTAAACAGACTCCGACTGTGAACGACTTTAGCTCCAGTGACCCTAACTGCTATTTTCGATTGAATTGAGGTGTGATACAGGTTCTCTGAGGCTCGATTGAGATGTGCAGGTATCCAATTCGTGCGAATAACAAAGGATTTGGGTCAATTTGATAATGGTCGATGATAGGGACGATGATTATAAACTTGATGGCCATTAATTTGATTAATTCGTGCAATGATGGTGTTTTAACACCTTAATGGTGTCGTTAAATGTTACTAATCGTGAATGACGGTTACAAACCAACCGATTTCGTGGATTCATGCTCAAGAACACTCGGTTTGACTTATGAAAGTCAACAAAAAT
This sequence comes from Smallanthus sonchifolius, assembly GCA_023525975.1. Lineage (NCBI taxonomy): Eukaryota > Viridiplantae > Streptophyta > Magnoliopsida > Asterales > Asteraceae > Smallanthus > Smallanthus sonchifolius. The sequence continues at coordinate 72,654,666 of CM042034.1, forward strand.
TGAAATTTGCTTAATTACAGAATTAGTCCCTCTGTTTCATGTTCATGTGTTTAGAAATAGTCAGAATTGATCCCTCTGGTTTGGATGGAGTTAGAACATGGTTAGTTTGACTATTACAAGTCAACAGGAATATGATTTTGACTTTGTAAGGTCAACATAATAGATTAAGGATATTATCTAACTAGTCCCTGGAGTCTGAGTTTAGATTATTAACAGAATTTGTCCCTAGGGTTTGAGATAAGTCAAATAAGTTAGGATTTAACTGGAATAGTTAACGGAGTTGGACTAAAAAGTTCGGATTGTCACATGTCCACCCCTTGATCATGTCTATGTGGTTGTATATTTCTGGGATGTCTGTACCTGTTTTCTCGTTCCAAATTACCTAAGTACCCTTGCTAGTTGTTCCTTGGTGGAAAACCATACTCTGCTCTCGGTGGTGGTTGAACCCATGCATCTATGTTCTGCCTATGATTTTGGGTATGGAATGCCTCCTGATGGTTTAAATCATCCCACTCCTCCTCTTCGTTCCAATTCTCGTGTTGAGAACCGTGCTATGGATGGTGGCTATATTCATCTTCATAGTCAGAGTAGCTCGAGTAGCTATCATGTGGTTGGTATGGTCTGTTTCTGAACACGGGGTGTGGTAGAGGTTGTTAAAGTTGGGGTGGTGGTTGGTTCTGCTTTTATGGAGGAGGCGGTTGGTTATGATTTGGTGGAATTTGTGGTTGTTGGTTTTGAGGTGGGTTTGGTTGGTTTTGTGGTTGGTTAGGAAATAGTAGATTTGGTAGAGGGGGAATAGGTGGGTTTTGTTCCCCACCTTGATTAGATTGTTGGTTTACTGGTTGGTTCTGTGACATTCTCACAGATGGACTGTCAAGCTTTTCAAGTATTGTTTCAATTGTTCCTGTAAGTTTTCTGTTAGCTCTTGCTGCTCTTTCTATTTCTGAATCAAAAAGCAATGGTGATGTTCTTCCTGAGAGTCTAGTATGCATAAAACTGTCCCTACACACGTAAGCACAAAAAATAGTAGCACTAAACAAAATAAATCAAAAATATCACTTTGCGCACAAGTTCCTCGGCAGCGGCGCCATTTTGTTCGCGGTGTCAAGGTCAATCAAACATATTTATTAAATTCACTACTTAGCTACCTTAAACTGTAGATAGGGAAGTAGGGTTGTCGAATCCACAAGGAACATGTGGAGAATGCTATTTAAACTAAATGATTCAATGACTACTAAAGTTCTAAACTTTATTAATTAGAAGACTTGAAATTATAAACAACAATTACTTTAAGTTGTAAAACAATTGGAGAAAGACGGACCACTCCGGGATCACGAAAGCGTTTTGCCGCTCATGATTGTCAAAAACATTAAAGGTTTAAAATTTAAACTTACAAGCATGAGAAACTAAGAACAATTGGCCTAGAAAACTCTGGAATCGCCTTAGGAAAGCTCTGGGACGGCAAGGAAGAAGGTTATTCGAGAATGGGAGTCACAATAGCTTTATAATTGAAATTAGGTCAAAATTGCGGTAATTAAGTTTCTTCATGTGTCGCGAACATCGAGCCCCAGTTCTTCGCGTGGCACGGAGAACAAAATAGTTGCGGCCTATCTTCAAGCCCCTCGTGTACCGCAAAGATCTTCACCAGGGTCTTCGCGTGGCGCGAAGATCCAACATTTCAGGATTTTGACTTTTGATCTTTGACTTTTCTTCCTTTGACTTCTCGGACTTCGTGCTTTCTTATCAACGACTCGTAAACTTCCGCTCTTTAGCACATTTAACCTGTATCACACCAAACTACAAAATACCCATAAAACTGACTCGATAAACACAATTAAACTATTAACACGTACAAAACTCGACTCTTATACACGGGATAGTTAAGCTTACATCAATAAGCCAAGGCTTGGTCTATACTTCTAAAATTGTACATCTTTATACGAGATTATTATAAGACCAGAATTGGTGAACTCGTGTTGGGAACGGTACGTCTTTATACTTGGTCACATTGTTACACCGCCTCCTGGTGAACAAAATATAATCACGTATTTAACTTTCACATAAAACATTTTGAGTCCGATGTCTTAAACCAACCTGGAGATGACCATTCGATGGGTTGAGGGTATAGAGGATACCAAGACGACTATGGGTACCACTTTTTGGAGGTTTGGTGTGAGATATGTGGGGAACCACCCTACACCCAAGATTGTTATCAATATCAAGGGTATTCAACATATTTTCACCAACCCTACTTGCAACCATATGAGGAAACCAAACTGCCCCAATAAACTCAACACTCAGCTCTAGATTCTGACTCATGGACCCAAGGAAATCTGTTTCATCATTTGGAAGAAATTAAGGATCAACTCATAAAGAGCTCTCCAAGTGAACAAGTGTTTCATCATTTGGAAGTAATTAAGCTTCAGATCCTAAAGAGCTTTCCAACTGAACAACAAGGTGATTCCTTCAAAGTCCAAGAATCAGAAGTTATAGTTCCAACATCTCTAGAAAGGTCGAGTGACTCTAAGGAGCAAGAATATTCCATCTTTACAAGCATGGATCAGTCGGAGGTGAGACCGGAAGATTCAGAAGAGAGTGCTACTGCAACTTTACAATCACTTCCTGACTTTTCTAAGAAGGTGAAAGCTAAACAATCGTAAGAGCCGGAAGAGAGAATATCTAAAGAAGCATAGGAGGATGTAATCACTAACAAACAAATGACAATGGTGACACCTCTTCCTTGTAACAGTGATAGCTGGCCTGTGACCAAGCATATTAGTGTAGGTTCCTCGGGTGTAGCGAATCGTCACATGCAAGTGGGTCTACTAGTCGGACCGGGTGCGGAATGCCCGTGACTAGGCGGAGAGTCTAGCTAAACAAAGTAAACCGGCAAGAGAAAACACTTTAAACGTTCTTTGTATTATAAACACTTGAAGGTTACAGAGATAAGCACTGAGATTACAATCTGCGTATTTGCAATAATGCCTGCGTACTTAACTTCTGTCAAGCTATCCTATTTATACAAGACCTGATGCCTGCGCAATTAGCAAGTGCGCAGGGCAAAATGCTTTTGCGTACTTAGCAAGTACGCAGAGTTGTTCTTGCGTACTTGCTAAGTACGCAGGAGCTTTCTCCTGCGCAGTTACAAGTGCGCAAAACACTTAGAGAAGTTTGCAACATTCAATATGTAAAAGTAAATACAACTCGATAAACTAATACATAAAGACTCTTACATACAAAGACAATTACAAACAAGACAAGACAACCTAAGACTAAGACTCTATCTATCCAGAGTGTTTGTCACAGGAAAGTGCTTCAACAAACTCCCCCTTGACAACAGCTCTGGATAATCTTCAGTCTTCGGTCTTCACATCTTCAGTCTTCACAACGCTTGATCTTTAGCTTCCATATTCTTCTTGTAATCAAGGCATAACTTAATCACCTTGTCATATTTAGAAGCAAGGAGCTTTGTCCACTCATCCGTGTAGACGCAATACCGTTCTGCTAGTACCTCCAGATATTTCACAGAAAAGTTGATGAAGCAGACTTCATCAAAAATTCTGATTAGTTCCTTTGGCACTATGTTCCCACTCTTTGAACGTCCTTTACCCATGATCACAGCCTCGCCCGTCTTTGGATCTACGTACCAGTACCACATATCACCAAGAATATCTTGAGATAACTTGCTCATGGGAATCTTAGTTTCACATCGCACTGGCTTGTATACCAATTTATTTAAGTGCTTCTTAGTCACAGGATGTCTAGCGTGCTTATCCTTGACTCTCTTGGGCACTTGAGGCTTGAACATCTCGAATTTCCCTGATCTTGCTTCTCGCTGCAGAACCACCCACAAACCCATCGCCACTGCGTGATTGGAATGACCCAGCAGCTCTCGGTTTGCTAGGTTCACAAGGTCGTATTTGGGCAAGGAGTTGAACGCTTCACTGGTGGGTTTCAAGTATTGAACCCCGCCTGATCTTTTGATAGCGAACAGCTGCTTATCCTCCTCGAACCTTACAGCCAAGATCATCCCTGTCGCTCCGTGTTTGTCTATTATAGACGTCTTTTGCCACACAGGAGCTGGACCCTTTGATGAAGTAAAAGACATGTCTGTTTCTTTCAGTGCCTCTGGGTCCATAGGTGCAGGGTCAACTGGGGAGGCTTCAGTCGAGGCTTCTACATTACTAGCCTGCTCGACTGAACCTGTGTCGAGCGGAGCATCAAAGGATGGAAATTCAAAGATCTCTCCATCTTCTAGCTCGTACTCTCCTTCCCCGTCAACCTTGGGAATTTCGATTACAACGTCCTCGTCATCATCATCCCAATCGTCACCAGAGTCGATCTCTCCTTCTTCTAGATTGAAGAGAGCATCGATATGTGCTTCGTTGGAATAGTCAGGCTCTAGATATAGGATCTCATCATCAGATAAGTCCTTAAGCATTTCAGCCACTGACTTTCCTTTATCAACACCACCACCACCAGAGGTATCACCACCCTCTTGATGAGTAGACTCCCCCTGAGCCATTGGAACAGCAGAGATGGGCATGATTTCTGAAGCTTGGTGCTCACCTCCACTAGGACCGCCTTCGGGATCCTTGTCCTTGTCGTCATCCTTAGTCAAGTCGACCGGATGACACGCCTCATCACCAGTAGTCCTCTTTTCCTTCTCTTTCTCTTTCACTTTCTCCTTCTCCCCCCTGAGCATCAAGCTTCTTGGTCAAATCAGCAATCAGTTTGACCATCAGCTCATGCTCCTTCCTTTGAGTATCAAACCTCAGCTCCAAGGATGACCCATGACCCAGAAGCATTTCATTTTACTTGATTAGGAGCTCATTCTGGGCCATGACGTTCTTCAGTCATTCCTTAGTCCCTGTTCTCTGGCTACGAAGGATTCTAACTTCGTCTACCAAAGAATTGATCTGTGCTTGTTGAGCGTCAGACTCCTCCTTCGATTTCGGAATAGTCTACAGTAATCCAGCAACTTGGGTTTCCAGAACATCTATCCTAGCATCATTCGGATCAGGATGTCTGGATGAGGATGCCTCGGCATTGTGAATGGGGGAGGAGAATATGGTATCGAAGTCAAACCCTTGCGTGAAATCTCCATAATTGAAGGGTTGACTTAGAGGCTCAATGGTGGTGGTTGGGATAGAAGATGTGACTAGGGTTGTAGGGGTAATGGTAGGGGTGATGGTGACTGACTCCGTGAGAATTGGAGTAGTCACCGCCACCTGAGAAGTTGTGGTAGGGAGGGTCACTATCACAGGAATCACTTCTGTGATTGTAGTGACGGCCACTTCACTTTGCACTTGTGGCCTCCTCCTACGGTAAAGCTGCTGTGAAGGTGGGGTGGAGGCTGAATCAGGACTAACAGCTGACACTTGTACTGGCTGTTGAGCCTCCACCTCACTGGGGATAGAGGGCTGTTGCCTATCACCCCTGTTCTTGTGAATGCTTTCCCTTCTTTGTCTTTGTATAGCAGCGTCAGAGTCAGAGTCTGGCTCGTATTCGCTGCTAGAGGACTGTCGCTTTCTCTTAGAGGACGACTCAGGTAGGGTTACCTTAGCCGTTCTCCTCGGGTGTACCTGCGACGTTGCATTATCAGAATCAGAAGAATCTGACTCAGTCGCTTCCGAGTCGGATCCCTCAGCACCATCATTTCCTCCTTCGTCGTCTCCATCATCAGACGAACCATCATCACTGTCCATTTCCTCCCCTTTTTGTTCCTGTTGTTCGTCGGTGTGTTCACTCAAATACGCTTCATTGATGAGGTGGCCAAAGAGTTCTGTATGCATAGGGGTAGGATCTACACTACCTGGCTTTAGGAATTGGGCGAATACTCTTTTGTCCACCCTCTTTACTTGCAGTCTCTCCCCTATAGCAGGAAGGTTTGGCAACGCGTCATTAATCAGAAGTTGCACAAACCGAGGGTATAACAAGAACCGAAACCTCTCCGCTATGTTGATCTGGTCATTGATGGCCTTAAAGATGTAGCGGGAGAAGTTGTAGCCCTTATTGAGAGAAAGGCCGACCATGGCTGCTGCAAGGTCATGACCCACAGCATCTTTCCCAGCTTTCCTTGATGAGATGCACATGATCATGACGTGGGCGAAGTATCTCCATTGGTCTAACACCCACATCTTCTTGTATGAATCATAGTCCCTCGCACCGACATAGCCCATTCTTTGTCTCCAACAGCCGTCCACAAAGTAGTCTGGATAGGCTGTCGGGTCGGTCGCGAGATCTCTAAATTGAAGGACCCTTCTTATAGTATCTTCAGAGAAAGCAATAACATGACCAGCAACGGTAGCCCTTATAACGTTGGGGGTTACCGTGCAGTCGTGCTCCGCAGTCTCCCAAAACTGCTCGAGGTAGGGTCTTGACACGATCGGGTCAACAGAAATGGCGTAGCTGATTCTTGAACGGTTCAAGAAATCAACTATGTCTCTGTACTGCAATGTTGCACCCTTCCACTCTGGTTCAATGTTAGCTAACAGGTTGAATTCGTTAGTAAACGCCCGAGCCATGATCTGCAAAAACACACAGAAAACAGAATCAGAACAACACGTATCATTGGAAATGGATAAACATGACTCAGTATAGCAGTTACTCTTTGAACCGAATTTCAGACTTACGAATTTTTTGCCAAGTGTTGGTCCTGCGTACTTAGCAAGTACGCAGGGGTTTCCTTTTGCGTACTTAACAAGTACGCATGAAGTGCTTCTTGCGTACTTGTTAAGTGCGCAGGAAACGCACTTGGTGAAAAATTCAGAAGTTTGAAATTCAACTTGATGTTCAAAAATTGGTGTGTATTGGGTCACCACTAGGTCGGAATCAATGATTCGAGCCTATGGGACCAATACTTACACCAAGACACTGCTAACCTTGACCGATTTTGACCTAACCGTCGAACGACACCACTGACGGTTCGAATTCAAACCCAAAGTCAAAATCAAAGACTAAAAAGGACGATTAAGGGTAGATTAAGTTATCTAATCATGTTTTAATGATAAGAGGTTACCCAAACAACCCACAATTTGCCCTAAAAATCACGGATTGAACCTAGATTTTCTTAGTCAATGAATCGGTCCAATGTCACGAATTCGTGGATGGATTAAGCCTAAAATCTCACCAAATCGATGTTATGAGATGATGAAACTTGTAGTGGGACGAAAAATCGGATTGGATCACACGAATTTTTGAGTAAGTTTGCAGAGGGAAAGAGTCCGTTTGAATGTGATGAAAAATTCTGAAATTTTCTAACTCCCCCTTTTATACTCGACACTAAAAGGCCGTGCGTACTTAACAAGTGCGCATGATTTAACTCGTGCGTACTTACAAGTGCGCAAGAATTAACTCTTGCGTACTTACAAGTACGCAGGGCTTACTTCATGCGCACTTACAAGTACGCACAAACCCTTAAGTGCGCAAACTTTCAACTCAAATTTATGAAGTTTTTTTCAAGTCAAATAACGAACAAGTTAAAAATATTCAATCAAGAGGATTCAAATACAATTCAAGAAGGTTAAACACAAATATTTTTAGCTTTTATGAATATAATTGAACTATGCATAAACTTAAAATCTTTTTGATCTTTTCTAATAAAAATATACAAGTATTCACACAAACTATTTTTGATCAAAGACACGAGCAGAGGATCATATCAGGCTATCTTTTAGCAAAAACGATACAATATAAACATCAAAGAATATGGGATCATGTCATGGATTACTATTTATTCATACGTAATAAGCGCATAAACAAGTAATTCAAGTTGACAATATTATAATATTTGAAACTATAAGCATCTTTGTATCACGTTCTTGTGTATTAAGGTATTAATTATAAGATATACAACGTGTACCCCACTGATATGCTACACTAATGTAAATTGCATTATCTCAAGGCATCTAAGATTTTCCTAATGATTTTCTAATTTTTTAAAATGAAGTTACATCTATTAGCACAGGAAAAATCAAGCAGAATCTATAAGGATTATCAGGAATCATAAGATTCAGAATCGAGTGTTTCAATTGTCTTGGTTTCATTTGATTTTCTTCATTGAATATCGGTATGATGATTCAGGATAATATATATGGTGTTTGAGTTTTAAGGTAGGGAGATCCAACTTTTATCTGGATTTGATTTCAATGAATCAGGAGTGATTCAAGGGTGAATACATGCTAAACAGTTAATGTAGAGACATGTCTTAATTCAATCTCTCCTTGCATACTTGTGAGTATGGGCAGTGAGATGAATTGCATTAATTGTGCTAACGACATAACCCGAAACTGACCTCAAGAGAAAATTATTACCAAAATCTAACATCCTATATCTGATAATAATCTTTTCTATTCTCTTACGCACACACACTTGCAAACATGGGTTCAAATCATAGTTGTAGTTTAGATTTAGTTTCCATACTACTAGTGATTCAAAGACGCATACAGCCTACTGACAATTTAAATTACTTGTAAATAAGCAGATTAAAAACATAATAATTTAAACAATTAAGTAAGCATGATGCAATCATTTCCCATATGAGCAGTCTGTGACGTTTAGATCATTTCTGATGTACTATCATTTCCTCTTTTCTCAAGTTAACTTTGAAATTTTCTCCATTTTCTATTTTGTTTTTGTAAAATATTTTGAAACTTAAAAGAACTATACAGAAAATTTAAAAGAAATAAAATTTAACTTCCATGAATTGAATTGATTTAAGAAAAATTAATTTTCACTCTGGATTGAACATTCCTATCAAGTTGACAAGATGCTCAAAACGGGATCGATCAAATGCCTTTGTGAAAAGGTCATCAAGATTGTCATCCGTGTGAACTTTTACAAGTTCAATTAAATGCTTTTCAGCACAATCACGGATGAAATGATGGCGAATCTCTATATGTTTAGTTTTGGAATGTTTCACCGGGTTATTTATGATGGACATGGTGGCATTGTTGTCAATGAATAATGGAGTTCCAGTGAAGTTTAAGCTGTAGTCTCTAAACTGCTGCTGAATCCACAGTATCTGAGAATAACCGCTCGCCGCAGCAATGTATTCTGCTTCGCAAGTTGAGACAGAAACCGTTGACTGCTTCTTGCACTGCCAGGAGACCAGTCTGTCTCCTAAGAATTGACATCCACCAGAAGTTGACTTTCTGTCAAGGTTACAACCGCCATAATCTGAATCAGTGTAGGCTTTGAAGTCGAATGGCTGCTGCTTAGAGTACCAAAGACCTAATCAGGGTTTCCCTTTCAGGTATCTGAAAATTCTCTTCACGGCTATCATATGTGACTCCTTCGGTTGAGACTGAAACCTTGAGCACAATCACACAGCAAACATTATATCGGGTCTTGAAGCTGTGAGATACATAAGTGATCCGATCATCCCACGGTACAATCTGCTATCTACATCCTTTCTATATTTGTCAGGATGCAGACCATGATTGACTGGGATAGGTGTGCCATAAGTACTGCTATCATTCATCTTGTATTTTGACAAGATGTCCTGCACATACGTAGTTTGATGTAGATAAATGCCATCCTCTCTTTGACTGACTTGCAGACCCAGAAAGAATGACAATTCACCCATATTACTCATTTCAAACTTGGACTTCATCACCTACTCGAATTCCCTACACATCCCTTCATTGGTAGATCCAAAGATAATTTCATCGACGTATACTTGTACAAGAAGAATGTCACCTCCTGCTTTCCTAATGAAGAGGGTCGAGTCAATCTGTCCACGGTCGAAACCATTAGACAGTAAATGCTTAGATAATGTCTCATACCATGCCCGCGGTGCTTGATGAAGACCATAAAGTGCTTTGTCGAGCTTATACACTTTTATTGATATTATGCGGATCTTCAAAGCCGGGAGGTTGAGTGACATAGACCTCTTCATGAACTTTACCATAAAGGAAAGCACTCTTCACATCAAGTTGGTAGACCTTGAAGCCGACATATGTGGCATAAGCCAAGAACAGTCGAATGGCTTCAATTCTAGCAACTGGGGTATATACTTCCGTGCAATCCAAGCCCTCTTGCTGATAAAAACCCTGAACAACCAATCTTGCTTTGTTCTTCACAACCACATGACGATCGTCCGTCTTGCATTTGAACACCCATCTGGTTCCAATTGGCTGAAAGCCTTTTGGCAAGTCAACCAAATCACACACGTGCAACTTTTGGAATTGAGACAATTCATCTTGCATCTCCTTAATCCAGCAGTTGTCAGTGAGAGCCTCCTTCACATTCTTCGGCTCTAACTGGGACACGAATGCAGCATGCAGACATGTTTCCATGACACCAGTGTCAAGTATGTCTGTGTAAAGACTGTTGTTCTCAGTGATGGTTCGATGATGAGTCTGTACATCGGCATAAGGATCACCAATAATGTTGTCGATTGGATGATTCCTATGCACTCTCGTCTCTGGTACAATCGGTTCCTGAATTTCTGGATCTAGATTCGTGCTTAACTCCCCCGTTTCCTGTGTTCCAGAGGAAGAAGATTCAATGTTATATGGATCAGCTGGAGCTTCATTTCCTACAGTTGTGTTAGGATTGGCTTGAGCGTCATCTCCAACAATATGAACATCTTCACTGTTATCACTGTCATGAGTTCCAGATGCAGATGCAACATTAATTCATAAACATTTACGGCGTCAACTGCAGATAGATCAGAAAGATTGAATGACTTGAATAGCGCATCATAGTCAAAACCCCAAGCTGGACCTATTGGTTCGGGTGGAATGTTATGTTTACTACAATCTACTTCAAACCATTCCTCGACGGTACGATTTCCTATGTTGTACACTCTCTTGCAAGGCGAGTTGGCAACGTATCCTAAGAAGATGCCTTCCACCGCTTTTGCAAAAAACTTAGACTGGCGGTCTTTGTACTGTAGCAACAAGGAACAGGGACTACCAAAAGGAACTAGGTAATCAAGATTGGGAAGTCGATTGTTGATCAACTCGTAACAAGTCTTGTTGTGCCTCTTCATAACCAGAACGATGTTTAAGACGTGACAAGCTGTATTAACGGCTTCTACCCAGAAAGTGACAGGAAGCTTTGCATCCGACAACATAGTCCTTGCAGTCTCAATCAGTGTTCTGTTCTTCCATTCAACAACTCCATTCTGCTGAGGCGTGTACGGCACGCTGAATTTGTGACGGATCCCTTTCTTAAGACAGAAAAGCTCCTTCAACTTATTCTTGAACTCAGTTCCGTTGTCATTCCTTATTATTCTAACTTTCAGTTCCGTTGTCATTCCTTATTGAAGAATATCAACAGTCTCGTCTTTAGTACCTAAAAAATGCACCCAAGAAAAACGTGAGAAATCATCAGTTACAACCAGACTGAACGACTTACCTCCAATACTCCTGATACTTATGGGGCCAACTAGATCCATATGTAATAGCTCCAAAGGGGTATCAATAGAGTTTTGGAGCTTGGGCTTGTGAGACTTCCGTTGCTGTTTGCCCTTTTTACAAGGCATACAGTTATCTGAAACGGTAAATCTCAGCTTAGGAACCCCGGTTACCAAACCGTTTCGGACAAGATGATTCATTTTACGATACGAAATATGTCCGAGTTTCCTATGCCACAAGATGGAGTCGAGCTCTGTCGCTTTGGTAAGCAAGTAGGTAGGAACTGATGAGGTGGTTTTTGCCACGCTCATATCGATCTGATAGGTGTCGTTTGTTCTTGGCGCCCTCATCAGGATCCATTCTTCGGGAACTTGAAAACCAGGTTTGAGAATCAGGCATTCTGACTTGTCAAACATCACCGAGTACTCCTTATCACACATTTGGGAGACACTCAACAGGTTATGCTTCAGCTGCTCGCAGAAGTTGACATTGTCAAAGATGACACAACCGTTCGAAACCACGCCTTGACACGTGATGCTGCCGCCTTTTTCTCCGGCAAAGGCCACATAGCCGCCTCTGAATGGTTTAACATCTTGAAGCAAGGCCATGTTTCCTGTCATGTTCCAGGAGCATCCACTATCTACATACATGCGGTTAGAGATAGTACCCTTCGGACGTCCCTACACGAGTAACAAAAGAATTAGTTAGATTTGGAGACCCAAGCCATTGTAGTCTTGATTCGTCCATCCTTTTAAAAAAAAAATACTTCCTTTAACTTACAGTCATGATGACTGTTCAAAATTGATGAATCTTTAGAAGAATTAGAACCAGGATATTGAGAAGTTTTGGATTTGGTAGTCCAGGATCTCTTATGTTTCTTAACCGGAACATGAGACTTTGGTTCAGCAACAGCAGGTGAACTTGTGGAAGCTTCACCTGGTTGAACTGAAGTCAGCTGTTCCAGCTTTCTCAACCTCTTGTTTCTTCTTCTTCTCTGTGGCTTTGAGAGTTTCACCACAGGTTTCTCACCAGTACATGTACTACCAGATGTAGATACACAAGGTACAACATGTTGCGTTACCTTTCTTGTAACAGATGGTTTAGCTTCAGACTTTATCTTAGGCTTTACCATCGGTTTGACTGGTGGTTTCACCACATTTTGTTTTGGATTTTTGGGAGCTTTCACTGATGGCGACCTGGGGATAACAGCTGGTTGTGGAACAACATGTTATTTCCCTTGGTTCTTAGAAGGACAGTTCACAATAATGTGACCAACCAAGCCACAGTGAAAACAATTCCTTTTGTAAGGTTCATTAGATCTGGCCTTAGATAGCTCAGCATTATGAGAAGGAGGAGTTGGTTTATGAACATTAGTCTGAACCTTTACAGTTTGGTTTTTGGGGGTATAGTATTTTTCCAAATTTTCTTTATACCCAAGCCCATAGTGAGCTGAAAAAGCCTCTTTCTTTACTTGGTTAAGACTTTTGTAACCCCCATAAAGCATTACCTTTAGTTTATCATTTGTTTCAATGATATCGGGTTCAGTTAAAATGCAATTATCACCATTAGTGATTACGTTTTTCTTTACCTTTTGTTCAGTGAACAACTCCTCAGATACTGCTCCTTCAGGGTAAGTGTTAACCGACCCATCTTCAGAAGCAGTAACAAACTCCTCACTAGATGTGGAGTTAGCCTTACTTGAGGATTCATCCTTTTTAGGGGAATCATCCTTATCAGAGGACTCATCTAGACAAGTGAGATCAATGTCTATTAAGCTATTGACAAACTTCCCGCTCACTAGTGGAGGAATGGCATTAGTACCCAACCCTAACCCATTCATTTGTCTCACTACAGATTCGTAGTGTTCCACCACAAAGCGAGAGTTTTTCAACTTCTCATTAGTGCATTTTAACGGCAAGATCTCATTTTGCAGTTTGTTGATTTCATTGTTCTGTTTTTCCAACCCCCTGTATGCAACGTCTAAATGAAGCTGTTGATCGCTTATTTTTAGAGAATATTCACATTTTTCTTTTTTCAACGTTTCAATAGAATCTTTAAAACATTTTTCATTTTCTTTATAGTTTAGAGCTGCCATACTTAGGGGTTCGATTTTGTCTTGGAGCCTAGAATTTTCAAGTTTTAGTCCTAGAAATTTAGAACATGAAATAACAGAAAAAGGGTTAGAATCTACCTCAGAAGATGAACTTGTAGCTTCTCCAATGGCCATGAGAGCAACAGCAGTCGTCGATTCCTCTTCATCAGCTACAGAAGCTTCCTTTTCTTCAGCTTCCTTCACCTTCTCTGTAGCAGCAGTTGTAGATTCTTTTAGGTCAACCATAGAAGCTTCCCTTTTCTCTGCTTCCATCATCTCCATGATCTCAGCCATGAGACCAACCTGGGTTTATGCGATGATGGCATCCTCAAGATGAACACCCCAATCAAAGTTGTCGTCCTGTTGGGCTACCAGTGCATTGGACGTTCCACTTTGGCTATGATTGTGATGGTTTGGGTTGTTGTGGCCATGGCTGTTTCCTTGGCTAGGTCTGGTAAAACCCGAGGCCGGTGCTCTGTCTTTCTGACACTCATGAGCAAAGTGTCCATAGTTCAGACACTTGTAGCATTTGGCCTTAGATTTGTCAAACCCGACCTTGGCATTAGAATGCCCGCCAATGAACTTTCTTCCTGTTCTGTTCAGGAAATGCTTGGCTCTCCTCAATAGCATGGCCATATTCCATTGAATATCCATGTCCTCAATGTCATCAGGATCCACTTGATTAAAATCTTTTTCAATCATCTCGGGATCTGTAAGCTTGCCGCCAATGAAGTTTTCATAAGCAAGCATACATGATGAGAATAATGCTACATGATCTTCAGCTATTTTGGCTATAGCTGATTGATTAGCTAAAGTTGTAGCAGGAGGATTTCTTGAGGTATGTTGATGATGAGACCCCAACCCTGATCCAGATGCATAACATGCATGACCACCACACCCAGTTGAGTGGTCTTCTTTAGTAGGGTTTCCAGTGAAGAGGGCAATTCCAGAGCCCGATGACTTGGATGTAGAAGTTGTCCCATGATACATAGAAGGGTCTTGAATCTGGAGCCTTCCTGAGCTCTCCTTTCTTTTTAGGTTCATGTCATGAGCTTGAACCTTTCCTATTGCTTCCTCTACTGTCAACTCATAGAATTTAGGATTTTCCCTCATCATGGTTGTGTACATCTCAAATTTGGGTGGTAAAGTATCCAAAAACTTTTCCACCATCTCTTCATCTGGATACCTGAGTTCAAAAGCCTTCAACTCAGTCTGTAAATGATAGAATCTAGAGATGAGGTCATCTAAAGATTCGTTCTCAAAAAATCTGAAGCACTCATACTGCTTCCTGAGAAGATTCCGCTTACTCTTCTTGATGTCACTATTTCCTTCGAATCTCTTCTGTAAAGCATTCCAGAGATCCTTAGAATTGTCATAACCTCGGAAACTGTGGAACAATTCCCGAGTTAATGCCATAGTGATCGAACCAAGTGCCTTCTTTTCTCGATCATAAGCTTTCTTTTCTTTGTCAGAAAGCTTAGAGATAGGTTTGGGCATGGTTTCATCAAGATATATGTGCGTGGGATGCTTATATCCCTCAAGGATTAGTATCCATAGTGATGAGTCGGTATACGAAATGTAGTGCTCAAAACGTGCTTTCCAATTAGAATAATCGCTCACGTCAGCAACTTTGGCGGTTTCTGTGGTGTACCGATCTCATTATCGTAGTTTAACGGATTTTCAAGATTCTGAAGATTCGACATAGTGAACACTTAGTCAAATTTTAGAAAATTCAGACACAGTTGCACTTGATTTTTGGCCTTGTGCACTTGAGAAATGGTCTTGCGTATTTAGATTTCCTCTTGCGTACTTGTAAGTACGCATGATTAAATGTAAGTACGCAGGATATAACTTAAGTTCGCACAAGTTCAGTCTTGCGCACTTATAAGTACGCAGGAGATAAGTCTTGCGTATTTAGTAACTACGCACAAAACTGTACTTTTTGCCAGAAATGGTAAGTACGCACAACACCTTTTCAACAACTTTCAACAAACTTTTCTGGTCACCTGAAACTCGCCGGAGATGGTAAAAATTTGTTTGATGATCAATGCAAATGAGCCAAAGGATCAGAAACTTGTTTCTAACCAACCTTTGATGCTCAAAACACTCAAATACACAACAAAAATCAGTTTTTGAGTATTTTTGCTTCTAAAATAGTGCTCAAGAGCTACCCCTATTTTATCACAAAAATCAACAAAAATACTTCTTTTTGCTTGTAAAAACTCGGTAGAAACTCTCCAAACTCACTCACAACACTCGAAATCAGGAGCAATGCTCTGATACCACTTGTAGGTCCCTCGGGTGTAGCGGATCGTCACATGCAAGTGGGTCTACTAGTCGGACCGAGTGCGGAATGCCCGTGACTAGGCGGAGAGTCTAGCTAAACAAAGTAAACCGACAAGAGAAAACACTTTAAACGTTCTTTGTATTATAAACACTTGAAGGTTACAGAGATAAGCACTGAGATTACAATCTGCATATTTGCAATAATGCCTGCGTACTTAACTTCTGTCAACCTATCCTATTTATACAAGACCTGATGCCTGCGCACTTAGCAAGTGTGCAGGGCAAAATGCTCTTGCGTACTTGCTAAGTACGCAGGAGCTTTCTCCTGCGCACTTACAAGTGCGCAAAACACTTAGAGAATTTTGCAACATTCAATATGTAAAAGTAAATACAACTCGATAAACTAATACATAAAGACTCTTACGTACAAAGACAATTACAAACAAGATAAGACAACCTAAGACTAAGACTCTATCTATCTAGAGTGTTTGTCACAGGAAAGTGCTTCAACAATTAGTGAATCATTCCATGAATCACATAAGCCATAGGATAGGGCACATCACTCTAAAGACCACTTCTCATAGAAGAAGCAACGTTCATCCAAGGATGATTGCGTGACAAAATTATCATATCGAGGTGACCGTCTCCTTCACTACATGAGTTTCTTGAAGTTTGGTCTAGTAAATTTAAAATGGTGGTGGCGTGATTCAAGTACACCACTTTGTTTAGGTGCTCTTCTACAGAGCATTCTAAATTTGGCATGATGGGCTCCACTAATTCCACGATCAACTTATTATCATCGTACGCGTGATTATCAAATGGGTTGGATGAATCTCTCCATATTACAAGCCACCCATTTGATAGATTATTCCACCACGAGCACTAAATTGGAAATTCACGAAACACGTACGGGTCGGGCTAAACACCCTTAAATAAACATAGTGCTTCCGGAAGGCAACCCGATGATCTTGAATAAATTGAGAAATTGATGCATACGATAGAAAGCATGGACCTCAGGTTTAGTTTCTCCAAAATTAAGTTTCTAATTACTTCAGCCCCAGGTATGCCTTCTCGATACAAGGACCTTAGCAGCTTAACTACTATCTTTTATTTTCCTTTTTCGTTTTTATGTTTTTCTTTATGTTTCAGGTAGAATAACATCACCAGATCATCTCTCTACTTTGAGGAGTTACACTCCACCTCTACGAGCTTGGAACCCTCTCTACTTTGAGGAGTTACACTCCACCTCTACGAGCTTGGAACCGGAAAGCACATCAAATTTCTAAGAAATTCGATGAAGTATTTGAAGCAACATGTTGACTAGTAGCTGATAGGCATAGCCTGACATCAACAATAAGTTTTGGCCTTAGGTTATACACCGAATTGACCGGGGGAGTACCGGTTTTTTTTCCCTTAAAACTCCATGCGTTTAAATTCCTTCATAGCATTCCATTACATGTATTTGTACATTGAGGGCAACGCACCGATTTTAGTGTGGGGTGGGGAATTAGAGATTCAGGACTGCTTGTAACCTTAGAGCAGTAAAATTTAACTTGTGATTTTCTACACATTTAACTAAAACATTACAAAATCTACCTTCTATAAAAACCCAAAAAAAATTTCAAAAAAATTTAAACCCTTTTAAATCTAAACCTCTTGGAGTTTGCACCTAATTAAATAAAATGAAGACATGACAAGTAGAAACAAACGGAAATTATGCATTACAAATCACTAAACCATATCCCATCCGTTTCCATGTGAGAATAATCTGAGCCTTTTCTCGAGCATTATTATCCTTATTTTTGCATGCTCTTTCGTTTGGTATATTGATGTGCATGAACTAGTGGAAGCATCGAAATGATTGAGGCACCTAGGACTTTTCATGGGTGACAAGTACGACTATTCGGAGGTTTGGTGTGAGATATGTGGGGAACCACCCTACACCCAAGATTGTTATCAATATCAAGGGTATTCCACAGATTTTCACCAACCCTACTTGCAACCATATAAGGAAACGACACTGCCCCAAGAAATTCAACACTCAGCTCTAGATTCTGACTCATGGACACTAGGAAATCTGTTTCGTCATTTGGAAGAAATTAAGGATCAACTCATAAAGAGCTCTCCAAGTGAACAACAAGTGTTTCATCATTTGGATGTAATTAAGCTTCAGATCCTAAAGAGCTTTCCAACTGAACAATAAGATGATTCTTTCAAATTCCAAGAATAAGATGTTATAGTTCCAACTTCTCTAGAAAGGTCGAGTGACTCTAAGGAGCAAGAATCTTCCATCTTCACAAGCATGGATCAGTCGGAGGTGAGACCGGAAGATTCAGAAGAGAGTGCTACTACAAATTTACAATCACTTCCTGACTTTTCTAAGAAGGTGAAAGCCAAACAATAAGAGCCAGAAGAGAGAATATCTAAAGAAGAACTGGTGGGAATCCTAAATATGGAAGCATAGGAGGATGTAATCACCAACAAACAAATGACAATGGTGACACCTCTTCCTTGTAACAGTGATAGTTGGCCTGTGACCGAACATATTTGTGAATCATTCCATGAATCACATAAGCCATAGGATAGGTCACATCACTCTAAAGACCACTTCTCATGGAAGAAGCAACATTCATCCAACGAAGATTGCATGACAAAATTATCATATCGGGGTGACCGTCTCCTTCACTACATGAGTTTCTTGAAGTTTGGTCCAGTAAATTTAAAATGGTGGTGGCATGATTCAAGTACACCATTTTGTTTAGGTACTCTTCTATAGAGCATTTTAAATTTGGCAGGATGGACTCCACTAATTCCTTGACTAACTTATTATAAGCCACAGGAGTTACACTATCTACTTTGAGGAGTTACACTCCACCTCTACGAGCCTGGAGCGGGAAACCACATCAAGTTTTTGAGAAATTGATTAAGTCTTTGAAGCAACATGTTGACTAGTAGCTGATAGGCGTAGTATGACAATAACAATAAGTTTTGGCGTTAGGTTATACACCTAAATGACCGGGGGAGTACCAGTTTCTTTTCCCTTAAAACTCCATGCATTTAAATTCCTGCATAACATTTCATTACATGCATTTGTACATTGAGGGTAATGCACAAATTTAAGTATGGGGTGGGGAATTGGAGATTCAGGACTGCTTGTAACCTCAGAGAGTAGTAAAATTTAAATTGTGATTTTCTACCCATTTGATTAAAACATTACAAAAATCTACCGTTAATAAAAACCCGAAAAATTTTCAAAAAAATTTAAACCCTTTTAAATCTTAACCTCTTGGAGTTTGCACCTAATTAAATAAAATGAAGACATGACAAGTAGAAACAAACAGAAATTATGCATAACAAATCACTAAACCCTATCCCATCTGTTTCCATGTGAGAGTAATCTGAGCCTTTTCACGAGCATTATTATCATTATTTTTCCATGCTCTTTCGTTTGGTATATTGAGTGTTTATTCGATTGAATTATATGCATAATTAGAACTTGTATGACTTATACATATCAAAACCATGAACTAGTGGAAGGATGGAAATGATTGAGGCAGCTATGACTTTATCACCCTTATTATCCAAAAATCCTAAAAATATTATCCGCCTAGATAGCCCTCTGAGCCTTAGCCTTTTCTTTTCTATTACCCATACTTATCACCAAACCAGTTTTTCACAAACACCGGTTATTGGCTGACTGTCTTCAAAATGAGAAAATTATCCTATGTTTTCATTTCAAGTTTATTATCATCGGGACAACTTTTGAAAGAATCTGCCCTACTTAGAAGAGGTGGAATATGCAAATGGTGGATGCGTTAGGAAAATATCCGAACTATCTACAAGAAATTCACATAAACATTATTTTAAGGAAATTGAGGAAGAAGGAACATTGAAGAAGTTGTCTTGTATTTAAAAAAAGTTGGTCTTTTACCGGGAGACCTTAAAGAACTGGACATGCATCTCTTTGATTTCAATTTGCTTTTCTGCCTTCATTTTGCAAAGCCTGAATTACCAACCAAACTCCAAGAAAAGATCTTTCAAGCAACCAGTGATGTACGAAAACAGTGGCGCAAGCAAGAACAATTGCCACCATTTTGTGGCATGTCAAAAAGTGCCGCCAAAATATATGATAAGTGTAGAAAGTGTGGCAACGGCAGCCACGATGGAAAGTGTAGCAAGAATCAAACTGACTCCCAAAGTGAGTATACACACCTGATCGAAGTAGGCGCTGTTAGGCTACAAGCCGAAAGGACCATACGAAAAGTCAGCAATGTGTATTGCGCAATAAGGGACGAGTTAGCATTGATGAGAAATCTTGCTATTGGCAATCTGACCATAAACGAGCTCTGAGATTAGTTATACCCTCATAATCTGAGTACTGTAGAGGGACCCGTTAGTATTTTTCATTTTAAGCCATGAAGCCGTAGCAGAGTGTTTCGCGATAACTGCAACCCTTCAAACCCCTTTAAAACCCCTAAAAATCCAAAAAGATTTTCAGTTTCACCGTTAGTTTTACTTTAGCCACATTACAACCCTTTTAAGTCCTCTTGATTCATGCATACTACTTAGTTAGTTGGTGGAGACTTGATTTGCATACAAGCTTATGAGCATTGCATAATTCGATCTGAACTTGAGTGTTCCACTTCACTTAATTATCCATATATATATATATATATATATATATATAACCATAGAGTTGAGTGAACATTGTGAGTAGTGAGGAGTTATTGCATAATCAAAGTTCTAGTAGGCTTGTCATGGATTCCATCATCTTAAAACAGAAAAATACAAAAATAAAATAAGCAGCTCAAGAGTTATACCAGAGTTCCAACACCAGTTGAAATTCCATTACCCTTGTAAAGTTTTTGGTTATGGGTGTGATCATGCATGAGTTTGCTAGAGGATAAGCAAAGTTTAAGTGTGGGGTGTTACGTTATGCCATCATTTATACATATTTTACATACATAATAATCCCACATTATGGTACTAATTGAATAATAACCTTGCAATTTATGCTTAATATTTTGTAATTACAGGTTATTCAGTGTTGAAAATATAAATCAAGCTAAATCCTATCAACACACCAAGAATTCAAGCTTCTAGAAGGTCCATTCCCGAGCATTGACCCCTAAGAAGTCAAAATTGGTCAACAAAAGTCAACCAAGCAGCTAAAAGACAAAGCTGGGAGAAAACAGAGGGATTCACGGCATGCACGGTCGTGCATTGCCTTTCTTCTCATCCACGGACCAGTACAGTGTCCTCTGTACCATGTTTGATTCCCTAGGCTTTTGTACGGCCGTGCATTGCACATTTTGAGGCCTATAAATAAAAGGCTTAAGTAATTCATTATACACACCATTCCAGACCTAAAGAACACTCAAGAAGAGAGCATTATCATAGTTAGAGTAAAGAGTAGAGAGTAGAGGGGTTCTTCCTCCTTGTTCCACAATAGGGGAGCCTACGAAACTCATCGTTACGCTAGTCGTTATGGCCATTAGTGGCTAAAACTTCTTTGTATTGCTAGAGTGAAGATGATGTTTGGTGCATGTTAATGTTTAATGTATTAATGAAGTGGTATGTTTATGTCTTTAACTAAGTCATTCTCAAAAACCATCTTTTGATGGGCTTCTATTGTTGTCTAAATCCGTCTTTATATTTGTGAGTGTCTTGATTTTAAATAGTAAGATCGTAAAACCCTTTTAATCAAATTTCCTTTGAAAACCGTACGTCTTTATACGAGCAGAGATTGATAAGCTAAGGCTTGGTCTATACTTCTAAGATCGTACGTCTTTATACGATATTATTATGCGACCAAGAATCGGTGAACTCATGTTGGGAACGGTACATCTTTAAACATTATCCAATTGTTACACCGCCTCCCGTGAGCAAAATATAATCACCTATTTAACTTTTATATAAAGCATTTTGAGTCCGATGTCTTAAACCTACCCGGAGATGACCATTCGATTGGTTGCGGGTAAATGTTGTCCCTAACGGGAGGCACTACCACTTTTAAAGATTATAATTTGTGAATCAAATGTAGTGAGGATGAGGCTCTAGCGGTGACCCGGGTCACAAGTTTGTAGTAGTCATACCACTGAATTAGTCAACTTAACATTATCACGTACCAAGCTGATTCGAATCCCGAAGCAATACATTCCGTAAACTGATTATTTTTGCCTTATTTACTTTTCTGCTATTTACTATTACGCTAGTTATATTTCTGTTACACACTTCATGCACATTTTTACTTTTATGTTATTTACTTTACCATCATTTACTTTTCCGCTTCACAAGCACACAAAACCCTGTTAGAGCACGTTTGTGTGACAGACACTCTGGATGGTGTCTTAAGCTTTTGTACTTTATTTCTGTGTTTGTATTTGTATTTAGTATCTGTATGTATTGGTTTATAAAGTTGTAAACATGTATTTAGGTACTTGTATTAGTTGTCTTTTGTTTAAGTGTTGTGTGCATTTGGTAAGTGCGCAGGTTACAAAGCCTGCGTACTTAGCAAGTACGCAAGAACACTTGTCTACGTACTTGCTAAGTACGTAGGAACTTTGTCCTGCGCACTTACTAAGTACGCAGACATCAGGTCTAGTATATATAGCCAGTTGTAACAAAAGTTATGTACGCATTCACTCTCTGTAACCAGATGTGATTATCAATAGACGAAGTTTGAAGTATTTCGTTGTAACATCCCAAAAATAGAAATTTAGTAAATAATAACGCGATAGAGACTTAATCGTCATAAAAAAAAGAAAAACGGATGGGCTTGGGCTCTGCTCCAATGGGCCGAGGGAAGCCCAGGTATATAAGGGTCGAGGTAGGCTTAGACTCTCATTTTTCACCAACACTTGCAATCTAGAGAGAGAAAGGAGAGCTCGGGTCTAGAGAGAGAAAGTTGACGAATCGACCCGAAATTGAAGGAGCACGTTACTACTGAGCTCGTGAGCAAAACCTCCGAATCAGAATTCCAATTCATGTAATGATTTGACCATAATATGACTTTTTGTTCGTTTTGAGGTTTTTCGGGTTTTAGCTAAATAGGAGACTTTTTATGGATGAAACTTGAAAATAAGCTTAGAACTAACATCTAGAATGAAAACCGCACATTTTGATCAAAGAAAATTGTAAGATTGGCATGATCAGGTTAGGATGCAAGAATTTCGGACTTGTTCAGGAAACTGGTCTTGCGTACTTATCAAGTACGCAAGAAAGATGTCATGCGTACGCATGAGGAAGATCCTGCATACTTATCAAGTACGCAGGAGAAAGATCCTGCGTACTTATCAAGTACGCAAGAAGAATGTTCTGCGCACTTGTCAAGTACGCATGAACCAGGCCCTGCGCACTTGCTAAGTGCGCAGGCATCAGGCTAGATAGTGAAGTCAGTAGGATCGCCTAATTCAGTATGATTAAACCGTTAGAGTCGGGATTGGGTCTGATGTGTATTTAACTACCTAATTCAGATCGTACGTGACGTTGTTGGGCCTTTGTTTAGGACAACCAAGACTAGCTTATCAGGTGAGTTCTATGTGCCCCCTTCTATGTTATGTGCAAATCATTTTAAATGTTTTAGGGCTGAAGTGTATACACTAAATGAATAAATGCTATGAATGTCAATGTGATCATACGTGGTATAAATATATATATATATATACTTATATATGAAAATGAATTATGAATAAAGAATGAAACGTATGATTATAAAGAATGAATGTAAGAAGGACATAACGTAAATGAATGAAATCTTGCTTTATATTATATATATTGCATGTTATGAATGTAAGTAAACGTTATGAACCCTTCTATGACAACGGCTACTTCGGTAGACGGACGACCACGTGACTATTTTGCAATCGGGACAAAAACGTTCCTTCGCAAGCTAGGACGTATAAAAAGGAACTAATGGACGGTCGAAGCAAATGCCTTATTATATTTTGAACGGTTGCATACATAATAGCCACGTGGGAAACAGATGCCCTTGGGCAGACGACTACGAATGTAGGACGGGTTTAAAAGCGGACGGACAAAGGTTGCCGGACGGATTTAAGTTTCGACGGACGGTTTTCTAGAGCCGGACGGTTTATGAAAAGGGCTACGACGGTAGTTCTCACTGCGATGTCTTTGTGACATTCGCGACAAGTATGATGGGTTGATCACCCTTATGTTTATGGCCAAATGAATGTTCTCCCCAAGTAAGTGTGTATGTACATATATATATACTCAATATGAATGTTATGTGAGAACAGTAAAGCAAAGAATATGTAAAAGCACGAATATTACGTATGTTATGTATACATATATATAATATTTATGATAAGATAAATATTATGTATGATTGTCTTTAAACTAGAACTCACCAGCGTTAGCTGACTTTTAGTATACATTTCAGGTGAAGGAAGAAAGGGTCGTGCGATGGCGTGAAGGTTACCCGACACAAGACTGACATCCCACTTTTTTTTATGTTAAGACAATTTCATGTATTTAATTGTTAAGACTTCCGTTGTTATGTCATGTTAGGTTACGTTATGTAATGATTGAATTCGAATGTTTTAAATTTAAGCTCAGTATTTATGACTATGTTTATGAGTAAATCCAACAAGTGAGGTTACCCGAGAATGGGGCCTTACAAGTTGGTATCAGAGCAATAGTTTGAGAGATTCAGACATCCCTAAATGTCTGGACTTAAGCTGATTATTGGACCAACACACGGATGTCAGTATGGGTAACCAACACCAACGCCAGCACGGTAAGTAAGTACTAAAGTTAATGCACTTGGATAAGAATAGATACCTTAACTTAGAACAAATAGATGTCAATGTCACAACCGATTTGAAGAGATTTGAACCCGAGAAGCAATGTAAATTAGTAATCACAAACCGGTTACTGTAATTAATAATTTACCTTGCTCGTACTGTTCCAAACTATGATCTGAAGAAATCACATTGATGTATTCCCTTATAACTATCAAGAAACTAGGAACTATGGCTGGTGGAGGAAGAACAGGACGCCGAGGCGGTCGTACTGGCCGAGTCAGTAGACCTCCATTGAATCAAAGACATGAAGAGGAAGAGAGTGTGCACGCCGAACACACTGAGAGTGTGCATGAAACAGAGGTGACCCCAACTAGGGACGACAATCAAGGGCCTTTATAGTTAGAACCAGAGGTTAGGGATGCTATTGCCCGCGAAGTGGTACTCACTCTGAAGAAAGTATTGCCTGATCTACTATCCGAGGCACTAAAGAAAAGTAGAGAGGAGGATGAAGGAGACCATGAAGATAAAGTGTATGACAGTGATGGGGATGGAGTAAAGGTGGGATCAAGCAATCGTGGGTGTACTTACAAAGGCTTCAAGGACGGAGACCCACCCAAGTTTGATGGTAACAAGGATTCGATGGCTACGTTCGAATGGATTGAAAGGAAGAACGCTGTAATAAACATCAGCAAGTGTCGACCGGACCAAGCTGTTAAGTATGTTGCCCATTCTTTCACCAATGAGGCACTAAGTTGGTGGAGGAACATTCAGAGGACAAAGTCGCCAAACGCTCTAGCCAGAATAACATGGGAAGATCTGAAGAAGCTGATAATCCAAAAGTTTTGTCCATAGAATGAAATTGATCGAGTGGAAAATGAATTCCTAAACTTTAAGGCTGGCAGCAAGACGCACCGCCAGTATACTTCTAGGTTCAATGAACTAGCCCAACTGGTACCCCACCTGGTGGAGACAGAAGAATGAATGATTAAGTACTATGTAAAGGGCCTACCTAAAAGGGTCCGTGTCCATGTGAAAGCTAACCTACCCTCGACCTTCGAGTCAGTAGTGAATCTGAGCGGAATCGTCTACGACGATTATGCCAATGAGGACCCGACACCTGAGACACAAAAGAGAAAGTGGGAGAACCCGTCTAGAGGCACCAGAAAAGGGAATGTAGCAACTGAAATTAAGAAACCTAAGTCGGATGAATATGAAACATGCAAGAAATGTGGAAGGCAACATCTTGGCGAGTGTCGAATTGGCACCACCATGTGTTATAAGTGCGGGAGGTCGGGGCACTACTCCCGAGATTGTTTGAAGGACGTCAAGTGCCAAAGTTGTGGAAGATACGGACACCAGACTAGGGATTGCAGAAAAAATAGACAATCCGGTTCGGGAAAGGAAAAGGAAGCTGAAAAGGAACAACCGCAGGCTACGACTCGAGCCTACGCCCTGACTGAGGAGGAAGCAAGTGGAAACTCTGATGTTGTGTCAGGTACGTTCCTAGTTAATAACGAACATGCTGTTATTTTATTTGACTCTGGTGCTAGTAAAAGTTTTATATCCAATGCATTTAGTCGTAAACTAGATTGCACTATCAACACCATAGTAAAGGCCTTTAGCGTACAAACTGCTGTTGGTAAAAATTTGGCAGTATTTCAAGTAACAGAGGATTGCAACATAGAAATAGAGGGTCATAAGTCCCCTTCTAGATTGTTCCTTCTCACCTTAGGAGGATTCGATATAGTATTGGGTATGGATTGGCTAGCTGCCAATGAAGCTCAAATCATATGTAAACGTAAGACGATACACCTCAAAGCTCCAAACGGCAAACCAATTACAGTTTATGGGGATTGGAATTGCATGATGCCGAACGTCATCTCGATGATCAAGGCCGAAAGTTACATGAGGCGCGGTTGCAAAGCTTATCTGGCATATGTTATTGACGATAGAATGAAAATGAATGAACTGAAGAATGTACTCGTGGTGTGCAACTTTCCAGAAGTATTCCCTGAGGACCTACCTGGGTTACCACCCGATCGGGAAATAGAATTTCAGATTGACTTACTACCAGGAGCTGAGCCCGTTGCCAAAGCCCCCTACCGATTGGCTCTGTCAGAAATGAAAGAATTGATGTCTCAACTAGAGGAACTAACAGAAAAAGGATTTATTAGACCGAGCATCTCACCATGGGGCGCTCTGGTACTATTTGTAAAGAAGAAGGACGGCAGCATGCGCATGTGCATTGACTACCACGAGTTGAACAAGAGGACAGTAAAGAACAAATACCCACTGCCTAGAATAGACGACCTTTTTTATCAACTGCAAGGTGCGAGTTGGTTCTCAATGATCGATCTTAGTTCAGGTTACCATCAGTTGAATGTAAGAGAAGACGTACCAAAGACCGCGTTTCACACACGTTATGGGCATTATGAGTTTCTCGTGATGTCCTTCGGATTGACCAACGCACCAGCAGCGTTCATGGATTTGATGAATATAGTATGTCGACCAATGTTGGATTGATCAGTGATAGTTTTTATAGACGACATACTGGTATATTCGAGAAGCGAGGGTGATCACCACTGTCACCTAAGAGAGGTTCTGGAGGTGCTAAAGCAGGAAAAGTTGTACGCAAAATTCTCCAAATGCGCGTTCTGGCTTAGGGAAGTCCAATTCCTAGGTTATGTAATAAACCCAAACGGAATCATGGTGGATCCTGCAAAGATCGAGACAGTAAAGGAATGGAACATCCCAAAGACACCAACAGAGATACGAAGTTTTCTGGGATTGGCAGGCTACTATCGAAGGTTCATTCAATATTTTTCAAGAATAGCCTCGCCACTAACTAAGTTGACACGGAAGGAAGTGAAATATGAATGGGGTCCAACCCAAAACAACGCGTTTGAGGAACTTAAGGCACGATTAACCCAAGCTCCAGTCTTGGCACTACCTGAGGGAAATGAAGACTTAGTAGTTTACTATGACGCTTCGGGTCAGGGTTTAGGTTACATACTTATGCAACGAGAAAAGGTAATTGCTTACGCCTTGCGAAAACTAAAGATTCACGAGGTTAACTACCCAACACATGATCTAGAGTTAGCAGCAGTAGTTTTCGCGTTAAAAATATGGAGGCACTATCTGTATGGAGTCAAATGCACCATCTACTCAGATCAAAAAAACCTGAAGTACTTTTTCGGGCAAAAGGAATTAAACATGAGGCAAAGGAGGTGATTAGAGCTACTGAAAGACTATGACGGTGAGATATTATACCATCCAGGCAAGGTAAACGTGGTGGCTGACGCTTTAAGTAGAAAGGAAGGATCGGAACCTATACGGACCAAAGCGTGTCAGCTGATTATAACACTAGATTTGATGAGTGAGATATCGAAGGCACAAGATGAAGCACTATTAGAAAGAAATATAAAACGGGAAAGATTAGTAGGACAACAAGGGAATTTGGATGCAAATGCATACGGTGTACGAACTAGGTTTGGCCGGATGTGGATACCTAAGATTGACCAGCTTAGAGCCAAAATACTCGATGAGGCCCATAAGTCTCACTATTCTATCCACCCTAGGACAAACAAAATGTATCAAGACTTGAAGAAAGAATACTGGTGGCCTGGCATGAAGAATGATGTGACAGAGTACGTGAGCAAGTGCCTAACGTGTTCTCTAGTTAAGGCCGAGCACCAGAAACCATGCGGTAAAATGCAACCTCTACCAATACCGGAATGGAAGTGGGAGGAGATCACGATGGACTTCATTACCAAGCTACCGCGAACAACTAAAGGCAATGATACCATCTTGGTGATCATCGACCGCTTGACGAAAAGTGCTCACTTCTTGCCAATACGTGAGACTTCTTCGTCAGAAAGACTAGCAGAAGTATTTATCAAGGAAGTTGTGAGCAGACATGGTATGCCTCTGTCGATTGTGTCCGACAGGGATACTAGATTCACGTCAAGGTTTTGGAAGAAATTCAACGAAGCAATGGGCACTAGACTGAAAATCAGCACCGCTTACCACCCCTAAACCGATGGACAATCGGAAAGGACCATTCAGACCTTGGAGGACATGCTCCGGGCCTGTATCATTGACTTCGGTGGGACCTGGGACAGCCATCTACTATTGGCAGAATTTTCATATAATAACAGCTATCACTCAACTATTGGCATGCTTCCATTTGAAATTTTGTATGGGAGGAGATGTAGGACCCCGGTTTGTTGGGTGAAATTGGACAAAAGGATTTTGCAAGTCTCGAAGTGGTCAAAGCTACTTCCGAGAAGTTTGATCAAATCAAGGCTCGAATGAAAGCCGCAAAGGACAGACAGAAATCATCCGCGGATAAGAGAATAACGGATTTAGAGTTTCAAGTGGGGGACATGCTACTGTTAAAGGTATCACCATGGAAAGGAATCATTTGATTCAGAAAACGTGGCAAACTAAGTCCAGGGTTTGTCGGACCTTTCAAGATTTTAGCGAGAGTGGGTCAAGTTGCTTACAGACTTGACCTACCCGTTGAGCTTAGTGGAATACACCCTACGTTCCACGTGTCGCACTTACGCAAGTGCCTAGCTGACGACACAACTCACATACCTTACGACGAGATCGAAGTGGATAACAGTCTAAATTATGTAGAGGAACCGATAGCCATCCTTGACAGAGCTGAGAAACGACTAAGCAATAAGTCGATTCCTTTAGTCAAAATACAATGGAAGCACAGAAAAGGGTCAGAAGCTACGTGGGAAAAAGAAGACGAGATGAGGGGACTATACCCTCAATTGTTTAATGTATAAGCGGTTTCGAGGACGAAACCTCTTTAAGGAGGGTAGACTTGTAACATCCCAAAAATAGTAATTTAGTAAATAATAACGCGATAGAGACTTAATCGTCATAAAAAAAAAGAAAAACGGATGGACTTGGGCTCGGCTCCAACGGGCCAAGGGAAGCCCAGGTATATAAGGGTCGAGGCAGGCTTAGACTCTCATTTTTTACCAACACTTGCAATCTAGAGAGAGAAAGGAGAGCTCGGGTCTAGAGAGAGAAAGTTGACGGATCGACCCGAAATTGAAGGAGCACATTACTACTGAGCTCGTGAACAAAACCTCCAAATCAGAAGCCCAATCCAGGTAACAATTCGACCATAATCTGACTTTTTGTTCGTTTTGAGGTTTTTCGGGTTTTAGCTAAATAGGAGACGTTTTTATGGATGAAACTTGAAAATAAGCTTAGAACTAGCATCTAGAATTAAAACCACACATTTTAATAAAAGAAAATTGTAAGATTGGCATGATCAGGTTAGCATGCAAGAATTTCGGACATGTTCAGGAAACAGGTCTTGCGTACTTATCAAGTACGCAAGAAATATGTCATGTGTACCTATCAAGTACGCATGAGGAAGATCCTGTGTACTTATCAAGTACGCAAGAGAAAGATCCTGCGTACTTATCAAGTACGCAAGAAGAATGTTCTGCGCACTTGTCAAGTACGCATGAACCAGGCCCTGCACACTTGCTAAGTGCGCAGGCATCATTCTAGATAGTGAAGTCTGTAGGATCGCCTAATTCAGTATGATTAAACCGTTAGAGTCGGGATTGGGTATGATGTGTATTTAACTACCTAATTCAGATCGTATGTGACGTTGTTGGGCCTTTGTTTAGGACAACCAAGACTAGATTATCAGGTGAGTTCTATGTGCCCCCTTCTATGTTATGTGCAAATCATTTTAAATGTTTTGGGCTGAGGTGTATACACTAAATGAATAAATGCTATAAATGTCACTGTGATCGTACGTGGTATAAAAATATATATATGTGTATATATATATATATATACACTTATATATGAAAATGAATTATGAACAAAGAATGAAACGTATGATTATAAAGAATGAATGAAAGAAGGACATAACGTAAATGAATGAAATCTTGCTTTATATTATATATATTGCATGTTATGAATGTAAGTAAACGTTATGAACCCTTCTATGACAACGACTACTTCGGTTGGACGACCACGTGACTATTTTGCAACCGGGACAAAAACGTTCCTTCGCAAGCTAGGACGTATAAAAAGGCACTAATGGACAGTCGAAGCAAATGCCTTATTATATTTTGAACGGTTGCATACATAATAGCCACGTGGGAAACGGATGCCCTTGGGTAGACGGGCGAATGAATGGACTACGACGGTAGGAAGGGTTTAAGAGCGGACGGACAAAGGTTGCCGGACGTATTTAAGTTTCGACGGATGGTTTATGAAAAGGGCTACGACGGTAGTTTTCACTGCGATGTCTTTGTGACATTCGCGACAAGTATGATGGGTTGATCACCCTTATGTTTATGGCCAAATGAATGTTCTCCCCAAGTAAGTGTGTATGTACATATGTATATACTCAATATGAATGTTATGTGAGAACAGTAAAGCAAAGAATATGTAAAAGCACGAATATTACGTATGTTATGTATACATATATATAATATTCATGATAAGATGAATATTATTTATGATTGTCTTTAAACTAGAACTCATCAGCGTTAGCTGACTTTTAGTATACATTTCAAGTAAAGGAAGAAAGGGTCGTGCGATGGCGTGAAGGTTACCCGACACAAGACTGACATCCCACTTTTTTTTATGTTAAGACAATGTTATGTATTTAATTGTTAAGACTTCCGCTGTTATGTCATGTTAAGTTACGTTATGTAATGATTGAATTGGAGTGTTTTAAATTTAAGCTCAGTATTTATGATTATGTTTATGAGTAAATCCAACAAGTGAGGTTACCCGGGAATGGGGCCTTACATTCGTGTTGTTGTTGTCGTCGGTTTACTTTGTGTTGCTTAATACTCCAACTAGTCGCACCCGGCCTGACTAGTCACACGCTCGCACGTAACGATCCGAGACACTCGGGGACCTACAAGTGGTATCAGAGCTTTGGCTCTTGATTTCGAGTGTTGTGAGTGTGTTAGGAGCATTTTCGACACAATCTACAACTGTTTACAAGCAAAAAGTGACCGATTTTGGTGATTTTTGTGATAAGATAGAGGTAGCTCTTGAGCGCTATTTTAGAAGCAAAAATCCTTCAAAATCCCACCTTTTTGTTGTTTGTTTGAGTGTTTTGATCATCAAGGGTTTGTTAGAAACAAGTTTCTAACCTTTTGGCTTGATCAATTTGTTCAAAACTTCAATTTTTGAAGATTTGAGCATATTCTGGCCACCGGAAAAAGTTGGTGGAGCAGGTGGATAAAGAGAACTGCGTACTTACCATTTTTGGCAAAAAGTACACTGTTACTGCGTACTTGTTAAGTACGCAAGACCAGTCTAATGCGTATTTAAATTTTGTTCCTGCATACTTAACTTCCTTCATGCGTGCTTAATAAGTACGCAAGAAGAAAATCCTGAGTACGCAAGACCAAATCCTTAAGTGCGCAAGGCCATTTCTAAGTGCACAAGTTGTGCTGTTTTTCTGATTGTTGTCTAAGTGTTACACCATGACAAACATTCAGAACTTGAGTAGCCTGTTTAACTACGACAATGAGATTGGGACTCCTCAGAAACCACCAAAGCTACTAAATGTAAATGATTTTTCAAATTGGAAAGCACGGTTTGAGGAGTACATCTCTTACACTGATTCCTCATTGTGGATACCTATTCTTGAGGGATATAAGCATCCAACTTACGTGTTTCTTAAAGAAACTATTCCCAAACCTATTTCCATGCTAGATGAAGAGGAAAAGAAAGTTTATGACCGTGAAAAGAAGGCTCATGGGTCTATTACTATGGCATTGTCTAGAGATCTGTTTCATAGCTTCATGGGTTATGATAACTCTAAAGATCTATGGAAAAATATTCAAAAAAGGTTTGAGGGGAACGGTGACGTCAAGAACAGCAAGAGAGAGCTCTTGAGGAAACAATATGAGTGTTTCAGGTACTTGGAGAACGAATCTACTGATGAACTTATTTCTAGATTGTATCATCTTCAGACTAAGCTAAAGTCATATGATCTCAAATATCCTGCTGATGAGTTGGCGGAGAAGTTTCTGGATGCCTTGCCACCCATATTGCTGAGAAAGAACCCTAAGTTTTATGAGATAACTGTTGAAGAAGTTGTAGGAAAGGTTCAGACACATGATATGAACCTGAGAAAGAAGGAAAGTTCCGGACGACCTCAAATACAAGATCCTTCCATGTACCTTGGGGTCAACTCAACTACAAAACCGTCTGGTTATGGAATTGCCTTGTACCTTGGGAGTCCTCAACAAGAAGAAAACTTGAATAGTGGTGGTAATCATACTGGTTTTATTGCATCAAGATCTGGTCAACACCATCAATCCTCATCAAGAAACACTACTTTCACTTCTTCAGCTAACCAATCTACTATTGCCAAAATTGATGAATATCATGTGGCCCTGTTCTCGTCATGTATGCTTGCCTACGAGAACTTCATTGGCGGAAAGCTTACAGATCCAGAGACCATTGAAGAAGACTTCAATCAGGTGGATCCAGATGACATGGAGGACATGTATATTCAATGGAATATGGCCATGATCTTAAGAAGGGCAAAGCGTTTCCTAAACCGAACTGCAGGAAGTTTATTGGTGGACATTCAAATGCTAAGGTTGGCTTTGATAAATCCAAGGCTAAGTGCTACAAATGCAATAACTTTGGACATTTCGCAAGGGAATGTCAAAAGGATAAAGCACCGGCTTCGGGTTTCACCAGACCGAGTCAGGGATGCAGCTCAGGAAATCACCAAGGATTCAATAATCAGAATAACCGCAATCAAATTCAAGGTGGAACGTCCAGTGCTCTTGTAGTTCAACACGATGATAGCTTTGATTGGGGTCTTCATCTGGAGGATGCCACACTTGCTCAAACCTAAATGGGATTGATGGCAGAGATTGTTGAAATGATGGAAGCAGAAGAGCGAGAAGCATCTAGAGCTGACCAAAGTGAGTCTACATCTGCTGTTGCCCTCATGGCTATTGGAGAGGCATCAAGCACGTCAACTGAGGTATATTCCAATTCTTTTGCCGTTATTTCATGTTCCAAATATTCAGGCTTGAAGGAAGAGAATACTCGACTTCAAGACAAAGTCGAACCCCTTCATACTGCAGCGTTAAGTTATAAGAAAAACGAAAAACGTTTTAAAGAATCAATTGAAACTCTAAAGAAAGAAAGACATGATTTTTCAATTAAAATCAATGAACAACAGTTTCATTTGGACGTTGCATACAAGGGGTTGGAGAAAAAGAACATTGAGATTGCCAAACTGCAAAATGAGATTCTGCAGTTGAGTGGCAAGATTGAGAAGTTGAAAAACTCTCGTTTTTGGTGGAACACTACGAGTCTGTAGTGAGGCAAATGAGTGGTATAGGTTTAGGTACCAATGTCATTCCTCCACCAGTAAGCGGGAAGTTTATCAATGGGCTAATTGACATTGACTTGTCATGTCTTGATGAATCCTCAAGTCAGGACGATTCATCAAGCAAGGATGAATCTTCAAGTAGGGTTGACTCAGCTTCTGATGAGTTCTTCTCTGATGAAAGCTCTGAGAACACCAACTCTGAGGGTGATGTCTCAGAGGAATTGATTGGTGAACATAAAGTTGTGAAAAATATTGTCACTGATCGTGATAATTGTATTTTAACTGAACCGGACACTGTTGAATCAAATGACGAACTCAAGTTGATGCTTTTTGGAGGTTTCAAAACCATAAAGCCAGTCGCAGATCTTGATGACTTGGGTAAAAGTTTTTAGAAAAACATCGACAAATATTATAATCAAGGTCCTAGTTATGTTCATCAAACAACCGTCGGCACTACAAAAGCAGAGAGCCTTATAGAAGGGTTTACAAAGACAAACGGACTTGCTTTCACTATGGTTTGGTCGGTCACATTCTTGTGAACTGTCCTGATAAGAATCAAGGGAAACGACAAGTTGTTCATCAACAAGCTGTTTCTCACAAGACACCATCAGTGAAGCAGCCCCAGAGTCCAAAATCAAAAGTGGTGAAACCACCGGAGAAACCTATGGTGAAGCCAAAGAATCCTTCTGAGGCTAAACCAATTGTTCCAAAACGGGAGGAGCAATATGCTAAACCCGATGTATCTACCTCTGGTAGTGCACAATCTGGTGAGAAATCTGTGGTGAAACTCTCTAAGCCACAGGGAAGAAGAAGGAACAAAAGGCTAAGAAAGGTGAAGCTTCCACCACTTCACCTAAGATTGAAACTAGCAAGCCTAATGTTCAAAAGGCTAAAAAGAATCGGTCCTGGACCAAGAAAACCAAAGATTCTAAACCTTCTGATCCTACATCTTCTAAGGATTCACACATTTTTTATAGTCATGATTGCGAGTTGATAGAGGTTGTTTATTTTGAGAAAGACGGATGACCCAAGACCACTATGGCTTGGGTCTCCAAATCTAACTGATTTGCTTGTGACTCGTGCAGGGACATTCGAAGGGACCTATCTCTAACCGTTGGTATGTAGATAGTAGATGTTCCCGACACATGACAGGAAACATGGCACTGCTTCAAGATGTTAAACCATTCAGAGGCGGCTATGTGGCCTTTGCAGGAGAGAATGGCGGTAGTATCACTTGTCAAGGCGTGGTTACAAATAGATGCATTAGCTTCGACAATGTCAACTACTGCGAGCAGCTGAAGCATAACCTGTTGAGTGTTTCTCAGATGTGCGACAAAGCGTACTCGGTTATGTTTGATAAGTCTGAATGCTTGATTCTCAAGCCTGGTTTTGAAGTTCCTGAAGACTGGATTTTGTTGCGAGCACCAAGAACAAACGAAACCTATCAGATCGATATGAGCGTGGCAACAACCACCTCATCAGTTGCTACTAGCTTGACTCAATCTTGTGGCATAGGAAACTCGGACACATTTCTTATCGAAAAATGAATCATCTTGACCGAAACGGTTTGGTAACCGGGGTTCCTAAGCTAAGATTTTCCGTTGCAGATGATTGTATACCTTGTAAAAAGGGCAAATAGCATCGGAAATCTCACAAGCCCAAGCTCCAAAACTCCATTGATACCCTTTTGGAACTCCTTCAGATGGATTTGTTTAGACCCATAAGTATCAGGAGTATTGGAGGTAAGTCATACTGTCTAGTTGTAACTGATGACTTCTCACGTTTTTCTTGGGTGCATTTCTTAGGTACAAAGGACGAGACTACTGAAATTCTTCAATACCTGATCTTAAGCCTAGAATCTTTATGCAAGCTGAAGGTTAGAAAAATAAGGAATGATAACGGAACTGGGTTCAAGAATAATTTGATGGAGCTTTTCTGTCTCAAGAAGGGTATTCATCATGAATTTAGTGCCCCGTACACACCTCAGCAGAACGGAGTTGCAGAAAGGAAGAACAGAACTTTGATTGAGACTGCTTCCTGTAACTTTCTGGGCAGAAGCAGTAAATACAGATTGTCACGTCTTGAACAGAGTTTTGGTGGTTAAAAGGCACAACAAAACATGTTATGAGTTGATCAACAATCGACCTCCAAATCTTGACTACCTAGTTACTTTTGGTAGTCCTTGTTCCTTATTGCTACAGTACAAGGATCGCAAATGCAAATTTCATGCAAAAGCGGTAGAAGGCATCTTCTTAGGATATGTTGCCAACTCACCCTGCAAGAGAGTGTACAATATAGGAACACGCTCAGTTGAAGAATGGTTCGAAGTGGATTGCAGTAAACACAGCACGCCACCAAAACCTACAGGTCCAGCATGGGGATTCGATTATGATGCTCTCTTCAAGTCTTTCAACCTTCCTGATCTATCTTCCGAAGATGCCGCCGATGTTTACAAATAATTTAATGATGGTGATGACTCCAATTTCTCCACTCATGCCACTATACCAATTGTAACTCCTGATTCCAATGATGCATCTTTAACTGGATCTCGTGCAAGTAATGACGAGGAAGTTTTTCATGTTGATGGAAATAATGCTCCAGCTGATCCTAACACTCGTGTGGGAAATGAAGCTCCAGTTGATCCAATCAACATTGAATCGTCTTCATCCGTTTCACAAGATATGGGTGAGTTAAGTACGAATCTTGATACAAACCTCCAGGAGACGAGAGTGCATAAGAATCATCCAATTGACAACATTATTGGTGATCCTAATGTCGGTGTTCAAACTCATCATCGAACCATTTCTGAGAACACAAGTCTGTATGCTGAGATACTTGACACTGGTATCATGGAAACATGTTTGCATGCTGCAGTCGTATCCCAATTGGAGCCGAAGAATGTGAAAGAGGCTCTCACTAACAACTGCTGGATTGAGGCTATGCAAGATGAGTTGTCTCAATTCCAAAAGTTGCATGTGTGGGATTTGGTTGACCTTCCGAAAGGCATGCATCCGATTGGAACCAGATGGGTGTTCAAATGCAAGACGGACGATTGACACGTTGTAGTGAAGAATAAAGCAAGGTTGGTTGTTCAGGGTTTTTATCAACAAGAGGGCCTGGATTACACTGAGGTGTATGGCCCAGTTACTAGAATTAAAGCCATTCGATTGTTTATGGCTTATGCCTCTTTCGTCAGCTTCAAGGTCTATCAACTTGATGTGAAGAGTGCCTTATTGTATCGGAAAATTCATGAAGAGGTGTATGTCACTCAACCACCCGGCTTTGAAGATCCGCATAATATCGATAAAGCGTATAAACTGGATAAAACACTCTATGGTTTTATCAAGCACCTCAGGCCTGGTATGAGACTTTATCAAAACATCTACTGTCCAATGGTTTCGATCGTGGACAAATTGACTCAACCCTCTTCATACAGAAAGCAGGAGGTGATATTCTACTTGTGCAAGTCTACGTTGATGACATTATCTTTGGGTCTACAAATGAAGAGATGTGTAGGGAATTTGAAAGGGTGATGAAGTCCAAGTTTGAAATGAGCAGTATGGGCTGTCATTTTTCTTGGTTCTGCAAGTCAGTCAAAGAGAGAATGGCATTTATCTACATCAAACTAAGTATGTACAGAACATTTTGTCGAAATACAAAATGAATGATTGTAGTACTTATGGCACACCAATCCCAGTCAATCACGGTTTGCAACCAGATAAAGATGGAAAGGATGTAGAATGTAAATTGTACCTTGGGATGATTGGATCTCTTATGTATCTCACAGCTTCAAGACCCGACATAATGTATGATGTGTGCTTGTGCTCGAGGTTTCAGTCACAACCAAAGGAATCTTATATGATCGCTGTGAAGAGAATCTTCAGATACCTGAAAAGGAAACCTCGATTAGGTCTTTGGTACTTCAAGTAGCAGTCATTTGAATTTAAAGCCTACACCGATTCTGACTATGACGGTTGTAATCTCGATAGAAAATCAACCTCATGTGGTTGTCAATTCTTGGGAGACAGGCTGGTCTCCTGGCAGTGCAAGAAGCAGTCAACGGTTTCTGTCTCAACATGTGAAGCAGAGTACATTGCTGCCCCAAGCTGTTGTTCTCAAATATTGTGGATCGAACAGCAATTGAGAGACTATGGCTTAAACTACACTGGAACCCCCTTGTTCATTGACAACAACGCCACCATATCCATCACAAATAACCCGGTGAAACATTCCAAAACTAAACACATTGAGATTCGTCACCACTTCATCCGTGATTGTGCTGAAAAACACTTAATTGAACTTGTGAAAGTTCACACGGATGACAACTTTGCTGACCTTTTCACTAAGGCGTTTGATCGAACCCGTTTTGAACATCTTGTCAACATGATAGGAATGTTCAATCCTGAGTGAAAACTTGTTTTTCAAAATCAAAACATTTTCTTGGAAGTTAACTTTTATTTCGTTTATTTTTGTAAAGTTTGTTTCTTTTTTCAAATTAGTTCAGAAAAATCCAAACAAAATAGAAAAACTGAGAAAAATTTAAGGTCATTTGAAGAAAAGAGGAAATGATAGCACATTAGTAATGATCTAAATGTCTTAGATTGCACATATGGGAAATGATTGTGCCATGTTTACTTGATTGTTTAAAGTGTTTAACTTGTTAATCTGCTTATTTATAAGTAATTTGAATTGTCAGTAGGCTATAAGCATCTTTGAATCATTAGTAGTGTGGAAATTAAATCAATACTACAACTGTGATTTGAACCCATGTTTGCCAGTGTGTGTGTGTGTGTGTAAAAGAATGCAAAAGATCACTATCAGATATAGGATGTAAGATTTTGGCAAGTACTTTCTTTTGGGACCAATTTCGGGTTAGGTCGTTAGCACATTTACAACGGTTCATCTCACTGCCCATACTCACAAGTATGTAATGAGAGATTGAATCAAGATATACCTTGACATCAACCGTTGATCATATATTCACCCTTGAATCACTCCTGATTCATTGAAATCAAATCCAGATAAAAGTTGGATACCCTTACCTAAATCCTCAGACACCATATTCATTATCCTGAATCATCATTCCAATATTCACTGAAGAAATCATATAAAACCAAGACAAATGAATTGTTCGATTCTGAATCTTATGATTCCTGGTAATCCTTATGGATTCTGCTTGATTTTTCTGTGCTAATTGATGTAACTTCATTCTGGAAATTTAGAAA
This sequence comes from Smallanthus sonchifolius, assembly GCA_023525975.1. Taxonomy (NCBI): domain Eukaryota; kingdom Viridiplantae; phylum Streptophyta; class Magnoliopsida; order Asterales; family Asteraceae; genus Smallanthus; species Smallanthus sonchifolius. The sequence continues at coordinate 72,693,770 of CM042034.1, forward strand.
ATCATTGGGAAAATCTTAGATGCCTTGAGTTAGTGCACATTTAAGATTCATGTAGCATAACTGTGGGGCACACGTTGTATACTTATAATTATTACCTTAACACACAAGAACGTGATACTAAGATGCTTATGGTTTCAAATCTTATAATATTGCCAACTTGAATTACTTGTTTATATTGCTTATTACGTATGCATAAGTAATAATTCTTGACATGATCCCATATTCTTTGATGTTTATATTGTATCATTTTTGCTTAAAATAGTTTGATATGATCATTTGCTCATGACTTCGATAAAAAAAAATAGCTTGTGTGTATATACTTGTATATCTTTATTCAAAAAAATATCAAAAAGATTTTAAGTTTGTGAACAGTTCAATTTTTCTGTACAGTTTATCAGAAAGTTAAGAAAAGCTAAAATTATTTGAGTTTAACTTCCTCGAATTGCTTTTGAAACCTCTAGATTGAATGTTCATATCTGGTTCGCTATTTGATTTGACAAACTTCATAAATTTGAGTTGAAAAAACTGAGAACACTAAGGCATCTGCGTACTTGGTAAGTGCGCCAAGTGAAAACTTATGTACTTAGTAAGTGCGCAAGACCTAAGTCATGCGTACTTATTAAGTACGCAGGTGTTAACTCCTATGCACTTATCAAGTACACAAGATCTGTCTAGTAGGGATATATATATATATACGGGACTTGGTTCTTTTCACAAACTTTATCTCATTTCAAACGAACACCGTTGTTGTATACCCTGCTCAAACTTTTCCTTGAAATTTCGTGTGTTCCTAAACTGATTTTTCGTCACAATCTCACTTACATCTTCACCCAACTAACACTTGGTGAGAATTTAGAACCATTTCATCCACAAAATCGTTGGTTTTCAACCGATTCGTGAACTTGAAAAACCTAGGTGGTCTTTGATTTTTGACACATTTTGGTTGTTTTTGTCCCACATTATGACCTAAAACATGTTTAAAAGCATTAATCGAAGCTCAATCATCTCATAATCGTCCTTAACAATGTTTGATTTTGATTTTGACCCCTTAGGTAACCGTAGGTTTATGACGGACCAGGACTAGGTCAATATGATCGAGGGTTAGCAAGTTTGTGATGTTGGTATTGGCCCCATGGGTCTTACATTTTCTTTTCGACCTTGTGGAGACCCAAACCAACATCAAAAGCTTTCATTCATGGATTCTGGAATTTCTGACTAAGTTGAACAAGTGTTGAGACTTGCGCACTTAGTAAGTATGTAAGAGATAACTCCTGCGTACTTGCTAAGTATGCAAGACATAAACCCTGCATACATATCAAGTATGCAGGAAGGGCAACTTGGAAATTTTTCTAAGTCTGAAAATTAAATTCAAAGTGAATGTGCTATACCTTGTCATGTCTGTTCAATTCCAATGAGTCTATTTGTTCTTATTGTGTTCATTATGTGTTTTTACAATGATGGCTTGTGCATTTACTAGTGAGTTCAACCTTCTTGCTCTCACAAATCCAGAATGGAAGGGTGTTGCACTTCAATATCATGAAATTGTAGACTTTCTGAACCGATCCAAGATAAGTTATGCCATATCTGCGTTTCAAGACCTTATTTGGAGCAGTTCTGGGAGACAGCTGATCATGACTGCACGGTAACCCCAAATGTGATTAGGGCTACTGTGGCAAATCATGATATTGCTATCTCTGAAGACACCATAAGGAGAGTCCTACAATTCAGATATCTAGCCACCGACCCAGTCACTTATCCTGATTACTTTGTGCATGGGTGCTGGAGGCAAAGAATGGGGTTTGTTGGTGCTAGAGATTATGCCTCGTACAAGAAGATGTGGCTACTAGATCAGTGGAGGTACTTTTCCCACATCATGATTATGTGCATCTCTTCAAGGAAAGCAGGCAAGGATGCCATGGGTCATGACTTAGCAGCAACCATGGTTGGACTTTTCTCAAAACAAGGGCTACAACTTTTCCAAGTATATCTACAAGGCGATCACCGAACAGATTAATACTGCGGAAAGGTTTAGATTCCTGTTGTACCCCAGATTTATGCAACTTTTGATCAATGATGCTTTGCCAAATCTACCGGCAATTGGGGAGACACTTCAAGTCAAGAGGGTGGAAAAGAGAGTGTTCTCACAATTTCTAACGCCAGGCAGTGTAGCTGCTACCCCTGAGCATACTCCTCTCTTTAGCCACTTAATCAATGAAGCGTATGTGGCCCGTCATGATCTAAGATGGTTTAGTGCCGAGTCTGAGCCTGAACTGAGTGAACACTTAAACGAACAAGTAGAGGAGGAAAAAGAAGGAAATGATGAATCTGAGAGTGATGATTCTAGTGATGGTGGTGAGAAGAACATGAAGGAGGAGATGGTGCTGAAGAGTCAGATTCTGAAGCCACTGAATCTGATTCATCTGACTCTGATGATGCGCCTGATCAATCACACCCCAGGAAGTTGACAAAGGTTTCCCTTCCTGAGTCATCTTCCAAAAGACAAAGACAAGAAAGTACCAGCAGCGAATATGAACCCGATAATGATTCGGATGCTGAATTGCAAAGACAAAGAAGAGAAAGAAGTACAAAGCACCGGGGGGGATAGGCCATTTGCGGATGTCCTTAGAGAAGCTGAAGCTAGTGCTGCTTCAACCTCTACGTCAACTTTTGGTCAGCTGTATCATCGACAACGAAGGAGGCAGTCACGTGTTACTGCTGAGATGGCTGCCACTATTGTCACAGAGGAGGTTCCTGTGATAATCTCTCTCCCTATTCATTCTGTCCAACCAGTGATGGTAACGACTCCAATTCAAACTGAGTCGGTCACCATCACCCCAATCACAACTGCAACCACTACCATCCCAACTTCCATCCCAACTATCATTCCCATAACTTCCTTATAACCGATCAGTCAACCCTTTGAGTATGGTGATTTTACTCATGGGTTCGACTTTGATGAGATCTTTACCTTCGGCACCCATAAAGCTGAATCCTCGTCGTCCAAGGGTCTTGATCCTCGTGATGCGAGGATTGCTACTCTGGAGACTCAAGTAGCTGGTCTACTTAAAACGGTACGGAAATCAAGGGAGGAGTCTGATAAACAACAAGGTCAGATTAATTGTTTGATTAATGAAGTAACCGCTTTAAACAAACAGAGAAAGGCTGATGAGCTTCAAAGAAAAGGACATGAGGTGATGGTCAAGTTGGTGTGAGACTAGACCAACGCGTTTGCTGCTCAGGGGGAGAAGATTAAGGAACTGTTGAAGGAGATGCCATCCAAGCCTAGTGTTGATGAGGCTTGTCACCTAGTCGATCTGACTAAGGGTGATGACACAACAAGGATCCTGAAGTCGGTCCTAGTGGTAGTAGTGAGCAACAAGCGCTAGTTATTGTTCTTATCTCTGCTGTGCCTATGGCTGAGGGGGAGTCTAGTCAAGGTGATGCATTTGGAAGTGGAGGTGATAAAGGAAAGTCTACGGCTGATGTTCTTCACGACCTATCTGATGAGGTCATTTTAATGATAGAGCCAGACTATTCCAAGGAAACTCAGATCAATGCTCTCACCAATCTAGAAGAATGAGAGATCGAGTCTGAAGATGACTAGGATGTGGAAGATGAGGATGTAACGGTGGAGTTTGCTAAGGGTGACGATGAAGGAATATACGAGCTTGAGGATGGAGAGATCTTTGAAGCTCCATCCTTTGAAGCTATTACCAACAAAGGTTCAGTCGAACCTGAATTCGTTGCTAAGGCTAGTTGTGCGACAACCTCGACTGAAAAATCTCCCACCAAGCCCCAACCTGTTGATCCTGAAGCATGGAAGAGTAAATATCCTTGCGGATGGTTTACTAAGGATCAGCTCATGTCTGGCAAAAGACATCCATAATAGACAAACATGGAGCTACAGGTATGATCTTATCTGTCAAGTTCGGCGACGACAAGAAGTTGTTCGCCATCAAAAGAGCTGGGGGATTCAGTACCTGAAACCTACAAGCGAGGCGTTCAGCTCCCTGTCGAAGTACGATCTGGTGAACCTTGCAAATCGAGAGCTACTGGGTAACTCTAAGCACGCAGTAGCAATGGGTTTGTGGGGTACACTACAGCGAGAGGGAAGATCTGGAAACTTCGAGGTGTTCAAGCCTCAAATGCCTAAGAGATTCTGGGATAAGACTGTCAAGCATCCCGTGACTAACAGAAGCCTGAAGAAGCTGGTTTACAAGCTAGTGCTATGTGAAACCAGGATACCCTTGAGCAAGTTATCTCAGGATATCCTTGGCATCATATGGTACTGGTACATAGATCCTAAGCCGGGCGAGGCGATGGTGATGGGTAGAGTAAGGTCCGCAAGCGAATGGTTGGAGCCTAAAGAGCTGATCAAGAGTTTTTGATGAAATCACTTTCATCAACTTCTCTGTGAAAGATCTGATGGCTCTCAATGAGAGATACTGCATCTACATGGATGAGTGGACGAAGCTTCAAGCATCAACATACGACAAGCTAATCAAGTTCTGTCTTGACTACAAGCTAAAGATGGGAAGCTAGAGCTGCAGGAAGTTGAAGACCGGAGACAATCCAGAGCTGTTTTCAAGGGGGAGTTTGTCGGAGCACGTTTGTGTGACAGACACTCTGGATGGTGTCTTAAGCTTTTGTACTTTATTTATGTGTTTGTACTTATATTTAGTATCTGTATGTATTGGTTTATAGAGTTGTAAACATGTATTTAGGTACTTGTCTTAGTTGTCTTTTGTTTAAGTGTTATGCGCACTTGGTAAGCACGCAGGTTACAAAGCCTGCATACTTAGCAAGTACGCAAGAACACTTATCTGCTTACTTGCTAAGTACGCAGGAATTTTGTCCTACGCACTTACTAAGTACGCAGACATCAGGTCTAGTATATATAGCCGGTTGTAACAGAAGTTATGTATGCATTCACTCTCTGTAACCGGCTGTGATTATCAATAGAAGAAGTTTGAAGTATTTCGTGTTGTTGTTGTCGTCGGTTTACTTTGTGTTGCTTGATACTCCAACTAGTCACGGGCATTCAGCACCCGGTCCGACTAGTCACACACTCGCACGTAACGACCTGAGACACTCGGGGACCTACAAACCCACTCACTAAATAATCTGGCTAAACGATAACAAAAGTTGAGTACTGGAACTCGACCATGTCCATTGGTTCGATACTTGGTTCTTACCTAAACTATATTACCTTGCGATAGGTACAGTTGCCTATTGTGTATGTTTAAGTTAACATAATTATCATTTTATAAACTTAAAACCTGATCTTGTGAAATCATCCAAAAAATATATTTACTTATATTTTAACATTAAAACACAAACACAACAAGTTTTTGGCGCCGTTGCCGGGGACACGGTGATTTCAAGAAAGATTCGAGTTAACGGATTAGCCTTTTTAAGTTTAACATTTACTTTTATGTTTTGTTTTGCTTATTCTTTACAACCACTTTCATGGGTGACAACTACAAGAGTTGTTATGGAGGATACCAAGACGACTATGGATACCACTATTCGGAGGTTTGGTGTGAGATATGTGGGGAACCACCCTACACCCAAGATTGTTATCAATATCAAGGGTATTCCACAAATTTTCACCAACCCTACATGCAACCATATGAGGAAACCACACCGTGTAACGAACCAAAATTCGGGTTTCGTTTTCAAATAAATAAATATTTCTAAATAATATTATGGTGAAAATAATATTTTAGAAATAAGTTGAAACAAGTGGGTTTCAATTTAGTAATGGGGTTATACTAGTTTTTAACTAGTTTTGGAAGGAAATGTGTGTTATGAAAGTTGAGGGTCCAAAGGTGTAAATGGCAAAATCAGCCATTTTGACTAGTGAAAGTCAAAATTGAGCTCATTTGGTGTTTGGGGTCGTTCATTCCAAGAGGAGAAAAGGAGAAAACGATTTTGAAGCCTAAATCATTCATTTGAGCTTAGATTTGTGAAGGTTTTGGCTCATACAACATCTTCCTCACATCAAGTAAGTGATTATCTTCCTTTGATTTCACTTTTGAATGTGTTAGTTGGTGGGTTTTGTAGAAATCCAAAAATTATGAATGCATGTGGTTAATTGGTGTTAGATTGTGGATAATCTAGCTAAATGAAAGGTAAAGAGTGGTCAATAACATCCTAGAACCCTTTGATTTTGATTATGAGAAGTTAGGGTTCATATGGAGAAAATTAGGGGTGTTTGGATCATGATGCTAGAATGTTAAATTAGTGATGATTAAGTGTTTATGTGGTATTAGACACTTGAATGAACACCAAATTGACCTAATGAAAATCAATGAATGAAAAATTAGTGTCAAGGTATTGGAAAGAAAACTCAAGTAGGTGAGTTTGGTTTGAAAGAGGGTGTTTGGTTATGGGAATAACCCAAACGGGTCAGTTTTGGTTGAAATGGAAATTGGGTTGTGAACTCAATTGTAATGTGTTTTTGATGTATGTTAGATTACTAAACTATGTGTATATGTTTAGGTAATCAAATTGTGAATCTAGAAGGTGGTGCCGGATCTTCTAACCCAAAAGGTAAGTGCCTATACACTTACTTAGTAATGTTGATAAATAGGTGGTATATGTGTGATGATGCATATTATGTGTTGAAATGAAAGTGTATGTTTATGCATGAACTAGAATGTGAAAATGTATGAATTTAGTTATAGTGATAAAACTATAATGGATATATGTAAATGAGGTTATGATCTAAGAATCATAATGGATATGAGGTTATGATCTAAGAATCATAATGGATATGAGGTTATGATCTAAGAGTCATAATGGATATGAGGTTATGATCTATGAATTATAATGGATATGAGGTTATGGTTAAAATACCATAATGGATATGAGGTTATGATCTAAGTATCATAATGGATATGAGGTTATGGCCGAAGAGCCATAATGGATATGTAAAGTTGGATTATGAATGTTATGTGAAAAGAATGAAACTTGTAGTGGAAATGCAAGTGTTAAGAAGCTTATTTGACTATTTGGGTGCAAACGGATCAAATGGGTTAATGGGTAAAAACAAGTAGATTTAAATTGTGATATAAGGTGATATATGCAATATGTTATGCATAATGTGTTATGTGTTAAGAATGTGTATAGAGGTGAATGAATGTAGTTATAGTCGTAATACTATAATGGATATGTGTAAATGAGGTTATGATCTAAGTATCATAACGGATATGAGGTTATAGTTTAAATACCATAATGGATATGAGGTTATGATCTAAGTATTATAATGAAAATGAGGTTATGGCCTATGTGCCATAATGGAAATGGAAAAGTGTAAAATGAATGTTAAATGAAAGAAATGAAACTTGTAGTAGAAATGTAAGTGTTATGAAACCTTAAATGAATAAAATGGGTCAAACAGGTCAAATTGGCGAATGGGTGGAAACAAGTATTAAATACTTGTTTGTTATGTTTATCTTCATTACTAATGGGGAAATTTTCATGTGGTTGTGCAGGAAAAGCTCCGATGTAGGTTAATGTCAAGTCCGAGGCGTTGAAGGATTCTCGTACGATATTTGGTATTTTGGGGGTTTAAAAGAAAATCCTTAGTTGATATGTAAATTTGAACAAAACTTGATGTTTTGGTGAATGGTGATAATGTGAATATGTTGATTATGAAATGGTCAAAATACCCAAGTGTTGGGAGTTTTTTTTTTAGAGTTATGCTGTTTTGGTGAAAAATGGGAAAAATTGGCTAAGTATGGAACTGGGCAAAATACCTTAACTTTCTGTTTACAGGGTGTATTCGCGGTATGCGAAGGTGGGGAGGGGTTTTCTCGCGCTACGCGAAAGATCTTCCTGCGGACAGGCTAAAAGTTGGTCTTCGCGGTACGCGAAGAATGATGGGAGGTTCTTCGCAGTACGCGAAGAACTCTCCCTGCGGACAATGTAAACCAGGGTCCCTCGCGGTACGCGGAAGGGATTCCCTGGGTCTTCGCGGTACGCGAAGGGGTAAAAAAAATCTGGGATAAAAGCGTCTGCGCGTTTAAATGTTTATTTAATTGGTTTTCCGATTAAGGGTTTTATAACTTGGTATTAGAGCAATGGTTTGAGGGATTTGGTGTAGGTGGCACCAAACTCAAACCAGATGCTCTTGATATGGGGGAAATGATACGAGAATCCATGAAGGACTTGACTAAGACTCGGAGCTTTTGGAAATGAAAGGTTAGTAATGATTTGATAAAGTGTTTTTATATATATATGGTGTATATGTATATGTATGAATGAATGACAAGGTGTTATGTGTGCCGAAACTTGTTTTGTGATTTGTTATATGGAGATGATAAATACAATTGGGCATATCGTATTATTAAACATGTCTAGCCAATATGATTAATAAGACGAGATGTGCAAAGGTCTTTATGATAACCATAAGACAATGAACATTTGCAAGGACTAGGTGAAGGTGATTATATATGTATGTATGTATATAGGTAGATATATATATATATATATATATATATATGTATATCTACCTATATACAAGAGTGAATGTAAGACGGATTTCCTTAAGGTATTGAAAGTGTAAGGGTGTTAAGGTGTTTCTGTTCTAATACTCAGCTAAGAGATGACAGATGATGCAAATAGGGAACCGTTGGATCCATGGATCCATGAAGTGATAAAGGAAGAAGTGGACAAGGCTTTCGAGCAAGCCACATCTTTGTTGATGGAGGAAATGAGAGGGGCTGTTAAGCTTACCCTCGAAGAGATGTCAAAGGAAAAGGAGAGGGAACCCAAGATTGTACTCTCAAAGAGTTCATGGTAATCAAGCCCAGGGAGTATAACGGGCAAGTGGACCCGATCCTTAGCCACAGGTGGATAGTAGGCATGGAATCAAACTTTGAAATGACTTAGCTAAAACTTGATCGAGTGTGTCTAAGGGGCACATGTGTAAGTAGAAGAAATTATGGATGAAAGTCGTCTTAAGGACTCAGGCGTGATAGAGTCAAGAGGTGTATCGCCTCGGAAATGGTGAGGAATGTGGAATTGGTTGGAACAAATAGAAGGCATCTATCTAGTGGAAGATGACTAGAGCTTTCTATCAGGTTGTGAAGATCTTCCTTCAATGAAGATAGGGCTCTTTGAGGTGATCCTTGAGAGGAACTGTGTGAAGCCTAGAGAGCGGAAAGAACTACGATTGGTGAACCGAAGTGGAAAGAAAACTTTGTTTTCACAAGAAGGTTCATGGTGTGCAAACCAAAGGAGTTAAAGGGTGAGAGTTATTAGTTGATTAATTAACTATGAATCACTGTGATGGTTTTGGCTTTTGAAGCAATCCATCGTGGTTAGTGGATGGCGTATTACTCACGATGAGTCGACTCCGGGACGTGACGGAGGTTTAGTGGATTATTCTTCGTGAGGAGAAAGGCATAAGGGCGTGAAGGCACATGCATCGGGGGGATTCAAGAGATGACGTTGAAATATCATCGATTGCAAGCCATGGTGGGTGGCATAGTGGAAGAGTTCCTTCATGTACAGTGTATAATAGTGGCGGTCAACAAGATTTCGGGCAAGTTTTTATGATTAGTTGTGGTCTCGCTCATAATATTGGAATCGTGGAAGAGATGTAAATAGATCGGGTTTCCCGATGCTATCTGGTGACATTATTCAGTGGAGTTGGATCATTAACATTAAGGGTGTTATAATGTTTATGTTTATATGATTTAAATGCAGGAGGTTGTGGACGAAACAATCACATGAATCTTAATCGTGCGATGGTGAAAGAGGTGGTCGGTTACTTAGTAACCATATTGATGTCAAATGTGACAGAGGGTTAGCGTGTTGATTAGTGTTCATTAGAGACAACAAAGCACGACGTATACGAATTGGTGTATACATGGCTTGTGCCATCGACATCAACCGGGGGATATAAAGGGATACTTAGTATTCTTGTTGAGAAAGAGGGTTTGATAAGGGTCATTGCACCCGTGTGCTTTGTTCTAAAGCACATAAACTTTTCGGTGGAAAATGAGGACAGAAGAGTGAGTATTGGCACAGTCGGTCGGTAGTAGGATAAACTGACCAAAGATCTCGCGGTTTGTGGACTCTATGGTTCAGGTGTGTAGAGCATTAAGTGCTCACATGTGGTCGATTAATCGAAGATAGTCGTTTATATCTCCGAACTAATGTTGTTTATACTCAATGTCATTGTGAACTTTTTGAGGAGTCCCTGAAAGAAGAGGTCTTTCCTTGGAACGGTTTGGTATGTCATTTTTGGTTTTGGTGAAAATCCAATTTTTTGGATGGGGTGGTGAATTCGGAAGAAATCCTTGTGGGCCCGTTAAAGATTTAATGGTCAAGGGGTAAATGTTGAAATGTACATTGTACTCAAATGGTAATATACATAGGTGAAATATGTATTTAAAGGTGTGAAATGTACATAGGTGGAATGTATACATAAAAGGTGGTCGAAGTCTTAGAACTTCATAAATGATGTTGGAAGTCTTTTGGACTTCATAATCGGTGTTTGAAAACGAAGTCTTCGAACTTCAAAGGGGGATTCGGTGATTGAGATCCTTAGATCTCAAAGGATGACTTATGATTAAGTCATTGGAGATACTTAGGGTGTTTGGGTCACGGATAGGGATTTTCTTCCAGTGTTGTAAAAGAGGATCCAAGTAAGGAAATTGTTGTATCCTTACTTGAGGAGGTCGCATACTTTCTTGATTAAGAAGGGGTTGAGTTGAAGACTCGAGCTTCAAGGGGTGTTGTGTATGGGTGTTGAGATCCTCGAATCCCAAGCGGTATGAACTTTAGACCTTGAGTCTCAATGGGTGGATTGATGAGATAGTTTTGAAACTTCCATTGTTGAGTTTCTTGGTAGGTTTTGCTAGAAAATGAAATGGAGTTGAAGTTGGGTTAAATTGATGTTAGTTAAGTGTTAATCTAGCTTGAATGAGGGTAAAGCGAATGTAGTGGCGGATGCTCTTAGCCGGAAGACGAGCCATACAATTATCAAGGTGAAGTCATTCAAGATAACAATTCCATCATCTCTTAGTGATGAAATCCGGAGGGCTCAAGTGTTAGCACTTGGTGGGGATTTGAAGAACGAAGGGATGGTCAAAGCGAGCGGTCGATTCAAACGCTCGAGGATATGTTACGCGCAGGTGCGTTGGATTTTGGGAGTAACTGGGACGACTATTTACCGTTGGCGGAATTTTCGTACAACAATAGCTACCATTCTAGTATTGGTATGCCGCCTTTTGAGGCATTGTATGGGAGGAAATGTCGAACACCCATGTGTTGGGGTGAAATTGGTCAATGGGAACTTGGTAGCAAAGAGGTGGTCAAGGAAACTAATAGTAGTATTGACCAAATAAGGGCACGCTTAAAGGTGGCTCAAAATCGCCAAAGGTCATTTGCGGATAATAGAAAGCGGGCGATTGAGTTTCAAGTGGGGGACTTGTGCTTTCGAAAGTCTCTCCTTGGAAAGTGGTGATACGGTTTAGGAAACGGGGGAAGTTAAGTCCACGTTTCATCGGACCGTTTAAGGTGATAGCAAGGGTGGGTGCGGTAGCTTATCGCTTGGAGCTACCGGAGAGACTAAGTAGACTTCATAACACGTTTCATGTGTCTTATTTGTGAAAATGTTTGGCGGATGAATCTACTTTCGTTCCATTGGATGATATTAAATTGGATGAAAAGTTGAATTATGTTGAGGAACCGGTGGCAATCTTGGACTGAAAGGTGAAGTGTTTACGCAATAAAGAGATTATCCAAGTTTGGTGAGGTGGAAACATAAGAAGGGAGCGGAAATGACTTGGGAAACCAAGGAAGAAATGATCAAATATTATCCGAACCTTTTTATGTGAAGTCGGGTTTCGGGGATGAAACCCAAATAAGGGGAGGTGATTAGTAACGAACCAAAATCCGGGTTTCGTTTTCAAATAAATAAATATTTCTAAATAATATTATGGTGAAAATAATATTTTAAAAATAAGTTGAAACAAGTGGGTTTCAAGTGGGGTTATACTAGTTTTTAACTAGTTTTAGAATGAAATGGGTGTTATGAAAGTTGAGGGGCCAAAAGTTTAAATGGCAAAATCTCCCATTTTGACTAGTGAAAGTCAAAATTGAGCTCATTTGGTGTTTGAGGTCGTTCATTCCAAGAGGAGAAAAGGAGAAATCGATTTTGAAGCCTAAATCGTGCATTTGAGCTTAGATTTGTGAAGGTTTTTGCTCACACAACATCTTCCTAACATCAAGTAAGTGATTATCTTCCTTTGATTTCACTTTTGAATGTGTTAGTTGGTGGGTTTTGTAGAAGTCCAAAAATTATGAATGCATGTGGTTAATTGGTGTTAGATTGTGGATAATCTAGCTAAACTAAAGGTAAAGAGTGGTGAATAAAATCCTAGAACCCTTTGATTTTGATTATGAGAAGTTAGGGTTCATATTGAGAAAATTAGGGGTGTTTGGATCATGATGCTAGAATGTTAAATTATTGATCATTAAGTGTTTATGTGGTATTAGACACTTGAATGAACACCAAATTGACCTAATGAAAATCATTGAATGAAAACTAGTGTCAATGTATTGGAAAGAAAACTCAAGTAGGTGAGTTTGGTTTGGAAGAGGGTGTTTGGTTATGGGAATAACCCAACGGGTCAGTTTGGGTTGGAAATGGAAATTGGGTTGTGAACTCAATTGTAATGTGTTTTTGATGTATGTTAGATTACTAAACTAGGTGTATATGTTTATGTAATCAAATTGTGAATCGAGAAGGTGGTGCGGGATCTTCTAACCCAAAAGGTAAGTGCCTATGCACTTACTTAGTAATGTTGATAAATGGGTGGTATATATGTGATGATGCATATTATGTGTTGTAATGAAAGTGTATGTTTATGCATGAACTAGAATGTGAAAATGTATGAATGTAGTTATAATGATAAAACTATAATAGATATGTGTAAATGAGGTTATGATCTAAGAATCATAATGGATATGAGCTTATGGTTAAAATACCATAATGGATTTGAGGTTATGATCTAAGTATCATAATGGATATGAGGTTATGACCGAAGTGCCATAATGGATATGGAAAGTTGGATTATGAATGTTATGCGAAAAGAATGAAACTTGTAGTGGAAATGCAAGTGTTAAGAAGCTTATTTGACTATTTGGGTGCAAACGGGTCAAATGGGTTAATGGGTAAAAACAAGTAGATTTAACTTCTGATATAAGGTGATATATGCAATATTTTATGCATAATGTGTTATGTGTTAAGAATGTGTATAGAGGTGAATGAATGTAGTTATAGTCGTAATACTATAATGGATATGTGTAAATGAGGTTATGATCGAAGTATCACAATGGATATGAGGTTATGGTTTAAATACCATAATGGATATGAGGTTATGGTCTAAGTATCATAATGGAAATGAGGTTATGGCCTGTGTACCATAATGGAAATGGAAAAGTGTAAAATGAATGTTCAATGAAAGAAATGAAACTTGTAGTAGAAATGCAAGTGTAATGAAACCTTAAATGGGTCAAACGAGTCAAATGGGAGAATGAGTGGAAACAAGTATTAAATACTTGTTGTACGCGAAGAATGATGGGAGGTTCTTTGCGGTACGCGAAGAACTCTCCCTGCGGACAGTGTAAACCAGGGTCCCTCGCGGTACGCGGAAGGGATTCCCTGGATCTTCACGGTACGCGAAGGGGTAAAAAAAAATTCTGGGATAAAAGCTTCCGCGCGTTTAGATGTTTATTTAATTGGTTTTCCAATTAAGGGTGTTACACACCACCCCAAGAAATTCAACACTCAGCTCTAGATTCTGACTCATGGACCCCCGGAAATCTGTTTCGTCATTTGGAAGAAATTAAAGATCAGCTCATAAAGAGCTCTCCAAGAGAACAACAAGTGTTTCATCAATTGGAAGTAATTATGCTTCAGATCTTAAAGTGATTTACAACTGAACAACTAGATGATTCTTTCAAAGTCTAAGAATCAAAAGTTATAGTTCCAACATCTCTAGAAAGGTCGAGTGACTCTAAGGAGCAAGAATCTTCTATCTTCACAAGCATGGATCAGTCGGAGGTGAGACAGGAAGATTCAGAAGAGAATGCTACTGCGACTTTACAATCACTTCCTGGCTTTTTTCTGAGAAGGTGAAAGCTAAACAATCGAAAGAGCCAGAAGAGAGAATATCTAAAGAAGAACTGGTGGGAATCCTAAATATGGAAGCATAGGAGGATGTAATCACTAACAAACATATGATAGTTGGTTATTGACCAAGCATATTAGTGAATCATTCCATGAATCACATAAGCCACAGGATAAGGCACATCACTCTAAAGACCACTTCTCATGGAAGAAGCAATATTCATCCAACAAAGATTGCGTGACAAAATTATCATATCGGGGTGACCGTCTCCTTTACTACATTAGTTTCTTGAAGTTTGGTCTAGTAAATTTAAAATAGTGGTGGCGTGATTCAAGTACACCATTTTGTTTAGGTGCTCTTCTATAGAGCATTCTAAATTTGGCAGGATGGACTCCACTAATTCCTCGATCAACTTATTATCATCTTACGCGTGATTATCAAATGGGTTGGATTAATCTCTCCATATTACAAGTCACCCATTTGATAGACTATTCCACCACGAGCACTAAATTGGAAATTCATGAAACACGTACGGGTCGGGCTAAACACCCTTAAATAAACGTAGCGCTTCTGGGAGGCAACCCGATGATCTTGAATAAATTGAGAAGTTGGTGGTTAAGGCAGAAAGCATTGACCTCAGGTTTAGTTTCTCCAAAATTAAGTTTCTAATTACTTCAGCCCCCTAGTATGCCTTCTCGATACTAGGACCTTAGTAGCTTAACTACTATCTTTTATTTTCCTTGTTCGTTTTTATGTTTTTCTTTATGTTTCAAGTAGAATAAAATCACCAGATCATCTATCTACTTTGAGGAGTTACACTCCACCACTACGAGCCTGGAGCCGGAAACCACATCAAATATCTGAGAAATTCGATTAAGTCTTTGAAGCAACATGTTGACTAGTAGCTAATAGGCATAGCCTGACATCAACAATAAGTTTTGGCCCTAGGTTATACACCGAATTGACCGGGGGAATACCAGTTTCTTTTCCCTTAAAACTTCATGCATTTAAATTCCTCCATAACATTCCATTACATGCATTTGTACATTGAGGGCAATGCACAAATTTAAGTATGGGGTGGAGAATTGGAGATTCAGGACTGCTTGTAACCTCAGAGCAGTAAAATTTAAATTGTGATTTTCTACCCATTTGATTAAAACATTACAAAAATCTACCGTCAATAAAAACCCGAAAAATTTTCAAAAAAATTTAAACCCTTTTAAATCTTAACCTCTTGGAGTTTGCACCTAATTAAATAAAATGAAGACATGACAAGTAGAAACAAACAGAAATTATGCATAACAAATCACTAAACCCTATCCCATTTTTTTCTACTCGTCCGAGTCCACGAATTTTTAAGAATTCTTGAGACGCCCTGATAGGCCAAGATCGAACCAGGGTCTCCTCGCAAGGAGTGTAGGGGCGTGGTCACAAGGCCAGAACCACCCTTTTTTTTATGTCTGAATTAATATGCATATATGTGAAAATGTTTAGTGGGAATAAGAGGATAGCAAGTAGAAGTCTCTTATGGCCATTTATTTTTGTTCACTTTCCTCACATTTTCTTGACAAAATTATGTATATACATATACATATATATTTTATTTTAGGTTAAAGTAGGAAATTTTAAATGCAACAACTAAAGTTGTTCAAATAGTTATTGATGTCAACATGACACTTTCTGTAAAGATAGTTGGGGCACTAGCGGGGCACTAAAGCACATAAGAAAAATGCATAGAATAGAGAGGACCATATGTTTTAAATTATTAAATCCTTGTCCACTTTACACTATAACCACTTGTTAATTATATATTAAGATTCTGTGATCTATTCGATCTTGCTTGAACCGAATTAATGAACTAAAAAGATACGAATAATTGAAAATTATTAAAATAAAATAAAGAATAAGTACATGAGTTATTTATGTAATAAGATTATATATGTTTGATTAACTTTTTTTAGAAATTACTTCGGAAGGAACCCTCAACTGGGTAAACCTCCTGACATGGCCACAAACCCTTTTTTGTTTTGGCCAGAATTCTAACCCAAGACCTTCACTATGGGAAGTCTTGGGACCATCACTAAAAAAAATCTTGGAGCTATCATTGCACCAAATGACCAACTGTTAAAACATTTAATTGTAATTAGGGGTGTTCAAAGTCGGATATCCGAATTTCGGATATCCGAACCGAATCCGAAATTTCGGATATTCGAATTTCGGATATCCGAAAATTCGGATACGGATTCGGATAGTGAAACGGATATCCGAAAATATAAAAAATAAAAAAATATATAAAAATAATATTTTTAAATTACAAAAACAATTAAAAACCTTAAAAAACATTAGAAAATATACATATAAAAATATATAAATATAATATATCGGGTTTTGATTCAAATTTTCTTATTTTTAAATAATAAAAAATATTAAAAAAATATATATAAATATAATATTTCGGATATTCGGATATCCGAACTATCCGAAAATCACTATCCGAATCCGAAAATTCGGATATCCGAATTTCGGATATCCGAATTTTCGGATAATTCGGATTCGTATTTTTGGATAATTCGGGTTCGATTTCGGATTCGAATTTTTTTGAACACCCCTAATTGTAATAAATATATACACATGATATAGTAATAACCTTTAAATTAATTATTTCCTTCTATATGACACAAAATATTATATAATCTAATCATTCAAGTTGAATAATTCAACTTTTATAATTTAAATGTTTAATTAGTTTATTTTATAATTATAATCGTCATTCCGATGATATCATACTATCCATTATCATATTTCAAAATAAAGAATTACAAACCAATTTTAGTAAGACTTTGTGTTCTCGTTCAAAACATGTTAAACTTGTACTATTTTGGTTGGTTGACTACTGTTTATAGAATTTTTATTTTTGAACAATGGGGTTTTTAACTTTTTTGTCTTAGTGTCTTGATTTAAGAGTATGTTTTAAAAAGTTTTGATTTTTTGGGTGTTTCGCAAATAACATTTACGAAAGTGCTTATGTGGCAATTAATGAAAACTAATCAGGTCGTGTCATGTAAACACTTCTATATATGTTATTAGTTTAGATTCCGTGTCTACACACGGGGTGAAAATTGAAAAATATTAATATATAAACTTTTTAAATATTTATGTATATATTTTACAAGTGTAAAAGCATATTACATATATTAATGATAGAAACAAACGCAAAATATGTAAAAATTAATATATAATTGAGTTTCGAATATTTAATGTAATTTGTCATTTATTTACTATTTGATTGAAATAAACGTTACAAAAATAAATTTCAAAGTTTCTTATAATAAGATATAATTTAAAATAAATATGTTTTATTAGTATAATTAGTTTTTTATTTAAATATATATTATTATTAAAAGATAGAAGTTCATTAAATAAGAGAAAGAGGCGAGAAAAAAATTATAAGAATGAATATTGTGACGACACATGGGACTAAAAACCTTTATTTATTATATAGTATAGACTTACATAAAAAATAACATTTACAAAATAAACAAAAAAAAACACTTTTCAAAATATACCCGAGCATGATAGCAAACAAACTCACCAAGTAATAAAAAAACATTTATCAACCTTAAAAAAAAACATTTATCACACTATATTCTATATAACCCCAAACAGACTCACCTAGTATCAAACAACAAACACTAACTTTTGATCCATATACAAAAATGTCATCTCTATCTTTCCCTTCCCTCCACCACCTCAATCTTGACCCACCCAAAACTCTCCGACACCGGCGCGCCACCGCCATCCGCCCGATCACCACCTCTAAAGACCCCATTTCCGCCACCTCGGCTGACGTAGCTCCCACCGTCACCTGCACCTCCACAACCAACCTCCCGCTCCGGCCAATCCCGGGATCCTACGGCATTCCTTTCTTCCAACCACTTAAAGACCGGTTCGAATACTTCTACGGGCCTGGCGGCCGTGACGAGTACTTCAAGTCAAGAGTACAAAAATTCAAGTCAACGGTGTTCCGCACCAACATGCCACCCGGCCCCTTCATCTCCAACAACCCAAACGTTGTCGTTCTCCTCGACGCCAAGAGCTTCCCAACCCTTTTCGACGTGTCCAAAGTCGAAAAGAAAGACGTATTCACCGGCACATACATGCCCTCCATCGACCTCACTGGCGGCCACCGCGTCCTCTCATATCTCGACCCATCCGAACCCAAACACGCCCCACTCAAAACCCTAATCTTTTCCATGCTTAAAAACTCACGAAACCGAATCATACCAGAATTCCAAACAACCTACAACGAACTATTCAACAACCTCGAAACAGAATTATCCCAAAAGGGGAAAGCATTTTTCAACGACGTAGCCGAACAAACCGCCTTCCGGTTTCTCTCACGCGCCTATTTACAAACCGATCCAGACCAAACCCTAGATGGCCCAAAGCTAATTAGCACTTGGGTTTTATTAAACCTCGGTCCACTAATTCGCCTCGGACTTCCATGGTTCGTGGAGGAGCCACTCCTCCACACCTTTCGCCTCCCCCCAACCCTAGTAAAAAAAAACTACAAAAAACTCTACGATTTCTTCGAATCGTCTTCCGATTCGATCATCGACGAAGCAAAATCGCTTGCGATTTCAAAAGAAGAAGCGATTCACAATATTTTGTTCACGGTTTGTTTCAACACGTTTGGTGGGATGAAGATATTGTTTCCCAACACGCTTAAATGGCTAGGCCGTACGGGCACAAGTTTGCACGTGAAGTTATCGACGGAGATTCGAACCGCGATCGAGACGCACGGTGGAGGGGCGGTGACGATGGCGGCGATGGAACACATGCCGTTGATGAAGTCTGTTGTCTACGAGTTGCTCCGGATCGAGCCGCCGGTGGCGTTGCAGTACGGAAAGGTGAAACGGGATATGACGATTGAGTCGCACGACGCCGTTTTTGAAGTGAAAGAAGGGGAGATGTTGTTTGGGTACCAGCCCTTTGCGACGAGGGATGCGAGGGTGTTTGAGCGGGCGGATGAGTTTGTGGCGGACCGGTTTGTTGGGGAGGGAGAGGAGTTGTTGAAGTATGTGTTGTGGTCGAATGGGCCGGAGACGGAGAGTCCGACGGTGGGGAATAAGCAGTGTGCCGGGAAAGATTTTGTTGTGTTGATTACTCGGTTGTTTGTTGTTGAGATTTTCCGAAGGTATGATTCGTTTGATATTGAGGTTGGTGAGTCGCCGTTAGGTGCTAAGATTACGTTGACTTCTCTCAAGAGAGCTCGTGTGTGATCGCCGGTTTTTTTCTAGATTTTCACCCGCCGGCGAGGGTAATTTAGGGAATTCTTATTTATTTTAGATGCCCCATGTTTCGATGTTATTTGTCGTTTTTCGATAGTTTATATTCTTTTTTTATGTATTGCAGAACGTTGTATAATTTTTATTAAAAATAGATGGTGATGGATTAACATCATCAAACATCACTTATTTATTTTTGAATATTTTTACTTTATTATTATTATTATTATTAAGTTTTTATTTTTCAATTCTTTTACTTTTCTTTCTTTGAAATTTGAAATTATTGTTATTATTATTTTGGTTTTTTCATTTCTTTTCTAAAGTGTTTTTCATAATTTAAGTTTTTATTTGTATTAATTTTTTTGCCTTAGATTTTCTATATTAAACTATTAACATTGATTTTTTTTCTGTTCTTTACTTAAATTTTTTACAGATTTTAGTATTTTACTTTTTATTTTTGTTTATCTCTTGAGTGCTTTTTAATAATTTTAGTTTTTATTTACACTTATTTTTTGCTTGAGTTTTTTCAGATTGTTTTATGCTTTACATATATATAATAATGTATTCTTAACTTTCAAATATAGAGTTAAATATATTATATTTTTAGCTCTTTTGTTTCTAAATTCGTTTCGACATGTTTAGTTTATCTATGTTTCCATATACACTTCAACGTGTAGTGAACTATGGGTATAACCCGTTAGTTTATAGTAAGATTGATGTAACACGCTTGATCATCAATAGCTAAATAAAAGGGGTACGTAAACGTGTGGAAATGAGTTCTTCTTCGGATAGATGGGAATTTATCTTTGGTGGTGAGCGCTTGATTAAAATGGCTGAAGATGTGACTTTATCAGTGACTTTGTTGAATTTTAACTTTTAACACACGAACAACATAGCCTAAAAATATGTTGTTAAACAAAACTACATATATAATCTAAAATCAAATCTCAAACTCACTCTAAAAACTAATATATCAGGCTAATTTTAATAATTTTATATCTTTTTATAACTTTTTGTTTCTAACAATTCAAAATACAATGTATCTTATTTTTTAAGTTTATATAAAGATTAATATATTTGGTTTTGATGATTGTAAACACCTATAAGATCAATTTCGGGTAATTGAATAGGTATAACCTTATACCATACCTGTCCCGAATTCATGAACATATGATATAATTAATCTCGTACGTGGTTTCGTATATAATACCAGTCCTCAATGTTTTGTGTTTCGGGAATTTTCTAACCAGATTTGAGGGTTTTTTCATCCCTTAGCGCTTATCATCTTAGGTGTTAGTCAGTTTTAAACAATTTCTCCATTTTAGTTTCTAAGACGATCCCATCACATGAAGAGATTCTTCCATAGCCGACCTTATGGAAGCTGACTCTATGTTATGAAACAAAGATTGACGCTTCAACATGTTTGTCTACATTGACCACCAAACTAGAATAATGAGTTTAGATCATATTGAAGTATAGAGTAGGGGTGTTCAAAGTCGGATATCTGAAAATTCGGATATCCGAAATTTTCGGATAGTGGATTTCACTATCTAAATATGAAATTTCGGATATTCGAATTTTGGAACGGATTCGGATAGTGAAACAGATATCCGAAAATATAAAAAAATATATATATAAATATAATATTTTTAAATTATAAAAACAATTAAAAACCTTAAAAAACATTAAAAAATATACATATAAAAATATATAAATATAATATATCGGGTTTTGATTCAAATTTTCTTATTTTTAAATAATAAAAAAAATTAAAAAAATATATAAATTGAAAAGAATAGAGAGAAATTGATAGAGGGAAAATGATACTGTATATCACATTCATCTGATAATACATCATATATAGTCTGCATAAGATGAAACCCTAAAGCCCATAAACATTGGACTGGGCTATAAAATAGTCTGCATTTATAACACCCCTTCTCAGACATTTTATATTATACACTATTAACATTATACTACTAGATAATGTTGACTCAGTTCTATAGAAACTAAATTAACTAATACTGCAGGACCAGTTATGTTGTCTCATCAAAAAACTTACTAAGAAAACCCAACAAGACAAAACTTAGTTAAGGGAAAAGAGTACAGCGTGTATAATACTCCCCCCCTCACCTAATTTAACATATATCTTTCGATCTTTGGAGTGCAATATTCTGTGTAACTGATTGACATGATCTTTGTTGTAGTCTTGATTGATTTGAGTCATGCACGATGCATTGTCTTCATATAGTGTTGTCGGTCTTCTGTTGATCAACTATGGCCCGTGATAATGTCTACTTTGTTGATTGCCATGAAATTTTTGTACCTCCGAATGCAAATTTAGAACAAATTATGTGTAGTCTAATAAGTAACCTGCATCACTATAAACAATTTCTTGGGACTCCATATTTTTCTCGTAGAGCAATCTCTTGTCTCGATTCCCGTAAATATATCAATTATCTTTTAATACACTTTATGATACTGCCTCATTAAAAACCTTGCCAGGAAAACTCATTGGGACAAAACCATAGCTAAGGGAAAAATAGTGCAGAGCGTATTAACAAAATACTTCAGGGTGATGTTAAATCGGTACTTTAAGACCTATAAGATAGAATGATGCTACTGTATCAGTTACGTCACCTTGTTAAAAACTTTACTAGGAAAATCCAATGGGATAAAACTTAGTGGAGTGTAACGTGTTGTATTCGAACTATATTTTGCTAGCACGTGTACTATGAATGCAATTTTCATCCCTCGTGATATTTACGAGATGCAGTTGCGCACAGATCATGCTTAAGTACAGTTACTTCTGGACCAAGTATTTCTTCTTCTTCTTCTTGGAGCCATCCTTGTGTACATTTAGATTTAGGACAACCATGGTGTGCTTAGCGAATAAACTTTATCCATGTAAACATTTTCTGAATGTAGTTTGATTTAGTGACAAATATACAATCACATACTTACTTGAACATCAGGTCGAGGAATAATTTCACCATGTCAAGATCTTACATTCCAAAATTCTGACTCTAGTAGTTCGATAGAGTCCCTTGATGATGCTTAGATCATCACTGTAAACTGCGATTATAATGAACATTAAGAGTGGAATTTTAATGAATAGACATCGCTGATTTTATCAAACTTATACCCCTCATTTTCAAAATATATATTGAATCGATTTATCATATACGACTAATTTTCTTGAGACTAAATAAAAATCTCTTGAAATTTATAAAACACATATCAGGGTAATAATTATAATGCTTCAGGCATTTCTAACACTTGAGGGATTTTCATGTATATGTCACTTTCAAGTTTCCCATACAAATATGTAGTGACAACATCTATAAGTTTTTTAAAGTCTTTCTAAGATTGTGAGGCCGATTAAACATCTAAAGGTTATCGCATCCACTACAGAGGAACGCGTTTTCTCATTTATAACTTACTGGTTTGACGTCTATGGGTGTTCGGACTAAATGTCCGAAAACGTATCGCTTATCATGCAAATTTAGTTCAGCCTTTAGGCAATCATCTCTGTGTATGTACTCTTACAAAGTTTTAGATATGTAATCTTTTTCTTTGATTGCATATGTTGCTATAGCATATGCAAATTTTGGTTCCGTATTGTACTGTTTTGTACATAATTTAATGAGATCTCATATTTGTTTGGTAAATGAGTTTTTTCTGGAACTCTATATTCCTCTTCTGGGGCATTATGATTTTCTTTTGGAATTATATTAGTCTCTTCCAGGACATTACCTCTCCTGAGCTTTTTCGCTTCTTTCTGCGATTTCGTTAATCTCTTCTGGGATTTTATCGATAACCTCTTCTAGGGTTAGACCAACTGTGTTTTATGTTTGGAACCGATTTATTTCCCATGTTTCCTCTATATGGTAATATTTTTATGAATACTTTAGTTTGAGCAGGTGAAGTTTATCCTGATATATGTGACTTTGTCACTTTGTTTGTGCTTGTATGAATGCATAAGATCATTCATTTGTTGTTTTATGCAAAAGCATGACGTATTAGACTTCAGACTCGTATTAACGACTTCATGGGTGATGATGATGTATTCAATGTTTTTGTTTTCAATTATTACCACTGTTTCTTTTCTTTATCCAATCTCCCCCTAATACTGGGAATAGTGTCTTATTTAGACAACATATTATGTTGTAAAATGTCTCATTCTGGTACATTATGATCGCAGTATTGGTACATAGATCGCACCATAAATTTTTTTTATTGTTGAGACAAACTTGGTTCTCTTTCGGAGAAACATTTGTACAGGGGAGTATTTGTGATCAGCAATTGGTTTTGAACTTATTAGTGCAACGGTGTGCCCTCATGTAGAAGATGGCTATTCGCATGTAATTGTGTAATTAGTAATTTAGCTAAAACTTATGTTAGCTAAAACTTATGTTTGAACATAATCTGTTGGATGTTCAATATTTATCTATGTAGACATACAATAAGCGGGCAAATGCTACATATAAGGTAGCAAAAATACTCATACATGACCATATAGAGATGTATCTTTTAAGATTGTAAAATACTGAAAATGGTCCACATGGAGATTAATATGCCCGCATATGTCCTCTTGAACTCTTTCCAAATATAAGAGGGATTATTTATAGGAGTTTGTTTTTTTAGAGAACTTAAAAGTTGATTTACGGAGAGAACTCACTCCACATGATAAGTCTTTTGGTAGCAAAAGTTCTAAATTGCTGAGAGGGCACATGTTGGCATTTTTTATTTATCATTCACCTTACCACGATGCTACCTCGGTGACTTATTTGGTCATGATGTATAAAGATAGTATGATATTCTGGCCATGTTTGTAACTTGAAGATACTAGACATCGTTTTATCATGGTTTCAATGTGATAATTATTGAGTCGAATATATTTAAAACTTAGTAAATTTCTTTATGATATACTAGAATATAAGACATTGTGTATAATAATTTTGGTACACATAGGCAATGTGATGCATGCTCTTATGGAGCATTCAATAAAGTTACCAACAACTAGAATATTATCAATAAGTGTCTCTATCAGAGACAACTGATAAGAGTATTTTTTTTAATGTTTTATTATAGCGTTAGTCGTGTCGCTATACCAGACATTTATTGTCGATAGTTACAATAACTCTACTAGAGTGTTAGAACATAAATTTGATACCTGCTAGGTAAGATAACCATGCTCTCCTGAAACATTAAATAGGTTATAAACACTTTTATCTACCAGGTATTCATCGTTGATGACTAAACAACACTATCCAAATGAAGGGGTGATAGTGATGGAGCTATAGTGCCCTCGATGAGCTTTATTTCAACATCTTTCTCATTTTCTTTATTTTCTCTCATGATTGGCATTCCACTTTTGGAGCAAAATGCTCTCTTTCTCCTTGTCATTAATATGTGGTCAACCCCTACTTTGTTGGCTTGAACCATTGATATGTTTTCTTTTATCGTGAATCTCTCTTCTCTACAAGTTCTGTCATCCATGCCCACCGTCTCTCATGGGTCTGCGAGCTATTTTTCCTATATCCGCAATTAACGGTTGCAATATTCTCTTCAGGGAATGGGCTAGCACCGGTTGGTCACGTATGATGGTATGTGAATAGGAGTTTATTGTTTTTCTCTATGATTAGAGGACATGATTTGTAGCGAGATTTTGGGTGAATAACCAACTTCTGGTGGTTAAGCATGTATTTGAGGTTCCTTCACACGTCAAAAAAATCCTCAACGGTAAGGAATTCCATTTTTAAGTCTTTATAGACTTGGTGGAGGAGAAAGATCGTGACTTTGGTATTCGCATGGAATGAAGTCTCCTCCCCATCGAGGATTGTTATTCCCGAGCCATTAGCAGTCAAATGGGTTTTTAACTTCTAGCTACTCATCAGGCAAAGAACAACACATGCATGACTCTAGGCATGCATTAATATCAAAGTGAGGAAACAGAAACGAAATTAGAATGAAGTCAACATTGATTTTTGACTTGTCATAATTGACTGTGTGGAATGTGCTTGTGTGTAGACTTCAAAATCCAACGAAAGCTTAGAATATATTCAATCATGAAAATTCCTTCCAACTAATATCAATTATTTATGAAATTAACTATATTATTATATGCTCTAATTAGCTTACCCATTTTTTTTCGATATTACTAATATTGGTTTATGTGCGATTATTAGGCTGCTAAAAATAGTTGGGCTCAAGATTTCAGGTTGGGCTTGACTTGGGGTCGAGCGGGTCGGTACCCTCCGGCCTCCTCTTTTCTTGTTGACCAGGTCCGCGTGAAGGCAAATAACGGCCCATCAAAACCGGCGCCGTTTTTTCTTCTCTGCGACGGTTTCAAAACCAATCGAAAACCCCACCATCCGTGTAATCAAGTGACTGGTCACGAAACCTAACAACGTAAATTCCTTCCCTTCCGGGTGTAACGGCGTGATTGTCGCCCTGATCTCCGACGCTTCTCTGAAATCGATCAAGAGGGTGTTTGACTGATCCCGATTCATTCTCCTATTTGCAAGAGATTCAAATATATATATATATAGGAGAGGTTCAAATAAGAATTCTAATTTGCCTAAGAATTCTAAGAATTGATCTCATTCAATCAATTGGATGATCAAGTTTAGAGATTTAAGTGTATGAAAAATAAGGGGTGAAAGAGTATTTAAAGAAAAACCACTTTTGTTGACTTTTTTTTTAACTTCCTCCATTTTTTTTAAACGTTCATAACTTTTTCATACGACATTATTTTTTTTAAAAATTACACCATAAAATCGAGCGTTTTTTTATATTTAATTTGAGTACAATATTACTATATTTTTTTGCAAAAACAAAAACGATACTTAATGAAATTGTGCTAGTTTACGTAAATGTGCTGGTTTCAGGTAAAACAGCACAATTTAGCACATTAAAATTTTGCTGATTTCTTGTTAAACAACACAATTTACATATACATACTGGTTTCTTTAACGTGTGCTACTTTTAGTCAATTATTATGTGCCTAATTTGGTAGCATTCTTTAAAAATAAAAATTTAAAACATCCATACACTAAAAAAATGGTTCAGTGGTAGGCAACAAAAAACTTATGCATCAAAATGTTGTTTTGTGTTGGTTTGACGTACCAGTTTTGTTTGTACTTGATTAGCTAAGAAAAACAAGTTACACAATTAACCGTGTTCTTTTGGTGTTGTTTTATAGTAAAACAGCACAATTAATGTTATGTTTAGTGTTGTTTTATGATGAAGCAGCACTGTTAATTGTGATGTTTTACAATGCAACACGGTTAATTGTGTTGTTTACTAGAAACCATCATATATACGTAAAGTAGCACAATTTCACTAAGTGTCGATTTTGATTTTACAGTAAAATATATCAATACTATACTCGAATTAAATGTAAAAAAACGCTCGATTTTATGGTATAATTTTTTTTTAAAAATAAGGTCGTATGAAAAAGTTATGTACGTTTAAAAAAGGGGGAATTTGAAAAAAGTCAACAATTGTGGGTTTTTCAATAATGCCCTCCACCCCTTATTTTCCTACACTTAAATCCATAATTTTGATCATCTAATTGAATGGATGAGATTGTTTCTTAAGCTTTTTAGTCAAGTAGCACTTCTTAAGGGAACCATCCCCATAGTCAGGACCTTATAACATAAAACATTAAAAATATAAACATAAAACATTAAATTTTTTTGCATAAGATTAAAAACATTTAGGAATTATAGACCACAAGATATTTTTACAAGCACAGTATGGAATTCTAAGATGAGGTTAGTAAATGTCAGACCATAAAAAGCCTTTGCTCCCATCCTAGCATTAGCGGCTACAAGGTCCCCAAGAGTTCAACCACCACCTTATTATTCTATTATGTTTTTAACCTCTCTATATTTTATTCAGAAATATTTTCAATTTTATACTTTTTTTTACATACTTGTTCAAGTTATTATGACATTTCAACACTTAAAAGACTTAGTCTCTAAAAGAGGCAATCATTAAATATAAAATTTAGAAAAAGAAAAATTTACCAGATTCTCTTTCGGATTATGAACACCAAGCTTCAGAATAAACTTCAAATTTCATTCAAATATATTTTACAAGAGAGAGTAGTAGTAGTGGAGTTGTTCTCCGAGGTGTTTTTTACAAGATGAGAAAGTCCCCTTATATAGGCGGGGAAAAGCTAATAAGATTCCCATTGTGGGATCTATCTAGACAAATTTGTCAAAAAGAAAACAGTAATTAACAATCATTATACTAACTTTTCAAAAGTAAATAGTGACTGGCCATTATGATGTTAGAGTGCATAATGTTGTCTGCCACTCCAACCATTATTGGAGTCTTTTAATCATGATTTTTAGCTTGCAAGAAGATTCTTCTAGGCTGAATTCTTGCCTGTATTCTGCAAGGACTGTGTTGATATAATCTTCGTCTATAGGATCAGTAGTATCTGTGATACCTCAGAAATTTTTTTTTGTTTATTCAAATTTTCAGGACGAAAATTCTTTCAAATAGAGGATGATGCGACATCCGACAATTTAGAGTTAATCCCGTTAACCAAATTCCGTTAAATTCTTAACCTAGTTCACTCATTCCAAACCCTAGGGGCTAATTCTGTCAATAATTGAATGTAAACTACAGGGATTAGTCATGTAAATATGCAAAACCAAATCTGTTGACTTGCAAAGTCAAAATCAAGAACATCTGGTTCCTGTTGACTTTTAAAAAGTCAAAATCATGACCCATTGATCCAAATCAAACCCGAAACTGAAATGACTACTCGAATTCACAACTAGTAATCATGGTATTGATTATGACGATCATCAATGAGCTGTTTCTATGTGTTTTAACTCTTCCATGATTACGAATTAAGTTCCTAAACTCATAACCGTTGACCCTCGGGTCTATGACCATCAGTTCGATCATTGGGTCTAACACAATTGAAAGCAAACACCCTGCGCACAATATTCGAACCCCTCTGATCCCTTTCCCCGTACCAAATTGGCCGAAGACAGAGGCTGTGTTGCCGGAAGTCAAACTCACGCAAGTCGGGATCCATTTACTCGATGATCATCAATTTGGTAATTTCTTACACCTACAGCTTCGTTTTTATCTATAGAGTGAAAGACCAAACCTTTTAGAGGCTTATAACATCGATTTGGAGATGCACCCAATTCTAGGGTTCATACGAAACCGATTTGATCGATCATTGCCCTAGACTCTGTTAAAATGCAATTAAATCATATCAATAGCTTCGCAATACCATGTTTGATGATAACCCTATGTTAATTTTAACGAACAACAACGAATAGAACTAAATCCGTAACCTAGGGTTCGTTCATAATCATTTTGGGGGGTTTTGATCATAGACTTAATCTAAATGAAATTAAACTACATCATTAGATTCACAATGTCTAAATGTGTAAAAGCCCCATTATTCCAACAAGTTTTAATATCAAATTCGATCAAATCGATTACATATTCATACCTAGGGTTTTCGGTTTCTAAAGATAGAATTAAACGACTTTAAACCTTTTGATTTTGCAATTAATTTCACTCACAGATTCACCAACCCTCGTTAAACAAAACCTCTTTTGATGTTTGGTTCAATCTCGATCGAATTCGGGGGGTTTGGGGATGGGATTGGATCGAGTCGCGCAAAAGGGAAGAACACTGTGGACTTGAGGATTAAAATGCATTTGATCCGGCTTCTGTTGTGATTCCCTAGCGGCCTGGTGTGGTTAAGCCCTTGGTGTGTTGTGGGGGAGACCCGGGTTCGAAACCCACAACTCACAATATTTTTTTAACAGCTTTTTAAGTTTTATTTTTAAACAAAATCCTTCCCTATATTATTATTATATTATATTGATAGGTTTTAGCATCGAAAAACACCCGTAGGCTCGGGTTTAATTTTATAATCTATTTTCTTTTTGACTAATATAATCCCATTATTTTGAAGCCGTGACTCCAATTGAAATGATATATTTATATTATTTAAATCAAGTGACCTCAAATAAAAAATAATATATTTTCATATTATTTTTGCCACGAATATAAACTTGGTGTAACGTTTCAAACTATTAGATAATATAGTTATTATATTATTTACCCTCGATTTTACCCTCGAATAAAAATAATATAGTTATTATTTTTCACGCAAATGATTTTATTATTCTACGAACTTAAAAGTAATATATTTAGTATATATTATTTTCTTAAACCATTTTGATGGTACGAGCATATGAATATATATATATATATATATATATATATATATATATATATTTATGAAGTATTATTCGTTCGACGCGAAATGTATTTATCTTAAGAATTATTAATTAAGAAAATTATATTCACGTAGACACGCTCATCTACTCGTAAATCCTTAGAATGTTCTAAGACGTTCTACATGTCGTCGTCACAAATCCCATGTGTCCCTAACTGTTATGTTTATAATTCTAGGGCATACGTGAGCCGTTCAGGCTGACACTTATATACCAAATCTCTTACTTGTGTGATACTACCTACTACGCAACACAAGTGAGTTTCACGGCCCCTTTTACTTGTTTTCCTATTGAGGGAGAAACATGCATATACACAAACAGTATTTTACTTGTTTTCCCATTGGGGAAGAACATATATACAAACGAATATCATTTTACTTGTTTTCCCATTGAGGAGAAACATGCGTACAAACAAACATCATTTTACTTGTTTTCCCGTTGGGGAGAAACATGCATACGAAAAGACATTCATTACTTGTCTTCCAGCCAGGGAGAGACATACACACGGACATGGATCACATAGTATTTCATTACCACTTGTGTACTTAAGCGTAAACACTATCATGAATGTCCTCACATCGAACCGTTAATATGGACTTAGCAAGGTAATTTGAGTAGTACTGCTGGGTTTGACAAACCCCACAAGGGCTAGCCGCACTAGCACGATTGGAGGTCGAACGGGTGTAGATTTGCCTAAACATATTAGTCAGGGTTGATAGACCTGGCTGGAGGCAAACAAACAAACAGTCAGCTTCGGTTGCGAGCGCTTAGAGTAACTTGTACATTGTCTAGCTAGCAATAGGTGTGACTTACGTATGTGGATCCTGCAAACACACAACAATTTATTTACTTACAAACCTGTGAACTCACCAACCTCGTGTTAACACTTTTTCTTACATGTTTCTCAGGTCACTTTGGCTCATGTTGCGCACTTTGGACATGCATGGAGTCCTACTGTCACATCATTCATTTCAAATATTTTAAACAATTTACTTATTTACATTAATTGACGCTTGTTGCGTGTAATTACTTTTGACTTCATATTAACGTTTACGCTTCCGCATTAACTTTGAACTTTTGTTTTATGACATTTTAAGTCCCATATAGTGTCGTTTGATGTAACTAATGACTGAGATCCTGGTGTGTCACCTTCTAAACGGTAAAACTCCGTTTGTGGAATTTGGGGGTGTGACAGATTGGTATCAGAGCCATTGGTTATAGAGAACTAGGATTGCATACTAGACTATAACCGCAACATGCATTAGTTACACGACACAAACACTCATACCTGATACACATAGCACCCATACGTACATTGCAGTGCAGGCATGTTAACACCAACCATATCACCCTCTGTTGACGAGGGACACATCATTTGCATTGCATCATCATTCTCAGTGGCGACATTCAGGGAATCACCAGAACAACATCCACTCCCGTCCGAGGGCAGCGAGACGGAGCTTTCGGAGGAGTCACTTACACCACCACCCCTTGTCGGGTATTGTGGGCCTTCTCAGGTCCATGTTATGGATGGCACTCAACACTATCACATGTATCTTTGGGAGTTGGGTTCGTCGGAGGCGAGTCCCTACTATACCCACTAGCAACAATACGCAGAGTGAAGGCAGACCGTTGCACGCATTATTGCAAAATCCATTGACACGTAGATGTCATCACTTTCTCGAACCATGGGCTCGTGCCTTTGGTCGATATTCTGTTGGGAATAGATTGACCACAGAGTTGAGAATGCATTGCTCATTGCGTACTTAAACCCTATTCTGACTCAGTGGGAAGAACAATTACTTTGCTTCTTCCAGTAACACATATCCATGAACTAGTTTCACTTCTCGAAGTCGCATTTCATGTGCATGTTTGCTTCATGTGTATGTTACCATATACAATCCGTTGGATTAGACTCTCGTATTGTGTTTCAACTCGAGTGAATACTCGGATAAAACGATTCCTGACTACTCATCCTGATATGAGTCGTAGTTGATCATCTCATGGTTGACGACTAAAGCTTCTCGCTAACTTATCATATCTGACAACACTCTATACTCAGTATCAAACTAAAGGACATTATGACACAAGACAGGGAGAACTAGGGTGAGCATGTAAAACAAATTATCATTACGGGTGCACACGTAATAGTAATTTGTGGTGCATGTAAGTCCTGGTGAAACCTAGTGTGTAGATAAATGGTCCTACTTTGTGCTTTACAGACTTATGTTCCCACTGTCAGTAGAAATCCTAGTAACCTACTCAACGACTAATTGGTATAGTTAAACCTATTCAACAGTTGATAGACGCGACTATCAGTTTGAAGGCGTTTACGGACACACTGATCCATCATTAATGGAATCCATCGTGTTATTTTCACACATGTAAGAGTCTTAGTGACCTTATGACTCTCATTCAGACTTGGTCAATGGAACCACCTAGAGTAAAACTCTTGAAGAACCTCATGGTTAACCCACCGAGTCCAACTATGTAAGCAGAAGTTGAGAAATTCTTTCTAAGCTAACACGTTATTCCTTACACTCCAACAATAAATTCCATTTGACCGTATTACCTTATCATGTGACTAATCCTTAGTCTAATTCGAATTATACCCCAGCATATTCAATCCTGTAAACGGATTTCTTTCTTCATGAAATGATCCAGTTGATCCACTGACATTAGAAAACGGGGATTTAATCTAACCAACCATCAGTTGAACGTGACTACTTAAACATACATCCAATCTCTTATACTACTAGAATTTATATCTCATTATACTTTTCTTTCCTACGTGTGAATCTCTTCCCTTGGCCTATGCATTGGCTGACACTTGCTTTATAAGCGCGGGTCTCACTAGAAGTCTCAGCATGACTTCACAAATTCCATATTAGTACGTCGTAATCCAACTCTATTAGAAGTCAAGTATACTATTAAGATAGCAGTCAGTCAGAAAATCGAAACAACTCACATTCTTAGAAATGTAAACTAGGATTGGCTAGTCATAAGCTTGACATTGACCTTATGCCAGTCACACTAGCCAGCTTTGACATGATCGACATCATGGATTGGTTATCTAAGAACCAAACCGAAATAATTTGTCGTGAAAAAATCGTTCTCCTTCCTCTCCCTAGTGGAGGAATTCTTTCGGTCAAAGGCGAAAAGAGTGGTGTCGTTGTAGGCATCATATCTATCTTGAAAGTGTAGAAGTGCTTTCGAAAGGGCCATACTGCTATTCTGGCTCTTGTCACCGAGCAATCATCCAAAGTGCTTCATGAATATCTACCCGGTCTTCCACCTCATCGTCAAGTCAATTTCCAAATTGATTTAGCACCTGGAGCAACGCCTGTTGCCCGGGCACCGTATAGACTTGCACCTAGGGAGTTACAAGAGTTATCTACACAACTGCAAGAGTTGTTAGATAAGGGATTCATCAGACCTAGCTCATCGCCATGGGGAACTCCAGTCTTATCTGTCAGGAAGAAAGACGGAACTTTTCGTATGGGCATCGAATACTGTGAGCTGAACGAGGTAACTATCAAGAATCGTTACCCTCTACCTCGTATTGATGATTTAATTGACCAACTTCAACGATCAAGTTTCTATTCAAAGATCGACCTTCGATCCGATTATCATCAACCGAGAGTCCAGGATGAGGACATCTCTAAAACTGCATTCAGAACCCGGTACGACCATTACGAGTTTTTGGTCATACCATTCGGACTAACCAGGGCATCCATAGTGTTCATGGACCTCATGAATCGCGTGTGTAAACCTTACCTCGATCAATTCGTCATCTTTTTTTTTATTGATGACATCAACATATGCGTTTAATCCTTGAATTGCTAAAGCAAGAACAATTGGATGCTAAACTCTCTAAATTCGAATTTTGGGTTCGCGAAGTCCAATTCATAGGGCATGTAGTCAACAAGAGGGGAATACATGTCGATCCACCTAAAGTTGAAGCCATCAAGGATTGGGCGGCACCAACGACTCCGACAGAGGTACGACAATTTCTGGGTTGGCTACTGCCGTCGATTCATCGAGGGATTCGCTACTTCGCGGGGCGAATATGAGTACCAAAGTACGGGATCATAAGGAAACTTGTAATGGATGAATCTCACAAATCTCGCTATTCTATTCATCTTGGTACCGTTAAGATGTATCATAACCTAAAGGTTCTTTATTGGTGGCCGAACATGAAAGCTGATATAGCCACCGATATTAGCATGTGCCTGACCTGCTCGAAGGTCAAAGTCTATTACCAAAAACCTTCTGGTTTGCTCCAGCAACCAAAAACTCTGATGTGGAAAGGGGAGCAGATTTCTATGAACTTGATCACTATATTACCTCGAACTCCTACCGGATGCAACACCATATGGGTGATTGTAGATCGCTTGACTAAATCCGCTCACTTTCTAGCAATCAGAGAGACTGATAAGATGGAAAAGCTCACTCGTGTTTATCTTAAAGAGGTCTTCTCTCGGCACGGGGTGCCAATCTCAATCATCTCGGATCGTGACGCTCGATTCACCTCACGTGTCGTGCAATCGTTACAAAATCTCTAGGCACGCGTCTAGATATGAGCACAGCATACCATCCTCGAACAGATGGCCAGACTGAACGCACTATTCAAACCCTAGAGGACATGTTACGAGCTTGTGTGATCGATTTTGATAACAGTTGGGAAACTCACTTGCCTTTAGTGGAGTTCTCCTACAACAA
This sequence comes from Smallanthus sonchifolius, assembly GCA_023525975.1. Lineage (NCBI taxonomy): Eukaryota > Viridiplantae > Streptophyta > Magnoliopsida > Asterales > Asteraceae > Smallanthus > Smallanthus sonchifolius. Next base: position 72,728,222 of record CM042034.1, read on the forward strand.
CAGTTATCACACTATCATCAAAGCAGCTCCATACGAGGCATTAAATGGATGGAAATGCGGATCTCCTATTTGTTGGGCCGAAGTTGGGGATAGCCAACTTACGGGTCCTGAACTAGTACTCGAAACCTCTGAAAAGATCATTCAAATTCGAAACCGTATGGCGGCAGCTCGTGATCTTCAAAAGAACTATGCCGATAAACGTCGTAAACTGTTAGAGTTTCAAGTAAACGACATGGTCTTGTTAAAGGTCTCACCTTGGAAAGGTGTAATTCATTTCGGGAAACGAGGAAAACTAAACCCTCATTATGTTGGACCGTTCAAGATGGTGAAGAGAATTGGCCCAGTAGCGTATCAACTGGACCTACCTGAAGGATTAGTGGTGTACACAACGTCTTTCATGACTCAAACTTGAATAAATGTCTAGCAGACGAGGCACTCGTTGTTCCTATTAAGGAACTACAAATCGATGAACAGTTGCATTTCATCGAAGAACCAGTAGAAATCATGGATGGGGAAATCAAAACGCTCAAACGCAGTAAAATCCCTATTTTCAGAGTTCGTTGGAACTCGAAACGCGGACCGGAATTCACGTGGGAGCGTGAGGATCAAATGATGCGCAAGGAACCTCATCTGTTCAAGCACTCCACGTCAAACTCTTAAGGTACTATTCTAATTTTCGGGATGAAAATTCTTTCAACTAGGGGATGATGTGATACCTCAGAATTTTTTTTTAATATTCTAATTTTCGGGAGGAAAATTCTTTCAACTAGACGATGATGTGACATCCGGCAATTTAGAGTTAATCCCATTAACCAAATTCCGTTAAATTCTTAACCTAGTTAACTCATTCCAAACCCCAGGGGCTAATTCTGTTAATAATTGAATGTAAACTACAGGGACTAGTCATGTAAATATGCAAAACCAAATCTGTTGACTTGCAAAGTCAAAATCAAGAACATTTGGTTCCCTTTGACTTTTAAAAAGTCAAAATCGTGACCCATTGATCCAAATCAAACCCGAAACTGAAATGACTACTTGAATTCACGACTGGTAATCATGGTATTGATGATGACGATCATCAATGAGCTGTTTCTATGTGTTTTAACTCTTCAAAGATTATGAATTAAGTTCCTAAACTCATAACCGTCGACCCTCGGGTCTATGACCATCAATTCGATCATTGGGTCTAACACAATTGAAAGCAAACACCCTACACACAATATTCGAACCCCTCTGATCCATTTCCCCGTACCAATTCGGCCGAAGACAGAGGTTGTGTTGCCGGAAGTCAAACTCACGCAAGTCGGGATCCATTTACTCGATGATCATCAATTTGGTAATTTCTTACACCTACAGCTTCGTTTTTATCTATAGAGTGAAAGCCCTAACCTTTTAGAGGCTTATAACATCGATTTGGAGATGAACCCAATTCTAGGGTTCATACAAAACCGATTTGATCGATCATTGCCCTAGACTCTGTTAAAATGCATTTAAATCATATCAATAGCTTCGCAATACCATGTTTGATGATAACCCTATGTTAATTTTAACGAACAACAACGAATAGAACTCAATCCGTAACCTAGGGTTCGTTCATAATCATTTTAGGGGTTTGGATCATAGACTTAATCTAAATGAAATTAAACTACATCATCATATTCGCAATGTCTAAATGTGTAAAAGCCCCGTTATTCCAACAAGTTTTAATATCAAATTTGATCAAATCGATTACATATTCATACCTAGGGTTTTTGGTTTCTAAAGATAGAATTAAACGACTTTAAACCTTTTGATTTTGCAATTAATTTCACTCACATATTCGCCAACCCTCGTTAAACAAAACCCCTTTGATGTTTGGTTCAATCTCGATCGAATTCGGGGGGTTTGGGGATGGGATTGGATCGAGTCGCGCAAAAGGGAAGAACACTGTGGACTTGAGGAGTAAAATGCATTTGATCCGGCTTCTATTGTGATTCCCTAGCGGGCTGGTGTGGTTAAGCCCTTGGTTTGTTGTGGGGGAGACCCGGGTTCGAAACCCACAACTCACGATATTTTTTTAACAGCTTTTTAAGTTTTATTTTTAAACAAAATCCTTCCCTATATGATTATTATATTATATTGATAGGTTTTAGCCTCAAAAAACACCTGTAGGCTGGGGTTTAATTTTATAATCTATTTTCTTTTTGAATAATATAATCCCATTATTTTGAAGCCGTGACTCCAATTGGAATGATAGATTTATATTATTTAAATCCAGTGACCTCAAATAAAAAATAATATATTTTCATAGTATTTTTGCCACGAATATAAACTTGGTGTAACCTTTCAAACTATTAAATAATATAGTTATTATATTATTTACCCTCGAATAAAAATAATATACTTATTATTTTTCACACAAATGATTTTATTATTCTACGAACTTAAAAGTAATATATTTAGTATATATTATTTTCTTAAACCATTTTGATGGTACGAACATATGATTATATATATATATATATATATATATATATATATTTATGAAGTATTATTCGTTCGACGTGAAACGTATTTATCTTAATAATTATCAATTAAGAAACTTATATTCATGTAGACACGCTCGTCTACTCGTAAATCCTTAGAATGTTCTAAGGCGATATACGTGTCTTCGTCACAAATCCCATGTGTCCCTAACTGTTATGTTTATAATTCTAGGGCATACGTGAGTCATTCAGGCTGACACTTGTATACCAAATCTCTTACTTGTGTGATACTACCTACTACGCAATGCAAGTGAGTTTCACGGCCCCTTTTTACTTGTTTTCCTATTGGGGGAGAAACATGCATACACACAAACAGTATTTTACTTGTTTTCCCGTTGGGGAAGAACATATATACAAACGAATATCATTTTACTTGGTTTCCCATTGGGGAGAAACATGCGTACAAACAAACATCATTTTACTTGTTTTCCCGTTGGGGAGAAACATGCATACGAACAGACATCCGTTACTTGTCTTCCAGCCAGGGAGAGACATACACACGGACATGGATCACATAGTATTTCATTACTACTTGTGTACTTTAGAGTAAACACTATCATGGAAGTCCTCACATCGAACCGTTAATATAGACTTACCGAGGTAATTTGAGTAGTACTGCTGGGTTTGACAAACCCCACCCGGTCTAGTCGCGCTAGCACGATTGGAGGTCGAACGGGTGTAGATTGGCCTAAACATATTAGTCAGGGTTGATAGACCTGGCTGGAGGCAAACAAACAAACAGTCAGCTTCGGTTACGAGCGCTTAGAGTAACTTGTACATTGTCTAGCTAGCAGTAGGTGTGTCTTACGTATGTGGATCCTGTAAACACACAACAATTTATTTACTTACAAACCCGTGAACTCACCAACCTCGTTTTGACAGTTTTTCTTACATGTTTCTCAGGTCACTTTGGCTCATGTTGCGCACTTTGGACATGCATGGAGTCCTACTGTCACATCATTCATTTCAAACATTTTAAACAATTTACTTATTTACATTAATTGACGTTTGTTGCGTGTAATTACTTTTGACTTCATATTAACGTTTACGCTTCCGCATTAACTCTGAACTTTTGTTTTATGACATTTTAAGTCCCATATAGTGTCGTTTGATGTAACTAATGACTGAGATCCTGGTGTGTCACCTTCCAAACGGTAAAACTCCGTTTGTGGAATTTGGGGGTGTGACAGATTGGTATCAGAGCCATTGGTTATAGAGAACTAGGATTTCATACTAGACTATAACCGCAACATGCATTAGTTACACGACACAGACACTCATACCTAATACACATAGCACCCATACGTACATTGCAGTGCAGACATGTTAACACCAACCATATCACCCTCTGTTGACGAGGGACACATCATTTGCATTGCATCATCATTCTCAGTGGCGACATTCAGGGAATCACCAGAACAACATCCACTCCCGTCCGAGGGCAGCGAGATGGAGCCTTCGGAGGAGTCACTTACACCACCATCCCCTGTCGGGTATGGTGGGCCTTCTCAGGTCCATGTTATGGACGGCACTCAACACTATCACATGTCTCTTTAGGAGTTGGGTTCGTCGGAGGCGAGTCCCTACTGTACCCACTAGCAACAATACGCAGAGTGACGGCAGACCTTTGCACGCATTATTGCAAAATACATTGACACGTAGATGTCATCACTTTCCCGAACCATGGGCTCGTGCCTTTGGTCGATATTCTGTTGGGAATAGATTGACCACAAAGTTGAGAATGCATTGCTCATTGCATACTCAAACCCTATTCTGACTCAGTGGGAAGAACAATTACTTTGATTCTTCTAGAAACACATATCCATGAACTAGTTTCACTTCTCGAAGTCTCATTTCGTGTGCATGTTTGCTTCATGCGCATGTTACCATCTACAACTCGCTGGATTAGACTCTCGTATTGTGTTTCAACTCGAGTGAATCTCGTATCAAACGATTCCTGACTACTCATCCTGATATGAGTCCTAGTTGATCAACTCATGGTTGACGACTAAAGCTTCTCGATGACTTATCATATCTTATAACACTTTGTACTCAGTATCAAACTAAAGGACATTATGACACAAGACATGGAGAACTAGGGTGAGCATGTAAAACAAATTATCATTACGGGTGCACACGTAATAGTAATTTGTGGTGCATGTAAGTTCTGGTGAAACCTAGTGTGTAGATAAATGGTCCTACTTTGTGCTTTACAGATTTATGTTCCCACTGTCAGTAGAAGTCCTAGTAACCTACTCAACGACTAATTGGTATAGTTAAACCTATTCAATAGTTGATAGACGCGACTATTAGGTTGAAGGCGTTTACGGACACACTGATCCATCATTAATGGAATCCATCGTGTTATTTTCTCTCATATAAGAGTCTTAGTGACCTTACGACTCTCATTCAGACATGGTCAATGGAACCACCCAGAGTAAAACTCTAGAAGAACCTCATGGTTAACCCACCGACTCCATCTATGTAAGCAGAATTTGAGAAATTCTTGCTAATCTAAAACATTATTCCTTACACTCCAACAATAAATTCCATTTTACCGTATTACCTTATCATGTGACTAATCCTTAGTCTAATTCGAATTATACACCAGCATATTCAATCCTGTAAACGGATTTATTTCTTCATGAAATGATCCAGTTGATCCACTAACATTAGAAAAAGGGGATTTAATCTAACCAACCATCAGTTGAACGTGAATACTTAAACATACATCCTATCTCTTATGTTACTGGAATTTATATCTCATTAGACTTTTCTTTACTACGTGTGAACCTATTCCCTTGGCCTATGCATTGGCTGACACTTGCTTTATAAGCGCGGGTCTCACTAGAAGTCTCAGCATGACTTCACAAATTCCATATTAGTGCGTCGTACTCCAACTCTATTAGAATTCAAATATACTATTAAAATAGCAGTCAGTCAGAAAATTGAAACAACTCACATTCTTAGAAATGTAAACTAGGATTGGCTAGTCATAAGCTTGACATTGACCTTATGTCGGTCACACTAGCCAGCTTTGACATGATTGTCATCATGGATTGGTTATCTAAGAACCAAGCCGAAATCATTTGTCGTGAAAAAATCGTTCTCCTTCCTCTCCCTAGTGGAGGAATTCTTTCGGTCAAAGGAGAAAAGAGTGGTGCCGTCGTAGGCATCATATCTATCATGAAAGCGCAGAAGTGCTTGCGAAAGGGCCATACTGCTATTCTGGCTCTTGTCACTGAGCAATCATCCAAAGTGCTTCACGAATATCTACCCGGTCTTCCACCTTATCGTCAAGTCAATTTCCAAATTGATTTAGCACCCGGAGAAACGCCTGTTGCCCGGGCACCGTATAGACTTGCACCTAGGGAGTTACAAGAGTTATCTACACAACTGCAAGAGTTGTTAGATAAGGGATTCATCAGACCTAGCTCATCGCCATGGGGAACTCCAGTCTTATCCGTCAGGAAGAAAGATGGAACTTTTCGTATGGGCATCGAATACTGTGAGCTGAACGAGGTAACTATCAAGAATCGTTACCCTCTACCTCGTATTGATGATTTAATTAACCAACTTCAAGGGTCAAGTTTCTATTCAAAGATCGACCTTCGATCCGATTATCATCAACCGGGAGTCCAGGACGAGGACATCTCTAAAACTGCATTCAGAACCTGGTACGACCATTATGAGTTTTTGGTCATGCCATTCGGAATAACCAGGGCATCCGCAGTGTTCATGGACCTCATGAATCGCGTGTGTAAACCCTACCTCGATCAATTCGTCATCTTTTTTTTAGTGATGACATCAGCATCTGCGTTTAATCCTTGAATTGATAAAGCAAGAACAATTGGATGCTAAACTCTCCAAATTTGAATTTTGGATTCGCGAAGTCCAATTCCTAGGGCATGTAGTCAACAAAAGGGGAATACATGTCGATCCACCTAAAGTAGAAGCCATCAAGGATTGGGCGGCACCAACGACTCCGACAGAGGTACGACAATTTTTGGGTTGTCTACTACCGTCGATTCATCGAGGGATTCGCTACTTCGCGGGGCGAATATGAGTTCCAAAGTACGGGATCATAAGGAAACTTGTAATGGATGAATCTCACAAATCTCGCTATTCTATTCATCCTGGTATCGTTAAGATGTATCATGACCTAAAGGTTCTTTATTGGTGGCCGAACATGAAAACTGATATAGCCACCGATATTAGCATGTGCCTGACCTACTTGAAGGTCAAAGTCGAGTACCAAAAACCTTTTGGTTTGCTCCAGCAACCGGAAACTCTGATGTAGAAATTGATAGGTTTTAGCCTCGAAAAACACCCGTAGGCTCGGGTTTAATTTTATAATCTATTTTCTTTTTGAATAATATAATACCATTATTTTGAAGCCATGACTCCAATTGGAATGATATATTTATATTATTTGAATCCAGTGACCTCAAATAAAAAATAATATATTTTCATATTATTTTTGCCACGAATATAAACTTGGTGTAACGTTTCAAACTATTAGATAATATAGTTATTATATTATTTACCCTCGGTTTTACCCTCAAATAAAAATAATATACTTATTATTTTTCATGCAAATGATTTTATTATTCTACGAACTTAAAAGTAATATATTTAGTATATATTAGTTTCTTAAACCATTTTGATGGTACGAACATATGAATATATATATATATATTTATGAAGTATTATTCGTTCGACGCGAAACGTATTTATCTTAATAATTATTAATTAAGAAACCTATATTCACGTAGACACGCTCGTCTACTCGTAAATCCTTAGAATGTTCTAATACGTTCTACGTGTCGTCGTCACAAATCTCATGTGTCCCTAACTGTTATGTTTATAATTCTAGGGCATACGTGAGCCGTTCAGGCTGACACTTGTATACCAAATCTCTTACTTATGTGATACTACCTACTACGCAACGCATGTGAGTTTCACGACCCCTTTATACTTGTTTTCCTAATGGGGGAGAAACATGCATACACACAAACAGTATTTTACTTGTTTTCCCGTTGGGGAGGAACATACATACAAACGAATGTCATTTTACTTTTTTTCCCGTTGGGGAGAAACATGCATACGAACAAACATCTGTTACTTGTCTTCCAGCCATGGAGAGACATACACACGGACATGGATCACATAGTATTTCATTACCACTTGTGTACTTAAGCGTAAACACTATCATGAAAGTCCTCACATCGAACCGTTAGTATAGACTTAGCGAGTTAATTTGAGTAGTACTACTGGGTTTGACTAACCCCACCCGGGCTAGTCGTGCTAGCACGATTGGAGGTCGAACGGGTGTAGATTGGCCTAAACATATTAGTCAGGGTTGATAGACTTGGCTGGAGGCAAACAAATAAACAAACAGTCAGCTACGGTTGTGAGCGCTTAGAGTAACTTGTACATTGTCTAGCTAGCAATAGGTGTGACTTACGTATGTGGATCCTGCAAACACACAACAGTTTATTTACTTACAAACCTGTGAACTCACCAACCTCGTGTTGACACTTTTTCTTATATGTTTCTCAGGTCGCTTTGGCACAGGTTGCGCACTTACGACATGTATGGAGTCCTACTGTCACATCATTAATTTCAAACCATTTACTTATTTACATTAATTGACACTTGTTGCGTGTAATTACTTTTGACTTCATATTAACGTTTACGCTTCCGCATTAACTCTGAACTTTTGTTTTATGACATTTTAAGTCCCATATAGTGTCGTTTGATGTAACTAATGACTGAAATCCCGGTGTGTCACCTTCCAAACGGTAAAACTTCGTTAGTGGAATTTGGGGGTGTGACAGTATCTTTCTAGCCTTCATGAAAGATTCTTTCTGTATCTTCATCTTCTTCAGTCTGTGAGGATGTAGACATTGTTGAAGGTGAACCTCCTTCTTTTCTGAAGTTTTTTATCATATCTTTTTTCATTTCTGTAAGGTAGAAATCTATGATTTCTTTATTGCTGATTTGGTCAGTCCCTTTAATCGTTTGAATTTTTCTAACAATGTGTCTGAAAGGGCTTGGAGCTTCTTTATGAGGATAGTTGTTTGTCTGATTGATATAATATTGAATTGTCTTTTTAATTTTTTCTATAGTATCATGGCTTTCTATGATGCCATTTTTGTTCAGGAGAGTTATCTTTTTCCAAAATTTTGTGAAAAAGGTTCTTTGGATACAAATAATATTTTGACTGGTATATCCAACATCTGGAGACCATTTCCGTATCCATGGAATACTGAACTAGATATAAAAATGTGAAACGGGCATATTCTTAATGAAATTTTCTTTTTGCTGAGCCTCTATTAAGGCTGGAGAGACATCTACCCATTGGGTATATAAGTTCTTATATAACTCAGGAAGAATGTTTATTGAAGGGCCAAAAGACTGCCACCAGTTATAAAACCAGACTGGAATTTCCTGTCCGTAAGTATGAGAACAAATTTTTATGAACCAAGAATGTTTTTGTTTTGGGTTCTCATATAAGAATGTTTTATAAAAAGCATTCATGTAATCCCAGTAATTATATTTAATTGGGACTTTAGTTTGGGGATGTATAAGCTCCCTTTCTTTTAATGGAGAAGTTCCCCATGTTTCTACAGATATAATCTGTTTTACCACTATCTTACTAAAGTTATAAACATCAGGCTGACCAGCATGATAGTGTTCAATCTCATAATTTTCTTTTTTCAGAATATGCTCATGGTATTGTCTGGGCTTATAAGCCTCTGCATGACAGAATCCTGTATCCATATATCTGTTTATTAACAGCCATGGATTATTTCTCCATTTTATATCTTTATTTTCTAAAAGAAGTATAACTTCTTTATGTGGAGTTTGAGCCCAACTACTAATATCATCTTCTGTTTCATTAGAAACAGTTTTAGCATATGATGCTGATGTTTTAGAGTCATTATTAGACTTCTCTTTTGAGGCTTTATAGGACAGAAATTCCTTATAAAGGATATTATCTGATTGAGTATTTGAGCTCAATGATGAAGCAATATTTTCTGCTATAAGCTTTCAATTTCTAATTTGGGATATGACCCTTGGATTTGAACCACCTCTTCCTCTATAAGAGGAAGATCTTTCTCTACCTCCTCTTCCTTGATCCCAAGGAAGCATTTGTGAAAAAATCATCCACATGAAATAATTATTTCTTTTTTACGTAATAAACGTTTCTTTTCTTTTAAATAAGAAATTTTGATATTAATATTATTAATCATGTATCTTTTTGTTTTTGGTTCCAGAAATTCATTTTCCTATATTTCTTCTTTGGTTACTTCTTCAAGCCTTATTTGAAGAGTGTAATATTCTACATTCTCCTGAATCTCGATGAGAGCCTTATTTACTGGACCTTTTGAATGAGCCATTAATTTAAATTTTCTCTGTTAAGAAAATCAGAAAGACTATTGTCACTACCTTTTTTATAAATAATATCAAAGTCAAATGGGGCTAAATGTGATTGTCATCTTGCAAACATTTGTTTTGAAACATCATGTTTGAAGTCTTTAGCGAACATAAATTTTGCTGCTTGACAATCAATTTTTATAGTAAACTTTTGATTATATAAATCATCTTGAAATTTTAAAACACATTTTACTATTGCTAGAATTTCTTTTGCAATAGTAGCATAATTGTTTTGGTGTTATTCCATTTTTCGGAATGGAATCTTACCAGATTTTCTTGTTTATTTATTGGTGAAATTTTTTTAAGGATCCCACCATAGCCTATATCAGAGGCATCTGTTTCAATATTTTTTTTCCCAATCTGGGTTGGCTATCATTAAGCAAGGAAGATTTTAAACTTTTTGCTTAATCTTTCGGATAGTGTTAGTATGGTTCTCCGACCATGGCTGAGGATTCTTTTTTAGTCTGTCATATAAAATGACAGTATTCTCGGCTAAATTTTTATAATAGGGAAGAATATAATTTAGACTTCCTAAGAATCTTTGAAGTTGAGTCTTATCATGAATTTCATCTGAAAATTTTGACCCAAATTCAGTGCTTCTATTGATAGGAATAATGTTTCCAATTTCGATATTATGGCCTAAAAATCTTATCTTTGTTTGAAAAAGCACAATTTTTTTCTAGAAATAACTAAACCATTATTTATGATAATTTTCTTGAATATATCAAGATGTTTAAAATGAGTTTCAATGTCTTTTGGAAACACAAAGATATCATCGATGTATACTATTATAAAATCACTGTATGGAATAAAAATATCATTCATAATATTCTATCATTCTGAAGGGGCATTCTTTAATCCAAATGGCATAACATTCCATTCATAATGCCAGTAGGTACCGCAAAAACAGTTCTATACCTATCTTTTTCATCAATTTGGATTTGCTAGTATCCAGATTTCAAGTCAAATTTTATAAATATTATAGCTTTATATAATTTATCGAGCAAATCTTTTTTATTAGGTATAGGAGACCTGATCCATTTTAAAACTTTATTAAGAGGTTTGTAATTTATAACTAATCTAGAAATACCTCTTTCTTGTTCTGAATGTTTATTAACATAGAAAGCAGTACAAGACCAAGGAGATTTTGATCTTCTGATTAAGTTTTTGTCAAGAAGAGATTTGATCTCTTGTTTACATAATTCCATATATTCGAAATTCATTTGACAAGGTCTAGCCTTAGTAGTAATTTTACTATTATTAAAATCATTTTCATAGGGAAGAGAAACAATATGTTTCTTTCTGTCCCAAAAAGCATTTGGATGATCGTTGCATATTTGCAGAGTGAATTGATTATTAATCATTTTTATCTTATCCTGTAGTTTTGGATTATTTATTCTATCTTGAATATTTAAAGAAAATATTTCTTTTTGTAAAAAATCAATTTGATTTATTTTTGTCTGTAAAGGGGATTCTTTTACATTATTTAAAGTTTTAGAAAAAGGATTTGTAATAAATGGAAAATATATTTCTTTGTTTTGGAAAGATCCAGTTATTCCTTTATTATCAATATGTCTTAAAGGAAAAATTTTATTTAAGAAAGGGGTTTCAAGTATGGCTTGGCTAGTGAGATTTTTAACTAGAAGAAAACTAGTTGGAATGCAAGTTTCATTATGACAGACCTGAACCTGTGGTAATTTATACTCAATTTTTAATTTTTCTCCTCCAGCAGAACTTAAATTGTGGGAGGTTTTATGAAAATATTTTGTAGAAATAATATCTTCCTGTATACAGTTTAGATCAGCACCACTATCAACTAATGCTGTAACAGTTATGAAGAAATTATCTTCAATAAGAAGTTTAACTTTGATGTTCCACTTCTGTGTGGTTATAATATCCATAATACTTTTCTAAAAATACTCTTGAATTATTTTGAGGAATGTTTTCATTATTATTGTTTTGAGGAATTTCAAGTCTTATGATTCTTTCTTCTAGATTTCTATTATCTTTTTGAAGTATTTTAATATCAATCTTTAGATTATCAATTTCAGTTTTTAGATCTTGTATATTAACTGGTCTAGAAACTTGATTTCTTTCAACTAGCTGTCTTTTTAGTTCGGCTAGAGAAAAAGGTTTTAAATCTTGTTGAGAATTGCTAGAGGAAGATGTTCCCTCAGATTTTTGTTGATTTAAATATTTCGAAATTAGTTTTTCTTTGATTTGAGGATCATTTATAACTTTTAAGAGATCTAAAATCTCATTACTTAAAACATTAATTTCCATGTTTTGGAATTTAGAAATTATTTGATAAAGACCTTCTTCTGATATATCAGAAGGGTTTTTGCAACAATTTTTTTTTGCAATTTGTTGAACATTGATCTTCCTCTTCTTTTGAGGAATAAAAGCTTTCATATTCTAAAATATTTAGATTTTCTTCTTTCGAGAATGATTGCTCAGAATCAGTTTCTTCGAAGTTTTCATTTAATAAAACTTCATTAATTTTATCTCTTAAATCTCGATCTTCTATTTTGTTAAGTTTTTTTCTAACCCAACATGTTTTTGTTTTGTGGCCTAATTTACCACACTTCCTGCATTTTATTAATTTTTTAAATTCATTTGGAAATTCTTTCCTTTCTTTATACTTTTTCTTTTTATTATATTGGTTTTCTTCTTTCCTGAATTTTTTTCTTTTATAATGTTTCTTAGGAGAAGAATTTCTTTTCCTAGTTTCGGATGACTTATCAAGTCTATTTTCTATCCCAAATTGACCACAGAATTCTCCTAATTGTCTCTTTTCATTTATAGAATGTTTTTTAATTTGTTGATTAAGTTTTATTTCATTGCATAAACTTATACCTTCCTAAATACAGGTACCTATAAGTTTACCATAAGTATAATTTTCATAATTTATGACTCCATCTATTCTTAGTTTGTTTCTTATTCTTTCCGCAAATAAATGTGGAAGGCCATCTATGAACTTTGACTTCCAATGTGGACTATTAGCCTCAGGGAGTTCCATGACTCTACATAGGAAAGTGCCTTTATACCATCTAAAAGATGTGAGAGTTCTACATCTTAAGTTTTGTAGAAGAGTTCTTATATTTTCAGAATTTTCAGACCATCTGCCTGTACAGTGTTCTATAATGTTTACAATTAATATGTAAACTGCATTATTTTCAGTATTACTAGTTCCCTCTTCTTGTTTGACACTATTCAGGATTTTATTTTTATCATCTTGATATAAATAATTATCCCACCATCCTTTTAGTTGGCCTGTAAATCCAGATATAATCATATTTTCTATGTTGTAACGGAATTACTATTATTTTTACAAATAGTGCTGTACATAAGCATTCTATGGACATTATAAATCTGTCCTTCAGTCTGACCATCTATGTTCCATTCATAGATCATTTTTACACTATAAGAGTTATTAACAATATACTCTTTTTCTTCTATAAGAACATCTTGAGGAGTAGGTCTAGGATAATAATACTTTCTTTGGGTTGGCTTATCTGCCCATTTAGAAAGCTTGGAAATTTGATTGCTTATTTCCTCTTGATAATTTTCTTCAGGAAATTCTGTTATGGTACTAATTTTTAGATTTTTAAGAGCATTAATAGTATCATTTAAAGTTGTTATCAAACTATCTTGAGATTTTAATTTAAAATATGTTACTTTCGGAGGAAGTTGGATACTAGGAGTAGCAATTTTTTCTTATAGTAAATTTGGTTTAGTAGATATGCCTTTTTCTTTAAAATAGGATATAATCCTATCCATCTTAGTAGACAAATCTTGTAATTGTTCTCCCATAATTACTAAGTATAAATTCGTGTAATTCTATTGTTTAATTAACTCATTTATATGAGAAATTGTAACAGGTAAGGTATTTTCTTCTAACAATTTTTGAAAGGTTTGATAATACCTTATTTTATTATCTTTTTCAATCTTAAAAGATTGTGTAGGAGGGAAAACCCTAGAGATTATATCTCCTTTAACATTAAATTTTCTTTCAATAACCGAGATAATACTTCCCGTATAACTTTCTATAAACCATGGAATAAAATGTATAACCTCATTTTTTATGATTAGATCTTTATAATATTCATCTTTAAAGAAGTTTATATCAGTTTCTTTAAAATTATTAAAAAACTAATTTCTAAATAATTCCCATTTGGGTAATTGGAATTCTTTACTAATTTCTTTTCTTACCGGAGATCCCGGATTAAAGTCTATTTTTTATTTAAAATCAATTAAACAAAATCGACTTCTGATTCGGTTGATTCCGGATCTACTTGGACTCCTGTAACTATATTATCAGAATTTATTCTTAATCTATTGAATGTTTCTGTTGTAGGGAAAGTTTCCCTTATTCTTGAAGTAGAAGCTCTAGAAGGACTTCTAACAGTATATCTTAAATGAGATATATGTTGATGAGAGGATAAAGATCTATAAGATAAAGATCTAGGCAAAGAAGGAGTGTTTCTTAGTTGTTCAAAATGAATTTGGACATTTCCTTCTTCAGTTTGTATAACTTCTAATGGATTGTTATCTATATATTGTTGAGATGTTGTGGCTTTATTAAGAACCCAATTTTCTGAAAAGTTAATTTCTTCCCATTTAGTCTTTCTTCTGGTAGTTATATTAGATTTACCAAAATTAGTTTCTATAACTATAGTTTCATTTAATGGTTTATCAACCATTCTACACTGTGGATTTAAAGTGTATAAAAGCTTATAATAAATTCTATAACAGATACAGATAACTTCTAAGCCTGGAGCATAGTTATAACCATGAGTCTTAACATTTAATGTTAAGGCATCTGAAATATTAACATCTGATAATGATAATTACAGATTAAGATAAACATTGAAATAGACTAGTCCATGGGCCAGACTAGTTTGAACAATCCCTATAAGAGATTGTTTCCAGTTCAGATTTCTAGCAACTCTGATTTCTAGCATCTCTGAGAGCTGCTACAAAACTTTCTGGAAAACCTTCTAAAGTTAAGGGTTTGAATGCAATTTGCACAAGCCCTATGTGAAGGAATGTATAATCTTTTTTATATTTATTTAACAATAGTTTAATAACCATGTATTCTTTGTTTAAAGAAAATGTTTCTTCAGTTGTTTTGACAACTTGTTTTAATCCTAATTTCTCAAAAGTTCCTAATTTATAAATTAGTTTGTGTTCCATTTTTGGAATAGTCCATTTGTTTAATAAATCTAAATTATGAGGAATTTCATATTCCTCTTTAATACTGTTTTTAACAGTATCGTTGCTTTTTAAAATATTCATTATGAGTGAATAAATGTAAGTGTTTATCTACACAATCAAACTTTGAACAAGATTTTATTATAAGAGCACATGTCTTTGATATCATATATATATATATATATATATATATATATATATATATATATATATATATAGGGGAAAGATCATAAGAAAACTCAATGTTCATGGGAAAACTAAAAAAACTACTTATTTAAGGTAAAAAAATAATAAAAATATCATAAGTCAAAAAATAAATCAAAAATTAAAAAACTGTTTCGGAGCCCTTGTTCCTCACGTCGTCCTCGTTCAAAAAAAAACTCGAAAAGTAGTGGGTTTAGCTTTTGAACTTAGTTTTTTGGGTTTAGTTTAACTTTTAGGTTAGGTTTTTGAAGGGGTGGGGCGGGGTGAGGGTTTAGGTTTTTGGGGAGTGGGTGGGGGATTTAGGTTTTTGGGGGGTGGGTGAGGGGTTTAGGTTTTTAGGTGGGGTGGGGGGATTAGGTTTTTGGGGGTGGGTTAGGCTTTTTGGTTTACTTTTTGGGTTTAGTTTAGGTTTTTGGAGGGGTGGGGTGGGGTGGGGTTTTTGGGTAGGGGTGGGGGTTAGGTTTTTGAGGGTGGGTTGGGGTTTTGGGTGTACTACACATATGTAGTAGGAGTTTTTTGGTTTTATCATGAAAATGAGTTTTCTAGTGAACTCACCCCTATACATATATATATATATATATACACTACATAATAAAGAAGTAAAATTGGTGGACACTTGTCATATTTCTATGTCTTTTCATTCACATTTTCCCGCATCTCTGTCATATTAATAATCAATTACAATATTTTAGTCAATAAAATTAATTGTTTGTTTCAATTTTTATCTACACATTTTTGAATTTAAAACTATGTTTATTATCAATTAATTTGTTTAATCATAATTTTATTAAATTTATAAACTGAAAATAATTTTATTGCCAGCTATGACTCAAATAAAAAACTTTTAATAATATATTTTCATATTTACATTGTTCCATTTTGATAAGTGTATATGTCAATAGTTTTTTTTTTGTTTAATACACGGGTTTTAAAAATATTAAATTTTTATTAATAAATATATAATATTACATTTATTCAACCCGTGTAATATACTGGATTCTAACCTAGTATATATATATATATATATAGGGTAAGGATCAAGAGAAAACCATAAAGTTAGGCAAAAACCAAGAAAACCACTAAAACAATGTGTAATACTATGGACTACGTATACGTAACCGCAGTTTTTTTGTTTTTTTTACGTATACGTAACACTATGGGTTACGTATACGTAAGCCAATACTTAAATGTCTTTTTCGTAAAAATGTGTAATATGTCACACCCCGTCGAAGACGGAAACACGGAGTAGGACCGGTATATCACATTGAACACAAGTACAAGAGAAACTAAAATGGAAAGTTGTGCATTACATTGAACCATAATACATGCCTCTATCGAAAGTACAAATATACGGAAAATTCCGAATCAATACAAAGGGTCTAAAATGCCCAACTACAACCAAAAGTACATAATAATAACTCTTCCCAAAAGCAAGCTGCTTAAAGCTCGTTATCCCCATAATTGTTTACCTGAAAAGCATGTTTCGAAAACGGATCAACTATAAAAATAGTTGATGAGCACGCAGGTTTTGCGACTCTATAAAAAGTAAGTAAATAAATTTCAAAATGTAATAATAACCATCCGCAGATGATCAAGTACCGTGTTAAGATATAATTACCCTGAGCCACAATCAAAACCGTCAGACTAGTTGTTGCCCTTGTATCCAGGTATCGAATGTGAACACCTACTATGGCTAATTATGCGCCCAAATGACCCTACAAGTCTGGTTGGCGCGACCAACCCTGGGCGGGGGTGTCAACCCAAATAGTACTATTCATAATTCCCACCGGATATCCAAGCTAATTGATTGTGTTAAAGTGGGGACTTAATACATCCATAAGTAAACCCAGGTAACCCTAATCCCAAGTAACAACATGTAGTGAAACAGCTTTTCCCCCGTAAAACAGTAAACATTTAAAAGTGGGGCCGCGAAACTCACCTGAACAACGTTGGTGATAAGTGTGACATAGTCAACAAAAACTGCAAAGTACGGTTAACATCCAAATTCTATCAAAGGCCAGCAGCCAAACGCAAGCAAAGTGTGGCTAGCAACTCAGTGCTATCAAGGTACGGTTAAATCCGCAAGAACCGCAAAAACAGGTGTCCTAACCGAGTCCTACTAACCAAGTAGACACGAAAAAAATAGAATTTAGTACGCCTAAAGTATAAAACTAAGTCTATTACTCAAAAAGTGGCTATGCAGTCGGTTGCATACCCAAAACCCGTGCACACACGTACGAACCGCTCAAAAGTTGTAAAACCGGCTTTTATATAAATTCGTGACTTTGAAACGTTAAGTTTTAGATTTTATTAATGAATATCAGTATTTATAATTTCATATATGATAAAATCTGAAGTCACAGTTTCGTTTGACCAAAAACGCGATTATGTGTGTAAAGTAAGGTTTACGGTTTAAAAATTCGATTCATCCGAAATTAGGGTTTTAGTGTGATTTTAGCACCCAATTTAAAAGTCCAAATTTTATATTTTTAATATGATAATACTTCTGTCCAAACTCCCATTAAGACTTTTATAAAAATATTTTTATACAAAAAATTCCAAAAATAATAACTTTTTATAAAGTTTTAATGAACAATAATTCTAAAACCATATTTAGATATACAATTAATGCTTTAAACTTTCACTAATTGTTCATATACATATATAAAAATTTCTGACCAATTTTCATAATTTTTCAATATCCAGATTATTTATTATGAATATAATATTGTTAAAATTTAACAAACTCGGTAAAAATAGTTATAATTGTCCAAACTTCACCAAATGTTTACCAAATAATTTTTAACTCCATATGAGATTCTAATATAAGTTTCAAGTCCTAATGTTGTCCAGAAGTATATGATCCCAAATTCAATCGTTAAAACTTCAAAAATACCAAACACCTACTTAGAAAACTCCAATTTTTATGAATTTTGGACAGGAGCTATTTTTTATCATATACTAATTACTGACAAAATTCCAGATTTTTCCAATACTCATAGGTATATTTCCCAATTTTCATGTATTAAACTTGTAGAAATTTTAATAAATAATCTATAAATATTTTAGTTACCAAACTTTCCATATCTCACTTTTTATATAAATACTACTTTTTAAAAATAAATTTGAAAGCTATCAAAATTTTATAAAAATCTATCAAAAACAATTGTTGTATAAAAATAAATATATTAGTTCCACGTGAACCGGGGTTGAGTTTATAACCTAATAACCACTCAAAATATCAAATATCTCAATACTAAATATTTTCGGGTTCAATTCCCAACCAATGACTCATAAAACTATTCTAACATAAAATTAAATCTTAACGTGTAAAGTTTATACCTTTCGTATAAATGGTTCGCGTACACGAAACCTCCCATATTTCAAATGCAATACGAACCAAAAACATCATTAGGATCTTTTTTTATCTCCCGAGCATTTCCACATGCTCAAAATTGACATGCAATGCCGTTTGGATGGCCATGCAACCCGATCAATTTCCTGTGTTTCGATCCTAGAAACTGTTACAATCTGTTCGTACTAAAACAATATACTTCCCAACATCTGATCGGAATTTCCTTCACTGAAAACATTCATATATATATGTTACAAAACTACTATCCAAAAATCGTCACGATCCAAAGGTCGGATCTCCGGGGATCGACGATTTTTTGAGACCTAGTTTTTCAAATCCGAAAATCCGATCAGTCACATTCGAAGGTATGAAAAGCATAGCTAGAGAGCTCTGATCAAAACTTACTCCAGTAGGGTTTTGCGTCTATGTGTTGACAACATCATATCCAAAATTCATGCATTTCTAACGGTCATATTTCCGGGGATCGTCCGATCTTTAATATTGAGCATGCATAAAATTTTCTGGACATAATTTAAAAACTCTTTTTAACAAATTTAAGCAAGGATTTAGACAAATCTGAACTTACCATTGCGTTCGTAGCGTCGAGAAATGTTTCCAGGGAAAAAACAGCATCTCCGACCGCCGTCGGCCGCCACCGGACCACCACTACCACCTGAATTCTCTGCCCTCTCTCTCTAACTTCTCTCTAAAAGTTTTCAAATGAGGGATTTAGTGTGGTGCCCCACTATATATAGTGGGGTGGTGTTGTACCGCGTGTTGTGATGACGGTATCCCGCTAAACCGAACCCAATAAAAATAGAGGCGTTATTTTATAAAAAAAAAACTTATTATAATTTATTATTTTCCCTTGAGTCCTTGCGTCTCATAAATATATATCATTTCGGATTTAAATTAAAATTTTACGAAACCGCTCGACTCGGGTGTTCACGCGTATAAACCCGAACTTGATCAAAATTTTGACATTATAATCACCCAAATAAATCTTGCTATTATTTATCGTTATCCAACGAGTTCCTTTCGTTTAAAAGTATATTTCACATAATAATAATAATACTATTATTATTATTATACGAACTCGTCAAACACGGGTGTTGACCGTAAAAGTCACGGTTGTCACATAATAGTACATTGATACTCTTATAAATAAATAAAAATAAAAGAAAAGAAAAAATAAATATTATCATATGATTGATTAAAATTGGTTTTTTTAGTGGTTTTTTCAGTTTTCGCCTAACTATGTGGTTTTCTCTGGAACCCTCCCCTGAAGGTTCCACTAAGAAGTGACTTTTCGCTAATAAACGCTAAGAAATGGGTCAAACGAACTCCGATTGAGCTCATTCCAGCGGCATTGGAACCGTCTCATCGAACTCTAATCCGAACCCAAAAACCTAAACCCCCTCCACCCGCACCCCCAAAAACCTAAACCCCCCTCCAACCCCACCCAAAAAAGCCTAAAACCACCACCCCACCCCCCAAAAGCCTAAACCCCGCCCCCCACCCCACCCCCCCCCCAAAACCTAAACCCACCCCACCCACCCCCCAAAACCTAAACCCCCCATCCCACCCACAAAAAAACCTAAACCATAAAATCTAAACCCTAAAAGCTAAACCCTAAGGCTAAACAATAAGGCTAAAACCCTAAAATTCAAACGTAAAATCTAAACCTTAAAAGCTAAACCCTAAAATCTAAGATGGTAGAGTTCGACGAGACGTTTCCAACGCCGCTGAAATGAGCTCAATCGAAGTTCGTTTGATATTGTTTCTAAGTGTTTTAGTCATTTCTTAGATTTCTTAGCGAAAACCTATTTCTTATTTGATTTCCCCCTATATATATATATATTAGTTTTCGTTAAATCTCTGATTTTAACTTCATCAAGAACTCTAAATTTTAGTACGGTATCAAGACTTTTTAATCGTACCACAACAAAACTTTTTTACATTCATCCAACTACTCTATAATTACAAGAAAACAATTACATTAAATAACCCTATTTAACCTTTAATACCCATTGATCAACTCTCATTGTCAATGTACAAAACCAAACAAAGGGATGGCATGTTGATCCTATCTTATGAAGCAAAGTTGCTAGCCCTAATTTGCTCTAGCACACTTGCAACCTCAATCATTGGAGGTCTCATGTCACTATCAAATGCTAGACATCTGAACGCTACTTCCGCGACCTTACGAATTGAATTCGATGTTGATGCATCTTCGATTGGCTTGAGGAAAGGGTCGATTATCTCATCCAAATTCCCCTTACCGATCCTATCGATAGCTAGTGATGCCAAATTGACTTCACTATGTCGTCGTGTGAAGTCCACGGCTCTTAAAGCTGTTATGAGTTCAACCAACACTACCCCAAAACTATAAACATCACTTTTATCAGTTAGATGGAAATTCTGATGATATTGTGGATCTAGATACCCTGGGGTCCCTCGTGGGGCAGTTGAAATGTGCGAAGATTCGGTTATCCCCAACCTAGAAAGACCAAAATCCGCTACTTTTGTTTTAAAATTGTAATCCAACAATATATTGCACGACTTTACATCTCTATGATATATAGGTGGATTCATAGTGTGTAGATAAGCAATCGCTTGAGCGATTTCATTAGCGATTGTAAGGCGAACGGGCCAAGGTAGCCCGTTGCCTCTCTCTTTTTGTAAGTGTTCGGATAATGTTCCGTTTGGCATGAACTCGTAAATGAGTATTTGATCATCCTTGTAAAACGAACAACCTAATAGGCGAAAAAGATTCGTGTGGCTTACCGAGGAGAGTAGAATGATTTCATTCAAGACTTGATCAATTTCGCTATCAGTATCATATCGATGTTTAATCCGCTTAATGGCCACCCATTCACCTTTACGGATTTTGCCTTTGTAGACCGTACCATAAGCCCCCGTTCCAAGTTTTTGTTTATCGGAGAATCCGTTTGTGGCCTTTTCAATATCTTTGAACGAGTATATGGGAATAGTTATGCCTTTAGCTTTGCAAAGTCTTCGGCTTGATGTGCCTCGAGATTTGGCAATGGTATGATGGCGAATGTAGCGATAAATGAGGCCTAAACAAGCGATCAATGGCGCTCCGATTACAACGACTGCGAATGATGATGAACTTTTTAGAGGATACAAATAAATAAAGAAAGAAAATATGAAAAATACCTCCAACAAGAACTCCAGCTCTTTCACTTCCTTCGCAATGACCAAACAAGAATTTTGAAGGACTGCAACCTGAAGAACCTGTTATTTCACAAGTGTAAATGCCTTGTTAGTTGAATTCATTACATAGTTGTACACTCATAGCAAATGAAATATCTAAAATAATACTCTTTTATCATATAAAAAATAATATTTCTGACGGTGATCAGGATAAATGATGTCGCGATGTCTATTTGAACGTTGAATAAAACACAGTAGTAATAATAACACCAATATTAATAATACAATTGTCAATGAAAAAATTGAAATTTTATAATTACGATTATAAGTTATTGTTTGAAAAAAAAAGTTTAATTTCTTGGTCAAAATTTATTTTATAATTATTTTGATAATTCTATAAAGAATTGTATAAACATGTACATGACACTTGTATGAACATCTATTTGCCTTCGGCACAAGATCGGGATGGAAATGAGAGAAATGGAGGGTGTGTACCGAGCAGAACCACTGCCCCAGCTTTGGGACGAGCGGGATGACACCCTACACCATTAGCATTATCATATAAACAACCATTGACCATTTTTTTTTGTTTTCACTACATATATTATTAAAATATAATATAAAAATGATTTATTTTTTCAATTAATTCATCTTTTCTTTCTAAATTATTGTTAAATTTTTTTATACACATGTTTAAATACTAAGTGATAAACTTACACATATATAGATTTTTTTTAATAGATGAATACATGTAAATTTACATATATAAATTAATTTTTTATGTTGAATTCTAATAATAAAGATAGTAAAAATAAAAAATAAAAAATAAAGTTTTTAAATGATTTTTTGACGAGTTTCACGAGTTGTCAAAATATTTAAAAGTTCTCAAAAGATCAATTCTCTATATATAATTTTCTAATGTTTTTAAGGCTTAAAAATTAATGTATCTAGTATCTTCAAATTTAATAATTTAATTTTTTTGAAAATATTATTTATAACACTATAGACTTTTTTAAAATTTGAGAAATCTAACTAGTAACATCACAACTCACAATGGTCATATCAGATATTCCAAATTATTTTTTTTTATCATAAAAATGATAATTTATCATAGAATGTAAAAAATTTAATCTAATGTATAGTCCCATAGCTAAAAACAAAACTGGCATTCTATCAACCGCATTCTTTTTTAAATTTACGATAACTCTATTAGATAGTGGTGTTAATATTAGAGTGGGGGAATTAACCCAACGTCTAATTGAAATAATACAATTTTTCATGAAACAATATGTTAGTTGAAGGTAAAATTGTTGACAGTATATGGTTATATCAACAAAAAGTGTATAATCATGAAAACCTTTCAACTGGACTCATGAATGATCTACAATACTAACTCAGTATACCGTTGATGGTCCAAGTTGATGTTTACTACTTATGGTACTTACTTACAAAGTAGTGTAATGGATTATGGAAAAACTATTATTCAAATGATAAAGCAATGTAGTACAACTATATATGCAGTGAATTAAATCAAGGAGACAATTTCATATATACCCCTACAAACTCGAAAAATATCATATATATATACAATAAAAACTAAAAATATCATATATACCCTTACAAACATGTAATAATATCATATATACCTATTTCATTAAAAATCATTTAAAATATGACCATTTTACCCTTATTTATCTAAACTTTAATATTTCATATTTACCGATTTTTAACATCGAAATTTCATATTTACACATTTCCAACTTTAGAATTTTATATTTAATCATAAAAAATCATTTTCTCAAAATACTATTTTAATTTTTCTCATTTTTTTAAAAATTTTTATCAATTTTCTTTTATAGCATTAGCGTTTTGTACCTTTTCGAATTCGATCCTTCTGAATCGATGCCTTCTGAATGGGTTTGGAAAATCACGATAGTCGTAATCAAGATTAGAAGAACGAGTGATCTTTTACGTATTGGATAAAACTAAAAATTAGGTTATAAAAAATCATTTAATAGATAAGGGTATAATGGTCATAAAGTAACAAATAATTTAAATTGGGTATATATGATATTTTTAGTTTTGGTTGGGTATATATGATATTTACCCATGTTTGTAAGGGTATATATGATATTATCCCTTAAATCAATTAGAGGAGCAATCTTTGGGATTGTCCTTGACCATAACCTATACCATTATTATTGATTACATTTACCAAATATACAAGCTAGAATTGTGGAGGAAATAATGGGAAAGAATAATTCAAGTTATTTAGAACTATCTTTAGTGATTTCCTTGATACGCTCCCTCAAGATGGACGGTCGTATGACAAGTCCAATCTTGGATATTAGTTGTTGGAATCGTAGCCGGAGGAAGGGTTTTGTAAAAGCATCGGCTAGCTGATCATCCCGGCGACATGTGTAACCCTGATAGATTTCTCATTAACCTTTTTACGGACAAAATGAAAGTCAAGGGCTAAATGTTTCATACGTGAGTGAAATATGGGTTTAGCAGCTTACTGAGTAGCACTCAAATTGTCACAAAAAATGGTTGGTGTTGTTGCCGATGAGAATCCTAATTCTTGGATCAAAGATTTGAGCCATAGAACTTTGGTGGTAGTAGATTCCACTGCACGAAACTCGGCCTCGGTGGAGGAACGAGCAAGGGTTGTTTGGCATTTTGAGCTCCATGCAATAGGATTTGTTCCAAGGTAGACAATGTAACATGTAGTGCTTCGGTAATTGTCCTTGTCTCCGGCCCAATCGGCGTCGGTAAAAGCATGTAGATGGAAATGCGATGCTTAACGCAATAGTAAACCGGTGTGAATTGAGTCATGTAGATATCGGAGAAGTCGTTTTAGTGCACTCCAATGTGCAGATGTTGGAGCATGCATGAACTGTGATAACTTGCTAACCGTAAAAGCAGCATCCGGTCTTGTTAGGGACAAGTATTGTAGAGCTCCAACAATGGCCCTGTAGTCCGTGGGGGATGGAAGAGGGGTACCTGCATGCACGGTTAGTGGTTCGGAACAAGTAATCGGTGTGGATGCCGGTTTGCTATCACTCATGTTGGCACGGTGTAGGAGATCATGTATGTATTTGGTTTGGGGCAGATTCAATGGTGGTGATGATTGGTTCAAGTGAGATGGTGTTGATAGGTGATGGGATTTGGATGGGAAGGGATGTGTGGGTGTGTTGACCGAGGTTGTGGAATTTGAGGGGGAGCTTGAAGATAAAGGTGGTATAGGGTCAGATGTGGATGAAGGTGTAGGAGCTGGTGGTGTAGTAGATTGATTAAGGGGCAACCATGTAGTTAGTTGAGGGGGTAAGGGGGTGATTTGTTTGGTGAGGCTTTCAAATGGGAACTCATGTTCAATGAAGGTTACATGTCTTGATGTGAATATTTTATTAGTGAGGGGTCTAGTGCATAGTAAGCACTTTGGGAAGGGGAATACCCTACGAATAGGCATGGTTTGGAGCGGCGTGGAGTTTATGTGGGGAGTAAGGACGGAGCCAAGGATAGCAAAGGCATCCGAAGCTTCGTAGTTTGTCATAATTTGGTTGTTTGTTAAAGAGATGGTAGTACGGAGAGGTGTTTTGGAGAGTTGGTGTGAGTAGACGGTTTATGAGGTAGGCGGCCATTGTGAGAGCAAGAGGCCAATAGTGTGTGGGCATTTTGGCATGTGTGAGGAGGGATAGACCGGTTTCAACGAGGTGCCTATGTCTACGTTCAGCATAACCGTTATGTTCGGGTGTATGGGGGGGGGGAGGTGAGGTGTGATATCCCTCGTGATTGTAGATGAGAAGAAAGTTTAATGTATTCTCCGCCATTGTGGGTGAATAGTTGCTTAATTGTGGTGTTAAAAAAAATTTCAACTAAATTTTGAAACCGGACGAAGGTAGAAAGTGTGTCGGATTTATTTTTGAGCGGGTATAGCCATGTGGTGCATGGAGGGATAAAGAATTTAGGTCGTTTGTCACATGGTGTGAAGCTCCACTGTCAAATAACCACTTTGAAGAATTGTCTTGTACCCCCATCATGTTGACCTGTGAGTATGATGTCAGTGACATCTTCTGGATCAGTCACTTTGCCGAGTATGGAGAGTTCATCAACAATGGTCTTCACATTTTGTGTAGGTGTTTTAGAGCATTGTTTCAAGCGATGCTGGAGTTGCTTGATGTGACCACGAGATGGGGAGGCGTAAGTGATGGCCAAGATGTTCCAGGCTTCAAGAGACCATTTTTGCGTTTGTGACTATAGGTATTATCTGCGGGGATAGGCTGCCGACCAGTGCACCGTATAATAGGCGATCTTGTCGGAACCAGTTTGGATAGTCTTCGTGTGGGGTGACGGTTCCGTTTGCAGCAGTAGTCGGTGTAGGGGGAGGGTGTGAGCCATCGATAAACTTGTGGAGATCGAGTCCATGGAGGAGGGCCTCGATTTGGGTTTTCCAACCAAGGTAATTAGTTGATGTTAGTTTGAGGGAGGTGGTGAGGCTGTTTGGGGTGGAATTGATGGTGAGGGGCTGATCATTTGTATTTGCATCTGTCATGTCATGGTGGGAATGGAGTGGAAGAAGATGGAATAATTATGAAATGAAAGAAACCTTTTCACTTGGTGGGTATTTGAAATGAGCAGATGGAATTTCGAGAATGGTTATTGAAAGGTGGAAAGGGAAAAGTCTTTTCACTTAGGCTCTGATACCATTACAAAGTAGTGTAATGGATTATGGAAAAGCTATTATTCAAATGATAAAGCAATGTAGTACAACTATATATACAATGAGTTAAATCAATTAGAGGAGCAATCTTTGGGATTGTCCTATTGATTACATTTACCAAATATTGGAGGAAATAATGGGAAAGAATAATTCAAGTTATTTTGAATTATCTTTAGTGATTTCCTTGATAGTTACCACTTATTACTGACATCACTAGTTACTAATACTCACAATTGTTGTTGCTAGCACAACTTGCTACTAATCATGTTTACCGGTAACGATCAGTTGCTACAGATCATCAGTCAGGAACTACCAATAATCAATTTCCAAACAAGTGGTGTTGTCACTTGGACCCTAAGGGACAGGGACCTTTCAACACACCCCATGTGTTGTCGTAGCCAAGACGACAACACTCCCTTAAATCCTCTAGGGTCCAGATCATAACACTCCTTTTTGTTCACACCATTTAACTTGTATTAATATTTATTATAATTATAATTTTAGTTACTTATGGATATTAAAAACTAAAGTTACTATTTTGTATAAGACTTTACAACTCAGAGCCACCAAACTAGAGCAGTAAGCACAACACCTACCTTTGGCCCCAGGTGACTACTGACTAGAAAACACCTAATAACAGGTGCTAAGCCGCCACAGAAGAATCATAAATCACCCAACAAATATAATACATTTTAAATTGCACAAAAACGTGTATAATATTAATAATAATAATACTTTTATTAAATCACACAACGTACCTTTCCGGCAACCGGAGCTAGCCTTATATCCATCACCAACAAAACCCTCCTTACACTCACACCGATAACCACCACCTCCATCCACCGGCGACACCACCTCCGTACAAACCGCATCATCAGAACACTCACACTTCCCTTTAACCCACCACCCTAACCTAACAACCTGAACATTCAACGACACCGCCGAGTTATCCCCAACTATCTTCACTACCATCCCCGAAAGCAGAAACCGACAACCCGTCTTCGTCACGTTATCATAATCAAGAAACATGCTCCTCCTATCATCGGAGTAACAACTCACGTTGCCGGAAACATTCCTCTCGCCGCCACAATCAATAACCTCAAGGTTAGGTTGGATCAACGTCTCCGGAACCGAACATGTTCGCACTTTTTCCGTACAGTTTTCCATCAGGATGGCGTTGTCCGACGTCGGAGCGTAGTTGTCGCCGTACAGACCGCGGAGGGCTTCGACGGCGCGTCCACACTTGGAGGGAACGCTGACTAGTAGCTCTTGTTGGTTGACTTTTCGTACGGAGAATTCGCCGATTGAAACGGTGCCGTTTGGGGTGCAGTTGAGGGGGATTTCGCAACCGGCGGAGAAGCCGAATGGGTATGGGATGTCGGGCGGCATGCTGCCCGGACATGTCCGGTCACAGGAGGGTTTATGAGATATGAAGGTAGGGAAAGTGGAAATTAAAAGTAGAATGAAAATCTTTAAATGTATCATAATTTGGAGAAGAATTGGTTGGAGATATGAAGAAAGATGAATGAAGGTTGAGAAGCTTGAGCACTTGAAATAAAGAATACGTATAAATATAATAGAAATATTGTATTATTGAAAATATTTTTCTATTTCAAACAAAAATGTGATTAAATTAGTTGTGAAATAGCAATAAACAATAATAGTTTGTTGTAAAGTTTATTTAAAAATGATTGAATATATATTATGATTAATTAAGGAAGTTATATATGTATGTGTGTATGTGAATATTATATGTATAAGTGTGTGTATATTAAATGTTTGCCCATTTTTTAATGATAATTTAGCAGTTGAAATCAAAGTTAAATAATTGCTATCAATAATTGAAAGGAATAATTAGAGTTTACGTACTTATATTTTCATGATTTTCATCATTACCCCCTTAAACTTATAGTAAAGAGATAATGATCCCAAAGAAGCAGTTAGGGTTAGGGTTAGGGTTAGGGTGGAGGGGTGTACTCGGTTGAATCCATATGAACCCTCTCTACCCTCCAATAATATTATGTTACATCATTTAAACATAATTCAACCCAATTAAACCTTAGTGGGATGCGACACTCCTAGTTAAACCCATAACTACTCAAAATATTATAATTAAATAAACATATAATGATATGAATAAAGATGCATGAATGTAAGATTATGTATAATTTATTTAAATTAGAATATTTATTTCTTTAGGTTTTTTCAATTAATCCTTTTTTAGTTTATCATTATCTTTAGGTTGATAGAAACTACTATAAATATTAGGGTTTAGTGAATATTTATTATTAGTTTTTGATTACATTTGAATATATAAGAAATTTGTTCTTGAACCTTTTGGTTCCTTTTGAAACTTTAATTAACTAGTCGTTCTTGAGTCATTTGATTGCTTCCGTAACTGCATCATTTGGTATCAGAGCTCTTGGTTTGTCAAATGGCTCAACGTGATAACGATTACTCATGTCAGTAGAGTAGCCGACCTAGGCAACGATAGAGATAGTCCTGACTCATGTGCTCGTGGAGAAAACCGACTTTCTACTTGTAACATCCCAAAGTTCAAGGAAATAAGAGTCCAGGGGCCAGTGTGTAAATAGCCCGAAGTTAAAGGACTGAAAATAAAGAAAATATGACAAACGAGCCGGTAGCGGATCGCTACCAGGTTACATAACGGTCCGCTGCGAGTGGGTTAAGGAAACAGGGAGAAAACGACACCAGGCAGGTAAAGGTCCGCTAGCTGCAATTTGGCTCGGACAGTAAGAGGGTGACACGTGTAAGCTGACTAGCCAAAAAGGATTGGGTAGCGGACCTCTACCCAAGGAGTAAAGGTCCGCTACGTGTGCAACAAGTTGGATGGCTGGCAAGAGGCGGTAGCGGACCGCTACCGCCCAGCTTAGCGGTCCACTACGGGTCGAGTTCCAGCCCTATAAATAGATGAGTTTGCCGTTCAAAATGAGAACAACATCACCACCAACACACACACACACACTCACGGATATCGATGAGCCTCGAAGAATAGTTACGAGCGCGGTGATTACGAGTGTGGTTCAAGTTCAGAAAAACAAGGAACAAACTTAGGAACTACCTGAGAATAATGTAAGTACACTCGACCCGTACTCTAGACACAAATACGTGAATTATGTGTTTAAAATGATACGTGATTTGTGATATGTGTTATATGATATGACGAGAGTATGGAGTAATGACGGATTAGTCTAAACACTAAACGAGAATAATGTAGTAGTCACGACGTATCCAAGGGGTGGTGGATACGCCACTGGTACTTCCTATATATAAACTTCTTGGTACTTCGTGGTGAAACCATTATGAATGTTTAGGCGTATAGACTAATAAAGAGTAAACAAATATAGTAAACGTATGCGGGAAGATCCAACCGGTATGTAGTTATCTGACAAACGGAATGTCCTATCTAAGGAAAGAGTGGTATATAAATTTCTCCTAGACCCGTCACTCTTTCCTGGGGATATCTCTGTTGGAGGTACTGCTCTGGAAGGAAAATCACCCCAATTTATAATATATGATGAATACGAATATGAGATGAAAGTATACCATGCATAATAAATATGAATATGTGATGAAGATGAATATGTGAATGCATGATGATACGTACAAATATGAATGAGTATGAAGGAATGAGTCTAAACTATAAAATGGAATAACGGAGTACTCATGAGGTGTTAGAGGGGTGGTGGATACGCCGCTGGTACTTCCTATATATAAACCCTTCTAGTACATTGTGGAGAAACCGTTAAGAAGTTTTAAGGTGAGGACTGATTGATGAGTAAATCAAGCATATACATGAAATGAAAACAAATGCTTGATACATTTGGGAGGCTGTGAGTCAAAGATACTCAAAGTCCTAAATAAAATGAGATATCCGGCCTGTAAGGTGGATCTCAATAAAGAAAAGAAAAGAAAAAAAAAGAAACTCTAGGCCTACGGGGCTGAAAGAGTAAAAGGATCCAAACCTACGGGTCTGAGGAATGAATGAGTATTCGTGACAAATGCAAGGGGTCTATACTGACGAGTATAAGAACCTTGCCAATACTCGGACCGAAGGTACGACCTAAGATGGTTGCGAGGGGGTTAGCACACCCATAAAATATATGAAAAGCGTGATCGGAGGTACGTCCGGATATGGTCACGTGGGCGCCGAGAGCCCGAGAAAACTTGAACAATAAGAACCTAAATGGTTCATAATAAAATGAACGATGTAGTATACTTACTTAGCGTAAGCTAATTCAAAAATGTTTTCAAACACTGCAGGAAAGAAGCACATGGGATAAAGATTCATGAGGACAGAGCAATCGGAGTTAGAGATCCCTATGTAATATGTTGTAATCATATTATCTTTTGTAAAAACAATATTATTATAAATTAAAAGTTACCTTAGCCGTTATGGCAAGGTTTTTATCGATCTAGAACATGTTTTCCGCATTAAACTCTGATAAAAAAAAAATAAGTAGGGTGTTTCACTACTGCAGAATCGCCGATCGAGTCAGTGGAAGAGTTGGTGCCGACCCACGAGATTATGAGATCAAAAGCCTCTTGCGACGATTCTGCGATCTTGAAACGCAAAAGGAGATCATACGGCTCCGATAACGAGAAAAATAAACTTTCGTGTGACCAAATGTTAGACAATAGACACACTTAAAATTATAAACTTTTTTGTTGTTATAAATAACCATTAACCACATCAATAATCACTTTGATTTTTTTTTGTTAGTGTGACTAAATGATAGCAAACGTCATGAAAAAAAAACAATTATGTGTGACCAAATGTTAGATGATCGCAGTGTCAAGGTCAATAAAAAACACTTATAAAAACTACTATTTATCTACCTTGGACTGTAGACAGGGAGGTAGGTTTGTCGAATTCACAGAGAATCAGTGAAAAGTTAAATTGCTTAGATTAGTAAATTGTAATTAACACACAGATCAAATAAAGATGTAACTTCCTCCAAATTTCAGGTTCTAGGTTTATGTAAAACTCAGTTGTTCAATGGACACCACATAGACATAGTGTTGGAAAATCAGTTGAAACAGTAATTGAAGACATATTCTTTGTCAGAAAACCTATGCAACTAGTTTCGTCACAAACCAGTATAATCCAATTATCCAATTTATAAATACCAATTTACCCACTTTAGTCGCCCAACCCTGCTTCTAAGTTTTTTCATCAACCGAATACGGATTGTAAAACAGAAAACTCAAATCACAATAATAAACTGTTTAATTCAATCAATATATCAATCTACCCAGTTATTGTCAGAAACTAAATAGACCCAATATTATAAACAACTGAACAAAACAAAGAACCTATACGAACCAGCCACCGGGAGAAAACCACACGTGAATTAACCAACCATAATAACAAAGAACTCAAATACTCTTTTTTTATGATTTGATTTGCGAGCCAAACATCAAATAGTAACCAGAAAATCGTTTTCCTTCCGTTTCTTTGTCACCAAAAATTCCAGCCGTCAAAAGCAACAACAGGCGTTGCGCCTAGGTTTGTGGGCGTAAAGCTCCCAGCTCCCTTTTTTCCTTGCGTGACCTCCTCTAATTTATTCGTTTCTCCTTTGCTTTCACGATCTCCTCATGTCAGCCCAAGCCCACGTGTTTACTCCATTTTCTTTTGGCCCAACTTTTATTTTTGTTGAAACACCATAATTATTTCCACACCTTATCCAATTTATTCAAGTTTAACACATGCATGCTATACATGCATACATAAAGAAACTCAACACCTTAAATTACATTACACCATTTTCACATGCATGTATCACAACACCATACACCATATATGCAAGCATATGCCATTCATACTTTTGAATCACACCTTCACAAAAACGGACTCCATTCAACTCTTGGTTCTTAATTAACCACAAACTGAGTACGTGTTCTAGGCTCGGTTTTTTACGTATTTTCCATTGTAACCTGAAACATAAAACAAACTCAAAGTAAAATGTTTCACACATAATTAGGGTTAAAAACATATGATTATATCCAATTAGCACGAGTTTATCAAAAGCCTCTTGCAACGAGTCTGCGATCTTGAAACGCAAAAGGAGATCATACGGCTCCGACAACGAGAAAAATAAACTTTCGTGTGACGAAAAGTTAGACAATAGCCGCACTTAAAATTACAAACTTTCTTGTGGCTATAAATAACCATTTTTTAAAGATTTTAAGTTATTCGAAGCTAATTTGCAAACTTGGTTAGTAATTTTTCTACAAATTAGGTTTAGATGTATGTTTGTATGTATATGTTTGTGTTTATTTGTATGTATGTATGTATATATGGTTTAGATGTATGATTTTATAAATATTTATGATGAAATTAGGGCATTTATACATATTTATTTGATGAAATTAGGTTTAGATGTGAATGTTTTTTTTGTATATGTGTATATATATATATATATATATGTGTGTGTGTGTATGTGTATGTACTTATATGTTTGTTTGTATTTGTGTATGTGTATGTATGTTTGTATGTATGTTTATTTATGGAATTGTGTATGTAATTTGGGAATTTGGGAATTTATATATGTATGTTTGTATATAATATGTATGTATATATGTGTATGTGTGTTTGTATGTATTTGTATTATGTTTATGTATGGAATTGTGTTTATGTATGGAATTGTGTTTATGTATGTAATTTGGGAATTTAAGCATTTATATATGTATGTTTGTATATAATATGTATGTATATATGTGTATGTGTGTTTGTATGTATTTGTATTTTGTTTATGTATGGAATTGTGTTTGTGTTTGTGTATGTAATCAATTTAGGCATTTATATATGTATGTTTGTATATAGTATGTATGTATGTATGTGTGTTTGTATGTATTTTTATGTATGGAATTGTGTTTATGTATGTAATTTGGGAATTTGGGCATTTGTTTATGTATGTTTGTAAAGGCAATGTATGTATATACGTGTATGTATGTTTGTATGTATTTTTATGTATGTAATTGTGTTTGTGTATGTAATTTTAGAATTTGGGCATTTATTTATGTGTGTTTATATATAATATGGATGTATATGTGTATGTATGTTTGTATGTATGATTATGTAAATGTATGGTTTGCAAACCGATTTTTCTTCATGGTTAAAATATGAAGCAAATGTATTTTCATCTTCATCTTCTACACCCGATAATAAAGAATTAAGGGCATTGGCACATGGTCCCTTGTACGCATATTCTAGTGTTGTTAATGAGATAGATATATTGCACGACACGAGATGTAAAAGAATACTATCATAATTGACATCGGCACAAGAGGTAAAAGATTAATTAAGCAAAACAATACTATCATAATTGACATCGGCCGTGAATGGTTGTTGAGGACGTTCACCATCAGAAGCTTTGGGATCGTCCTAGTGTTGTTAATGAGAGAGATATATTGCACGACACTCAATCAAATGATTACACTTCGGTTGTCGACACCGGATGCGAAGGTGGTGAATCAAGTCATGTTGCCCCGATTCCCCATGCATATAGTCAATCTATTACACGGGAAACTCAATCATTTTTTGGTAACTTGGTTGTCGACTTAGGCTACTTGCCCATGCGTACAACTTTAAATGAGGGTGGTGACCCAAGTCATGTTGCCCCGATTGATCTCGATGAAAGTTTTATTAATGATGATGTAAAAGATGAAGAAGATGCATACAATTCAGAAGAAAGAAGATGAAATAAATGACGATGAAGAAGAAGAAGATGATGATGTTGACACACGTTATTGTAGTGATGATTCTGATTGAATGTATGTTAAAAATGTAGTATTAGTGTTTAATAGATGTCTTTATATTTATCTTTGTTAATTATTAATTATTTTTGCTTACTAATTATTTTTGTTGTAGAAATAATGGCAACGACGGCGCAATCACACGGTGGTGATGGTGGAGACGGTGGATATGGGGGTCCGTATAACTTAGACTCGGGTTGTGCGAGTGGTAAGTTACTTGTTAGTGTTTAACAGATGTCTTTATAATTGCCTAACTTTCATGTGTCAATGTAGGTAGTGCCTCTCAAAAAGGTGTTCTAAAGGCAAAAACCTCAAATTATATAAGAAATTTGAGGAAAATGGGAGGAAGTCTCTTCCCATTGATGTTGAATTTCATGGCGGTGGGTACAAGTTCGTGGGTCCGAAAGCTTCTGATTTTATCCGTGCTATCTCTTTGGAGGTTAAAAAGGTTGTTCCGCCATATTATCTTAACTGGGCCAAGGTTCCAAATGAGAAGAAACAGCCAGTATATCCCACTCTACTAGTAAGTATAGATGTTTTATAATTATTTACAATTTCATACCTATTAGATTTTTTCTAATTACTTTCCATTTGTAAGATTATTTTAATCTGGACACCTGGAGAAAACACTAACAAGTGGCGAGGCGTTGAACTCGGAATCACCGCCGAGTGTCAGAGGGCTTATAAAGACCGCAAGGGAGAGTTGAAAGTTCATTTCGACAAGAATGGGGGATAAGATGATGTGGAGGCGGCGAGGAGTAATCCACCACAAGATGTTGATCAAGAAACTTGGGATATTTTGATTACTCAGCTATTTTTAAGTGCGAGCTATAGAAACCGCTCGGAGAAGAACAAACAAAACCAAGCACAACAACGCTACCCAAGTTTTCATGGCAGCAAATCATATGCCCAACGCCAACACATGGAGGTATGAAATACAGTTGTTATTATTATATAAACATACTTATTAATTCTTAGTGATATTATTTTTGTTTTTCACAGGGGACCGACCCTATTGACGTATTAAGATCGACCCATTTTAAAGAATGGACAGGATGGGCCAATGGTTTTGCATCAATAGATTATGTAAGTAAAATGATTTTGTTGTTAGAACATCCAAGTTTGACTTTAAACGGGTCAAAATGACTCAAACACACTTTAATAGACTTAAAACATCCAACTTTAAGTTAAACGGGTCAAAATGACCCAAACACACTTTAATATACTTGGAACATCAAACTGTAACTTTAAACGGGTCAAAATGACCCAAACACAATTTAATAGACTTAGAACATCCAACTCGAGGCCAATTGTTGAATATGTTTGCTAGTATTATTAGTATTTGTTTTTATTAGTGTTGGTTGATTGGAATTTGTGAATTTGGGTCGTCTATGACTTATAGTTTAAAAGATTGGTTATCCATTTTACAGCAGTTATGCTATCGAATTTTAGTAAAATAGTCAAGTGATTGTTTAATGCAAGACCGAAACCAAGAAGAGTATACAAGATCATCTACTGAGTCTGGTGGTGACTCATCCGCTGTTGATGAGTTTGCATGCATGGAGCGTACATTGGGTCATCGGCGTGTCCATATCCGGGGTGTTAGTTGTGTGGTGAGTAATCCCACACCGGATGTGTTCGGTACTCCCCCTCCACAACCACATTGGCAAGACATTGATCAACGTGTGGCTAGTCTTCAACAACAATTCCAAGAACAACAACAACAACGCGAAGCCCAACGAGAGGAAGAATAGCGATTGCAAAATCAACACCTAGAGGAAGAACGTCGTGTGCATAATCAACAAATGCTTGAAATACAACGACAAATGGATCAAATGCGTCGAATTTGGGAGTGCCGAACTAGTAGCGATGATAACTAGCTTGGAGTTGTTGAGCCTTTGTTGTTGGTGTGGTGTTTGGCTTGAACAATTTGCATATTTGTATGTTTTGAATGTTCGATTTGTCGGACAAGTTTGTGGGTCGAACAATTTGTATGTTTGTTTTATGTTTCGGATATTAGTTTTTATTGGATTTGAATGTTTGAATGATTTATATTTAATTATTTGCAGGTTTTTGTTTTTAGAAATTTAATATTTCTGGAAAAATATTAAAAAAAAACAGAAAGGCCTTTTTTAAAAATTATTAAAAAAAATTAAAAATCCCTATACCGACGACATATCGTCCGTATAGGTTGACCCTATGCCGACGACAAGTCGTCCGTACAGGGCTTGACTCTATACCGACGACATGTCGTCGGTATAAGTTTTATTTTTGAATTATTTAAATAGACCCTATACCGACGACTTGTTGTCGGTATAGGCTGACCTATACCGACGATAATCTTGGCTATTGGTACGAGGCAATACCGACGACATCTATACCGACGACATGTCGTAGGTATAATCTATCCCCACGACAAGTCGTCGCTATAGGGTCAAAAAAAATCGTCGGGATAGGGTGATACTGTTGTAGTGAAGTAAAAGATTTTAGCCACCCTTACAATAAATTCATGTGACTATATAATATAAATAGTCACACTTACAATAAATTTATGTGGCCGTTACCATTTAGAAACATTTACTGGGACAAAATGTTTTATCACAACAACATTTTTGCCAAGGTTTTATTAAATAAGTGTGGCTAAAACAAACTTTTTAGTAAATTCATTTTGCTTTTACGACCCGTTAGCCACACTAAAAGTAAAGTCTTGTGGCCGTTGCTACCCTTTAGCCACACTTAATGGAGGGAGTGTTTGATTTCAGTAAGAAATGTTGATACCCTTTAGCCACACTTTTAAGCTGCTACGGCCACTAAAAAGCGTGTGTGGCCGTATATACCTACGATGACTCGAGCTTTGGTCACACTTGTGTGATGAAAGGCTTACGAACATCAATTGTGAAATAAACCACCAAATTCAACAAAAACCAAAGTCCTCACATTTGTCTTCGAAAACCAAAAGCACCAGTGACAAAAGAGAGCACCAATTGCATAATTATCTTGTAGAATGAGACCTGCTCCCAAGGCTGCTTCAATTAAAATGGATTAGGAGACATGATTCCTTGGTAATCAATCTCACAACACTTAAAAGCCCTTGGAATGTTGGAAATAATCTTGATCGGGTTATTGGTTTGGGTCGATTCAAGTCGGGTCAACGGGTACGGGTAATCGAGCCTAATTTGTGGGTTTTATTTAGATGGGCCAATTCATTAGAACGTTAATTTGACACATGTTTTACGTGTTTTAATTGGGTCAAGAAGAAAGTCAAGTCTTCCTTTTTAGTAGCAGATTTTAGAGTAATTAGGTATTTATCTTTTTCTTGTTTAGTACGTGAGTCTCATGCATGTATTTGGCTATTTTAAAGAGCCCAACAGCAGGTTGAATGATGCATGCAGTGAAAACATTCGAAACATAAAAATCACTCTTGAGTTCTTATTAATTTTCTGTTTTGATAGCAACATAAGAGGGGCCTGAACCAACATTTGGTATCAGAACCAGGTTCGGGTGATGACGGTAAGCCGGTTTGAGAGTCGGTTTTAAGTAAGAGAAAACCCTTGGCTGTGGGGCTATAGAAGAAGCAGAAACAAGTCACAGGGAAGTAGAGAAAAAAAAAGAATGATAAAAAGATAGAGAGAATGGCAGGGAAGTAGAGAACGAGTGGAGCAAGAAGATCGGTGCAGTCCACCAGCGGGTGTGAATTATTTGAACCAAGAAGATGAAGAGGATAAGGTTCTACGTGAATTATTTGAGAAGGCAGAAGGATGTTTGGCTATTGTGTTTGAAAAGTCCAATAAACCAAAACAATTTATTTGTGGAGGTTTTTTGAGTTCTGAAAAAGAAAAAAGAGCATGTGGGTAAAGAGAAAGGGTTGATTGCAACCCATGCAGCAAGATTGGTTCCGTTTGGTGATCAGAAGAAGGAAAGCAGGAAGAGGAAGACCAATCTGTGATCGAGTGAAGACCGGCTGCTACAGCAGCGAAGACCGAAGAAAGAGAAGAAAGACCGCTACCGGAAAGCGAATTCCGGTGGGAGACAGAGAAGACCGATAGAAAGCAGACCAGAATCAGACCGAAACGAAGAAAGAAAGAAAGAAAGAGAGAAGAGGCGCCACAAGAAAGAAGAAAGTAGGAAAGAGGTCGGCGTCGCTTAACAAGAAAGAAAGACCTCGCAAGAAAGAAAGAAAGAGACCGGTACAGTAAGAAAGAAAGAGAAAGCATCGGCTAGAAAGAAGAAAGTATGAGCGTCGATTAGAAAGAAAGAATGAAATCCACAACCTGAAGAAAGAAAGAAAACAGAAAGCTAGCAAAAGACCGGACCCGTGTGGTTCGTACAAAGATCGAATCTTTAGGATTCGTTTATTAAGAAAAGCAGGAGTTGAACCACTCTTTTTTGGGAAGGATCCGGGTAATTCCTTTTTTTAAATAAAAAAGATGATTACAATAAAGTGGTCGGTAAACAGGCAACAAGCTGCGCCGCAACCCCCTTTTGGATAGCAAGACCGATCCTACTAAACACGAAGTTTTGAGTCTTAGGGGCCGAAATATTACTGTGCACGACCCGCTGAATTCTATTAAGAAATTCCACTGCCTCCGGGCCAGGAAACCAAATGTATCAAAAACAAAAGGGATAAACACGTGTTGATTCTCTAAACAAGCTTTCTCGTGTTTAGCAACTTTGCCTGATTCCGCCTTCAACGCAGCCTGGCCCGCTACAAACGAGTGGTTCGTAGCAAGAAACGAGCAAGTAACAATAACGAAGATCAAGATTAGGGGGGTGAATGTTGGAAATAATCTTGATCGGGTTATTGGTTTGGGTCGATTCAAGTCGGGTCAACGGGTACGGGTCATCGAGCCTAATTTGTGGGTTTTATTTAGATGGGTCAATTCATTAGAAATTAATTTGACACATGTATTATATGTATTAATTGGGTCAAGAAAAAAGTCAAGTCTTCCTTTTTAGTAGCAGATTTTAGAGTAATTAGGTATTTATTTTTTTCTTGTTTAGTACATGAGTCTCATGCATGTATTTGGCTATTTAAAGAGCCCAACAACAGGTTGAATGAAATATGTAGCGAAAACATTAGAAACATAAAAATCACTCTTGAGTTCTTATTAATTTTCTGTTTTAATAGCAACATAAGAGGGCCTGAACCAACAGTTTAATCGTTATTGGTTAAACTAGTTTGTGGAAGATTGTTTTAAAATATTGCAACGTGTATAAAAAAAGTGTCGCGCCTGCCAACTTTATATCTCACCACACGTTATAAAGAAAATAATCAATGCAGTGAGTGGAAAATAATCAAATAGATAAGTAAATTTCTTCCACACGTTAGGACACTACCGTATCTGGAAAAAGTCAATGGTTGACTTACTGACTTGGTGAATAAAGTTGCACATGAAAGGCCAAAGAGGTTGTGTCATAGTTGTTGAGGTAAGGCCTGAAATCCGGGTCCCTGTCACCATCATTAATTTCTGCGGTATGCAAATGAGGCCTAACTCTCAGGCTGATGGACCAGGGTTTTACCCACGCCGATCTAGGATTCGAGCCTCTGCTCTCCCTTAAGCCCGGAAGGGGCCGTATTGGGTGGGGTTTTTCCTTGAAATCTCTAACTCTGACGCCAAGTGGGCCCGGTTAAGACAACATATTGGACGAAGTTGGATGAGTCTCTCCCATGTAACGGGGGGTGTGACGTCTGTAAATGTATTGGACATAGAACAAACATAAGTAATATAACAAACACACATAGAATAAACACAAAAAAAAACAAAAAAAATCAAACACACAACAAAAAAAAAAAAAATCACAAGTCCAAACATGATTGAACCCTTAGGCGAACTTACTATGTTCGCTTAGTGTTGCAAGAGGCGAACATAATAAGTTCTCCTGTCGATACAAATTCATCACAGATTTCCCAACTTGTTCAAATCGACTAATTAAAGCAAACCAAATCCACCACAAGTATCGACACAAAACAACGAAGCATAACAGATCATCAATTTTAACGTTGTAAC
Organism: Smallanthus sonchifolius; assembly: GCA_023525975.1. NCBI lineage: Eukaryota > Viridiplantae > Streptophyta > Magnoliopsida > Asterales > Asteraceae > Smallanthus > Smallanthus sonchifolius. The sequence continues at coordinate 72,768,647 of CM042034.1, forward strand.
ACGAATTTAAAACTTTTTTACCAAAAACCAGATGAACAGTCACGACATTATGAATATAGGTATAAAAAGTCCAATTCCGGATGATTTAACGAATAAAACTTAATGAAATTACCTTAGTCTTAGAGTCTTTAACATGTAATTGATAGAATTGTTAGAAACAGTTAAAGGGGAGTATGTTAGGACATGTTTTGTAACTGTTGATAATAATATTGTTTAAGTTCATAGAGAGGCAAACTTAACAAGTTCGCCTAAGCATCTTTAGGAGCGAACTTGTTAAGTTCGTCTAAGGTGCTGTATGTTCCTATAAATAGGTGTTTACAAGTCTTAGTGTAAAGACTTGGAAAACTTCAGAGAGATATCAGACCTGATAATCTGAGAGAGATTGTAATCAGTGTCTGATAAGAAAATACAGCAAGAAGATTATTTACATTGTTATCGTTTCTGTCATCTTGTGTACACATTCATTGATACGGTTGGATTCCGCACTTTGTGTTATTGATACGTCACATCACGATATCGATCTATAGAGGAGTAATATGGACCCACGATACCGAAAATGGAGTGAAGTTTATTATTTTGATACAGATGGGCGACCCATGACTACCATGGCTTGGGTCCCAATTTAAAATTAATGTTTCTTGTTAAATGTGCAGGATTAACCAAGAGGGACTATTAATTATACTTGGTTTGTTTATAGTGGTTGTTCATAGCATATGACAGGGATTGACATCTGCAAGAGCAATGAGTCGTTACAGAAATTGGTAAATCTATTTGATTCAACGACTTGATGCTCAGGGGGAGAATATGTCACACACAATGTTATTTTGAAAAAGATTAAAAAGTCCAAATGATAACCTGAAACTTAGGATGACAATGGTGAGCATAAAGTCGTTGATGCAATCATTTGACTAGTTGAGGGGGAGTCTACAGGACAGGGGGAGTACAAAATTGTGTTGGTGACAAAGGAAAAGGCATTTGATTACCTCGGTTTGAGTTTTTGATTGATTGAATTGCTTAATCCCAAGTAATGAAGTAAAATATTTTTTTTTAAATGTTTTCGTGGAATATTTTATTTTCTTTTGTTTTACATTCTTTCATAAAGATTTTGAAAAAGCCAAACAAATTGAAAAAGATAAAATCGACATTACTTGAAGTTAAAGAAGAGATGATAGTACATCAGTAGATGTTCTTTCACACATGACCTTAGATTGACTGGTTGGTGCTTTATGTTAATATATCTGAATTATATGTTTTGATCTAAACTTCAGAGACTGCACAAATAGGAAATGATAGTGTTGTGTATACATATAATTTGAATTGTCAGTAGACTAAAAGCGTCACTGAACCATTAATAGTGTGAAAACATAATTGCATATGTTACAAATGTGATTTGAACCCATTTTATACCTGTGTGTGTGTTAAAAGATCACTATCAGATAAATAATATTAGCTTTTAATAAAGATTGTCCTATGAGATCAGTTTCGGGTTATGTCCTCAGCACTATTCATTCGGTTTGCTTCAGTGCCCATGTCTCGAAAAGCATGCAATTTGAAGTATAATCAAGATATGTACTTGACAACATCTGTCAAACATATACTGGTCCTTGGATCATATTGATACTTCATCTTTACTGATTCCATTGAATTCATAATCCAGATAACAGTTAGATCCACGTACCTGAATCTTATGATTCCACATATATAATCCAAAACATTGAATCATTCGATTCTGAATCTCATTGATTCTTATACAATCCAATTTGGATTATGCTATTCATGTGCTAAGTGATGTCTCCTCATTCTGGAAATTCGGATAATCTTTAGTAAAATCTCATATGTCTTGAACATAGTGCATTTTACATTATGTTGGCATACTAGTGGGGTACACGTTGTATTTCTTACTTAAATGGTACCTTAACTCCCAAGAAAGTGGGAATGAGATGATTTAGTTTTAAATCTTATAATATTGACAATTTGAGTTTGTGTGTCATATCCTTATCCTATATATTTGAATGTTTATCGCGTATCATAACATGCAATATGAAAGTCTTGAAAAAGATAGATTGTGATAATCTTAAAAGATATTGGTTTGATTGGTCAAGAGTTGACAGAATGTCATAGGATACCATTTGATATTATACGGATTTTATATCCAAGATGTGTGATTGATATATCATATATACTGATATGATCTTCTTACTCGTGATGTTCGACCAAAAAGATGTGATTTTGTATTTTACATTTTAGTTTGTACAAAGAAAAACCAAAAAGATTTTGTGTTTCTTATATTTGAAAAATCAAAAAGATTTTATTTTTTCAGCGTCCATGGAAATCTTAGTTGTTGGTTATTCTTAGTTGTTCTCCTTGCAAAATCTGAATATTTGCAGACAAAAGTTGACAAGGGGTCCTTCTCCCGAGTTTTTTTCTAGATAGAAAGAGAAAGTGTGCAGATGAACAAGACGAATACTACAATATTTTTGATGATATTTGAAGATGGATGCCAATCTTCTGAAGCTGTTGTCAAGGGGGAGTCTGTTGGAGCATATTCTGGTGACAACGAGTTTGAAGATATTATGTCTTAGTCTTTAAGTCTTTGACTTGTAATTGATAGAATTATTAGCAATAGTTAAAGGGGAGTATGTTAGGACATGTTTTGTAACTGTTGATAACAATATTGTTTAAGTTCATAGAGAGTCGAACTTAACAAGTTCGCCTAAGCATCTTTAGGAGCGAACTTGTTAAGTTCGCCTAAGGTGTTGTGTGTTCCTATAAATAGGTGTTTACAAGTCTTAGTGTAAAGACTTGGAAAACTTCAGAGAGAGATCAGACCTGAGAATCTGAGAGAGAGAGATTGTAATCAGTGTCTGATAAGGAAATACAATGAGAAGATTATTTACATTGTTATCATTTATGTCATCTTGTGTACACATTCATTGATACGGTTGGATTCCGCACTCTGTGTCATTGATACGTCACGTCACGAGATCGATCTATAGAGGAGTCATGTGGACCTACAATGACACGCAAACGGGATTGTGAAGGATGAGGTCCTACGGGAAGTCACCAAAGGTGACATTTATTTAACAGGTTAATGATGAGCTCGCGGTGTGTTGAACGCCCTGACGAGGGTGCAGTGATAACGTTTGTGATTGCATTCGTATATATGAGTTAATTTGCATGCTAGTAATGAGTTATATTTATTGTGTGCGAGATAGTGTTAATGTGATGTATTGATGATAGTAATGTGACATGTAGAGATAGACTGACCGTTGAGTCAGGACTTGTGGCGTGACGTGTATAAAAGTCGTGTTAGTTAATTGTGAGGCCGGTTGTGTTAATGTCTAGGGTAGGTTGTGTTAACCCATAGTCTACTTAATGCGTATTCTTGGGTATGAGTTGTTAGCATAATACGTTGAGTCTATGTCGATGTGATTGTAAGGTTATTATTATTATTATTGGTAGTACGGGTTGAGTCCCGGGTGATGAACGGTTAAGGAATGCCGTGGGATGTTAGGGGGTTAACTATTCGTTAATAAATCATAAAACTATTTTGTAAGGACCGAAGGGTCCGGAGTGGATTAAGCTAATGAATGTAACGTGATGGTTTTCATTCAATCTAAACTATTAGAACTCACTCAGCGTAGCTAACTTTGTGTGTACGTTATATTGTCTTGCAGGCAAGCGTAGGGTTGACGTATCTTGGCTCGGAAGCGGTGTTACTCGGATTGGTGTGCAGGCATTCGTGAGGTAAACTGAATAACGTCAACTAGTAATAAATGTGTTTTGAAAGACTTCCGCTGTATTTTGATTTACAATAAATGTGTTTTAAATGCGAATGACTCGTTATGAGAACCAACTGTAGGATGCCCGGGTTGGGGTTTTACACTAGAGTTGAGTGAACATTGTGAGTAGTGAGGAGTTATTGCATAATCAAAGTTCTAGTAGGCTTGTCATGGATTCCATCATCTTAAAACAGAAAAATACAAAAATAGAATAAGCAGCTTAAGATTTATCCCGGAGTTCCAACACTAGTTGAAATTCCATTACCCTTGTAAAGTTTTTAGTTATGGGTGTGATCATGCTTAAGTTTGCTTGAAGATAAGAAAAGTTTAAGTGTGGGGTGTTATGATATGCCATCATTTATACATATTTTACGTACATAATAATCCCACATTATGGTACTATTTGAATAATAATCATGCAATTATGCTTAAAACACTTATATTTTGTAATTGCAGATTATTCGGTGTTGAAAATATAAATCAAGCTAAATCCTATCAAAAACACCAAGAATTCAAGCTTCTAGAATATTCATTCCCGAGCATTGACCCTGAAAAAGTCAAAATTGGTCAACAAAAGTCAACAAGGCAGCTAAAAGACGAAACAGGGAAGCAGGAGGGGGATGCATGGCCGTGCATCCCAATGCACGGTCGTGCATTGTTGTCCCTTGCTTCCCACAGCCCAATACCGTGTCCTCTATACCCTATTTGATTCCTTAGGCCTTTTCACGACAGTGCAACCCATTGCACGGCCGTGCATTGCACATTTTGAGGCCTATAAATAAGAGGCTTGAGTTCTTCATTCCATACACCAATCCAAACCTAAAGAACACTCAAGAAGAGAGCATTTTTCGTAGTTAGAGTAGAGAGTAGAGAGGATCTTTCTCCTTGTTCCACAATACGGGAGCCTACGAAACTCATCATTACGCTAGTCGTTATGGCCATTCGTGGCAAAAACTTCTTTGTATTGCTAGGGTGAAGATAATGTTTGGTGCATGTTAATGTTTAACGTATTAATGAAGTGGTATGTTTATGTCTTTAACTAAATCATTCTCAAAAACCATCTTTTGATGGGCTTTTATTATTGTTTAAATCTGTCGTTAGATTTGTGAGTTTCTTGATTTTAAAGAGTAAGATCGTAAAACCCTTTTTAATCAAACTTCCTTTGAAACTCGTACGTCTTTATACGAGCAGAGATTGATAAGCCAATGCTTGGTCTATACTTCTAAGATCATACGTCTTTATACGAGATTATTATGCACCAAGAATTGGTGAACTCATGTTGGGAACAATATGTCTTTATACTTGGTCTCATTGTTACACCGCCTCCCGGTGAGCAAAATATAATCACCTATTTAACTTTAATATAAACCATTTTGAGTCCGATGTCTTAAACCAACCCGGAGATGACCATTCGATGGTTGAGGGTAAATGTTGTCTCTAACGCGAGGCACTACCACTTTTAAAGATTATAATTTTTGAATCAAATGTAGTAAGGACGGGGCTGATTTGAATTAGTAAACTTAACATTATCACGTACCAAACTGATTTGAATACCGAAGCAATACATTCCGTAATTTGATCGTTTTCGCCTTATTTAGTTTTCTGCTATTTACTATTCTGCTAGTTACATTTCTGTTACACTTCACCCACATTTTTACTTTTTTGTTATTTACTTTATCATCATTTACTTTTCTGCTTCACAAGCACACAAAACCCACTCACTAATTAATCTGGCTAAACGATAACAAAAGTTGAGTATTGGAACTCGGCAGTGTCTATTGGTTCGATACTTGGTTCTTACCTAACTATATTACGCTGCGATAGATGCACTTGCCTATTATGTGTGTTTTAAGTTAACGTAATTATCATTTTATAAATTTAAAACATGATCTTGTGAAATCACCCTAAAAATATATTTACTTATATTTTTATATACTTATCACACGCTATTACTATGCTCGCCAACATCCTTCACGGACTTTGTGGCATCGAAAGTAACCGACTCATCCCCCATACGAAGTGTGAGCTTTCTGTCAGAGACCTCGATCAATGCCTTGGTGGTGCGCAAGAACGGGCGCCCTAGGATGAGTGGGACTCGGTCATCCGCATCTATGTCTAAGATCACAAAATCCACGGGGAAGACAAATTTTCCTACTTTAACCAATAGATTTTCTCCAATTCCCCATGTATACTTGACTGAACGGTCAGCCAAGGATATGCTCATTCGCGTCGACTGTGGTTCATCCAGGTCTAGCTGCTTATATATGGAATATGGCATCAGATTGATGCTAGCACGTAGATCGGCCAACACATGGTGCAAGGGCAAACTGCATAGGAGACACGGGATCATGAAACGACCTGAATCTCCCAGTTTCTCTGGCAGCTTGTTCTGCACCACCGCAGAACATTGCTCACTATGTGAGATTTTAGAGACCTCATCTAGTCTCTTCTTGCTGGAAAGAAGGTCCTTAAGGAACTTGCTATACTTTGGCATATGCTGGAGGGTTTCTATGAAATGGAGATTGACCTTAAGCTGTTTGAAAATATTCAAGAAATGGTCGTATTCCCTACCGTGTTTATGTGATAACAAGCGAGCTGGGTAGGAAACACGTTTCAGATCAATTGTGGGGTCTTTATCTCAACCCCCTTCTTCTTCTCCTCTGGATTTTCGGCTGGCATCTCAACTACTACCTCCTCGTCCACCTGCTCCTTGGCCATCTTAGCATCGATATCAGTGAATCGAGCTCTCCAGTCAATCTTCTTGACCTCCTCAGGTGATGGAATGTGATGCTCAATGAAGTGGAAGCCATCCTCTACAACCTCTTTATCCTCCTCACTCCTAACTGACACGGCCATCACTGAAGCATGGGAACCTGAAGATGGACCTACCTGTCGATCCTTTAAACTCTTAGCGATGTCCTCTACCGTGCACTGCTGATCCTAGAATGCCGACTGCTGATTCTTCAATTGGGTGTCATGGCTAACTCCTCCTTCTCCTCCTCCCTATTGATGTTGGCGACCACTAAACCCAGGTGGGTTGTTTCCAGATCTCCATCCCGAGCCAAACGAATTGTTATAGTTATTGTACCCTCGGTTCTGGTTATGGTTGCCACCAAAGCACACCTACTCTTGATTATTTACGAGGCAATCTCGGGTGTCGTGTCCTCCCCTACACACTTCAGACCGTTGAGCACCGAGCTTCAACTTTTTGATATGTGTAGCCATTGCGACGAGTGCATCATCCACGCTAAAATCAAGAGTTACCTGATGCACACCTCTAGAAGATGAGGTGGATGCTCTAGCATGAGGAGTGGAAGTCCTAGTAGGTGCATAATGCTGTTGCTGTTTGGCTTGAGCAAAGCTCTCAAACATATCCTCACATTCAACGGGCTCGAGGCTCTCCATGATATGGCTTCCCGCAGCTGTATTGAACATCTGCTGCTTCTCGAAGGTAAGGCCATTATAGAATTTCTCCACTATTGCCTAGTCAGATAGACCATGTTGGAGACATCGGCTCAACAACATATTGAACCGCTCCCATGCCATGGGATAAGGCTCATCGGGATCCATCCGGAAGGAGTGGATTTGATCCCTTAGGAGAGCGGCCCTGGAAAGTGGATAGTACTTTTTATAGAAATTGGCTTGGAGATCCTCCCGGGTGGTAATATAGTTGTCTCAAGGGTGTCAAGCTAAGTAGATGCACGCCCAAAGAGCGAGAATGGGAAAAGACGCAAGTAGATTGCGTCCTTAGACACACCCGTGATATTGAAGGTATCACATATACGCACGAAGCGAGACAGGTGTCCGGGTGCATCCTCATCCTTGAGGCAATGAAATTGCATGGCATGAGTGATCTTACTCATGGCATGTGATGGGATCCACCAAGAATTTTTGTTCGGAATATTAGGGTGTGTGATCAAAGATCTCGCCTCGGTGACCCCATCACTGGCCCTGTAGTGTACTGTACGCCTCGCTGGTGGATCAGCGTCGCCCATTTTAGGAAATGGAACTGGGCTAGGATGTAACTGGGATTTGCACAACTCTTTCAAATGCTCCTGAAAGTCGCGGGTGCGCTCATGACACTCTCGTTCGGGCTCTAAGAAAGCTAAATAAGGTGGTGATCCTTGTGAACGAGTATTGTGCATAAACAGAAATACTCAAAGACATAAGGACTCGATTCTAATATAGACACAAGAAAACACAGAAGACAAGCACACAAGAAAGACTCAAATAAAATAAAATAAAAACCAAAAGAAATCAAACAAAGAACTAATCAGATTTAATATTGCTATTGCCAAGTGTCCCCGACAACGACGCCAAAAACTTGATTTCGTCCCGACGGTCTATATAAAAACTAACAAAACCTTACCTAGACTCTTAAGTAATAAGAGAAATACCTAAGAACTAAACCGCACTCACAGGCAAGTGTACTTGTCGAGTGTAGCACAGCTTAACGGTAAACCGGATTATCGAACCCTAGAGACACTATATAAGAAAACTAGACTCTGACTCGGACTAAAGATTGATTCGGTTTGGGGGGTTAACCATACTACTAATTAACTAATGAATGCAGAAAACTATGAACGACTCAGACTGTTAACGACGTAAAATCAAGAATGGGAAGAATACCACATATGTTGGAATCCTACTTGTAAAGCACAACTTATACCGGTTCTAGAAAATATGATGGATCTGAGTTTCTAAGAGTGAAAGTCTGGTGGATCCCTATTCACTCTCAGGGTGTCACCAACTAAGGAACCTAAAGCGTACTAACTCACCAGATTCTCCAATTATGACAACGTACCCTAAAGACAGATCACCTTTCTGTCTCACTATCCACGATACATTCAAGGAATGCATGGGGTAATCTTAGGATAAGAACTATGATTTGAACTAGCAACAATCACTAGACACCTAATACTAACGTCCTCTCATACTGTTAACACTCGGATTTCTAATAACGAAGACTAGACAACTATTTCTCACCTCTCGATTATTGAACTAGGAAACACATTCAACTCTACTCTACAATTAATCACAACTCCTATGGTTCCTACGTCTAGGAAACCACACAACAATCACAAACCCTAGAATCTATGACCAAGATATGCAAATCAAACTGGTAGACAACCACAACTAGCATACGGGATTGATATCAATCACACAATCAGAAGTAAACATGCATATTCATCATAATAATCAAACTAAGATGGTCTACAAAATCAATTAACCAACATTAGAATCCAAAACCAACAAAAGTTACAACCTTTAACAAGTATTCATCATTAGACCTAGGAAATATTAATGTTTTAGCCTAGGATCATGCTTAAAACAACCATAACAAAAGTAGCAAACATAAACATAGTATCAAACTCAGAAATCAAACTCAAAGATTTAATCTTGAAAAACCAAATAAGCTAATCTAACAAACTCGGGGCCTAAAGCGTTGATCTTTAGCTTCAAATCATCTACTCACACCCAGAATCGCCCTTTTTCTCCCCTTAGACGGCTGTGTAATCGAACTCCTTTGATAATGGCTATCCAATTTGATTTTATGTCTAATTAGGTCTTTTTGCGGATATAAGGGCCTCTCGCGTACTGCGAGAGGTTGTGGCCAGTTCCTCGCGTACCGCGAGGGATAATTTAGTTGCGGTCGGATTTGCTTTTCCTCACGTATCGCGAGGACTGGTCCCGTTCTTCGCGTACCGCGAGAACTCGAATTCCAACATTTTTAACTTTTGAATCTTGGGCTTCCTTTTCTTGCTCGGTTTCTTCGGGTTTTGAATTGTAACTCACACGAGCACCTGTAAATACACAATAGACTCAATAGTACACAAAAAAAAGACTCAAAACAAAGATAAAACAAAGTAAAACGAACTAAAACAATATGAATAAATATGTGTGCTTTGCACTACATTATCTGTCTATTCCTTTGCTAGCTTCTGCCTTAGAATTAGGTTCAGCTGCTACACCTGCTTTGACTATGTTTTTAAAAATGGGTGCTTGGCTTTCATCAGAGGAATTCAACAATAAGGTTATTCTCTGTGACACTTGGTGATCAACATTATGGCTTGTTTTATGTGATTGGTTTTCATATATTGGTTCTCTTGGTTTTTGGTTATTCATGTAGGTCCAACCAACAATTGTGAAACTTTTTGCTTCCAATGATCGTGCTATTCGTGCTGGTCTGCTGCAACATATCGATCAATATGGGGAGTCATTTACAACATATCCTTGATTTCAACATTATGTAGTAAATGTATTATTTATAGCTAAATTTAGCCGTTTATCTTAGACTGGTTGGGGTAGTCTGAAAATAAACTCGAATAGAAATTGTAATGGTGCAACCCCAAAGCAAGTTAGCGAATTCTTTTAGTATATCCATTCATGCATCGTAGCTGGATACTAGATATGAATAATTATTCATTATACGCTTTTGTTGTATTGTTGTCTTGTTAAATTTATTTGTTTATTATTGACTTGCAGTTGTCTCAACGCACCTTATCTGGGTCACACTTGAAATATCTTTCAAAGCTTCAGGTAACACAGTCTTATTGTGGGGATATTGTCAGTATCCTAATAATAATAATAGCATTCCTGTTAACAAATAGAATTATGTCCATCTATTAGCACTTAAGTAACCCTCTACTTTTAAGTTTTTTTATTTTTCTTCATGCCTTATGCTTATATATTTTTTTTCGACCTTACATTTATTTTCATCATTGCTGAAGGTGGATGAAGAACAAGCAATCAGAACAAATACCACAATACTACTTGGGAATATTGCTAGCTACCTTAACAAAGGGGTTAGTAAACCTGTTTACATTCTTTTCCATCATTTTTAGCGAGATCTGTCTTTACTTTGAGATAGTAGGAATAAAGAATGGTTGAAATATATGGTTAAAAGTATAGGATGGGACGATGGTAAAACTTTGCATTTGTCATATCTAAGAGTAAAAGTCTGTTGAAGTTTTAAGAGTAGTTGTACAGAACTTGAGGGAACCCTTGTTAAGAATTTCTGTCACTATGGAAACATTGTTCATTTATGACCAGCTAGTAAATGACAAAGTTTGGTTAGTTTTCATTTACTAGAACGGTTCAGCTTATGGCATAGTGATCATGGATGTTTGATTGTTTGACTTTAGTATTAACTTGTTTAAAAAAAATTCACAGGTTGGGGGAAGTAAATATGAATACACCGATGCTGATGTTGATAAAGTGCATGAAAATTGGCCGGGTTTTGTGGCAATCTTCATTTTTCAGGGAAACTTGTATATGACATATTTTGTATCAACATATTGTTAACTAGACGGAATGTTTGTTAATATTTTATCAAACGGATTGTTTTGGTAATTGTGTGCTTTATTTTGTATTAATATACATTAATTATACATATATATATATATATATATATATATTAATTGCCATTTAATCTGATTAATAGCATGACCTTTTGGATTAATTTTTTTTAAATAGTAAAAAAGATGACTTATGACAGAAAAGGACAGTCATCTTATTTATTGTCACACCCCAACCGAAACGTCGGGGCGGGACATGTAAACTGTTCATAAGCACATGGTTGACTATGTTGTAATATATTCAATCATCACATTTCATTTCGTACAACAAACCAAACAGAATCCAACCAAATACATCAAATTCAAATACATAATAAGTTTCTTTATTGATTAACTAGGTCCATGTAGGTCCCCGGGTGTCTCGGATCGTTACGTGAGACTGTGTGACTAGTCGAACAGAGTGCAGAATACCCGTGACTAGTTGGAGTATCAAGCAACACAAAGTAAACCGACAACAACAACAACACGAAATACTTCAAACTTCGTCTATTGATAATCACAGCCGGTTACAGAATGAATGCATACATAAGTTCTGTCAAGACCAACTATATATACTAAGACCTATTACATACGCACTTAGCAAATGCGCAGGGATTAACTCTTGCGTACTTAGCAAGTACGCAGCCTTTGTGCATGCGTACTTGTTAAGTACGCAGGATCTATATCTTGCGCACTTGCTAAGTGCGCACAACACTATACAAAGACAAACAAGTACAAGTACCTATATATATTTACAAATCGATAAACCAATACATACACATACTAAATACAAGTACACATACAGAAAGTAAAGTGCAAAAGCATAAGACAACATCCAGAGTGTCTCTCACACAAACGTGCTCCAACAAACTCCCCCTTAAAAACAGCTCTGGATTGTCTTCAGTCTTCAACCTCCTTCAGCTCTAGCTTCCCTTCTTCGGCTTATAGTCAAGACAGAACTTGACTAGCTTGTCGTACCTTGATGCTTGAAGCTTCGTCCACTCGTCCGTGTAGATGCACTATTTTTCATTGAGAGCCGTCAGATCTTTCACAGAGAAGTTGATGAAAGTGATTTAATCAAAAACCCAGATCAGTTCCTTTGGCTCCAGGCATCCACTCACAGACCTCACCCTTCCCATCACCACCGCCTCGCCCGTATTTGGATCTACGTACCAGTACCATATGTTGCCAAGGACATCATGAGATAACTTGCTCAAAGGTATCTTGGTTTCACATAGCACTGGCTTGTAAACCAACTTATTTAGGTTTTTGTTAGTCACAGGATGTTTGACAGTCTTATCCCGGACTCTTTTGGGCATTTGAGGCTTGAAAACCTCAAAGTTTACTGATCTTCCATCTCGCTGTAGTGTATTCCACAAACCCATTGCTACTGCGTTTTTAGAATTACCTAGCAGCTCTCGGTTTGCAAGATTCACCAGATCGTACTTCGATGAACGCCTCGCTTGTGGGTTTCAAGTACTGAACCCCACCCGCTCTTTTGATGGCGAACAACTTCTTGTCGTCATCGAACTTGACAGACAAGATCATACTTGTAGATCCATGTTTGTCTATAATTGATTTCTTTTGCTAGACCAGAGCTTGATCCTTAGTAAACCATCTGCAAGGATATTTACTTTCCCAAGCTTCAGAATCAACAGGTTGGGGACCAGTGGGAGAGGCTTTAGTCGAGGTTGCTGCACAACTAGCTTTAACAACAGTTTCAGGTTCGACTAAACTTGTGTTAGTAGTAGCTTCAAAGGCTCGAGCTTCAAAAATCTCTCCATCCTCAAGCTCGTAAACTCCTTCACCGTCTCCTATTGGAAACTCCACCACAACATCATCATTTTCAACAACCCAGTCTTCATCAGACTCGATCTCTCCTTCTTCTAAATTGGTGAGAGCATCGATCTGATCTTCCTTGGAATAGTCTAGCTCTATCATTAGTATAACCTCATTAGATAGGTCATAAAGCACATAAGCCGGAGGCTTTCCTTTGTTACCTCCACTACTAGATGCATCACCTTGACCAGACTCCCCCTCAGCCATAGGCACATCAGAGATTGGAACAATAGCTAGCGCTTGTTGCTCACTACTTCCACTAGGACCAGCTTCAGGATCCTTGTCTGTGTCATCATCCTTAGTCAGATCGACTAGGTGACAAGCCTCATCGGCACTAGGCTTGGATGGCATCTCCTTCTCCTTCAATATTTCCTTAATCTTCTCCCCCTGAGCAGCAAGCGCGTTGGTCAAGTCACAAAGCATCTTGACCATCACCTCATGCTCTTTTCTTTGAAGAACATCATCCTTCTTCTGCTTCCTTAGAGCGACTACTTCATCAATCAAAGAATTAATCTGACCTTGTTGTTTGTCAGACTCCTCCCTGGACTTCCGTACCGTTTCAAGTAGACCGGCTACCTGAGTCTCCAGGGTAGCAATCCTAGCATCACGAGGATCAGGATCCCTAGATGTAGAGGCCTCAGCGGTTTGATGGGGTGTTCGGTCCTATTTGTGAGGCTGACGCTTATTAAATAAGTATAATTATTGGTGTTACCGAATAGATGGGTATTCGGGTTTGTAACCGTGAACAAGGGGTTCACGAGTTGGGTCTTGGGCCGGTTATGCGCCGAGAACATGTATTTTGGGCTTAGTGTTATTATGCTTAGTATAAATACTTGTTTATGTAACCTAAATTAGGTTAAGAAACCTGAAATACGTTTCAGAGAGTGTTAGACGTGAGGAAAAGCCATCTATTATGTTAGCCGTTGTTTTTATGTTTTCTCTGTAATTCCAATTAGCAATATACGAGTATTACAAGTGAATCTGTGTGTTCTTGAATCACCATAATCAATAGTTTAAGCCTATCGATTGTGAGACTTGATATCGTGTTATTATTCGAAGATCCATAGAGATTTGGGACTTACAATTGGTATCAGAGCCATTGAAGTCATTCAAGGCTCGGTTCTAGATATCAACGATTCAAGACAAAGTTGTTAAGGTATTGTGTTTCTGATTTCAGTTGTTTTTATTGCTAATCAGCTGCATTCGTAAAGGTTTTTCAGCATATTCTGCTGAGAATCAAGGAAGAATTGTTCTTTTTCGTGAAATCATTGGTAAATCGCTGCTGTGTTGCTATTGATTTGGTGGTTTGATTGTGTTAAAATCGTCAAAAGTATAGTCTGTGTTCTTCGTGTTCTTAGGAGGTGTTCGAAATTCAAATTTTGAAATTACTAAATTATTGGAGCTTATTTTGGAAACCGAATCTGTCACAATTGTGGTTCATGGGTTAGGCTTCTCTGGTACAAGAAAATATCAAAGCTGATTTCTAGGGATTCAATCTTTGAAGTTCCAGAATTTTAGGAGTAAATTTGGAAACAAAATCACGCTTCACGGAGAGGTTCACGGTTGAAAGTTCACGGGTTAAAGGGGAAGGATCACGGGAAGTGTACTCGAGTCAAGTACACGGATTTTGCTACTCGGGTTAGATTCACGACTCAGGGTTCATGGCCAGTTTACTCAGTTCAGGTTCACGGGAAGACTAGCTTCATGGGTTAATTTCACGGGCACAAAGGGGCAGTTTACATGTCCTCTAACTTCAGGTTTCACTGGGTTCACGGGTAAACAAGTCTTCACGGTACAAGACTGGTTCACGGTTATACTCAAGGTTCACGAGTCAACTTCATTGGTCAGTTCATGGGTTGTTACTGGTTCACGGCTGAGATAGGTTCACTGGGTGATTGAAAGGTTCACAGTTCAGATCAAGTTCTCGGTACTCTCAGTGTTCACGTGGTAGAAACAAAAAAAAATATTTCTTTGTCAAAATTTTGAGAGATCGTTTATACTTCTAATTGGAGTTGTTTTTGAAAAGTTAAAAATATCGGATATTTTTTTGTGAAAATTTTGGCGGGAAAATATCAAATATTTTCTAGTTCAAGATTTTGAGAGAACGGTTACACAACTATTCGGATTCACTTTTGAGAAGTTGACAATATTGAGTTTTCGGTGAAAAGTCTGGAGGGAAAAGTTTTCAGTATCTAGCAAGGTTCTCAAAATTCAGAATGTTTTCTACATTTGGAGCAACAGGAACATCTTCATCATCTTTAGGTTCAATTCCACCTGAGGTAACATCTTGTCCATGTGTAACATTTCTGATTTTCATGTTTTCCTATTTATTTTATGCTGTGCAATAATACGATTCCGATTCCAACTTTACATTCATTGTTCATGTGCAATAACAAGCATACACGCATCTATTATATTACAATATTAACTAAAACAATCTTACAAACCTCGAGGACCAAACTTGACCAAAACTCAAAACAACATCAATATTACAAAACTACAAGGACTAGTCTTGATATTTCCAAAACCAACACAAGCACGGTCGTGCTTAGTCCTAAGCACGGTCGCGCTTGTGCCACGACCACGGTCGTGCTTATCATTAAGCACGGTCGCGCCCCTTTCACAGTTTGACTCTGCAAGGTCAAACCGACGCAAATCTTGTCCAAAAATAGATTCCAAACCTGTTTTAGGAATCGCGGGACTTGTAGAACAAGTTATTCGACGAATGGAGACTAAAACACGACCAAATACACACCCAATCGATCGATTCTCGCGAACTTTTACCAAACTTTCTTTTTAAATCGAATCGGGTAATTATGACCAAATCAAACGAATCAAACTACAAGAATAACCTTATACGACTCCTATAAACATCCAACAACTCTCAATTCGTCCAAACATCGTCCCAAGTCCTCTGTCGATCTCCCAAAAGCCGCGATATTCCTCCCGTAGCCGTCTGCACTTGTTGCCCGATCTAAACAGGTAAGTAGTAGTCCAACTTGTTCGTTTCTCCATCCTAAACAAAAGCCCTATATCAATTCAGTATATTAATACACGATTAAACCGATTTGGATCAAAGTTTTTGAAAAGAAATAGTTTTAATCGAACTACACGATAAACACGTTATAAATCCAATTAAATGGTGTGATTGGATTCGCCAACACTTGTCTAATGAAAACCCGATGAATCCGACAGCTTTTAATATAAGAACAATCGAAATTAATTCTGGAATTGACCAGACACGGTCGCGCTGTCCTACGAGCGCGGTCGTGCCTGAGCAAGCACAGTCGTGCCCCGAGAGAGGCCCGGTCGTGCTTAACGACCAAACAAGACTCTGACCCAAAAAAATCCTAGACGCGGTCGTGCCGGGTACGAGCACGGTCGTGCCTCATAAACAGACCCTTTCGTAGCCTTCTGACTCGACCACGGGCGCGCTTCAGACACCACGGTCACGCCCGGTAACGAGCGCGGTCGTGTCCTGCATGAGCGCGGTCGTGCTCAGTCTTAAAACAGAAGCTTTATTTTAACCAAATTTAATATATTTTATAATCTAATGTTATAAAAAGTATTATTCTATAAAACATCCAGAACCGAGAATCGTTTATAAAAAAAAAATCGACTATTTAATCTTTCTTTAAATTAAAATCAATAAAGTGTCACAAGTTTATATAATTATTTTATAAACAACAATATATTCTATACGTTTTGTCCTTAACAAATAGTAATATTTAAATAAATAATAAACAAAATAGTTATTATTTTATCTAAACAAACCTTAAACTTAATCCGCTTCTAATACCGAATAAACGCAACTCAATAATACATAATCGTATATATTGTTCATTAGGTCGAACTTAGCAATCTACAACACACCGCCATTACATACTTGCTTGTGCGACCTACACTCTGCATAACAAGTGAGTTATATAGCCCCTCTTTTACTCTATTTTCAAAACTTTTTGGGGTGGAACATGCGTTCAATTACTATGTTTTCAATTATACACGAATACAGTTTCCATCTTACATACATGTATGCAATTCTGTGCTTTATGCTTGAGTGCTAGGTGTGTAGACTATATACGCTATTCACAATCATTAACTATTAGCCGACAGTATACAGTGATAGTACTATTGAGTCTGACAAACCCACCCAGGTAGGGTGACCGTTGCTGACAACACGATTTGATTTCAGTTACAAAGGTTTGATTGAATACACAGGTCACACGATGGTTTCTCTCCATAAACGCCTTTATTGACATGTTTTGTATGAACTGTATACACACAACACGTTTTTGCTATCACACAACAAAACCTATGTTTTCTCACCAACTCTTGTAGTTGACCCTCTCATTTAACCATGTTTCAGGTACCAATGTTTGAAGTGATCAAGATATGCTACACATAGGATTTTGACCTAGTTTTAATTGAACCAGTTATATTTTGATGTAATTTTCATTATTGTTTGGTGGATTGAACCTATGTTTTGTTGAACTTGTTTGATTGCAATGAAAACGATTATTAATTATTTAAACTTTAGTAAACCATGAGCAATGAACAGTCTGCACGCTTCACGCCCCGATGTTTCCGCCGTCGGTTGGGGTGTGACAGATTGGTATCAGAGCCTTGGTTATAGGGAATTAGGTTTTTAGACACCTTTGACCTAGACTATAACTTTAGGATACCCACTTATGCCATGCTTCATGATTTGCATGCTATGTGCTACATGCTATATGTTATATGCTACATGTTTTATATGTATATATGAATAACAACTTAAATAAACAATATCCCTACCCATATCCTAAACCACATATCCTTCATGCCTGCTTCCATGTCATCATCAACATAACCTGAATCATATTCTTAGACTTGGGTCTATAAAATTTTCTTTTACACCCGTTAAGGTTTTTAGACTTTGTTTAATTGTTAAAGGACACGTGCAATCTGGAAGAGTGACACCTGTATTCCGGGTTTTCTGTCTAGGAAAGCATTTCGTATAAATCCCAACCAACCGAGGGACCCGTATGCTTTCCTGGGAATTCCCGGGATGAGTGTTTACTTATAGGCTAAAGCACGTCTCCTTGATAATTATCTGAGTTTAAATTAACCTTAATATGTCATAGTACTCGAGTGATTATGTCACTATTTGAGTACAATCCAAACTATGAACTACTTACATCTATTTATTCTTCTATTTAATCCAAGAAAATCTCACAACTCTTATTGTGTCTAAATCGGTAGAATGCCTCCCCGTCGTGACAACAGCAACAACAGCAATAACACTGACCTGGCTGCTTTACTCACACAGCTGGTGAACCAAATTACCCAAGCCAACAACAACACTAATGGTCATGCCAGTGGGAGTGCTAACACTGGAGGTGGTGGTGGTGCCAACCCGCCACAATGCACCTTCAAACACTTCAACTCCTGTAATCCCCTCAAATTCTATGGCAGCGAAGGAGCCACGGGACTCCTTCAATGGTTTGAAAGCATTGAGAGCACTTTCCTCAATAGCGACTGTCCCGACAACCTCCGTGTTCGTCATGCTACCAGTGTATTTCAAAAAAGGGCGCTTACTTGGTGGAATGGTGAGAAAAGGACTAGGGGAGTGGATGTAGCAATGGCACTGCCGTGGGATGAGTTGAAGAGGATCATGACTGAGGAATTCTGTCCTCGAAATGAGATGAAAAAGTTGGAAGCGTAATTTTGGGATCTTGCTCAAGATAGTGGTGAAAGCTTAGCATACACCACCCGTTTCCACGAACTGAGTCTACTTGTGCCACACATGGTTACACCTCTGTCTAGGTGTATTGAAAAGTACATTGGTGGTCTACCTAGACAAATTCAAGATACTGTGGTAGGAGGAAATCCTGCTACTCTGGAGGATGCTTTCCGCTTGTCAGCCACACTTACTGACAACCATGTTAAAGCGGGTACACTTATAAGAAAGGGTGCCAAGAAAGTTTCTGACACAACAACACCTCCCGCTCATGTCAAAGAAGTCCAAACTGAACCATACCGCAACACTAGGAAGAGAAAGGTCAAGAACTGTGCTGTAATCACTCCGGCTGCTCCAGTAAATCAAGTTGCACCCATGGCTCAAAACCCAGCAAAGAAACCCTATGGGGGCAGCCACCCACTTTGCAACACCTGCAACTACCATCACCCTCCAAACATACCTTGTCGCCTTTGCAACCACTGCGGGAAACATGGCCACACAGCCAATATTTGTCGAGCCAAGGCACTTGCCAACCAAACCAACCCAGCAAATCAAGCCAATCATCAAGCAACTAACCAAGCCATCCCCGCCATTGCAAATGGACGTGCTTGCTTCGAATGTGGTGACCCGAACCACTTCCGTAACCAATGCCCAAGACTGATCAATGTTAACCAAGGCGGAGCTCGTGGGCGTGCTTTCAACATCAACGCCAATGAGGCTCAGGCCAACACTGATGTGGTTAACGGTACGTTCCTTATGAATAATCATTATGCTTCTATACTATTTGATACTGGAGCCGATAAAAGTTTTGTGTCACTAGACTTCGAACCGTTACTTGCAAAAACCCGGTCTAAACTAGAGAAAACCTTTACCGTTGAGGTAGCCGATGGTAACACCGTTGCAATTGACACCATCATTTATGATTGCTCCCTAGAACTAAATAAACACACCTTTCCAATCAACCTCATACCAATGCCATTAGGAAGTTTTGACGTCATTGTAGGTATGGATTGGTTGTCGAAGCACCACGCCGAAGTCATGTGCTTTGAAAAATGCATCTGTATACCACTCCCATCCGACGAAACGTTGAAGGTCCTTGGTGAGAAACCTTGCAAAGGACTCAAACTAATGTCATGCATTACCGTCCAAAAGTACATACGAAAGAAGTGCATGGTCTTCCTAGCCCACGTTATCCGAAAAGAAGACAAGAAGAGGAGTGTACAAGACATCCCCATCGTTCAGGATTTTCCTGAAGTTTTTCCCGATGACTTGCCAGGTCTTCCACCTGTTCGGCAAGTGGAATTTCGCATCGATCTTGTACCTGGAGCAAACCCGGTGGCTAAAGCTCCATACCGGCTTGCACCTTCCGAGATGCAAGAACTTGCAAGTCAACTTCAAGAACTCGCCGACAAAGGGTTCATACGCCCGAGTCATTCACCGTGGGGTGCGCCGGTCTTAATTGTTAAAAAGAAGGACGGTTCTTTCCGCATGTGTATTGACTATCGAGAACTCAACAAGCTTACAATAAAAAACCGCTACCCTTTACCTAGGATTGACGATCTCTTCGATCAACTCCAAGGTTCTACCTACTTCTCGAAGATTGATCTTCGATCTGGTTATCATCAACTCCGTGCGCAAGAGGAGGATATTCCCAAGACCGCCTTCTGAATGAGATATGGTCACTACGAGTTCATGGTTATGCCTTTTGGGCTAACCAATGCACCTGCTGTCTTCATGGACCTCATGAATCGCATGTGCAAACCATACCTTGATAAATTTGTTATCGTGTTCATTGATGACATCTTGATCTATTCAAGAACTAAGGAAGATCATGAACAACACCTTAGGTTGATTTTGGATCTCTTGAAAACTGAACAGCTATACGCCAAGTTCTCCAAATGTGAATTTTGGCTAAAAGAAGTTCAATTTTTGGGTCACGTTGTCAATGAAAAGGGAATTCATGTTGACCCCGCCAAAATTGAAGCTGTTAAGAATTGGAAAGCTCCTAAAACCCCTACCGAAGTTCGTTCGTTTCTTGGCTTAGCAGGTTACTATCGAAGGTTCATCTCTAATTTCTCCAAGATCGCTGTTCCCCTCACTGCCTTAACCCAAAAAGGTAAACCCTATGAGTGGGGACCGAAACAAGAAGAGGCCTTTCAAATTCTCAAGCGAAAGTTGTGCAATGCTCCTATCCTCACCCTTCCTGAAGGTGAAGATGATCTAGTTGTTTACTGTGATGCTTCAAACCAAGGTCTTGGTTGCGTTCTCATGCAACGAGGCAAGGTGATCGCTTATGCATCAAGACAACTCAAAATCCATTAGAAGAATTATACGACGCATGATCTGGAGTTGGGTGCTGTCATATTTGCGTTGAAGATTTGGAGACATTATCTCTATGGCACGAAATGTGTGGTGTTCACCGACCACAAAAGCCTCCAACATATCTTCAACCAAAAGGAACTCAACATGAGACAACGACGTTGGGTTGAACTCCTCAACGATTACGATTGCGAAATTCGTTATCATCCCGGCAAGGCTAATGTTGTAGCCGATGCACTAAGCCGCAAGGAACATGTCATGCTTCAAAGTGTCAAGATCCATTCCGATATACAAGTTCGTATTCTAGAAGCTCAACATGTCTCGGTTACCGAGGGCAATATGTATGAGGAAATGTCTTGTGGTGCTGAATTCCAGTTAGAGACTAAGACCAATGGCTTGCTTTATTTTCTAAATCGTATTTGGGTTCCCGATCGTAATGATCTCCGAGCATTCATCATGACCGAAGCACACAAGTCTCGATATTCTATCCATCCTGGTGCGGATAAAATGTACCAAAATCTTCGTCCACAATATTGGTGGCCTGGTATGAAGAAAGACATTGCTTTGTTTGTAGCAAAATGTCTCACATGTTCTAAAGTCAAAGCTGAGCATCAACATACTTCTGGGTTACTTGAACAACCGGAAATCCCCGTGTGGAAATGGAGAATCTAGCTATGGATTTCATCACTAAACTCCCTCGCACTTCGAGCGGTTATGACAGCATCTGGGTGATCATTGACCGTCTCACTAAGTCCGCACACTTCTTGCCTATCCGTGAAGACTATAAGGTTGAGAAATTGGCCCGAATTTACATTGACGAGATCGTGAGTCGTCACGGCGTTCCTTTGAACATAATCTCCGATAGAGATGCTCGTTTCACTTCTCGGTTTTGGCAATCTCTTCAAAAGGCACTTGGTACACGACTGGATTTGAGCACGGCCTACCATCCCCAAACTGATGGTCAGACCGAGCGAACAATCCAAACCCTGGAAGACATGCTGAGAGCCTGTGTCATCGACTTTGGTGGCAATTGGGATTCACATTTGACACTTATCGAATTTTCCTACAACAATAGTTACCACAACAGCATCGACATGGCTCCGTTTGAAGCTCTCTACGGTCGTAAGTGTCGTTCCCCCATCTGTTGGAACGAGATTGGTGAAGCACAAATCACCGGTCCCGAGTTAATTCAAGAAACCTCCGACAAGATTATCCAAATCCGTGACAACATTCGAGTTGCGAGGAGTCGGCAAAAGAGCTATGCCGACAAACGACGCAAACCCTTGGAATTCCAAGTCGGTGATCTTGTACTTCTAAAGGTGGCTCCTTGGAAGGGGGTGATCCACTTTGGGAAGAAAGGCAAGCTAGCACCTCGCTATGTGGGACCATTCAAGATCCTTGAAAGGATTGGGAAAGTGGCTTACAAGCTCGAGTTACCTCCATCACTTGGCAGCGTACATCCTACATTTCATGTGTCCAACCTCAAGAAGTGTCTTGCTGATGAAAACCTTCATATACCTCTTGACGATGTGCGCATTGATGAAACGATGCACTTCGTTGAAAAACCAGTCGAGGTTATGGATCGTGAGATAAAACAACTCAAGCGCAGCCGTATTCCTATTGTCAAGATTCGTTGGGAATCTAAACGAGGACCCGAGTTTACTTGGGAACGAGAAGACCAAATGAAACTCAAGTACCCTCATCTTTTTGCTGAAGCAGTAGCCTCAACCAGTTAAATTTCGGGACGAAATTCCCTCAACATGGGGATACTGTAACCTTTCTGATTTTCATGTTTTCCTATTTATTTTATGCTGTGCAATAATACGATTCCGATTCCAACTTTACATTCATTGTTCATGTGCAATAACAAGCATACACGCATCTATTATATTACAATATTAACTAAAACAATCTTACAAACCTCGAGCACCAAACTTGACCAAAACTCAAAACAACATCAATATTACAAAACTACAAGGACTTGTCTTGATATTTCCAAAACCAACACAAGCACGGTCGTGCTTAGTCCTAAGCACGGTCGCGCTTGTGCCACGACCACGGTCGTGCTTATCATTAAGCACGGTCGCGCCCCTTTCACAGTTTGACTCTGCAAGGTCAAACCGACGCAAATCTTGTCCAAAAATAGATTCCAAACCTGTTTTTGGAATCGCGGGACTTGTAGAATAAGTTATTCGACGAATGGAGACTAAAACACGACCAAATACACACCCAATCGATCGATTCTCGCGAACTTTTACCAAACTTTCCTTTTTAAATCGAATCGGGTAATTATGACCAAATCAAACGAATCAAACTACAAGAATAACCTTATACGACTCCTATAAACATCCAACAACTCTCAATTCGTCCAAACATCGTCCCAAGTCCTCTGTCGATCTCCCAAAAGCCGCGATATTCCTCCCGTAGCCGTCTGCACTTGTTGCCCGATCTAAACAGGTAAGTAGTAGTCCAACTTGTTCGTTTCTCCATCCTAAACAAAAGCCCTATATCAATTCAGTATATTAATACACGATTAAACCGATTCGGATCAAAGTTTTTGAAAAGAAATAGTTTTAATCGAACTACACGATAAACACGTTATAAATCCAATTAAATGGTGTGATTGGATTCGCCAACACTTGTCTAATGAAAACCCGATGAATCCGACAGCTTTTAATATAAGAACAATCGAAATTACTTCTAGAATTGACCAGACACGGTCGCGCTGTCCTACGAGCGCGGTCATGCCTGAGCAAGCACAGTCGTGCCCCGAGAGAGGCCCGGTCGTGCTTACCGACCAAACAAGACTCTGACCCAAAACAATCCTAGACGCGGTCGTGCCGGGTACGAGCATGGTCGTGCCTCGTAAACAGACCCTTCCGTAGCCTTCTGACTCGACCACGGGCGCGCTTCAGACACCACGGTCACGCCCGGTAACGAGCGCGGTCGTGTCCTGCATGAGCGCGGTCGTGCTCAGTCTTAAAACAGAAGCTTTATTTTAACCAAATTTAATATATTTTATAATCTAATGTTATAAAAAGTATTATTCTATAAAACATCCAGAATCGAGAATCGTTTATAAAAAAAAATCGACTATTTAATCTTTCTTTAAATTAAAATCAATAAAGTGTCACAAGTTTATATAATTATTTTATAAACAACAATATATTCTATACGTTTTGTCCTTAACAAATAGTAATATTTAAATAAATAATAAACAAAATAGTTATTATTTTATCTAAACAAACCTTAAACTTAATCCGCTTCCAATACCGAATAAACGCAACTCAATAATACATAATCGTATATATTGTTCATTAGGTCGAACTTAGCAATCTACAACACACCGCCATTACATACTTGCTTGTGCGACCTACACTCTGCATAACAAGTGAGTTACATAGCCCCTCTTTTACTCTATTTACAAAACTTTTTGGGGTGGAACATGCGTTCAATTACTATGTTTTCAATTATACACGAATACAGTTTCCATCTTACATACATGTATGCAATTCTGTGCTTTATGCTTGAGTGCTAGGTGTGTAGACTATATACGCTATTCACAATCATTAACTATTAGCCGACAGTATACAGTGATAGTACTATTGAGTCTGACAAACCCACCCAGGTAGGGTGACTGTTGCTGACAACACGATTTGATTTCAGTTACAAAGGTTTGATTGAATACACAGGTCACACGATGGTTTCTCTCCATAAACGCCTTTATTGACATGTTTTGTATGAACTGTATACACACAACACGTTTTTGCTATCACACAACAAAACCTATGTTTTATCACCAACTCTTGTAGTTGACCCTCTCATTTAACCATGTTTCAGGTACCAATGTTTGAAGTGATCAAGATATGCTACACATAGGATTTTGACCTAGTTTTAATTGAACAAGTTATATTTTGATGTAATTTTCATTATTGTTTGGTGGATTGAACCTATGTTTTGTTGAACTTGTTTGATTGCAATGAAAACGATTATTAATTATTTAAACTTTAGTAAACCATGAGCAATGAACAGTCTGCACGCTTCACGCCCCGATGTTTCCGCCATCGGTTGGGGTGTGACACCATGTTCTAAGTTGTGTATTGATAAGGTGGAGATGATTAAAAAGGGAAATGTTGATTTTAGGTTTGAAATTGAAAATCTGAAGTATCATGAATCTAAATTTTCTAAAACTGAAAAGGCTTACAAAGATGTAATAGAAGCCAGTAAGAAAGATATTTCACTTTTAAAAGAACAACCAAGTTAGAAATGTTGTGTGTTAACTGATGCAAAATAAGGGATTAAAAGATTAAATACTGAATTAGAAAAGGCCAAATAAAATTTTAATGAAGCAAAATTCAAAGTAGAATTCTTTGGTCAGTCAAGTAAAGTAGTTGATATGCTTGAAACTCAACTCCACAAGCTGAGTAATGGGAGCAAAGGGCTTGGATATAATAACGTGCCTCCTCCATTCAACGAAAACTGTACCATTGTTCCTCCATCTGTTGAGGAACAAGTAAAGGAGTTCTTCATGTTCACTCCTGGAAATTTGTCAAGCTCTGATGGATCCGAATCATCATCATCCTTAACTTCAACTGTTAAATGTGTGAACTATTCTGATGCTTCTACTTCATGTGCAGAAAAAATAGAGATCGAGAAATGTGATAGTGAAAATGATGAGTATGAAGAGGCCCGTTTTTGCAAAAATAAAATTAATGCTAATTTAAATTGCAAAAATAAAACTGATACTTCCAAGAGCACTCCTTTTAAGAGCAACAAACCCTATGTGCAGGCTTGGAAAAATGGTTCTACAAATTCAAAATTGCCTACATATAGTGATGGAAAAACTAGATTTGTTAAACATGTCACTGGTAATACTGTTAAGTATTCCAACAGGGACCTGTACAAACTGAAGGAGAAAAGCAAGCAGGTTGAAAAATCAATGGTCACCTCAAGTGCTTCACCCAAGCACTTCACCAAAGCTGAGTTTTATACAAAGTATGATCATCATCATAAGAGGTTTGAACAAGACCATGCTCAGAAAAACATGAAGTATCACTCACAATCATCATCATCTTCATTATCATGGTCAAACAGATCGAGATATGCTGCTTATGCTAGGAAGCAGACATGTTACACATGTGGCAAAGTCGGTCACATTGCAAGAAATTGCATGCATCGTCCTTATGAGCCTTATTACATGAACAAACAGAGGGCTACACCAAGGGAAACGTCTTGATCTAAGCCAACGAAGGTTGACAAACCTCAGGCAATGAAGAATAAGCATCCCAAAGTTAAGCCTTCTGATGGTGACTGGAATGCTGCAAAGAGAAACAGACAGGCTTATTTTGAAAGACAAAAAGTTAAACAAAATAAGCAAACAGTGAAACTTAAAGTCTCAGCGTCAAAAGAGACAAAACAGTATGTTCAATCAAAGCTTGTCTGGAAGGCTAAGGAAAATGTTGTCGCAACACATGTCCTTAATTATAAAAATGATATGTGTTTGCAGGAGGTGTCGTATATTGATGCTTCAAGAATGCCCAGGTCAACAATGGCTTGGGTACCTATGTCTAACTAATCTTCTCATTCGTGAAGGCACAGCCAAAGAGGACTGTCAATAACCAGCCTGGTATGTTGACATCTCTCTGCTGCATAACGTTAATACTTTAACAGAGGGTATGTTTCCTTTGTATGAGATAAGGGAGGTAAGATTAACAATAGAGGTACAATTTACTTTGGTACATTATGCTTTGAAAATAATGAGTTTTTGAAATTTGAGAATGGTTACAAAAAGATTTTTCTTTACAGTTTAAATTTGTACATTTTTTTAGTTTTAATGCACAAATTTAGGGGGAGATACGAGAAAAATACAAAAATATTGTTTTTAAAGTTTATTAATATCAAGAAAAATCCAAAAAGAGTTAGCTTTAATTATTTGGAGTCAAGAAAAATACAAAAAAAAATCAACTTTAGTTCTTTTAAAAGAAAATTCAAAAATATTGTTTGTGTCTACATCGAAAGTTTTGCAATTTAATGGGAAGTAATATGAACGTTCGTTTCTTAAGGCTAGGATCAACACATATAAGGCTGTAAATTGAAAAGGGTAGGATCTATGTTGATAGGCTCTACATTAGATAGACTTAAACAAAAGAATATTATGGGATTATTGGGAAACATCTCATAGATTAGTGTAATTTTCTATTCCTGTTAATAACCGAGAACTTAAACATAAAGGTTGATGAACTGTGGATAACCCTTGCTCTATTAGGATTGCACTAACCAGGACCCTTCACAAAGGGGTTGCGAGCTTGACCTGATACAAGTTTGTAAATATTATATATCTATATAGTTAAAAGACATGCATTGACATGCAATAGGTGAAAAGACACTCAATGATAGTGCAAAGCAAATTTGCAAAGTAGATCTCTAAACAAAAAGACACGCAATGTTAATGTCGTGCTATAGGAATAAATTCAAATGATATGCAATGCCATACATCAAAAAGATAGGTCTAAAGACATACATATAAATATACTTGTAAATATTTTTTATTTTTAGGAATATGTAACTAGGAAGGGATCTCTTGTCAAGGCATGTAAGTCCGTAGTGCTATGACCCTGAGCTTCTAATGATTTTGAACATGTAAGCCCGTAGTGCTATGTTTTTGATCAAATTTTGTCAGAGATTCCCTGTGTAAACCTGTGCTAGTTATGTTCAATTTAGTTATAATGTAGGTTGCTCAAAAGATCATGAGAAAGGGAAGGTTTACCTGATAAGCTGTGGGGTCCATCAAAGTTCATCAAGAATTCACTTAATTCATGTTCACTAGATTACAGGTTTATGAGATATGAGCGTGGGACCCATTAAAGTCATAACTAATTCTACCCAAAACATGATAATTTAAATCATAGTGAAAAAATTCGGTTTGAAGCTAAAGCATGAGTTTAGAAGGATCAAGAAATTTCTGTCCACGGAATGAGATCGAGAAAGTAGAGAGGGAATTTCTAGGAATTAAGGCTGGAAGCAAGACCCACAGGTAGTATACCACACGGTTCTATGAACTGGCACGTCTGGTGCCACATCTTGTCACTACTGAAGAAAGAAAGATTGCCTGCTATATTCAAGGGTTGCCTGACAAGGTCCGCACTTATGTTAAAGAAAACTCCCCTACAACCTACGATTCAGTAGTAGAACTGAGCAGCGTGGTATTTGATGATCTGACACTGAATGTCATTGCTATCGATGAGCCCAAGAAAAAGCTGAGCTTTCCTGCTAAGCGATTGGGAGGGAAGTTATTTGGGGCTCGTGACAAGCAGGCCAGGGTTGGCGAGTTAGCAGTCTGTGGGAAATGTGGAGGGAGGCATGCAGGTGAATGAAGGCTAGGGTCAAATATGTGCTTCAAGTGTGGCAAGACCGGGCACTACTCTTGGGAATACACCCAGGGCATTAAGTTTTATAATTGTGGCGAAAGCGGCCACATGAGTCGGGAATGCACTAAACCAAAAGTGGGTGAAGCGGAAAAAGGGAAAGGCCCCAAACGGAAAGAAGAAAAGCCTCGAGCGAAGACTCGAGCATATGCACTAACACAAGGACAGGCCAGGGTATACCCCGATGTGGCGTCAGGTACGTTCATCCTTGACAACACTTTTGTTTCTGTGTTATTTGATTCTGGCGCCAGTAAGAGCTTTATATCTGCTACTTTCTGTGAGCTGGTGAAATACTCAATCCGTAAACTAGAAAGGGCCTTTTGTGTAGAAACTGCTGAGGGTAGAACCGCAAGAGTAACCGAACTAATTGACAATTCCACCATAAAAATAGAAGTTCATAGATTCCCTGTCAGGTTGTTTGTCATGGTGTTGGGAGGGTTTGATGTTGTGTTGGGTATGGATTGGCTAACTGCCAACGAAGCACAAATTATATGCAAACGAAAGATAATCCGACTCAAGGCTCCAGATGGTAGCCAAGTCGAAGTCCTCGGGGATCGTGACGCCCCGATGCCTAACGTCATCTCGATGACCAAGGCCACAGATTACTTGAGGCGCGGATGCGAGGCATATTTGGTGTACGTGATTGAAAAGTGTAAGGAAGTGAAGGAACTAGATGATGTACCTGTGGTACGCGAGTACCTATAGGTGTTTCCAGAGGATTTGCCTGGGATACCACCCGACAGAGAGATCGAGTTCCGAATCGACTTAGTACCAGATGCCCATCCCGTAGCTAAGGCTCCATATTGACTAGCACCAGTGGAAATGAAAGAACTAATGACCCAATTAGACGAATTACTTGACAAGGGATTTATACAACCAAGCATCTCGCCTTGGGGTGCTTCGGTATTATTTGTGAAAAAGAAAGATGGTTCTATGAGAATGTGTATCGACTATAGGGAGTTGAACAAACGTACAGTGAAGAACAAGTACCCTTTACCAAGGATGGACGACTACTTCGATCAATTACAGGGCGCAAGTTGGTTCTCAAAAATCGACCTTCGATCCGGGTACCATCCGTTGAAAGTAAGGGAAGAAGACATACCGAAAACCACGTTTCGTACGCGTTATGGACATTTTGAGTTCCGCGTAATGTCCTTCGGATTAACAAACGCCCCCGCATCGTTCATGGATTTGATGAATAGGGTGTGTCGACCAATGCTAGACCGATCTGTAATTGTGTTCATCGATAATATCCTCATCTACTCCAAGAATGAGGGTGATCATGCATGTCACTTTTGTTTGGACATAAATGTATGACAAAATCTTGTAATAGCTTAGATCTTTTTTTAAGAACACTAGCGAACTAGATAAGTTCGCCTGATACTGCCTGAGCGAACTTAATAAGTTTGCATGAACTTCACCGAGCGAACAAGACCACAAGAGAACTTGATAAGTTCGCCTGATTTAGTTCGTCTCTAACAAAATGATTAAGTTCGCCTAGTTCAGCTCTTCAACCAAAACACGAATCAACAGTTCCGAAAATCATCATTTCTCACTGATTTGATGGAATTTGAAGAAATTGAAACGTAGGATTTAGTATTTCATGATTTAGAACACTTTTAT
The DNA here is from genome assembly GCA_023525975.1 of Smallanthus sonchifolius. NCBI lineage: Eukaryota > Viridiplantae > Streptophyta > Magnoliopsida > Asterales > Asteraceae > Smallanthus > Smallanthus sonchifolius. The sequence goes on from CM042034.1 coordinate 72,798,690, forward strand.
CAGATTAATTTCACCAAAAACAACTTCAAATCCACGAATTCAGCCTCAAAATCAACTTCAAGAACTTGAAAACTCCATGAAAATGAAAACTTGCAAAAATGATCAATTTCTTGTCAAATTGTACACAGATCATCACAAATCACTCACGAATCACACACAAATCATGAGCATAAGCTCTGATACCACTTGTAGGTCCACATGACTCCTCTGTAGATCGATTTCATGACGTGACGTATAGAAGACACTGAGTGCGGAATCCAACCGTATCAATGTATGTATACACAAAATGACAATAGAAACGATAACAATCAGCAAGTAAATAATCTTCTCGTTGTATTCCTCAAACTCAAAGTTACAGAGCATTCAAAGACTTAGTTCCAAAACTGAAACTGTAAACATCTATTTATAGACACAGTACCTGCTATAGGCGAACTTAATAAGTTCGCCTCTAATGAGACTAGGCGAACTTGATAAGTTCGCCTCTCATGAGACAAGGCGAACTAGTTAAGTTCGCATCTAGCAGAACTTATACAAAAACTTAGACAAAACATTATCAAAACATAAAGACAATAAGATCTAAACTATTACAAGCTTTTGTCATACATTTATGTCCTAACAGACTCCCACTTGACAATAGCTTGATCTTCTGTCTTCAGTCCATATCTATGACATATCTCCAACACTCGTTTATACTGCAATCCTTGTTCTCTCCATTCATCAGTAAACTTGATCTCATTCTTTCTTAGATCTGTTCTTTCTTAGAGAAATTAATAAAATTCATTTCATCATAGAAACTTACAATGACCTTATTATCTCTATCTTTAACTCTAGCTTCACCAGTATTCACATCAACATACCACCATTCCATATTTCCTAGAAAGTCTTGTGGTATCTTCTTCAATGGAATCTTTTACACAGCTCTTAATGGTTTGAACTTATACTTCCAAGTCACAATACTAGTACTTGGATCAACAATCTTCACTCTCTTTCCCTTCTGTGGTTTCAGCTTCTCATACTTTCCCGATCCACCTTCTTTACAGATCAGTTTATCTATAACATCAGCTAGTCCAAACTTTGATCGTTTTATCAATGGTTTAGTAGCAAGACCACTCATTTCACACCTCGGCAAGGTATTGAAATACTTGATCCTTGGCTTTAAGTACTGAACACCATCAGATCTCTTGAGAGCACACAATTTACTTTCGTCGTCATAGAACCAACTAATGATTCTTTCAATACAACGCTCTTTATTTACATATCTTTCCTTTTGAGCTGATTGTATAGGAGATTTGGGTAACACTTTCTTCCAGCTGTTAACTACTTCTCTCCGCTGTTCTCTAGTCATGCATGTATTTCTGTACATCACAGGTTTTTCAGTAGTCTTAGGAGACACAGGACGAGTAGTATCAGCATCAGTATCCATTTTGGATTGACAGTATCATCAGGCTTAGTAACGTCTTCAACAAAGTCCATAGAATATGTCACTCCTTCATTTGAAAACACAGGAATAACTTCATCCTGGATCATGTTATAAGGAACATTCAGACCGTCACAACCTTTATAAGTAACTTCAACTTTACTCTTTTCTATTTCAATCTCCACAATTTCTCCTTCTTCAACCTCATTATCAGTCATAACATCTTCAACATCATTAAACAGCTCATCAATATCATCTAGACATTTAATCTTTTCAGGTTCTTCTTCTTCAGCATCAGAATCAGTTTGAAAGAATTCAAGTAACAGAATCTCTTCATTAACTTCAGAATCTTTCTTGGTTCCTTCAATATTACCTGATGTAGATGACTCCCCCTGAACTCTTGATATTGGATTCACTTCAGCGTATTGACGATAACCCTCAATATTACCACTAGGATCATTGTTATCACCATCTTTTCTTTGAATTGACTAAGTATGACAAGTATCATGGATCCTTAACTCCCCTGAGCGTCAAGACGCTCAACAAGTTTGGATACCAATAACTTCATGTCATCAATCTGTTTAGCTTGAGTCTGAAGTACCAACTGCCTCTAAGCATCAGTATTCACAAGAATATCTACCTGATTCTGCAATGCTAGCACTTGTGATTCAAGGTAGGTAATCCGTTCAGAATCAGAAGGCTGTGAAGGACCAGCAGCAGAAGATTGAGTAGCTTTAGGAATAGGAGAAATCACGGGAGATGGACATTTGGATGAAGGAGGTGTAATCAGTAAGGATTCAACAAAGGTAGCATCCTCGACACCTTGAGATGAGTGAGCAGCAGCAATTGAAGCAGACATAAGCTTCTGTGCTTTTGGGACTGGAGTAACCTCTCTATCAGAGTCAGAACTTTCATCAATTAATGTTCTCTTGCCAAATACTGAACCAGAAGGAGGATCCTGAACAGACTTACGCCTCGGCTTTCTGGCTTTAGATTTAATACGCTTTCCTGCATTTGCCAATGGAAAAGTAGCCAGCCTCTCATAGTGATCTGAGCTAAAATCTCTAGACGAATCAGAGTCAGTAGCGTCAGAATCTGGAAGAATTGTATCACTATAACTTGTATCCACCACATTCCCTTCAGCGTCATGCATGGGTGAGTTCATAGCGGCATCATTAAAATCATCCATATTAAGACCGAAGTCTTGTTCATCTTCATTTGCAACATCTTCACCTTGAACTGGTTCATTAACAGGAATATTAACTGGAATTTGAACCTGTTCTTGTTGAAGAGGAACTTGTTCGTGTGCCTGTGAATGAGCTTGAGCATGAGCTTGAGCTTCTTGTTGTTGTTGTTGTTGAACTTGATTCTGATCCTGTCCTTGAACTAACTCCTCATGATGAAACCAATTATCATTAGGAGGCTCAACATAATTAGGATTGATTATGTGACCAAACAGAGGAGTCAAAACTGGAATCAAAGTAATATTATGTTGTTTAACCTTGGTACAATCAGTAAAGATTCTTTTGTACATAGGAGTCAAGGTCAAACGTATTGGATGCTGCGATAAATCTGGAATAAGATGGTTCAGAATCATTTGCAAGAACCTAGGGTACATAAGAAACCCTTGAACTTCAGGAGGATTGATTTGCATGACCAAATCATGGTATATATACAAAGCAAAGTTAAACTGTTTATTCAGGGTCAATGCAACCATTGCAGCTTGTAAATCACTCTTCAGTCCATCAGTGCCAGCCTTTCGTGGAGATAAGCATTGGATGATGACGTGCATAAAGTACCTTCATTCACCAACCAAACCACCTTTCCTGGCTTGAGAATCATTAGGTTTGCCTCGGTATCCCATCCTCTGAAAACACCCCATGATCAGTGTTCCAGGATAAGAAATAGGGTCATCATTTGCACCTCCCAATGCTAACACAGCACGAATAGTATCAACTGATATTGCCACCTCGGTATTATTAATTGTATCTCGAAGCACATGAGGTTCAACATCAGTGTCTTGATGTACTGTATCCCAGAATTATTGGATATATGGCAAACTTATGTATGGATCTGCTGATAAGGCCACATGTAATCGTGAACGATTCAGGAAGTTAATGATTCCTTAATAATTTGCGGCCTCGAAAATATGCGGATCTAACAACGCCACTTGATTATGTTTTTACTCAACATGGCGAGCCATCTGTAAATGTATTGGACATAGAACAAACATAAGTAATATAACAAACACACATAGGATAAAAACAAAAAAAAAATCAAACACACAACAAAAAAAATTTTACACAAAAAAAAAATCACAAGTCCAAACATCACTGAACCCTTAGGCGAACTTACTAAGTTCGCTTAGTGTTGCAAGAGGCGAACTTAATAAGTTCTCCTGAACAAGTTCGCCTGTCGATACAGATTCATCATAGTTTTCCCAACTTGTTCAAATCGACTAATTAAAGCAAACCAAATCCACCACAAGTATCGACACACAACAACGAAGCATAATAGATAATCAATTTTAACATTGTAACACGAATTTAAACCTTTTTGACCAAAAACCAGTTGAAAAGTCACGACATTATGAATATAGGTATAAAAAGTCTTTAACATGTAATTGATAGAATTGTTAGAAACAGTTAAAGGGGAGTATGTTAGGACATGTTTTGTAACTGTTGATAACAATATTATTTAAGTTCATAGAGAGGCGAACTTAACAAGTTCGCCTAAGCATCTTTAGGAGCGAACTTGTTAAGTTCGCCTAAGGTGCTGTGTGTTCCTATAAATAGGTGTTTACAAGTCTTAGTGTAAAGACTTGGAAAACATCAGAGAGAGATCAGACCTGAGAATCTGAGAGAGATTGTAATCAGTGTCTGAAAAGGAAATACACCGAGAAGATTATTTACATTGTTATCGTTTCTATCATCTTGTGTACACATTCATTGATACAGTTGGATTCCGCACTCCGTGTCATTGGTACGTCATGTCACAAGATCGATCTATAGAGGAGTCATGTGGACCTACAAGTGGTATCAGAGCTTATGCTCGTGATTTGTGTGTGATTCGTGAGTGATTTGTGATGATTTGTGTACAATTTGACAAGAAATTGATCATTTTTGCAAGTTTTCATTTTCATGGAATTTTCAAGTTCTTGAATTTGATTTTAAGGCTGAATTTGTGGATTTGAAGGTGTTTTTGGTGAAATTAATCCGATAGAGGTGCTCTAAATCATGAAATACTAAATCCAACGGTTCAATTTCTTCAAATTCCATCAAATCAGTGAGAAATGATGATTTTCGGAACTGTTGCTTCGTGTTTTGGTTGAAGAGCTGAACGAGGCGAACTTAATCATTCTGTTAGAGATGAAATGAATCAGGCGAACTTATCAAATTCGCTTGTGGTCTTGTTCGCTCAGTGAAGTTCAGGCGAACTTATTAAGTTCGCTCAGGCAGTATCAGGCAAACTTATCTACTTCGCTATTGTTCTTAAGAAAAAAAAGAGTATTTTGGCAGGAAATTTGTTCTTGTCCAAAATGTTTAGGGAAAGTTTATATGCTTGTTTTGAAATTTTTTCTGGATATTTTCGCAAAAATTTCAAAATGTCAATTTCTTGTGATGATAATGAGATTGGAACTATGCCACCGAGGCTTTTGTGCATATCAGATTACCATAGCTGGAAAGTCCGGTTCGAATAATTCGTATTAGAAACTGAGGAAAATTTTTGGAGACCAATAACAGAAGGATATGTGCATCCTACTTATTCATTCATGGGTCAAGATGCTCCTAAGTGACAACTCTTACTAAGGTAGAAAAGCAGAAGTTTGATCAAGAGATGAACATGCGTGAAACTTTAATGATGTCTTTATCAAAAGAAATCTTTCATAGTCTTGGAAAGTGTCCAACTTCAAGAGATATGTGGGAAGCTTTAAAGAAAAAGGGTGAAGTTACTACTCAAGCGTATGTGGTATTGATCAAAGATGTATTGGAGAAGCAAGGTGATTCTCAAAGTGATTCTTCTGCAGATTTAACTGATAGTGAGAGTATTCGTTCTGGTGAAAGTACTCAATCTACTGAGACTGATGTGATGATTGAAGAAAGCTTTCAGACAGTTGAAGATGATCTGACTGAATCAGAAATTGATACAGAGCCAGTCATTGTTTCTCAAAAGGGTGAAGCTGATGACGTATTCATGGCTCCTGGTGCATCTTCTTTAGAAGAAAAGGATACGGTAGTTTCTAACACTGAAACATTTTGTTCTAACTGTATTTCAGTGAAGGGTAAAATGATGAGGGTTATGGATGATAAAGTAAACCTCATTTGTGATATGAAATCGATGCACATGGTAAACCAGAAATTAAAGGATAATGAGAATGTGTGTATTGAGAGAATAGAATCATTAAAGAGGGATATAAATTCTCTGACTTTGAAGATCAAAGATCAGGTATATCACCCGGATATGTCCTTTGCAGAAATTGAGAAAAGAAATAATGATCTTGCTGAGAAAGATAAGGAACTAGCTGAATCCAAAGCAGAGGAGATCAGATTGCATAGAAAGTTGGGAAGCTTTGGAAATTCATCATTCTTAGTGGGATATTTTATTAGTACTGACGAGGGGAAGGGAACTAGTGGTATTGGATATGTTCCTCCACCATTCAATGGAAATTATTTTGTTGCACGTGAGATTATAAAAGATGAGTATTTAGATCCTAAGACTGTGTTGAAGGTGAATCCAGTCAATGGTGAGGATATGGTGTATTCTGATGAGAGTGATGATAAATATTTTTATGAAGCTAAGGTAGAGGGGATACCGAAAGATATTAAGGTTGAGTAACCAAAGGTTGATTCTAATTCATCTGGAAATTTTACATTTGGAAGTTCTTCAAATTCAAGGAGAGTTCCATATGTCAGAGACTATAAAGACAGGCGTACATGCTTTCATGGTAATGAGATGGGACACATTGTGCTGAACTGTCCTTACAAAAATAAAGGGAAGAAGCATGTATTTCCTGAGAAGATGAAACCTGAATCAAAATCTGTTCAGAAAAAGTTTGTTCCAAAAGAAGTTCGTGAGAATAGATCTTGCTTTTACTGTGGTCTTGTGGGTCACATTCGGATGGATTGTCCTCACAAAGACAAAGGTAACCAACATGTTACTCAAGAAAAGGTAAGAACTCTTGGAAAGCCTTATGGTAAGCCTTATGTTAACCCAAATGTGGTTAAACCTCATGATACACCAAAGGGTAATTCAAAATCTGAGGTTAGGCTTTCTAGACCTCAAAGACGGAGGAGAAACAGAAGATTGAGAAAAATTTTAGAACAACAAGAGCTTTCACGATCTAAACATTTTTCAAATGAACATGATTATTCAAACACTTCACATTTTAAGCAAAAAAAACTTAATTAACAGAAGTATGTTTGGAAATCTAAAGTTTCTGTTTCTGACTCGTCGGAACAATCTCCGAAAATTGATGAGAGAATCGATTGTGAATGGAGTGAAGTTTATTATTTTGGTACATATGGACGACCCATGACTACCATGGCTTGGGTCCCAATTTCAAATTAGTGTTTCTTGTTAGTTGTGCAGGATTACCAAGAGGGACTATTAACAACATTTGGTTTGTTGATAGTGGTTATTCATAGCACATGACAGGGAATGGCATCTACATGAGCAAATATTTGTTGATTACGGAGAAATCTATTTGATTCAACTACTTGATGCTCAGGGGGAGAATATGTCACACACAATGTTTTGGAAAGAGTTTTACAAAGTCCAAATGATAACCTGAAACCTAGGATGACGATGGTGAGCATAAAGTCATTGATGCAACCAATTGACTAGTTGAGGGGGAGTCTAAAGGACAGGGGGAGTATAGAACTGTGTTGGTGACAAAGGCAAAGACATTCAATTACAGGATTACATCGGTTTGAGTTTTTAATTGATTGACTTGTTTAATCCCAAGTAACCAAGTAAAATGTTTTTCATAAAATGTTTTCATGGAAGGTTTATTTTCGTTTGTTTTACTTTCTTTGAAAAAGATTTTGAAAAATCCAAACAAAGTGAAAAAGTTAAAATCGACATTACTTGAAGTTATAAGGAAAAATGATAGTACATCAGTAGATGTTCAGTCACACATGACCTTAGTTGGACTTTATGATTGCTTATCTAATATATCTGTGATAAATGTTTTAATCAGAACTTCTTAGAATACACAGTTTGGGAAATGATAGCTTAATAACTGCTTATGTTGAACAAAAATTTGATGCTTGATGCTTATATTTTAATTTGGATACTAGTATGTAGTCTGAATTGTCAATAGGCTATTTGTATCTTTGGTCCATTAGTAGTGTGACAACATAATGAACTTTGTGACAACTGTGATTTGGTATGTCGGGTGTGTGTGTAAAAGATCATTATTAGATAAAGAATATAAGATCTAAAGTACTTCATGAGACTAGTATCGGTTATGTCGTTAAACACAATTTTTCAGTTCACTTCACTGCCCATGCCCCGAAAAACATGCAATGTGAAGTTGAACTAAGATATGTTTTTGACAACATTTGTTGGAACATATACTAGCCCTTGGATCAATATCTTGATTCCGTTGAATACATTCTGATTCTCTGCTTGGTATTTTCCTGTGTTTAACGGTATAATTTCATCCTAGAGATTGAAAATTATCTTGCAATGATCTTATATGTCTTGAAGATAGTGCACATTTATTTTTCTGTTGACATATTTGTGGGGTACACGTTGTATTACAAAATAAATGGTACATTAATTCACAAGAACATGGGACAAAGATACTAATGGTTTAAATTCTTATAATATTGACAACTTAGATTGACATGTTATGTATTGCAAATTCGTATGTAATAAGCATGTTATGATCTGATCCTATCTTCTTTGAAGTTCTTCGCGTATCATTACATGTTTTGTTTGAAGCTTAAAAGATTTGATATTATCTGGTATAAAGAAAAGGACGAAATGAAAGAATGAATCTGGATAGGATACCCATAGAATGTTCACGGATTTTATATCCAAAATGTGTGATTGATGCATTGTCTATACTGATATGATCTTCTTACTCGTGATTTTTGACCAAAAAGATGTGATTTCGTATTTTTACAGTTCAGTTTCTACAGAGAAAACCCAAAAAGATTGTGTGTTTCTTATGTTTGAAAAACCAAAAAGATTTTATTTTTCCACCGTCCATGGAAATCTTAATTGTTGGTTATTCTTGGTTGTTCTCCTTTGCATAAAACTGAATATTGCAGACAGAAGTTGACAAGGGGTCCTTCTCCCAAGTTTTCTTCTAGATAGAAAGAGAAAGTGTGCAGATGAACAAGACGAAGACTACAATATGTTTAATGATATTTGAAGATGGATGACAATCTTCTGAAGCTGTTGTCAAGGGGGAGTCTATTGGAGTATATTCTAGTGACACCGAGCTTGAAGATATTATGTCTTAGTCTTAGAGTCTTTGACTTGTAATTGATAGAATTGTTAGCATAGTTAAATGGGAGTCTGTTAGGACATGTTTTGTAATTGTCGATAACAATATTGTTTAAGTTCATAGAGAGGCAAACTCTAAGCAACTTTAGGAGTGAACTTGTTAAGATCTCCTAAGGTGCTGTGTGTTTATGTAAATAGGTTTTTACATGTTTTAGTGTATAAGAGACTTGGAAAACTTCAGAGAGAGATCAGACCTAAGAATCTGAGAGAGATTGTAATCAGTGTCTGATAAGATTATTTACATTGTTATCGTTTCTATCATCTTGTGTACACATTCATTGATACGGTTGGATTCCGCACTACGTGTCATTGATACGTCACGTCACGAGATTGATCCGTAGTGGAGTCATGTGGACCTACAACTTGAAGGAAGTGTTGGAAGCTCTAAAGAAGGAGAAGTTATATGCTAAGTTCTCCAAATGCGCATTCTGGCTTAGGGAAGTTCAATTCCTAGGTCACGTCATTAACCCGAATGGCATTATGGTTGACCCAGCAAAGATAAGGACTGTAAAGGATTGGGATATTCCTAAGACGCCAACTGAGATTAACAGTTTCTTGGGATTGGCAGGCTACTACTGGAGGTTCATCCAGGATTTCTCGAAAATAGCTTCGCCATTGACAAAATTAACACTGAAGGAAGTAAAGTACGGGTGGGGATCGACCAAGGAAGAGGAGTTTAAGTAACTGAAGGAGAAGCTAACCCAAGCTCCAGTCTTGGCCCTTCCTGAAGGCGATGAAGACTTGGTGGTATACTCTGACGCTTCGGGTCAGGGATTGTGGTGTGTGCTGATGCAACGCGGGAGAGTGATCGCGTATGCATCCCGACAGTTAAAAGTTCACGAAGTTAATTATCCGACTCATGATTTGGAACTTGCTGATGTCATATTTGCATTGAAAATCTGGAGGCATTACCTTTATGGGGTGAAGTTTACTATTTACTCCGACCATAAAAGTTTGAAGTACTTCTTTGAACAGAGGGAACTGAATATGAGGCAGAGGTGATGGTTGGAACTTTTGAAAGACTATGATTGTGAAATCATATACCATCCTGGAAAAGCAAACGTGGTGGCTGATGCTCTAAGCCTAAAGGATGTGCCTGCTCCTATTTGAGTGAAAGCTTGCCAATTTGTGGTAACATCAGATGTGATGAGGGAAATTGAAAGAGCTCAAGATGAAGCACTTATAGAATAAAACATAAGGAAGGAGAGAATGGTTGGCCAACAAGACAAGTTGGAATATAACACCTTTGGTGTTAGGACACGTTTTGGATGGGTGTGGATACCTATGGGTGGCGAGCTTAGAACCAAAATCCTGGACGAGGCTCATAAGTCTCATTACTCTATCTATCTCGGGACGAACAAAATGTCCCAGGATCTGAAAAAGGAATACCGGTGGCCTGGGATGAAACATGAGGTGGCAAAATACGTAAGCAAGTGTTTGACTTGATCACAAGTTAGGGCCGAGCACCAGAAACCGTATGGGAAGATTCAACCACTTGATATACCGGAATGGAAGTGGGAACACATTACCATGGACTTCATAACCAAGCTACCTTGTACAGCTAAAGGTTATGATACTATTTGGGTAATTGTGGAACGTTTAACGAAAAATGCTCATTTCCTACCTATTCGCGAGACGTTCACGTCGAAAAGGTTAGCGGAAGTATTTATTAATGAAGTAGTAGCACGGCATGGGATGCCTTTGACGATTGTATCTGACCGGGACACACGATTCACGCCGAGGTTCTCGAAAAGATTCCACGAAGCAATGGGCACGAGGCTTAATATCAGTATGGCATACCACCCGCAAACGGATGGTCAGTCCGAAAGGACCATTCAAACATTGGAGGATATACTCCATGCTTGTATTATAGACTTTTGTGGCAGTTAGGATAGTCACCTGCCATTGGCCGAATTCTCCTATAACAACAGTTATCACTCGACCATAGGCATGACGCATTACGAGATGTTGTATGGGAGAAGGTTCAGGACCCCGGTTTAATGGGGAGAGATTAGGCAAAAGGAATTGGGAAGTCTTGAAGCTGTTAAGGAGACGTCAGAAAGGTTTGACCATATTAAGGCACGAATGAAGGCCGCCCAAGATCATCAGAAGTCCTATGTGGATAAACGACGAAGGCCTATTGCGTTTGATGTCGGGGATAGAGTAATGTTGAAAGTGTCACCCTAGAAAGGGATCATACTATTTAGAAAGAGAAGGAAATTAAGTCTGAGGTTTGTCGGACCATTCTGGATATTGGCACGGGTTGGTGAAGTCGCTTATCGATTGGAGTTGCCTAATGAGTTAAGTGGGATTCATCCTACGTTTCATGTGTCACACTTACGAAAGTGTCTGGCGGAGGATTCTGCTCACGTACCACTTACCGACATCGAGGTCGACAACCACCTAAACTATATCAAAGAACCCGTGGCCATCCTAGACCGAAAGGAGAAACGTTTACGTAATAAGGTCATCTGGTTGGTCAAGGTGAAGTGGAAGAACTGAAAAGGCTCTGAAGCCACTTGGGAGACGGAGACGGAAATGAAGGAGTTGTACCCTCAATTTTTTGACTTGTGACATGTTTCAGGGACGAAACCATTTGTAAGGGGGGTAGACTTGTAACATCCCAAAAATAATGACGAACAATAAGCGGGATAAGGACGTAATAAAGGGGTGTGAAAATATAAGGGGCTTGGGGGTCGCTAGTTGGGCCGCTTCAATGGGCCGAAAAGGGGGAAGGAAGGTAGGGTTTAAACCTAGCCTTCACACACATTCCCCATTATCTCATTCAAATTCCACCCCATTTCTAGAGAGAGAAAGTCATAGAGAGAGAAAGCTTTGGATTTAGCTAACAATCGATCCTCTACCTTGATACACTACTCAAGAGAAGATTTGCTGAAGGAAGGAGTCATTTTGAGGTAAGAAACTCTCGTTTTTATAAGTTTTCCTTGAAATGGGTTTATTCGGGTATTTTCGGTAAAAGGTTGGGTTTTTATGAACCAAATGAGAAAAGGATTATAGATCTGGAATCACGAAGGAAAAATACACCTTTTGAACATAAAAAGTTCCAAACTTGACGAATCCATCGATCCAGATCTGAGTCCATGCAAAACTAAGGTTTTGGGGATGAAAACTAGAGGTTCACGGCTGGGATCCCCATTTAGGGTTCACAGCTTCGGATCCCGGTGAGAGTCACGGCTTGGGATTTCCCGGGTAGGGTTCACGGCTAGGAATCCCGAGTAGGGTTCATGGCTAGGAATCCCGAGTAGGGTTCACGGCTAGGAATCCCGAGTAGGGTTCACGGCTAGGAATCCTGAGTAGGGTTCACGGCTAGGAATCCCGAGTAGGGTTCCCGGTTAGGAATCCCAAGTAGGGTTCACGGCTAAGATCCCGAGTAGGGTGTATGGCTGGCATCCCGAGAACTCCCCTTGAGCCGTGAACTCTTGAGTTCACGGGCAGAAAACCGTGTACCCATACGTTCTCGGTATAAACAGACGAAATGTAACGAGTTGTATGAAAAACTAAGATTAGGTTGCGTACGTACAGGTTAGAAGATCTTTTAGAGATCTTTGACCGTGTTTATCTCAGGTGAGTTCTAGAATCCCTTCTTTAAATGTTTTAATTCATATTTTTGGGCTGGTGTGCATACATACGAAACGATATTTATGAAATGATGTTTACGAAACAAGGTTTATAAAATGATGTTTACGAAGGACGATGTGATGAGATGTTTTGCCAAGCGAAGTTTATGAAAGGTTTACGAATGAAATGTTATTTAATAAAACGTACGAATGCTTTAACTAAAATGAGGTAAAGGTTTTATGAAAGTCACTAATAAACGAATCTGCCACTAGTTCCTACGGGGGCTAGGGTATGTATGTATTGGCCTCACCCATACGGGGGGCCTTTATGGCTGTCTAACGTTGGTAGTGCCTAAGGTTTGGGTTGGTGTCGAATGGCTCTGAGGTATCGGGCCCTAGGAGTTCTTCGCCCGAAGGACAGTACGACGTTGATGGGCGTAGTGGTGGCGTACTTTGGGGTTTCTCGGGCCAACCCATGATGTGGAATTGACGGTTATGAAAAGGCGCAGATTCGGTTCATGTTGACTTATGTTATGATGCTATGTTACGATGTTATGATGTTGTTAAGTTATTGCATGTTCTACGTACGCTTTTATTAAATAAATGTAATTATGTTTTTGGGAAAAATGATTATGATAAGGTTTATGTAAAGCTAGAACTCACCAGCGTAGCTGACTTTTAGTATGCACATTCAGGTTAAGGGTAAGTATGGATGATGGACGGTGATGCTTGGCAAGTGAGAAGAGTTACCCGGCTGATCATGATGATTGGCATCCCGTTATGTTTACTTATTGTGTGTCTATGCTTTAGACAATGTTTACGCTTCCACATGTTTAACTATGTCGACGTTATGTTTGAAAAAAATTTCCCGATGCGTTATTTGATATTCAAGTTTAAGAACTGCTTGTGAATGAGTAAATCCAACAAGTGAGGCCTCCCAGGTTTGGGGCCTTACAGCTTCATTTCCTACACGAGTGATAGGATCAGCTGGGGCATCATTTCCATCAACATGAACAACTTCCTCGTCATCACTAGCACTAGTTCCAAATGCAGATGCAGCATTGGAATCAGGAGTTATAATTGGTATAGTGGCATGAGTGGAGAAATTGGAGTCATCCCCGCCAATAAAGTATTCGTAAACATGGGCGGCATCTTCGGTAGATAGACCAGGAAGGTTGAAAGACTTGAATCGAACATCATAATCGAATCCCCACGCTGGACCTGGAGGTTCTGGTGGAGTGCTGTGTTTACTGCAATCCACTTCGAACCATTCTTCAACTGAGCGTGTTCCTATATTGTACACTCTCTTGCAGGGTGAGTTGGCAATATATCCTTAGAAGATGCCTTCTATCGCTTTTGCATGAAATTTGGATTTGCGATCGTTATACTGTAGCAATAAGGAACAGGGACTACCAAAAGGTACAAGGTAGTCAAGATTTGGAGGTCGATTGTTGATCAGCTCATAACACGTTTGTTGTGCCTTTTAACCACCAAAACTCTGTTCAAGACGTGACAAGCTGTATTTACTGCTTCTGCCAAGAACGTTACAGGAAGCTTGGCATCTGACAACATAGTCCTAGCAGTCTCAATCAAAGTTCTGTTCTTCCTTTCTACAACTCCGTTCTGCTGAGGTGTATACGAGGCACTAAATTCGTGACGAATACCCTTCTTGAGATAGAAAAGTTCCATCAAAGTATTCTTGAACTCAGTTCCTTTATCACTTCTTATTCTTCTAACCTTCAGCTTGCATAAAGATTCTGGGCTCAAGATCAGGTATTGAAGAATTTCAGCAGTCTCATCCTATGTTCCTAAGAAATGCACCCAAGAAAAATGTGAGAAGCCATCAGTTACACCTAGACAGTATGACTTACCTCCAATACTCCTGATACTAATAGGTCTAAACAAATCCATGTGAAGGAGTTCCAAAGGGGAATTAATGGAGTTTTGGAGCTTGGGCTTGTGAGATTTCCGATGGTGTTTTCCCTTTTTACAAGGCATACAGTCATCTGCAATGGAAAATCTCAGCTTAGGAACCCCGGTTACCAAACCGTTTCGGACAAGATGATTCATTTTTCGATAAGAAATGTGTCCGAGTTTCCTATGCCACAAGATTGACTCAAGCTCTGCCGCTTTTGTAAGCAAACAAGTAGCAACTGATGAGGTGGTTATCGCCAGGCTCATATCGATCTAATAGGTGTCGTTTGTTCTTGGTGCTCTCTTCAGAATCCACTCCGCATGAACTTCAAAACCAGGCTTGGGAATCAAGCATTCAGACTTATCAAACATAATCGAGTACTCTTTGTCGCACATCTGAGAAACACTCAACGGGTCATGCTTCAGCTACTTGCAGTAGTTGACATAGTCGAAGCTAATACGTCCATTTGTAATCACGCCTTGACAAGTGATACTGCCTCTTTTTTCTCCTGCAAAGGCCACATAGCCGCCTATGAATGGTGTAACATCCTGAAGCAATGCCATATTGCCTGTCATGTGCCGGAAGCATCCACTATCTACATACCAACGGTTAGAAATAGTTCCCTTCATATGTCCCTGCACGAGTCACAAGCAAGTTAGTTAGATTTGGAGACCCAAGCCATAGTGGTCTTGGGTCGTCCGTCTTTCTCAAAATAAACAACCTCTATTAACTCGCAATCATGACTATCAAAAATGGGTGAATCCTTAGAAGATTTAGGATCAGAAGATTGTGAACTTTTTGTTTTCTTGTTCTAGTATCTTTTCTTTTTCTTTACTGGAACATTGGGCTTGCAATCATCAACAGCAGGTGAACTAGTAGAAGCTTCACCTAGTTGACTACCCACCATCTGTTCTAGCTTTCTCAACCTTTTATTCCTTCTTCTTCTTTATGGCATCAAAATTTTAACCATAGACTTTTCACTAGTTGGTGTACTACTAGAGGTAGATACACTGGGTTTAGCAGGCTGCTTCTCCCGTTTTGGAATAGATGGTTTAGCCTTAATACATTTTCATTGGCTTCACCATAGGTTTCACTGGTGGTTTCACCACATCTGATTTGGGTTTCACGGGTTGCTTCACTGATGGTGTCCTAGGGTAAGCGGCTTGTTGTGGAAACATTGGTCGTTTTCCTTGGTTCTTATCGAGGCAGTTCATCATGTCACACCCCGACCGATGGCGGAATCATCGGGGCGGGACATGTAGACTGTTCATGAGCACAAGGTTGACTAAATTGAAATATATTAATCGTCAAATTTTCATTTCAAATATCCAAACATAACCAGATCCAAGAAAGAAACATAATTGCAATACGTAAACTTCTTTATTTAAATTAGCCAAGTCCAAAGCCTATGTGTAGCACATCTTGATCAAACTCACACATTAGTACCTGAAACATGAATAAAATAAGGTCAACTAAAAAGTTGGTGAGTATAACACAGGTTTGTATATAGATAGCATATAGTTTGTAAAACAAATCCTTACATGTCATGATAAAATAAGGCATTTATGGGGAGCAGCTATTGTGTAACTAAGTACAATCAAACCTTTGTAACTAGCATGCAAAAATTGTGTTATCGGTAACAATCACCCTACCTGGGTGGGTTTGTCAAACTCAATAGATCTATCATTGTTTACCGTCGGCTTGAATAGTTAATGATTGCACATAATCGCATACAAAAGTTAGCACAACTAGCACTCGGGCATAAAGCTCAAATTGCACACATGAATGTAAAGAGGATTTGTATTTGTGTAGTCTGTGTAAATGTAAACAATAGTATTGTATAATGTTCATGTTCCACCCCAAAAAGTGTAAAAGAGTAAAGGGGCTATGTATACTCACTTGGTTTGAAGGCGTAGCTAACACGAAATACTAGCTAGAAATGAGATCCTTGTAATGCACAACGTTAACCTAGTGTGGAATGTATATGGGATTAATAGTATGCTCAATATTCTATGTTTAAGTCTAGGATTGAATTGGTTGTGTGTATAAAGCTTGTGGTTTGTACTTGAATGGTGTTGTATAAAATGAAAGATTTGGAATGAATACTTTGAGAACATTTTGATTAGGGTTTGAGTTTGAATAACTAAATAAATTAAATAATTATTATTTATTTATTTAGTTATAAAAATAATGTAGGTAATAGGTTTAGTTAAGTATAACCTAAATAAACAATTTTTGTTTACATATAAATTAAATAAATAATCGTTACTTTATTTATTTATTTATAAAAATATGTAACTTAGTCATTTAGTTATAAAGATGTACCGAGCGTTTTAGATTAATAAATAACTTTTGTTAATCTATTTTTATAAATATGTATAAATATAATTTTGTAGATTTAAATGAATAAATTTTTGAAATAGGAATTTGATCATTTTTAAATAAGGTCAATATAAATCTTTATTAATTATTTTTATTTGAAAATTCATTTGGAATGTTTATTGGTTTTAAAAATTTTAGTATTCTGCCAAGATTTTCTCACACACACGACCGTGCCTGGGACAAGGCACGATCGTGCTAGGACCACGGCGTGACCGTGCTAATCAGGGCGTGACCGTGTTAATCAAACAGAAGACACAACAAGGCTGCTCACTGGCACGACCGTGCCTGGGCCAGGCACGACCGTGTCTAGGGTTCTGATAGCACGACCAGGTCTAGCCAAGAGGCACGACCAGGTCTGAGGGTGGGGCACGACCGCGCCGCGATTGGCACGACCGTGTTTCATGAAGCACGGCCACGCTAGAAGACTAGCGCTACCGTGTCTGATCCAAAACAGAGACGAATTGTCTAATTCTTATGATATCAATACTGGAAATCTTAGGGCTTTCATCAATTAGGTGATTACGAGTCTATTGGTATAGTTTAATTGCATTTAAAACATGTACATAGTATGATTTGATTAAACCGTTTTAGAAATATTCGGGTTCATGTTAAATTCGTTATTGTAAGCCCAATTTATGTTGGGGCTTTTGATCTATAGACTAAAACTAAGATGTAGAAGGTTTCAATTACCTGAAAATATGATTAATCGATAGCGTATGGTAGAAATGAGTTCTGGCGACGACGGGTTTGATCTCCGGCGCTCTCCGCTGCAACTCCGGCTAACTGAATGTGTTCTAAAGCTTTAGGGAGGATCGAATGATGTGTTTGTGTGTTTGTTTGATAGGATTGCAATAAAAACGATGGTCACATGGAGGATATAGATAGTTTAGGAGAGGGGTCGACCAAAATGGGTTTATTTGTTATAATTAAAATGATTAAACTCTTAATTGGGTCTGTTAATACGAGAAACGGTTACGAAATCGAATGGTCTTGCGATTAAAGGCTGCATTTACGTTTCAACTGATGTGAGGCGCGACTGTGCCTATAAGAGGCGCGACCGTGCCAAGCTGAGGCGCGACCGTGCCAACAATAGGCGCGACCGTCCCAGACGAGGCGCGACCGTGCCAAAACGTGGAGCGACCATGCCTACTAGGGTTTCTGGTTATTTACAAAATCAGCCCTTGCAACTTCAACTTTGACAGAATTAGCCTGGTTAGGATTTAACAGAACACCTAACGGGATTACTAACTGGATTAACTCTAGGAGGTGTTACCACATGATTATGAGTTCTAAATCTTTGAATTTAATACGATCGGCTAACGATTAATGAGGTGTAGGTTTGAACAAGTACATGTTTTAATGTCGTGTTGTTATTTGATTAGTTAAAATAAATTTAAAATAGGGTCGGAAAATCAGAAATGTTACACATCAGAATGTGACCGACCGTACCACAATGAAAGCAAGTCCGTTTGTCTTTGTAAACCCTTCTGTAAGGCTCTCTGCTTTTGGATGCAGATGACTCAGCTTTTGGAGTGCCAATGGTTGATTGATGGACATAACTAGGACCTTGAGTATAATATTTGTCGATATTTTTCTAAAAACTTTTACCCAAGTCATCAAGATCTACGACTGGCTTTATGGTTTTGAAACCTCCATAAAGCATTAACTAGAGTTTATCATTTGATTCAACAGTGTCAGGTTCAGTTAAAATACGATTATCACGATTAGTGACAATATTTTTCTCAATTGTATGTTCACCAATCAACTCCCCTGAGACAACACCCTCACAATTGGTGTTTTCAGAACCTTCATCAGAGAAGAACTCATCAGAAACTGAGTCAGCCTTACTCGAGGAATCATCCTTGTTAGAGGAATCATCCTGACTAGAGGATTCATCTAAACATGACAAGTCAATGTCAGTCAACCCATTGACAAACTTCCCGCTTACTGGTGGAGGAATGGCATTGGTACCTAAACCCAGACCACTCACTTGCCTCACTACAGATTCGTAGTGTTCCACCACAAAATGAGAGTTTTTCAACTTTTTAATCTTGCAACTTAACTACAGAACCTTATTTTGCAGTTTGGCAATTTAGTGTTCTTTTTCTCCAACCCCTTGTATGTAACGTCCAAGTGAAACTGTTGTTCACTAATTTTAATTGAAAAATCATGTCTCTCTTTCTTTAGAGTTTCAATTAATTCTTTAAAGCGTTTTTCATTTGTCTTATAACTTAACGCTGCAGTACGAAGGGGTTCGACTTTGTCTTGAAGTCGAGCATTCTCTTTCTTCAAGCCTGAACATTTGGAACACGAAATAACAGCAAAAAAATTGGAATCTACCTCAGTTGACGGGCTTGATGCCTCTCCAATAGCCATGAGGGCAACAGCAGATGTAGACTTTCTTTGGTCAGCTTTAGATGCTTCCCGCTCTTCTGCTTCCATCATTTCAACAATCTCTGCCATCAATCACATTTGGGTTTGAGCAAGTGTGGCATCCTCTAGATGAAGACTCCAATCAAAGCTATCGTCCTGTTGAACTACAAGAGCACTGGACGTTCCACCTTGACTTTGATTACGATTATTCTGATTGTTGAATCCTTGGTGGTTTCCTGAGCTGCCTCCCTGGCTCGGTCTGGTGAAACCCGAAGCTGGTGCTTTATCCTTTTGAAATTCCCTTGCGAAATGATCAAAGTTATTGCATTTGTAGCACTTAGCCATGGATTTATCAAAGTCAAACCTTGGCATTTGAATGCCCACCAATGAACTTCCTGCCAGTTCGGTTCAGGAAACGCTTCGCCCTTCTTAAGATCATAGCCATATTCCATTGAATATCCATGTACTCCATGTAATCTGGATCCACCAGATTGAAGTCTTCTTCAATGGTCTCTTGTAGAAACAAAGACTGATGGCTACAAAATTCTAAGTACAAATACAGCTGATCTCACAGTTTGCTGCTGATCAACAAACTGCTGCGGACAAGCTTATCTGCTGCGGATACTTGTTCTCCTGCTGAAGAACAAATCTGCTGCGGATAGCTTTATCTGCTGAAGACCAATGTTGCCGCTGATAGGCTTATCAGCAGCATCATTCTCATTCTTGCTGCTGATAGCTGTGTTCCTTGAAGATAAATCGTCGCAGCTGACTATCCATGCCAAGCGTCACTGACAACTTTCTGCAAAAGCAACTGACACACTCAAAGCAGAAGGAACCTCAATGGCACAACCAATGAAACTAAGCAATGCTCTTCTCCAGACATGCAAGCAATGATGCATAAAGAAGACGCTTCAATAAAGTTAGCTAGTTTAGCTTTAACGTGTATTGTTAGTTTTTGTATAAGAGATCAACGGTCTGTGTTCGATCTGATCCTTAGAATCAAGGGTCTGTCTTGATTCTAACTTAGTATAAATACCGAGTAAACACTTCATTGTAAGTGTGCTTCTTCACTGAGTTTTAATTTGTAATCGTTTATTCGAAAGATTAATACAACAGTGTTCCTATCAGTATTCTTTCTGTTTACTCGATTGTAATTGTGTAGTTGATATTGTTTCCGCCAATCTCAACTAAGAACAGAACCATCTTGTAATTTCATGATCCTACAAGTGGTATCAGAGCGTTGGCTCAGATTAAACAAACTTACACTTGTTTAATCACTTCTGGTTCTATTCTAAACTCTCTCTCCTTCAGAAAGTCACCAAGAACAAAAATGGCACAAAGCAACGGGCTTGAAGACATCATGAAGCAGCAGTATGAAAACTTCGTCTGGAAGGAAGATGAGTCTCTAACTGTTTCATACAACAGATTTACCTATCTTGTAGGGGAGCTGCAGTGCTCAAAGGTGAAGCTAGAGAATGAAGATATTCTCAAAAAGTTCATCAGGTCTTTACCTAGCTGCTGGACACTCTACACGGTGTCCATTAGAAGAACTGAGAATCTGAAGACTCTCTAAATGACTGAGCTCTTCGGTATGCTAAAAACCTATGAGCTAGAGATGATTCAGGCAAAAGAAAGAAGCTCAAGGTACCAAACAGCCTCAACATCCACCACCACCTCATCTGCCCTCCATTCTGAGCACTCGGGTCCTAGTTCAAGTAACTACTATCCTCCCATCATCACCCATTCTGGAGAGTTCGACTGGAGCGTTCAATATGAAGAACTGCCCGTCAACAATCAAGCTCTAATGGCAGACGCTACAGAGATACCACCTCAGGTATTTGAACATCTTTGCTCTCAAGCCTGTATTGATAAAGTTTTGGGTTATAGAAAGCACAACCAAAACCTCATAGTACAAAATGAAGAGTTTCATCAGATGAAATCTGAGTTCAAAAAGGTTGAAAATACTTATAAAGAAAAGGTTAACTGCCTTAAGAAAGAGATTTCATCGCTAAAACACGAACAAACTAATCTTGAAACTCAGATTGATGATCTACTGGTCAAACTAAAAGCTACCAGAGCTGAACTGGCAGAACAGAAAGTTCATGTTGAAAAACATGAATTTTCCTCCAAAAAGTTACAAAGACTTTTAGATATTCAAGTCCATGAGAAGGTAAAGACTGGACTTGGGTATAACAATGATCAGTACAAATTTGTTCCTCCTCCTGCTGACTATATTGCCATATACGAACCAAGCTTCAATGTTGAAAATCTTAACACTGCAAACCGAAACCTTGATCCTTCAACGGATGAACCTCTCATCGAAGACTGCACTACCTCATCGTAATATGAGTCAACTCACTCAGACCATGATGAAACCAGTGCAGTCCCATCTGAAGCTGTTCTGAATAGAGTTGCAGTTCCTGCTGTTCTTCCAGCTGTTATAGCCCCTGTGCCATTCAAACAGATCAAGATCAGCTATCCTCCAGATGGAAGAAAGCTAGAAAAGGGACAAACATCAGAACCCACAAACCCCAAGCCTCAGTTCAAGCCAATCACAAAGAGAAAGGTATTTGATGTATGTCGTAAGCCTGAAGAAAAATTTCCATATGTTCAAAAGACCCTAGAAAAAGCCACCTTTGAACATAACAAAGCTCATCCATGGAACTTCAAGGATCTGTTCCAAAGAAAGAACTATGTCTACCTTTCAAGAGACAAACTGGCAAAATCATGCTTTGTGTGTGGCAGATATAACCGCACTGCCAGCACCTGCTTTCATTACCTGGAATACCAAAGAAATTCAAAGCAGCATGCCTTTGAAAAGACTAACAAAAATAAAAAGGTAGCTACGAAGACAAAGCAACTAAGTTCATAGAGTCTCTATCTCCCTCAAGAGTGAAGCTGCCTAAATCTCAACAAACTTGCATCATTTGTGGTGAATCAGACCACTTTGCTGCAAACTGTAAGTTTAACCCTTTCAACCAGATCCTTCATCAAGCCCCTCAAAGACAAAGGGTAAAGAAGGATCAGCATACATCGGTTGTTAGTCCAGAAAAGCCCAAGAAAACAAAGCAGAAGCTTTCAGCAGCAACCAAGTCTGCTGCTGATAAGCTAAAATCCTCCGCAGCAAAATCTGCTGCTGATAAGACAAAGACATCAGCAGCAAGAGTGTCCACTGCTGATAAGGCAAAATCCAAGGCAAAGCCTACAGTAGCAAAGAATGCTGACACTTCAACAAAGCTGTCAGCAGCAGGATCTACTGTCAACAAGCTAGAAACATCAGTAGCAAAATCTGCTGCTGACAGTGTGAGGAAAACTAGAAAATCACCAACTCAATAATGGAGGGAAAAGAAACCACCAAGCAGCATCATAATTAGGGAGACTCCTTTGGATGTCTCTCTATTAGGATCAAGATCACTTCCCGGATCCATAGAACAGCCCCTCGAGCCTTTCCTTTTCTTTTGAACTTAAGTGTTGAGGAACCTGATCAAAATGATGTTCCTTCTCCAACTACTACTATCTCGGAGGTACTGATTGATCTTGCTTCCAACACACCCAAACCCAAGATCGTCTACCCTGAAGGTCCACTCTAGGAGTTATGAAAGAGTGGATGTGGAAGAGGCTGTCACTACTGCTGGTCCATCAAATAACCGGGAGGACAGTGACAACATTGCTAAGACCTCAACCATGGCAACTCACAGTGAGGATGTTTCCTTAGAAACTCCCTTCACTGAGAGGAATCCCAGGTGCCAAGAAACCATGGGTGATGGGGATGAAGAGGCCAGGCCTAAAGCCCCATCTGGATCCAAGGATTCCATAGTTGTGGATGAGGACAGACTGTAACTTCATATCCCCTGAATTTCCCTTGCGAAATGTCCAAAAATCTTTGTAATTATCATAACCCCGTCAACAATTCATAACCCTTGTAAAGACTTTTTCATAGCTTCAGGGGTTATGAATTTCCCTTGCGAAATGTCCAAAGTTATTGCATTTGTAGCACTTAGCCATGGATTTATCAAAGTCAAACCTTGGCATTTGAATGCCCACCAATGAACTTCCTGCCAGTTCGGTTCAGGAAACGCTTCGCCCTTCTTAAGATCATAGCCATATTCCATTGAATATCCATGTACTCCATGTCATCTGGATCCACCAGATTGAAGTCTTCTTCAATGGTCTCTGGATCTGTAAGCTTTGCACCAATGAAGTTCTCGTAGGCAAGCATACATGACGAGAACAGGGCCATATGATCTTCAGCAATTTTGGCAATAGTAGATTGGTTGGGTGAAGAAGTGAAAGTACTGTTTCTTGATGAGGATTAATGGTGTTGACCAGATCCTATTGCAATAAAACCAGTATGATTACCACCACCATTCAACTTTTCTTCTTCTAGAGGATTCCCAAGGTACAAGGCAATTCCAGAACCAGACGGTTTTGCAGTTGAGTTCACCCCAAAATACATTGAAGGATCTTGTATTTGAGGTCGTCCGGAACTTTCCTTCTTTCTCAGGTTCATATCGTGTGCCTGAACCTTTCCTACCGCTTCTTCAACAATCATCTCATAGAACTTAGGGTTCTCCCTCAGCAATATGGTATACATGTCAAACTTGGGTGGAAAGGCATCCAGAAACTTCTCCACCAACTCATCAGCAGGATACTTGAGATCATATGATTTCAGCTCAGTCTGAAGATGATAAAATCTAGAAATAAGTTCATCGGTAGATTCGTTCTCCAAGTACCTGAAACACTCATATTGTTTCCTCAAGAGCTCTCTCTCTTGCTCTTCTTGACGTCACTGTTCCCCTCAAACCTCTTCTGAATTGCTTTACATAGATCTTTAGAATTATCATAACCCCTGAAGCTATGAAAAAGATCTCTAGACAATGCCATTGTAATAGACCCATGAGCCTTCTTTTCACGGTCTTATACTTTCTTTTCTTCTTCGTCTAGTTTGGAAATAGGTTTAGGAACAGTTTCTTCAAGAAACAAATAAGTTGGATGCTTATATCCCTCAAGAATAGGTATCCACAACAAGGAATCAGTGTACGAGATATACTCCTCAAAGCGAGCTTTCCAGTTCAAAAAATCATTTTACATGAAGCAACTTTGGTGGTTTCTGAGGAGTCTCAATCTCGTTGTCATAGTTAAACAGGCTATTTAATTTCTGAATGTTTGCCATGGTGTAACACTTAGACAAAAATCATAAAAACAACACAACTCTCGCACTTAGAAACTGTCCTTGCGCACTTAGAGAATGGTCTTGCGCCCTTAAGAATTCCTTCTTGCGTACTTAGTAAGTACGCACGAAGAAAGGTAAGTACGCAGGAACAAATTTTAAATCCGCAGCAAACTGGTCTTGCGTACTTAATAAGTATGCAGCAACAATGTACTTTTTGACAAAAATGGTAAGTACGCAGTTCACTTTATCCACCTGCTTCACCAACTTTTTCCGGTCACCGGATAATGCTTAAATCTTCAAAAATTGAAGTTTTGAACAAATTGATCAAACCAAAAGGTTAGAAACTTGTTTCTAACAAACCCTTGTTAATCAAAACACTCAAACAAACAACAAAAAGGTCGGATTTTGAAGGATTTTTGCTTCTAAAATAGCGCTCAAGAGCTAGCTCTATTTTATCACAAAAATCACTAAAATCGATCACTTTTTGCTTGTAAAAGGTTGTAGATTGTATCAAAAATGTTCCTAACACACTCACAACACTCGAAATCAAGAGCCAACGCTCTGATACCACTTGTAGGTCCCCGGGTGTGTCGGATTGTTACGTGCGAGTGTGTGACTAGTCGAATAGGGTGCGGAATACCCGTGACTAGTTGGAGTATCAAGCAACACAAAGTAAACCGACAACAACAACAACACGAAATAATTCAAACTTCGTCTATTGATAATCACAGCCGGTTACATAATGAATGCGTACATAAGTTCTGTCAAGACCAGCTATATACACTAAGACCTGTTACCTGCGCACTTGCGTCGCACTTAGCAAGTGCGCAGAGATTAACTCCTGCGTACTTAGCAAGCACGCAGCCTTTGTGCATGCGTACTTGCTAAGTACGCAGGATCTATATCCTGCGCGCTTGCTAAATGCGCACAACACTAGACAAAGGCAAACAAGTACAAGTACCTATATATATGTTTACAACTCGATAAACCAATACATACAGATACTAAATACAAGTACAAATACATAAAGTAAAGTTCAAAAGCATAAGACAACATCCAGAGTGTCTGTTACACAAACGTGCTTCAACAATCCACAACTTATGTGTAGCAAACTGGATCAACTCAGTTGTTCATACCTGAAACATGATAAAAACAGGGTCAACTAAAAAGTTGGTGAGCTTACATAGGTTTTGACTCTAAATAGTATCAATGTGTTTGTGTAAACAATCCATACATATCATGGTTAATAAGGAAATTATGGAGAGTTACTATTGTGAAACCAAGTTGTACAGTCAAACCTATGTAACTAGCATGCAAATAACCAACTTGTGTTGTCGGCAACAATCACCCTAACTGGGTGGATTTGTCAGACTCAATAGATATATCATTGTTAACCGTCACTTATATACTTAATGATTGCACATGTAAATTGCACAAAAAATATAGTTGACACACCTAGTACTCAAACATAAGGCTCAAATAGCACACATGAATGTAGGGTGAAATTGTATTGTGTAGTTTGCAAAACATTGTATATATGTATTCATGTTCAACCCCAAAATGTAAATAGTGTAAAAATGGGCTATATAAAACTCACCTTGAATAGTAGAGGGTTGAAACTTGTAACTTGTAGCAACAAGAATTAGGGATGCCCTAAGTTAAGTAATATATGTTATTTAATATATAGAAACGATTAAAAGAGAAAGGAACGGAACGATTTTGACTTTAGAATTTGGAACGAATGAACGAATACTAAAGATTTAAATTTTAACGATAGCTAAAGTGGATGATGTTTTTTCATGAAATAATGTTTTATAACTTTATTTATAAAGAGATTTTACGTAGCATCAATAAATGTTAATTGCTAGGTTAATATAGTATTTAAACGATTAAGTTAAAATAGTTATTATGATTAAACAATAATATTTATATGAATATCATTTGAAATAAGTAATTATATTAATTATGCAAATGGTAGTATTATGGTTGACCAAATTATTAAAGAATCATAAAATATGTGACAGTAATAATAATATGATTTTTAATAAATAAGATATTAATAACACTAATTTTATTGTTAATTTTGAATCATGTCGTTATAATAGTTTAGGTATGTATAACCCCTTTTGTTTAATAAAAGTCATGACGTAACTGTAATTCTAAAATTTATAAAATAATGGGGGTTTAGTTCTAAAACGCTCAACATTTGCCATCGTTTATAAGTATATATATTGGTAACGAAATAACACACGTGTAGTGCTTATAAAATATTTGTTATACGTTTGAGATAATTAGAACAAATAATTATAGTTATAAATATCTATATATATATATATTTATTTGAAAGGGATATTAATTGTAAACCCTTGTAGGTTTATAACAATAATTATTTATAAGAAAATTATATGTATATATATATATATATATTGTTTACAAAAGATAATAACTATGAAATTCTTGAAAGTTTATAAAAGAAATGAGTTTTTTTTACCATAACATAATAATAATACATAATTTGTGTATGTGGGTGTCAAACAAGAACAAGAAACGAAAAGAAAAAATGGAGCAGAGCAAGGTTCGAACTCGCGACCTGTTCTGTGGGAAGGAATGCTTTTAAGCAATAGACATGAGCACCTGTTTGTTTAAATTTCAGAACCAGTTTAGTTTTAATAAATGGGTTCAGAGAACCCATCTTCCCCATTGAGTTTAGTCGCAACCCAAACCCAACTCCCTTAACCCTAATCGATTTCTAGAATAAAAGCAGCAGAATGGAACAATTAACATGGGGAAATGGTTACCTGAAGTAAACGATTTAGACCAGAAAGAGCTAGTAATGTCGTCGATCTGTTGGGGCCCTCCCCCTTCCCGTGTCGATTGAGATTAGAGAGAAAATATTGAATTTGCGTACTGATCTTGATTGTGAAGTGAAATGGAAATTATAGGAGGCTATCAGATGGTTAGAAACGCTTTTTACTTCCGTGATTGGGACGAAATTGGCGGAATTTGAACTTGATTTGTGGTATTTAAAACCTCACGACGGTAACATCTTTATGGTTCTTAAAATCGTGATTTTCAATCAATTCAGATGATTTCACCTGCCTTAATGATTGCAAAACGAGTTGATAATGTTTTAGGAGGATCAAAATCCTAAATCTTCAGGTAATTGATATGATTTGATCGAATTTTGACTTTCCAAAGTCAAAATTGATACTGAAATTGTTCCAGGGTTCAAGATGAGAAAAGGTGTTCAAAATGGGGTTCAAGATTACATGTGGAGGGTTCAAGACCCAATTTAATGGTTTAAATCCATTTTATTTATTTAGAAAATTGTTTTTATAAAGTTTATAAAAATCTAAATATTATTTATTTAGTTATAATTAGTTTATAAAATTAAACTTCAATTTAAAAAAAATCAAAAGTTGTATAAAGGGTGTAGGTCCCGAAACAGACATGTAGAACACAGATGTGAGTTGAAATCCACAAACAGTCCGGATCGATAGGCGAAATCTCTGGATCCGGTATCACTCTCGAATCAGAAATGGTAGAGACGGTTGCGGGAATCACATACACGAACAAACATATATGAAAATGAAGAAGAACAGATAATTGAAAGCATAAAACGTATGATTTTTTTATTGGAATGAAAATAAACGCTCATCATATACTAACAATTAGCCTCACCCTAGGGTGAGCTCCCTCTGGGGTGGTGATTCCATCTACAGACACACACACTCATAATGAGTATTCTACTGTATATAGGAGGCCTCATGTGCCTTGTTTTCCAAGCCACCGCCAAAGAGACCTGAAAAACAGGCATCAAAACTAGGTAGTTTCGATTGAACAAATGTTCAACCGAAACTAATAGTTTCGATTGAACAAATGTTTAACCAAAACTACTAATTTCGATATTGTAGTTTCTATTGACAGCATCAGTCTTAATTCTATACCCAACAAACGATTTCAGTTAATACAATTAAATATATATATATATATATATATATTAACTTATGTATTTATAGATAAAAAAATGTACATACATGATCAAGTCTCACAAGTTTTATTTTTGATTTAATTAATATAACAAAGTATATATTTATATCTATATAAATATACATACATATGTTACAGGAAAATAATAAACAATGCAAGGTTGAAATTTTGGATTGATACACATTGAAATAATTTATATGGCATATTGTGTGTAATAATTGTGGAATATTGAAATGTGTTAGATTGAAATAGAAAGGTTGTTATTGCACAAAATGAACTAAAATACTATCTAAAAATATCGGATGTTACATTTATGACATTCCATCCTTGACACACGCTTCATGTCATTAAAGCATGTCATAAAAGCGTGTCATAGAAAAATGACATGCACACACACGTGTCCTTTATTTTTCTTCACATGGGCTAATTGACACACGATGGCGTGTCATCAAAGCCCTTTTATGACACGCAATGCGTGTCATCTAATGTGTTTTTTCTAGTAGTGTAACACTTAATGCAGGATACTAATTTTTGCTTACTAGGATCACCAGAGACATCTTCCTCTATATACGCGGTCTTCGGAACATCTTCCTCTACAACTCTCAGTTGATGGTAACTGTTATGCCTCAGTTTTACCTATGGTATCCCAGATCCTCAGATAAGTATCGGTATCCCTGATCCTTACTATGTTTCAGTATCCTGATTAACTGACCGTTGTAACAATTAATATTATGCATATTTTTTTTTACTTGGTCAAGCCGCTAACACACATTTATCATTACTACTAGCTAAAGATACGGGATAGCATTGAAGATTACAACTATATTCTTCAAAAAAGACTTGTAACGGTCCATTTATGACAATTCCGGGATATTAGCCTTTCATTTAATGTAATGTAATGTATATAAACAGAGCACAAGATGATCTAGATTTTGAGGTGAAGATTGTTAACCTTAAAATCTAGATTGTTAACCTCCATTCCAGAAGATTGTTAACCTTAAAATCTAGATTGTTAACAATAGTAGATGATTCGAGAAGGTGTTCACCCCAGAGCTTAATGACTAAGTCATGGTATGTTTGTAACTTGTATTTTTCCAAAATATTTATCAGAAACAATGTATGTTTTCCTATCCCAAAGTTTAAACATAAATCTATTTTTCCGTGTATCATAAGGCTTAATTGCCTAAAGATCCTTATTTTCTAAAAATATGTCAAAACATATCAAACACATCACAATCATGGCACATAGTAATAAGTTATTACTAATATTGAGAGTGCAGGAAAACTAGTGATTCAGGCTTCATCAAAAAGCTGGACATAAAGGATCTGGTATCCAATGTTCATAAAACTGGACATAATATTGAGAGTGTAGGAAAACTAGTGATTTAGGAAAACCAAAGTTTAAACCTAAGATATTATTTTCAAATGTTCATAAGGGATCCGGTATCCAAAAAAGATACCCAAAACTATTTTTCCGTGTATCATAAGGCTTAACTGCCTAAGGTTCCTTATTTTTTAAAAATATGTCAAAACATATCAAACACATAACAATCATGGCACATAGTCATAAGTTATTTACTAATATTGAAAGTGCAGGAGGATCAAGAATTCGGGCTTCATCAAAAAATCGGACTTATCCACCGGAATCCTCAACCATTAGTCAGAAAAATTAAATTGTCTACCTATGTAGAGATCCCCAAACAAAAAAGTAAATTGTTTTGATTACCAACCATCACAAATAAGAAATTAGGCTCAGGCCTAGGCATCACCTAACCGATGGACTGAAAAAAATTGGTTATCAACGAAGGAAAAGGGAAAACCATCAAATATGAGAGTTGTTTTACCTAAATCTACGCGACCATCAAAGTCACATCGGTCAAAAAATTTTGAATATTGAATTTTAAAGTTTTTGACTTCATCCCATGGCAAGGCCATTGCCACATCTATACCCCGATTCCTCTTTTCACCATTCCACCAAGTTAGTGCCCGTTTTTAAAAGACGCTGGTGGCATAGCGAACCCGAAGACTGTCCGGGCAGTCACTGTTGAGGAAGGTGCTTTCAATGCTCTCGAACCATTGCAAAAGCCCCGTGGCTCCTTCAGTGCCATAGAATTTGGTTCGGTTGCATGATTTAAAGTGCTTGAAAGTACATGGGAGTGGGTTGGCACCACCACCACCACCGTTAGCACTTCCACTAGAGCCACCATTAGCCTGGGTGAGTTGGTTCACAAGTTGAGCGAGAAGAGCAGCAAGGTCATTGTTATTGTTGGTTTCGTTGGCACGACGGGGAGGCATGCTATAGATTTAAACAAAAACAGAGAGAGATGTAAGAGATTATGAGGATTTTTCTTGGATTTAAAACAAAGAATAATTTAAACATAAGCATTCAAAGTTTGGATTGCACTCAAATGGTGATAATACCACTTGAATACTATGACATATTAGGTTAATAAACTCATATAACTTTCAAGGAGACACGCTTTAGCCTATAAGTAAACACTCATCCCGGGAATTCCCAGGAAAGCATACGGATCCCTCGGTTGATTGGGATTTATATGAAATAATTTCCTAGACAGAAAACTCATAATACAGGTGTCACCTTCCATATTGCACATGTCCTCTACTAGTTAACAAAGTTTAAAACCCTAACGAGGTGTAAAAAGAAAGTTAATAAACTTACCTATGAATATGACGTCCCACATGCTATGATGATGATGACATTGAAGAAGGATTGAGGCTTAGGGTAAGGGTATAGGTATTATTGTTTTGAATTTATTATTTAGATGAATCCTAATAAGTCATGGAGTCTAACAAATAATCATTAAATGATTTAACATATAATATATTAGACATGTAGCACATAGCATGTAGCATATCATATAATCATAGAACATGACATAAATGGGTGTCCTAAGGTTACAGTCTAGGTCAAATGTGTCTAATAACCTAATTCCCTATAACCAAGGCTCTGATACCAATCAGTCACACCCCAACCGACGACGGAATAAGTCGGGGCGGGACATGTAGACTGTTCAAAAGCTCAAAGTTTAATAAAGTTCAAATATTTAAACAACCAAATTTCATTTCATAAATTAAAACATAAAATCCAACAATACAAGAATGGAAATTACATAAATAGGTTCATTAAATTTAAATATTAGGTCCTCAAACTTAAGTGAAGCAACTTGATCTTAATCTTAAACATTAGTACCTGAAACATGATGAAAACAATGTCAACTAAAAGTTGGTGAGCACACATAGGTTTTGACACCACAAACAATGTTCAAAATGTTTTATACAATTCATACGATACATGTTATATAAGGCATTTATGGAGAATCTATAGTTAAACTAGGTGTACAATTAAACCTTGTGACTGAGATATCACACGCAGGTTACCCTAATGTAAAATCGGTAACAAACACCCTACCCGGGTGGGTTTGTCAGACACAATATATCTATCAATGTTAACCGTTGGCTTGTACTGAGTTAATGATTGTACTAAAGTCATGTATATATAGTCTTAACTCATAGCATTCAAGCATAAAGCACAAATAACACATAGCATCATATGATTGAATTGTATATAAGTAAATGCAAAGAGTTTCAAAGAGTAATCATGTTTCACCCCAAAAGTGCAAAATGTAAAAAGGGGTTATGTAAAACTCACTTGTATATGTTGTGTGGATAACACGAGCAAGTATGAAGCACAAGTGATTCTCAAGTCACAAATTAACCTAGTGTGAAAAGCATGATATTAAATTAATAATATGCACAAGGTCTAAGGATAGGTCTAATGTTCATCGGGTCTTGTTATGTGTGAATTTGTATAAATTTTGTGTCATTTTATGTAGAAAAATATAAGTCGTCACAGAGTTTGGTATAAACTTTTAAGTTCAAAGTGTTATAGGAAACTATTATTGTAGGGTTCATAAATAAATAAAATTCTTTTTATTTATTTAAAAATAATAATATTTGTAAAAAAAGTAATGTTATTTTAAAATGAATAAATCAATTTATTTATTTATTTATTTATAACAATATGTCAAAATAATTATTTAAAGCAATGTGTCAAAATATAATGTAGTAAATTTATTCATTTATTTATTGTTAAGGAAATAAAAGAAAAAAAATGTATATAAATATATATATATATATATATATATAAAGTATTTTTATTTATAAACTCTATTATATATGTATAGATATATATAGGAAAAACAATTGATTGAAATGTATTTTTATATAAAACATCTTATCAGATTGTTTATAAACTTGGAAATTTAGTTTCTTTGTTTAATTATTTAAAATATATTTTTAGATAATTAAAATGAGGTTTTTAAACAATTAATTTGTAAAAATAGATATTTTATGTTAAACTTGTAAACTTTTATAGTATTCTGATTTAAATGATGTGTGTTTTATAAAAATAATTTTTTATAAAAAGTTTGGGTTATTAAAACTGATTTTAAAAAAGAAACAGACCACCCGGTTCGAACCCGGGTGGTTTCTGTGTGAGGGATCAAGGTTTACCACTGGACCAAGGGACTATCATGTGTTATTGAACCGATTTGATTAGCACATAAGCAATTCAGGACGGGGGCCGGGTTTGGCTTTGAGTTACGCGCAAAAAGGGCCGGTTATGTGGGTTTCGAACCCACGCCACTCAGTCCACTGGTGAAATGACTTAACCAGTTGAACCGAGTGGATTCACTGGTATAGCATGAGACGTATTAGCTTAATTGTATTAACAACAATGAATCGAAATTTCCTTTTTAAAACTGTATGAACAGGTCCGATGATTTACAAAAAATTGAACCCGATTATGCTTTGTTTTAGTAAATTTATATGGGGCTTTCGAGGAATGGAAAATGTAAGGACCAAAAATATAAATGGCTGACGCAATCAAAGAATTATCGAGTTGTTCGGAAGTTCGGAAGATGAAGATTGGAAGAAGCAAGAAAGTATGCAGCAACATACTTCATCTGGTAGCATACTTCATAGCCAGCAACATACTTCATCTGGCATCATACTTCATGGCTAACAGCATACTTCATCCACCAGCATACTTGAAGTATGCGGTCGCAGCAGCATACTTGATGTATGCGGTCGCAGCAGCATACTTGAAGTATGCGGTCGCAGCAGCATACTTGAAGTATGCGGTCGCAACTTCATACTTGAAGTATGCGGCCGCAACATCATACTTGAAGTATGCGGCCGCAGCATCATACTTGAAGTATGCGGTCCAGGACCAAGCCCACCGAATACTTTCTGTTTTAGTATAAATAGATGTGTTTATAACAGTATTCATGTTGGACGAGATAGACAGGTTTTGACGAGTTGTTGGACGAGTTGTTGAATGATTGTATTGTGTATTCAGTATTCATATCAATATACGAATCGTTTGATTGTTGAATTATGTCTCGTCCTCTTAGATTATACCTACAAGTCATGTGTCGAGTCTGTTTCCGCCAGGTTCAACACGCTGTTGAAATCGTTGATTGAAGATCCTCAAGAATCCGGACCTTACAATTGGTATCAGAGCCTTAGTGTTCATTCGGTGAAGCTTACAACAGATTTCTTTTACTCGTGAGGTATCAAAGTTACTGTTTTCGTTTGAATAACTGACTTGTTTGTTTTGGAAGAGTTTCTGGACAGAGGTTTTGGATCTCGTTTATGTCGTTTTTGTTGAAGATTTGGGTAGTTTATTTATCTTTTATGTTATTAATAGGAGTTTTCGGTTAAAACATCATCTGAAAGTTCACGGTTTCGGGAATATTAAAGTTTGCGGTTTCTAGAACTTTGAAAGTTTGCAGTTATCAAAGTTTACGGTCACCAAGTTTGCAGTCACCAAAGTTTGCGGTCACCAAAGTTTACGGTGTCACTCAAGTTTGCGGTTATCAAAGTTTGCGGTCACTCAAGTTTGCGGTGTTCCCAAGTTTTCGGTATTCCAAAGTTTGCGGTGTTCCAAAGTTTGCGGTGTTCACAAGTTTGCGGTATTTGAAGTATAAGGTTTTCAAAGTTCGTGGTTTTTCAAAGTTAGTGTGAATAATTTTTGTTACGTGAACTTCTGACATGGGAGAAATTAGAAAGGAGATGTTGAAGCAAGAGTTTAATATGTTTAATCATGTTAGAGGTGAAATTTTGGAAGCTCAGATTAACAGATTCACACACTTGATGACGGAGATGAAGAGTGCTGAAATAGAGTTGACAAAGATAGAAATCAACAAAAGGTTGCTCAACTCTTTACCAATAACCTGGAACTTCAACTGCACCGCCATCAAGAAAGCCAAGGATATGTATCAGACATCCTTGAGTGAGCTGATCTCTATTTTATACTCTTATGATATGGATGATAAACAGTGCCCTCTTAATCATATCAGTTCAATAGATATTTCTGAAATTGCTGGAGATAGTACACCTTCTTCATGTGATTCAAAGACACTTGTGAGACAGCAAGACAGGAGTGATAAAGTTCAAGATTTGGAAGTAAAACAACATCATGCCTTCGTGGTTGAGGTCACCGACACTGAGGTAATCAAAAATATTTGCTCTGCTATTTGTAGTGAGAAAGTCAATCGTTACAAACATGATAACGATATACTAAATCCAGAAATAACAAAGCTTAGATATTCCAATTCAGAACATAAACGATTAGAAAAGGTTTTCAAAGATACAATTAAAGAAAGCAAAAATGATTTTTCAAAACTTGAAATGGATTTTAACAATAAGGAATGTCTTTATCATAATGCATTAAAACGGATAGAGGAACTTAGCTTAAAATTAAATGATGTTGTGACTCAATTGGCAAACACCAAACTAACAATCGAGAAAATTGAACACTCTCGATCAGTAGTGTATGACATGACAGATTCCCAAGTCAGAAAGAAAGGGAACACAGGGATTGGTTATAATGTTGTTGAACATCCGTTCAATGGAAACTTTACCTCAAGGCCTAGTGATCAACATGAAGATGTTGGAATGGAATATGATAACCTTCATCAGGAATATGATAACCTTCATCATCCAAGCAGTCAATGCTTGTGACTGCTAGTCCTGTATTAGAATGTGTGAATGTTACTAACCAATCTAATTCTTGTGCAACACCAGGATTAGTAGAGGGCATAGTGGAGGAATGTGGGAGTGATGATGAGGAGTATGGTCGTGTTTTTGAGTCTAAGTCTGCGTCATTTAAAAACAAATCGTCTTGTTTTCAAAATGGTACTTTTTCAAAAGGGGATAAGTTGAAAGGGAGTTTGAAATCCACATTTGTCAAAAATAAAAATTGTTCCCTTAATAGAGAAAGTAGCAAACCATCTACAAGTCAGTCAAGTTCTAAACAATTGCCTCAACGGTTTACCAAAAATGAATTTTATTCAAAATTTGATAACCATCATGTTTTTAAACAAAATGTTAAAACTTCATATAAGAATTGTTTTAGATCGAATCACAAAAGTTGTGATAGATATGATGACCAAGTGTTTGATAGAAGGTTTTCTAGGAACCGTGAAAATGCAGGTTACTTCACAGGTTCTCCTCAACAGTCATCATCAAGGTTCGACGGATCGGGATATGCTCCATATGCTAGGAAGCGGACATGCTATACTTGTGGCAAAGCTGGTCACATTGCAAGAAATTCCATACATCATCATTATGAGCCCTATTATTTGCAAAATCAGAGGGCCACAATAAGGGAAAAGCATTATTCTAAGCCAATGAAGGTTGAAAAACTTAAGGCAATGAAGAATAAGCATCCCAAAGTTAATCCTTCTGATAGTGATTGGAATGCTGCTAAGAACAAACAATAGGTTTTTCGTGAAAACAAGCAATGTAAATAACATAAAGAGGAAGAAAAACCTAAATTTGGTACTCCTCAAGCAACCAAAAAGTTTGTTAAACCAACACCAATTTGGAAAACTAAATCAAAAGCAGTTGAATCACCAGTGTTAGAGAATGATAAGGATATGTGTTTACAAGAAGTATCTTACATTGATGCTTTGGGCGTACCTAGGACCACAATAGCATGGGTACCTCTGTCTAACTAACTTGCATGAATCATGCAGGAACAACCATGGAGGACTGTCAACAACCTATGGTACGTTGATAGTGGTTGTTCCAGACACATAATGCGGGACATCTCTCTACGACATGATATCAAACACTTTGATGGAGGGTATGTTTCCTTTGCATGAAATAAATGAGGTAAGATCAGCATGAAATGTATGGTCACTAATGGTACTCTATGCTTTAAGGATGACATTTATGATGTTTTTACAAAATCCTTTGACCTGACCGGATTCACTTTTCTGGTTCTGCGTTTCAAAATGTTTTGCTTCGATTAACGAGTCACAAGTTCGGTCACCACAAATATTTTTCTTATGATACAAATTTTGTTTTGTTTATTAGTTGTATAAAAGCAAAAGTTTTGGGAGAGAAATTTCCTAAAAACGCCAAAAAGATTTTCGGTTTAAGTTTTTAGTTTCATCTTTAAAAAAAAGATTGTGGTTCTTAAATAAGTCGTTCTATTGAGAAAATCTGAGAACTCTGTCTAGTGGGAAATGATAGTACATCATTCTAGAGGTTGGATCATATTATGTAAGGCCTGTAGTTGAAAAGATCAGGATCTTAGGGTGATATGTTGATAGGCTCGGCTAAAACTGAAAGTACAGCATGATAGTGTTTCATTTAAACATAAAAGTCATTACTTTAGTGGGGAACATCTCATAGATTGGTAGAATAATTATCTCCTGTTAATAATTGAACACTTAAACATAAAGGTTGATGAACTATGGATGAACATACTATCTATGGATTACACAAACCAAAACCCTTCACAAAGGGGTTGCGAACTGACTTGATACAAGTCTGTATATATATGTATATAGATAAAAGACATGAAATGACATGCAAATAGGTGAAAAGACACTCAATGATAGTGCAAAGCTACTCTGCAAAGCAGAACTCAGAGCAAAAAGACACGCAATGTTAATGCCGTGCTATAGGAAAACTCAAAAAGATATGTCTAAATACGTACATATTAGTATACATGTATATATTTTCCTCTTTGGGAACGTGTGACTGGGAAGGAATCTCTTATCAAGGCATGTAAGTCCGTAGTGCTATGACCCTGAACATTTACTGTTTCTGAATATGTAAGTTCGTCGTGCTATGTTCTTAATCAAATTTCTCAACAACTATTCTCAACATAATGATGATTTTAATGATGCTGATTAAGATCTTTTGGCGGATAAAAATCCAAAGAAAAGAAAGAAAGCAAGTGAACAAAACAACAACCTCAACAACTACAAATTCATTCATGAAGGTTTTGGGAATGGCTTTAAGAAAGAAGTTATTGCAAGAGGTGGTGATCATAAGTCAATTTTGAAATTTGAAGACTACTTTGAATGCATCAGCCTAGGGGGAGATTGTAAGGACCAAAAATATAATAGGTTGACGCAATCAAAGAATCATCTAGTTGTTCGGAAGATGAAGATTGGAAGAAGCAATAAAGTATGGAGCAACATACTTCATCTGGCAGCATACTTCATGGCCAGCAGCATACATGAAGTATACGGTCCCAGCAGCATACTTGAAGTATGTGGTCGCAGTAGCATACTTGAAGTATGCAGTCGCAACTACATACTTGAAGTATGCGGCCGCATACTTTCGGGCAGCATATTTAAAGTATGCGGCCGCATACTTGAAGTATGCGGTCCAGGCCAAGGCTGTAATATCCGGAATTTTCCGACACGTCTCTTTCCAAAACCTTTGCTCATATTACCAAGTTAAAACATAAATCCATATTAAAACTATTTCCTTAAATAGTAAACGTCAATTAAATCTCTATATATATATATCAACTATATTTATACATATATATATATATATATAACTCATTAAAAGTATGTATATATGTAGAGATTCTTGAAACTTTACATGTTTATAACTTATTTTAAAATGGCAAATTATAAACCCCATAAATTATCTTATAAATATAAAATGATAAAAATAAATATAAACTTATGAAACTTATTAGATTTTATAAAATAAATCTAATTTATTTATTTTACAAAAACTGGGAACTAAAACTGTCATTTATCAAAGTTTATTTTAAACTAAAACATATGTTTCAACATAAAACAATAATAGCTTCAAACTATAGGGACTAAAGTCGTGAATGGGCCAAACTCCCAGCACCCAAACCAGTCCCGAGTTCGAATCCCCCTACGACCGGTTCCCGTCCTTTTTACCCAAAAACCGCGTCAACGTCCAAATTCAGTAGACCTCGAGCTTCAACTCGCGCATGCGACCCTAACCCTTTGACAATCAATGCCCGACCTCGACTGTGACAACGCATGGGTTCGAATTTGAATCTATTCGGCTTAACCGTAAACCCCTCAACCGATCGGGCATTTAATGACGAAATCCGCTATAAATATCGACCCAAACCCACTAGCGACATCACCCTCAAACTTCCTAAACACCCAATTTAAGCGTTCATCACCTGCATTTCCGTTTTGGATATGTGGTGAGTCGCACAGAAGCTCGAACCCGCTCTCACTCGTTTCAATATCAATTCAGGTAATTCCGATGACCAACCTATTCGTTTTCGTTCGTAGATCATTAGCCCCCTATCAATTAACATTAACGGGGGGTTAATCAAATCGTATTTGGGGATTCTTGGTTCTCGGGTTCATGAGGGAATTGGGTTCGATTTGAGTCTTTGATTATAAATTTCATGTTCCATGTTTTAACTTAACGAACCCGTAGTCGGGATGGTTAAGTGCATGTGTGTGTGGTGACCCGGGCGCAACCCGAGTTCGATCCGGCCGAACCCCCCATTTACAATTTTGCATTCTTTTTATGCTTTTTATTCGATTTTAATTATTCTAATAATTTTTATAAATATTGTTAAACTTTTATAAACTGAAAAATGAATTTTAATCCTACTTTTATATTCTGAAACTATTTTTAACTAATTAAACTTAGTTAAAGTAAAAAAAAAAGAGGAATTAATTAATCCCTATTAATAGTTTTTAAATTCTTAAAAACTATCAAAATAATTCTGAGTTTTATAAAACTTATACTTTCATCACAAATTATTTTATAAAAGAAATCCATTTGTTTATATAAATTTAAAACATGAGAAAATAAATATACTTTACTCATTTTTTATGTTGATAAACTTATAAACTTTATAAAATAAAGTAGAAACTTTAAGACACTTGTAAACTTTATTTAAAATGTTTATAAGAAACTTTATTTAAGACATCTATAAACTTATAATTTTATTTAAACTTTAAACTTATAATTTAAATTTTATAAGAAGTTCTAGTTAACACTTTATAAACTTATAAATGCTTATTTAAACTTATAACCACATTCTAAACATTATTAAATTACAAATGGTTTTGTAAGATAAATGCTTAATTCTTAATACTTTAAATCTTGAATGATTTATATTTATTAGACAAAGAAATTATTCTTTTGGATAATTATTTGTCCTTAGTAATTATCTATTCTTAAATAATTATTATTTATCCTTAGAAATTTATTTATTCTTAAATAATTATTATTTGTTCTTAATAATTATTTATTTTA
This sequence comes from Smallanthus sonchifolius, assembly GCA_023525975.1. Taxonomy (NCBI): domain Eukaryota; kingdom Viridiplantae; phylum Streptophyta; class Magnoliopsida; order Asterales; family Asteraceae; genus Smallanthus; species Smallanthus sonchifolius. Next base: position 72,838,637 of record CM042034.1, read on the forward strand.
AATAATTGTTATTGATCCTTAATCATTATTTATTTTTATATATCCTTACGACTCTAATTATAAAAAACTTAGAAAATTACTTTAAACCATTACTACCTAACTTGAGCAATTGATAATTATAAAGCTTTCAAATAATTATTTTAAACTATAAACGCATAAAGCTTTGAGCCTTGTAAAACCCTATTTAAAACTTGGTTTAAACTTTATAAACGAAATCATTCCCGTCTCCCCTTTGAAACCCTAGTCGAATCTTGAAATCCTAGATCTTTTATCTTAGACTTTTACTTAAATCTTTAGACTTGCATACTTAGGCTTATCGTGAGGATATTCTCCCTCAAAGTCTTGCAAATACTTATCCGTGTTGGATACTCTTCATCAATCCAAGTGAGTATACTTAGCCCCTTTTTCCTTTCTATACTTTTAGGGTGAAACATGTTCAAAACTTTAAACTTATACAATTCTTGTACAACTATGACTATGTGCTTATTCTTATGTTAAACTTGAGACTTGTATGCTTAGATTAAACTTAAAACTAGCATATTCATTAACTTTGATAAAGCCTATAGTAACAATGATAGATCTATTGTATTTGACCAATCCACCTTGATTGATTGACCCCTTCGGGGGGGGGGGGGGAGAGCCCTTGGTGATTGTTACTGAATTAAACTTTAAACTTGAGACTTATAAGGGTAACCTGCGGGTTATGCCTAAACTTGGTTGGAGGGTTGATATGCACAATGTCTAACATGCTTGTTTTCTCATACTTACATTATAGAATGCATATATCATAGTGAATTGTAATTCTTTCCAAATACTTGTTAAACTGCGTCAAAACCTTTGTATCTCACCAACTATTTTGTAGTTGACAGATTCTTTCACATGTTTCAGGTTCTACATCATGAGACTTGTTTGTGATCACACAGGACGCTTTGGACCTAGACTACTTATTAAATAAACGTTGTATACTTGTTATTTTCTTTGTATTGAAACTTTGAATCTATTTATTAATGAAATATTGAAACTTTAATAGTCAACCTTGTGCTATTGAACAACCGCGTCCGCCCTGACGTATTATCCGCCGTCGGTTGGGGTGTGACAGATTGGTATCAGAGCCTTGGTTATAGGGAATTAGGTTATTAGACACATGACCTAGACTATAACTTAGGAAACCCAAACATGAGTTATCTCATGTCCTTTACTAGGAACTTTTCTCCTCATTCTATCCTTAATTCTTATACGTGAACGCTTGGAAATTCTACGATTCTACTTACCTACGTGCTACAAGAGTCTACTACATCGAGGACACGTCCTTAGGCTTAAAGTCCAAGCCACCACTAAATTCTCGTCAAGAATATTTAAGTTCTAGATAATGTGTGAGAACTTGTGCGGACCGGAAGGGTGGATACATGTATTCTGGGAAATTCTGTCAAGAAAAGCATTTCGTATAAATCCAAATCAACCGATGGACCTGTATGCTTTGCTGGGAATTCTTGGGATGAGTATCCGCTTATAGGAATGCATGACTTCTCTAAACATTTGTGAGTTTGAATTTCTCTTGATATGTCAAAGTACTCACTTGGTGATATGCACTAAATGAGTACCACCTCAAATACTTTACACCTCATAAATTCATGATTTCAAGACTTTCCTCTATAACCTTTACTCTATGATTCTTATGTTCTGTCTTTTCAAGAATGGTCACATGACAGCATGCTTACTATGACATGAAGGAGTTACCTTCAAGGAGAAATTCTTACGAGATTATACTTAAAAACTACATACATAAACTTATATTTATAGATACTACCCAATAAACTTCATGATCGTTGTAATACAACCCTTAAAACTATGTATTACTCTACAAATTCTCCTATAGACTTCATTATTTTATGAACATAACACTTAAGGGGAAACCCTTGTGTTTCATCTTATTTTCATCACTCAACCAAACTACTCTAGATAACTCACTCAAACTTTTGCTACACTTTTATACATCTCAAAGTGTTCATACATCCTTAAACTTCATGATCCTTGAACTAACAACCCATTAAAACTATGTATTGCCCTACAAGTCCTTTTACAAACTTCATTATTTTATAAACTTGGAACATAAGGGGAAACCTTGTGTCTCATTTCATTTTTTCGTCACTCAAGCAAACTTCATTTTATGACTAACTCAAAACTTTGTTACACTTTTATATACCTCAAAACCTTCATACGTCCTTAAAACTTACACATCACCGTTTCTTGTAAACAAAACTTAACGTCTTTTAAACCTAAAGTACATTAACAAAGGGATTAATAACCTGATCGTTTTCCCGCAAGAGAAGAAGCCTACTATAGAATAAACAAGCTCCACGTTTAAGACTCTAAACCCATAATGAACCTCGACATAGTACCATAAACCCAAACATCGGTGACAATAACTGAGAGAAGTTGTAGGCCCATGAGGAAGTTCTGGCTAGGGAAATAGGGTAAGTGAGTCCTTGTGACCACCCCTTCTTCCGAGAATCCTCCTCGTTAGCCCATCAGCCTCCAATCAAAACTATTTTTGAAAGTATTACTGTGATAACTCAGTATTATGAATTAAAAAAAACCTTTTGAACATATTAAATCAACTTACTTACACACCTTAATTTTTCCGTTTAAATTGTATTATGTAAGGGCTAGAAGTCCCAATTTTGAAACATTTAACGAAAGTTATTTTGAAATTTATCTTGTTATCACTTACTAGCTTGACTTTCCTTCTAGCACTACAAACTTAACACTTCTTACCCAAACACTTTCGTCAAGAGTAGCTCACGTTAGTACTAGAGATAATTAACAACATGGCATTAAACTATAAAAATCCTAAGTGACACGTAAACTTGAAGAATAAACCCTGAACAAACCTTCTAAATTCGTAAGCACCCTTTTAAAATGACTTACGAACCACCGTCGTAATCAACTATGATCCTTACCCTTTATATAAACTTCACACTTCAAAACTTGACCAACTTTTTGTTTGACAATCATACATACCTCTTTGTAAGTCCTACTTATACTACTCATCGTTGTTTAACTCGCCATTCTTGAACATCTTAATTATACACTATATAAAAGAAAACTACGTATCCTTTTAGGAAACAAGACAAATCATTTGTAAACATACTATCATTTCCAAAACTTTTCCCGTTACCCTATACTAGAAGACTTTTCCCATCAAACTCTTGCCACGTAAAAGATTTGCTATAAGTCACAACGGGAACTAAAGGCTTAAATGCACGTTGCTAAAACACCAAACTTCGTATAGACAACTATAAGATCAGAGACTTTTGAGCCATGTAAAAAAAAACTTATACAAACATTCAAAACCGTATCCTTGAAAACTAAACACCTTCTAAACCAAAGGAAGCGTGTACAATAAAGGGTCATGTGAAGCTTAATATTGAAACTTGAAATCAACTGACTTATCCTATTTTCAAACTCATACTTGGATTCTTAATCTTGAAAACTTTTTGTGTTCGTCCTAACTAAACCTTATAAGACTTGATAAACATTCATTCCAAATACACGAGCAAACTTCATTCTTTATACTAGAAACTAATATGAAGGGGGACACTGCTCTCTTTAGCAGAGTACCTTCCCTGACTCCTATCTAAACCAAACATCGAGATCCACCTAACCTTCTAGACAACTCGAATCTTCTGTGAGAAAGCGTATAACGGTTAATCCTGTTCCAAACGCTGTCCCACACCGCTCATAAATACTAGAGTATTTAGATAACCACTTTATACTCAAAGCGTAATCGTATACTTCTATACGCTGAGGCTAAACTAAGTGGCTTTAAACTATCCGATGTTTGACGTATTCTCATTCAAACACAATTTAAACTATTATATGTTTGACGTATTCTTGTTCAAACACAATTTAAACTATCCTATGTTTGACGTATTCTTGTTCAAACACAATTTAAACTATCCTATGTTTGACGTATTCTTGTTCAAACACAATTTAAACTATCCTATGTTTGACGTATTCTTGTTCAAACACAATTTAAACTATCCTATGTTTGACGTATTCTTGTTCAAACATAATTTAAACTATCCTATGTTTGACGTATTCTTGTTCAAACACAATTTAAACTATTCTACGTTTGACATATTCTTGTTCAAACACAATTTAAACTATCATATGTTTGACGTATTCTTGTTCAAACACAATTTAAACTATTCTATGTTTGAAGTATTCTTGTTCAAACATAATTTAAACTATCCTATGTTTGACGTACTCTTGTTCAAACATAATTTAAACTATTCTATGTTTGACGTATTTTTGTTCAAACACAATTTAAACTATGCTATGTTTGACGTATTCTTGTTCAAACACAATTCTATGTTTGACGTATTCTTGTTCAAACACAATTTAAACTATTATATGTTTGACGTATTCTTGTTCAAACACAATTTGAACTATTTTATGTTTGACGTATTCTTGTTCAAACATGATGAACGTATAAGACTTTAAACTACTCCATGTTTGACGTATGCTTGTTCAAACATGATGAACGTATGAGACTTTTAAACTACTCAAGGTTTGATGTATTCTTGATCAAACACGAGGAAAGTATAAAGACTTTAAACTACTCGATGATTGAGGTATTCTTATTCAATCACGAGGAAACTTTGAAACTCTAAATCTTGTCACATTCTTCTCTCTTTAATCATTGAATGATGTTTCTCTCTAAGGGACTCGTTAATCAATGATCACCCTTATGTGGAAACTTTAGTCGTGTGTTAAACAAATTCTTGTACTCTTTCTTGATCCACACACAAACGGAAGGACCTATGCGGACTATGCGACAATTTGAATGCTTGCGGGTGCACACGTAAGTATGAAAATCAGCGTATGGGAAGACATAGTAAACTCTGTCATGTGCTATGATCTAAGACTTATCGTAAAAGATAGTCACGGAACTTAGGTACCATAGCAAACCCATAGACGTGTTAGACTACAAACTCGAATCATTACACTATCATCGAACCCATCCTGAGTGATGCATCTCATTTTAAATCCTGAATGAAAGCTCATCAGTTATTCCCTCAAAATGCATTCCTGAAAACAAATCCGCATATATTATATGATCTTGACATCCATATGCTTTGGAAATTTAGAAACTCAAGCAAAAATTCTTATTCCTATGGATACTTTCCCTTTAAGAATTCCAAACGTAACCCGGGGTTACTTGAGATCGTGAATTACTTTTCTCTTTATCCTTGCACGTATCATAAACTTAAACCTTGAAAACAGAAACCTTCTACCTTAATTTCGGGACGAAATTTCCTAAAGTAGGGGAGACTGTAATATCCGGAATTTTCCGACACGTTTATTTCCAAAACCTTTGCTCATATTACCAAGTTAAAACATAAATCCATATTAAAACTATTTCCTTAAATAGTAAACGTCAATTAAATCTCTATATATATATATCAACTATATTTATACATACATATATATATATATATATAACTCATTAAAAGTATGTATATATGTAGAGATTCTTGAAACTTTACATGTTTATAACTATTATCACGAAAATAATATAACATAAACTTATTTTAAAATGGCAAATTATAAACCCTAGAAATTATCTTATAAATATAAAATGATAAAAATAAATATAAACTTATAAAACTTATTAGATTTTATAAAATAAATCTAATTTATTTATTTTACAAAAACTGGGAACTAAAACTGTCATTTATCAAAGTTTATTTTAAACTAAAACATATGTTTCAACATAAAACAATAATAGCTTCAAACTACAGGGACTAAAGTCGTGAATGGACCAAACTCCCAGCACCCAAACCAGTCCCGAGTTCGAATCCCCCTACGACCGGTTCCCGTCCTTTTTACCCAAAAACCGCGTAAACGTCCAAATTCAGTGGACCTCGAGCTTTGACTCGCACATGCGACCCTAACCCTATGACAATCAATGCCCGACCTCGACTGTGACAACGTGTGGGTCCAAATTTGAATCTATTCGGCTCAACCGTAAACCCCTCAACCGATCGGGCATTTAATGGCGAAATCCGCTATAAATATCGACCCAAACCCACTAGCGACATCACCCTCAAACTTCCGAAACACCCAATTTAAGCGTTCATCACCTGCATTTCCGTTTTGGATATGTGGTGAGTCGCACAGAAGCTCGAACCCGCTCTCACTCGTTTTAATATCAATTCAAGTAATTCCGATGACCAACCTATTCGTTTTCGTTCGTAGATCATTAGCCCCCTATCAATTAACATTAACGGGGGGTTAATCAAATCGTATTTGGGGATTCTTGGTTCTCGGGTTCATGAGGGAATTGGGTTCGATTTGAGTCTTTGATTATAAATTTCCTGTTCCATTTATTAACTTAACGAACCCGTAGTCGGGATGGTTAAGTGCATGTGTGTGTGGGGACCCGGGCGCAACCCGAGTTCGATCCGGCCGAACCCCCCATTTACAATTTTGCATTCTTTTTATGCTTTTTATTCGATTTTAATTTTTCTAATAATTTTTATAAATACTGTTAAACTTTTATAAACTAAAAAATGAATTTTAATCCTACTTTTATATTCTGAAACTATTTTTAACTAATTAAACTTAGTTAAAGTAAAAAAAAAAGAGGAATTAATTAATCCCTATTAATAGTTTTTAAATTCTTAAAAACTATCAAAATAATTCTGAGTTTTATAAAACTTATACTTTCATCACAAATTATTTTATAAAAGAAATCCATTTGTTTATATAAATTTAAAACATGAGAAAATAAATATACTTTACTCATTTTTTTATGTTGATAAACTTATAAACTTTATAAAATAAAGTAGAAACTTTAAGACACTTGTAAACTTTATTTAAAATGCTTATAAGAAACTTTATTTAAGACATCTATAAACTTATAATTTTATTTAAACTTTAAACTTATAATTTAAACTTTATAAGAAGTTCTAATTAACACTTTATAAACTTATAAATGCTTATTTAAACTTATAACCACATTCTAAACATTATTAAATTACAAATGGTTTTGTAAGATAAATGCTTAATTCTTAATACTATAAATCTTAAATGATTTATATTTATTAGGCAAAGAAATTATTCTTTTGGATAATTATTTGTCCTTAGTAATTATCTATTCTTAAATAATTATTATTTATCCTTAGAAATTTATTTATTCTTAAATAATTATTATTTATTCTTAATAATTATTTATTTTAAATAATTGTTATTGATCCTTAATCATTATTTATTTTTATATATCCTTACGACTCTAATTATAAGAAACTTAGAAAATTACTTTAAACTATTACTACCTAACTTGAGCAATTGACAATTATAAAGCTTTCAAATAATTATTTTAAACTATAAACCCATAAAGCTTTCAGCCTTGTAAAACCCTATTTAAAACTTGGTTTAAACTTTATAAACGAAATCATTTCCGTCTCCCATTTGGAACCCTAGTCGAATCTTGAAATCCTAGATCTTTTGTCTTAGACTTTTACTTAAATCTTTAGACTTGCATACTTAGGCTTATCGTGAGGATATTCTCCCCAAAGTCTTGCAAATACTTATCCGTGTCGGATACTCTTCATCAATCCAAGTGAGTATACTTAGCCCCTTTTTCCTTTCTATACTTTTGGGGTGAAACATGTTCAAAACTTTAAACTTATACAATTCTTGTACAACTATGACTATGTGCTTATTCTTATGTTAAACTTGAGACTTGTATGCTTAGATTAAACTTAAAACTAGCATATTCATTAACTTTGATCAAGCCTATAGTAACAATGATAGATCTATTGTATTTGACCAATCCACTTTGATTGATTGACCCCTTCGGGGGGAGCCCTTGGTGATTGTTACTGAATTAAACTTTAAACTTGAGACTTATAAGGGTAACCTGCGGGTTATGCCTAAACTTGGTTGGAGGGTTGGTATGCACAATGTCTAACATGCTTGTTTTCTCATACTTACATTATAGAATGCATATATCATAGTGAATTGTAATTCTTTCCAAATACTTGTTAAACTGCGTCAAAACCTTTGTATCTCACCAACTATTTTGTAGTTGACAGATTCTTTCACATGTTTCAGGTTCTACATCATGAGACTTGTTTGTGATCACATAGGACGCTTTGGACCTAGACTACTTATTAAATAAACGTTGTATACTTGTTATTTTCTTTGTATTGAACCTTTGAATCTATTTATTAATGAAATATTGAAACTTTAATAGTCAATCTTGTGCTATTGAACAACCGCGTCCGCCCCGACGTATAATCCGCCGTCGGTTGGGGTGTGACACAGGCCCACTGGATACTTTCTGTTTTAGTATAAATAGATGTGTTTGTAACAGTATTCAGGTTGGACGAGATAGACAGGTTAGACGAGTTGTTTAACGATTGTATTGTGTATTCAATATTCATATCAATATACGAATCGTTTGATTGTTGAATTGTGTTTCTTCCTCTTAAATTATACCTACAAGTCACGTGTCGAGTCTGTTTCCTCCATATTCAACACGCTGTTGAAATCGTTGATTGAAGATCCTCAAGAATCCGGACCTTACAGAAAATTACGAAACGAATGATGTAAACCATACCTGAATTGGTTGCGTAACGAAGGCCGACGACTAAATGGACAGAGGCGATGTTCTTGGTGATTAATCGACAAATAGGGATGGAGTGAGACTCAATTGAGGTTTGAGTGAGGTTATATAGGGTCGTGCGAAGGTTCGTGGTGAATTAATTTGTTTGATTTCACCTTTAATGCACGATTCGATTGATAGTTTAAGGACGACAGTTGTAGCTCCAATCAAGCGTTAATTCGTTTGTAATAGGATGAATTGGGCCGTGAAACTGGATTGGATACAGAAGGGATAAGTCAACGCATGATTTACGGGATTTGAACGCGTCTAATTTATTGATTTGCAACCGAATTGATTCGGCTTTGACTCTAAGAAGTCAAATTGCTTGAATTCGAATTTAACCACGTAATTTGCTTGAACTGGGTCGTTAATTGGGTCAGAATATGATCGAATACTGCTTTTGCAACATGAGGAAGCCCATGGCATTTGATTTGGCCGAAACCATAAGGTGGATTCGTTAATTCTTGCCCTGATTGACTTTTAAAAGTCAAATGGGTCAATTTTTCCTTGTAATTGGTTCAAATTGGGGATTAGGGAGTCCAAGTTCAAGGGTGAGGGGTTCAAGCTTGAGGGTTCAAGGAATATGATAGTTAAAAGACTTTGGGGGGTTCAAACCACTTGTTATTTCCCTTGAACATATATATATATATATGTATATATATTTAAATTGACATTTGTTTAAGAGTTTGTTATAGTTTTTAAACAAACCTTTGAAATATCTTAGTGTAACCATACATTTATAAGTTTATTCTTTGTTTAAAAAGAGGAACTACAACTTTATAAGTTTTATAAACCATCTTTTGAATATTTTATAAATCTCAACTTTTTATATGTATTTCCTATGTAATAATATATACGTGTATATAGCCATTAAATAAATTTGTGAGAGTTCTAAAACCCTTGCATTTGGTTTAAATATGTGTGTATGTGATCATGTAGAAATTATAATTGAATGAATTCTTGAATTGGAAGTATAATATAAGGCGTGGAAATGAAATAATGTTTATTGCACTAGAACGTATATATGAAAATCAAGGATGTTACAATGCAGGTTCCTTTTATAGGTGCGGTAAAACGGGACATTTTGCTACGGATTGCCCGCACGGTCCTAAGTGTGACTAGTGTGGCGGTTTTTGCCATCTAGCGAAAGATTGTAAGGCAGGACAGGGTGTGGGATCAAGCAAGGAAGCAGTCCTAGTGAAGAAAGAAGACGAAAAGTCTAAGGCAAAAGCGAGAGGCTTCACCATTACTGCAGCTGAAGCCAAGACAGACCCTGATGTGGTTTCAGGTACTTTTCTCATTAATAATGTACCAACTTTTGATTTATTTGATTCGGGGGCCAGTAAGAGCTTTGTAGCCCGATCTTTTTGCAAGAGTTTATGTAAGACCCAACCCGGGCATTCTACAGTTGGTTCTCATAACGAGTCATTCTCTTTAAAAACGCTTTTATTACTAATCATACTACAGCGGAAGTCTTTCTAAATTCTTTTATTGCTATTTAATGATATTAAGTTACCTCATAAATGCATACACACCAATCCGAGTAACACCGCCTCCAAGCCAAGATACGTCAACGCTACGCTTACCTACAAAACAATCTAACATACAAACAAAGTCAGCTACGCTGAGTGAGTTCTAATAGTTTAATTTGAACAGAAACCATCACGTCACATTTGTTAGTCTATTTCACTCAGGACCCTCCAGTCCTTATAAGATAGTTTTACGATTCATTAACGAATAGTTAACACCCTGTTATCCCACGGCATCCCATAACCGTTCATCACCCGGGACTCAGCTCGTACTACCAATAATAATATTAATAACATTACCATCTCGTTGACATAGACTTAACTTACTATACTAACAACTCATACCCAAGAGCAAGTATTAATTCGACACTTGGTTAACACAACATACTCTAGACATTAACACACCCGACCTTAACCAAGGATCTCACAATTAACTGACACGGCACTTATACACGTCACGTCACAATCCTAACACAACGGTCAGTCTAACTCTACATACCGCAATAATAACATCTACACGTCACACTAACATTACCACAATAATATCACCACGTGCATAATCAATATAACTCAATTTTTGCATGAAATACCACACATATATGAATTCTTGAATTGGAAGTTTTCTTATGCAAATACTAAATCCTCCATTTAGCCATTACATATTGTTTGTTTTATACATAAAGGAGATCCTATAATTATGGTTTACAACAAAGGAGAGCCTATAATTATGGTTCAGATAGGTAAAGACATAAATCTATATTTGATTACCTGAGAAAAATATGATTGTTTGAGTGATTAAACATCCATGAATTTTTTTCTGAATAAATAGCTTATGATTTTTTTTTCATTTTATCAGATTAATAATTATCTAATTGTCTCTATTTACTTAATTTGTTGTAGGTGAGGGTTGATCACATGGCTATTGCTTTGTCAAGGGCTTACAAATCACCAATACTTAACACCGTACAATCTCTTCCACGGCATCAACAGGTATCATATACCTATCATTACAATTATAGTCATCTTGCTAAACAGTTGCATAAAGGTGGGAACTCAACCCATGAAAATAAAATAAAAACTTCTTGATTTGTTTACTTAACGGTTCAATCACTTTTATTTAGCGGGTCAAACGACCACTCAACCCGTAAACTCTGTAGTAGTTTCACTTGAAACACAAACTGTTTTTGTTGCCCTAAGTCAGCTACATAGTTCTGGAATTTTATTAAACGGGTCAAATTGATAAGTTTATTGAACGGGTCAAACATGTCAATTTTATTAAATGGGGGCATTTCATCATTTTATAGTTAACGGGTCAAAGGGTCACTTTAATTAAACGGGTCCAAAGGGCTAGTTTCTTTAAATGGGTCAAACGGGGTAATGCTTTGTAGTTCAAGTTTCTTTTTTTTTTAATCTATTTTCATAGTTTGGTTGATTGCTCTCTTGATTTTTTTTATATGTGCATGTTCAAAAACTTACCTCTTTTGTTGTTATGCTTTTTTCATATATTAACTAGCTTCGGATCAGGCCAACCCATTTTGACCCGTCATTTCACTCTCTACGGTCTTAAACATAAATCTGTGAAAATCCAAATGGGTTGAGATTAGTTTTTAATCTGTTAAACATAATGAAATTAATTAATCAAATATTTGAATTACATATAAACTCTATGATAAGTTTTTTTGAAAGTTTGTATTATTTTCCATAAAAAAATTAGTATTTCTTTTAATTTGTTGAACTTCAATGATAAAGAGAAAGAATAAAGTAATTTAGAATTTGCTTATCAAATACAATTACTAGATATCATTGAATTATTAAGTCTTGATGATTATGATTGAACATCGAATGCTTTGTGTTGTATGATTTCTTTCAAAATTGCATTTGCATGCCCCTTTAAGCACTATAGATGAAATTTGCAACTAAAGTTTGGTAGGGGTGTTTTATATAGCCTTCTATTATATTTTTGAAACTCGGGGATTCCGGCCTACCTAAGTCCGCCCATGACCTTATTCATCACAAAAGATAAATTGTTTTCTAAACGTGACGTATATTTAATATTACAAACTATACCTGAAATCCTTCTTTCTATGGCTTATAGTAAAGACCTTTTTTGTATTACCTGTCATTTCTTTTTGGGAAAATTCCTAAAATGAAAATTTTTATTATTGATTTCCCAAAAATAAACAAAGAAAAGTCAACTCCTCCAAAATAAACATCATTTTTCGCCGAGATACTATCAAAACTCGGCTACTTCGCCGAAATACGTGTCTTGGCCCTTTAACGTACACGTGTCATTTTTTGCCTAAATACGTCCAAAACTCGGTGTTTCGCCTAGATTGCATTCTAAGCGTTTTCGCCTAGTTATGAACAAATCCCGACATTTTCGCCTAGTTATGAACAAATCCCGGCGAAACGCCTAGTTATGAACAAAACCCGGCGAAACGCCTAGTTATGAACAAAATCAGCGAAACGTCTAGTTATGTTTTTCGCCTAGTTATGAACAAATTCCGGCGAAACGTCTAGTTATGAACAAAACTCGACAAAAACATGTTTCAGCGATTTTGTCTAGTTTTTAAAATCTTTCGTCGAAAAAGCACGTGTAAGTTAAAGGACGAAACCACGTGAACTCGGCCAAGTCGCCGAGTTTGGGTTGTATTTTGGCGAAAATTCATGTTCATTTTGAGGAAGTTGGAAAGTCTTTGTTTATTATTGGGAAAAAGATTTCAAAATTGTTTATTCTAGGAATTTTCCCTATCTTTTTTGGTATTGATTATTGAAGGTTAAAGATTACATATTATGTGACATCAGTTGGGATCAATTTTTGCAATATGTGGAGGATCAAATAACAGTAATCACCAATGGTGAATCAGGTTTGACAAAGAAATCTTCTCACGTTACAAGAATCTCATATTATTTCACATTATACATGTTATTTATAATAAAACTTGGAACTTTGTAATATATTTCCAGCTCAACAACCATACAGCCTAGTTGGAAGTAATGGGGTTAAGACGACCTCTAAGGCCTTCTTTTTGGAGTAGTCAATCCAGGGCCTTCGGTCATGTCCACCAGAAGACCTCCGACCATAACCATATGGCACGAGGACAAATTGTTAGCCTCTTAGGCCGATGTGTTGATGGTCTAAACCCATAAACCTTTCAAGTTGAAATTTAGTGGGATCACTCCACACCCTCTCATCCCTTTGAAGCTTCCATACGTTAATGATTAACCTAGTCCCGGCTTTGACATTGTACCCCGCCACGGTACAGTCCACCATCGCCTCTATGGGTCCTAGAAGCGGTGCAGACGGGTAAAAACGAAAACTTTCTTTGATTATAGCTTCAAGAAACACGAGATATTTGAGGTCAGATTCATCCACTATTCTGTATTTACCAACATGGTGGTCTATTTCATCTTGCAGTTTATTTAGAACATTAGGATGGTTTAACAATAATGAGATGGCCAAGTAAGTGTCACGGCGGTTGTGTCGTTGCCTCCTAGGATCAAGGCCTGTAGCATAAACATTTAAAAGAATGTACCTATTGTTAGTATAAAAGGACGCAGTGGAACCGTCTAAAGTAAAAAAAAACAAGACTGCTTTTTCTTCATAATCGTATGCACGTGATTTCTATTGCTGAGTTTTGTGTGTTTGCATATGAAAGAAAGAATCATGAGAATAATACGAACAAATACTTCATTCAATTTGCAAGTAGGGTTACATATATCCTACGAACCGTCGTCATAGGGAAACGGTTTCTAAACTTCTTCTACACCCAGTCGTTTAAGTATAGATATTCATGTTGGACATCATCCTGGGGTAACAGCCCGACAAACAATTCCTAGACCTGGGCTTGTATACATTCAACTCCCAATTTGGGACACACTGCCATTCACTAGACTTCCACTTCCCCAATCCCATGAATGAAAGTAAAATCACTTTCATCAAAGATTGAATCGATATTAAGAACTCAAAGAAAAATAACCGAACACACAATTTAGAGAAAACTCGCTTTTATTATACTAGGGAAATAAAACTCAAAAGCCCTAATACAATAACTCTCATGATTAAACCGTACTTGGTTTGGTTGTAATCTATGTATAAAGTAACCCAAACTTGGCAAGCAAGAAAACATAATTAACCCTAATTATCCCTTAGTGGGCTACCACATCCCTTGGACAATTCAGGCCGCCCCTCATGGGCTTACTTGGAAATTACCAGGCCTTCATTCACCCCCCCCCCCCTAATTTCTGAGTCATGACTAAGGATGTTTCAACTCCAAGCAATTCACGCATCTCCTTGAACTTGATTAGTGCGAGTGCTTTCGTGAGTATGTCGGCTTTTTGAACTTTACCACTAACGTGTTTGACTTCAATCTCGTCATCTTCAACACATTCCCAGATAAAATGAAACCGGGATTTAATGTGTTTCGTCCGACCGTGAAAAACGGGATTCTTTACAAGAGCTATAGGCCTCACACGAAGATATAGCAACGATTAGTTGTTTTTGCATACACCATGCAACGGGTGAAGACCCGTAATAGAAAACATAACTCGTGGTACTCCGTCCATCATCTTCGTCCACGTTGTGACTACTATTACTATATCCGACCAATTCTCTTGACCCGTTACATTCATATCTTAACCCGTAACTTGCAGTTCCTTGAACGTACCTTAGAATGTTTTTCATTGCTAACCCATGCGGTTCTCTCGGACTTTGCATGTATCGACTCACAACCCCGACTGAATACGACAAGTCGGGTCGTGTATGGAGCAAATACCGCAAACATTCAACAATTTTGCGATAAGTTGTTGCATCAATCTCCTTTTCGTTCTCGGCTTTGCAAAATTTCAAACCAAACTCCATTGGAACTTGAGTCGGGTTACTTGTGTTTAGACCTGTCTCCGATAAAGTCTTCCGTGCATATCCTCCTTGACTAATCGTTATCCCGAAATCACTTTGAGTGACTTCGATTCCTAGATAATAAGTCAACTTTCCAAGATCGGACATCTCAAACTTAGCCGACATGCCTCGTTTGAACTCGAGAATTATACTCGAACTCGTCCCGGTCACGAATAAATCATCGACATACACTATAACAATGAGAAAATGTTTACCTCCGGTCTTCCGGTATACAAAGTGTTCTTTCTTGCATTTTTCAAACTTCATATCTTTCAAAATCTTATCAAGTTTCGTGTTCCATGCTCTCGGTGCTTGCCTCAACCTATATAATGCCTTGGAGAGTAGGTAAACTTTGTGCTCTTTACCTTTTTCTTTGAAATCCTCTGGTTGAGGCACGTAAACAGTTTCTTTTAACTCCCCATGTAAGAACGCGGTTTTTACGTCAAGGTGATGTATTTACCAACCATACGAAGCGGCCAAGGCTATCAGCAATCGCATGGTCTCGATTCTAGCCATGGGCGCGAATACCTCCTCGAAATCGAGTCCGGGTTATTGTACGTAACCCTTTGCCACTAATCGAGATTTATGTTTGTTAACCGATCCATCCGCATTTTTCTTGACTTTGAAAACCCACTTTAAACCTATGGGTTGTACCCCATTCGGTTTATCGACCAAAGTCCATGTTTGGTTTTTAATGATAGAATCGATTTCGGCCCTCATCGCTTTCATCCATTCCTTCGATTCTTTTGCTTCGAGATAGCTCCTTGGTTCGTCATTAATTGCAAGCAATACCTGTTCACAATTATCATACGAAAGCAAAACATAATCGTTAAGGTGTCTCGTTGGTACTGTTACACGATTCGACTTTCTCAAATCGGTTTGGGCTGCTTGCTGGGCTGGAACATGCCCGTCGGAATGGGTTTCAGAATGGGCCGTAGTTGGGCTTCCTATCGGACTGTTTTGGGCTTCTTCGCAACCTGATAATGTGCTGGCAGAATCTGAACATTAAGGCCCGTTAGCAGTGTTTCCATTCGACGAATTATCTACTGAATTGGACCCATTATAGGCTGAATTGGGCTCGGTTGGGTTAAATGGACCATTTCCGATGTCGACATACTTTCCCCACACCATTTCAAACATACTTGGTTCCCTTTCTTCGGTCTCGTTTGTCTTTGCCCAATTCCATCCAACCCATTCATCAAAAACTACATCCCGAATTACAACAATCTTTCGGGTCGTAGGATTGCAAAGAAGGTAGGCCTTAGAACCTGGCTCGGTTCCAAGATGCACGAGTGGTCTTCAACGGTCATCCAACTTCTTCACATTAACCCCTTCAACTTTTGTGTATGCTTTATATCCAAACACTCGTAAGTGCTCGAGACTTGGTTTCTTTTTCTTGAAGGTCTCGTACGGTGTTTGATTCTTTAAAGCCTTTGTTGGTACCCGATTTATGAGGTATGTTGAGTGACGCACCGCTTCACCCCACATATAATTCGGTACATCCATAGCCTTGAGTATACTTCTTGTCATCTCCATTAGGGTTCGGATTTGGCGTTCAACAATGTCGTTTTGTTGAGGCATGTAGGGAGCCGTCAACTGTCGAGTCATCCCACTTTCTTCACAGAACCGATGAAAAGATGATGAAGTGAACTCTTATCCCCTATCGGTTCAGAGCATGGTTGTAAACACAAGGTCTCCGAGGCCGAGTACTCACCGAGTAATCGCTACAAGGCAGGTTGCCGAGGCCGAGTACTTCCCGAGTACTTCCCGAGTACTCCCGAGTACTCTCCGCCTAGGCCGAGTACTCCCGACTTCGACTAGGGAGCGCCTAGCGACTTTTGCGACCATGGTTCGGAGAGTTGTGATAATCGATCCTGTTTCGTTCTCGACTAACGCTTTGAACCGTTTGAATCTTTCGAACGCTTCACACTTTTCTTTTAGCAATAGGGACCACATGTACCTAGAAAAATCATCGATTAACACGAAAATATAACGGTTACCTCCAAGTGTGGGTGGTGTGATCGGCCCGCATAAGTCTCCATGAATTAATTCCAAAACTCGCGAGGACCGATAAGTTACACTTGCTGGAAACGGGTTTCGGGTTTGCTTCCCGACCAAACACGATTCACATAACTCGTTCTCGTGTATAATATCCGGTAACCCGTACACCATTTTCTTCTTGCCCATCATCTTCATTGACTCGAAGTTGATGTGCCCTAACCGGGCATGCCAACGCCATGCATCATCACCGAATTTGGCTTGAAGGCAAGCCGGATTCCCGACTTTCAATTGAATCTTATAAAGTCGGTTTGGAGATCGACTAACCTGCATCAATAGAACCCTGCTACTTTCAAACATGGTCAAGTTCTCGCCCTTCATTCTTACATCACACCCGGATTTGGTTTCTTGACCAAGGTTAATGATGTTACTCTTGAGCTCGGGTATAAAATAAACTTCGGTCAACAACCTTTGACCACACATTTTTCCTTGAAACAATATCGATCCTTTGCCTCGGATCTCAACACATGAGCCATCACCGAATCTGACCTTCCCAGTAATCCTTTTGTTTAGCTCCGAGAAAAATAGCCGATTATCGGTCATGTGATTACTAACCGCGGTGTCTAAATACCACGTATCGGTCTCCACCGTATTGGTTTCGAACCGCTTAGGTATTAGATTGTCTTCATTCAAGAAGACTACTTCGTGCATGTAAAAAGCCTTGTCGGCTTCTTGGGTCTCGACTACATGGCTTCGTGTTGCTAACCACCACGTCTATCGGGGCACGTCGATGCAAAGTGACCCACCTTGTCACATCGATAGAAAATGGCCTTTGATCGATCTTTCTTGACTTTCTCCTTATCCTCCTTTTGGTTTGATTGATCGCCAGTCGGTTGGGTTCGTTCTTAGCCATTACCCCGACCTCGACCATGCCCTCGGTTCCCCCATCCACGAAACCGACCTCCTTTGTTTCCCCTACGATTGTTAGAATCAAAACTTGAATATAATAAGTTATTCTGATTACCTAAGCCTGAACGAATCTGCTCATCCTCGATTCATTCCTCATAGGCTTTTAACCGCCCGACAACGTCTTCATATGCTGCAGTTTTAAGATCTAAGATCTGTTCGAGGGATGCAACAAGCTGAATAAACTTCACCCTTGGAACACTGTTGAGAAGTTTCTTTATTAACTTTGAATCCTCGATAACCCGACCCAAGGCCGCAGATTTCGAGGCTAGTCCGGACAACTTACAAGAATAGTCATCGATTGATTCCGATTCTTTCATCCATAATCGATCGAACTCCGACTCCAATGTTTGCAATATTGCTTCTCTAACTCGCTCGGCTCCGACATGGCGAGTCTTGAGCGAATCCCACATCTTTTTGGTTGTTTCTTGATCACCAAGTTGCATGATCAAGGATTCCGGAACTGATTGGTATAACAACCTGTTGCTAGGTCGTTTTTCTCAGCATCATTTGAGCCCGGGTCGATCACTGCCCATACTTTGTGGATCGGCCCGCATAAGTCTCCATGAATTAACATGAAAATATAACGGTTAACTCCAAGTGTAGGCGGTGTGATCGGCCCGCATAAGTCTCCATGAATTTATTCCAAAACTCGTGAGGCCCGATAAGATGCACTTGATGGAAAGGGGTTTCGGGTTTGCTTCCCGACCAAACACGATTCACATAACTCGTTCTCGTGTATAATATCTGGTAAACCATACACCATTTTCTTCTTGCCCATCATCTTCATTGAATCGAAGTTGATGTGCCCTAACCGGACATGCCAATGCCATGCATCATCACCGAATTTGGCTTGAAGGCAAGTCGGATTCCCGACTTTCAATCGAATCTTATAAAGTCGGTTTGGAGATCGAGTAACCTGCATCAATAGAACCCCGCTACTATCGAACATGGTCAAGTGCTCGCCCTTCATTCTTACATCACACCTGGATTCAGTTTCTTAACCAAGGCTAATGATGTTACTCTTGAGCTCGGGTATAAAATAAACTTCGGTCAACAACCTTTGACCACACGTTTTTCCTTGAAACAATATCGATCCTTTGCCTCGGATCTCAATACATGAGCCATCACCGAATCTGACCTTCCCAGTAATCCTTTCGTTTAGCTCCGAGAAAAATAGTCGATTACTCGTCATGTGATTACTAGCCCCGGTGTCTAAAACCGCGTATCGGTCTCCACCGTATTGGTTTCAAACCGCTTAGGTATTAGACTGTCTTCTTTCAAGAAGACTACTTCGTGCATGTAAAAAGCCTTGTCGGCTTCTTGGGTCTCGGCTACATGGGATTCGTGTTGCTTACCACCACGTATATCGAGGCACGTCGATGCAAAGTGACCCACCTTGTCACATCGGTAGCAAATGACATTTGATCGATCTTTCTTGACTTTCTCCTTATCCTCCTTTTGGTTTGATTGATCACCAGTCGGTTTGGTTCGTTCTTGGCCATTACCCCGACCTCGACCACACCCTCGGTTCCCCCGTCCACGAGACCAACCTCCTTCGTTTCCTCCTGCGATTGTTAGAATCAAATCTTGAATATAATAAGTTATTCTGATTACCTAAGCCTGAACGAATCTGCTCATCCTCGATTCGTTCCTCATAGGCTTTTAACCGCCCGACAACGTCTTCATATGCTGCAGTTTTAAGATCTAAGATCTGTTCGAGGGATGCAACAAGCAGAATAAACTTCGCCCTTGGAACACTGTTGAGAAGTTTCTTTATTAACTTTGTCTCCTCGATAACCCGACCCAAGGCTGTGGATTTCGAGGCTAGTCCGGACAACATACCAGAATAGTCATCGATTGATTCTGATTCTTTCATCCATAATCGATCGAACTCCGATTCCAACATTTGCAATCTTGCTTCTCTAACTCGCTCGGCTCTGACATGGCGAGTCTTGATCGAATCCCACATCTTTTTGGCTGTTTCTTGACCACCAAGTTGCATGATCAAAGATTCCGGCACTAATTGGTATAACAACCCCATTGCTAGGTCTCAACATAGTTTGAGCCCGGGTCGATCACTGCCCCTACTTTGTGGATTCGAAGAGCCCACACACTGTAGTTCGTGGGTGAAAGCATCGGGCATTGAACAGATGAAGACCCAGAGTCCTTCCCCTTCGGCGGTGTTGCTACTTCTCCCATCGGCTTCTTCCTTCTGGAATACGTTAACCGTACCGTTGGTTCCGTTGCGCGACCCAACCTTGATCAAACCTGATTGTTCGATCACTTGCTTGGTCGACAAGGTGATGGCGGCCGGGCTCTTGGTGGTGATTAGTGGTTAATTTACACGTGCTAATTATATATAATTATATGTTTTTAATCCTAATTATGTATAAAATAATTTAGTTTGACTTGTTTTATATTTTATAGGTTTTGATATATGATGAATTAAATCAAGGAAATAAAGTAAAATAGAAAAGAAATCTTGAAGTAAATTGAATGGGATGAAATCAAATTAATTAATGAGTCTTAATGAAATCAACGCAAAATAGTTATTTTATAAAGAACTACATGTCTTCGTTGGGTGTAGTAAAAACTAAATGAGAAAAATATAATAAAGTGAAGAAATAAAATAAAGGCTTATTTATTTCCTGATGGTTTTATTTGATGTGGGCTGCTGACTCACGAAATGGATTGCAATTAAAGTTAAATGGACTGAAATTATTCTTATTGGGCTATACAAGGGAATTGGAATTAAAAAACGGAATTGGGCCCTAACTCTGCTGGGCTTGGGAATCACGAGAGGAATAAAGGAACCTGGTCATAATTTTGGAGGATATACGAGAATTAGGAACACTCGACGGCAAAAAAGAAATCAAGGCATACATTGAAGGTTTTTGGCATCTAATCCTTATTAGTTTACCTTTTTGGATCTATTTAGTTTCTGACAATTACCGAGTAAATTGATATATTTGTTGAATTAAACACTTTATTATTGTGCTTTGAGTTTTCTGCTTTACAATCTGTGTTCGGTTGATGACAAAACCTAGTAGCAGGGTTGAGTGACTAAAATGAGTAACTTGGTATTTATAAATTGGGTAATTGGATTATACTTGTTTTGTGATGAAACTAGTTGCATAGGTTTTCTGACAAAGAATCTGTCTTCAGTTACTGTTTCAACTGATTTTCCAATACCATGTCTATGTGGTGTCCATTGAACAACTGAGTTTTACATAAGCCTAGAATCTGAAGTTTGGGAGGGAGATATATATTTATTTAATATGTGTTTTAATTACAATTTACTAATCTAATTTAACTTTCCACTGATTTCCTGTGGATTCGACAACCATACTTCCCTGTCTATAGTTTAAGGTAGATAAGTAGTAGTTTTTATAAGTGTTTTTGATTGACCTTGACATCGCGATCAGGCGGCAATCATAGGTTTAGTGCTTTGGTTCTCGAACGTGGCTCTGATACCAATTCAAAGATTGAATCGATATTAAGAATTCAAAGCAAAATAAACGAACACACAATTTAGAGAAAACTCGCTTTTATTATACTAGGGAAATATAACTCAAAAACCCTAATACAATAACTCTCATGATTAAACCCTACTTGGTTGTAATTTATATATAGAGTAACCCAAACTTGGCAAGCAAGAAAACATAATTAACCCTAATTATCCCTTAGTGGGCTACCACCCTCCCTTGGACAATTCGGGCCGCCCCTCACGGGCTCACATGGAAATTACCGGGCCTTCATTTCATTCCTTTGTGTTTTTATCCCAAAATCCTGCTTAAACTTCTCAACATAATTCATGTTTCCCGTATTATGGTGTTTAGTAGCATCAACCATCCAAATGTTGGTCCAACACCCTCCATCCATCCCCATAACAGAATCGGTAAAACAAACGTTATTGGCTAACTCCTAAACATGTTTATTATATCAAGAAATCTGACTTTAAAACTTGATTACAAATAACAATCCATTACTCGGTTTATATAGGCTACCTGATTACAATCTATCATATCCTACACGGTATATATATAGCTAACCTGTCACGTTAGAATACTAATAGGATTCTATTTAATTAATTACATAATAATTATCCATAACTAATCCTAACATAATCCATTTAGAACTCTTGATAATTATCCACCATTAATTAAATATTGTTGCTTGCCTTGAACTCCAAGGCTTCTTAACTACCCCAAATAAAACACATCTATGTGAATAGATCGGCCCAACTCCTAGCCGGCTTACTAGAGTCTGGAATTAAGCCAAACAATCACCCCCTAATTTCCGACTCGAATTAGGTGGGTCTTCAACTCCAATTAGCTCTCGCATGTCCTTGAAATTGATCTTCATGAGAGCCACAATATTGAATCTCAACCGACTTGTTGATGACCCACTATATCCGCCACCGACGTGTGGCTTGTGATCGGTGTCTCAGGTTCTTGATCCAGTCCTTTGGATCACGGCTTAGATTTCGTTTCCAACTTTAAATCGAAATCTGAATCCGTTTACCGTTAGAAAATCGAACATTAGTCTTCGAGTCGCAAATCTGGATTTAGTGACAACACAAGTCTTGTAGTCGCAAGTCTGGACGCTGATCTGGTCTTTGCGACGACAGCAGTCTTCTCGTCACTAATATGGTCACTGTTTGAATTGAGGCTGTAATCACGACTTTGATCACAGAAGTAATCCGATCCTACTCGACCGGTCTTCGATTACACCACGTTTTGCAATAAAAAAACAGAAGATTAAGTCTTATGTTCTTTGGTTCTCGGATTGAGATCAATCCAGAGTTTGGGTTGCGAACTTGCGATCAAAAGTTCCGCCTGAACTCACGTTCTTGTTCTCGTGATCGAAACAACACAACAGATGCAAAATTTTGTTCTTTGCGATAGACACCAAATATTTCTATTTATTTAAGTTGAATTAATTCACCAACTCGTCTCTTGCTTACTTCTCTCGAACAAAAGTCAGCAACAAATTCTTGAGATGTGTGTACTTGGTTGCTTTATTTTCCTCCTGAAGCCGGCTCAAGCCAAAACAATTTTTGAAAAAAATTAGGAGGCTAAGCCGGTTGTTAGACGGCTAAACCTATTTTTAGCCGGCAAAATCAAAAAGACTGCTAAGAACGACACGTGTCAAATTCTTATTGGTTCGTACTCTTACAATTGGAATGTTGGCACGGAATTTTATGCCGGCTAACTTAGCCGGCTTTAGCCGCATGTTAAGTGCAATGTCCATGAAACAATAGGCTAAATAAGCATGTCCATTTTTGATAAAAATCTTGGTCAAATGTCCATTTTCGTATTTTCCCCATGTATTATTGTAGTTCTCTAGTTTCTTACCCTTTTCCTTTGAATTTTTGGGCTTCAATTCCTTTTCCAGTTTAATTTTCATGGCTTTCCTGACGAGTTTTTTCCGCTGTTATCTGTCTAAGATCCTTTATACAAAGTCTCTAGCGAATTTTACTTCCTCTTTTGCGGATGATTTCTTGCTCTTCCTAATGAGTTCCTGGCCGATGGATTTCTAACCGGACACCCTTAGTCCACACGACCCTGTGATGATTACGTCCCAATCTTCATCTTTCCCTTTGGATTTTGCAATAGACCTAGTATCCCCTTACATGCGCCTACAACTTGTTTCTCCCTGATTGCCTCCTTTAGAGACTTTGGCTCTGATACCATTGTTAGTATAATAGAACGCAGTGGAACCGTCTAAGGTAGACTTGGCAAAACAGGCGGGGCGGGTCGGGTCGGATTGGGTAACGGGTCAGAACGGGTTCGGGTCAAGATGGGTTCGGGTCAAAACGGGTGATTTTAATAAATGGTCATTTTGGACCGGGTCAGAACGGGCCATATTAAAAAAATGATTATTTTAAACTGGGCCAGGACGTGTTTTAACAAATTATGTATGATCAGTTTTTAAAACTGATCAATTTGGTCATGTTTAATAGATTTATTATAACAAAATTTATAGGGTTATTTACTTATTTAAATAACAAAATGTACAGTAACTATTGCAAAAGTTTTAAATTATAATATAGGATCTTATCTATTAAACTAATTAAAATAATTAATGTAAATCAAGATAACCTATAAAATAAATTATTAATATGAAAATAATATAAAAAGCAAAAATAAATTAATATTGCCCAGACAATCTTTTCATCACCCACTTTTATTTCTCTAAAAAAAACACACTACACGAAACGAAGACAATGACGATAGACGGTAAATGTCGACGGTGGCAGTAGTCAGTTCTAGCAGCGACCGGAACGGAACATGCTCTCTCTCTCTCTCTCCCTTCAAAACGGACCTGTAACAGGTAGATAATACACGAAACGGCGACCACCCCGGTAGACGGTAAGTGGTGGTGGTGGCAAAGGAAGCCGGATGTTTGGGCGGCGATAGGAAAGAGACTCTCTCTCGCCACTTTAAACGGGATCTGCAGAAGGATTTAAATGGTGGTGGTGGCGGTTGGAACTTCAGGCGGTGGCCAATACAAGAAACAACGACCACGACGGAAAATGCTAAGTGGTGGTGGTGGCGGTTGGAACTTCAAGCGGTGACCGGAAGTTATGGTTGTTACTTTGGGTTCCTTTTTCAGCTCTATTAGTTTGGATTTAAGTTTACCTTACGAGCTCAACTTCATCTGTGTTTTCATTGTTTTTGGTACGTAGGTTTAGACCCATTTCAGCCTGTTCAAAGTTTAAGGCCAGCCCAGTCTGACCCGTTTAAAAATACACTAGCATGATGTCTTACCCAGTCTGACCCGTTGTATTATAGTAAGTTGCCCATATCAACCCAAATGCATAGAAAAATTACCCAAATCAACCCAATTTTAAAGCATTGGTTCAAGATTGGTAGGTCTAGTCTAAAGTAAAACCAATATTGTGCTTGTTCTTCATAATCGTATGAACGTGATTTGTGGTGTTGTGTTTTGTGTGTTTGCGTATGACAGAAATGAAACAGAAGAATAATACGAAGAGATATACTTCATTCAATTTGCAAGTAGGCTTACATATACCCTAGGAACCGCCATTGGGAATCGGTTTCTTAAATGCTTCTATGCAGCCGTTCGTTTAAGCAAAGATATTAATGTTGGATATCATCCTGGGCTAACAGCCTGATACATAATTCACAGACCCATACTACGATTTTAACTAATTCAATACGTAAATAAACTTAAGAAACATCCAAATAACATTCTCACCTTATAAGAACTTTAACTAAATGTTTGGCCCATTTACGATTTTAGATTAAGAAAAATTAGAAATCAGTACCTATCTACAGTAACGGTGTGTATAACTTGAATTTTTTTAGTTTATGGTGCCATAGCACCACCTTCTTTCTTTTCTAATGCTTAAAAAATAATTTTTTCACATTTGGTGTTTTCATAATTGCCAACCACGGTTTCCTTCGATTCTCACATGTGACTACTAGAAAATATGTATATTTTTTATAAAAATTTATGACAAGTTACCAATAAAAAATATTTCTCATAAATTAGTGACAACTTTTCAACAAAACAAAAACAAAAAAAGTTACCATAAGATTTCTTACAATTTTCCGACAAATTTATTAAATCAAATAACTTATTTATTTAATATAACCGTCGAAATATTGTCGGAAATTACTGACGAAAGGCTTTTGTCATGGTGTTTTCTCTAACAAACACTGTGTAAGAAATTTTTAGTATTAGAAATGAAGGAAGGCAGTGGTATAGCACCTTAATCGAATAAAAATCATAGAACTTACAATACTTGTGGACTTGATGATTGTTTCTGAATCATGCTCCATGTTGGAGAGTTGCCCTTCATCTTCAAGTGACAACATCACATCTATAAAATCCTTAACATCATCTTTATTTCCTTTTAACTTCAATTCCCTCTTTTGTCGATGCTCGTTTAGCCATCTTCCGACCACCGCATCAAAATCTCTTGTCTTTTTCATCTGCTTCTCGTGTCCATGTAAATCCAACCACCAAAGGAAAGGTATTGCGTCCGATACAACGAAAACGCCACTCAACCGAAAGAATTCAAAGATGGCTTTCTGGAACCTTTCCGCCTCATCGCAGTCTCCTTCCAAAGTAGCGTTTTCCAGCCACCATCATCACAATTATGTTTAACATCATATGTTCTAACCATTTATTCAATTCAACAACCACAGGCCGGTGCGAGTGTTCTGTCCATCGCCCATAGAGCTCGTTAATTCCCGTACTAAGCTCAGATAAATGGATATCTTTCAGCATCTCGATGCGTTGGTTGGAGAAGACCTCAAGGTTGGTGATCTTCCTCATTTCACGCCAATACGGAGAGTATTATCATATTAGTCAAGAGATGCAGAACCCGGTAAGTACTTTCTTGACAAATTGGAGATATTGTTTTAACCAAAATCAATTTAGCCGTGCTTTGTCATAATTATTAATTGGCAAAGAGATAGTTTCATATTAAATTTTAACAAAATGTTCTGGTACTAAATTATCTATTTGGTTAAAGCAAATTGCAGAACAAGATTTGGCAAATGGAAACACTTTCTGTTTTATTTTTCTCATTCATATTTCTAAAGAAATGTGATTTTGAGATGAAAGTGGTGTTTGCTAACTTTTACTTTTCTGGAAAATTAAAATTTCTTAAAAAACAGTTTCGTATTGTTGGTAATAGTGTAACATTTTTTATTGTTGAAAGGTTTTTATTTTGATCAAAATATATGTATACTTGTGGTGTGAATGTTTGTTCATAGATTACCTTACGCATTAAAAGTATTTAATACATCCTCATGCCATTTTTCTAGGATATAAATCGTTTATAAGTTTTGAAAGCATTAAACGTATTCACCTTAATAAGATTGGTTTGGTGAAAGTTTAGCACTTCTAACTCTTAGATGGTTGTTAGACAACACCTTAATAATGGTATTTAACCTTGGTTTTTGTGAACAAGGATTCTACACATTTTCTTTACGATTAAGAAACGCTAATTGTGAGTTGTAGGTGTTGGATTGCTAAGAAGTTAGGAAGTTGGATATGAAGAATGAACTGACCTTAACCATATATTTGTAGGCTGCGATAAGATCCATAGCGGACCACTAAGCCAAATGGTAGCGGCCCGCTACTGCTCTACTTGGATGCATCATCTGCCGCATGTTGGCCCCTACTTGTGTTTATCCATAAGATGGCTAACGGACCGTTAGTAATGGCGTAGCGGTCCGCTATCAAGATGAGTCACCAGACACGTCTCCTTACTCCCCATTAGCCATCTTCCACGTGTTAGCAATTGTTAGCGTCCTCGTCTGATCTTGGAAACCCATAGCGGACCGTTGAGCGTATGATAGCGATCCGCTACCATTGTTTTTCTCCTTATTTTCACTTTAGTCCTCGAACTTGGTTTATTTGCAGCTTAGTTCCTTCTGGTCTTGTTTTTGTTCAAATTTGGACCAGACTTTTGACAAATGTTACATCTTGCTCATTGTCTTCCTCTTATTCTACCGCATGCAACTTTCTTATAAAACAATAGATGATCTCTTTAATCAACTCCAAGGATCAAGCTTCTATTCCAAGATAGATCTTAGATCTAGTTATCATCAATTGAGAGTCCGAGATGAGGATATCTCTAAGACTGCTTTTAGGATAAGGTACGACCACTATGAGTTTATGGTCATGCCTTTCAGATTAACCAACGCACCCACGGTGTTCATGGACCTCATGAACCGTGTGTTTAAACCATACTTTGATCAGTTTGTCATTGTTTTCATCGATGAAATCCTTATTTATTTCAAGAACAAGGAGGAACATGAGGAACACCTACCTTTGATTCTAGAATTGCTAAAGTAGGAGCAGTTGTATGCTAAGTTTTCCAAGTGTGAATTCTGGATTCGGGAAGTTCAATTTTTAGGACATGTGGTTAACGAGAAGGGAATACATGTCGATCCATCAAAGATAGAAGCCATCAAGAATTAGGCAGCACCGACGACTCCGATAGAGGTGCGACAATTTCTGGGATTGGCTGGTTATTATCGTCGATTCATCGAAGGATTTTCTAAGATTACCCAACCTCTCACTGCCTTAACTTAGAAGGGTAAAGTCTATAACTAGTGCGACAACCACGAGTCAGCATTCCAACTCCTTAAGCAGAAACTTTGCAGTGCACCTATTCTAGTTTTTCCGGAGGGAACGGATGATTTTGTGGTGTATTGCGATGCATCCATTCAAGGTCTGGGTTGTGTGTTAATGCAACGAGAAAAAGTGATCTCATACGCTTCAAGTCAACTAAAGATTCATGAGAAAAACTGCACCACTCATGACCTAGAGTTGGGAGCCGTAGTTTTCACACTTAAGATATGGAGACATTACTTGTACGGTACCAAGTGCACAATCTACACCGATCACAAGAGTCTTCAACATATCTTTGAGCATAAAGAGATGAACATGCGACAGCGTCATTAGGTCGAGCTCTTGAATGATTATGACTGTGCGATCAGGTATCATCCTGGTAAGGCTAATGTTGTAGCTGATGCCCTAAGTCGAAAGGAAACCAAGCCTAAACGAGTTCGAGCATTACAGCTTACTATTCACACTGGATTACCTGACAAAATCCGTAGTGCTCAACTCGAAGCCCTGAAGGAGGAAAACCTATCGCTGGAAGCCACACGCGGTATGGAAGAACAACTCGAGGTCAAATCTGACGGCATTCGCTACTTCGCCGAGCAAATATGGGTTCCAGTATTTGGAAACTTAAGGGAACTAGTCATGGATGAAGCTCATAAATCTCGTTACTCCGTTCATCCAGGTTCTGACAAGATGTACTATGAACTAAAGGTGCTGTATTGGTGGCCAAAGATGAAGGCCGATATAGCCACCTATGTGAGCAAGTGCCTGACTTGCGCAAAGGTCAAAGTAGAATATCAAAAGCCTTCCGGTTTACTTCAGTAACCGGAGATTCCCATGTGGAAATTGGAGCAGATATCCATGGACTTTATCACAAAATTTCCACGAACTCCTACCGGATGTGATACCATTTGGGTAATCGTCGATCGTTTAACAAAATCTGCTCACTTCTTAGCAATCAAAGAAATGGACAAAATGGAAAAGCTTACTCGTATTTATTTGAAAGAAGTAGTCTCTCGGCACGGAGTGCCAATCTCTATCATTTCGGATCATGATGCATGATTCACCTCTCATTTTTGGCAATCGTTACATAAAGCTTTAGGAACACGTCTATATATGAGCACAACATACCATCCTCAAACTGATGGCCAAACAGAACGTACTATCCAAACTCTAGAGGATATGCTACGAGCTTGCATGATGGATTTCGGTAACACTTGAGAGCCTCACCTACCGCTGGTGGAGTTCTCTTACAACAACATTTATCACACTAGCATCAAGGCAGCTCCATTTGAGGCATTATATGGACAGAAATGCCGCTCTCCTACTTGTTGGGCCGAGGTTGGGGATAGTTAACTTACGGGTCCTGAACTCGTACTCGAAACTTCTAATAAAATTGTTCAAATTCTAAATCGTACGACAGCAACTCGTGATCGTCAAAAGAGCTATACCGATAAGCGTCGTAAACAGTTAGAGTTTCAAGTAGGCTATATGGTCTTGTTAAAAGTCTCACCTTGGAAGGGTGTCATTCGTTTTGGGAAATGAGGCAAATTAAATCCTCGTTATGTTGGACCGTTCAAGATAGTGAAGAGAATTGGCCCAGTGGGGTATCAACTGGACCTACCCGAAGGACTTAGTGGTGTACACAACGTGTTTCATGTCACAAATTTGAAGAAATGTCTAGCTGAAGAGTCACTCGTGGTTCCTCTTGAGAAACTACACATCGATGAATAATTGCGTTTTATCGAGGAACCGGTAGAAATCATGGATAGGGAAGTCAAAACGCTTAAAAGTAGTAAAATCCCTAGTTTCAGAGTTCGTTGGAACTCGAAACGCGTATCGGAATTCACGTGGGAGCGTGAGGATCAGATGATGCGCAAGTATCCTCATCTATTCAAGCACTCCATGTCAAACTCTTAAGGTACTACTCTAATTTTCGGGACGGAAATTCTTTCAACTATGGAATGATGTGACACCTCAAAATTTCTTATTTTATTTTTTTAATTTTCGGAACGAAAATTCTTTCAACTAGGGGATGATGTGAAAATCCAGATTTTTAGGATTAATTTCGTTAGTAATTTCAATTAAATCCTAGCCCAGTTAACTCAATCCTAAACCTCGGGGACTGATTCTGTTAATATTTAATCTCAAACTATAGGGACTAGTCATGTATATATGCAAAACCTGGTTTGTTGACTCCCAAAGTCAAAATCAATTCAAGAATGTTTCTGTTGACTTGTAAAAGTCAAACTCGTGATACCATTGATCGAAATTCAAGTTTCATAACTGTTTTTTTTGTCTGAATTGAAACTGGCATTAATATGATCGTTAACAACCATAACCATCATATTAATCATCATCATTGTCAAATTTAATCCGAATTATGAGTATTAAATTCGCAACCGTCGACCATCATCACGTATCCGACGAATTTGATCAATTCGATCATAATTCTCACAAGAAAACACACTTCATGCTTTATTCGAACCTCTCTGAAGCTCATGTACACGTTGATTTGGCCGGAATTGCAGCAAAAGTCACCGGAGATCAAGCCCGTCGCCGTCGGATCGAGTTCTAGCCATGCACTATCAATCCGTCATCTATTTTGGTAATTGAAACTTCTTACATCTTCGTTTTCATTCCTAGATTGAAAGCCCTATGCTAATTAGGGCTTATATCATCGAATTCAGGGTGAACCCAATTCTAGGGTTCATACAATTGTGGTTTAATCGAACCCCTATCCAAACCCCATTTCAATCAAATTAAATCCTTTCATTAGTTTCGCAATTCTCAAGGTTATGAAAGCCCTATGTTGATTTTATCAAACATCATTAAATTGAACTCAATCTGTGATCTAGGGTTTGTTCATGCACTAATTTAGGGGTTTTGATTCTAAACACCACCTCAACGAAATTAAACTATAATAACAGATTCAGAATATCTTAATTAGTAAAAGCCCCATGATTTCAGCAAGTTCTAACATTGGATTTGAGCAAAATGATTCCGTGTTCATAAGCTAGGGCTTCGGCCATTCAATCTTTAAATTAACGACCCAAATTCAGTTGTTTTTGTAATCAAACTCGCCTACATATTCGTAATTACTTGGTTAACAAAAACCCTATGTTGCTTTGATCAATCTAAATCGTTTTCGTTGGATTCGGTTTTTGTTTCGGCTTGCGTAGAGGAAGGACACCCACTGGACTGGTATGTTAAAACCATTTGGGTTCGTTTTCTGTTACGAAACCCTAGCGGGCTGGAATGGTTATGTCACTGAGCTGTTGGGGAGGAGACCCGAGTTCGAACCCTCCTCCCCTGTTTTCTTTTTAATTACATATTTGGTTAACATTTAGGATCAAAAATCATTTTCTATATTAGTATATCTATATATTAAAAGGTTTTAAACCCAGTAACACCCGTAGGCTTGAGATTGATTTTATAAAATTTTTGTTTGAGAATTTTGGTGA
The DNA here is from genome assembly GCA_023525975.1 of Smallanthus sonchifolius. NCBI lineage: Eukaryota > Viridiplantae > Streptophyta > Magnoliopsida > Asterales > Asteraceae > Smallanthus > Smallanthus sonchifolius. The sequence continues at coordinate 72,870,284 of CM042034.1, forward strand.
TATTAAAAATAATATATCGAGTATATTATTTCGCAAAGTTATTATGTATTTTATAATAACACACAAGCAAATGTGTTTATATTAATGCTCGGGTTTGGTCTTACAACCCTTAATTATTATTTTTGCCACATAAATAGTCATCATATTACTTTACGAGTTTAAAAATAATATAATAATATTTTTTTCTTAATCATTACTTAATGACGAAGACGATTGAATATATTTATTAATTATTGTAATTGAGTCATTCGTCGCGAAACGTATTTATCCTAATTTAGAAATCCGTATTCCCGTGGACACGTTCGTCTACTCTTTGACCATTAGAGCGTTTCTCTTAGGACGTTCAACTGTCCGTGTCGTCGTCACAATTCCCATTATACCCCTAATAATTATGTTGTAATTCTAGGGCATTCGTGAGCCGTGTTGGGCTAACGCTTGAGATTCAAATCTCATACTTGTGTGATACTACCTACTACGCAACGCATGTGAGTTTTCACAACCCCTTTTTACTGTTTTAACTTGCGGGAGAACACATGTCGTAAACTATTTTGGATTATTGTATTCATATGTTATCAATGTTAAACCTAAGCGTAACACGCTATCACTGAAAGTTCTCAACACACATCGAACCGTTAATATGGATCATAGCGAGGTAATATTTTGTAGTGCTACTGGGTTTGACAAATCCCATCTCGTTAGTCGAGCTAACTCGATTGGAGGTCGAACGGGTGAAATGTTAGCCTACTCACATCGCCATAGTTGATAGACCTGGCAGGAGGCAAATAAACAAACAACCAGCTTCGGTTGCAAGCGCTTTAGTAAAACATGAAACGTAGGTTAGCTACCTATAGATACATATTGAATGTTCAATAATCTGGTAAACGCTTTCATTATGATATTGAAACCTGTGAACTCACCAACCTTGTGTTGACACTTTTTCTTACATGTTTTCTCACGACGTTAAGCAGGTGCACGTTAGGGCATGCATGGTGTCAACTTGATATATTCAATAATTGTCAATCTATTGAAAATTTATTATGTTTCCGTTATTGTTAGACTTGGGCGCGTTTTTGTGCGCATTTACTCTCTTGTTTAAACGCTTCTGCATTTACTTTGATCGTTTATGATATTTCTATTTAAGTCCCATATAGTGTCGTTCAATGTAACTAATGACTGAGATCCTGGTTTGTCACTTCCCAAACGGTAAAACTCCGTTAGTGGAAATTGTGGGTGTGACAGGTACTAAAGCACCAAAGCAGATAGAAAACTACACCGATGAAGATTTTGATCTGGTTAAAAGAGACTTAATAGCACTAGCATCTTTGACTATGGCCTTATCACCTTATATAGCTCATAACTTTAAAGAATGCATTTCTACTAACAGCGTTGGGAGTCTCTTGCTCAAGCTTTTGAAGGAAATGATGATATGAAGGCAGGTAGAAAAGAGATGATTCTGCACCAGTTTAACATATTCAATAACATATTCAATCATGTTTTAGATGAATCTCTTGAAGTCTAGTTGCAGAGATTTAAAAAGTTGGTTTCACAAATAAGAGGTGCTCAGATTGTTGTTAGTGATGATTACTTGAATAGAAAATTGTTGAATGGTTTGCCTCAAAGCTGGGACTGGAATGTTGCCCTGTTGAAGAGAAGTAAAGATCTGAAGAGTATCACTCTGAATGATTTGATTTCTATCATCAAATCATATGATCTTAATGACCAGCAGAGAAAGGTTAACCATGTGAATACCATAAACTCTGCAGGTGCACAGAACTGTAACAGTGCATTTATTTCAAGTGTATTAAAGGGAGGTTCTGGAACTGAAGATGTGACTCCATGTGTTACTGCCACTACTAAGATCTTTGCTCCTGAGCAACAAGCATATTCTACATAACAAGCTAAGCTAATTGAAGTAAACACCTCTCTATGTACCGGAATCATGAATTGTTATGCAACATTTGTCTTGGGAAATCTATTCCCCTCTGAGGTTCTCACTGCTGAGCTTAATCAAATCCATCCAGGGGATGTGGAGGAGCTGGATATTTCTTGGCAGCTAGCCATGGAAATTTTCATAGCCAAAAACATCATCAACAAGACTGGTAAATTCAGATGGAGTGAAGATATAGGGAAAAAAATTGGTTTCAACAAGTCAAATCTTCGATGTTACAACTGTCATGAACCAGGACACTTTTCTAGGGAATGTACTAAGCCAAAGGAGCAACAAGGAAGTGAAGCTAGAACATCTGCTGGAGGAAACAATGCTGCTAACACCAAAGCTTTAATCAGCCAGCAAACAGGTGCATATGACTGGGGAGATCTACTCAAAGAACTAAATCTAAATCATGCTTTTATGGAAGATATTGTCAGAGAGTCTTCTACCATATCATCTTCTACTACTCCACCTGGGGTAACTGCTAATCTATGTTCTCAATCATATATCAATAAAGTAGAACTTTACAGAAAACACAATGTTGATCTGATTTTGGAAATAGATAACCTAAAATATCACAAAAAGAAATTTCTTACATCTGAAAAGGATAATAAAGAGGTAATAGATGCTGGTAAGAAGGACATATCATTACTAAAGTCACAACTAAGAACTAAGTGTTGTTTGCTTACCGATGCTAAGCAAGAAATTGCTTGATTGACCACTGAATTGGAAAAAGCAAAACCTAATTTTGCTGAAGCAAAATTCAAAGTCGATTTCTTTAGTCAATCAAGTAAGATAGTTGATATTCTTGAAACTCAAATGCATAAACCGGGTAATGGAAGCAAGGGACTTGGGTAAAATAATGTGCCTCCTCCTTTCAATGGAAACTGTACAATTGTTCCCATTCCGGTTGAGGAACAAGTAAAGAAGTTAAACATGTTGACTACTAATAACAAGTCATGTCCTGATGGATCCAAATCATCATGCTAGCCTTCGGATAATAAATGTGTGAACAATTCTAATGCTTCTACCTCATGTACAGAACAAGTAGAAATACAGGATAAGTCAAGTGAGGATGATGAAGATGATAAGTCACAAGTGTTAGGGGTCATTTTACAGCTCAGGATCCTGGATCTTCAACATACTTAGGTATCCTGACAGGTTTCGGTATCCTCAATATTTAACCATTGTATCTTTCGTCTATTTTGACTAATACGCAGGTAAAACATGTGTAGTCAAGCTCATTCCTGAAGAATCACTCTTGGAGTCAAGAAGAACGTGTTGAAGACGCGTGGAATGACTTGCAACGGTCACATTTGAAGAATTAGTCTATCCCGGGATTCTCGGATAGTTAGTTAGCTTTATCCTTGTATTTATTTTAGCAGCTTGATCGATTATAGGCACATTCTCACTACGCACTTAGCTTCTAGACTCGCAATCAGCTTTGTAACACTTAGATATCGATCATCTATTGCTCGTACTTGTAATCATTTTACCATTTATTGAAGAAACGAGGCAGGGGATGATTGTCACCTCCCGAGGTTTTATGCCGGCGATCCCTATAGATCAAGGGCTTTCCTCGTAAACATCCGTGTCACTTTTTACGTTTTTACATTGTTCTACGTTGATTTTACAAGCACACTATCTCACAAACTAAGTTTGGTCACAAAATTAGTCTTGTTAATTTTTACCCAAAACAATTTGGCGCCCACCGTGGGGCAAGTGTTGCTTTTTATCCTTAAATCTTTACTGAAATTCGTGTTCAATCATTATCTTTCAAAACTGATTTCAAAGATGTCGTCCCAATCCAAGAATGTTTCTGCTTCTACTCCATCTTCAATCTCTGGGTTAGTCAACACTATTTCTCATCCTCCTCCGTCATTCCAGAAAAAGAATGATAATCATCAAAAGAAAAATACTCCTGCGGGTTTTTCGGGATCCGGAATATCCGCTAGCACAGCTGTGCTTCCTTCAAACGACGAGATTCTCAAAATGTTCTCGGAAGTGAAGCAGCAAATGGTGCAACAGAGGAAGACTAACCTAATGCTGTTTTGAGAGATTGAAAGGGTCAAAGAACCAAAGAAACCAGTAGAAGTGACCACCCCGTTGCACACCGGGATCACTACTGTTAGACCAACTTCGGCAGAATTACTATGACTCAGGATCTTGGATTTACTCCAGGATCATCATCTGGAAATCCTGACATGGGTAACACTTTCAATAGATTTTTCAATACTAATGAATCTGTGCAGGATACAGGGATCACTCCATCCATGGCTAAAGAACTAAAGAAGCTGAGGGAGATGATCTCCAGTGTACCAGGCATGGTCCAGCCTATACCCGAGATGTCCACTACAAGTCACAGGATCTCCAGATTTACCCATCCTATATGCGATGCGAAGATCCCTAAGCGCTTTCAGACTCCCAACATGAAGCTATACGACGAAACTAAAGATCCTGAGGAGCATATCGCGCAATACATGGAAAGAATGGAGACTAACCCCATACCTCTGGACCTAAAGGAAGCTTGTCTGTGAAAGGGCTTCGGTTCTACCTTAACAGGATCAGCCTTGAAATCGCTACTTAATGTTCCTCCATATTCTATTACTTCATTTTATCATTTGATTAACTTGTTTAACAGTCAATTTTCTTGTAGTAGAACTTTTGAAAGGTTAACAAGTGACTTGTACAGAATAATTCAGAATCCTGGAGAATCACTCCGAGACTATGTCAGCAAATTTGGCCGATAATCCTTGGACATCCCGAACCTGGACGTTGCCACTGCAGTCCAATAATTCAAGATGGGATTGAGGAAAGACTCTCAATTCTATGAAGATCTTGTCATGAATCCTTGCAGGAATCTTGACGAAGTCAGGAAGCATTAAGATTTATCAGGCTCGAGGATGAAAAGAAAATCCAGCAATAGGGCAGAAGCTCCGTCCAGTTATACTCAGCCTAACCGGAAGACTGAGTCTGCACCCTTCAAGCCATACAGATCCAAACCGTATACTAAACCCGATAATCACAGGGTGAATGCTGCGGAAGATGACGGGGAAGAGGAAGAATATTCTAAGTTTTCTGAATATGTTTTTCACTTGACACAACTGGTTTGTTATATGATATGCAGGATCTCGGAGACAAAGCTAGGTTGCCTCGCAAATTTGAGAGGAATACCGAAGGAAAGGACAAGTCCAAATGGTGTGCTTTCCATAAGGACTTTGGCCATGTGACCGAAGATTGCATTGCCCTGCGCAAAGAGATAAGCTACCTGTTGAGCAAGGGGTATCTCAAAGAATTCTTAGGCAAGGGAAAGAACAAGACTAAGGATCAAGACAGGATCCCGCAAAGAGCAAAATCCCCTCCTCCAGATGCTAAGGTAATATGTTTCATATCTGGTGGATCTGACATTTGTGGTACTTCTTATTCTACAACAAAAAGAAATGCCAAGGAAGCAAAGACAGAAAGAGGGGACAGGCCTATCAGAACCACTAGCCTGACAGAAGAAAATGTGATCTCTTTCGATGAAGAGGACATGGATAACGTACAGGATCCTCATCATGATGGACTGGTTATCACCTTATATATCGCCAATCACTTCATAAGAAGGATACTGATAGACGAAGGAAGCTCAGCGAACATCATTCAACATGATGTCATAAAAAGAATGGGGATCCCAGATTCTGAAATTATCCCCAAAACTGCGGTACTAGTACGATTAAGAGGAGAAATCAAGAACACAGTCGGAGAGATAAAGCTTCTGATATATATCGAGGGGGTAAACAATATACAAAAAATTTGCATAATAGATTCGTTATCTTGTTATAATATTATTCTAGGGAGACCCTGGATACACGACATGAAAGCGGTACCTTCGACATATCACCAATGTGTCAAGATGCCAACCCCTTGGGGGTAGTGAAGATCAACAGCGATCAACAAGATGTGAAGGACTGTTACACCTCTTCGATGAAAGCTTCCGCCAAGACCAAGCAAGCATAGCAATTAAAGAAGCAATCCCGAGACATCCTGGAGAACAAGGAGCAGGATGTGAAAGAAGTATCCCTAAGTTCTAAGGATCCCGACGTCAAGGCGCTGATTGGAACCAATATCCCCAAAGATATTGAACAAGATCTTGTAGAATTGCTAAAGAGTAGAACTTCAACTTTCGCCTGGAAGAATGAGGACATGACCGTATTTCCAAAAATGTTATTACACATAAACTGGGGTCTTGATAACAGTTTCAGGCCTATACACCAAAAGAGAAGGAAGTTCACTCGTGAAAGAAACGCAGTAATACAAGAGGAAGTTGAAAGACTACTAAAAGCAGGAATGATAAGGGAAGTAAAATTCCTAAGATGGATGGCTAATGTGGTAGTGGTCCAGAAGAAGAATGGAAAATGGAGAGTTTGTGTAAACTTCACAGACTTAAACAAAGCATGTCTGAAAGATCCATTTCCATTGCCACACACAGACTCAATGGTTGATGCTACAGCAGGCCACGGGATGCTCACGTTCATGGATGATTCATCAAGATTCCAACAGATCCTGATGGAACCCTCAGACTAGGAGGATACTGCCTTCATGACTCCGACAGGTATCTATTGTTATATTGCTATGACTTTTGGTTTGAAAAATGTAGGTGCTACATACCAAATACTGGTGAATATGATGTTTAAAGACAAGCTAGGGGACACCATGGAAGTCTACATAGATGATATGGTTGTCAAATCAAAGAGAGCTGAGGATCATCTCAGGGATCTCAGGGAAGCATTTGACATCATGGATAAATACAATATGAAGTTGAACCCGTCCAAATGCCACTTTGGAGTGGGGGCAGGAAAATTCTTGGGATACATGGTGACCAAGAGAGGAACAGAGTCCAGTCCAGAACAGATCAAATCAATAGTTAATTTGAAATCCCCAGCAAACACCAAGGATGTCCAAAGATTGACTTGCAGAGTAGTAGCACTTAACAGATTCATTTCAAGATCCTCGGAAAGATGCGGGGAATTCTATGACATCCTGAAAAAGAACAAGAGGTTCGAATGGGAAGAGAAGCATGATCAAGCACTCAAATCATTAAAGGAGTACTTGTCAACCGCTCCTCTACTAATGAAACCAGAAGATGGAGAACCATTATCCCTATATCTGGCGATATCCGGAAACTCGGTGAGCGCTGTCCTAGTTAAGGATCACGAAGGCCAGCAGCATCCGGTATATTAGGTAAGTAAAAGCCTACTCCCGGCTGAAACCAGGTATTCTCATCTAGAAAAATTATTATTGGCTTTAATAATGCCATCCAATAAACTTAGACATTATTTTGAAACACACACTATTCACGTAAAGACTAATTATCCTATTAAGTGTGTTTTAAGAAAGCCAGAAATGTCTGGAAGGATGGCAAAATGGTCGGTCAAGTTCAACGCATATGATCTTGTATATAAGCCTAGAACAACGATAAAATCACAGGCACTCGCATACTTTGTGGCTGATTTCAGCAGTGACATATAGCATGAAGTAGACCTTGATGTTCAGCAGTTAGAGGAATCCAAGGATAAGTGGATCCTATTCACCGACGGGGCATCAAACTTTAGAGGAACGGGTCTAGGGATCATGCTGAAATCGCCACAAGGGGACATGATACCCCAATCTATAAGTTGTGAATTCCAAGAGACTAATAATGAAGTTGAGTATGAAGCTCTAATAGCTGGCTTGAGATTTGCTTAGGATATGAAAATCAGGTATCTTCAAGTATATGTTGACTCTTTGTTAATCGCTAACCATTTTAATGGCTCGTATGCAGTGAAAGGTGAAAGACTAGCCAAGTATCTGGAAATAGTTAAACAATTATCTGTGAAGTTCGATATGTTTGATATAAATCAGGTACCAAGAGAAGACAACTCCGAAGCTGATGCCTTAGCGAACCTCGTTTCGGCTCTCAAGATACCAGAAGGAGTCAGGATACCGATCATACATATCCTGAGTCCAGCAATCGAAAACCCAAACAAAGTGTCAAATGAAGAAGAAATAGATATTCAGGATCCCGAGCCCAGTCTGGAATCCTGGAGTTTACCTATTAAAAAATATTTACAAGATGGAGAAATCCCAAGTAACGAAAAGAACCACAGGGCTTTTCGCATGAGGGTGTCTCGCTTTGTAATTTTACATGATGTCCTGTACAGTAAATCTATTGCATATCCATATTTGAGATGTTTGGCGGATCCTGAAGCACTTGAGGTTCTCAAAGACATACACGAAGGAGATTGCGGAAATCACACTAGGGGCAGGGCGCTATTTTCAAAGATCCTGAGGACAGGATACTACTGGCCTACAATGAGGAAAGACGCTTTAACCTATTCTCAAATGTGTGATGCCTGCCAAAGACACAACAATATACTTAACCAACCAGCAGAGCCATTGTATCCAGTAATCTCTCCTTGGCCGTTTATGAAGTGGGGAATGGATATAGTCGGCAAACTCCCCAGGGCACCAGGAGGAAAAGTGTTCATGCTAGCAATGATCAACTACTTCTCAAAATGGATCAAAGCCGAGTCATGTGTCCAAGTAAGAGAAAAGGAAGTTATCTCCTTCATCAAGCGCAATATCCTAACAAGCTTTCGGATCCCGGCTGAAATAGTATGCGACAATGGGTCTCAGTTCATCGGCAAAAGGATAACCAACTTCTGTGCTAGTTGGGGGATTAAAATGATGACTTCCACCCCTATGCATCCTCAAGCCAACGGACAGGCGGAGTCAAGAAACAAGATCATCATCAACAACCTAAAGAAAATATTGGGACCAAAGAAAGGACGATGGGTTGAAGAGCTACCTTTTGTACTTTGGGCAGATAGAACAATCGCAAAAAATGCTACAGGGCAAACTCCATTTTCTTTGATGTTTGGAACTGAAGCAATGATTCCTACGGAGATGGTTATCCCTACCGCCAGAACCAATCTTCAAACTCTAGAATCCAACAACAAAGCCTTCGCTCAGGATCTTGATACTGTGGATGAGCTACCAACAGAGGATAGCAAAGTTGTATAACAAGAATATAAGAATCAGAAGATTCCAAGTGGGTGACTTAGTACTAAGGAAGGCATTCCAGAATACTACCAAACTCAGTGACGAAAAGCTTGCACTGAAGTGGGATGGCCCATATTTGATTGATTCGGAAGCAGGCAAAGGTGCGAATTTACTGGCAACTATGGAAGGAGAAATCCTGCCAAGATCCAGGAACGCCATCCATCTCAAAATCTACTTCATGTGAGTTAGAAATTATGTTCTAACTAAAAAGGTACGTCCTATTTCCATAATTATTTTTATATATTTGATTATTCTTTATCAAATTACTGACTTGAGCGTCAGAGGGGTGTTAGCCAGTGTCACGCCCCGGCCGGCAGCGGATTATACACCGGGGCTGACGCGGTTGTTCATAAGCACATGATCATCTATTAATAAGTGATAATATTATTTTCATCATAATTAAAGCATCCGTTACAAATAGAAATGGAAAACAAATCATAACACAAGTTAAATTCAATCTTTAATGAGGCTAGGTCTATAGTCCTATGTGATCAAGTAGTGTCCTCAAACTGGTGCACCTGAAACATGTAAGTAACTGTCAACTACAAGTAGTTGGTGAGATACATAGGTTTTGACACCAAAAGAGTTAAGTATAGTTTTATAATTCAATATGTTCAAAGCGAGTCTAGAGCATAAATGTAAAAACATGCAGGGTTCCGAGCGTACAATCAAGCCATGTTATATGTATGCACAGTCCCCCGGATTGCGTGGAGTTCTAAATGTAAACACTAACCCGCCAAGGTTCGTGTTAAGTAATGTATCGGATTCCCGTATAAATGATCATAAAAGGTACTACCTTAGGCTTGCCACGCAAGGTAATGATTGTACTAACATGAACACACGTTTTGGTCACCAATCAGTTTAAGACATAAAGCATAAAGACCAAGGCATAAGAACACATGGTATTGAATTATGTACGTAATGTAATTGTAATCATGTTTCACTCCAAAAGTATAAAAATGAAAAAGGGGCTATGTAAACTCACTTGTATTAAAGCATGGAGTGATGAGGTGAATAGTTATTGTGAGGATTTCACACAACAAACCTACGTAGATAATTTGCTTTCGAAGTTTCAAAATAAGTTTAAATAAGATCATAAAATCCTATGGTTTTAGGGTTTGGGTTGGAGATAGACTTGCTTGGTTGTTTTGGAGAAAATTTTAAGTTCTTGACTTACTTTATAAACAATGGTAATAAAATAGTTTATAAGAATTTATTTAGTAGGTCGTTTAGTAGTCTAATCTATATAATTATAAATAAGATTTATAGGACAAAATAGTGCATTAGGATTTATTTATAAAATAAATTTATAAATAGTTTAAGATAAAAGTTCACTAAATAATTTATGTGATTAAAGTTTATTAGTTAATATAAACAAAATGGTTAATTATTAATAAATGTAATTGAAACAATTTATTAATAATTGAAATTAATTTGGTTAGTTAATTTATCATAAATGAGTGATAAAAGACTAATTAGGTTTTTAATTATGAAAAGTAATCATTTAAAGTAATTATTTGAGCATTTATAAGTTTAAAAGTAGATTATAATTATTTGTAAACTTGGGAGAATATAAAATGTCTAAACTTTTAATTTAAATTTGTGTAGTAACACCATAAATAAATTCATAATTAATTTGTTTCAAAACAAAACTATTTATATTATTTAATTATGAATTTAAAATGTTTATAATGTGTTTTAAATTAAAACGAAATGAGTAAACATTGTTTTATAATTTAGTTTTTATAAACTCCCGGATTATATTTATATAGTTTATAAAATTTTGTTTGGGATGTATTAAAATGGACTTAAAAAAAGGGATTTAAAAATTGGGCCGCCAGGGACTCGAACCCGTGTCTCATCAGGGTCACACCACACACATGCACTAACCACTGGACAAGGGAATGCTGCGGTGTCCAGTGGGTTTGTATTTAAATTTTAAACAACAGGTTTCAAGTCATCTCCTTCCCTAAACAAACCCGTAACCCTAACCCACCCAATACTCACGATTGAGCAAACGATCGAACCCGAACCATGGGGCTTCGGATCCTCGTAACAAAACGAATCTAATGACCCTAAATTTACCTGCAATGGTCACGTAAAGAACGAGAACGACAGAGCGAACATAGGCGACTTCCTCAGTGGATTTGAGCGGTTCACAGATGGAATTAGACGCAATTTGAGATGTAGGAAGTTTGGAATGAGTGTCGTTGATGATTTGGGACGTCTATTTATAGCTAATTTAGACATTAAGTGCTTGGTCGATTAAATGGTATTCAAGGTCACAAACCGTTATGAGTTACACCATGATGAGTTCATAAAAACTCAATTAAACTCGGGTAATGGGTCGTTTAATCGAGCTGGACGTGATGCCGTTATCGGTTTCGAGTAAGAATATCTCATTTGCGAGTTCGTGAATCCAAGGTCCGAAACGGTTTGTGCGGGGGTTCGAACACAGGATCATAAAAGAGAATGGGAAAGTTTGGGATTTGGCAAAACACGCCCCTGGACTTTCAGTGTTTTATTATTTTATGTAAAACATTTGTTTTTAATTTGAAACAAGTTTCAGAAATTGCAATATGAACCCTGTACTCTTATAAAAAACATAAATTTTTAAATCTTATATTTTTTTATAAAATCTAATGAATCATTATGTTATAATTAAATGTTATAGATGTAATTCATAAATTCTATTTTGATTAAAACATTTAAACCCTAATTTTTATAGAATTTATAATTTAACTTTTTATAAGATGCTTATTTATAAATGTATGTGCATATATATATATGGGTTTTAGAAATAACTTATCATATATATATATATATGTATATATATATGTGTATATATATATATAAATATAATAGTAACAATTATATAATCCCTTATATAAAAGTTTATTATTTTTTAATTTAAAAATAATTATATCTAATGTATGTATTTATGTATACTCATGAAGTGAAATGGATAAATAGGATAGTTTGTCACAAAATAATAAATTTACAAGAGCCGGAAAATTAAAAATATGGACCGGAATTTTCTAGGGATTACAGCGAGGCTAACACCCACTTTCACCAAGGATTCCTGTTTTGTTGGAATCGTCTCCAGGGATCCCGATAGAAGATAGAGATTGGCCATCTCTCCTAAGTTTGGGTATCCTGATATACCTCGAAGGTTTAAACGGATTTCGCCTTTCTAAGCATTGGGTTAATACACCCCGCCAGGAGCGCACGATATCTGATTATAGTTCAAGATGGTGTGATCAGTCCATGTAACAGTGGCTGATAATTTCGTCATTGTTGGCTATATATTGGGTGCTACGAATATAGCAGACGTGTTATTACTCAAGTTTCTCCGATCATTTAACACTTACGTGTTAAAGCTAAGGTTTTTAGCTTTTCATGCTTACTCAGAATTGGCCTTGCCCACGATATTGGCCTTGCCCACGATATTGGCTTAGCCCACGATTATTTGTCTTAGCCCACGATTATCTGGCTTGGCCCAGGTTTTTGGCTTAGCCCACGATTCCGATTTGTCACAGATTAAAAACTTACGAACATCATGAAGATCAATTACTAAGACTACAACGTGACTCAACACTGGGGACAACTAATAGTTGTTACACTTTGGACTCTATGTTATAATCTGGTATGTGTATATACCCCATTTGATACACAACTAAGGTATGTTATACTTATTTTTCAGATTTGAAAGCTGAATGACTAAGTAGTGATACGTTTGGTACTTTTACTTAACATTTATCAAAACCAAATTATATTTTCCAAAGTCTAAGTTTGATAATAACCCGAGAGTTTATTATTAAGGATCCGGTATCCCGAATATATGTTCAAACCTATTTTTCTAAGTATTCCAAACTTTTAATTATCTAAGGATCTAAATTTTCTAAAACATATCAAAGAAAACCAAACATGTACCATACATGGCAAATAGTCATAAACTGTCTACTAATATTTATAGTGAAGGAAAGAAAAGTGATCCGGGCTTCATCCAAAAACATGGACCCATCCACCCGGAATCACAAAATATCAAATTGTCTATCCCATAGCAGGTATCCCAAAAGCAGGAAAAGTAAATTGTTCATCAACCACAAGCATAAAAGGAAATTGTTTCAAGACAAGTCAACCAACAGAAATAGCCAAACATTAGGGCTCAGGTCTCAGTATTCTTACCTTCATCTTCCTATTCAACATGCTTCTCACCCTCATCAGCTCCAACATCCTCAGCAGTCTTGCTGGTCTCCACTACTTCACCTCCAAGCTTAGCCAGAGAAGAGCGCCATCCCTCAAGATCCCAGGCTGCACGATCAAAACCTTCAGCAGCAACCTGCTCAGCCATCTGGATCGTGGATTGAAGAATAGCCTTAGCCGCTTATTTCTTGGCATCATCTACAGCCTGTAAAAGCCTCAGCTAGTACTGAGTTATGCTATCCTACAACTTGTTCTTCTGGCTCTGGATCTCATTCTCCAAATAATTGCTCTTAGCGGCAAAGATCTTCTTCAAATCCTCAGCATTCTCTATAGCATCCTCATCACTCTTCTCTGCCTCAGACAAATTGGCGTAAAGCTTCTCGAGACCCTGCAAGATATAGACAGATTAATAATTTGGAATGAAAAAATACATTGGGATGCCAAGAGCAAACTTACCAGATTCATCAAGTTCTAAAGCTTCTTGGTGGTCTCAGCAGAGTTCATCCCCTCGAAGATATCAAGATCCAACACCTCATCCGTTTTCCTCTTTTTGCTTCTAGAAGCTTTGGACCGGGAAACGGGGACATGAGGCTTGGCACTTTTAGGTGTGCGACCCTCCTTATTGACCACGATAGCCCCAGACAGAAGGCTATCAAGATCAAACAAAGCGAACTCAGAGTTTGACTTAGGGATTCCTACACAGAAATAAAACAATTCAGAATCATGACAAATATGAACAAAGATACTGACTATTCTTTACCTGAAGACATCTCAGATTCAGAAAACAGGGTCTCAAGGCTTGCTTGACAGACGGTACATTCAAGGCGAAATGATCTCTCTCCCACATGTATTTCTAATCATGCTTCAATCCTTTTGTCTGTATCACTTCTTGAAGGTACCGGTTCATCAAACTTTGGAGTTGCATAAGAATAAAACAAGAAATTACAATCAACAGGGAGAAAATAATGTAGAAGAGCAGGAATCCTAGTTATTTCCTACCCTTCTTAACCCATTCAAGCGGTAAAATCTTCCCATCGAGAATGGAATCCCTCCTGACAAAGAAAAAATTTCCTTTCCATTCGAGATCGTTTTGTGTGGCTCTCGGAATTAAATGAGTTCGCCCGCTCTTAAGCTGAAGGACAAATCAAGAAGAGCCATGGGTTATTAAGTTATAAGTATTAGCTAACTCGGGGACGCCAATGGTCAAGGAATGTGAATGATTCAGCCTATCAAGAGTAACCAAAATCCTCCAAACCATAGGCATGATTTGGGAGTAGCATAGGCCGGTAAGCTTAAAACTCGGTAATGAGTGGGGGAAAATGATAAGACAATCCTAAAGTAAAAGGATAACTGTGAAAACAAATCTAGGTTTTCGAAATCAAGTCTACTTTTGTTCGAGAATCGAAAGTCCTAAAAATGGTTTTTTGAGGAAAGGTATTGTTTGATTTCAAAATTTTTATCTCCGAATCGGTGAAGGAGCAGAGCTCAAAGTTAGAGTGATCAAGGATCCCCTGATCAGTGAAATCCTCTATTCTTTCAACGATAATGGAGGAAGCCGATCTAGTCATTTTAAGACTAATGGCGATAGAGGAATAGAAGAAAGTAAAGAATTTCAGAAGATATTTTACCTGCTATAGCTTGAAGAAGATAAATATGAGAAAGGAGTCGTAATGATGGTTTTATCCTACTATCCCCTCAACGGTTAAACCGCAATGATACCCGTGAAAGTCTTATCGCTATCCTATCATCATTTATTTGAATTTGGAAATTTTTACAGATGTCGATAAGTGTTTGACAGCTGTTAAAATTTGGGGACAATTGTTAGGGGTCATTTTACAGCTCAGGATCCTGGATCTTCAACATAATTCGGTATCCTGATAGGTTCCGGTATCCTAAATATTTAACCATTGTATCTTTCGTCTATTTTGACTACGTAGGTAAAACACGTGTAGTCAAGCTCATTCCTGAAGAATCGCTCCTGGAGTCAAGAAGAACGTGTTGAAGACGCGTGGAATGACTTGCAACGGTCACATTTGAAGAATTAGTCTATAATGGGATTCTCGGATAGTTAGTTAGCTAGCTTTATCCTTGTATTTATTTCAGCAGCTTGATCGATTATAGGCACATTTTCACTACGCACTTAGCTTCTAGACTCGCAATCAGCTCTGTAACACTTAGATATCGATCATCTACTGCTCGTACTTGTAATCTTTTTACCATTTATTGAAAAAACGAGGCAGTGGACGATTTTCACCTCCCGACATTTTATGTCGGTGATCCCTATAGATCAAGGGCTTTCCTCGTAAACATCCGTGTCGCTTTTTACGTTTTTACATTGTTCTATGTTGATTTTACAAGCACACTACCTCACAAACTAAGTTTGGTTACAAAATTAGTCTTGTTAATTTTTACCCAAAACAACAAGTTTGCAGTTTTAATTTAAATTCTAAAACAATTGAAAACAGTGTTTCTGTTATTCCTGTTTTTTGAAAAACTCCAAATCTTATGTGCGTGATTTTATTGGTTTGAATGTTTCTAGTTCCAAATCTTCTGTTTCAAAAATTCACATGTACATAAAGGTATTGTTTTTGTTAAACATTAGCAAACGAAAAAACAAGAAGCATGTTTTCCAGAAAACCAGACATGTGACTAAGCAAAAAGTCGATGGTCAAACCTCAGATGCTTCACCTAAGCATTTCACAAATGATCAATTTTATGCAAAATATGATCATCAACATTTGAGGTTTGAACAAAGACATGCTCATCAACACCAGAGACCTAAACATGTTTACAAACAGGATGATTCATATCATCACAGGTCCGACAAGTATGGACCTGCACCATACTCCAAGAAACAATCATGTTATACGTGTGGAAAGCCAGGGCATCTAGCAAAACACTGTGTTCATCGTCCTTATATTCCCTACTATGTTCAAGATCAGAAGATGTCAAATAGAATGATGGATTCTAAGTCAATGAAGACTACCAAGTCTAAGGCAGTGAATAGCCACTCACTCTACCATAAACCTTCCAATTGAGATTAGAATGTCGCGAAGCGAAACAGACAGGCTTATTTTGAAAGGCAAAAGAAAAATAATTCTAAACAAAAGGAAAAGATTAAATCTCAGCCTATTAAAGAAAATTAAAAAAATCAGTTCCATCTAAGCCTGTTTGGAATGCTAAGAATGTTGTTGTTTTGAATGGTAAAGTTGAGGTAAATAATGATATGTGTTTACAAGAAGTGTCATACATTGATGCTAGCGGAATACCCAGATCTACAATGGCCTGGGTACCAATGACTAATTAATCTCTCATATTATGTAGGAACAGCCACGGAAGACTGTCCATAACCTCTGGTTTGTTGATAGTGGATGTTCCAGGCACATAACAGGGGACATGTCTCTACTTCATGATTTGTAAAATTTTAATGGAGGCTGTGTTTCATTTGTGGGAGGTAAAGGTGGTAAAATCATCATGAAAGGTACTGTAATAAATGGGTCTTCAATTTTTCATGACATAAGTTACGTCAGTGAGCTAAATCATAGCTTGCTAAGTGTTTTCCAAATTTGTGATAAGGATTTTTCAGCACATTTCATAAATAAAAAATGTTTAATTCTAAAACTATGCTTCGTGGTGCCTGAGTAATGGATTTTGTTAAGGACACCCCATAAGGGAAATTCTTAAGTTATTGACATGAACAGTAAACTTGTTTATAAAAAATACTTGTCTTTTGTCAAAATCAGCTGAATTTGATGCTATGTTGTGGCATCGGCGTCTTAGCCATGTTAATCTGAAAAACTTAAACCGCATTGCAAAAGGTAATCATGTTCGCGATCTACCTATATCTGAATTTTTCTCTATTGAGAAATGCGTTGCGTGTGCTAAAGGGAAATAGCACAGAAAGCCCCATAAGTAAAAAATGATTAACTCAATTGACTGCATTCTTCATCTACTTCATATGGATCTATTTGGTCTTGAGCATTGGGCAAAAGTCTTACTGTTTGCTTATAACGGATGATTACTCACGTTTTTCTGGGGTTTTCTTTTTGGCTAATAAAAGTGAGACTGCAGAGTTGATAAAGAACTTCATTGTGTTTGTTGAAAAGAAAAGATATGTGAAGGTGAAAGAAATCAGATGTGACAATGGAACTGAATTCAAAAACGCAGTTTTGAATCAGTTTTGTGCTGAAAAGGGGATAGCAAGACAGTTTAGTGCCGCTCGCACACCTCAGCAAAATGGTGTGGTTGAACGAAAGGACATAACACTCATCGAAGCAGCAAGAACAATGCTTTCTGAATCAAAGTTTCCTTTTTTTTCTGGGCGGAAGCTGTAAACACAACATGCTACGTGCTCAACAGGGTTCTTCTCAACAGGAGACTTCAAATGACTTCGTATGATATCATTTACAAAGAGAAGCCCCGGGTTAGATATTTCAGAGCCTTTGGGTGTCCGTGTACTGTATTGCATACAGAATCCACACCGTTGTTCAGTGAAAAGGCTGATGAATGTTACTTTGTTGCCTATGGCTCTAACACAACAGCTGTCACACCCCCAAAATCCACTAACGGAGTTTTACCGCTAGGCGTGTGACAAACCAGGATCTCAGTCATTAGTTACATCAAACGACACTATATGGGACATAAATGAAATATTATAAAAGTTCAGAGTTAATGCGAAAGTGTTTAAATAAGAAAATAAATGCGCAAAACAAGCGCGCCCAAGTTTAGTTTAATAAAACACGTAAATTGTTTTGAATGTTTGCATGAGGATGAAATGATAGTAAGACTCCATGTATATCCTAAGTGTGCAACCTGTGCCTTAGCGACATGAGAAACATGTAAGAAAAAGTGTCAACACAAGGTTGGTGAGTTCACAAGTTTACAAGTAAATAAACTGTTTGAGAGTTTGTAGGATCCACATACGTAAGTCACACCTATTTCTAGCTAGACAATGTACAAGTTACTCTAAGCGTTCGCAACCGAAGCTGACTGTTTATGTTTGAGATGCCTTCCGCCATTGCTAACATCAACAATGGCAAGTGTTTAGGAAAATTTACAGCCGTTAGACCTCCAATCAAGTTAGCGCGACTAACCCAGGTGGGGTTACTGAGATCCTGGTTTGTCACATGCCTAGCGGTAAAACTCCGTTAGTGGATTTTTGGGGTGTGACAAAAGCTTATAGAGTATACAACAATGTCACCAAAGAAATAAGAGAATCAACCTATTTTGATTGGCAAGGGCAAAATCCTACAGATGCTGAGTGTGGCCCATCATGGTTATTTGATTATCATTCTTTATTTAAATCATTTAACATATACACCGATGAACTTGCAGGGTCTTCTGATGAATCATTTGAGCTAAGTGACGATGATGAGGGTCCTTATACCAGACCACTGCTTACTGTTGACCCACCAGAAGTTATAAGACAATTCAGTAATCGTGGATCCACATCAACCAACGTTTCTGAGAATTCATCAGCAACTGCTGAGGACTTTATATCTACAGTTAATGACGGTGACTTCACACTAGAGACTGTAGATACATCTCATTTCCTGATGAAAGCATGGTCAAGATGTGACAAATTTGCCTCTCACATTGCAAGTTCCTGATGTATCGTCTCATAGAATTAATAAAGATCATCCGGTTGACACTATAATTGGGTCATTGACAGATGAGGTTCGAACCAGAAGCACTGCCGGAGATATAAACAGGTGTCTTTACTCCTGTTTTATTTCTCAAATTGAACCTAAGAACATCAAGATGGCTCTCCTTGAGCCTAGCTGGGTTGATGCAATGCACGAAAAGCTGAATCAGTTTGCTAAACTCCAAGTCTGGGATTTGGTGCCTTTGCCACTTGGCAAGAAAGCTATTGGCACTCGCTGGGTGTTTAGAAACAACCAACATAAAAGCAAAGTAATCATCAGAAACAAAGCTCGTTTGATTGTAAATGGGTTCTATCAACAGGAGGGGAAAGATTATGAGGAGGTGTTTGCTCCAGTTGCTCGTCTAGAAGCTACTCGGATATTCCTGGCATATGCATCTTATATGAATTTCACAGTTTATCAAATGGATGTCAAGACAGCTTTTTTGTATGGGAAAGTGAAATAAGAGATATATGTATGTCAACCACCTGGGTTGAAGATGTTGACCGTCCAGATTATGTCTATAAGCTTGATAAAACTTTGTATGGGTTACATCAAGCACCACGTGCTTGGTATGCTACTCTAACTGATCACTTGTTACATGGATACACTCGCTATGCTATTGATCAGACACTGCTTGTTCGGAAGGTGAATGATGATCTAATTCTTGTGCAAATCTATGTGGACGATATCATATTCGGGTCCACAAATGAGGAACTGTGCACGAAATTCAGAAAGGTTATGGAAAAGAAATTTGAAATGAGTGCGTTGGGAGAAATGACATTCTTTCTCGGGTTACAGGTTAAACAATGAAGTGATGGCATTCTCATTCATCAAGGCAAATATGTGGATGATATTATTGCCAAGTTCAAATTCACCGATGCTCAGGCTGCCTCTACTCCTATGGTTGCATGACCAGTTCTAGATGCTGACAAGAATGGGGCTGTTGTTGATCAGAAACAACACAGATCTATGATCGGCTCATTTATGTACTTGACGGCTAGTCGACCAGATATTATGTTTGTTGTGTGTCAGTGTGCTCGTTATCAAGCTAATCCCAAGATATCCCATTTAACTGCTGTTAAACGTATCTTTCGATATTTAAAGGGCAAGCCTCGGCATGGCCTTTGGTATCCTAAAGAGTCTAACTTTTACTTGTATGCATTTTGTGATAGTGATTGTGGAGGCAGTCAACTAGAAAGAAAATCCACAAGCGGGGGATGTCAATTTCTGGAGGATAGGTTAATTTCTTGGCAATGCAAGAAGCAACACACGGTCTCCACTTCTGATGCTGAGGCTGAGTACGTTGCTGCATTGACTTGTTGCTCACAAGTCATCTGGATGCAACATCAATTGCTGGATTACGGGTTGACCTTTCTAAATACTCCCATATTCTGTGATAATGAAGTTGTTGTGCTAATTTTAAAAAACCCGGTTCAACATTCTAAAACCAAGCATATTGATATCAAGGTGCATTTTATCCGAGACTGTTTTGAGAGAAATCTCGTATGTCTTGAAAGGGTTGATTCTGACAACAATGTTGCAGATATCTTCACTAAAGTATTTGATACATCTAGATTCAATGTGCTTGTAGAGTCCCTAAAAATGATTGGTTTTAAAGATTAAACTTGTCACCAAAAATATTTTTCTTTGTATATTAAATTTGTAAAATTTTTATTTTAATTTTTTTAAATGCACAAATTTAGGGGGAGAAACAAGAAAAATACAAAAAGAGTCTGCTTTACTTTAAATTTCCTAAAGTCAAGAAAAATATAAAAAGAGTCTGCTTTACTTTAAATTTTCTAAAGTCAAGAAAAATACAAAAAGAGTCTGATTTACTTTAAGTTTCCTAGAGTCAAGAAAAATACAAAAAGAGTCTGCTTTAAATTTCTTTAAACACAAAAATAAAAAATATTGTCTTAGTCGGCAGTTTGCAATCAAATGGGAAATGATATGAATGTTCGTTTCTTAAGGTTAGGATCAACACATGTAAGACACTAAATTGAAATGACTAGGATCATTGTTGGATATGTTGGTAGGCTCTGCATGTGATATACTTGAACAAAATAATATTATGACCTTAGTGGAAAATATCTCATAGATTAGTGTAATGTGCTATTCCTGTTAATAATTGAGAACTTAAACATAAAGGTTGATGAACTATGCATAACCCTTTCTCTATTGGGATTGCACTAACCGAGACTCTTCACAAAGGGGTTGTGAGCTGAATTGACACAAGTCTGTAAGTAATATACAATTATATAGTTAAAAGACATGCGTTGACATGTAATAGGTGAAAAGACACTAAATGATAGTGCAAAGCTTCTCTGCAAAGCAGAATTCTGAGCAAAAAGACATGCAATGTTAATGTCGTGCTATAGGAAAAACACAAAAGATACGTCCAAAGATGTACATATAAATATACTTGTAAATATTTTTTCTTTTGGGAATATGTGACTGGGAAGGGATCTCTTTTCAAGGGATGTAAGTCCGTAGTGCTATGACCTAGAGCTCTTGATGATTCTGAACATGTAAGTCAGTAGTGCTATGGTTTTTGATCAAATTTTGTCAGAGATTCCCTGAAAAGTTGCATAAACCCGCACTAGTTATGCTCATTTAGTTTTTATTTAGGTGCTCAAAATATCATGAGGAATGGAAAGTTTACCTGATAAGTTGTGGGGTCCATTAAAGTTCATCAAGAATTCACATAATTTGCATTCACTTAATAACAGGTTTCTGAGATATGAGTGGGGGACCCATTAAGTCTTAATTAATTCTACCCAAAACATGATAACTTAAATCACAAGTGAAAAACTTAGGTTTGAAGCAAAAACATGAGTTTAAAAGAATCTGTATATTAGCAATCTGCTTGACCTGTCTGAGTAAAAGTACGTGCTGAAAAATGTTCCTTGGTCTGCCTGCAAAACGATTTGATCCTATAAACTTCACAAATACTCATTTTTTATTATAATATTAAGTGTGTATTCTTTATCTTATTTTGTTTTTTTGTTTAGTTTTTAATTGGGTCATATTCATTTGTTTAGTTTTTTTTTTTTTTTGTATAATAAAAAATGACAAGGTTAAAGTTTTTAAAATTAATGCATCTAAGGGATTCAGATTTTTTCTTGTGTTTTCGGGTTAATCCCCATTCTCTAAATTTGAAACCGGGTTTCTTCAAAAGACTGTAATAAACCCTATTGAGGGTTTTACGAGTTCACGGTACTCACTCTCTTTCTGTCTTTGGCTATTGGCGATTTTAAAGCAAAAACTCATTGAGCTTGTTTTCGTATCATATGATTTGCTCTACAAGTTCGTCTAAAGTTACAGGTACATCTTCTGAATCTGTTAATGTCATATTGAACATATGAGTGTTGTGGGTGACCTTAAACCCACTCATATGTGCATATGTGATCAAAGAGATCAATTCCAGCTCTTATAAACTGAAATTGAAGGGTCGATTAGAGTTGTTTTGAATTGGCGAGTACTAAATCAAGAGTAGGAAGTGAAAATTTGATGGTTGGATCCTTCAATTTGAGGATGAAGTCGAGTTTGGGATTTCCCGTAAACCCATATTCACGGTGCACTTAAACTTCTGACTTTCCCGTGAACCTTTGGACTTCCCGTGTACTGTTAACCTTACTGTGAACCTCAAAGAAAACCCGTGAATTCATTGAGAAAGAATTTGGGAACCGTAAACTCTTTTAGCAGAGAACCTTGCCCTGGCCGTGAACCTCATAAGGGGCAGTAAACCCCTGATATGTCGAGAAGCCTAGAATCTTGTTACTTAATTAAATTAATTTGTTTGTTTAGATATTAACTTGATAAGTTTTGTGCAGATATGGCTGAAATGAAGTTTGTTGGTGATCATAATGTATGTGCATTTACTCTGGACCCACCTGAAGAGTTTGAGTATTTTAAATCAGTGGTTGTGGGGTTGACACTTTCCCCCATCAGCTTTGCTGTTATGTAGAATCCAATCATCTACAGAAGAATGCATAGTCGGTACAATTCAAGATAAAAGAGTTAGATTTTCAGAAGCTATAATCAGAACTGCTCTACAGTTTGGTGATCTACCGGCTCATCCAACCAAACTGAATCCAGATGTTGTTACTCCATTTCTCACACGGATGGGTAATGAAGGTCCTTATCCACCTCTGTACAAGAAGTTGTTACATCCCTATTGGAGATATCTTGCACACGTGTGCATGAATTGTCTATCTGGGAGAAAAGGAGGGTTTGATGAGATCAATACTACCATCACTTCAGCTAAGGTTGCCCTAACCATGAACTTAAACTACAACTTCTCAAAGATGGTGTTTGAAGAGCTTAAAAGCAATCTGAAAGGAGGGAAGAAGGATATTTTTCTTATGTATCCTAGGTTCTTACAGGTCATTCTCAACAGAAATCATGTTGATCTTAACTCCAGTATTGAAACTTTGGATCTGAAGGCTATGGGTCCAATGATTTTCAAGTTCATGAACGTTAACAAGAAGGGAAAAATGGTATATCAAGGGTTGTGTCCCCTTGAAAACTTTGGTAGATTTGCTGCTCTACCTGACGAAGAAGTAGATGAACCCACTGTACAAGTAGAAGCCGAGGTTGCAGAAGAACAACAACTGCCTATTCAATCACAGGTTGAACAACAACTTGATCCCATAGAGCCTGAGTTAGAAGATGGAGAAGTTATATCTTCTTTTGACGATGAAGGCATTCCTGAAAGACCACAAGTACCAATAAATCGGTATGTCAGAGAAATGGAAAGTAAAATACGTAGAATTGAGAATCCCCCTCTCACTTCCTCGTCTAATCAAGATGACACCGATGATGATTACTCACCGGATCAGGACTTAATTTCCAAAACACGGAAACGAAGAGATCCGAGACATGTTAGAATACCACCACAAATACCTAAACCAACACCTACACAAGTTCCCACTCCAACAACCTGCATACCCTCTCAAGTTCCGCAATCACCTCTTCCCACTGTATCTCAACCTCAATCATCATCTTAGGTTAGTCCTGCATCTGAAGCTTTTGTTACAAATCAGTTCTTAGTTTCTTCAGCTGAGGCTTATAGAGCTGAGAAATCTAAAGGAAAGAGCCCTGTAGATTCATCTACACCTGCTCCTGTGGATCAACATGTTCTGCAGGAAAGGGTGTTTGCTTTAGAGCAACAGGTGGCTACTCAGAACTCAAAGATCATGACCTTGGAGGCTAACCAGGGTATCTTATTACTCTAATATATGATCTTAATAAGCAAGTGGAAGATCTTAAGGGAAAAAAAGTTGAACAGTCCACAGCCGGTACAAATGATGATGACAATTATCAAGGAGGTGGAGATACTGGTAACTAAAGATCAAGGAGATCATAAGGATGACACTCAAGGGAGTGATCCGCTCAATTTTGATTTTGAAGGAGGTCTTAAAGACCCAAAAGACAATGAATCTCCTAGTCACTTGGACTCCAATCCAGTGAAAGACATACAAGATGAAAGGGTTGAGAGTTCATCAGATTCAGAGATGGAAAGACTGAATCAAGACATTGATGATGAAGTTAATCTTCAAAGAAAGAGCGACCTCCATGGAAGTTGCCACCTGGTCCACCCTCTAAAACCCATGTCACTATCAACATAGAAGATTATTATTCAAAGAGAGGGGACAAGTCAGGCATTGCATCTTGGGCTTTTGATTCAGAGAAAAAGTTGTATGTGGTGAAGCGAAAGAGTGGATGATTGGAATACTACAAGAGTGCTAATGACTTTAGCCCGTTGACTAAACTTGATCTTCAACAGCTTAAAAAAGCATACATTGAAAACAGAGGAAGAAATGGACCAGCTGAAATGTTTCACACTTTTCTTAACGATCAGTGCTTAACAAACTTTGCTAAAATGAAACACAGCTGAGTCCAAGTTAAAAAGGGCTAAAGTAGTAAAGGATCCTCGTATCGAAAATCCATGGTACAATGCCATTTGGCCAGCTCCTAAGACAGTCAAGATAGTCCCTGTTCACAAAAAGATGCCAGCAAATACTCTGAGAGACTTTCAATACTGGGCATATGATCCAATTACTGCTGAATCATTGATAGTTACCGATCAAGTTGAGTTCAGAATACTGGATCCATTTGACTTGTCCAAGTTCAGTGAACAAGATATCAAAGTGTTAGCTAGAAGCCAGATTCGACATGAGAAATTATGGGAAGAGCAAGCAAAAAATATTCATTGTGGTTGTTGATGATATCATTAGAAAGAAGTTGTTTGCTGGGAGTGGAGATCATGGAGAAGACATTAACTTGAAGTTAGGAAAGCCTAATCCTAGGGGGAGATTGTTAGTCCTAGGTTTATGATTAAGCTTGTTGTCTTTGTGTATGGTGTAACCGTGAACTGGGGTTCACGGGTTGGGTGTTTTGGGCCGGTTTATAGGTCAAGAACATGTAATGGGCTAAATAGTATTTGTTTAGTATATATTCATGTTCACCCTAACCGTGTATGGTTAACGGTTTGTTTGGGTTTTTCTTTGTAATTCTCTTGATCAATACAAGGTGTTTTACATTGATTTCATGTTCTTGAAACACCACAATCATTAGTTTCCGCCTACTGATTGTGAGAATTGATATCATTTGTGTGTGTTATTCGAAGATCCATTCATTTTGGGATTTACACAACCAAACCCGAACTTTCAACCCAACCCGAACTTCCACCCCAACCCAAAATTTTAACTTAACCCGAACTTTCAAATGTTTAACTACGAATCCCTAATGTCCCAACCGCTTACACCACTTGAATTTGTACCGGAAACTCAAGAAATGCCACAAGAAACCGTTACCGATACTCAAAATGTCTCACAAAAAAACGGAAATCGCCTAAGTGGCAAACAGTATACATTGCCCCCACTCGAACCGACTCGTCCAAAAAAAGAACATATACCGACATCGACGCTCGTCCGGGCGCGTTCGATGGTAGATCTATCTACGATCTCAATGTAGATGCACCGTAAGACGTTGAAGAAATATCCCATCCGATAGGGAAGAAAAAAGCAAAAGCCCAAGCAACATGCTCGGGTTCGGTTGCAAGTCACGATGAAATCGACGAGAGAATGGTCAAACAAATGACAAGATTTAACACTGCCCAAGACGAGAGGATTGTTTGAAAATGAACAAAACAGGAGATCGAAATTCTTGGCATGGATCTTGATTTACTCTCGACCGCGCAACGTTTTTTGATTGAAAAAAAAAACAAAAGGAGATCAAAGAACGTCATGGTATCCCGTAGGTTTTTAGTTATGTTTTTTTTTTTGAATTAATAGTGTTTTTAGTAATGTTTTTTTAGTTAATTTAATTAATGTATTTTTTTAATTAAATATTATGTTTTATTTTATTTAAATGAAAATAAAATTTTAATTAAACATTTAATTATCACACCACCACAATCACACGGGTATACCCCTTGTCTAGTGATAAATGAGGATAATGACGTGACGTCACGTGGCGTGGACTTTTTTATCACACCACACCATAATCACACCGATACACCCCATGCCCTTAGATCCAACATATTATCATATACACGTTCTTTTAATCCTAAATGTCGTTTAGTGGTCGAAAATTTAATGTTCCACAAAATACAAAGAGAAGTGTCATTAAACGCATAAAATGGATTTTGTCTGTGAGTTGTGACATGGGATTTGATTAGTTTTAGTGCCAAATATTGCGTCACCAAAGCATATCTAGCTATGACACTTTAGCATTTGTATTTGTGATCAGAAACCTTTTTTCAGATGTTTACTAAATAAATGGGTATCATCAACTAATAGATACCGCGGATTTCTGACTAAAATCCCAAAAAGTATATTAAGATATTTTTAAAATTAGCGATATAGTGCAAACAATCGTCGGTTTGATGGGAAAACACTATCGATAGAAATTCCATTATAAATCCGTCTATATCCGTTGATAGATTATCGCCCAACTTTTCAGGCGGTTGTAGATGTGGGTTCATGATTCCATTGGGCCGGAGTTCACTGGTTTCAATTTCCAATAAGATTCCCTTGTAGGCTTTTTAGGGTTTGTCGGGGTTGGGCCCATTACCGATCATCCTTCCTTTGGAAATGCGTCGTTAAAATGTCTATAAGTAGCATTATTGATGTGTATGTGTTAGTTGTATATTTTTGTGACATATTTTTAAGGTTTATTTTAACACGATTATTAGGTTTTAAATTTATAAAATGACTTTTACTTTAACTAAGTACACACAATAGCCAAGTGCATCTATTGCAGCGTAATACAATTTAGACAAAACCAAATATCGAACGAATGAACACAGTGGCTATCAACAATCATTCATTGTTATTGTTTAGTTTAATAATAAAGATTGTGGTTTGTAAAGGTAAACACAAGTGAGACAACAAAACGAGACAGTGGTATGAGAGAAAATCAAGTGAACGATATATCAGTTGAGCTTAGAATCCACTTAGTAATAACTTAATAATTTAAAAATAAACCAATGATGTGGTTAATTATTAATAAGGGCGGATGACTACTTGGTTGGTTTACCGCCCTTAATGAAATAGTGTATGTTTGTTGTGGTTGCTAAAATATAATTTTAGCAATGGAGATATAGCATTTTGAGGTTTATTATTAAAATACAGAGAGGATCTAATGCGAAAATAATTTTCCACGTCAAGTGTGTTAACTTAATGTGACCATTGATCAGTTTTGGTTTAATAACTAGTTGTGTGTCTGTCTGGTGGTCGGGTTTTTTTAATGTAATAATTGTCTTTTGGGTTAATTGGGTTTGTTCACGAGTGATGCGGGTCATGGTTTTTGGGTCAACATATTCACGGGTCAAGAGAAGAATAGGTGCAAGGGTAAAAGGATCTTTTAACCATTCAATTGTTGAAGAATTCTGTTGCACTTTTATTTCCTTGTTTATTGGAGTTTAAACTAGGTGTGAAGATCATGGGGTAAAAATACATGGGTTTCCACCTTAGCAGCAATTTAGGTACCGTTTCATTAGGATCAAGTTTGTTTGTTTATTATCTAATGTAAACTTTGCAATCAATGAAAGTCGATTGAAACATTAAACACAAACCAATATGTTCGTGAGTTTATAATGTGGCTGTGTTTGTTTTGTGGGGGACTGAACCAGCCGGTCCCGAGGATTCGAATGCTCTACACGAGCCACAAAAAAATGGCCCATAACGAAATATATAATTTTATAAACTAAGTTTTTTAACGACAATTAACGTTATAACATAGACATAACAAAATCATAGTATCAGAATGACATACCGTAATATCTAACCGATAATTCGTGAAGCTCACCTAGCATTCTTCGCTACAAATTTCTTTAATTACCTCTTCGCAGTTTATACTCTGTAACACTTCGCTCTCGATATCAATTATCGCTAATCCGTTAAGCCTTTCTTGGGACATAGTGGAACGCAAGTAAGATTTAACAATCGTAACACAACACTTTACTTCAAATTAATAAACTTAACCATGAACTACTCTTTAAATCACTTGTGCTTATGTTAACTCCTCCTTGGCCTTGAGTGTTGCCCTAATTCATGTTGTGAACCATGCTTGTATCACAGTTACAGTACTTGTCATCATGTTATATTAAAAGAGTTTTAATTGTAGTCTTGATAGACAAGAAAACAGTTTGTATAGAAAAATAATCACCTTTTATTAAAGTCTAACTAATAATGCAGAGTGTACAATTTATGATCAACATGAACTTATCACCAATTTATAGGCTCCCAAAATTGATTATTTGATTTATGCAAATCCCCTGAGTATTGTATTACACATTCACACTTAAAGGTTTTCTTGTAAATACAAAATAACTTATTCTGTACCTCGTTCTTTTTACCATAAATTTGGGCACAGTCAATACGTTGATACCCCATCTGCATACATAAGAACCATGATTTATAAAAATAAAATATTTGACACAACATTCAACAAAAACCCTAATTTATGGTAAAGAGAAAGAGGTACAAAATTTAAAATCACTAAATTATAGCTAAACAGCATAAAGTCATTAACAATTCTATATTAAAAACTAGCTTAGAAACTCCGTGTATTACACGGGTTGAATAAATACAATATTATATACTTAGTAGTAAAAATTTACATATTACATGTTTATGACATATTATATAGTTTTTTAATATAAATTTTAGAAATGTTATATAGTTATTTTTTAAAAGTGATTTATAAAAAGAATGAAATAAATGTTCAATTTTTAAAAATGGTTTATGAACAAACCTATTTTTTAAGAGAAATTTTTTTATAAAAATAGTCATGGAAATCAATATTATTTATGAAGAGAGAGATACGGGAAACAAAAATTAAAAAAAAAATAATTAAAGAAAGTTTGTACAATTAATAGGAGAGAGAGGCGGGAAAAAAATTATAAGAATGCATATGAGAGTGACAAGTGTCCCTCTAAAACCTTTCTTTATTAGACCATCTCCAACAGTTTTTTGTTCAAACCAGTCACATCACTGCCACATCAGCTTTCTTAAAAACCACATTTTTTACTCCAACAATACACCTTCTCAAACCATCTTTACATTTCCAAATCATCACTTACTTTTATATTTATTTTAAATAAGAATTTCACAATACTATAAAATATTTAATTTTTATTTAAATAAATAGAAATATAATAAAAATTTAGTAAAAAATAGATTAACTAAAATAAATACTATAAAATATTTAATTTTTATTTTTTATTCGAATTAAGCGTTGTAAAATAGATAATAAAATCGTTAAAAAACTAGCCGTTAAAAAATTAACCGTTAAACTTGTCGTTACGTAAAAAATAGACAAACAAAAAAAAATACATAATTTTTGAAATAAATATAAAAAATATGTATATATGTATAATATTTTAATATATTTTATAAATGTAAATATGGGTATATATATATATATATGTGGGGTGAAAGATGAGATGTTGGGGCCCACAATGGGTGGTTTTTGGTAGTTTGGAAAATCAAACTTGACACTTTGGTTTTTGGTTTAAACCAAGCTCTCCAATGGTTACTTGGTTTTTGGGTTGGTTTGAACCAAAGAATAACCACCGATGGAGATGGTCTTATATAGTATAGATTAGGCACAACAATCAACAAAAACCTCAATTTTAATTTATAAAATTAGGGCTTAATCTAATAAAATTACCTTAATTATAGGAAGGAGTCGGATGTGGAGGGGCGGCGGCAGGTGGTGCCGTGTGGAGGCCAGCGGCAGGTGGTGCCGTGTGGAGGCCGGCGGAAGGTGGACACCAGTGGTGGAGCCGTGGTGGAGGAGGGAGGCAGCAGCAGCGTCTCTGGTCGCTGGTTGGAGACTTCGATTAGCAGCAGCGCCGGTCTTCTTGTGGAGAAGGCCCAAAAACTTTTATAAATTGGTCTTCTTGTGGAGCCCAGGCCCAGCAGCAGTTTTTTTTAAAAGGCTCAGCAGCAACAATTTTAATATACTACTTGTTGTTAGGCATAATTGTTTTAAAAAAAGCCCAACTGTTTTTAAAAGCCTTCAAAATTAATTTTTTGAAAAGGCCCAAAGTTTTTTTAAAGCCTAGAAAATTTTACATATACAAAAAATAATTAATTATTTTTTTGGGCCCCTCGAGATGTTAGGTCCACTACGGGTGTCTTGCTCGCAGGCCCATTGGGCCGGCCCTTACATTTGGTATCAAAGCCTAGGGCTCGTATATAACAGGTTTGAAGATCAGAGGTAGCCTCCACCGGCTGGGGTGTTGGTCACTGGAGGGAAGGGGTGATCTTAGGTGATTACAGAGCTTCATTTGTATAGTGATATTGGGGAATATGCTAAAGAGGCGCTTCATGGGATTATCATCGTGACTCTTTGGTGTTTATGGAAGGCTAGGAACGAGAATCTTTTCTCTAACAAACCGGTTAAGATTGAGGATATCATCTTTAATATGAAGACCTTAGGTTTCTGGTGGTTTGTTAATAGATCAAAATCTAGATCGTTATCTTGGGATAGTTGGTGTAATTTTATTATGGTGCAATTTGTTTTGTGTGGGCGTGGCTTTTCCCTGCGGTTGTGAGGGGCCTTTTGTAAATGAAGTTTTCCTTTCAAAAGAAAAGGTGATTACAGGATTTTGGACTGTTGGAAGTTGAATACTTGAATCTGAAGAGAAGAAGCGGGTGTTAAATGCCTTTTAACCTTTTTTTCATACATTTTGTTACAAATATAGTCTTGTACAGATGTTTTTTTTATCCGTTTAATTATTTTGTAGTTTTCTAGCTTTTATAAAATATAAAAATTACACGCAATACTTTTAGTACAATGAATTTAAAACTCCTCTTTTATACACTTGTTAAACTCAATTCAACCACCCAATGTTGGTGATAAATTTTATTCACAACTTCATTTTGTTAATTTTTTTATTTTGATGATTATATTAATTTAATTATATAAATTATTTTTTATTAAAAAAAGGTTAAGAAAGTTTAGGGTTCCACCTCTTATGTTTAAGATAAAATAATGTAACATGACATGACGTATTTTGATTGGTTAATCTTTAAGTTAGTTTAGGGTTCAACCTCCTCCACCCTTACCGTCTATTACTTATCATATTCCTTGTTCTATAAGATCACATTAAAAATGTATTTGAAAAAAATAAAATGTTTTTGAAAAATTAGAAAAAAACATTTCTATAAAAAAACGCATTAAAATAAATAAAAACGTATTTAAAAAATGTTTTGTAAAAAACAAATAAAATGTTTTTGAAAACTAAAAATACTTAAAGTAAAAAAAGTTAAAAACACTTCACTAAAAAACGTTTTATAAAATAAAATACAAAAAGCTTTTATAAAACAAAAAAATATTTTTACAAAACAGTTTGAAAATTGTTTTTATGATATAAATTAATAAACTTTTTATAAAATACATTAAAAAATTATATAAAATATTTTAAAAATAAAGATATAAATAAAAAATGAAACGTTTTTTTGAATTAAGAAAAAAAATACTTTTTTTAATTTAAAAACTTGTACATGAAAAATTTTACACATTAAAAAAGGAGTTTAAAAAAGTAAAAAAAAAACATGTTATATTTTAAAAAAATAGATTTTATTTATTTATCTAAAGAACAAGAAAAAAACAAGAAACAAGAAAATATAGGTTTTATCCATGTGACAACTAAAAGGGAGGGGTACTATGAATTTAAATTTTTAAGTAGATTCCAGGACAAGAAAAAATTAGAAAAATGGAAAACAAATACAGCAGCCCATTTTTTTATTTTTATAGTTATAAATTTAGTGTATGTTTTATTTATTTCGCAACTATAATATGTGAACTATTTTTATTTTGTGTGGTGTCTGCGTGTGCCAACTTTTAACGTATATATGTTTTTGAATATATATTTTAATTTCATTAAGAAAACAAGTTTGTAACGTATATTGAATATAAGTAACGTCAGTGATCATTTAACCAACAAACTTAGTCGGGTGTGTTGTAGTTTATATATAACTAGCTTTAATCTTGTATGTTATACGGTGTAAACCTTAATATTGAATTGATGAATATATGAACATGTCTTCTTATACAACATTTGATGATATTTGTGTTTGTAAAAAATTAAAACATTTTTAATTAGTAAAAAACGAAAGTTGAGAAAAAGGATGCAAACTATAGTTGGTATTGTAGTTGTCATACACATACATTTGTATAATGTATCCAATGTAAATAAAAGTGGGGTTGGAAATGTATATGTATTGATATATACAATTGTAAAAACTTATGAAAACCCATTTAAATTAAGAAAAAAAAAACCTATGTAACAATTTGTTTTTAAAGGGGTAGGTTTGTTATACATTTTCGTCACTTTTTATTAAAAAAAAATATATAAACAAATGCCGAGTACTTTTTTTTAATATGTAAAACTGGAAAAAAAACTCGTTTTTGGTCATGTTACGTAACATTTTCAGTTACATATGTAAAACATTTTTATATAAAAGGTGTTAAAATTATATATAGAGTTTATCCTAAAAAATTACGATATATATCTAAGAAATAAATTAAAAGAATACTTTGAAGAAATAGATTAAAACAATTTTGATACTTTAGTAGATCACCTGCTATTATCATCCCAAAACATCAACAATATAATGCGGAAACGTTATATTATGCAAAATAGATATATGAAATAGTAAAATACATGATATTAAGTTAAAGATTTCTTATTTTTAAGTGATTTATGATTGGAAATGCAACACAAGAAAGTTATAAGATTCTAAAAATAAAGTTCGGAATGTAGCTTTTTGGTATTTTAAATATTAATTTGAAATTTATTTAAGAAAGGTTGATTGAATTAAGGTTAATAATTTAAGAAATAACATAAATTTTGAATACCATAATTGCATTTAATTAGCTATTTATTAACAATAATAATAAACATATATAATCATAATGAGAACTTGTGGAGAATGTTTTTGGCGGGAAAAGATCGCTGAGAATGAACCACATGATGACAAGTGGCAAATTCATTTAGCTTTTATTAAAAGAGGGACTAGTAACTGTATCCGTGCTTTCTGGCAGGAGTGTGCTCGTTTCTTCCCCGCGTAATGCGGCAGGACTCTCATAAAAACGAACACAGATACCGGTTACGATAATATCAAAACACGGGCAACAAAGTCAGTGGTAAAGCTTGAAGTAAAACGCAGAGGGGGCCGCGGCGGAGTCCTATAATTTTAAAACTTTAGGGAAAATATCAAGGGGCCGAAACTTAATACTTATAAAATTTTCGATGGAATACGTATAAATTAACACTTTTGAGCAATGAATCGAGGGGGGGCTAATGAAGCTTCGCCCCTGAACAATGTTGTTCGCTCATAAGCGGTCAGGTTTATCACGTCAACGCAACGTTAACGTCGGTTGCTGTATCTTTCGATACAAAAAAATATACTCAGTTTTAAATACTACTCTGTTTAAAAAAATTTATACCGGGACAATGTTGTTCGTTCATGTAATTACCAGAAAATTCCGACCTTTATTTTTTTTTACATTTCAGACACTTTTAATTTCATTATCATGTGGTTTGTATATATCCATTCCACTTCATGACACTGGGTGCAATTATTTTAAATTCAAAAATAATAAATATTTATATAAGGAATTATATAAATAATTGTTATTATTCTACAAATATATATATATATATATATATATATATATAGGATTAGGTTCAGGTAAAAAGGATTCTAATTCTAAGAAGGGTGAGAAGGATTTAGAGCTATTAGATCAAATTGTAGAAAATATTTAATTGTTGAGATTAAATTGTAGGAGAAAAAGTTGTTAAAATGGTATTTTAGTCTTGGCAACTTTTGTTGACTTTTTATCAAGTTCCCCCCTCATTTTTAAACGTTCATAACTTTTACATATGACATTATTTTTTTAAAAAAATTACACCATAAAAACGAGCGTTTTTTTATCTTTAAAACGAGTATAGTGTCGTTATAAACAAAAAAGAAAAAAAATTTACGTTTTCTAGCTCATTGTGTAATACAAGTTCATTGTGTAATACAAGTTCATTGTGTAATACAAGTTCAATGTGTAATACAAGTTCATTGTGTTATATGTATTTATCATTGTGTTTTATGTCAGGTCATTGTGTAATACAAGTTCATCGTGTAATACAAGTTGAATATGTAATACAAGTTCATTGTGTTATATGTATTTATCATTGTGTTTTACGTTTGTCAGCTCATTGTGTAATTAGTCAGGTCATTGTGTAATACAAGTTCATCGTGTAATACAAGTTCATTGTGTAATACAAGTTCAATGTGTAATACAAGTTCATTGTGTTATATGTATTTATCATTGTTTTTATGTTTTTCAGCTTATTGTGTAATTAGTCAGGTCATTGTGTAATACAAGTTCATCTTGTAATTCAAGTTCATTATGTAATACAAGTTCATTGTGTAATACCACGTCTGGTCATTGTGTAATATCTGGTCATTGTGTAATTAGTCAGGTCATTGTGTAATACAAGTTCACTGTGTAATACAAGTTCATTATGTAATACAAGTTCATTGTGTAATACAAGTTCACTGTGTAATACAAGTTCAATGTGTAATACAAGTTCATTGTGTTATATGTATTTATCATTGTGTTTTAGGTTTTTCAGCTCATTGGGTAATTAGTCAGGTCATCGTGTAATACAAGTTCATTATATAATACCACGTCTGATCATTGTGTAATTAGCAAGGTCATTGTGTAATACAAGTTCATTGTGTAATACAAGTTCAATGTGTAATACAAGTTCATTGTATTATATGTATTTATCATTGCGTTTTACGTTTTTCAGCTCATTGTGTAATACAAGTTCATCGTGTAATACAAGTTCATTGTGTAATACCAAGTCTGGTCATTGTGTAATTAGTCTGGTCATTGTGTAATACAAGTTCATTGTGAAATATAAGTTCAATGTGTAATACAAGTTCATTGTGTTATATGTATTTATTATTGTGTTTTACGTTTTCTAGCTCATTGTGTAGTTAGTAAGGTCATTGTGTAATACAAGTTCATTGTGTAATACAACTTCATTATGTAATACCACGTCTGGTCATTGTGTAATACAAGTTCATTGTGTAATTAGTCAAGTCATTGTGTAATTAGTCAGGTCATTGTGTAATACAAGTTCATTGTGTCAAATATTTTTCATCATTGTTTTTTACATTTTCCAGCTCATTGTGTAATTCGCTCATTATTTTGTAATTCGCTCAAATATGTCAGGTCATTGTGTAATATCAGTTCATTGTGTAATATCAGGTCTGATCATTGTGTAATATCAGACCTTGTATTACACATTGACATGGTGTTTTACATATTGACCTGGTGTATTACACATTGACCTGGTGTTTTACACATTGACCTGATGTATTACACATTGACCTGGTGTTTTACACATTGACTTGGTGTATTACACATTGACCATTATGCCCTCCCTTTAAAAACAATAAAATGACACATGTCAAACTTAGAATCCTTCTTACCCTTCTTATTTTTAAAATCCTTTTTACTATAACCTAACCCTATATATATATATATATATATATATATATACTAGTTTAGATCCCGTGTATACACAGGGGTGAAAAATATCAATAAATAAAATTTTTAAATCTTTATGTGTATATTTTACACGTGTAAAAATGTATCATATAGTAACGATAGAAAACAAAACTTAAAATATGTAAAAACTAATATATAATTGAGTTTCAAAAATAAATTAAGTATTATTTAATTTAATTTGATTTTCATTTATTATTTGATTGAAAATAAAAGTTACATAATTAGATTTTTAAAATTTCATAAGAAATAATTTAAAATAAATATGTTTTATTAGTATAATTAATATTTTATTTAAATATATATTATTGTTAAAAATAGGAGGTGCATTTAATAAGAGAGATTGACGGGAAAAAAATAATGAGAATGAATGTGTAAGCGACACGTGGCATGAAAAAACATTTATTTATTATATAGTATATATTAGTATTTTTATTTTAATATATATTATTATTAAAAGATAAAGTGCATTAAATAGGAGAGAGAGACGGGAAAACACGGTGAGAATGAATATGGAGGCGACACGTGGCATATAAAACATTTATTTATTATATAGATATATATATATATATATGCTAGGTTATTTCTATACCTATATATATAAATATATAAATATATAAATATGCAACATATAAAAACTGAAATCTATAAAAAAAAAAGATTTAAAAAAAATCTATAAGTTTAATTCCATTTAAAACAAGTTTTAAACATAAAATGTTAAAACTTTAGAACCTCAGGGACCATAATGCAAAATTTAAACTTTCATTTCCTCCCCTTCATCTATTATGAAATTACTCCACAACCCCTTGACCCCCGAAAGTCAACAACGGCCGAATTCAACCGATGGATCATGGAATCTATGGGTTTTAACTTAATCTAATCGTGCTAAAACGTTACTAGAACGGTTTCAATCAAGATTAATAACTCAATTTAAGCAATTCAATGATTGAATTCAAGTAAATCAAACCGTATTCGTTCAAAGCTTGAGCTTAAAACCTGCGTAAACACACGTCTGAAGCTCGATCAAGCCCGACAAACTCAGGCCTGTTTTTCTCGGTCGTTCTCCTCCTTCGCTCAATCATTTCAGGTAAATTTAATACCAATAGGTTCGTTTCAGTTCCACAATCGAAAGCCCTATGGTTTCGGGTTCGGATCGATGGCCGGTCATGGACATTGGAGGACTAGGGTTCGCCGGACCGATTTGGAGCCGAAGGGTGTTTGGGTTTGCTGATTAAAACTCAAACGAAACCTTACTGCCTGGTCCAGTGGTCATGTGCGCGTGTGCAAAGTGTGGCCAGCTTTTTTAGATATAATTCTTTTAAGTTGATTTTAATACAAAATTCAAATGTTTTAAATTCTAATTAAATTTTGATAAATCAATAAATACATTCCATGATTATTTTATAAAAAAAAATTATAAATTAGTATTTTAACTATTTGATTTTATTAAAACACTAGTAAATTCTTAAATAAATTAATATAAATTATTTGTTTAGACAAATTAGTTATGTTATTTATTTATATATTAATAATGTTTGTTACACAAATTTTAATTAAATTTTTATGCATTATTAAATTCCTTTAAGCATATGTATAATTATTTGGTAAGAATAATTATTTAAAACACTTTTAAATTTATAAAAATACTTAAATAATTAGTGTAAAGAATTATTTTATACAAAATTCAAAAAATTATATTTAAATCCTAATTAATTAGTCTTTTATAATTCATTTAAAAAATATTAACTAATAGTTTAATTACTCATTTTAATTAGTTTAATCAATCATTTTATTTACATAAAATAAATTAATTAAACCTTTTTCCATTTCAAAATTTATTTATAAATTATTTTTGAAATAATTATATAAATAAATCCAAATGCATTATTTTAAACCTTTTCTATTCCATATTATGTTTATTGATTATTTACAGATTCAAATGTAATATTATTTAAACCTCTTTTCATTCCATTATTTATTTACTCAATTATTATAGAATAATTATATGAATAAGTTCAAACATTTTAACATTATAAATACATATATTTTTCTACAAAACTTGCACAAATCCCATGTCCAATCTCAAACCTTATGAAACCCTAAAAAACCCAAAATCTCCTTATTTACATTTAGACGTCTATTGAATTTAAAGTACAATTACACATGTAGGTATATCGTGAGAAATTTTCAAGAGGCCTATCAATCTTTACCAACTCATACAACTTCTAGCTTCAATACAAGTGAGTTTCATAGCCCTTTTTACTTTACTATTGTTTACAAATAATCGAGGTGAAACATGTTTACATTACTATACATACACAATTCAATACCTTTGTTCCCATGTTAATGTCTATGTGCTTTATATCTTCAAAACTTTTACCGAGTACACCACAGCCAAAGACTTATGGGTAGCTTTGTGTAGTAGATTTGAGGGAAGTGCTGACGTTAGGGAGAGTAAGAGAGATCTGATCAAGAAACAGTATGAAATGTTCAAAAATGTTAGACGTGAATCTATATCTGACTTAATCAACCGGTTCTCAAGCATTGTGTCAAGGCTGAAAGTGACAGGTGTGGAGTATCCAACTGTGGAGTTGAACAAGAAATTGTTGTATGCTCTTCCTGAGGACCGGAACATGTATCGCATCATGATTAAGAAGGCTGAAAACCTAAGCAATTTGTCTCAACAAGAAGTTTACAGCATTCTTGAGTCCTATGAGATTGAGATCAAGAAAGGATCCGTCACTCCCACCAACCAGTCTAGAAACACCGCTCTTATTGCTGGATCAAGCTCTTCCAGTAGTTCATACTTTCAGACTGATGTTCCTCCTTCTGCTGTTGGGATTCAATCTACCAGTTCCTCTGCTACTCAAAAGACTATCGCCATGATTCCTGATGAATATGTCCTAATCATGACTGCCTTCATGTCGTGCTATGATGCACTAATCTCTAGAAACTTGACACCGGTCAGTTTTCAACGTGATGACCTGGAGCAGATTAACCCTGATGATTTGAAGAAAATGGACATTGATTGGTGCATGGCCATGCTGACTTTAAGGGCTAAGAGATTCATCAAAAGGACGGGTATGGATAGATTCAAGTAGGGAAAGACTCTTGGGTTTGACATCAAGAAGGTGAGGTGTTACAACTGTGACCAGCTGGGTCATTTTTCTAGGAACTGCAAGGAGCCTTCATCCAAAGAACAACATGAGAAGAAGAACTCCTCTAGAAAGCAAACTTCCAATCCTCCCAAGTCCAACACCTCTTCAAGCTCCACAGCTCTTGTTTGTCAAGCTGATGGACATTATAACTGGGGAGAACAGACCGAGGCAGTTGCTGACAAAGCCTTGATGGCAGATGTGGAAAAGAAAGGAAAGTGTGTCATGATCGAGCCAGCTGAGGATCTCACTACCGTACCAGCTGAGGTTATTTCTAAACTGTGTAATGCTAGATCATGTTTAAATGAAATTCAAAAATAAAGATTCATCAATCAAGCTTTAATTGATGAACGAGATCACATTAAGGTGATGTATGACTCTGTGGCCAAAAATGAGAAATTGTACTTAAAGAAAATTCGTGATATTTCTGGAGAGAACCGTTCTTTAATTGTGCAACTTAACACTCAAACCATTAATAATAAAATTTTGACTAAAAGAGTCCAAAAGGCTGAAAAGGCTAAATTACAAGTTGACCACATGGATATCGATCAGAAAATTTTGTTTGGGATAATTGATAAACAATTTAATAGAAAAGGCACAGAAGGTCTTGGATATAATTCTCATCCACCACCTTATTCTAAGTCGGGTAGATTTGCTGATATGCCTATTGCTCATGTTCCTACTCCTTATGTGTGTACTTTATCTGCTGATGATTATATTACGTCCTCAGATTCTGACAGTTTTGCTTCATGTATAGAGTCAAATTGTGTAAATTCGGAGGATGATTGTGATGAGAGTTCTGGTCCTAGAAATGTTTTAAATGAGATTGAGTCGGATGAATGTAATAATATGTCCGTGTCAAAACTAAATATTTGTGAACACGTTG
Source organism: Smallanthus sonchifolius (assembly GCA_023525975.1). Classification (NCBI taxonomy): domain Eukaryota; kingdom Viridiplantae; phylum Streptophyta; class Magnoliopsida; order Asterales; family Asteraceae; genus Smallanthus; species Smallanthus sonchifolius. Next base: position 72,910,286 of record CM042034.1, read on the forward strand.
AAAATTTGTATTTTGATTTTATGCCTTCTGAGCATGTGGGTTTGGGAAATGATATTTCTAAGTTTAAAAATGCTTTACCTTTTATTCTTATATCTTTGCATGCTATGCCTTTTGTTACCAAGTTTAAAAGTGCAGGAATTATTGTGAATGGTGTATCACGCGAAACCATGAGAAACATGGAATTTTTCAGATTAAAGGAAGAACAAGGTCTTCAAGACAAAGTTATTGAAGAAAGAATCATATCATGTTCAGATGCCTTAACATCACAATCATCTTCATCGTGTGATGACAATTATCAGGCTAAGGCGTCTTGAAACAAAATTTGTTTTAGTTGTGGTGCTTCAAATCATATATCAAAAAGTTGCAATTTGACAACAATTCATTGTAATGAAGAATCGTCTCCCAAAATTTTATTAAATTCAAATGTGCAGTCTAAGTCTCCTCATTGTAGAAAAGTTAGGAGTAAAAAAGTTAAAAATGCTAAAAATAGTTTGAAAAGAACCTGGAAAGTTAAAAATAATGTTATATATGATGACCATGCTTCATCAAAGGAGGATTCTGATTGTGATTCGCATGAAATGTCTTATCTTGACAAGAAACTTCTAGATAGCAATGGATTTTGTAACACTGTCTAAATGATTCGTTGTGTATAGGGTCAATCAAGAAGAACTGGAGATAACATCTGACATGTAGATAGTGGTTGTTCAAGACATATGACCGGTCAATTCAACTGGCTACAAGACTATCATCCTATGGATGGAGACTATGTGGCTTTTGCTAGCAATCCAAGGGGAGGAAAGATTGAAGGTCAAGTAACAATCTCAAATGGTGTAAATAGTCTGGAGCATGTCAACTTCGTTCCTTAATTAAAGTACAATCTAATGAGCGTTTCTCAGATCTGTGATAAAGACTTTTGTGCCTTGTTCAATTCAAGAGAATGCCTGATCTTGAAGCCAGGAGTGGTGATTCCAGAAGAACTCATTCTCATGCGTGTTCCCAGAAGATTCAACACTTATAGCTTGGATATGAACAACCCATCTGGAATAGAATCATGCTTTCTTTCAAAGGCTTCTGAAGATAAATCGTTTCTGTGGTATAAGAGGTTGGTACATGTAATTTCAAAACCATGAACCGTCTGGTTCGAGGAAACCTCGTCACCGGTTTGCCTCTCAAAGACTTCTCTCCTGAGGAACACTGTATCTCTTGTTCCAAGGGAAAACAACACAAATCTTCTCATAAGCCCAAAACCACAAATTCCATTGACTCCCCTCTCCAATTACTTCACATGGATCTCTTCGGTCCTGTGAGTGTCATGAGTCTTGGACGCAAATCCTACTGTTTGGTGGTAACTGACGACTTCTCTCGGTTTACTTGGGTGTTCTTCCTAGCTAAGAAATATGAGACGCCGGAGATTCAGAAGACTTATTTGCTTCAAATTGAGAACCTCTTCAATCCGAGTGTGAAGACTATTCGCAGCGATCATGGAACATAATTTAAGAATGCCGCTCTTGATTCCTTCGGTGAAAGCAAAGGAATTTCTCGACAATTCAGTGCACCGCGTACTCCTCAACTGAATGGTGTAGCTGAAAGAAGAAACTGCACGTTGATTGAAGCTGCAAGAACTATGATTGTTGATTCCAAGCTTCCTGTCATGTTTTGGGCCGAGGCAGTTAATACCGCATGCTTTGTGCAAAATCGAGTTCTTATCACCAAAAGCTGTAACAAGACACCTTATGAGATCATGTACAAGCAAAAGCCAGTTATTGACTTCTTTAGAAAGTTTGGGTGTGTTTGCACGATGCTGAATACTTCAGATCAGCTAAACAAGTTTGAAGCCAAAGCCGATGAATGTGTTGGAACTTTTAGAGTGACAACTAGCCTTTGTAATAGTTTAGTCTTTATGTTATGTTTTGTATGTTTTAGTAATGTAATATGTTAAGTTTGCAACAGGCGAACTTAACATGTTCGCCTGATCTAGTTGAGGCGAACTTAACAAGTTCGTTTGAACTAAAGTTGGCGAACATGCTAAGTTCGCCTATACCAGTTGTGTTGCCTATAAACAGTGCAATAGTTGTTCATTTGTAAGGACCTGTAATTTCTAGAACTACTACTTGTGTACACTGTTTACAGAGATAATACAAGGAGCTTTATGATATCTTGTCTTGAGTGTGAGTATTCGAGACGTACTATACGTTAGGATTCCGCACTTTGTGTACGTATTGCGTGTTTTATAGCAGAGATTGATCCGTAGACCCTACCAGGACCTACAAGTGGTATCAGAGCCTTATGCTCTTGATTAGCTACTGTTGTTTAACATCGTTTCGATTGAATTCACACAAAAAGATGAAGATTTATTAAGCTTTTGTGTTTTTTATGAGTCTTGTGAGTTTGAAGATGAATTTTGATTGAATTCTTCATTGTTGATGGTGTTTTATCAAAATTGATTCGATAGAAGTGTTTTAGATCATCATTTGAAGATTCCTACTGAAAGAATTTCGTTAATTCCTTCAAAATCGAAAGATATAAAGATTTTCAGTGTAGTTCGTGCGTTTGGGTGATCCTCCTTGTTCTTCAGCTGAAGCAAGCGAACTTGTTCATTTTGTTATGGGCGAACTTGTTAAGTTCGCTTTCCCAAGCTCAGGCGAACTTGTTATGTTCGCTTGCTAAGTTCGCGGTAGGAAGAAAGTTGTCAAAATTTTCTAAGTGTTGAAGTGTTACAAAGATTTGAAAAAAGTCTACTCCTACTCATGTGAGTGTGAATAACATGACCCATCTGTTAAATCATGATGATGAAATTGGAACTCCAACCAAGCCACCGAAGCTTATGAATCTCAAAGACTATTCAAATTGGAAAAGTCGTTTTGAAAACTATGTTAATATCAATGATACTAGTCTATGGATTCCAATCAGTGAGAGCTATGAACACCCTCTTCATCGTCATATAGGTGTATCTGATACTCCTAAACAAGTCTCAGCCCTTAGTGATGAAGAGAAGAAATTGTATGATCATGAAAAGAAAGCTCTTGCCGCATTATCCATATGTTTACCACTTGACATCTACCATACTTTCAAGAAATTTAAGACTTCTCGTGAACTGTGGGAAGGCTTGGCTAAGAGATGTGAGGGTAGCACGGACATTAAGAATAGCATAAGGGAGCTGCTAAAGAAACAATTTAGTGTCTTCAAACATTTCGATGGTGAATATGTGGATGAACTCATGTCGAGATATTATCATCTCCTAAGTGAAATGGTCAACAATGACATCACTTACAAAAACAAGAAGATTCTTGAGAAGTTTTTAGATGCACTACCTACACATTTTGAGATGTATACTATTGTTATCAAGGAACAAAGTGGATTTGATGATTTAAGCTTGCGGACTTAATGGGTATGATTCAATCTTATGATCTGAACAAGCAGAAGAAAGACAAGTCTATCAAGATCCAAGCATTTATTTTGGAAAATGAACATCTGTGTAGAAATCTGGTGGTGTTGCGTTATTTTCTGCAGAATCTTCTGAAAGATCTAAAGAAAGTTCTTTCCAAGAAGGTGCATGTTTTGTTGCTTCTAATTCTGGTTGTTTAAAGAATAGTAAGAGTGAAGGTCACTCATGTTCTCCAAAGATTTATTCTTCAGTGGCTGATGATATGATGGCTATGATTGCATCATTCTTAACCTCATATGAAAACTTTATTGGCGGCAAAATCACCGATCCAGACATGATTGAAGAGGATTTTAAACATTTGGATAAAGACGCTTTGGAAGAAATGAATATTCAGTGGAATATGGCTTTTTGGATGAGACAAGGTAAAGATCACTTGAAAAGAACTGGAAAGAAAATCATTGGAGCATCAAGCAAGACCAAGATGAGACTGGATAAATCAAAGGTTAAGTGTTATAATTGTCAAGAGTTTGGTCACTTTGCTAGGGAATGTACAAATCCAAAATCACAGAATCTGAGCTCCTCAAACAATCAAGGAAACCAAAATAGGCAAAATACTTCCACAGCCTTAATCTCTCAAAAAGATGAAAATTATGATTGGGGTATTCATTTGGAGGATATTGTAGCTCATGTTAGTCAAGCTTTTCTATCCAAAGTCCATACTGAAGATGGAAATGAAAGCAGTTCTTCTGATGGTGACTCTATAGATTATGGGAATATAACCGAAAGTGAAGAGTCTGTTCCTCATAAAAGTGAACCAAAGTTTTCCAATGAAGATTTTCTCAGTGATGGAGCTGCTTGAAAGGTTACCAAAAAGATTGTTGAGATGCTGGCTGAGGGAAATGCATTTCTTGGCAGATACTAAACAGGTACAACAGGTTAATTCTTGCTTAAAATGTATTGATTCTGAATTCAAGATTACGAGATTGTGTGATGACAACACGAATCTCATCTGTGACATGAAAGCAACGTACACATCGAACCGAACTTTGAAGGAAAACAAAACAATTTTGAAAGCTAAAATTGAATCTTTAAAAGATGACATTTAAGTTTTGCAAATCAAAGTTAATGAACAAGCATTTCATCTCAATGTGTCATACTCAGAGTATGAAAAGAAAATCAATGGACTTGCTATGTCACAGAATGAAGTAACAAAGTTGTTACGAAAGCTTGAGGGTTATAAGAATTCTAGTTTTCTATTGGAATATTATAATGAGAAAGCTTCAGGTGAAAAAGTTAGTGGAGGTGTCGGTTCTTGTCCTTCTTTTGATGACACAGACATTGGGGGAGGTGTTGGATATTGTCCACCTTTCAATGGGAACTATACTCCATGTCTGACTGAGGATGTTTCAGATGATGATTTGGAACCAAAAACTGTGTTGAATATCAATCCTGTTACTGGTGAGGATATGATATATGATGATTCAACTGATGATGAAGTTTTTGATCCAAACAAATCTGAAGAAGTTGTGAGAGAGTGTATGTATGTTGAACTAGTAGTGGTGAAAACGGTGACCAGAGATAGATGCATCCTGACTGAAACAGATGAGAAAATTGAACAACCAAAACCTAAAACTACTTATAAACCAGTTAAACCTTTTGTAAGTGGTGGTTTTAATTCTCAAGAAACCAACAAGATTTAGAAAGTCTCAACTCTTGAATTTTATAAAAAGAAAGTTGAAAAATAAAATCAACTGGTTGTTCAAACTTCAAACACTACTTCTCAGTGTTCATAATCTAGCACGAACAAGGTTCAGAGGGAGAGGTATGTTAAAGTATACAATGAAAGACGTGCATGCTTTCATTGTGGTACTGTTGTTCATATTCTGAAAGATTGTCCACACAAGAATTTGGGGAAGTGTCTAGAGAATCCAAAGTTGGAAAGACCGTTTGTGAATCCACCAGTGAGAACAGTTATATAGTCTGTTGATGAGAATCATAAAGTGGATAAAAGAGTTAAGAAGCCAGTAATCAAGGTTGCTTCTGATGCAGTTAAGATAGTTGAGAAGGTTGCTTCTTCTGGTGAACTTACACAACCAAAGGTGAAATTGTCAAGACCACAAAGATGACGTAGAAATAGAAGGTTGAGAAAGCTTTTTGGAACAACCTGTGGTCAAAGACAATGTTGAATCATTTGAGTGGTTAAAGGAGAGGGAAAAGGTTCAGGTTCAATCAAAATGGAAACCAAAGTCTCAAGTTTCCATTTCTAAGAAACAATCTCCTAAAATTGAGGAGAGATTTGATTGTGTTTTAAATGAGATTATTTATTTTGATGAATCAGGCCGACCCAAGACCACAATGGCTTGGGTCTCTATTACTAACTAATCTTTCTTGTTTGTGTTCAGGGAAATCCAAAGAGGAGTATTGGCAACCATTGGTATGTTGATGGTGGATGCTCTCGGCACATGAAATGAAATCTTAACTTATTGAAAAATGTGAAAGAAATTCAAGGAGGTTATGTAGCGTTTGCAGGAAAGAAAGGAGGAAATATTTCAGGTCAAGGCACTGTATCGAATGGAATATTGAGCTTTGAGAAAGTCAACTATGTGGAGCAGCTCAAACATAATCTGTTATGTGTTTCGCAAGTTTGTGACAAAGATTTCTCATTTCATTTTAATAAGTCAGAGTGTTTGGTCTTGAAGCCTGGTTTTGAGATACCTGAAGATTGGATACTCATGAGAGCTCCTCGAAAGAATGATACTTACATGCTCGACATGAGCACAGCGACGACAACTTTGTCAGTTCCTACTTGTCTTCTTTCGAAAGCTTCTGAATCCGAATCAACTTTATGGCACCGAAAAATGGCTCATATCAATTTTCGTAAGATGAATTATTTGGTCAAGCATGGGTTGGTCTGCCATGAGATTTCATGTGAATGAAGACTATATTTCATGCAAGAAAGAAAGCAGCACAGGAAATCTCATAAATCAAAGTTGATAAATTCTATTGTGACTCCTTTAGAATTGTTGCATATGTATTTGTTCGGACCTATTAGTGTCAAAATTGAAGGTGGCAAATCTTATTGTTTGGTAGTGACGGATGATTATTCAAGATTTTCTTGGGTAAAATTTCTTGCTTCAAAGGATGAAATTGCAAAAATTCTTAAGTTCCTGATTATGGGGCTTGAGACATTATTCAAATTAAAAGTCAGGAGGATTCGAAGTGATAATGGCACAGAGTTCAAGAATGGAAATATGGGATTGTTTTGTTTACAAAAGAGAATCCATCATGAATTCAATGCTCCTTATGTTCCTCAACAAAATGTTGTTGCCGAGTGGAAGAATCAAACTCTTAATGAGACATCTCGTACTATGTTATCTGACTCAAATCTGCCTATCACATTTTGGGCAGAGGCAGTGAATACAACTTGCCATGTTCTCAATAGGGTTTTGACCGTGAAGAAACACAATAAGACGTGTTATGAATTGCTGAATAGTCGTAAACCAAATTTGGCGTATCTTTTGTCCTTTGGGAATCCATGCACTTTGTTGAAGACTCACGATGTTCCTACTAAATTCAGCTCAAAGGCGGTTAAGGGTATTTTCTTGGGATATGTTGCCAATTCTCATAACAAAAGAGTCTTTAATAAGGAATCCCGTCAAATTGAAGAGTGGTTTCATGTTGATTGTGATAACCGTTCTGTTCCACAGGATGCAAAAGGTCCTTGTTGGGCGTTTGATTATGATGCACTCTTCAGGTCTTTCAATGTTCCTCCTGCAGTTTCTCCAGTCAAAGATGAAATGTTTTATCAGTACTATTGCAATGATGATTCAACTGTCGATCCTCGTTCGGTTATTCTGATTCTGGATACTCCTCCCGTTGACCCGACTGTAGCTTCAACTTCGGGTACAACACAAGATGGTGACAGTGAAGATGATGAGGTTGTGTTTCAGGAATCGTCTAACGTTATAAAGAACATAGTTGATGATTCATCATCATCGGCATCTGTTGAGGGGGAGTTGCCTTCAACTCTTGATTCTGTTATTCCAGCTTCAGTTATTCCTCAATCCCGCGTGCATAAGAACCATCTCACTGACAATATTATTGGTGATTTGAATGCGGGTGTTCAAACGAGACATCGTACACTTGCTGAAAATTCATGTTTGTATGCACAAATTGTTGATACAAGTATCTTAGAGACGTGTTTGCATGCTTGCTTTATCTCTCAAACAGAACCTAAGAATGTGGTTGAAGCTTTAGATGATGATTGTTGGATTGAGGCCATGCAAGAAGAATTGGCTCAATTTGATAAATTACATGTTTGGGATTTAGTTGACTTACCCAAAGGCTCAAGATCTATTGGCACCAAGTGGGTTTTCAAATGCAAGCGTGATGATCGTGGTGTTGTGGTACGCAATAAGGCGAGGCTTGTTGTCCAGGGATTTAATCAGCAAGAAGGGGTTGATTATACGAAAGTTTATGCTCCAGTTACGAGGATTGAAGCGATTAGGTTGTTTCCGGCCTTTGCGTCTTTCAAAGGTTTCAAAGTCTTCCAGTTGGATGTAAAAAGTGCTTTTCTGTATGGAAATGTAAAGGAAGAGGTGTATGTGAAGCAACCGCTTGGTTTTGAAGATCCCAAGTTTCCTGAGAAGGTGTTTAAACTTGATAAAGCTTTATATGGTCTTCATCAGGCTCCTCGTGCGTGGTACGAAACTTTGTCAGTGCAATTACTCGAGAATGGATTTGAACGTGGCCAAATTGATTCAACTCTTTTCATCTAGAAAAGCAGGGGGAGATATTTTACTAGTTCAAGTCTAGGTGGATGACATAATCTTTGGGTCGACGAATGTTGATATGTGTAAAGACTTTGAAAGAGTGATGAAGTTGAAGTTTGAAATGAGCAGTATGGGGGAGTTATCGTTCTTTTTGGGTCTTTAAGTTGATCAGAAGGAAGATGGATTCTACATTCATCAAACTAAATATGTTGCTGATATTCTCAAGAAATTTGATATGACAAATGATTCATCCTTCAATACTCCAATTCCTGTTAATCACAAACTAGATTCTGACCTGAAAGGGAAAGATGTGGATTGTCGGTTATACAGAGGAATGATCGGGTCTTTAATGTATCTGACGGCATCTCGTCCTGATATTATGTTTGATGTATGTCTGTGTTCAAGGTTTCAGTCTAAGCCGAAGGAATCCCATATGATTGCTGTAAAGCGAATCTTTCGATACTTAAAGGGTAAACCAAGGTTGGGATTAGGGTATCCTATTAATTCTGACTTTGATTTTAAAGCTTTTACAGATTCAGATTATGGAGGTTGCGGTCTGGACAGAGAATCGACTTCTGGTGGTTGTCAGTTCTTAGGGAACAAGCTTGTGTCCTGGCAATGCAAGAAGCAAACCTCAGTTGCAATCTCACCTTGAGAGGCATAATACATTGCAGCAGCCAGTTGTTGTTCTCAAATCCTATGGATTCAACAGCAGTTGAGAGATTATTGTTTAAACTTCACACGGACACCAATGATGATTGATAACACAACCACCATGTCGATCACAACAAATCCGGTGAAACATTCAAAGACAAAGCACATCGAGATTCGATATCATTTCATTTGTGACTGTGTAGATAAAAAAGTTGATTGAGTTGGTGAAAGTCCACACGGATGACAACTTTGCTAATTTGTTTACCAAAGCATTCGATCATACACGGTTTGAATTTCTTACTAAAATGATTGGAATGCTTAATCTAACGTGACAAAGGTTTTTTAAAAAAAAGGGTTTTTTCATGGAAGTTTTTCTTTTAGGTTTATAGATTATTTATAGTAATTAGTTTTATGCCTTATTCATGGAAGTTTTTCTTTTAGGTTTCTAGATTATTTATTCTTAGTAATTAGGTTTTAAAAAAAAAGGGTTTTTCATGTCCCGAAAAACATGCAATGTGATGTTGAACTAAGATATGTTTCTGACAACATCTGCTAGAACTTATACTAGCCCTTGGATCAATTATCTTGATTACATTAAACATATCCAGATAACAGTTAGATCACATTACCCTATGTCATTGAATCAATCGATTCCTTGATCATTCTTCTATTACTATGAATCATGATATTTCATTCAAACCAAGCAACATGAATCATTTTGATTCCATATATCCTTCGGGATCAGCTTATTTTCATGTGCTAATTGAGATAGTTTCATCATGAAGATTGATATTATCTTTGTATAAGTCTCATATGTCTTGAAGATAATGCAATTTAAATTTATGTTGGCATATTAGTGGGGTACACATTGTTTTCATATAAATGGTACTAACTCACAAGAACGTGGAATAAAAACGCTTGTAGTTTCAAATCTTATAATGCTGACAACTTGAATTGACATGTGGAATATTGCAAATTCTGTATGAATAAGTTAGCATGTCATGATCTGATCTTGTTTACTTTGAAGTTTATCGCGTATCATTTCATGAATCTTTAAGAATTTGGAAACGAACATTATGAAAAAGAAAGTTATGATATCTGTAAGTTGATATTTGAATAGAACTTCAAAAGAATTGTTTGTTGGGATATCATACAATGTAGCACAAATTGCTTATTTGCTGAGCCAAAAAAAATATCTGAATATGCAGAATGCCATAGGTCAACCCTTAGATCTGCGAGGGAATTTTATATTCAGAATGTGGGTGTGATATATCAAGATACTGATATGATTTTCTTACTCGCAGTGTTCGACAAAAAATATGTGATTCTGTATGTACAGAGAAAATCCAAAAAGATTTTGATTTTATTTGTTCTTAGTTTTTACTGCTTTAATTCATTTAGAAAAAGTCAAAAAATATTTTAGTGTGTTTTAGCATAAATTTTGAAAAATCCAAAAATATGTCATTTACTTGTTCATTTAGCTTCATAAGAAAAATCCAAAAAGATTTTCTTTCTATCTTCCATGAAAAATTCTTAATTATTTGGATTAAGTTGTTGAACAGGTTGCAAGGAGTTTGGATCGAGAGGAAGAATTGAATTGAAAATTTTCAAAATGTTTGCTAAGTGTTGATTAGACGAACTTGTCTTATTTGCTTAACATGTTCGCCTGGGGTGGCGAACTTGTTAAGATCGCTTGATTTGGCGAACTTAACTTGTTAAATATATAAGGGAATCAGTTAACATGACAATTTTCTATTCTCTTTGACTTGTGCGAACATAATCATGCGACTTTGTTCCTTAGAGGACATTTGTTTCTGATTTCGATTGATAGAGTGTGAGAGTGGTTAATCGTTCCGGTTGTTTATTCCTTATCACTTTGCGATTCTATTGAAGGTAAAATCACCCCATTTCATCCATCAATTTGATAAGAATCATCGTGTTTAATCTCGGTCTTCATCGCGACTGTCGCCATTGTCTGTTCATCATCTTATTGGGGCTGAAAACTAAAATTGATTGGTCGTTTAGTTTTGAAAAGTGTTGGCGATCATTTGTTCATGTTTAATTGTGGTTGATAACATCATATTCTTGAAAAGTGAAATCTGTGACTGTTCGAAGGTATTGGCAAACATGCCTCTTGTAACTCTAAGCGAACTTGTTAAGTTCGCCACAGGGTTCAGTGTTTGAGGGACTTGTGATTTTTTCCAAAGTTGTGAATTTTTTTTTAATTTTTTTCTTTCATATTTTAGTTGTGTTTGTTTGGAAATTGTCTTTGTCTAATTATTTGTTCTGAACAGGTCATGGATCGTCGAGTTGAATATAAACATAATCAGGTGGCACTACTTGATCCGGAATTGACAGAGGCGGCAATCTATCAAGAAATTATAAATTTTCTGAACCGGTCAAGATTAAATGTTGCACTCTCAGCTAATCCTCATATTAGCTTGTTATACATTCAACAATTCTGGGAGACTGCACAACAAGACACCAATGTTGAACCACATGTCATTAGAGCTATAGTGAATAATCATGATATTGCAATTTCTGCTCAAGACATTCGTACAACTCTTGTATAGTTATGAGTTTGTACTAAACATATTTGTCAAGTACAATGATCATGTGTATATAGCAAGTATGCATGAATGTTAGTCATGCGTACTTGCTAAGTGCGCATGGCCCAGGTCTATAAATAGCATAGAGTTATTTCATTTTCACAAAGATGTATTTGGCACACACAAGTACGCACAGATAAGCTTTGTATCAGTCCAGAAGTCATTCAATCTGTATCTGTACTTGTTTGAAACACTATGAAATTAATAGATCGTATATTTATTAGAATCATCTCGTGTTGATTGTCATACGATCATTCTTACATTGTTCCACCTTGTAACGGGCATTCCGCACCTGTTTACTAGGCTACGTTCTTACACGACATCGATCCGAAACACCCACCCGGAGGGACCTACAAGTGGTATCAGAGCCATTTGCTCTTATTTCCGAGTGTTGTGAGAATGTTAGGAACATATGTCATCCATATGTGTTTCTTGTTACATCTTCATTGGTGATTCTTGAGTCTTGTTTCATACACTTGTTCATCTTGAAAGAATCCCATATCCATCCTTATGTTGTTCTTGTTTTGTTGTTACAGTCATCATTCTCTGTTTTGAGTCATTAATTTGATCACTGATCCAAACTACATTGTTCATATCTTTGAACTTGGTCATATCACTTTTTGATAAAGACAAGTGGATACAGTTGTCAAAAAGTGTCATGCGTACTTGTCACAACTCATGCGTACTTAATGACATGCGAACTTGTTATTCCTGCGTACTTAAAACCATGTGCACTTGTCAAATTCCTGCGTACTTGTGACCCTATGTACTTGTGATCTTGTATACTTATATCCTTGTTTAAATTTCCTATGTACTTAGTCTATTGTGCGTATTTATCAGTTCATGCATACTTAATAGTTCATGCGTATTTGTCTTCTTGCGCACTTATAAGTACGCACGACCATTCTGTCTCATTCGTATTTATAGTCAAATTCCTAAGTTTGAACTTCTGAATGGCAAATCTTCAAAATCTCATTAGCCTGTTGAATTATGACAACGAAATAGGCACTCCACAAAAACCCCCAAAGTTAATAATTGTGAATGACTATTCCAACTGGAAAGCTAGATTTGAGGAGTATGTTTCGTACACAGATTCAAACATGTGGATACCTATTTTAGAATGTTATAAACATCCAACCCATGAATTCCTTGGTGAAACCAAACCCAAACCAATCTCAAGACTTGATGCTGAAGAAAAGAAAGCATATGATTTAGAAAAGAAGGCACATGGTTCTTTAACCATGGCACTAACCCGAGACATATATCACAGTTTCAGAGGGTATGATTCCTCGAAAGACTTGTGGAAACCTTTGGTAAAACGGTTTGAGGGTAATAGTGATGTTAAGAAAAGTAAAAGGGAATTGTTAAGAAAACAATATGAATGTTTCAGATATTTTGAACAAGAATCCATTGATGATCTTATCTCTAGATTCTATCATCTTTAGACTGAACTTAAGTCTTATGAATTAAAATATCCAGATGATGAACTAGTTGAAAAATTTCTTGATGCATTACCCCCCAAATTTGACATGTACACAACCCTTTTAAGAGAAAACTATAAATTCTTTGAAATGACCATTGATGAGGTAATAGGTAAAATCCAAGCACATGACATGAATTTAAGAAAGAAAGAATATCACACCCCCAAATTCCATTAACGGAGTTTTACCGTTTGGTGTGTGACTAACCAGGATCTCAGTCATTAGTTACATCAAATGACACTAAATGGGACTCAAATTGAAATATTATAAAAGTTTAGAGTAAATGCGGAAGCGTTTAAACAAGAGAGTAAATGCGCACAACAACGCGCCCAAGTCTAACAATAACGGATACATAATAAATGTTCAACAGATTGACAATTATTGAATATATCATGTTGACACCATGCATGCCCTAACGTGCACCTGTGCCTTAGCTTAGCGTCCTAAGAAAACATGTAAGAAAAGTGTCAACACAAGGTTGGTGAGTTCACAGGTTTCAGTATAGTAATAAAGCGTTTACCAGATTAATGTACAATCAACATATATATACCAATGAGTAGCTAACCCATATTCATGTTTGCTATTACGCTCGCAACCGTAAACTGACTGTTTGTATTGCCTCCCACCAGGTCTATCAACCACGGTGCACGTTTAGGTCAATATTGCACCCGTTCGATATCCAATCGAGTTAGCGCGACTAACGCGGGTGAGGTTTGTCAAACCTAGTAGTACTACCCAACATACCTCGCTATATTCATATTTAAACGGTTCGATGTGAAGACTTTCATGATAGAGTTTACGCATAGTCATAACAAGTGATATAAAATGAAGTACAAAAATCAAAAAGAGTTTGCATCATGTTTTCTCCCCCAGTTTAAATGCAGTAAAAAGGGGCCGTGAATACTCACCTGTGTTGCGTAGTAGGTAGTATCACACAAGTATGAGATTTAGAACCTCAAGTGTTAGCCTGCACGGCTTACGTATGCCCTAGGATCATAAACACATAAGTTAGGGACACATTGGAATTTGTGACAACGACACGGAAGATTAGAACGTCTTAAAACATTCGAAGGATCAACGAATAGGCGGACGTGTCCACGGTAATAAGGATTTCTTAATTAATTATTTATTAAGATAAATACGATTCGTGTCGAACGTTTCTAATAACGAATAATAATAAATAATTATATTCGTACGTTTATGCCATTTAAAATGGTTAGGAAAATAATATAACTATATATATTATTTTTAAGTTCATGTGATTAACCAAATAATCATTTGTGTGAAAAAAATAATAAATATATTATTTTTAATCGAGGATAAAGCCAAGGGTAAATAATATAAATAATTATATCATTTATACGTTTAGAAACGTTTCATAGAGTTTATAAACATGATGAAAATAATATGTAAATATATATTATCTTAAATTGGAGTCACGGGTTGAAAATAATATAAATGTATTATTTATTTGGAGTCGTGGTTTGAAAACAATATAAATATATATTATTTTGAAAGGTGGGGAAAATAATATGAAAATGGGTTATAAAATCAAACCCGAGCTTACGGGGGTTTCCGGGTTTCAAAACATAATTATCTATTAATATAATAGTATAGGAAATGGTTTTTAAATATTTAAAATACTTAAAAATAATTAAAACCAAAACAGGGGGAGGGAGACTCGAACCCGGGTCTCCTCCCTCTCAGTCCAAAGCTTTAACCATCACACCCGCTAGGGCAATCGCACAAGAATCCGGATTCAGTTGATTTTAATCAAGACCCCACTGTGATGTCTCCCTCATACGCAAACCGAATCCTAAACCCTCTCCAAATTCATCGATTTGAACATCGAATCAACCAGAAAACATGGGGGTTCTATAAATCGAGTGATCACGGATCAGAGGTGAGTTTTAATTGCAACTCAAACGGGTTTAAAGTCGTTTAAATACCGGAATAGCAATCCGAAAACCCTAATCATGAACACAAATCAAATTGGTAAAATCAGATGTTAAAAAGCTTGGAAGTCATAGGGATTTTACTAATTAGAACATTACGAAACTATTGGTGTGGTTTAATTGAGTTGAGATGGTGCCTAAAATCAAAACCCCCAAAACCGTTTACGAACAAACCCTAGAATCAAGCTCATATTCAATTCGATAATGTAAGCCCTTAAAAGTATAGGGCTTTCGATCTAGACGTCGAGGCGAGTCTGTAGACATGATCAATTTCGGTATTAATTATCGAATTGATAGGGTTCAATTAAATAGAATGCGTATGAACCCTAAGTTCTTGATTTCGATCGAATTGATGTTGTAAGCCCTAGGTTTCATAGGGCTTTTAATCAGGAAGTATAAACGAAGGTGAGGGTGTGTTGAATTACCAGAAACAGTTGCGAATAGACCGAGATCGACTAGGACGGCTCCGACTTCACGCACAGTTGTTCTCTCGCGACTCCGGCTTCGATTACCGTAGAATTGATGTACGCAGAAGCTTTAGTTTGATGCGACTTGTGTGAGTGTATGCTCAATTTGTGAAAACAATATAAGCATTCGTCGATTTTGATCAAAGGGGCGACGGTTTCGACTTGAACACCCATTATTGGGTTTAATTCGATATAATACGAGAATTAAAGGTTCCATGATGATCGTGAAAGACATTTAAGTCTGTTTCGGTTACGAATTCCAATCGAATTCGGCTAATATTCACGGATTTGTCTTAAGAACAAGAGGTTTGACTTTTACAAGTCAAACAGGGACAAGAAACTTTTGATTTTGACTTTCAGGGTCAACGGAAATGAAATTGGGTTAATTACCACTTTGATCCTAAAAAGTATGAGTCCAGGTATTGACAGAATTCGTCCTTGGGATTTAATTTCGTTAGATAAGTTAAGATTTAACCGGATTTAGTTAACGGAGTTAAGTTTTAAGAGAACATTTAACGGAATTGTTAACGGGGTTAACATGAAAAAGTCGGGTTGTCACAAAGAAACCACTAGCATACCGTTA
This sequence comes from Smallanthus sonchifolius, assembly GCA_023525975.1. Classification (NCBI taxonomy): domain Eukaryota; kingdom Viridiplantae; phylum Streptophyta; class Magnoliopsida; order Asterales; family Asteraceae; genus Smallanthus; species Smallanthus sonchifolius. Next base: position 72,926,192 of record CM042034.1, read on the forward strand.
ATGCAAGAACCGTCATTGTACTTTGGAGCCTCTTCCACATCAAAAACCACAGGACCGGGTATTGCTTTATTCTCAGGAATCCTGCACAAGAAGAAGGTAATGGCTGCAATAGTCAAACATGTTTTGCTGCTACAAGTTCAAATTCACACCAACCAAGAAGTCCAACATCTACATCGACACCTGCTTTTGCAAAGATTGCAGAAGATCATGTAGCATTGTTTTCATCATGCATGTTGGCATATGAAAACTTCATTGGTGGTAAACTAACTGATCCAGAAACAATTGAAAAAGATTTCAATCAGAAGGATCCATATGACATGGAAGATATGGATATTCAGTGGAATATGGCCATGATCTTGAGAAGGGCCAAACGGTTTCTAAATAGAACCGGCATAAAGGTTATCGGTGGGCATTCTAATGCCAAAATTGGTTTTGATAAATCAAAAGCTAAGTGTTACAAATGTCTGAATTTTGGACACTTTGCACGAGAGTGTCAGAAAGACAAAGCACCAACCTCTGGTTTCACTCAACCAAGTTCAGGAAGCAACCAGAATTACAATAAACAGAGCTTCGGCAACAACCGCAGTCAAAATCAAGGAACTTCATCTAATGCACTAGTAGCTCAACAAGACGATAGTTACGACTGGGGAGTTCATCTTGAAGATGCCATTGTTGCACACACTCAGATGGGTTTGATGGCATAAATCATAGAGATGATTAAAGCTGAAGAGAGGGAAACAGTTACTGCTGCTGAGCAACAGTGATCGACATTTGCTTTAATGGCTATTGGAGAATCATCCAGTTCATCAACTGAGGTAGATTCTAATTCTTTTATTATTATTTCCTGTAATAATTGTTTAAAACTAAAAGGTGAAAATGATAAAATTCAAGATCAACTCGAACCTCTACGTAGTGCAGCTCTAAGCTATAAAGAAAATGAAAAACGTTTTAAAGAATCAATTGAAAATTTCAGAAAAGACAAACATGATTTTTCAATAAAAATAAGTGAACAACAATTTCATTTAGATGTTGCCTACAAAGAGTTAGAGAAAAAGAATTTCGAAATAGCCAAACATCATAATGAAATTCTGAAGTTAAGTGGAAAATTTTAGAAATTGAGAAATTCTCGTTTCGTGGTGGAACATTAGAATCGGTTGTACGACAAGTAAATGGCACAGGTTTAGGTACTAATGCCATTCCACCACCGGTTAACGGGACATGTGTCAACGGACCAGTCGACATTGATCTATCCTTTCTTGATAAATCGTCAAGTAAGGATAACACATCTTCAGATGAAGAGTTTTATTCTGACAAATGTTCAGAAAACAACAAAATTGATGGTATTGTGTCAAAAGAATTGTTTAATGAACCTAAAATCAACAAAAACATTGTCAACAATCGGGACAATTGTATTTTAACTGAACCTGATTTAATTGAATCAAATGATAAATTGAAAAAGATGCTTTATGAGGATTTCAAAACTATAAAGCAAGCCAAAAAGGAGACATTTGGTAACAAACTTAGAAAGAATTTTCAAGAAAACATTGATAAACACTACACTCTTAAAATTCAACTAACATCTGGTTAAATTTCACCAGTGGTTCATCAAACTAATTCTAACACTGGTCAGAATAAACCCTCTTCATCCAAAACCAGTGAGCCTTACAGGAGACCTTTCAAAGAAAGAAGGAATTGTTTTCATTGTGGAACATTTGGACATATTCTGATGAATTGTCCTTATAAGAATCAAGAGAAACTGCCCATTGTTCCAAAACAGGTCGTATCCTTGAAAACTCCACCAAGAAAATAATTCAAAACTCAATTTTTAAAAACTTCAGTCCAGTATATGGTTAAGTCTAAGCCATTTACTAAGAGAAGGAACAACGAGTCTGTGGTTCCGCGTGTATCTAGCTTTGGTAATACACGATCTTATGAGGTAAGATTGTCTAGACCACAGATGAGGAGACGGAATAAAAGTTTGAGAAAATTAGGAAAACAGCTAACAGGTAATCAACTAAGCAAAAAAATTTCTAACCTTAGAACACATGTTGATCAATAAAAACAAATTTGGAGGAAGAAAATAGTTGGTTCTCAAGCTTCTAATTCTGACTCACCAAAAGAGTCACCCATTTTTTATCACCATGACTGTGAATTAATTGAAGTTGTGTACTTTGAGAAAAACGGACAACCCAAGACCACAATGGCTTGGGTCTCCAAATCTAACTAATTTGTGTTATATGTGCAGGGACAACCTAGGGGATCGGTTTCTAATCGCTAGTATGTTGATAGTGGTTGTTCCCGGCACATGACAGACAACATGGCCCTTCTACAAGACATTAAACCATTCAGGGGTGGCTATGTGGCCTTTGCGGGCGAGAAAGGTGGAAGTATCACACGTCAAGGCATGGTTACTAATGGGTGTATTAGTTTTGACAATGTCAACTACTTTGAGCAGTTAAAACACAATTTGTTAAGTGTTTCACAGATGTGTGACAAAGAGTACTCAGTGATGTTCAACAAATCTGAATGTCTGGTTCTCCAGCCTGGTTTCATGATTCCAAAAGAATGGATTTTGATGCGTGCACCAAGAACAAATGACACGTATCAGATCGATATGAGTGTGGCAAAAACCACTTCCTCAGTTGCAACTTGTTTAATATCTAAAGCAACTGAAATTGACTCAATCTTATGGCATAGGAAAATCGGACACCTGTCATATAGAAAAATGAATCATCTTGTCCGAAACGGTTTGATAACCGGGGTTCCTAAATTGAGATTTTCCATTGTAGATGATTGTATGTCTTGCAAAATGGGAAAACAACAACGAAAATCTCATAAGCCAAAGACTCAAAACTCTATTGATACCCCTTTGGAGCTCTTACATATGGATTTATTTAGGCACATAAGTATCAAGAGTATTGGAGGAAAGTCATACTGTTTGGTTGTTACTGACGATTACTCATGTTTTTCTTGGGTACATTTCTTAGGTACTAAAGATGAGACTGCTGAATTCTTCAATATTTGGAGGATGTAAGGAAAAGTTGGAAGGAAGTAACTAGGTGTGAATGGAAAGAAGATGAAGCAAGAAACCTTCCCCCATCCACTCCCCAAACTGCCGATGAAGCTGAAGTAGAGATCCCAACAGTATCTAAAACATCAGCTGTTGTGATCCATGAAGCTGAAGCAGAGGCATCAACCAAAGCCGAGGGGAAGGGAGTAATGACTGAAGAGGTGGAAGAGAGACTAATGAAAGAGCAAAGGGAAAGGGAGGAAAGAAAAAGAAGAAGAGAAGAAGAGGAGATGGCAGAGCTAAGAAAAATTCAAGAAAGAAAAGCGGCCATGCTCTTCAGAGATAAACAAATCTAGCTGTATGCTAAACAGTTGGATGATCTCAAAGCCAGATTTCCTGCAGCTTCTAAATTACAAGAATATGAAGCCCTAGCTCTTCAGCTGCAGGAACAGTTTAATAAAGAATAAGAAGAAGAAGAAGAAGAAGAAGAAGAAGAAGAAAGGGAGAAGAAGTAAAGGGAAGAGGCTAAGTTCAGAATAACTGATTCTGAACTAGCCAAAGAAATGAGAGAAGAATGGATAGCGGCTCTGATTTCTCAAGGTGAGGATGCAGACTACCTTGAGAAACTATCAAATAAAGAAATCTATAGAGCCTTCATGGGTCAGCAAGGTCAATTGGCAAATAAGAAAAGGGATGAAGAAGAAGAAGAAGAAAAAGCCAAGCAAAAATCCAAGAAGACCATTGCATTCAACATAAGGACCCATGAAGAAAGGAAGGTCATGACTGACTTCCTAAAGGCCAGAGGAGAAAGTGGAAAAAGGCTAGGCCCCATGAGTTTCATGAACTTGCAAGCCTTGTACTCCAAAGTCAAGAAGGAAGAGGAAGAAAGATTGGGGAAAACAGGCTCCAAGAAAAGGGTGATAACTCAAACTGCTGAACACAAATCAAAGAAACCCAAGCCTTCTCCCTCATCCGCTACTTCCTCCTCCCACCATACTTCCACTCTCCAGTATAGACCTCATTCCTCTCTTCCCACAAAGTCCAAATCCCTCCACCCAGCTCCTCCTCATCAGTAGCCTTCCAAGAAGAAAACCAAACCTACCATCACACCAGAAGACTCAAGAGAAATAGTTGTCTGGTTCTACAAAACTCAAGACAAATGGTTTGAAGTCTTCAGGGGAAAGGAAGAACTGAAAAGATTTATCTATAAATCTGTTGATGAGGTACTGCAACTCCCAGACTCAGATTTAAGAAGATTATTGGAGTTGGGTAAAGCCCATAAGCCAGAGAATGAAGGTGGGAGACATCTTTTGCTAGCAATCAAACATCACTTCAACCCTAGTAAAGATGTAATCATTGATGCCAAACCTCTTCAATCCCACTCTCCATTCACCAGTTGGTCCTTCAAGGATGATACTAACGAGTTTATCTTGATTGATGTTAAAGGACAGCAGATGATATGTTCAAGCAAGGCCATCTTCAAATATCCAAGCAAAGACATAAAGACTCTATCTGAGCTTCCTCTAAACAATCCCAGCCAGCTATGAGGTAGAAAGGATAGTCTGCAACATGGAAAAGCTTCAGCAGCAAAAGCAGTAAGAGAGTTTTGGTAGCATCAGTCTAGGGGGAGTTTGTAGAAATAAAACTAATGGCTACAAAATTATCTAAGTACAACGGCTGTGGACCTCAGAGTTTGCTGCAGATCGACAAATTGCTGCGGATAAGCTTATCTACTGCGGATACTTGTTCTTCTGCTGAAGAACAAATCTGATGCAGACAGCCTTATCTGCTGAAGACCAAAGTTGCTGCTGATAGGCAAATCATCAGCAGCTGTGGACAGTTGTGTCTTTCTGCTGATCAACAACATTGCTGCTGATATCCATTCCCTCTGAAGATCAAACGTTGCAGCTGACCGGCTTCGATAAAGCAACCATTACCACTGACAACTTTCTGCTGCAACACTGACACACTCCACGCAGAAAGAATGTTACTAGTGTAAGACAATAAAAGACAACGACGCTCTTCTTCCAAGGACTCAAGCAATGATGCCTAAGAAGACGTTTGAGTAAAGATAACTTTTGTAGTATTTATTGTCGTTACATGTAATAGCTTCAATACAAGATCAACGGCTTGTGTTAGATCTGATCCTTAGAATCAAGGGTCTGTCTTGATTCTAAGCTACTATATAAGTAGTACTTAGAGTCATTGTATAAGTGTGCTTTTTAAGAGTTTTCTCTATAATCTTGTAATCTTTGAAGCTTAATACAAATTGCATTTATCAGTATTCTTCTTGTTGTGTTTACATTGCTTAGATGTGACTGTTTCCGCCAATCTCAACTAGAATAGAACCATCTTGTATTCACCGATCCTACAATTCTGAATCTAGAATCCTTATGCAAACTAAAGGTCAGAAGAATACGGAGTGATAATGGCACCGAGTTTAAGAATAATTTAATGGCTATTTTCTGTCTCTAGAAAGGTATTCATCAAGAATTTAGTGCACCATACACTCCTCAGCATAATGGAGTTGTAGAACGGAAGAACAGAACTCTAATTGACACTGCACATACAATGTTGTCAGATGCCAAGCTTCCAATCACATTTTGGGCAGAAGCTATTAATACAGCTTGTCACGTATTGAATAGAGTTATGGTAGTGAAAAGACACAACAAAACAAGCTATAAACTAATCAGTAATCGACCTCCTAAGCTTGACTACCTAATTCCTTTTGGTAGTCCATGTTCCCTATTATTACAACACAAAGATCGACAGTCAAAGTTTCATGCTAAATCAGTAGAAGGGATCTTCTTAGGATATGTTGCCAACTCACCTTGCAAAAGAGTGTACAATACTGAAAGTCCTACTTTCAAAGAATGGTTCGAAGTGGATTACAGTAAATACAGCAGTCCACCAGAACCTGTAGGTCCAGCTTGGGGTTTTGATTATACTAATCTTTTCAAGTCATTCAATCTTTCTGATTTATCTGCTGACTAGTGGCGAAGACAACTCCAATTTCTCAACAAGAACAACTGTATCTATTCCAAGCCCCTGTTCCGATGTTGCATATACATCAGGAACACATGAAAGTGACACTGAAGAAGATACTCATACTGAAGATGACGGAGCTCAAATCAGAAACGAAGTTCCAGATGATCCTATTTACAATGAAACATATTCAGGTGTAAATGATATGGGGGAGATAGGCACGAATATTGAAACAAATATTCAAGAAACCATTGTACCATAGATAAGAATCATCCAATTGACAACATTATTGGTGATCCTAATGTTGGTGTTCAAACTCGTCACAGAACTGTAACTGAAAACACCAGTCTTTATGCTGAGATTCTCAACATAGGTATCATAGAAACATGTTTAAAGGTTGCCTTCATATCCCAAATAGAGCCCAAGAATATCAAAGAGGCTCTAGCTGAAAATTGTTGGATTGAGGCTATGCAAGAAGAACTGTCTCAATTCAGAAAACTACATGTTTAGGATCTAGTTGATTTACCAAGAGGTGTACATCCAATTGGAACCAGATGGGTGTTCAAGTGCAAAACTGACGATCGACACATTGTAGTGAAAAATAAAGCAAGAATGGTTGTTCAAGGGTTTTACCAACAAGAAGGTCTGGATTATACAGAAGTCTATGCACTAGTTGCTAGACTTGAGGCCATCTGATTATTTATGGCTTATGCCTCTTTTGTCGGCTTCAAGGTCTTTCAACTAGATGTAAAAAGTGCTTTTCTTTATGGTAAAATACATGAAGAAGTCTATGTCACTCAACCACCTAGTTTTGAAGACCCATTATTCCCGGATAAAGTGTACAAGCTTGACAAAGCGCTTTATGGTCTTCATTAAGCACCAAGAGCGTGGTATGAGACTCTGTCAAAGCATCTATTGTCCAATGGTTTCGATCGAGGAAAAATTGACTCGACTCTCTTCATACGGAAAGCAGGAGGGGATATTCAACTTGTACAAGTATACGTTGATGACATCATTTTTGGGTCTAGCAATGAAGAGATGTGTAAGGAATTTGAGCAGGTGATGAAGTCCAAGTTTGAAATGAGCAACATGGGTGAAATGTCCTTTTTCTTAGGACTGCAAGTCAGTCAAAGGGAAGATGGCATTTATCTGCATCAAACTAAGTATGTCCAAGATATTTTGTCCAAATACAAAATTAATGATTGTACATCTTATGGCACACCTATTCCAGTCAATCACGGTTTACACCCTGATAAAGAAGGAAAGGATATGGATTGTAGATTGTACCGAGGAATGATTGGATCCCTTATGTATCTCACAGCTTTAAGACCCGACATTATGTTTACCGTCTGCTTGTGTTCAAGGTTTCAGTCACAACCGAAGGAATCACATATGATCGTTGTAAAGAGAATATTCAGATACCTGAAAGGAAAACCCCGATTAGGTCTATGGTATTCAAAACAGCAGTCGTTTAATTTCAAAGTTTACACTGATTCTGATTATGGCGGTTGTAATCTCGATAGAAAATCAACCTCAGGTGGATGTCAATTCCTAGGAGACAGGTTGGTTTCATGGCAATGTAAGAAGCAGTCAACAGTTTCTATCTCAACATGTGAAGCAGAGTACATTGCTGCTGCAAGCTGCTGCTCTCAGATCTTATGGATTCAACAGCAATTGAGAGATTACGGCTTAAATTACACAAGCACTCCTATGTTCATTGACAACACAGCCACCATGTCTATCACAAACAACCCGGTGAAACATTCCAAAACTAAGCATATTGAAATTCGTCACCTTTTTTTCCTTGATTGTGTTGAAAAGCATCTAATTGAACTTCTAAAAGTTCACACGGATGATAATTTTGCTGATCTTTTCACCAAAGCTTTTGATCGTACTCATTTTGAACATCTTGTCAACATGATAGGAATTTTCAATCCAGAATGAAAAACCTTTTTCAAAACAAACTTGTTTCTTGGAAGTTCCATGTATTTTCTTTTAAATTTAGTTTACATTATGTTAATGTTTTAAGAAAAATCCAAACAAAATATAAAACTGTCAAAAATTTCAATGTCATTTGAAAAATTAGAGGAAATGAGTGCACATCAGTTAGTGATCTAAATTTCTTAGATTGCACAAATTAGGAAATGATTGCACTTTGACTGTTTAAATATTTCAAATATCATTTAATTGAAATTGTCAGTACACTAGAAGCATTCATTAAATCATTAGTAGTGTGAAAATCAAAATATCCTTTTTACAATTGTGATTTGAACCCAAGTTGTATGTGTGTGTATAAGATTAACAAAAGATCATTATCTGAAATAGAATGTAAGATTTTGGCTAGTATTATCCTTTGAGACCAGTTTTGGGTTATGTCTTTAGCACAACTTTTAGTTCACTTCACTGCCCATACTCACAAGTATGCAATGGGAAGCTGAGCTATGCTATGTCTCGACAACAACCGTCAAGCATATATTACCCCTTGGATCACATATGTTCCATTGAAGACATCCAGATAACAGTTGGATTCCGTTACCCGAATCTTCGGATTCCATATGCATTATCAATTGATTCTTGATAATCCTTATGGATTCTGCTTGATTTCTTTGTGCTAAACAATATTACTTCAACCTGGTGATACTGATAATCCTTGGGAAAATCTTAGATGTCTTGATATAATGCATTTACTTTTCTGTCTACATAACCGTGGGGTACACATTGTAGAACTTTAAATGGTACCATAACTCACATGAATTTGGTCCAAGAATGCTTATAGTTTCAACTCATATAATATTGACAATTTGAATTACTATGATATGACTTTCAAAATTGATTTCAAATAAGTATGTCATGATATGATCCCAAATTCTATGAAAGTTTACCGATATCACTATTGCTACATGTTAACATGATATGATTTACTCTGTACTCTGTTTATTCATTTAGAAAAACAACAAAAAAAAATTCCGTGTGTTTTAATATAAACTTTACAAAATGACAAAAGACTTCCTGTATAGTTCATTTCTAAAAACTTAGAAACGACAAAGAGATTTTTTTATCTTCTGAAAACATGTTTGTTACAACATCAGTTGAACGTATCTATCATGTTCGTCTTAGAATTCTTCATAAAAACATAGATTTTTGAGTTTGAAAGAGAAACAGGGAGTTAAGCCATGCGTACTTAAACAAGTGCGCACAACTTAAATCATGCATACTTGTTAAGTACGCATGAAGTAATTCACGCGCACTTAGTTAAGTACGCATGACCTATAGTGAGGGGTATATAAAACAACACTTAGCTTTTACTTCACATTCATACACCCGCTCTTCACTGTTAAGCCCTGATCATTTTCGCTCAAATTTTTTTGTGTTACCAAACCAGTTTTTATTCACGATTTCAGTTACAGCGTCATCCAAAGAACATTTGGTGAGAATCTTGACCAATTCCGACCGTTAAATCAACCAAAATTGAGTAATTTAGTGTTCTTGAGACTAGGGTTCTTGATGCTCAAAATTTTGGAAATAAAATGTGTTGCATGTTAAATTGAGTATCAAAACAAGTCGTTAATCATCATTCATAGTCATTTTAACACAAGTTTCATGATTTTAACTTGAAAGTATTGAATTTTGATCTTGGTTTGGTGCTTGAGTAGCGTCGGCCCCTGATTGATCAAAATGGGTCATGTGTTTAACAATATCAATTCTAGACGAAGTCACATTGCCCTCCTATGCCTTTTTCGACATCATTAGAACACGCTAAAAGGACATTAGACCGTGAATTTTGATTTCGGACTTGTTAAAAAAAACATTGAGCACTTACTCAGCCCATGCGTACTTAGCAAGTACACATGAAGGGTTTTGTTCATGCGTACTTGCTAACTAAGCATGACAAATTCTGTGTGTGCGTATTTGGCTAAGTACGCACGAAGCATCCTTGTACATTTGTGTGTGCGTATTTGGCTAAGTACGCACGAGGCAGCCTTGTACATTTTTCTAAGTCCAAAATTTTTTATTCATTGTCCATGATACTTAATGTTATACTTAATCTGTTCTAATATTGTTTGGTTTTGTGTTGCAGATATGGCTAGACGTGCGTTCACTCCAGAATTCAATTTGTTAGCACTAACAGACCCCGAATGGCAAGGTGCAGCTCTCAACTATTAGGAGATAGTCACATTCCTGAACAGATCGAGCATTTCATATGCTATCTCGGCCAACCCAGTAGTATCGCGACCTTACTTGGAACAATTTTGGGATACCGCTGAGTTGGATTGCAGACAAAATCCTAATGTGATTACTTCTACCGTTGTTGATCATCGGATAGCAATCACAGAGGATACTATAAGACAAGTATTGCGGTTTCATGATAGAGCCACCGATCCAGTCCAATATCCGGAATACATGATAGATGGATGTTGGTGACAGAGAATGGGGTATGTTGGGCGAAGAGATTATCCATCGTACAAGAAAATGTGGCTCTTAGATCAATGGAAGTATCTCGCACATGTTATGATCATGTGCATATCAGCAAGAAAGGCAAGAAAGGATGCTATGAGACACGATTTAGCATCAGCTATGGTTGGATTGTTGTTGAACAAGGGCTACAACTTTTCACGATATATCTACAACGCAATCTGTGATAAGATAAATGTTGCTCCTAGACACAGCTTCCTCCTATACCCCCGCTTCATTCAACTGCTAATCAATCATTTCCTGCTAAATCTACCTTAAATAGGTCAGCAGCTACAAGTCAAACGAATAGAAAAAAGGGTGTTTGTGCAGTTCCTTACTGCTGGTACTGATGAACCAATTCCCATGCACACACCTTTATTTGGCCACTTGATTAATGAGGCATACGTTGCACCACATAGAGATAGGTGGTACCATCCTGAAAGTGAACCTGAGTTAAGTAAACACTCAGATGAAGGGGAAGAAGGTGATGATGATAGTGATGATGGTGATGATGATAGTGACGATGGTGATGATGATGAAGGTAATGAGGATGATGGTGGTGCTGGCTATGCTCAAAGACAAGATACCAGTGACCAAAGGCATCCAAGAAAGGATATTCAGGAATCACTTCCTGAATCATCGTCTAGGCGAAGACGAAGACAAAGAAAAAGTTCAGACTCGGACTTTCTACTTGAAAGTTTAGACACATACCATGAGGCACCTCATATGGTTGAAAGAAGAAAGAAAAGAAGAAATGATCGCCTGTGGCAGGAAATAATGGGTGAAATAAATTCCAAGGTACAAGCACAGCAAGCTAGCGATCAAGAAACACAAGTTCCCACTCAACAAACACAACTGTATATCCGACGAAGATGCAGAACGATAACACCTGTTATTGGTCCAACCTGTGAAGCACCTATTCCAACAGTCGTCTCTCTCCTAACTATAACAGTTCCACTCATAACTTGTCACACCCCCAATTTCAACTAACGGAGTTTTACCGTTTGGAAGGTGACACACCAGGATCTCAGTCATTAGTTACATCAAACAACACTATATGGGACTTGAAATGTCATAACATAAAAGTTCAGAGTTAATGCGGAAGCGTAAACGATAAAATGAAGTAAAGGTAATTACACGCAACGAGCGTCAATTAATGTAATTAAATAAACTATTTAAAATATTTGAAATGAATGATATGACAGTAGGACTCCGAGCATGTCCTAAGTGCGCAACCTGTGCCAAAGCGACCTGAGAAACATGTAAGAAAAAGTGTCAACACGAGGTTGGTGAGTTCACAGGTTTGTATGTAAATAAACTGTTTCAGTGTTGCTGGATCCACATACGTAAGTCACACCTATTGCTAGCTAGACAATGTACAAGTTACTCTAAGCGTTCGCAACCGAAGCTGACTGTTTGTGTTTGGGTGCCTTCCGCCATTGCTAACATCAACAATGGCAAGTGTTAAGGACAATTTACACCCGTTAGACCTCCAATCTAGTTAGCGCGACTAACCCGGGTGGGGTTTGTCAAACCCAGTAGTACTACTCAAATTTCCTCGCTATACTCCATATATTAACGGTCCGAGTGTGTAAGGACTTTGCATGTTATGTTTGCACTTAGGTACACAAGTGGAAATGAAATACTATGTGATCCATGTCCGTGTGTATGTCTCTCCCTGGCTGGGAGACAAGCAACGGATGCCTGTTTGTGAGTATGCATGTTTCTCCTCAACAGGAAAACAAGTAAAATAATGTTTGTGTGTACGCATGTTTCTCCCCAACGGGAAAACAAGTAAAATAATGTTTATGAGTATGCATGTTCCTCCTCAACAGGAAAACAAGTGAAATAATGTTTGTGTGTAAGCATGTTTCTCCCCCAATAGTAAAACAAGTAAAAAGGGGCCGTGAAACTCACCTGCGTTGCGTAGTAGGTAGTATCACACAAGTATGAGATTTGGAACCTCATGTGTTAGCCTGCACGGCTTACGTATGCCCTAGAATTATAAACACATAGGTTAGGGGCATATGGGACTTGTGACGACGACACGGGAGTTTGAACGTCCTAAGATATTCATAGGATTACTAAGTAGACGAACGTGTCCACGGAGTTAAGAATTTCTATAAGTATCAGAATAACTATGCTTCGTGTCGAACGTTACGAATAGTAATATTATATATATATATATATATATATATATATATATATATATATTCGTGTGTTGGTGACATACAGTATGGTGTAGGAAAATAATATATATAACATCATATACTATCTTTAAGTTCGTAGAGTTAATAAAATGAACGTTTGCATGGAAAAATAATAAATATATTATTTTTATTCAAGATTATAATGTGGGTAAATAATATATATAATCATAATATTTAGTTAGTTTGAAAAGTTACACGAGATTAATAAATGAGGCAAAATAATATAAAATATATATTATTCCATACTAGGAGTCACGAGTTGAAAATAATATAAACAATTTATTTTATTCGAAGTCGCGGTTTGAAAATAATATAAACTTATTATTTTAAAAGTGGGTATTTTTAATGAAAAAGGGTTACAACCCAAACCCGAGCCTACGGGTGGTTTCCAGGCCTAAAACACTTTAATATGATATTATAATAATATAACAATTGATTTAAATATTAAAATATCTTTAAAATAAATGTTTAAAAAGAAAACAGGGGAGGAGGGTTCGAACCCGGGTCTCCTCCCCAACAGCCCACAACTCTAACCAACCGATCTGGGCCATGACTTGCATAAGGATTTGAATCCAAATGCTTTTAATCAGAAGGATAGAGAGCCCATCCCCCCCCCCCCAAAAATCGGTCACAACTATGCCCAGTCCCAAATCCACCTAATCAGGCCGCGATCGACTGAAAAGTTATAAGGGTTTTGCTAATCGAGTGACCAAGAATCTGTGGTGGGTTTTAATTTTGAAATCGCTGAGTTTAGGTAAGTTTAATTTCTGTTTCAAAAACTCGAACCCTAGGTTAAAATTGAAATCGATTTGATCAAATTGGATATTAAAAGGTGTTGGATTCATAGGGCTTTTGACAATCGGGGGTTTTCGAATTCAACCCTGTGGTTTAATTTGATTGAAACAATGTTTAAGATCGAAACCCCCAAATTGAGATATGAACAAACCCTAGATTACGGATTGTGATCAATTCGATGTTAATTTATAAAATAAACATAGGGCTTTCGATGAGTGACCGATTACGAAGCTAACCATGTGGATTAATTGGATTATTATCGAGTCTAGAATCAAAAGCCCCAAATTGAGTTTCGTATGAACCCTAGATTCTGGGTTTCGATCAATTTGATGTTATGAGCCCCAATAATCATAGGGCTTTCATTCATAGGGTAAAAACGAAGCTAAGGGTGGGATTGGTTACCAGAATTGGTGTCGAATGGAAGGTGCACGAGTAGAATGGGTGTCGACCGCAACTGTTTTGATCTCCGACGACCGCGACTGTTTCTCTGATCAATTTAGCATGTGAAGTGGCTTTAGAAGGGCTCGGTTTAGGAGTGCATACTGTCAATTTTGATTGTAGTAATCGAATTGAAACGAATTCGAGAATAGAAATGGTGAAGTCGACGGTTATGCTATGAATCACCATAATTGTGCTTAATTCGGTGAATTAACTGAGATTGAATGTTCCATGACAATTATAATTATCATTGAAATCGATTTCGGTTACGAATTTCAATCGAAAAGATCAAGATAATTGGATTTGAGTCACTACGGTTATGGGTTTGACTTTTCAAAAGTCAACAATTTTGTTTTTCTTTGATTGCTGACTTTGGAAGTCAATAAATCGAGTTTTACAATTTTGCAGGACCAGCCCCTAAGGTTTGAGATTAAACATTACCAGAATTAGTCCCTGGAGTTTGAATTTAACTGGATTAGCTAACGGGGTTAGGTTTTTAACAGGAAGTTAACGGGATTTGTTAACCGAGTTAACCTGAAAGGTCAGGTTGTCACACAACTTCCACGGATCTTCCCATCTTGACTGAGTCAGTCCTTGTTTCCACAACCATAGCACCCACAGGTCTCCAAACGACAACCTTACCATTCACTGTCACGGCTGGTACTCTACCACCAATGACACACTCACTTGAGTTTGGAGACATGGGACATCACTTTGACCTGTCAGAACTGTTTGCCGATACTATTCATGAGACTGGAGAACCCTCTACAGCCAGGGTAGTTGATCCTAAGGATCAAAGGATTGCATCCTTGGAGACACAGGTTACCACACAACAAACGCAGATTAATCTGCTTGTTAAGTCTAACACGAGATTAATACATCAGTGGCAGGCCATGGAGGAACAAATGAAATCATTCTTTGAGCTTCAAAAGGTGCAATTCAATCCTAATGAGTCCTTCTTCACCGCCCGTACAGCCATGGAGAACCAAATGTTGATACAAAGGGGTGAACATCAGGTGATGGTAGACTTAGTGGCTAAGTTGACAAAGTAGCTTGAGTCTCAGGGGGAGACAAGCAACAAAGTTCAAGAAGAAACTTGCCACCATGTCGACCTTACAAAAGATAAAGACCAGGACAATGATCCAAATGTTGGGCCTTTAGGTGGTGGTGGTGGTGAGACCCAAGTTGTCTTACCAACACAAGCCACAACTATGGCTCAGGGGGAGTCTACCCAACAACAACAACAAAGTGGTCGTGTTGATAAAGGAAAAACACCTACTGAGGTGTTAGAAGATTTGGCTACAAGTCCTAATTTAAACGATGAAATCATGATAGGGGCTTTAGCAGAGATTGAAGAAGGAGAAATAGACAGCGGTGATGATTGGGACGAATGCGGGAATGATGTTATTGTGGAATTCCCGAAAGGAGATGGACAGGGTATTTATGAGTTGGAGGATGGTGAAATTTTTGAGGCCCTAGCCATTAAGGAACAAACTGAACAGAGCATTCAGGCTGAAGATGTCAACGAGTCTTCAGCCAAAGTTCCTGAAGCAGGCACGAGTGGTACTTCCTCGAGGAAGATTCCTCAGGAATGGTTGATCAAGGAAGCTGAAGCGCCTTGGTACAAACCTCAGTACACAGACCAACATGGGGCTGTTGGGATGATTTTGTCGGTACATTTTGAAGACGACAAACGATTATTTGCTATCAAAAGATTAGGGGGAGTTCAATACATGAAGCCAACAATAGGAGCATTTAATTCCTTACCCAAATATGACTTAGTCAACCTTGCACACCGTGAGTTATGTAGTGAAACATCAAACGGAATTGCTAGAGGTTTATGGGGAGTGCTGCAGCGAGAAGGCAGATCGGGTAAGTTTGAGATCTTTCGGCCTCAAGTTCTGAGGCTTGTCCAGGACAAAACAATGATACATCCGTTGACACGCAAGTTTTTGAAAAGACTCATTTATGAACCAGTTCTATGTGAAACTCGGATACCCTTGAGGAAAATACCTCAAGATATCTTGGGAAACATGTGGTACTGGTACATAGATCCACTAACCGGAGAGGCTGTCATGATTGAGAAGGAGAGCTTGAAGGAGATCATTAGGGTATTTGATGAGATTGTGTTCATCAACTTTTCTATCAAAGACGTGGAGGTTCTCGTCAACAAGAACTGTTTGCATACTTACGAGTGGATGAAACTGTTTGCCACCAAATACGACAGGTTAGTGAAATTCTGTCATGGATACAAGTCCAAGATTAGTGGTGGTAGTCAAGCGTGAAGCTCATAAAGACTAAATATATACAGAGATACTGTCAAGGGGGATTCTGTTGATGCATGTTTTGTGACAGGCACTCTGGATTGAGCTACAACTTTTGTTATTATTTATTTCAGTCTTGTATGTATTTTGTACTTGTATTTTGTTTATCGAGTTGTAATATGTCTTGTTTATGTCTGAACTTGTATGGTTATGAGTTTGTACTAAACAAATACGCAAGAATGAGTTCCTGCGTATTTGTCAAGTACAATGATCATGCGTACTTAGCAAGTACGCATGAAGGTTGGTCATGCATACTTGCTAAGTGCGCATGGCCCAGGTCTATAAATAGCATAGAGTTGTTTCATTTTCACAGAGATGTATTTGGCACACACAAGTACGCACAGATAAGCTTTATATCAGTCCTGAAGTCATTCAATCTATATCTATACTTGTTTGAAACACTATGAAATCAATAGACGGTGTATTTATTAGTATCATCTCGTGTTGATTGTCATACGATCATTCTTACATTGTTCCGCCTAGTAACGGGCTTCCGCACCTGTTTACTAGGCTACGTTCTTACACGATATCGATCCGAAACATCCACCCGGAGGGACCTACACTACTTGTGTACACTGTTTACAGAGATAATACAAGGAGCTTTATGATATCTTGTCTTGTGTGTGATTGTATCGTGTGTGTGAGTATTCGAGACATACGTATACGTTAGGATTCTGCACTTCGTGTACGTATTGCGTGTTTTACAGCAGAGATTGATCCGTAGACCCTACCGGGACCTACAGAATGCTATTTTGTGGGCTATTCATCTAATCAACGAGCATTTCGTGTTTACAACAAGCAAAATCCATTGATATCAATTGGCAAGAAAGCAATCATACGGATGTTGGGGACGGTCCTGATTGGCTTTTTTATGTCGAATATTTGTTTGAGTCATTTAATCTTCCGGTGTTTTCAAATAAATTAAGTCTTGCTAATCCTTACTTTCCTATGAATAATCTAGGAAATATAAATGCTCCAAGTTCTTCCTCATCCATTCAAAATGAAATCCCCGCACCTGCTGATGCTGAATCTAATGTGGACTCTTCCGGTTCTGGTGCAACAAGTGAAACTGTTGAAGACAACGCTATTCCAATAGTAGATATTGCCCCATAATCAACTGCTGAAGATCCCATTGTTAATGAAGCTTATCCTCCTGCTAATAATATCACAAATCTGGATGAACTCTTAGAAGAAGACAAGATTCCTCAGTTGAGAATTCACAAGAATCATCCCACCGACAACATCATTGGTCCGCTCAATGTGGGTGTTCGTACCCGTAGTGCATGTGATGCATTAGATAACAGCATGTTCTCGTGCTTTATATGTCAAGTGGAACCTACGAACATCAAAGAAGCTTTGCTTGAGAACAGCTGGGTGGAAGCAATGCAAGAAGAGTTACAGCAATTCTCACAGCTGAATGTCTGGAATCTGGTGGATCTTCCTAAGAAAAAAGTAGCTATCGGTACTCGTTGGGTATTTCGAAACAAAAGGGATGAAGGAGGAATTGTGGTTCGGAATAAAGCCTGCTTGGTCGTTCAAGGTTTTTTATCAAGAGGAAGAAATTGATTTTGAGGAAGTATTTTCACCAGTGGCTCGCTTGAAAGCCATCAGGATGTTTCTCGCCTATGCAGCCTATATGGATTTCACCGTTTATCAAATGGATGTCAAAAGTGCATTTCTGTATGGAAAGGTTCAAAAAGGAGTGTATGTCAAGCAACCACCGGGTTTCATTGATCCTAACTTTCCAGACCGTGTCTACAAATTAGACAAGGCATTGTACGGTCTTCATCAATCACCTCGTGATTGGTATGAGAGGCTATCTAAGCATCTGCTTAATAATGGTTTCACACCAGGAGCAATTGACCAAACTTTGTTTAAACGGAAGGATGGAGAGGATACAATCTTGGTGCAAATTTATGTTGATGATATCATCTTTGGATCCACCAATCCTCGCATGTGCAAAGAATTTGAAAAAGTGATGCGTTCTATGTTTGAAATGAGCTCTATGGGAGAAATGAAGTTCTTTTTGGGATTGCAAGTTGATCAGTCAGAGTCAGGAATTCTTATTCATCAAGAGAAATATGTCAAGGACATCCTGACCAAGTTCAAAATGGCTGAGTCTCATCCAATCAAAACTCCTATAGAAGTTCGACATTGTCTGTCTCCCGATTTGGATGGCGAAAGCATTGATCAGCACCTCTATCGTTCTATGATAGGTTCTCTCATGTAACTCACTGCCAGCAGACCCGACATCATGTTTATAGTGTGCTTGTTTGCACGCTTTAAGGCTAATCCTGAACTCTCTCACTTAGTTGCAGTCAAACGTATTTTGAGATATTTAAAGTATAAACCAAAATTGGGTCTTTCGTATCCTAAAAATAATTTGTTTGATCTTATGGCTTATTCAGATTCGGACTACGGAGGATGCAACTTAGACCGCAAATCCACTTCTGGAGGTTGTCAGTTCCTTGGCAACCGCCTTGTCTCATAGCAATGTAAGAAACAATCCACCGTTTCCCAATCCACCGCCGAAGCCGAATACATTGCCACGGCCCTTTGTTGTTCCCAAGTTAGATGGATACACCATCAGATGCTTGACTATAGGATCATATTCCATGATACAACAATCCTGTGTGATAACAATGTCATTCCCCATATCACCAAAAACCCAGTTCAGTATTCCAAAACAAAACACATTGAGATTAAACATCACTTTATCCGTGATTGTGTTGAAAAGAAACATATCCAAATCGTTGAAGTCAAAACCGACAAGCAAACCACAGACATCTTCATAAAGCCTTTGACTCTACCAGATTTGTCCAACTGGTGGAGATGCTTGGCATGATCAACTTTCAGTAATCCTTATGTATATTGGTTTGTTTTATGTTTATGCTTAATAGTCAAGAAAATTACCAAAAAGCTTTTATTTTTCTGTATAGTTAATTTTTCTTTACAAGCAAATCTTTTAGGGGAAAATGAGAATTTAAATATGTCAAAATTGAAAAGAATTTCTTTGTGTATAGTTTTAAATATTCTAATCTTACAAGTGGTATTAAAGTTTCTGTGTTTCAGGAAAATTGAATCTGACCTTTGAGAAATGATAGAGTTTGATCATATCTCTTGAACATGGAATGGACCAAAAGCGATGGTGTATAATGAGGTATAGCTGGTAGGCCTGGCATATGGTTAAAACTTGTAAGTAGTGTGAAAACCTAAATCTTATATCATACTTGTGTGTTTGAACCCATTATTGAAACATCTAACCCATTTTGTCTATTAAGAAAACCAATTCACTCATATACAGTCTTACGTGTTGGATTCCAATTCATACGCCAGGTGACCATCAAGGTAACGAAATTTACCACCAATGACCCCGTATGTTTTGCTTATGCAAAGATCTCGGGTATTCATATTTTTCTCATCCACTTGGATGATTTGCCCCCTCTGTTTTGCTTACGCAATGATCTAGGGTGTTCAACCTTTTCCTATCCGCTTGGATAATTTTACGACTTCTACTGTTTTGTTTCGCAAAGATCTAGAATGTTCGTATCTTTTAATATCCACTTGGATATTTTTCATTTTACATCTTCTAAATCCACTTGGATTTTTTATTTTATTTTGGTGGTATCTTTGACTTACTAAGATGGTACCTTGGTTAATCAGAAAGAGATGATAGGATGAATACGGGGTATTTCTGACAATTGATAGGTTTTCAAAACCATTTTTATTTCAATATGTGGGGTACACCTTGTATCTTGCTTAAATGGTACCATATAATCACATGAAAACTATGTACAAACAAATGTTCGGGTTTACTTTGCACAAATATCAACTATCTTCAGGGACTCACAGTAGTTGATTGCAAAAGGAAGTGTTTCAAGAGACTGACCAGATCTGATCTCATGTTAGATCTTTTCAAATAGCATAAGTGTAAATAGTTTTTATACAGTTTTACTTCATTTTATCTTCTTAAATCTTGTATAAATGTGTAAATAGTTGAGTTTTTTGCTTTTATCTGTTTTAATGGCTATCGAAACTTCCCAATCACCCGAAACTACCCTAGTTACTCGAAACTTCCTAAGACAACCAAAACCTCTCACCCGAAACTACCCAATCACCCGAAACTACTCAGTCACCCGAAACTCCTTTGCCTATCGAAACTAGTAGTTTCGACAGGGGCAAAATTGGCATTTGTGTCATGAGAAAATTAAATGACTTCATAATCAGGTATCCTCCTCGTCAAGCTTCACTTGCACTCTTCCGAACCTTTACACCTCCATTTCCACACACATTCTCTCAAAGCCATCGGTCTAAGTTGCACAATCAGGGTTTATAACCTGATCCTCCGCCGTCGTCTTCATCAGGTACCGATTTCGGTTCTTTTGAGCGTGATTTTGCAAATTTCCAGACCTAGGGTTTTATTGTTGAGAGTTTTACGACTGAATCTTCATAATTTTGGTCGACTTGTGCTTAATGCTTGATTATTGTCTTACCAATGACAATATCTCACTTGTCTTATGTATATATTTGCAGATTTGTCTCTGAACTCGGTAAGATGAAGTTTCGACATCCTCAGGCTTTTCTTATCCTTATTTTATCTTTTTCGTATGATATATAAGTGTTTTATGTGTCTGTATATACATGTTTTTTATTTCTTTGAGTCTTCAAAGTCTCTGCAAAGTTCAGGCATCGAAACTAGGAGTTTCGATAAAAAGGGGGTGTTTCTCTTTTAAAAGGATATTTCAAAATTTGAACATGCTTTTCAATTGAAACTAGTAGTTTCGATGCCCAAATGTGCCCAAGACACTGATAAGTTTGATCAAGTTTCTTTGCCCGAAACTACTAAGTTTCGGTTGAGGGGTTCAAAATCTTTCTAAGTATTGACCGAAACGTGTTGCTTCGAGTATGTTTATTCACCCTAAATTAGTAGTTTCGATAAGGCCTGTTTCTGAAATTCTCTAAGTATTGGATTAAGTAGTTTCGATCAGGTTGAATTCTGAAATTTTTCTAAGTGTCAAACTTGATGAATTCTTTGTGTTTGCAGATATGGATCTTCTGTTTGTTAAGAGACATAATGTTTGTGCTTTCCTTGATGCAAATGATTCTAAGAGTGCTGATTTTGTTCAAGTCTTGAACTTTCTAGCCAATTCCAATATCAACTTTACCATCAGTCAAAAAGTGCCTGTCTTTGAAACCACAATCAGGCAATTCTGGGAAACTACAGAGATTGTGACTATGGAGAATGTGGAGCACATCAGAGCTATAGTACATGATCAAGAAGTTCTATTCTCTGAAGCTACTGTTAGAGAGGTACTGCATTTCAATTATTACCTAGAGGCACCAATAGAATTCCCAAGCTTCTATGTTAAGGAGTGTTTCAGAAGACCGGGACATCCTGATGAGTTCAAAAGTGGTCAAATCATAAAGAATTCCTTACCAAGTCATTAGAGATATATAGTACGTGTGTTCATTCACTGCTTATCTATCAGAAAGGGTGGCTTCGACTCAGCAAATACCATGGTGGCTTCTGCTATTTTGGGTCTAATCAAGGGCAGGAACTACAACTTTTCTGGTCTAGTGTTCAGACAATTTAAGGAGAACTTGACAGGAGCTGTAAGGGAGAAATTTCTCATATATCTAAGGTTTCTACAGATCATCATCAACCACCTACATCCAGATCTTCAACAAGGTGGAAATATATTTATCTTTGACCATATGATGGCCAAGACTCTCAGCTACATGAGGAGTATAAACAAAAAAACAAACAGAGCAACTGCTGACATTCTCTTATTTGGACATGTTATTGGCGAAGAGGGAGAATTTGTTCCTGATGTGGATCCTGACCTTGAAATATCATCTGAGGAAGAAGAGAAGGAAATGGAACAAGAGGCTGAAGTTGAGGTTGAAATCCCTCATGAACAAGAAGAAGAACAGCCTATAGCCCATTGTTGAAGCACCTTTCATTGATCCTGCAATTGCAGTTCAAGAGGAGGAAGTACAGGTTCCAATTGTGCCTGCTGATCAAGTTGATGTTAATATACAAATGGCTGAGGAGGAAACTGCAGAGTCTAGTGGGACACTGGATGCAGGAATTTATGGCTCTGATTACTACAAGTTCGATTCTGATGAAAGGACAGAGCATCCTGCATCATCCTCCAAAAGACAAGCCGACTCTGGTTCAGATTATGAGATGGAAGAGCCTAGGGCTAAGAGAATAAAGACTCGACTTGAAGACTTGTCATCATCATCTAATTCTCTATTTGACATTCCTCATCCTACACCACAACCAACACCACCACCATCTCCACAACATGTACATATCCCTACTCCACCTACATCACCCGCTCATGAACCAATATCCTCTGTACCAAGGGTCAAGACTTTAAGCCTTGAAGTAAAAAATTACAGGATCATGTTCAAGAGAAAGACAAAGTAATTGAAAGTTTGAGGACTAAACTAAATTAGTGCAAAGAGGAGGTCAAAGACCTAAAGCTGGAAGTTGGAGGGTTGCACACCCAGCTTGAGGTCCAACAAACCCAGCTTTAAACTCAACAAAAGGAAATATCAAAACAACAATAAGATTTCAAGTCTTTAGCTGAACTTTTTGAGCAACTGAAGGCTGCACTAGTTAAGCATGTGCATCAACAAGCAACCACTTCTGCAGTTCAGGGGGAGACCACCTCTGGTACCCTGCCTTTGTCACAAACCCCGAGACTGCCATGACTATCTATTCTGGCTCTACTGCCAAGACAAAGGAAGTTGTGGAAGTAAAACTTGAAGAACCAGAGTTCGACCTTCCCTTTGCTATTGAAAGAAGAGCAGGTAGAGAGCGCGGGAAGGGAACTGAAACAAATGTTGAAGTGGTGGTTCTTGATGAAGAAGATATTGGATCTGATGACGAACTCAATGCTCTGCTGGACGAGATTGATAACTTTGGTTTTAATTACCAGTATCCAGAGATTTTACCTACTGAAGACCTACAGACTGAAAAAGTTAGGTACTTCATAGAAGAGGGAGATTAGATCCAGACACTATCTTATGAGGATCAAACTGAAGCAGATGTCCAAGTCAACTTAGTAAAGCCAACAGTTACTGAAGAACCCACTCAAACAGAACCTGAACCAACTTCAACTCAATCAACCCCAAATGTAACCATTCAACCAACTCCTAATCCCAACAATCCAAACCCAAAGAAACCGTGGATGAGAAAGATAGTAGAGGAGGAGAGTCCCTAGACATATGAATGGATAGCTGAGCATCAAGAACTAAAGAGGCCTCCTATTGGCTGGAAGTATGATGCTGAAAGGAAGCTCTTTATAATCAGAAGGTACAAGGGAGGGGTTCAACACTTCAAGAACATGACAGACTTTCTAACTCTCTCATTCTATGATTTAAGAGATCTGGCCAAGCTTCCACTTCAAAATCCTGGTAATGTGATGATGGCTTTTGACTTTGAGCATTTTCTACACGTCCAACTCAACAATGATTTTAAAGGGATGAAGCCTAGAAAGACAAAGAAGAAAGTTTCAAAGACAAGGTTTCATCCCAAGACTAAGAAGCCTTATGTCTTTCTGAGATACCAGCCAGCTCAAACTCACAAAACTATCACTTTACCCAAGTATGTGCCTGTTCAACTTCAAACTTTCAAAAGGTGGTACTACAATCCAAACATTGGTAGTGCTGTAATAGAGTGTGAAGGCAAAGAAGACATGGTAATTTTTGAGCCTATGGAGCTGTTGAAGTTTCAGCCAGAAAATTTGGAGGTCTTATTCAAGAATCATATTCAAGCTTACTATGATGATGATGAAGCAGATGCAAAGGCATATCTTTGGGTTGTGACCTTACATCCAGAAGCCAACTGAAGGACCAGCTGCTTGATTAGAAGCTGAAGACAATAATGCAACAGTTTAGGGGGAGATTGTAGAGTCGTACACTTTATTAAGTTGTTGTCATTAATGTATTTTGAACAATGTTAACTTAGTTTCCTTTATTGTAATTTCAGTTTCTGCAATTTACTGTTTTAAATAGACTAAGTGTGGGCCATCGAAACTACTTAGTTTCGATTGAGCTATGTTCAATCGAAACTAGTAGTTTCGATAGATAGTAAGTTTCGACAGGCTGCATCTAGTTTCGATGCCTGTCAGTTACTATAAATAGCCTAGTTTGAGAATGTTTAGGGCGTGAGTAGCGGATGTAACCCTGAATTTTCTCTTTCACTTTGTTCTTCAATCAATACAACTTGCGCACTTGTTTGATGCATTGTTCTTACATTTTCATATCATTTTTGTGTTGATTGTGAGTGTGGTTACCCTGTTATCTTCACCGATTATGTCTCTATCCTCTGTTTCACCACCATACACACAGTTTCCGCCTATATGTGTGTGTAATCGATCATCTGAGTGATTTCTGAGTGAAATCAGGACCTACAATTATGTTTTGAACATATTGAATTGTAAACCCTTTTCAACTTTTGTTTGGTGTCAAAACCTATGTTACTCACCAACTACTTGTAGTAGACATTTACTCACATGTTTCAGCTACACTAGTTTGAGGATACTGCATGATCACCTAGGACTATGGACCTAGCCTTAATAAATATTAAATTTAACTTATTTTATGTTATGAACGCTTTGTCTTCTATTTTCCCTTGTAATGGATGTTTTATTTATGTTGAATAAATGATATCACTTAATAAAACATTATCATGTGCTTATGAAGAACAGCGTCAGCTCCGCGTATGCGGGGTGTGACAATTCACCAAAAATAATTAGCTGCGTATTCTACTTTTTCAAAAAAAGTTATCGAAGGAAAAACATTATAGAAAAACGAAATTTTAAAAAAATGATACCCACTTTACTCGGAGGAGTACGTATAGCATACTAAATGAAAACCTCAAGACGTTATGAAAACCTTAAGACGTACGAAAGAAATATAAAAAACCAAACAGAAAAAAAAATGTATTATAAAATAAAAAAGAAAAAATTTAAAAACCATGCGACCCTAGGGATTGAACGTGGGTGGACAAAAGGTGAAAGGTTTAAAGAGGGGGGCAACAACAAACTCTACTTGCCAATGGTGTGAATGTAAATAAACATTTAAATAAAGGGTGTGAATGTAAAAAAAATTACTGAATAAAAAACTGACACTTACCAATGCCGTCTACCACAACCAATTAGATAAAAACACTATTCACGTCATCTTGAAATGTATGGTTTATAAATATAAACTAGTATGATGCCCGCGGGAGATGCAACGCGCTAAACTCAAAAATCGTATTCCATGTGAACCTGTTAGTTCGAATTTCACATATGGATTAGAATTTAGTATACTCATGCAGTTACTTGGAAAATAGCACTTGTAAACATTTGTTAAAAAGATTAATTATCAAGAATAGATGCAAAATTATTAAGTCATCCATCATGATGCTTCTTATTTTAAAGTCACAATAATCATTTAGAGAAGGTATATCCAAAAAAGTGTATTTATATGTTATTACTTTTGAGAATAGTATAAATTCATAATCATTCCTGCAGCCCTCTGCACATCCTCTCACGCTCACATCATGCAATAATAAGATGATTCACCTTCTGAACTTTTTAAAGTCATACTTACCACTATAATCAATTCAAAACTTCAAAGTTTGCATTAAAAGAAAATTTTTTATTATATATGTAACATATATATATATATATATGTATATATATATATATATTTTAATTATTTTAAATAAATCATTTAAATCATTTATTGATTTATAGAAATATAAACTTTACCTTATAAATTAATAATAAGAAAGCATAAAATGTTTAGATAAATGGTATAAAAAATTTTCTATAAACAAAAGGGTCAATTTTATTCCATATGTATATATGTAAACATGTATGTATTTATTTGTATAAAATGTATGTGTTATTATTTTTCTAAACTTAGTCATTTATAAAATCTATAAAGTTTTAAAACTTTTAAAACAAAAATCATTCATAAATATAAATACATAATTATTCACAATCTAAACAAGATGGTTTGAACCCTTTCGATCATACGAACCCTCACACTTGAACTTGAACCCTTTCACTTAAACTAGACCTATTCAAGATATTGAGCCTTAAACCTCCCCCTCTTTCACTTCAGAAAGTCAACAGGGACGATTATTCCCTTCAATTCTCAACCTTAATCGATCAAAATTGAAACCAAAGACTTGTCTTGCATGACTGATTGATCCTCAATCAATTCTCAACCCAATTATCGGACTAAATTAACGAATTTCACTGCTAGAATCATTTGCATACGTGTTTGACTATACAAAGTCAAACCAAACCGAATTTGTTTTTCAAATCAAAGTAATTAGACGCGTTTATGACCGCAAATCACGCACAGCCTTTACTCGCTTTCAGAACCAAATCGGGACCTAATTCATTGCGAATTAAGCGAATTGATTCTAAAATCAATCCCGTAGCCGTCTGTCAATCCCGAATCAAATTGACGCGTTCCAAATGAAATTAGCAAATATAATTTACTCATACATCCTCGCGACATCTTTTCGTTACTCCTGGAACACTCACACACATCTCAATACAATTCAAAAGCACCGACGACCTCTAAGAACGTCAAACCCTAACTTCCAGCCCAGCGCACTCGATTCTCAACCATTTCAGGTACGGTTTGTGTCTTTCGACTCGTCATTCCTTTCCGATCAAAAGCCCTCTGTCAATTTCAATTGACAGAGGGAATCGGTCTCAATTAAATCTGGACTTTGATCGATCTGCGCATATGACCGATTTGGGATTTTTATTCATTTGAGTTTACGTATTTAAACTTCTAGTTTGTAAGTATGACCAGCGAACCACCTAGTCCATCCGGTTAAAGAGCGCGGGCTTGAACTAGGTGGCGTGGGTTTGAAACCCACAACCATTCATCCTTTTTGCACGTTTGTTAGCCCTATACCCAGCTCCCCTCTGTTTTCTGTTTATTAACCAGCGAAACCCTGATCAGAACAATAAAGGACCACTGGTTCAGTGGTTTGCACGCAAGTGACCACCAGAACCAACCCGGGTTCGATCCTGGCTAACTACACTTATTTTTAAAACCCGATTTTCATGTCTAACAACATTTTATAAAAATTATTTTATAAATATACAAAACTCATAATAGTTTTATCATGTAAATTGATAAAAAAAAATTTAAAAGAAAGAATTTTATTCACTACTTTTAGAATATAAACCTAATAAACTTTAGTTTATTTGTTACATTTATTTTAACAAATTATTTATTTAAAATCTCTAATTTGCAAATTGTATTTGGGGGTGTAAATAAGATTATTTTATAAACCCATAGCGTTATAAAGTTTTACAAATTCTTTTATTTAATGTATTTTCCCTATATGAGTTATTTAAAAACAAATTTCATACCTTTAATTAATAATTAAGTATGATTAAATTATTTATTAATTAGGTTTTTATTTTGCACTAATTGTTTTTCATGGAATTCAAATTATAAATATATAACTTTATTTATTTATCTATTCATTTATAAATTTATTTATTTACAAACAAAAAAAACCATTTACTTATTCAAATTATAATACAATTATTTAACAATATTTGCAAAATTATTACTTGAAACTTAATAATTATTTCTCTTATTTAAATAAGGAAAAACCCACATTAACCCCTTTGATCATTAGAACCCCCAATTTCATATTGTACAAACATTGATACACGTATACCATCAAACATATGTTCATGTGGTTAGATGGTCAATTGTGCAATAACTTATTTGTGAGATTATCAAGCTACTCATTTTAAGGTGAGTTTTACATCGCCCCTTTTTACACTATTTTACATTTTTTGGGTGTAACATGAATACATATATACAATGTTTTGCAAACTACACAATACAATTCCACCTTACATTAATGTGTGAAATTTGAACTTTTTGTTTAAGTACTAAGTGTGTTAACTACATTTGTGTGCAATTTACATGTGCAATCATTAACTATACAAGCCGACGGTTAACAATTATAGATCTATTAAGTCCGACAAACCCACCCAGTTAGGGTGATTGTTACCGACAACACATTTTGTTTTGCATGCTAGTTACAAAGGTTTGATTGTACAATTTGGTTACACAATAGTTATTCTCCATAATTGCATTATTAACCATGATATGTATGGATTGTATATACACAACACTATGATATCGATTTAAAAACCTATGTAAGCTCACCAACTTTTTAGTTGACCTTATTTTAATCATGTTTCAGGTACGAATATATGAGTTGATCAAGACATGCTTCATTTAAATTTGGACATAGTTTAATTTAATAAAGAACTTATGTATTTCAATTTATGTATTTTGATTGAATGTTTGTTTGGTTTGAATTATGAAATGAAATGTGATGTTTAATTTATTACAATCTAGTCAACCATGTGTTCACAAACAGTCTACATGTCCCGCTCAGACGTATTCCGCCGTCGGTTGGGGTGTGACATGAATGGCCAAGACCCCATAAACTAAATTTTCCCAACATAATTCAGGCAAAAACGTCACAGAAGCAGTTTACCTTTAGAAGAAGAATTGCAATTCAATTAAGGTGAAATAGGAACCTCATCTCCATACCCTATAATCTCCTTCTAGTTCACTGATTCATGAACCACCTTCACTTGTTACATCTGTAATCAAGAAAATGCAACATGCAATTTACCTTATTAACCTATCAACCAACATATGACCCATTATTGACTAAGAAACTTGAAAAAGAAAGTAAGATTGTCTAATCAAGAGTTACCATCAATCTTATGATCACTTAACATAAAATTATACCAAACTTAACCCGATTATGTTATTTATAATGTAACTTACCATTTCCAAAAGATATGTTTGTTGCACAAACACCAATATGTTGCTCAAATGCTACATAATCTGATCCTCCACCTCCTAACCGTCAATTTTTTTTCATCAAAGTTCTTGCTAGTTTTGACAAACTTTGAGCAGGGCAAATGCTGCATATGGATTTACCATGAGTAGGGCATCAGTGCCACTGTTGGGATCAACAGATCCAAGTGTCCAAGCATCCTGGTGATCACCCAAAATAACAAATCTAGATACAAGGTTTACACAATCAATCTAAAACCAT
Organism: Smallanthus sonchifolius; assembly: GCA_023525975.1. Taxonomy (NCBI): domain Eukaryota; kingdom Viridiplantae; phylum Streptophyta; class Magnoliopsida; order Asterales; family Asteraceae; genus Smallanthus; species Smallanthus sonchifolius. The sequence goes on from CM042034.1 coordinate 72,955,541, forward strand.
AAGTCATACATCTAAATTAACTCATTCCACTTCAAGACATTAAATAAGCGTCTTATGGAACATCCTATGATAATAGATTCTAGGTAAATTGAACGTCAAAATTAGAAAACTTTAGGAGTTGAATACGAACAACCGGTCGACCACAATTAGCAAAACCAATTTTGAATGCATCATAAAGCCTTTAAACCACTATAACCTTTGTATGTCTCGCCATCTAAGGTATTGAACCAATCTTCACTCAGATAATGTTCAGTTATAACAGCCTCGTCGATTAACCTGCAATCATAATCAAAACCCCCAAAGTAATAAAATTTAATAAAAAACATAGAGCCAAAATGAGTTACAAATAATGGGAAAAAAGGTTGTGACAACCATATACACATACCATCATAAAGACGAAAATTACTGGAAAACTGAGGATGGTGTCTTGTCCCCATTACCTCAATGCCGCCAAGTCAAAGGCATGTGCCGCGGTTTTTCATCATTGTAAGATTGCGAGTGGCTGCAACGATTTTCACGACAGTCATTATAGCCAAGGTTTAAAAGAACGGAATCACGCCTCGAGGCGTTTTCCCTTCGCCTCACGAGGCGTAAACCCGAGGCGGAATTAAAAAATAAATATAAAAATTATATATCTTATAAAAAATAAAATACTAAATGTTTGAAATTAATATAAATATATACATAATATATATTTAGTCCAAGTTAAAGTTAGTCATCCAATTTATAAACCAACTTACTTAGTCCATTTAGTTATTTATATGTAAACCCATTTTAAATGGCGCATTTACCAGCCCATTTTAGAATTTAATCTAAATACTACAGTGTTATTAAAAGTTCTAAACCTAAATCTTTCCTCAAATCAACAGCCGCTCCTCCAATTCTTCATCAGGTTTAGAACAGTGGCTCTCTCACTCACTCCATTCTTCATCAGGTTCAGCTCTCACTCTCTCCATTCTTCATCAGGTTCAGATCTCTTTCTCCGACCACCGTACAACCACCATGCTTCTGTCACCTACTATGGTCTGCTTGCAATATCTACTCTGTTTACTTGAATCTCAAGTCGTAGAACAAAATTTGCCCTAAAGTAAAAAACGTACCGCCTCATACGTTTTTCGAACCGCCTCGGAGCAAGAGGCGTACGTATCAAAATCCCAACTGAGGCGTCACCTCAGATACGATTTTCTACCGCCTCGCCTTGAGGCGCGCCTTGAGGCGTACGCCTCGACCGTTTTTTTAAACCATGATTATAGTGTTTGGTCGACATTAATCCTCTCCTAGGCATAAATCCCCAAATCGAGAGTGCTGTAAAACCGTAACCCTATCATAAAATGCAATAAATTTCGGGAATGAATGTAACAACATAGTGCATGCCACAATTGCTTAATAATGAAGGCTAAAAATAACTTACATACGCATATACCCTCTGTAAACCATAAAATAAATCATCGTTAGCACCAATCTACAAAAAAAAACTAACTAGGGCAAATGGATTTCCTATAAAACAAAAAACCATATGATGCAAAATCAGTTATTCAATTGCAACAGAGGTGTTGAAGTTCAATTATACCTTTGCTAGGATGTTGTCCAAGAGCTCAAGTCTGACTTAGATTCATAAGGTCCTTCTTGATGGCTGCAGGTTCAGGTTCAACACCAAAATCAATGTCGATTTGAAGATACAAATTCAGAATATGAAACCCTGAATTAAAAAAATACATAAAAAAAAGAAACCTGCCATACTTGTACCCTGGTCTATGAAATTCGAAGGCATACCTACATGGGTTACAAAAATGAACACAGAAATCCAAAGACTAAATGGAAATCCAAAACATACCGACTAAGAGGTAGCAATGTAGCGAGAGGTGGAAAACCGGTGCCAACGCCTCCGTCGAACCATCTCTCACTGTGCGAACCTCCGCCGAACACCACCGCAACCACCACTGTCGTATCCAATTCTCCGCCATCGAACCAACGCTCACCTCCACCGTCGTCTCCCTTTTCTAATTCCTCTCTCTCTATTTGTGTGTGTAGAAATCAAGAGAAGGTCGATGGTGAAGGGAGACCCTAATATGGGTCTGTGTGAAAAAGAGGAATGAGTAATAAAGTAGAAAAAGAAAAAGTTGTACTCAATGCAAAGAGAGATGTACATCACTGTTGTACTATTCCTTCTCATGATCTTTAAATAGTTATTATAATATAATTAGAAACCAATTTAAACTCGATTGGGCTCTTAGTCGACTACTCTAGCAGCATGTTAGTGGTTCAAACCATGTCCTTGACTGTTTTGTGTGATTTTCTCCCTGCTTCTTTATTCTGCTTTTTTATGTTTTTCTTTCTCATTCCGACACCTCACCCACCAATTGAAGGAGTTAATCTTTATTTTATGAAAGAAATAGAGGTCGGTTTAGAAGAACGTGAAAGTAGAAGGGGTAACCCGAAACTAGTTAATTAAATAAGACTTAATTAATAGTTTGAATGTTTAGATAAAGTTATAATTATTTATTAATTTGTTGAAGTTAGTTTTTGAGTAGGATTAATATGGTAGATAAAGTTATAATTATTTATTAATTTGTTGGAGTTAGTTTTTGACTATGATTAATATGATTTATTTATTATAAATAGATGGTTAGGGTTTATATAATTTGTAAGTCAAAAATTAATAACAAGAAATAGTCGATCTTTTGAGATCAATTCTTGAGCCTGGTTTCCAACACCAATAACCAATAGAAATGAATTTTTAACCAATTTTCTTTATTATCTCTCCATTTATTTAAATCAAACATGATACACTCCCACGTATTATCCTTTCTAAAATAGAAACGTACTTTTCTTATTTAACTATTTTAATTATTTGCAACTTATGTGACTAAAAGTTTCGTAAAAAGTCCATTTTATCTGAGAAAGGTCAAGAAATAACATGAGTAATCAAACTTTTAATATGAGATTCAAGTGGAGGATACAAAAGGCTAGAGTATTATTTTTGGAAAACTCATAATTCTACTTTTCTCAAGTTTCATCACCTTTTTAATAGTAAATAAATTATTTATCTTTAATTTGATTATAATATTACTATATAAAAAACATTATAATGGTACCGTATAACTATGTGTAACTGTGCTTTTTACCATTATAGCAAAATTGTGTTGTTTTATGTTAAAAAAACATAGTATAAGGTAAAACGACAAAATTAGATTGAAAACACAATATTTGAAAACAACACAATAATAATAATTGTAATGATTTACCATTATAATAAATCAGTTAATCAAATGTGTTTGTATATTGAAAATTGTTTCATTGTATGTGTTTAGGTTACATAAGTGTTGTATATATAGATCATAATATTACATTCTAAACCCTACACTTGAATCTCATATTAAAAGTTTGATTACTCATGTTATTTCTTGACCTTTCTCAGATAAAATGGACTTTTTACGAAACTTTTAGTCACATAAGTTGCAAATAATTAAAATAGTTAAATAAGAAAAGTACGTTTCTATTTTAGAAAGGATATTTAGGTTACATAAGTGTTGTATATATAGATCATAATATTACATTCTAAACCCTACACTATCACACAATAACACTAGGTGTAATATAATACAACTAGCACAAATATAAAGGTAAAATAATAACCCTTGCCTCATCATGCGCTTTATCACGCTCAGGAAAACGTTGTACAAAGTGTGATAGAGGTACGACCTTGGCCTATAACGTCCACTATGAATGGTCTAATTAAAGTCCATACATTTCGTTATAAGTTTGTGTTGTATTTATATCGGCTTAAATTCACATCTGCAAATTTTCAAAGTTTTGATTATAAATTCATGGAAATTAACATCCATTTTCGTAAATATATCACATCAATGAAACAGAGGATAGCATGTGGCGAAAGTCAATGAGTTGAACCTACGACACAGCACTGTAGGAGTACCACCCAACGATAGAGTCATATGAACCGTCGGAGCAGGTCAGCAGGACACGTGGAGGAATAGTAGGCATGATGATGTCATAATCACCTGATGATGCGATCTACGTGTCAACTTAATTTTTTTAGAACATCTGCCATTTTATTAACTAATAAAACAGGACAAAGGATCAGCGAAAAACTGGAAATCCTAAAAAAAAAACTAAACAATAACATCTCTTAAATTAAAATCACACCATCTATCCCAATCTAAATTACCAATAGAGGACTTATGTTTGAGCCATATGAAGACGTCTCTTTGATATCTTCCACCACCTTTATAACCGAAAAAGGAACCCTCTCAAAGATTAACTCATTCCGAGCCTTCCAAATTCTCCACCACGTAGTTAACATCGCCACTTCTAAAATTTTTTTCCACTGAGAGGAACCGTTGTGCTTATGAAGATCCTTGAGAATATCATAACCCGACGTAGCCGAACCATGAAACGGAATCTTGAGCCAAACATGAATGTGCCACCAAATCGCTTTGACCATAACACAAGAGGCAGCTAAATGATCTGCAGTTTCAGTACCATACCCACAAAGACCACAAGTAGTATCTCTAATATTTATGTCTTGATGAACCAAAGCCCCCTTTGAAGGGACACAACCCAACAACAGCCTCCAAGCGAAATACACAACTTTTTTGGGAATCCAATTATTCGAACTAAACTGCCCCACATTAATATTTTTTTCAGTTTGCTCCTCAACCTGCGATCTAAACATGGCTGTCGAAAAAGTTTTCTGATCTTCCTCCCCTCCTTCCATCCCCAAGTCCTCAGTAGTCGTGGCACCTGATTTCCTAAGGTCTTTATCCACTGCTAAAATGTCTTTCCAGATTCCTATCAAATTATTATTCATAGGAATATCCTGAACTCCCTTGTGGTTGTCATGAATAGCTTTAATAACCAAAGCCCACAATTGATCAGAATAGGTTTTGAATCTCCATTTCCATTTCCACAGCAGCCCCCAATTAAGACTTCTGATCTCTCCCAAACCGAGCCCTCCCCACCACTTTGCCGTTTGGATTTTATCCCAAGCCAATCTCATTTTCCTCCTATTCCCGACTTTGACCCACACAAAGTCTCTTCTAATTCCCTCAATAGTATTAATCACCTTAATAGGCGCTTTGAAAATTGATAAATAGTAAGAAGGAAAATTCCCAAGAACTGCTTTAGCTAAGGCGATGCGTCCGGCCATAGACAAATATTTTTCCTTCCAACCCGAAAGCTTTTTTGGAGAATTTATCTATGACCGGTCTCCAAGGCTTAACTGTTTTCATATTGTCTCCAATGGGAATATCTATGACGTGTCAACTTAATAAAGAAAGGGTAATTTAGCTCGTTGGGGCCGTTTGTGCGGTTTATATGAATTCATTTATAATGAAGGGAAATTTTAATGGGACACGGAATATTACTAATTGCGTATGTCGAAAACCTATACGTCCTCGTATAGGTCAATACGAGGCGTATATGGTTTAGTCTCCTGACATAGAATGTCACGTGTCATTCCCTGTCTGACGGATGGGTCCAATACGTGGCATATTGCCATATGTATGGGTCATGGGTTATATTTTTGCCTCAAAACTTGGCAGATTTTGGGGGTATCCGGAAGCTATACGTGGCGTATTGGACAATACGCCACGTATAGGAATTTTTTTAATTTATATTATATTTATTTTTTTTAATTTATATAATTTTTATCTTTTTTTTAAACCGGCCAGATGTTTCAGGTCTTTCGAGTATTTCGAGTATTGTTCTGATAGGTTGATCGGTAACAGTATTGGCTTTTATGCTTTGCTTTCCTACAATATAGCCCAGGAACTTGCCATCTTCAAAGTCGAAGTAGCACTTTCCTGGGTTGAACTTCATGCAGATGCTTTGAAGGTTGTCAAATGTTTCTCTGATGTCTTTTATCATTCCTTCCTCATTCTTGCTTTTAATCACTAGATCATCAACATAGGCCTCCATGTTTCTCCTTATCTGATCTGTGAATGTTTAGTCGATCACCCTTTGATAGGTGGCTCCTGCATTCTTGAGGTCGAAGGGCATCTTCTTGTAACAAAAGATCCCTTTGTCTGTATGAAAAGCCGTTTTTTCTTTATCTTCCTCCTTCATGTGTATTTGATGATAACCTTTGTAGGCGTCTAAAAAGCATTTGTACTTGAAACATGTCAAAGAGTCAACCTTCAAGTCTATTTCTGGCAAAGGATAACAATCCTTCGGACATGCCTGATTTAGATCTTTAAAGTCTACACACATACGCCAGGAGCCGTCTGATTTTTTGACCAGAACTGGGTTTGCCACCCATGATTGGTATTGCACTTCCCTTAGGATTCCTGCTTTTACCAGTTTGTCCACCTCCATACATGCAGCTTGGCTTCTGTCAGGGGCCAAACTTCTTTTCTTCTGTATTATGGGCTTTATACCGGGTGTTATGTTGAGGGAGTGTTCAGCTATATCCCTTGGTACTCCAACCATGTCAGCAGGTCACCAAGCAAACACGTCCTTGTTTTCCCTTAGTAGATCTTTTAGTTTGCTTATCGCCATGGGTGAGAGGTCACTTCTTATCTTCACTTTCTAGTCTGGGTACGAAGGATTTATTGTTGGAGCATATTCTGGTGACAACAAAGTCTTAGAGTCTTTGACTTGTAATTGGTAGAATTTTTAGCAACAGTTAAAGGGGAGTCTGTTAGGACAAGTTTTGTAACTGTTGATAAAATTCTGTGTAAGTTCATAGAGAGGCGAACTTAACAAGTTTGCCTAAGCATATTTTGAATCAGATAAGATCAAATCTTTTAAGCTTCAACCAAAACATGTAATGATACGCGAAGAACTCCAAAGAAGATGGGATCAGATCATAACATGCTTATAATATAAATTACATACGAATTTGCAACACATAACATGCCAATCTAAGTTGTCAATATTATAAGAATTGAAACCATTAGTATCTTTGTCCCATGTTCTTGCGAATTAAGGTACCATTTATTTTGTAATACAACGTGTACCCCATAAATATGCCAACAGAAATTTAAATGTGCACTATCTTCAAGACATATAAGATCATTGCAAGATAAACACAGGAAAATATCAAGCAAAGAATCAGAATGATTCATAATCGAATGATTCAAACGTCTTGGTTTGGATGAAGTATCATGATTCATAGTAACAGGAAGATTGTACCAATAGAATTCTTCAACATAAGATTGATCAAGGAATCGATTGATTCAATGACATAGGGTAGCGTAATCCAACTGTTATCTGGATATATTCAATGGAATCAGGATAATGATCCAAGGGCTAGTATATGTTTCAACAGATGTTGTCAGAAACATATCTTAGTCCAACTTCACGTTGCATGTTTTTCGGGGCATGGGCAGTGAAGTGAACTGAAAAATTGTGTTTAACTACATAACCGATACCGGTCTCATAAAGTACTTTAGATATTATATTCTTTATCTGATAATGATCTTTTACACACACACCCGGCATACCATGGGTTCAAATCACAGTTGTCACAAAGATCATTATGTTTTCACACTACTAATGGACCAAAGATACTCATAGCCTATTGACAATTCAAACTACATACTAGTATCCAAATTGAAATATAAGCATCAAACATCAATTTTGTTAAGCATAAGCAGTTATGAAGCTATCATTTCCCATACTATGCAGTCTAAGAAGTTCCGATCAAAACATTTATCACAGATATATTAGATAAGCATCATAAAGTACAACTAAGGTCATGTGTGACTGAACATCTACTGATATACTATCATTTCTCCTTATAACTTCAAGTAATGTCGATTTTAACTTTTTCACTTTGTTTGCCTTTTTCAAAATCTTTTTCAAAGAAAGTAAAACAAAAGAAAATAAAATCTTCCATGAAAACATTTTAAGAAAAACATTTTACTTGGTTACTTGGAATTAAGCAATTCAATTAAATAAAAATCAAACCGATGTAATCCTGTAATTGAATGCCTTTGCCTTTGTCACCAACACAAATCTGTACTCCCCCTGTCCTATAGACTCCCTCTTAACTAGTCAAATGGTTGCATCAACGACTTTATGCTCACCATTGTCATCCTATGTTTCAGGTTATCATTTGGACTTTCTAAAACTCTTTCCAAAACATTGTGTATGACATATTCTCCCCCTTGAATCAAATAGATTCTCAGTTATCAACAACTCTTTACTCTTGCAGATGTCATTCCCTATCATATGCTATAAACAACCACTATCAACAAACCAAATGTTATTAATAGTCCCTTTTGGTTAATCCTGCACATCTAACAAGAAACATTAATTTGAAATTGGGACCCAAGCCATGGTAGTCATGGGTCGTCCATCTGTAGCAAAATAATAAACCGCACTCCATTCACAATCGAATCTCTCATTGATTTTCGGTGATTGCTCCGACGAGTCCGAAACAGAAACTTTAGATTTCCAAATATACTTCTGTTCATTAAGTTCTTTTTGCTTAAAATGTGAAGTGTTTGAACAATCTTGTTCATTTGAAAAATGTTTAGATTGTGAAAACTCTTGTTGTTCTAAAAATTTTCTCAATCTTCTGTTTCTCCTCCGTCTTTGAGGTCTAGAAAGCCTAACCTCAGATTTTGAATTACCCTTTGGTGTATCATGAGGTTTAACCACATTGGTTTAACATAAGGCTTACCAAGAGTTCTTACCTTTTCTGGAGTAACAAGTCGGTTACCTTTGGCGTTGTGAGGACAAGCAATCCGAATGTGACCCACAAGACCACAGTAAAAGCAAGATCTCCTGCTTAGCTCCAAGATTTTCTCCTTCTTCTGCTCCTCATCCTCTTCTGCAGCAGCTATGAGTAGAGCTTCTTTCTTTGGCTTGATTGTTTCTATCCCCCGATCAGTGAGGAACTTCATCAGACCGTGTGTAGTGGAAACTACGGCTCCAAAGGTGCTTATACCTGGCCTTACAATGATTATGTTATACCTTGATGGTGCCCGGACCACTAGGAACGTAAGAAGCTCCGTTCGGGAGAGCGGTCCGTCCCTGAGACAAACTGTCAGTTTTATTTGGCACAACGGGAGCACTCTTTCTCCCGAGAACCCAATGAGTGGAGTGTATCCTTCTTCCAATCTTGCCTTAACTTCCTCGTTTAATTGTAAGAAGCATCTTTCATACATGACTTCGGAAGCGGCTCCGCAATCCATGTATATCCTGCCAAAGAATGTCCCTACTATTTCAGCTTCCACAATGATTGTCGTGAAAATCAGCTTTGCTTCCTCAGTTTGGGAAAACATATACATTACTTATCCCAAGATTCTCTTCTGGACCTTTTTTGTGTTTCGCTTCTGGTGAAGTGTATCATGTTCATTTCCTTACCCTTACCTTTTCCTTTTCCATTCAGATCTTTCTTCTTTTTAATGTCCTTTACCAAATGAGCGAGTTCTCCGATTTTCACTACTTCTTTTATCCGCTTCTTTAGCCGGTAGCAGCCATTGGTGTGATGACCCCTGTCGTCATGGAATTCGCAATACGTGCTCGAGCTTCTTCCTTCGACAGACTTTCTAGAGGACATGGAGGTCTGAAGCTGTACCTAGCTTCTTATGTTGCCATTATCTCTTCTGGTGTCTTAGTTAAAGCTGAAAGGCAATGTATTTTTCTTTTTCCGGCGTGCTCTGTGATACGGAAGACGATAACGGTCGTCCGTTTTTTCTTGAATCACGATGGCGGTTGGACCTACTTTCCACGAAGGAATGAAACTTCGGCTTCGTGCCTGAAGAGTGGTGACTTTTCCAAGGGTCTCGCCTCTTGGATTCCAAAATTTGCAATGCTTCTTTTCCCCTCAAGTATGCTTCTGCTCGTTCAAGAGCTTCATCCATGGTTTGAGGGATGTTATTGTTCAAATCTTCAATGAGTTTTTTTGGTCGTACTGCGTTCATGAAGCCAGATACTCTCATCTTTTCTGTTGTCCCTGTATAGGACAGTCCTTCTTTCTTGTATCTGTCTATGAAACTTCGAAGACCTTCATCTTCCTTTTGCTTGATCTGATACAATACAGTAGCGTCCTTCATGTATTTCTTCAGCTGAGTGAAATTAGCAAGGAATCTTTGACTGAGGTCGTCGAAAGAATCAATGCTTCTTTCAGGGAGGCTGTTGAACCATAGGCTCGCAGATCCAATGAGTGTTTGCATTAACATGTGACAACACTCGGCATTCGTCCATCTTTCAACGCCTGTTGCACAAGAAAATACATGTAGATGGTCTTCGGGGTCATCAGTCCCATCATATGTTTTAATGTTCGCTGGCATCTTTATCTTTGTTGGAAAGTCAAAATTGGCTATTCTTTCAGAGAAGCATGACAACGAAGTAGAACGGTATGAATAAAAGACTTCGTTTGTCTCCGTCCCGGTGGCAGCGAGAACTTCCTGCATAAATGGTCTCATTGTCGGTGCCACCAGACCGTTCGTCATGGGAGCCATACATTGCTGAAGCTGATCCTCGCCAGCTGCGGACTGAACCGCGGTCATGCCACTGACTAGGTGTTGCTAGTGGTAAGCAGTCTGCCAGTGGTTAGCATATTGAGCCATCATATACGCAGCAAGTTGTGGATGCACCATGTGTGGGTATGTGAACACAGGGTGTTGAGTTGTGGGAATAGGGCAGCTTACATTCATCGGGGCTGACATTCCCATACTTCGTGCTAGTGACAGGGATGCCATAGCCTGGCTCATCTGTAGTGACACAGGAGAATACATCATAGGCTGTGTGGGTTGCATCAGCTGCTCAACTGTTTACTCTGGTGTTTCGTGCATCAAGGGATTCTGGTTTAGAGGAGGAGGATTCTCTCTCTGGACACTAGGTCCTACTTCTGTTGCAGGGACCCTATTATGGTTCGGGCCAGAGGTGACAGTCGCTTCCTCATGGACAACATTAATCCCAAAAGGAGGACGTGGAATAGGCGAGAATGTCACCTCAGGTTCGTCTTCATACGCCAATCGAACCTTAACAACTTATGCACGTTTCTCTTGTACGTAACTACTCATTAGATCCCTCAGTCGAAGGAAATTCTTCTACACTCCTTCGGGCGTAACATCCATCCTTTCCATAGGCAGCCAGGTATCCGTCCGAGGGGACGCGCTCGCTATTCTGAAACGAGAAGGAGTCTGAAACGGAGAGTTGTTCTGCAACAGTTCGACTGGATGTTCGTGTGTTGCAGGAGAGTTTCTTCCTGCTTCTACTCGCGACGTCTAGCTAGAAGCAGATCGTAAGTGATAGGGAGGTGGAGTTGTGTCCACCCCCGAAGAAACGTTATCACCTGACATCAAGAACACTTAGGAACAGAAGGAGCGGAACTACGAGTGAAGCTCTGTTCTAAGTAACGCCGCCCCACGGTGGGCGCCAACTTTTTGCTAAAACGAATATGCTAGGGGTAGTCGCTGCTTCAACAAGTACAAGTCAGAGTGAGGGTCTTGACGTTCTCGCTTGAATCAACTACTTGAGGTACCTGCTAAGAACAAAGCACCGTTAGTCTCACCGAAGGAGGGGGCCTCCTGCGATCAGCCTCCGACGTGAGAATAAGATAACGGTTCTTTGGGAGTGATAAGGGTCTTGGAATGAGAATGATAAGTGTAAAATTGTAAGAGTGAGTAGTGAGAATGGACTTGGGATTTAGAGAGCCCAAGTCCTTCTCTTATACCTGAGTCTGCTCTGGCTTCATGGTATGTGCGGGGGTATCCCCTTCTCTTTCCTGTCCCTGCAGCAAGGCCATTTCCCTTTTGGTGTAAAGAGCCAAAGTCCTCTATAGGGACAAAGGTCTCTCTTTTCAAGGCCATTAAGACACGTTGTCTTATAGCCTTGACTTCCTGGAGATTCCAAACGGGTCGCCATCACTTATGCCACGTCACCTCGTTACTTGGGAGGCGTGGCTTTGTGGTTCTGCTTAGTACGTATGCTTCATTGATGGAACTGAGCTTCGTGATCATACCCACGTCATCAGATAACTTTATCATTAATATAGACAAGTGTTCTGAAATATAAGTGGAGATTTCGATCACTTATTTTGTTTTCTAAATCTTGGATCTTACTCTATAATATACATTACGCACTCGCTATCAAACTATCACCAATGGACAAATCCGTAAGTGAAGGTGTCTCTTGTTAAGTGGCGGATCCAGGAATTTTGGTTATCGGAGGCACAAATGGACCGATCAAAACGGATCAAATATGAGAAAAAAGACTGACTAAAACGGGTTAAATATCAGAAACATGGCCAGTCAAGACGGGTTATCATATATATATTTTGGTCTATAATATATGTGTGTATATATATATATATATATATATATATGCATATAGGGGAGGTACAAATAAGAAGTAGGTTTTCGCTAAGAAATGACCAAAACGTTTAGAAACAATATCAAACGAACTCCAATTGAGCTCATTTCAGCGGCGTTGGAACCGTTTCGTCGAACTCTAGCATCTTAGCTTTTAGGGTTTAGTTTTTAAGGTTTAAATTTTACGCTTGAATTTTATGGTTTTAGCTTTATGGTTTAGCCTTAGGGTTTAGCTTTTAGGATTTAAATTTTATGGTTTAGGTTTTTTTTGGGGGGGGTGGGGGTGGTTTTAGGTTTTTTTTGGTGGGGGGGGAGGTTTAGGTTTTTGGGGGGTGGGGTGGTGGTTTTAGGCTTTTTGGGGTGAGGTTGGGGGGGTTAGGTTTTGGGGGGTGCGGATGGAGGGGGTTTAGGTTTTTGGGTCCGGATTAGAGTTCGATGAGACGGTTCCAACGCCGCTGGAATGAGCTCAATCGGAGTTCGTTTGACCCACTTCCTAGAGTTTAGCGAAAAACCATTTTTTAGTGGAACATTCCCCTATATATATATATATATATTTATGAAGATGATGAAAACTTATCTTTCATGAGAAACTAGAAAACTTCACCCCTTAATTTTTAAAACTTAACAACTTTTTCATTATTATTTTTTGAATTATAAATATACCTGTTACTGTATAACAATTTTTGAAACTGAATTAAAAATGAATAAAATAAAAATAAGTTAAATTAAATAAATCAACAAAACTACAAATAATAACATGTAAAATCCAATTTTACATTCTTTTTATATAATAATTAAATATTTTATATTTTTAATTAAAAAAATAAAAGCTTGAAATGACATGAATCCGAGGTCAAATGTTAGGGGCTTTTTTTCTCGAAAGGAAATTTTTACTTTTACTTTTAGTGGATGATGAACAAACAAAAGAGTTTAAATCTAATTTAACTTAAAAGAAAGTGTTCCTCCTGAGGATCATACAAACTTAAAACTATAAAAAAACTCATTAAAATCAATATTAAAAACGTAACAAAGTATTTCATACAAACTTAAATATTTAAAAATGATTCAGAAACTATAATAAGATAACAAAAAACATAAAACCTAAAATATACTTAATTTCTTGATAATTATCTTTATCTTTGACACAAAAATCCTTCACATATGAAGTAAACAAGTTCATCAAATTAATATATAAATATATATTAGGAATAAAGTAAATTAAAATGCATGTAACACTTGAGACATATGTAAGGTTACGTATGTTATCAAAGAACTTTTATGAGTTTATATATGTAAATTGTCAAAAATAACAAGTGATCATGTAAAATTATGTATGTAAATTTACAGGTTGGATTACATAAGTAACCAACAAATGTAACATATGTAATTATATATATGAAATAAACAATATTACATGATTGTAATCTTTCTGTTAAGCACGTAGAAAATGAACTTCTCATCTTCTTAGTCATTGCAAAAGATATGTCAAAATTTAACGAGTAAATGATGGTTAAATACTAGAAAAGTTTATTTCAATACTATGAGTTATTATATCATACGAGTAAATGAGCTTGGTTTCTTCTTATGCACTTCAAAAAATATGCCAAAACTTAACGAGTAAATGATGGTTAAATATTAATAAGTTGATTTAAATGCTATGAAGTATTATATCACACTGTTTTAACAGACCTTCCAGCAAGGCAAAGGAGACCGCAAAATCAAATGTTACGTAAAGGCTATTACATATGTAACTAGCTATTGTTACATATGTAAAATGAAATCTTACATATGTAAGAATCAAATGTTACGTATGTAAAAACAATTTAAGTATGCAGTTAACCAACACTCGAATCCAATGAAACAAGGTTTGGTTAAAAAACAAACACGATATGTTAAAAAAAATTCATTTTTCATTTATATAAATTAAATGGAAAAAAGAAAAAAAAAGATACTAGAAATTAAAATCTACGAAGCTGATTCGAATTTTAAACAAGCAGCTGTCACCATCATTTTGTACCATGGCTCAATAATTTGGATCAAAAGAACACCACAACCACATGTTCTTCCTTCCAATAAATTTCAGTTGATTTTCCTGCAATTTCATTACAAACTCACAACATTGATAACATTTTTCATGAATTTTCTCCATCAATTCACAAAAACAAATGTTAAATAAAAGAAAACTAGTTATAAAAAATGCGTTTCTCTTTGGATGTATGTATTGTATATATTCCTCACAATTTTCAACTATTTGTTCTAATTTATCAAGGTGTTGATTGATTTGATGGAAATTTTTGATTGAAACTTTTGCAAATAAAAATAGTTTATTGGAAATACAAGAGATAAACCTCCTGACCCAGGATTATGGACAGATGTCATAGCCAGATGGGAGTCAATCAAGTATCAACATGCCTTTTAAAAGTTGCTTCTAAGGCTGGAGTCACGTGCTTTAATGGTTTATCTTGGATTGTGATATCTGGGTTTATGATATCCAATTTACACATTTCTTCATTTTTTTCCAATGAACCAGGGGTTCTTCCCCAATGTAACATTGTTCTTTAAGATCTTTTAGGATAGGTTTGAACCTTCCCTTGAGCCTTTCAGAGTCTTCCTTTGAAAAGAAAACCGTCTCTTACAGTTCATGACAGGATTGGAACCAGATTAATTAACCAGGATTTTAATTATTCTTATCAGTACAAAGTTATAAACTGAAATAAGAAAAGATTGTACAAAATAAAGATTATACAAACACACCTTTGTAATATACAGCTGAAAGCTTGAAAGTTTTACACACTAGGAGGTTTTTTATTTGAGAGTGAAGTGTGTGAGCTTCGATGCCTCTCAAACAAAATGAACCTGATATATATAGGCAAAGAAAATCACATCAAACTATACAAAGATGCGAATATACTATGCGATTATTGAATGGCCTACCACACCTAAAGGCCAATTATTTAGAGAAAAGATACGGCTGAGGACAACTGCGGACCCACCACTAAAGTCGTGATATATTAGACGGTAGTGCGTAATAATTTATATGTGGGACCCTTTTAGCTTTTTCTTTTGTCCATTCCTGTTTCCACTCCATGAAATCATTGTAGTACTGTGGTTGTCGTCTTTCGTTTTCGTCATTCCATGCGTCATCTTCTAGAATACTGTATTGGGTCGCGAAATTATTATGGGCTTCAGATTGGGATTCGGCCCAGTTCGTTGCATAGGGTTTCAAGTTCAACAAGTAGTTTCCGGGCCTTTTGGTTTTGCTTTCTGACTTCGGGCCAATGGTCACCCCAATGGTTGTCTCTGGTGGATTTTGCAGAACAGACTTGGGCTTTAAAGTCCAGAACTGCTTGGAGGTTTCGTATGGCTGAAACTGCTCCTTTGGCTGCTTCTCGTTCAAGTTGTTGAGCAATCTCTGAGTAGATACTTGATTCATTGATTTGGATTGGAGTTGTATTTGCTTTGATTTGATAATGCCTGTAGAAGGCTCCTAGTTATGTAAAAGAGAATGTTCCTTGAAATATTCTAGGCAGTGGTTGGAAACTGGATTATTTGATCTGATACATTCTTCTCTTTCTTTGACTTGACACCTTCTTCCCACAACTCTTCTATCATCATTAGGCTCTTCTGAAGTATTTCCCGTGTTTGCTCTGTACATTCTGCAAAACAAGCATTAACAAGCCTTGATAATGAATCTGCAAGGATGTTTTGTTTACCCTCAATATGCTCAATGTTAATCTAGACTTCTGTTCCTGTTAGTTATAATGTCTGTAAACTTTAACCATCTGACCCTTGATGCTTTGTTACTATTGGTTTTGTTGTAAAAAACTTATTATGGCTTGACAATCGGTTCAAAGGGTGGTTTCCTTTTTGTCCAGATAGTAAATTTTTAGCTTCTGTAACGAGTTTATGCAAGCATTGATTTCTGCATCTATTGTGGATTGTACCACCTTGAATTTCCCACTTGCATAAGCACAGACCTTTTCACTTATCTTTGGATCATTCTTTCTTTTCTTCCATTTACAAACTCCACCCCATCCTTCCATACATCCGCCTGTTTCGATGATGATGTATGCATTTTCTGGAGGTATCTCTAGGTCTGGTAAAGAACTTACATTCCTTTTGATTTCACTGATTATTTTGTAGTCTGATGGTTTCATTCTTTTATCCCCATGTGGATTTGTTTTTTCATACAATGGTCCTAAAAGTAACTTAGCTTTGGAATATAATTCCTAGCATAGTTTAGGATTCCCAGAAATGATCTAAGACCTGCCTTCGTTTTTAGTTTTTCTTCATTGAAGTCACATATTATTTTTTATTATATGTGATTGAAGCCTTATTCGGCTGTTTCCAATTGTTGCTCCTAGAAATTCTACTTCTGGCTCTGCGATCTTCATTTTTGTGGGAGAGAGTACTAACCCCTTTTCTTTGCAGATCTTGAGCATAATCTTCAGATGTCTTTCGTAGTCGGCTTCATTTTTTGAGAATACCAGGATGTCATCAATGTAGACAGCTATGAATTCTTCAGTTCCTTTAAAGCACTTATCCATTTTTCGTTGGAATATTTCTGGTGCATTTTTTAACCCGAATGGCATGACAAGCCACTCGTATAGTCCTCCTGGTACAAGAAAAGTTGTCCATTCTATTGATTCATTGTCCATAGCGACTTGATGGAAACCTGACTTCAAATCAAATTTTGAGAAGATCTTTGCATTCCCGATCCTTTTTAAAAGGGTATTGATTCCTGGCAGAGAATATTGGTCTTTGTATGTGTTGTCGTTCAGCGTTTTGTAGTTGAAGACCATTCTCTCCTTCCCTTTTATTTCTTTTCCTGTCTCAGGATTAATTGATGTTCCTGAATTTACTATCATTGCCATTGTTCGGTGCCTACTTTTGCTAGGCCTTATCACTTTGATGCTGAGAAGAGTATCAACATGCCTTTTAAATGTTGCTTCTAAGGTTGGAGTCACGTGCTTTAATGGTTTATCTTGGATTGTGATATCTGGGTTTATGATATCCAATTTACACATTTCTTCATTTTTTTTCCAATGAACCAGGGGTTCTTCCCCAATGTAACCTTGTTCTTTAAGATCTTTTAGGATAGGTTTGAACCTTCCCTTGAGCCTTTCAGAGTCTTCCTTTGAAAAGAAAACCGTCTCCTGCAGTTCATGATAGAGATCTTCATTAATCTCTAGTTCTTCGATTGCCACTTCTGCAATTTCTGTTGTAGGATTAGTTTTAATCCTCGTAACCTTTTTATAAAAGGTAACTTCATCCCCTTCGATCCTTATTCCTCCGTTCATGGATCTTGTGAAATTAGTCCCAATCAACATATTTATTCCGTCCCCCGTTCTCATTTCTAGCGCATAGACGAGAGGGATTCTGAATTTGTTACCTTCGATCCTAAAATTGCCTGCTTTGACCTTTTGATTTGAAGGCTGTCTTGAATTTAGTCTGTTGAAATAGACGGTTCTGTCCATTTTCTCAAGGGCGCTTGTCGGAACAGAATCTTTGTTTATGCAGCAGGATGTGGCTCCTGTATCAATAATGACTTTTACTTTGAATAATTTGATATTTGGAATATCAAATTCTACAGTCACATTATAGAGCTGATTATTGATAACTTTGCGTATCCTTGTCTGTTCACCATTTTCAGTTTTTAGCGCTTGTTGCGTTTCTCCTTCAATCAAGGCATTTACCTGCTGATCACTTAATGGTGGGAATACTTCGTTGAAACTGGGTAGCTTATTTTCTTCGATTAGCTCTTTATTTTCTCGTTGCAGAATTCTAATATGAGCTTCAAGATTATTCTTCTCTTCTTCCCACTGTTGTGCTTGCTGCAACTCTAAGGATTGTTGTTCTAGTTGATTTTTCATTTCTTCATTGATCTTGAGTATTTCACTCAGATCTTTTATTAGGGCAATATTCTCTTATTTGGTTTTTCTCATGTTTTCAATCTCCTTTTCCATGCCTTCTAGCTTCTTCATATATCTTTGTTCTTTCATCTGCCATTCAAAGTACTCTTTCGCTTGATCTTGAATAGCCTGCTTCCGGTCTTTATCCTTTTGGATTAGCAGTTGGATGATAGGGCTTTCTTTTTCCTTAGTATCTGTTAGGATTGGTTCTTACCACTTTCCTTTTACTGCTATCCTTCTCTTTAGATGATGTAGTGAACATAGCGCACAGGCTGTTAGCTTACACTTTGTACAGTGTAATCTTGAAGTTTCTGTTGTGGCAATTCCGCAGTAGTGACAGAAAGTGAAATGTGTTATTTCATTTTCTTGCCATTTATGTTCACACTTTTTACTAGTCGGTTCAATATGTGGTCTCCAAGAGCCGGCTTCCTGAACCCTTCTGTGAATATCTTCCACGCTTTCAGGGTGAAACATGAAACAATATTCTTCTCTTATTATAAAGGCATTTTCTTCTAATGGTGAGTCTTCAATCATGGACCCTATATTCATCATTGTTGCGCCTCCTTCTCCTTCTGAGATACTGTAAATAGTATCTTGGTCACTTACATCAGCTGATATTATATCCCAGTCTTCCTTTAGATATAGGTTATCCACCACTGCTCTTCTTGCCATATTGCCTATTTTACTCATGCAGTCTCTTGCAAAGTGACCTTTTCCGCAAATGTAACATTTACATTTGCTCACACGTCCCCTGTCGTCCTTGTACTTTCGCTTAAACACTTTGATATGTGTTTTATCATGTGGCTTTCCTTTGTATGTCTTCGACTTTCTTATCCCGTATTTATGCCTTGATTTTTCATAATAGCCTGGGATAGGGATAGCCGAACATAGAGAAAGATCTCTAAGCTCCTTTTGAAGTGCTGCTTCTGTATACATATTAGAGATGTATGTGTGTGTGAATTTTATTGCTGGTAAAACTGCAGCTGTTAATCCTGGATATTTATTTCTGAATGCTTCTTCAATTTTCTTTGATAAAATTGGTGGTAGTTTGGTGAAGAACTTATCCATTGTGGCAGGGAAATATAATCTTCCTGACTTGATGGCTAGAATTCTGAATTCGCTTAGGAATCTCCATAGATCCTTCGTGTCTGTGCATGTTAGCCTATCAAGATTTCTATATGCCCTGTCTTGTTCTTCAGTGGATCCTCGGTATGGATCTTCCATGATTATTATTTTCCTGATTTGTGATGTGATATTTTGAGGATCCTCAGCCATTGTTTCAAGTGCTGAATAGGCTTCTGGGTATGATACCCTCCATTGCTGCCACATCTTTTTTTCATTTTCCCCAAGAAGATTTTCAACAAACATTAACTTTGCTTTGCCGTCTGACCAAGCCAGTTCATTTAGTTTTTTGATTATGATTGACTCCCATCTGGCTATGACATCTGCCCATAATCCTGGATCCCAGTTGTCATCATAGCTGGTGGTAATGACCACTGCGAATCGTGGTATTTATCATATCCTCCTCTAAATTCTCCTCTTTTGAATGGAAATTGATAGTTCTGTTGGTAAGGATTTTGGGAGAATTCTCTCGCTGGCAGATAGATAGGTGGCCCTATCATTGAGTCTATTGGGGGATTATAGACACTTGTGCTGCCTGATGTTGAGGGATGAACAATTTCTCCTTCCACTTTTCTTATGAATTTTTTTAGTTCTTTTAACTTTGGGTAGTCCATGATGTCGTCTTCTTTTTCATCTTCTACAGTAGTGTGAAGGACTTCTTCAGATGGATCTTTTGGCATAGGGTTGCACGGCTCATCTTTCAGCTCGCTACTAACCCTAACCTCTTCAGATTCTGATTTGGGAGGACTTCGTCGACTTCGTCCTTTTCTTCCTCTTCGGTACACTTTGCTAGGGATGCTATTATTTGTAGCATTTTAATTTGCGTCTGAAATTCTTCATTCTCTGATTCTTCATCTTCTTCTTTAATAACTACTTTTCCTTTATTAAGGTTGTCTCGCCATGGGTCTTCTTCGTACTCATCCCAACCAGTTGCAATTATCTGGTCTATTGGTGTTGTTTCTTGTGGAGCGTTGTATTTTACATAGTAGTCCCATTTTCCTGAATATTCTCCCAACGTTGACCATTTTTTCTCCATACTTTTGCTTGCTTTTGTTTGGCTTATTACTTCGCTTCTTTTGGTTAAGTGGTTCTTCTTCTAATTTTTGGGCATCTACTAGGCATGCTTCACAGAAACATACATCGAATGAGTTATGAAATTGTTCTTCTTGGATGTTAATTCCCATAAACTGCTCCTCATCTTCATCCGTGTGTATTTCTCTATCTCTTTCATCGACTGAGAACCTTGGTGGCTGGGGATTGTTTCTATACGATCTGAACCTCAAGCTTGTTGTCCTATCAAGTCTTTGGGTAACTTCTACCCTTGCAGGAATTCTCACAATCGTTTGTGAGGCTGGTCTTAAGTTCCAGCTCATTCCTTCTAGGTCTTCAATGCTTCTTCTTTCTCCGGGGATTGCAGTGATCCCGTTTGTTGCCAGATGGTCTACCACGTTTTCAACATTATATTGAAAACCAGTGTAACTTGTGTTTGAAATTCTTCCTACTAGACCCACTGTTAGAAGGAGATTACTTTCTCCCCCTTGCCATTCTTCGTATCCATGAGTTTGGATAGCCATTTGCACATGGTTGTGGAAGTCTTTTATGCTGAGTACCATGTCTAGTACCATATAGATCAATTACGTTCCTGCTGATAAGTCTACTTCCATTGTGCCTATAATCTGCCTGTCATCACGCCACCTTGTGTCACTTAGGACAACCAACGCTGTCATTCCAGCGCCTCTTCTATGTAGGGCGTGTATTCTGATCATAGTCATTCCGAGGTGGATATGTTGCATACCCGTTTCTCTTAGCCTTTGGTAGCTTTGTTGGTTACACAACCTTAATTCCGTCTGTGATTCTTCTACACAGAGGATTCGCTGTTCTGAGTAGTGCTGGTAGACACGATGTCTAATGGTCTGTCTGTTACTACCATAGAGTACCTCCGCCGGTACTAGTTCACCTCGTCTTTGCTTGGATATTTCCAGTTGTTGATCTGGATCTAGTTCCACTTCTAGGTTTCTTCTGTAACCTCTTCCGAACCCGCTTCTTATGGATCGGTTAAGATTATGAAACCTTCTTGCCATGGTTCTGTAGTCTCTTATCTGATCTTCTTGTGTGGGTAGGTCTGTTTGCGTTTGGGTTGATGTTAATCTTCCCAGGATGATGGGTCTTCGTTCTTGACTCATCTCTTCTTTGAGCTGACTTCCTTCTCATATTCTTCTTTAAATATTTGGCCTGGATCTTTGAATACGTAAATTGGACCTTGCTTTCCTTTGACTAGCGTTTTTCCTGAGCTTGAAAGATTATTTAGTCTGTCAAAGAGGTTTCCTATTGATTCCTCAAGATTTGATGGTCCACTTTCTCTTTTTCCCAAGGCTTCAATATTTCACTTTAGCCTTTCTACTTCTCCACTTAGCTCTTCTACTTTTTCTGCTTGTTTTGTTATCAGATAGATGAGGGTATTACTTTGTTTGATGATGGCAGTACTTAATGATGTGGAACCTGCTTTGTACTCTGATGGTTTGATGAAACCAAGAGATTGCGATTCAATTTCTTCAGTTGCTGCTACAGCTTCTTGATATTCAAGGCTAGATCTTCGGTTGGCTAGGATCATCCGATGATTAGAGCCTTTACTTCATGCAAGAGGTGCTCTACCTTTTGGATTTTTTGGTTGAGATTTTCTGAGAGTTCTAGGGCCTGTTTTTCAATGATCTTTGGTTGATGTGAGATTTCTTTTACCAGTTCCAAAACTTGTTTCTTTGTAAGAGGTTTGGATTCGTGAATTTCTGATGAAACTTTGATGAGGCTTTTTCTGGTTTCATTCTGGGTTTTTCTGATATTTTCCTCACAATTTTCAACTCTTTATTCTAATTTATCAAGGTGTTGTTTGATTTGATGGAAATTTTTGATTGAAACTTTTGCAAATAAAAGTAGTTTATTGTAAATACAAGATATATCGTTATGAATATCTGAAAGCTTTGGTTTTTGTTCTTCTGAAAGATTTGTAAGTTCAAGGTTAACAGTTCGTGAATGATCGTACCAATCTTTTATTTCTTGCTCAAATCGATCCGTCATAAAAAAAACTTTTTTTTTATTAAGTAGGATAATTTATTTTCTTTAAATTAAATACCAAGCCCTTAAGACCAATCACAAACTCAGCTTTCCTGAAAACTTCCTTCTCTTGGGTTTAAAATCAGTACTTGACCTTTTGTAAGGGGATACATAAGGGGAATATTTTTTTTACTGAAAATAAAATTTATTACTTAATACAAAAGAATATTTTGATATAAGGAATCTTTTTGTTTAAGAAAGCAAGAGTTTTTTTATCAAACACTTTACTATTAACCCTGAATTTAGATTTTTAGCCTTTCATTAAACTTTGTAATCTGGCTCTGATACCAGGATAGGATTGGAACCAGATTAATTAACCAGGATTTTAATTATTCTTATCAGTACAAAGTTATAAACTGACATAAGAAAAGATTGTACAAAATAAAGATTATACAAACACACCTTTGTAATATACAGCTGAAAGCTTGAAAGTTTTACACACTAGGAGGTTTTTGATTTGAGAGTGAAGTGTATGAGCTTCGATGCCTCTCAAACAAAATGAACCTGATATATATAGGCAAAGAAAATCGCATCAAACTATACAAAGATGCGAATATACTCTGCGATTATTGAATGGCCTACCACACCTAAAGGCCAATTATTTAGAGAAAAGATACGGCTGAGGATAACTGCGGACCCACCACTAAAGTCGTGATATATTAGACGGTAGTGCGTAATAATTTATACGTGGGCCCCTTTTAGCTTTTTCTTTTGTCCATTCCTGTTTCCATTCCATGAAATCATTGTATTACTGTGGTTGTCGTCTTTCATTTTTGTCATTCCATGCGTCATCTTCTAGAATACTGTATTGGGCCGCGAAATTATTGTGGGCATCAGATTGGGATTCGGCCCAGTTCATTGCACAGGGTTTCAAGTTCAACAAGTAGTTTCCGGGCCTTTTGGTTTTGCTTTCTGACTTCGGGCCAATGGTCACCCCAATGGTTGTCTCTGGTGGATTTTGCATAACAAACTTTGGCTTTAAAGTCCAGAACTGCTTGGAGGTTTCGTATGGCTGAAACTGCTCATTTGGCTGCTTCTCGTTCAAGTTGTTGAGCAATCTCTGAGTAGATACTTGATTCATTGATTTAGATTGGAGTTGTATTTGCTTTGATTTGGTAAAGCCTGTAGAGGGCTCCTGGTTCTGTAAAAGAGAATGTTCCTTGAAATATTCTAGGCAGTGGTTGGAAATCTGGATTATTTGATCTGATACATTCTTCTCTTTCTTTGACTTGACACCTTCTTCCCACAACTCTTCTATCATCATTAGACTCTTCTGAAGTATTTCCTGTGTTTGCTCTATACATTCTACAAAACAAGCATTAACAAGCCTTGATAATGAATCTGCAAGGATGTTTTGTTTACCCTCAATATGCTCAATGTTAATCTGGACTCCTGTTCCTGTTAGTTATAATGTCTGCAAACTTTAGCCATCTGACCCTTGATGCTTTGTTACTATTGGTTTTGTTGTAAAAACTTATTATGGCTTGACAATCGGTTCTAAGGGTGGTTTCCTTTTGTCCAGGTAGTAAATTTTTAGCTTCTCTAACGAGTTTATGCTAGCAATGATTTCTGCATCTATTGTGGATTGTACCACTTTGAATTTCCCACTAGCATAAGCACAGACCTTTTCACTTATCTTTGGATCATTCTTTCTTTTCTTCCATTTACAAACTCCACCCCATCCTTCCATATATCCGTCTGTTTCGATGATGATGTATGCATATTCTGGAGGTATCTCTAGGTCTGGTAAAGACCTTACCTTCCTTTTGATTTCACTGACTATTTTGTAGTCTGATGGTTTCATTCTTTTATCCCCATGTGGATTTGTTTTTTCATACAATGGTCCTAGAAGTAAACTTAGCTTTGGAATATAATTCCTAGCATAGTTTAGGATTCCCAGAAATGATCTAAGACCTGCCTTCGTTTTTAGTTTTTCTTCATAGAAGTCACATATTTTTTTTATTATATGTGATTGAAGCCTTATTCGGCTGTTTCCAATTGTTGCTCCCAGAAATTCTACTTCTGGCTCTGCGATCTTCATTTTTGTGAGAGAGAGTACTAACCCCTTTTCTTTGCAGATCTTGAGCATAATCTTCATATGTCTTTCATGGTCGGCTTCATTTTTTGAGAATACCAGGATGCCATCAATGTAGACAGCTATGAATTCTTCAGTTCCTTTAAAGCACTTATCCATTTTTCGTTGGAATATTGCTGGTGCATTTTTTAACCCGAATGGCATGACAAGCCACTCGTATAGTCCTCCTGGTACAAGAAAAGTTGTCCATTCTATTGATTCATTGTCCATAGCGACTTGATGGAAACCTGACTTCAAATCAAATTTTGAGAAGATCTTTGCATTCCCGATCCTTTTTAAAAGGGTATTGATTCCTGGCCGAGAATATTAGTCAGTGTTGTAAAAATCGTTAGGCGCTAGTCGGGCGGTGGGGTAGGGCCTAGGTCTAGGCGGGATTAATCGGGGTTTAGGCGGGATTAATCGGATTGGAATTTTTATATGTAATTTTCATATTTATATATATATATACACATATTTTTATATGTAATTTTCAAAATTATATATATACACACACACATTTTTTAAAGAAGCTGGAAATTACAAGAACTAAACGGAAAATCGTCGGAAATTTGCCTGAAAGTCGCCGGAACCTGCCGGAATATCGCCGGAACTCTATCGGAAACTTGCCGGAAAAACGGGAAGTGGCCGATTTTTTTCCGACTAGGTCCGATTAGGCCCGCCTAGGCCCGATTTTGACCCGATTTTTCCGATTAGCGATTTTTAGTCCGATTTGGCCAAAATTCCTATGTAAAAGGCCGATTACCGATTAATCGGCGATTAATCGCCGACTAATCTGGATTTTTGCAACACTGATATTGGTCTTTGTATGTGTTGTCGTTCAACGTTTTGTAGTTGAAGACCATTCTCTCCTTCCCTTTTATTTCTTTTCCTGTCTCAGAATTAATTGATGTTCCTAAATTTACTATCATTGCCATTGTTTGGTGCCTACTTTTGCTAGGCCTTATCACTTTGATGCTGAGAAGAGTATCAACATGCCTTTTAAAAGTTGCTTCTAAGGCTGGAGTCACGTGCTTTAATGGTTTATCTTGGATTGTGATATCAGGGTTTATGATATCCAATTTACACATTTCTTCATTTTTTTTCCAATGAACCAGGGGTTCTTCCCCAATGTAACCTTGTTCTTTAAGATCTTTTAGGATAGGTTTGAACCTTCCCTTGAGCCTTTCAGAGTCTTCCTTTGAAAAGAAACCGTCTCTTGCAGTTCATAATAGAGATCTTCATTAATCTCTAGTTCTTCGATTGTCACTTCTGCAATTTCTGTTGTAGGATTAGTTTTAATCCTCGTAACCTTTTTATAAAAGGTAACTTCATCCCCTTCGATCCTTATTCCTCCGTTCATGGATCTTGTGAAATTAGTCCCAATCAACATATTTATTCCGTCCCCCGTTCTCATTTCTAGCGCATAGACGAGAGGGATTCTGAATTTGTTACCTTCGATCCTAAAATTGCCTGCTTTGACCTTTTGATTTGAAGGCTGTCTTGAATTTAGTCTGTTGAAATAGACGGTTCTGTCCATTTTCTCAAGGGCGCTTGTCGGAACAGAATCTTTGTTTATGCAGCAGGATGTGGCTCCTGTATCAATAATGACTTTTACTTTGAATAATTTGATATTTGGAATATCAAATTCTACAGTCACATTATAGAGCTGATTATTGATAACTTTACGTATCCTTGTCTGTTCACCATTTTCATAGCAGTAAAAGGAAAGAGGTCAGAACCAATCCTAACAGATACTATGGAAAAAGAGCAAATTAGATGAGTCATTATAAGACAAACAAGATTCAGAGATTCAACTAATTAAGCATTTGTTTTAACCAAAAGATTGGTGGGCTTAATGTAATCCATATCCAAAATGTATTTCTTGTGTATTTTTTTTTTAATTTGCTCTGTACATAAGATCTGTAACTTATCAAAAGATCCATATCCAAAATTAGTTATTTTATGAAGCAATTTATACTTTTTTTTTGTCTACATGCTACAGCTCTAAAAGGAGAGAGACAGACCTGAACATGCAGTAAAGAAACAAAAACGAGGAAGTGTAGCTGATTCTACAAAAGTTGAAACCAATGTATCTTCACCAGGAGCTGAATTGATAGATAATGGAAACAAATCTTTGGAATCTTTTGGGCCTCAAAGATCCAAATCAACAGCTGCAGTTGCACTATAGGAGCCGGCAGTGCTGAAACCATCACTACATTCATTCTCGTTTGTTCTTCAGGGGATAGGGCTTAATACAGTTCCAGAGTCTTCGTCACCGGATGTGTTCTCAACAACACTAACTCACCGAGCTTGCTTCTTGTATAACGCCATTGTTCCTTCCTCCGATTTCGTATTGGAGTTATCGTCGTTAACCGGCACCCGTGAGTCCATTTGTCGAAGCGAATTCTGACGGAGAGGGTTACATGAATCTGGAATGTGTGGATTTGATTTTAGGGTTCATTTCTATTGCTAGATAGCGAACCCCTTTTTTAGATTTCGATTTCTTAAAAGTGAATTTAGATTTAAATTTTTGTTTGAAATTAGATCTGACACAAAAAGATGTCATAAAGATACAAAATGACCAAATTAACCTTAAGGGTAAAGAAAGAAACAAGCCATGTGACACCTTAAGAACCACATATAATAGTTTAGTGGGTTTCTTCATTACTTTGAGGGTAAAGAAAGAGACAAGCCATGTGGCACCTCCCGTCATATGGAAGAGTCTCGTTCAACTCCGGCCAATATGTTGTCTTAACTGGGCCCACTTGGCGTCAGAGTTGGAGAGCTTTTAAGAAAAAACCTCACCCAATACGGCCCCTTTCGGGCTTGAGGGAGAGCCGAGGCTCGAACCCTGGATCGACGTGGGTAAAACCCTGGTGCATCAGCCTAAGAACTAAGCCTCATTTGCGATGCAGCGAAAATTAATGATGGTGACAGGGATCCAACCCGGGTCCCTTGGGACTTCAGGTTTCTTCATTTAACAAGTGTTTATTTTCTACCCTTTCCACATATATATATATATATATATATATATATATATATATATATATATATATATATATATATATATATATAGGGGTATGTTCTTTTGAGAACCAACAATATTTTAAGAACCGTGAGAACCGCACAAAACGTGTACATATCGCTTTAGTGAAAAAAGTAAAATTCAACAACAATGTTTTATTTATCTCTTCCCACTCTTAGTTTGAGTTTATCTCATCTCTCCTAAATTTTTTTAAGAAAAGTATAAAAATATGCATATATGCATTCATTTGTGCATATAGTGTGAGTGCATATGTACATTTGAGAACCAACAATATGTTAAGAACCGTGAGAACCGAATTAACTCTTGCTCTATTTATACTATAAATTAACTAGAATTCATGTACATTTCAATATGTTTAAGGTTTGGTTTTAAAAGAACTCGAATTTATAGTCGTTTTTTTAAATGCATATATGCACTCACACTATATGCACAAATGAATGCATATATGCATATTTTTATACTTTTCTTAAAAAAATTTAGGAGAGATGAGATAAACTCAAACTAAGAGTGGGAAGAGATAAATAAAACATTGTTGTTGAATTTTACTTTTTTCACTAAAGCGATATGTACACGTTTTGTGCGGTTCTTTCGGTTCTCAACATATGGTTGGTTCTCAAAAGAACATGCCCCTATATATATATATATGTATAAGGGGACTCTTATTTCTTGTAAAATCATTCGGAGAACAACTCCACTACTCCTCTCTTGTATACATCTCTCTATAATATTTGAAGTTTTTAGTTTGAAGCTTGGTGTTCAGAAAACGAAAATCTGGTAAAAGTTCTATTTATTTTAATTTTTATTTTATAATTATCTCCTTCAGATGCTAAGTCTTTTAAGTGTTGATATACCATCATAACTTGAACAAGTATGATAAAAAAAATATAAAATTGAAAATATTTTCTAAAAAGAATATATATATATATATAAAGGGGAGGGATCAAGAGAAAACCACAAAGTTAGGCGAAAACCGAGAAAATCACTAAAATAATATGTAATACTACGGGTTACGTATACGTAACCGTCATTTTTTTGTTTTTTGTTTACGTATATGTAAAAGTATGGGTTACGTATACGTAAGCTAATATTTAAATTATTTTTTAGTAAAAATGTGTAATATTACATTGATACTCTTATAAAATAATAAAAAGAAACTAAAATAAAATTTAATATTATTATATTATTGATTAAAATTAATTTTTTATTAATTTTTTTGATTTTCACCTAAATATTTGGTATATATATATATATAGGGAGAGGTTATATCAAAACCCACTCTTTATGTCAAAACCCTAAAACTACTCTTTGATCAACTTTTATAGAATAGATCCAATGATTCATAAATTATTAGAATTTTTTTATTTATTATTTTTAATAAATAGATGATTGGAAGGGTATTTTCGTTCATTACTCCATTCCTTTTATCTATGTTGTCAGATTCTCTCTCTTACCTACGATCACACACAAATCCCCAATTTTCCTTTTCACACTTTCCATTGGCCTAATCCATCCCTGCAAATCTATCAAACAAAACCCGTCTCTTCCATAAACAAGAAACCGATCTCCATGTCTTGCAAATTTAAAAAGCCCCTCCCCCACACCCCACCCCACCCCACACCACCCCCATTTACCCCATATCTTGCAAATCCAAGGGTTTTCAAGCCTTAGGGTTTGGTAATGAAGACCGACGCGAGTGCAAATCCACCAACCCTGATGTTGTGTTGCAGATCCGTAGACCGGCGAAGACCATATCTTGCTGTTCCGAAGACCTAAGACCGACGAAGACTATATCTTGCAGATCCAAGGGTTGCCAAACCCTAGGGTGTGGTGATGGGAGCGAGTTACTATGCTGTGATAACTGCCCGTCGACCTTTCATCAAGCATGTTTGTGTGTGCAGGTTTGACTTTCTTTCCTTGCAGTTGACTTTTATAATTTTTGTTAAACATCTTGTTCAAAATTTTAAAATATAAAATTAGTCATACAAGTAATTTAAAAATTAACTAAAATGGAAATGGATCTAACTCATGCATAAAAGTTTAAACCACCAAAACTTTTTTTGTTTTTAAAAAATAGATTATTACTGTAATAATATAGTTTTTTTAACCATACATATATTACATATATAATTCAATAAAGTATAAAACAAAAAAGTGCTCATTTTCCCCATTGTCATTTTTCATATGATTTCGGTTCTCCAGGAGATACCTGAAGGCGATTGGTACTGCTCAAATTGATCTTGATGGAGTTGCGGGAATGCGGTCAAGAATAACAAGGAGGCGGTTCTGAAATTTTTCTGCGCTTTTAACCACCTAATCTCGTTTTATTTCTTCTTGATGATTTGACTTTTGAATTATATTTTTTATTGCAATTTTTCTGATATTTTTTCGTTGATTTTTTAAAACTGTATGCCATTTATTTATATAATGAGGTATTTTGTCACTTGATGCATTATTTGTGGTGATAAGTTTTGGATTATGAAAGTTAAAAGTTCTAAATTCCTGGATGCATTATTTGTTGCATTTGTCAATGGAAAGTGTTTCGGAAACTGTTGCCTCATGATCGGAATTCAAAATTTTGCAATGTAAAGATCTTGTGGCATTTTGCTATTATCGTCATGTACGTTTTTCTCACCTATATGTGTCTTCTCATTTGATCCTTAGGTTTTTTAATTATCGTCATATACGTTTTGGTTTTTAATAGTATTACACACCAATGTAAATAGATTATTACACTAATGTAATCATTTGTTATTGTTATTTTACTAATGTAACTAGATTATTATACCAATGTAAATAGATTATTACACTAATGTAATCATTTTGTTACCCTGATGTAATTATGAAGACCTAAGTTTTTTCAATTAGCGCGGATGTTTTGTTGGTGTTTTGATAATTGAAGAAGCTAGATTTAAACAAGGTGTAATGTTTATTAAATTCATGGAACACCTGTAATGTAATGTTTTCTTACATTAATATAATCCAATGTTTTTGAAACGGTATTAATATAGTTCAATATTTGTTGAAACTTGCTCTTACATTAATGTAATAGCTGACGTTCGGGATATTTTTTTTTTTTTAATTTCAAGATTATAACCGAATTAGAGAGAAAAAAGCGGTGATTTTAATGGTGTAGTTTTTATAAAAAAATAACATAGTATAAAAAAGTTATAAAAGTTTTAAAAACATGGAAGAATCTTAAAAAAAAGTAGAGGGAATGTAGGTGACACATGTCACATTATTGTAACATCTTATTTTTTTGAGATAAGCTAAATGACTATTTTGACCTTTTCAATTAAAAAACACTACTTACACATGACAAGATGTTAACCATTTAAATTTTGATCAAGAGCTATAGTAGAGTTATTGGGTTTTTACATGAAATATGGATTTTGATTTGAACCATGCCATATATATATATATATATATATATATATATATATAGGGACATGTTCAATTAAGAACCATCATTTTGGCGAGAACCAAAAGAACTATGTATTTCTATACAAATATAAGGATGCATATATGCATTTGTGCATATATAAAGTAAGGATACATGTATGCATTTGTGTAAGAATGTATGGTTCTTTTGGTTCTCACCAAAATGATGGTTCTCAATTGAACATGTCCCTATATATATATATTATGTCGTAACGTAACTAGCCAATTCAATTGTATTATTTAACCAAAGAAAAAAGAATTACCTAATTTGTAGAAATTCCTACACTAATGAAGATTGTAAATTGAACATTTTCATTACAAAAACGCAAAAGCATCGTGTATCAGGTCAATGTTTGAGTCCTAATATATTACAAATACGCCAATCGTTAGAAGAATGATAAAAAAAACAGGTTTTTTGCTTTATGTATCACCATATGTGCCTATGAAATCTTCTTCCTTGTTGCTAGCATCCTAACCGATATCAATACCAACTTTGATGACATCGTGACAAGGTAAACAGGTTCGATATCCTCATTCACTTCTACATAAGTTGAATTGTTTACTATTTTATTGATTTGAAAGAATTGTTCTTCATGTAATTTATCATCATCAATGACTTCATTAAGTCACTGTGCTAGCTCGTGTGTTAATACATTGTTTTACCTTATAACAAATCATATAGGTGTTAATGGTATATGTTAAATGATAAGTCAACTAATTGGGCCTTAATAGACATTGCCATATTTGATGCATTGTTTTAGTCTATAACAAGCTATGTTATGTTGTAACAAGTCATTTAGTTCATAATGACATAATGTAGATGATAAGTTAACCAATTGCGCCTTAATATGCCTTGTCATGTGTTAATATGATGCTTTGCCCTATTACAAGCCGTGCTATGTCATAATGAGTCATTTCGGTGTTAATGATAAGTGTTAGATGATAAGTCAAGCAATTGCACATTAATGGGTCTTGTCATGTGTTAATGCGTTGTTTAGCATATATCAAGCCATGTTATGCCATAAGAAGTAATTTACGTGTTAATGATATATGTTAGATGATAAGTCAACCAATTAAGCTTTATAATGTGTTAGTGTGTTGGTTTACCATATAAGAAACCATATTATATCATAACAAGTCATGTGGATGTCACTAACATACGTTAGATGATAAATCAATAAAATGGGCGTTACATTTCCAAATAAAATACAAATTTTGTTATACTATACCATATTTCACTATAAGGAAATGACCCGGTGCCGACGTTGCCTATACCGACGACACTTGTCGTCGGCATGTCGTCGGTATAGGTCAAAACAAAATTTTTTGAATGGGAGTCGTCGCTATAGGGTTGAGGCTGATTGAAGGAAAAACTGGCGCCCAATGAATTTTTGGGGAAAACCTATAGTGACGACATGTCATCGCTATAGGTTAATTTTGATTTTCTTTTTGTTTTTTTTTATTTAATAAATTTCCGTCGGTCAAATTTTTTTTTAAATTAAAAAAAATTCTGGAAAACCCTATGACGACGACATGTCGTCGGGATAGTGTTTTTAGCTTTATTGATTGGTCAACATTCTACGAACCCTATACTGACGACATGTCGTCGGCATAGGGTACCTGTGCCGACGACATGTGGACCTAAGCCGACGACATTTGGACGCCATAGGGTGCAGCGCGAACAAATAGGGAAAACAGATGGCAGACCTTCATTTCTACCCAAAATCCTCCAAAACTCCCCCAAATTGTTCTCTCCGGCGATTTCACGGTTTTTGGGCTTTTTAGGAGCAACTTTCACAAAAACTCTCGGGATTTAAGGTGGGGTAACATCCGGGTTTCATATTTTAGCTACTTTTTCAAGATTTTAAAGTTTTGTTTATTTATTTTGGTTAGGTTTTTGAGAAATTTCACCTTTTTTGGATTTCTAGCTTTGTGAAGGTAAATACTCGTTTTGATTACTAATTTGTGATGAAATTTGGTTTAGATCTAAGATTTTTATGATTTTGTATGTATGTGTTATGTATGTGTATGCATGTATGTTTGTGTGTATGAGTATGTATATTTTTATGTATGTTGGAATTATTAAATTATGATTAGTTTAGGTCATTTGGTTTAGATGTATGATTATTTTATATAATTTAGTTTATATAAATTAGTGTTTGTATGTATGTGTATGTATGTGTGTAATTTGTGTTTATGATGATTAGTTTGAATGTTTAGTTTGTATGTATGTGTGTAATTTGTGTTTATGATGATTAGTTTGGATGATTAGTTTGTATGTATGTGTGTAATTTGTGTTTATGATGATTATTTAATATGAACGTATATATGTGTATGTATGTTTGTATGTATATGTTTGTAATTATGTAATTTGACATTTATTTATGTATGTATATGTTTGTAATTATGTAATTGGGCTTCTATTTATGTATGTATGTAATTGTGATGTGTAGGTATATAAGAGAGTATTTATTGGGAGCAACTTTCACAAAAACTCTCAGGATTTAAGGTGAGGTAACATCCGGGTTTCATATTTTAGCTATTTTTTCAAGATTTTAAAGTTTTGTTTGTTTATTTTGGTTAGGTTTTGGAGAAATTTCACCATTTTTTGGATTTCTAGCTTTGTGAAGGTAAATACTCGTTTTGATTACTAATTTGTGATGAAATTTGGTTTAGATCTAAGACTTTTATGATTTTCTATGTATGTGTTATGTATGTGTATGCATGTATGTTTGTATGTATGTTTGTATGTATGAGTATGTATATTTGTATGTATGATGGAATTATTAAGTTATGATTAGTTTAGGTCATTTAGTTTAGATGTGTGATTATTTTATATAATTTAGTTTATGTAAATTAGTGTTTGTATATATGTGTATGTATGTGTGTAATTTATGTTTATGATGATTAGTTTGTATGTATGTGTATGTATGTTTGTATGTATATGTTTGTAATTATGTAATTGGACATTTATTTATGTATGTATGTATATGTTTGTAATTATGTAATTGGGCTTTTATTTATGTATGTATGTAATTGTGATGTGTAGGTATATAAGAGGGTATTTATTGGGAGCAACTTTCACAAAAACTCTCAGGATTTAAGGTGAGGTAACATCCGGGTTTCATATTTTAGCTACTTTTTTAAGATTTTGAAGTTTTGTTTGTTTATTTTGGTTAGGTTTTGGAGAAATTTCACTATTTTTTAGATTTCTAGCTTTATGAAGGTAAATAATCGTTTTGATTACTAATTTGTGATAAAATTTGGTTTAGATCTAAGATTTTTATGATTTTGTATGTATGTGTTATGTATGTGTATGTATGTATGTTTGTATGTGTTATGTATGTGTATGTATGTATGTATGTTTGTATGTATGAGTATATGTATGATGGAATTATTAAATTATGATTAATTTAGGTCATTTGGTTTAGATGTGTAATTTGTGTTTATGATGATTAGTTTGGAAGAACGTCGTACGCATAATCAACAAATGCTTGAAATGCAACGACAAATGGATGAAATACGTCGAATGTGGGAACGCCAAACTAGCAGCGATAATAATTAGCTTGGAGTTGTTGAGCATTTGCCTTTGTTGTTGGTGTTTGTCTTCAATAATTTGCATATTTCTGTGTCGAATAAGTTTATGTTTTGAATGTTTGATTTGTCGGACAAGTTTGTGTGTCGAACAATTTGGATATTTGGTTTATGTTTCGGATATTAGTTTTTATCAGATTTGAATGTTTGAATGATTTATATTTAATGATTTGCAGGTTTTTGTTTTTAGAAATTTAATATTTCTAGATAAAATATTAAAAATTAAAAAATATAAAAAAACAGAAAAGACCTATACCGACGACATGTCGTCGCTATAGGCCTTTTTCAAAAATTATAAAAAAAATAAAAAACCTTATACCGACGACATATTGTCGCTATAGGCCTTTTTCAAAAATTATAAAAAAAACCTATACCGACGACATGTCGTCGGAATAGGGTCAACCTATACCGACGACATGTCGTCGGTATAGAATTTCTTTTTGAATTATTTAATTAGATCCTATAGCGACGACAAGTCGTCGGTATTGGCTGACCTATCCCGACGACAATCTTGGTTATTGGGACGAGGCAATACCGACGACATCTATACCGACGACATGTCGTCGGTATAGGCTATTTTAAAAAGTTATGAAAGTTTTAAAAACATGGAGGAATCTTAAAAAAAAAGTAGGGGGAATGTATGTGACACATGTCACATTATTGTAAAATCTGATTTTTTTGAGATAAGCTAAATGACTCTTTTGCCCTTTTCAACTAAAAAACACTATTTACACATGACAAGATCTTAACCATTTAAATTTTGATCAAGAGCTATGATAAAGATATTGAGTTTTTACATGAAATGTGGGTTTTGATTTGAACCATGCCATATATATATATATATATATATATATAAAACAAATTGTATGCCGTAACTAGCCAATTCAATTGTATTATTTAACCAAAGATAAAAGAATTACCTAATTTGTAGAAATTCCTACACTAATGACGATTATAAATTGAACATTTTCATTACAAAAATGCAAAAGCATCATGTATCAGGTTAATGTTTGAGTCCTAATATATTACAAATACGCCAATCGTTAGAAGAATGATTAAAAAACAGGTTTTTTACTTTATGTATCACCATATGTGCCTATGAAATCTTCTTCCTTGTTGCTAGCATCCTAACCGATATCAATACCGACTTTGATGACATCGTGACAAGGTAAACAGGTTCGATATCCTCATTCACTTCTACATAAGTTGAATTGCTTACTATTTTATTGATTTGAAAGAATTGTTCTTCATGTAATTTATCATCATCAATGACTTCATTAAGTCACTGTGCTAGCTCGTGTGTTAATACATTGTTTTACCGTATAACAAATCATATAGGTGTTAATGGTATATGTTAAATGACAAGTCAACAAGTTGGGCCTTAATAGACATCGCCATATTTGATGCATTGTTTTAGTCTATAACAAGCTATGTTATGTTGTAACAAGTCATTTAGTTCATAATGACATAATGTAGATGAGAAGTTAACCAATTGCCCCTTAATATGTCTTGTCATGTGTTAATATGATGCTTTACCCTATTACAAGCCGTGCTATGTCATAATGAGTCATTTCAGTGTTAATGATAAGTGTTAGATGATAAGTCAAGCAATTGCACATTAATGGGTCTTGTCATGTATTAATGCGTTGTTTAGCATATATCAAGCCATGTTATGCCATAAGAAGTAATTTACGTGTTAATGATATATGTTAGATGATAAGTCAACCAATTAAGCCTTATAATGTGTTAGTGTGTTGGTTTACCATATAAGAAACCATATTATATCATAACAAGTCATGTGGATGTCACTAACATACGTTAGATGATAAATCAATAAAATGGGCGTTACATTTGCAAATAAAATACAAATTTTGTTATACTACACCATATTTCTTGATCTTATATATTATGATATAAATTTTAGTTAACTGAAATATAGAAATGTTTGCACTTTAGAGAATCAACATGCCTCGCATCCTAGAGTTGGGGAATCCTGTTGACATATCACGTTGATTTCTAGCTTTGTTGATATACGAACTCCTTAACAAAGTAATTCATCCAAAGCTAATTAAAACGTATGCTAATAGACATGATTTAAATAATGAAACAACCAATTCCAACAATACTTTAATGTAACATCTCGAGTTTCGAAAGCATAAGATGGTTCGCGGGAATTACATAAAATATTTGTACATTATTTAGTACATCATCACGGATAAATTCTTTGTTGAAGTCACAACACATGTTTCATATTGGCATCCATCATCCAATTAGTATAATTTGTATGAACTC
Source organism: Smallanthus sonchifolius (assembly GCA_023525975.1). NCBI lineage: Eukaryota > Viridiplantae > Streptophyta > Magnoliopsida > Asterales > Asteraceae > Smallanthus > Smallanthus sonchifolius. Next base: position 72,992,414 of record CM042034.1, read on the forward strand.
AATTGTTTACCATTATTGCAATATTATTTGAAATGATATTTTTGGTTTCTTGTACAACACATAAGTTTTTATTTTATACTAGGTTATATACCCATGTATTACATGAGTTTGTTTAATAAAAAAATAAAAGTATAATAATTTGTAAAAAAAATTAAAATAATGTGTAAAATAAAATTCTTTGTTTCCTTAATTAAGTAATAATTAGAATTTATTTTTTATATTATTTTTCTGAAAAACAAAAACATCAAGATAACTAAATTTCAAAATTCAAACTTATTTAAAATAGAAAAAAATAGAAGATTTTAATGAAAAAAATATGATGATAACAATTGACATTATTTGAAATCATTGATTATAATAAGGATATTTGTCTGAACATACCACTAACTATTTATGAGGTGAGCAACAACACCCTCGTTACTTGGCAATTATACATAGTTTCCTCTTTAGATTTTTGTATCTAAAAACTCGTTCACAAGTTATTCATACAATAGGATACAAAATTTAATCAACCGTTATAGCGCACTTTGTTTCGTAGGTTTGACAACAAACTCACGAATTACATTTAGACCATAAGTTCGTTTGAACATTCTTCGATTGGGACATAGTGTTTTAGCAACCATCGATGGTTCTGTTTGAGACAAAAAAATCACAATGGCTGATTAAGCATATGGGCCTTCACACAACAATATAATTGCTTCTACCACCTAAGCAATTATGATCCTTGATGATATTATATTTTTATAAGTATGAACTAGAAATTTTGAGCGTTTCGCAGCGAGAGACGGACCTTAAATGGTTAAGGCGGTGTCATTAACGTGACTAAGTAAAAAAAAGATTCATGGTTAAATAAATAAAACAAATGTATGAAGTTACGGCGACCCCGTTGTGGAGATTGAAATATATAAAAGACAATTATTTAACGGCATTGATGTTTTCAATCAGTGTCGGTCTCATTTTTCACGGTACCCGCGCGACGGATCTATTATGAAGATTGAAACATCTATAGAAAACATTATTACGTCACAAATGTTATGTTATAAGAAATTTAAAAAAGCAATTTAATAGAAAAAAGTCAATGAAAAAAAAGTTCCATGGGACAGGAGTCGAAACAGTGACCACAAAATTAAAAGCCATAGGCTGTAGCAGCTCCTTTAATACAATCTTTGAAATTATTATGAGAATAAAACTATTTAACCACTTACGTTTTCCAGGTAAAAGAAAGAAAAATAAAAGAAATTTGACCGGACAAATAGCCTCAACGTGTCATGCCAAGGGATAAAAAAAGTATAAAAAAATAAAAAAAAAAAAAAAGTTTTTAGTGGTCGCCGACCATCTAAAATAAGGTATGAGTAATGTGTGGTTGTGTATTGAACAAATAAGCTTATGCTAATTAAACCTTAAGTGTGTGTAATTGTGGCGTTGTGTTGATAATTGTTAATTACAATAATTAACGTTATATAGGATAACCATATTTACATAATGTATCCCTATAATATGGCTAATTACAATGTGATCTAATATTCACTCGCAAGCTAATGACGGAGAGCAACCGATAGCTTGGAGCGTAAAAACCTAAATCTTTGAGTCAGTAACCATTGATCAATCATATCTAGACTGTTGTGAACCTTCCATACATAGGAAACCATTGATCGATCATATCCAGACAAATCTAACACATCAATTAGACCATTTTAGCGGCTAATTTCAAATTCAAAACAGGTTTGACTCCTCAGAGTCAAACTGAGCCCAAATTGCTACCTAAAACATGAAATTGAAACGCGTTCAATCCGACAAATCACGCGAAACCAGTCCTATCATGAATACAGACCATTTACATGACTCAATTCATTCGCATTCGTTCAAATTTACGCGTATTTCACTCGACAACTGTCATACTCAAACTCCTAATCGAATCGTGCTTTTAAGGTGGAATTTAATGAATTAATTTACCACACACCTCCGCTTAACCATTTACAAACTCTCTCCATCCGCAATTTATTCTCATTTCACCTTTGCAACTCAATCGAACATCAAGATCCTCGTTTCTGTTTCGCTAGTCGCCAACCCTTTGTACTTGACCATTACAGGTATGGTTTATACCATTCGATTCGTTTTTGATCATACAACGAAAGCCCCTTATCAATTTCAGAAAATAATTTCTAGTCGAACTCGATTTCTGTTGATTTCTTAAACCTGTTCTTCGTTTTCGAATAAGGTGATTTCTTACTAGCGGACCACTCGGCCCAACTGGTTAAGACATTGCACCATTGGACCGAGTGGCGTGGGTTCGAAACCCACATACAAGCGGCCTTTTTGCGCAACCTCTAAACCCAGATCTGGCTCCACTGGATCTCTATGTTAATATAATACGGACCCCTTCCATGTCACAAGTAGTGTCCCTAGTCTAGTGGTAACTCGCAATCGCTACACAGTAGCCACCCGGTTTCGAGTCGGGTGGCCTATGTTTATTTTTTTGAACAATTTCTAATGTTTTAAAAATTCTATAAAAAATTTGTTATAAACCTAATATTATTTAAAATGGTTTAATACAATAATCCATAATTTTTAACATAAAACCATTATTTTTACAAATTTAATTGTTAGAATTTCATTTTAATAATTTAAAATTTTATCTTGATTCCAATTATTTTACCTAATTATTATGACAAAATTTTATAAAAATACATTTCCATGAAACAAAGTTTATAAATCAGTTATATATTTTTTTGTTAAACTATATATACATATATTAGGGTTTAAAGCCATATAAAACTTTTCCTAATATGTATTAATAAATACGTTTATATTTCGTATTTTTTTTACATACTACTTTAATATTAATAAATAAAGTTATTCATTAGTTATCTTTTTACATTTACAAATTTATTTAGGATGTTAATATGTACTATATATATATATATATAACCTATATTTCGACACATTATTATCAACAAATAAATAAAATAGATTTAGTTATTATAATAAATATAATATCACATTTATTTTAAAGACACATTATTTTAAATAAATAAATAAAAGAAATTTATTTATTTAAAACATAAACCCTAAAACAATTATTATTTTCCAAAACATACTTTGAATTTACATTTTCATACTAAACCTTTATCTAAATATATATAACATATAAATTCCCTTTTACATGAAATGACTAAACTCTTGTACAAATTCACACATATCAACACCTGATGAACATTAGATCATGACTTAGACTTTGTGCACAATATTAATACAAGCTCATACATTTCACTCTAGGTTAACTTATGATTTGAGAATCACTTGTGCTACAGAATTGCTCTTGTTGCCTGCACAATTGATACAAGTGAGTTTACATAGCATCTTTTTTCCATTTGTACACTTTTGGGGTGAAACATGATATTCAATAAACACTATTTGCAATTACACACGTACAATTCTACAATATGATCATATGTGTTTATTTGTGGTTTATGTTTGAATGCTATTTGTTAAGGCTAGACGTACATGGTACTAGTACAATCATTAACCTTTTCAAGCCAACGGTAACATTGATAGATCTATTGTGTCTTACAAATCCACCCAGGTAGGGTGATTGTTACCAACATTACATCAGGATAACCTTCGTGTTATGCCCTACATCAGGATAACATTCGTTGTTATGCCCTACATCAGGATAACATTTGTTGTTATACCCTACATTAGGATAACATGTGTTGTTATGCCCTTCATTCACAAGGTTTGATTTGTGCACATAGCTTAACTTAGATTCTCCATAAATGCTTTATAAACTATGTATCATATGAATTGTATAAAACATTTGACATCTATTTGTGGCGTCAAAACCTATGTATGCTCACCAACTATTTTTAGTTGACCTCGTTTTTATCATGTTTTAGGTACAAATGTTTGAGTTAAGATCAAGTTGCTTCACTTAAGACTTGAGGACGTAGTATTTAAATTAAATAACTCATTTATGTAATTTCCATTCTTGTATTGTTGGATTTGATGTTTGATCTATGAAATGAAATTTGCTGTTTAAATATTTCAACTTTAGTAAAACATTAGCTTATGAACAGTCTACATGTCCCGCCCCGATGTATTCCGCCGTCGGTTGGGGTGTGACATGAGCAAGTTTTGTACCTCAAATTAACTTGTTTCTTCACCAAAGATTCGTGTAATCACTGGAGATGAAGAATGGTTCGATCTTGGAGCAAAACCGACACCTTTCTCTCACTAACCTCTCTCTCTAGAACTTGTAAAATGGAAATGGTGTGAAATGAGGGTAAAGAGGGAGAAGTTGGGTTTTATGGAGCCTAACTCCCTTCCTTATCTAGTCCTAAGCCCAAGCCCGAGGCCCGCTCCCCTTTTTCTTGTTTGGTCTAATTCTCATGGACTATTCATGTTCTAAAAACTCGGGATGTTACAAGTCTACCCTCCTTACAATAGGTTTCGTCCTCGAAACATGTCATAAGTTATACTGATAGCAAATCTCAGAATGGATGGAATAAACAGTAGCTATGCAAGGAAGCTTGGTCATGAAAGCCATTGTGATTAATTATCACTAAGAGTTTAACTAGGGCAATCTCTACTTCTAAGGCATCTAAGCTAGTGGGGCTAACTAATCATGTATAGAAGCAATAACATGAACTTTCCATATCATAAAATAAAGGCTTGCAACGTATCTTAATGAGTCATCTGGTAGACCCTTGCTTTGGCCTTGTTGATGTAGGGTTCCTTCTCTGCACCGTTTCCCTTTTCGGATCCTCTAGCTTCCGATTCCTTGGGCTTTCTACAATCCCGACTTATGTGTCCCTTCTCCCCACAATTGTGGCATCTAGGTTTATCTGGACGGACGCGTGACTAGTATTTGAACTTGCCACACCTAAAGGATCCTACCTGACCAGCTCTACATTCGCCTCCGTGCCTCTTCCCACACTTGCCACATAGGCCCACAGCCTCTACTCTTGCTCTCCTCTCCCCAGGACCTTGTATGTCCTCACCAACACGCTTTTTCGTTTGTCTCTTAGGCACCTCGGGGATGAATTCGGTAGAAGCGATGTCATACATTCTCCTCTGTGCCTCTTCCCACATTGCCACATAGGCCCTCAGCCTATACTCTTGCTCTCCTCTCCCCAGGACCTTGTATGTCCTCATCAGCACGCTTTTTCGTTTATCTCGTAGGCACCTCGGGGATGAATTCAGTAGAAGCGATGTCATCATACACCACACCGCTCAGAACAACCAATGACTCAAAGGTACTCGGTGTGTTTGCTTTGACAAAAGTACGGATCTTCGGAGGCATCCCTGAACATAATAATGAATTCTCCTCTCTTCAGTTGTTACAAGATGGAGCACCAGACGTGCCAACTCATTGTATTTTGAAGTATACTGCTGGTGAGTCATAAGTCCGGCCTGTAGAGTCAAGAACTCCCTTTCCACTTTGTGGACCACATTCTTAGGACAAAACTTTTCAATTACAAGTGCTCTCAGATCGTTCCACCTCATTAACTCGACCGCTTGGTTACCTCTAGCTTGTTTCACCATTTCCCACCAATGTGCGGTTTCTCCTTTTAATGAATTTACAGCGAACATGACCGCTTGTCCCGGTCGACATTCACTAAGAGGAATGGTCGAATCCATACCATTAATCCAGTCTAAAGTATATGCTGCTTCTTTCTCCCTAGCAAGCAAAGGTGGATCACAACTTCAAAATGCTTTATAGTTGCAGCCGCGAGCACTTGGTGCAACGTTCTCTTCCGAAATTAGTCCTCCCATAGTTGGAAGCACCATGGGCTATTTAGTGGTTGGGATTATGTTGGGGTTCTCCTTGGATTTCCTCAAGGCTTCGTACAGTATGACTAGTAAGGTTACCTTCAGCATCCGGGTGAATTCACGGCCAAGAACTACCTGCACGGCCGGCTCGAACTCAAATGTCTGGTCATCTCCTTCCACATATTCAACATTGTGCTGAATGACTACTGTCTCAGTATGGGTAGTGTGAACACTCCCTTCAATCTCTTGGTTCGCATGTGGCCCTGCACGACCGGCTCGAACTCAAACGTCTGGTCATCTCCTTCCACATATTCAACATTGTGCTGAATGACTGCTGTCTCAGTATGGGTAGTGTGAACACTCCCTTCAATATTCAACATTATGTATATGAGACCTGCCAATCCTCGTCTCACATAATAGTTAAGGAAAAACAAGTTCATAACAAAAACGCCAAGGACATCGACCAACAATGAGAAAAATATACATGGTCTTACTTTTGAATGCCACCTCTGTCCTTCTCACCTCTATTGTGAGTACGTTACGGCTGGGTGGTCTTAAATTCATGGAACAATTTCATATATCTTTCTAAATTTATAAAATATTATACTTTTACAATGGTTTAATAACTTTATAGTAATAAGTTTAGTGTGTATATATGAATTCCCCCAATTTAACATGCATGGAGCTCAGAAATTTACTCTTCCACTTCACAAACAAGTTTTTAGTATATTTGTTTTTAGAAAAATGGTGGAGTTAGGATAAATGATTCTGTTAATCGGTGTTTTTTAAAACTATTTAGATTTACGGGAGTCCTCTTTACCCACAAGCGAAATTTAACTTTTCAAGTTTGAATCTGCTCCTCTCATGACCGACTCGCTTATATGGCGATTAGAGATTGGAGCTCTCCCGAAGTCTGTTTATATGAGAAGAAAACTCAAATTTGAAAAGTTAAACTTTCTTTAGGGAATGAGTGAACTGCTCACAACTAAAAGTAATTTAAAAAATCATCAAGCACACTAAATCATTAATCTTTTAAACTCACACTTTTCTATAAAATTCATTATGGTGTCACCAAGTGGCATCATCTTTCATCTCCAACTCAAATAACTTGTATATATACCTCCATCCCAACAATTTCTCTCACTTTTGCCCTCTTCCATTTCATTCATCATCGAAAATCGTAAACACAAACTCAAACAAACTACAACAATGTCATTAGTAGACTCCCCTTCATTCCCTCCAACCCTCACCAACAACTTAACACCTAACCCCTACCAACACTTCCCCTCCACCGATAACCACTTTAACAACCATAATAACGACCTCTCCCTCTACGTTCCCAACCGTATCAGCGGCGACACTTCACCCATTCTAATGTCCCCATGGAACCAAACTTCTCCCCACCACCACAAAACTGGACTCATCGGCTCCCTTCACCGCGACCAAGGCCACCTATACTCACTCGCCTGCCACGGCAACCTCCTCTACACCGGCTCCGACAGCAAAAACATCCGCGTGTGGAAAAACTTAAACGAGTTCACTGTCTTGAAGTCCAACAGCGGGTTAGTAAAGGCCATAATCATATCCGGTGACCACATATTCACCGGCCATCAAGACGGGAAGATTCGTGTTTGGAAGAATCATAAACGCGTGGGAACATTTCCTACAATTTTCGACATCCTTAAATCATCTATAAAACCACAAAATTACGTTGTAGTGAGACGTAAATTAGCAACACTTTGGTTTCAACACTGGGACGCGATTTCTTGCCTTAGTGTTAACGAAAAAGAAGGTCTTTTGTATTCTTGTTCATGGGACAGAACATTTAAGGTTTGGAACATGTTGAATTCGAAGTGTTTGGAGTCCGTTAAAGCGCATGATGACGCTGTGAACTCTATTGTTACTACAAACTCCGGTTTGGTGTTCACCGGGTCCGCGGACGGGTGTGTTAAGGTTTGGAAACGTGAAGGGGAGGAGAAGTTGATGAGGCATCGTTATGTCGAGAAGTTGTTGGATCAGGAATGTGCGGTGACGGAATTTGCGGTGTCGGAGACCGGGTTGTTTGTGTACTGTGGGTTGTTGGATGGGTTGGTTAGGGTTTGGGAATGGGAGAAAGAGTTGTGTGATGGTGGTGTTTTGAAGGGGCATAAGTTGGCGGTGTTGTGTTTGTTGGTTGGTGGTAAGTTGGTGTTTAGTGGGTAGGCTGATAGGACGATATGTGTGTGGAGGAGGGAGGGTAAGGTTCATGACTGTTTGACGGTGCTGACGGGGCATACCGGACCGGTGAAGTGTTTGGCGGTGGAGAGGGAGGATGGGGGGAGTTGTGGTGAGGTGAAGTGGGTGCTTTATAGTGGGAGTTTCGATAAATCTGTTAAAGTTTGGAGTGTGTCGGAAGGATTACCGGCTATGCCGTAAGGTGGCGGAATGCCAGAACATTACAGGTGCAGGGTTATCATAGGGTTCTTTTTATTACAGACTACAACTAAGGGGGCTCAAGTCATGTTTTTCTTAAAAAAACCTGAACTTTTATACATATAAATTGGACAATTACCGTTATTGGATGGTCAATGGACCGTTTTGACCCTCCATTGGTTCCTCCCCGATATACCGATGTGTATGATGTAGATGGGAATGGTTGGATGGACACTTGCCGTTTGTGAGATATTGACCATTGAATTTGGTTGGTTTTTGTGTGATTGTTTGTTATGGTATGTGGAGTGTTGATTTTAAGAGAAGGGTTTTGAGGGTGGTTTTAGACGGCGGAGATGGGTTGTTATGTCTCAATATTTGTATATAGATGGGTTGTGAAATTTGTTAATGATTTTGAAAGATTTTCTTAAAAAATTGTATCATAAGATTGTTTCTTGTTATTCTAATTTTTGCAAAGCGATTGTATGAGGCTGTTTTTTGGTTATATCAATTTTTGATGTGTATGTATGAATATATCTTTTCAGGATTTTTATCATACAACGGCTATGAAGAATTTTAAACCATTGATAAAAAAATTAGTGGTTAAGATATAAGTATACAACGTCCATGGTTTGGAGGTTATTTGTATACACACATGTGTTATTTAAACAAACAATCATTGCGTCACATACGGGTCGTATAACATCAATCAGTCATATCTTGCTTCATAACGGGCAGTATGGTACAATGCGGGATGTGTACATACGGGTCGTAAGGGTCAATACGACCCGTATTCTCTATATCTTTTTTTAATTACTTAACACGACACATTATTCCTTGTTATGCATGCCAATTATTTGACGTGATGTATGATTTTGTCAAATATTACTATAGATCTTTATATGTTAATTCATTTCACCGTTCAATTATTAAGTTTACAACAAATCGACATTCTACTAAGTAAATTAAGATGCCGTCTAACGGGAGAAATAGAAGAAACGGAAGACGTTAGAATGGGTCATCTTCTAATGCACCCGTCATGAGTGACAACATTCCGACACCAGTAAATAACCATTACTTCCAGATTTATGAGAACTGGTCTTGAAATGTTGTTGAGTTCTTTTACAAGGGAGACACTCCATTTTGTAGGGTCTCTTGAATGGGTGTTATGCCACTTGACGGAGAATTTTGGGGTACCCTTCTAGGGTTTTGTCAAAACAGTTAGGTATATTCAGTTATAGTTTTTTAAAGCATAAACACATTGTATTAACGTTTTTCAAATGTTAATAATTGTTATTTTATTTTACAACATGTTCGGGCTTGTACAAACAGACTTATGGCTTGATGGTATGATGAAATAAGAAGAACGGAGGATTTATCGAGCCCCGATCGTTGGGCGATTCTCCCATCTCAGTTTTTGACCTAGTATTTGAAGGAACAGTTGATACCGATGAATATGGCGATCTAAGGAGCGAACTATACCCTCCATTGTGGGAGGTTGATATGGTAAAGTTATTTTATTTAAAATTAATTTTTTTAAACCCAAAAATAATTGTTTTTCGGTTTTTGCAGGTATATTTACCGATATCTGATGACGATGAAAACTTGTATCTTTTTTAGATTTGTATGCAGACACTACAAATTCATATATTTTTTTTCCATATGAATGTCGTCTAAATACATGCAATGATGAATCGTGCATTCATCGTGAAGTTTATCCCATTGTTTTGAAATTTGAGTCTTATTTTATATGGTTTCTACAATATATATCGTATTCGTAAGACTCTAAACAACCAGAGATACTTGAATTACCCGTGTGCGGGGAAAGTGTGTTGCCTTATACCGGTGCTCACATTGGTCGAGATTTAGGGGTGGTAATTTCTATGTTATTGCGTAGGCTGGTTCAAAACAAATCATTAGTAAGGCAAGACGTAAATCTACAAGATATTTGTTTGAGATACAAACGTTTTATGGCCGATTAATATATATGCTATGCGTACAATGTATTGATTTTTTTAATAATTTTTATAAACTTGTCATCATCTTGTAAACATGTAATAAACGTTTTGGTTTGACGAAACCTTTCCTGATACTTTTCTAATGTCATTATGCATTATTATCTTTCCATTTTTTATGTGTTTATCTAGATCTTGAAGTAAAACTTTTGTTTTAGATGAAAACCTTATATTCTCTAATTTTACAAAAATGGATTTTATTGATTGTTGATGATGGTTTGACCAAGCTTGAAGGAACTGGACCGTCCACTACATCATGGCATGCGTCTCTCTAACCAGATAGAGCGACTCCCGCATGAACTCAACCGACGCTAGGACTAGTCTGATAAGAGTCCGAGGCGGGTGTGGCGGCAGTGGCGGTGGCAGTGGCAGTGGGGGTTGTACGTCCTCCTACTAATGCAACATCGCAGCCTCTCCTTGTACCAGTAGCCGACAGATGGTTTGTCCCCATGCCTATCTAAGACCAATTGAGACGACCGCCAACATCGTAGGCAATCCCCATGCCTATCACTGTCTGTCGACCTATACGGTTCGGTAGGACCTTCAAAGTTTACGTCAATACAATATCGTCCGTATAAACACCTAGACTACAAGCAAGGAACGTAACGTAAGCACCGCAGGTGATAGGGTGTCAAGCTGAACAACGACATCGTTAGTAGAGAAATAAGCAACAAATAATGAGAAAGTAAGTAAATAAATGCCATACCTTCGCCTGATGAAGGCCAGCGAAGTAAGACCCTCTACAATAAGTTAGGTTAGCATTGCAAGGTGTAAGTAGAGCTCCCAAAAAGAAACGGTCAGTAAGAGTCACGCGCTCCTGGCTAGCCACGCGCTCAAAAAATTATCTATGCAATGCACCGATACAGATATTGGTGCCAAGGGTGTTTGATAAAGCTCGCTTGGATGGCGGTGTCGCCCCAGGCATGATCACTAATCATTGGCCACCACGCCAAAAGCGGTACTTGCTCCGACCCATTCTCGTCCTACTAAAACTCTAGGTCTCGCGTCTCCTCTGCGGTGTAAAACCATGGTGGACCCAACTAGAGAGCGTCAAAAAATGGCTTAAGCCTCCCAATCTGAACTTCACCGCATGGTGAGTGATGGGGTGTTGTCTTATAACATCCTAATATCCCAATATGCAATTCTTGAGTCTAGAATATAAAAATAAGTAAAGTTAAAGGGGCTAAATGGTTAAAAACAAATGCTCCCTCCCCCTTTAAAAGACCTAGCCGCCAACCTCCCCTCTATTCCATCTTGCGCATACCATCTTACTCACACACACAGAGTTTGGGAGTGAATCCTTCAAGCCGTTGTTTGCTCCATTGTTGTTCAAGATTGATTGAGGAAGATGAAACACGGAACCATACATGATTTGAGTTATGAAACTGGCCTTAGATCTCCTATTTTTGTTAAAGATTTGTTAAAGTGGGTAAATAGAAATTTAATCCATAAAGCTTACATTTTTATGCTTGAAACGACCTAAAAAATATAAACCCGGTACCATGTGAGCCAAACAAACGTGTGAATGATTAAAGTTAGAAACTTTACGCAATTATAGATCAGACCCATTCTGTTGGGACTTACATGCCCGATTAATGACATTCGACAACATGGCATTGAAGATAGGTTCCAAAGATTACATCACGAATAACAATATATACTAAAGGTCATTTAAAGAGTTAAGTGAGCCTTACACGAATTATACCGGAAGGCAAATTATTATTTATGAAATAATCATCTAGATTATATAGGATAATCAATGGCAAAGATAGATTGTAATTTGTAATTACAAATGACTAACTTAATTGATCTGGTAACTTGGAATTACAGAATAATTAAGTTATATATATTGGATATATGTATATAATTAAATATAAAAGTTCCATTAACTGAATTTATAAATATATAAATGTTCTATATTTAATTAACCAAAGTGTCTGGGTTAATTGTGGGTATTAGATAATGACAAAGTTTAATTGTGTAATTAGTAGAAACCTTAAAACCCATACTTGGGAATTAAGTTTCCTAAATACCTATAAATACAAAGTTGTAGGCTAGGGTTTTGAGAGATCATTAATTAGCAAATGGAGACTAATTATTAAAACCTTAATACTCCCTTTCCTAGTCGCCGCTGATCCCCTTTACAAGAGCCGTCGGTCGCCGACCACAGTCGCAAGGGCTCTGCCGCACCAGTTGGCCGCCGCCACTTCAGCAACCTCCGTCGTGCAGGTTTACACTGTCGCTGCAGCCGTTGCTGTCAAACGGCCTCCGTGGCCAGAACACCACCGTTCACCCTGTCGACCTTGCGCCGTTCACCCTGTCGGCCTTGTGCCGTTCTTGAGCCATCAACGACAGACCCGATTTTCGGGTTATCTTCGTGAGCTTCTAGGAACTACCATGTACCACTGGTATCATTAGGTGTTACTAGCACCGGTTTCGTAAGTGATGAGACCAGGTGATTGGGATAAACGAATAGTAATTCGTTTTGGTGTTCGGGGGCATTGGGGACAAGTCGAATAGACATCCGGGCTTGTAGTGGTGGATTAGCAGTTGCGAGTTTAGTTCGTGTAACCGGATCTAGCGACCGAGTTGTTGTCACGTGGTGTTGCATCTTCATTTTCGTCTCTTACTCACGAAAGGTATAACCCTGAACCCCCTATGGTTGTTTGTTGATTATTTGGTTTGCATCTGGATCGTGGTGGGCCATCTAGGGTTTGGCCACCGGTTCGTGCTTTTTTTTGCTGCGCATTTTAAATAGTTTTGAACCCTAACACGAAACCCCAACAGGTTCATGAAAAAAGTTAGGGTTTTCAAGAAGGGCAAGAACATAGTATTCACACGAATACCTCGTGTGAATACTAGAATACTCGCACAGATATATTGTACGAATACCGGAGTATTGTAACATCCCTAAAAACCAAATATCTAATAAGTCGGGTTAAGGGGTAACCCGAGCTTCTAATAAATGACATAGTCGGTATAGATCAATGAGTAAATCTCGGTTTAGCGAGATTAAAAGGACCCAGTTAGCTGTTGTTGCAAAGGTTAGAGATAGAATGCATCAAAGGAATCAGGAGGGACCCGAAGTGAAACCCCCGGAATGGTTTATAAACCATTTGTTCGCAAACCCAAGGCCATTCGGCATAGGTGTGCGTTTGACGGCAGCAGAGAACAAGGGGGACGCCGGGAAGCCAGAAGAGGAAGTTGCACGGTGGCGTCGGGTGTGGGAGTTCATATCTAGCTAAGGTAATCTCCATTCTTACTTTTTCATATTTTGTTTGAGTCTCGGTTTAGGAAAAACCCGATTAGGGTTTGGGTTTTGTGTCCACGGTCAGCGATAGAGGAGGAGAGGGAGTGGCCGACTGTGGTGGTGGTTACGGGGTAGCAGGAGGCGGCAGTGGGGAAGTAGAGGTGAGCGATGGCGATCGGAGTGGAGGCGTAGGGGATGGTGACGCACGATGGGGACGACGAAAAAAAAGACGAACACGGTGAGGACTATGAGCAAGATGCACGAAGGTGACGGCAGACCCAGCAGAGGCTATGGTGGGAGTGGTTGCGACGACAGTGGTGGTGTCAGTAGGTTGCCGGAGCCGACTGTGCGGCAGCCGACTGTGGTGACGATACACGACGGCAGATAACGTGGTGGTAGTTATAATCCGATATGAAGGGAGACTCGGTTAGGGTTTCTTGATGTAGGGTTAAATATCCCGTGTATAAGTGTCGGTTTTTGTACGTTGTAATAGTTTAATTATGTTTATCGAGTCGGTTTTATGTGTGTCTTGGAGTTTGATGTGTTACAGGTTAAATGTGCTTAAAGAGAGGAAGTTTACGAGTGATGTATACGAAGGCACGAAGCCCGAGAGGTCAAAGAAAGAGAAGTCAAAGATTAAAAGTCAATTTTCTGGATTTTTGGATCTTCGCACCACGCGAAGATCAGATGAGCAAAGTTTGTCGCACGCGAGGACTTTGAAAAGGTCCGCAACTATTTTGGCCTTCGGGACACGCGAAGATTTAGCCTGGGAAGTTCGCGACTCACGAAGAAAGGGATTACGACAATTTTAAACCTAGTTGTAATTATAAACCCATTATGATCCTAGTTTCGAGGATCATTCTTTCCAGCCGTCCCAGAGGAGTTCTTAGGCGATTTTGAGCAGAGTTTGGTCAATTGTTCTTGTTTTAGATTAATTAGTTTAACGTTTTCGACAATCATGAGCAGCTAAACGCTTTTGTGATCCCTCCGGGTGAACGATTTATGCATGTACTCGTATGATTATAGTAGATGATCAGTATTAGATTGAAGTTTTGTGAACCTTTTAAGTTCTTTGAATTCAATTATGTGTTTGATTTAATAACAATTGCATGTTTTCAATTTATCGCATCTATCGTCGTTTCTTGGTTTTCTTGCATCGGGAATAATCCGATTTTCTGATTGAATTGACTACTGTGTGGTTGGGTTAAACAATTTAAACAAGGTTATGTCTATGTAATCTCTGATCTGGTTTGAAACTCAAATTATGCTTGTGTTTTGCTAAATCTGAATCCCGGAGTGGTCATTCTTCTCCAATTGTTTTTACAACTTAAAGTTAATTGCTTTTTATAATTTCAAGCGTTCTAAGTAATAAAGTCTTAAACTTTAGTAGTAATTGAATCATTTTAGTTTGAATAGCATTCTCCACGTGTTCCCTGTGGATTCGATAACCCTACTTCCCTGTATATAGTTTAAGTAGCTAAGAAGTGGTTTTTATAAATATTTTTTATTAGCCTTGACACCGCGATGTAGGTCCCCGGGTGTCTCGGATCGTTACGTGCGAGTGTGTGACTAGTCGAACAAGGTGCGGAATACCCGTGACTAGTTGGAGTATCAAGCAACACAAAGTAAACCGACAATAACAACAATACGAAATACTTCAAACTTCGTCTATTGATAATCACAGCCAGTTACAGAATAAATGCATACATAACTTCTGTCAAGACCAGATATATATACTAAGACCAGTTACCTGCGCACTTAACAAGTGCGTAGGGATTAACTCGTACGTACTTAGCAAGTACGCAGCCTTTGTTTATGCTTACTTGCTAAGTACGCAGGATCTATATCCTCCGCACTTGCTAAGTGCGCACAACACTATACAAAGAAAAACAAGTACAAGTACCTTCATATATGTCACACCCCAACCAACAGCGGAAACGTCGGCGCGGGACATGTAGACTGTTCATGAGCACAAGGTTGACTAAATTGTAATATATTAAAAATCAATTTCATGTCAAATAATACAAACACAACTAAATCCAAGGAAGAACATAATTGAAATACATAGAATTCTTTATTCAAATTAACTAAGTCCCAAGGCCTATTTGTAGCATATCTTGATCAAATCACACATTAGTACCTGAAACATGAATAAAATAAGGTCAACTAAAGTGTTGGTGAGCATACATAGGTTTGTACATAGATAGTGTATAAACATGAATAAACAAATCCTTAAGTGTCATGATAAATAAGGCATTTATGGGGAGCAGCTATTGTGTAACTAAAGTACAATCAAACCTTTGTAACTAGCATGCAAATTGTGTTGTCGGTAACAATCACCCCAATCTGGGTGGGTTTGTCAGACTCAATAGATCTATCATTGTTAACCGTCGGCTTAATTAGTTAATGATTGCACAAAATTTGCACACAAAAGTTAACACACCTAGCACTCAAACATAAAGCTCAAATTTGCACACATGAACGTAAATAGGATTTGTATTTGTGTAGTTTGTGTAAATGTAAGCTATTGTTTGTATAAAATTCATGAATCACCCCAAAAAGTGTAAAAGAGAAAAGGGGCTATGTAATATTCACATGATTCAAGAGTGTTGCTAGTACGCAAGACTAGGTAGCAAAACGGTCCTTGTAAGTCACCACGTTAACCTAGTGTGTAATGTATATTGAGTTAATAGCGTGTACAAAGGTCTATGTCTAAGTTTAGGGTTCAACGGTTTTTGATGTGTGTGGGTTTGTACAAAGAGATTTGTGTTTCTCCATTTAAGGGCATACTATGCTTGTATACGAATTTAATGTGTATTATGAGTTCAAGGTATGTATGCATGAACTTAATAGTCACCGACGTAGGGTTAGATTTAAATAAAATAATTAATTTTATTTATTTAATTGTGAAAAATATGCTAACATATATATAGAGTGTAAATATATATATATGTTTAGAAAAAGAATTTCTACTTATGTGAATAGTGTTTAATTTAAATAAATAAAATAAATAATTTCATTTATTTAAATAAACTAAATAAATAAATAATTTTTATTTATTTATTTGTGAAAAATATGTTAAAATATATATGTTTAGAAAAAGAATTTCTACTTATGCGAATAGTGTTTAATTTAAATAAATAAATAATTTCATTTATTTAAATAAATTAAATAAATAAATAATTTTTATTTATTTATTTGTGAAAAATATGTTAAAATATATGGATTGTAAATATATATTTAGAAAAAGAATTTCTACTTATGCGAATAGTGTTTAATTTAAATAAATAATTTCATTTATTTAAATAAATTAAATGAATAATTTTTATTTTATTTATCATCTTTAAAAAAATAAATACTAGTTTGCTTTAAATGAGTTAATATTTTATAAACTTTTATAAAATTTATTGCTTTTATTTAGAAATTAATTTTTGATATTTAAAGCTTTTGTTTTAATTATTTGAATATACAATTTGAACAACGAAATTCATAATAAAACTGAATTTATATTGAAAATTTACAAATTTGGTTTTATTCTGTTACAAATAGTGTAAGGTTTATAAAAATATTTTTTATAAAATTTTTGAAATTGTAAAACTTGTTTTAAAAATTTAAACAGGCCGCAGGGACTCGAACCCGGGCCTTGGGCGTGTGGGTCTAGCGACTGAACCGCTGGACCAGGGGGCATTTTCGTTACAGGTTTGATCTCGGATGGGTCTAAACCCATGATTCCAGGCCGGTACTAGTGGGCGCAAAAGGCAAAACAGGCCAGTCGTAGGCCGTGGGTCGTGGGTTTCGAACCCACGCCACCCGGTTCAATGGTGCAGTGTCTTAACCAGTTGAGCCGGTTGGTTCGCTGGTCTAAATGGGGTGCCGTTTATTTAAATATGAATGTGAGTCCAAGTCCGGTTAAAGGACATGCGCAAAAAGGAGCCGACCGTTTTAAGACTTGGGAGGGGGTTTCGAACCCACGCCATCTAGCCCGGCGGTGCAGTGGCTTACCGGCTGGGCTAGATGGTTTCGCTGATAAACTACGGATCTTAAATGATTAAAACAAATCCAGAATTCAAATACGAGATTAACCCGCTATGAACCCTAGTTTCAAATCGGTAGCGATACCCTCTGTCATCACGAATTGGCAGAGGGCTATCGATAGCCATGTGGTTACGAATCGAATGATACTAATCTTACTTGAAATGATTAGGGCACGAATGCAGACGGCTACGAGTTTGATACGACTGTTTCTTGATGATCGACAGGCGTGCAGAGGTGGAATGCTGATAACTCAGAGGTTGAGAGAGTTTATGAGTATGTATACGAGAGTCAGTGAGGGATTTACTTTGATTAATTGCATTCGTATAAGCCAATTCGATTTCCAATTGACCGAGATGATTGCGGTGACTGATTTCGCGTTAATCCCCCCGATGTGGAGTGAATTGGGTCTTGATACAGTCCAGGTACACTCGAGATTGACTGGTGCGTGATTTCTGGGATTGATTACGCGTCAATTACACGAATTGATTTGAGATTTACACGGGTTTGACTATGTGAAGTCAAAACTCTTTCGAATTTGAATTTGGCCGCGTAATCGGTCGATTAAATTTGATGTTTGGGCCGAGATTGGGTCGTTTATTGGTTGCACCTGAGATGGAAACCCGTTGGAATGGCTTGGGTCGACATTGAGACTTCGTGTTTTTTGAGGATTTAGCCCTGTTTGACTTTTAAAAGTCAAACAGGCGGTTTTGTGTTGGTCTTGAGCCAAATTCACGATTTTAGGGTTCAAACTAAAGTGTTAGGGTTCAAACCATTGTGTGCTTGTATATGTGTATGTGTTTGTGTGATATATATATATATATGTAAATACGCATACATCTATATTCATACATATATATATATATATATATAGAGTTTTTTTTTAATAAAGTATACCCGTGAAAAGGTTTGTGGATTTGTATTGGAGTCAAATGTTTAGTGGTTGGTATGAATGAAATAATCCCGGTGCACTAGATTTTGAAATTTAAATGAGTTACATCGAATTATAAATAAGGATAGTAAAATCAGAAATGTTACAATATACGTCTACATCTTGATAAACCAATACATACAAATACTTAATACACATACAAATACAGAAAGTAAAGTACAAAAGCATAAGACAACATCAAGAGTGTCTGTCACACAAATGTGCTCCAACAAATTCCCCCTTGACAACAGCTCTAGATTGTCTTCGGTCTTCAACCTCCTGCAGCTCTAGCTTCCCATCTTCAGCTTGTAGTCAAGACAGAACTTGACTAGCTTGTCGCACCATGATGCTTGAAGCTTCGTCTACTCGTCCGTGTAGATGCAGTATTTTTCATTGAGAGCCGTTAGATATTTCACAGAGAAGTTGTTGAAAGTGATTTCATTAAAGACCCTAATCAGTTCCTTTGGCTCCAAGTATCCACTGGCGGACCTCACTCTTCTAATCACCACTGCCTCGCCCGTCTTTGGGTCCACGTACCAGTACCATATGTTGCCAAGGATATCCTGAGATAACTTGCTCAAGGGTATCTTGGTTTCACACAGCACTGGCTTGTAAACAAGCTTCTTTAGGGTTCTGTTAGTCACGAGATGTTTGACTGTCTTGTCCTGAACTCTCTTGGGCATTTGAGGCTTGAAAACTTCAAATATTCCTGATCTTCCCTCTCGCTGTAGTGTATACAAACCCATTGCTACTCCGTGCTTAGAATTACCAAGCAGCTCTCGGTTTGCAAGATTCACCAGATCGTACTTCGACAGGGAGCTGAATGCCTCGCTGGTAGGTTTCAAGTATTGAACCCCACCTGCTCTTTTGATGGTGAACAACTTCTTGTCGTCGTCGAAATTGACAGACAAGATCATACCTGTAGCTCCATGTTTGTCTATAATGGATGTATTTTACCAGACATGAGCTTGATCCTTAGTAAACCATCCACTAGGATATTTACTCTTCCAGGCTTCAGGATCCACAGGCTCGGGATCGGTTGGAGAGGCTTTAGTCGACGTTGCTGCATAGTTAGCCTCAGCAACGAATTCAGGCTCGACTGAACCTGTGTTAGTATTAGATTCAAAGGCTGGAGCTTCAAATATCTCTCTATCCTCAAGCTCGTAAACTCCTTTACCGTCTCCCTTTGGAAACTCCACCACAACATCTTCATCCTCAACATCCCATTCTTCATCAGACTCGATCTCTTCTTCTTCTAAGTTGGTGAGATCATCGATCTGAGCTTCCTTGGAATAGTCTGGCTCTATCATAAGTATAACCTCATCAGATAGGTCATAAAGCACATCAGCCGGAGACTTTACTTTATTACCTCCACTACCCGATGCATCACCTTGACCAGACTCCCCCCAGCCATAGGCACAGCAAAGATAGGAAAAATAGCTAGCGCTTGTTGCTTACTACTTCCACTAGGACCGACTTCAGGATCATTGTCTGTGTCATCATCCTTAGTCGAATCGACTAGGTGAAAAGCCTCATCAGCACTGGGCTTGGATGTCATCTCCTTCAACAGTTCCTTAATCTTCTCCCACTGAGCAGCAAGCGCATTAGTCAGGTCACAAACCAACTTGACCATCACTTCATGCTCTTGTCTTTGAATATCATCAGCCTTCTTATGCTTCCTTAGAGCGGCTACTTCATCAATCAAAGAATTGATCTGGCCTTGTTGTTTATCAGACTCCTCCCTTGACTTCCGTACCATTTCAAGTAGACCGGCTACCTAAGTCTCTAGTGTAGCAATCCTTGCATCCCTTGGATCAGGATCTCTAGATGTAGAGGCCTCAGCTGTATGATGAGGAAAGGTGAAGATGTCATCAAATTGAACCCATGGGTGAAATCACCATAAGAGAAGGGCTCACTGAGTGGTTGAAGGCTTGTAGTGGGGATAGTGGTTGGGATGGTTGTGGTTTCACGGCCTCAGTGACTGGTTGCCGTGCAGCACTCGCTTTAGCTTCTCTAAGGACAGCCGCAAGTGGCCTATCCCCCCGACGCTTTACACTTCTTTCTCGTCTCTGTCTTTGCAATTCAGCATCTGAATCATAATCAGGTTCATATTCGCTGCCAGTACTTTCTTGTCTTTGTCTTTTGGAAGATGACTCAGGAAGGGAAACCTTCATCAACTTCATTGGGTGTGATCGATCTGGTGCATCATCAGAATCAGATGAATCAGATTCAGTGGCTTCAGAATCTGACCCTTCAGCACCATCTCCTCCTTCATGTTCTTCATCACCATTATCACCAGAATCATCACTCTCAGATTCTTCATCTCCATCTGCTTCCTCTTTTACTTGTTCATCTGAGTGTTCACTCAGTTTAGGCTCCAACTCTGCACTAAACCATCTTAGATCTGGAGGGGCCACATACGCTTCATTGATTAAGTGGCCAAAGAGAGGAGTGCGCTCAGGGGTAGGTTCTACACTGCCTGGCGTAAGGAATTGGGAAAACACTCTCTTAGCCGCTATCTTGACTTGCAATCTTTCACCAATTGCTGGAAGATTTGGCAATGCATCATTTATCAGCAACTGTACAAATCTTGGGTACAACAAGAATCTAAACCTCTCCGCTGTATTGATCTGATCGGTTAAGGCTTTGTAGATGTAGTTGGAGAATTTGTATCCCTTGTTAAGAGACAACCCAACCATTACAGCCGCCATGTCATGACCCATTGCATCCTTGCCAGCTTTCCTTGGAGAGATGCATATAATCATGATGTGGGCAAAGTACCTCCACTGATCTAGTAACCACATCTTCTTATAGGAGGCATAATCTGTAGCACCGACATATCCGATCCTCTGTCTCCAGCACCCATCCATAAAGTAATCTGGATAAGTAACTGGGTCGGTTGCTAGATCTTTGAATTGTAGAACTCTCCTAATGGTGTCTTTAGAGATAGCAATATCATGACCCGCTACAGTAGCCCTAATGATGTTTGGGGTTACCTTACAGTCATGATTTGCTGCCTCCTAGAACTGTTCCAGATAAGGTCTTGAAACGAGTGGATTAGCACAAATGGCATATCTGATCTTGGAACGGTTCAGAAAGTCCACAATCTCTCTATATTGAAGTGAAGAACCCTTCCATTCAGGATTTGTGAGAGCAAGAAGATTAAACTCACTGGTAAATGCACGAGCCATCACTCCAAGAACACAAAATGAACACTATAAGAACAAATAGACTCATTGGAATTGAATAAACATGACTTGGTATAGCACTTGCACATTGAATTGGTTTTCAGACTTAGAAAAATTTATGAGTTGCCCTTCCTGCGTACTTAGCAAGTACGCAGGTGATTGTTCTTGCGTACTTAGTAAGTACGCATGAATTACAAGTACGCAGGAACATGTACTTAGCCAAATTTCAAAATTAGAAATTCAAAGAAGGTGAGGTTTTGTTGTGGATTATGGTCACAACAAGGTCGACAATCATGGTTACAACCTATGGGACTAAAACCAACACTAAAACCTTGCTATTACACAGTCATTGTGACCTAGCCTTGGACCGACGGTCACATACGGTCAAACAAGGGGTCAAACCCAAAATCGAACCATGTTAAAGACAAATTATAGATGATAGAGTTTAGATTAATGATTTAGAACATGTTTTAGGTCATAATTTGGGTTAGTAACCACCAAAACCGGTAACAAATTCAAAACCAAAACCCTTACTTTTTCAGTTCAAGAATCGGTCCAAAACAAGTGATTTTGTGGATGAAATCGTCTGAGAATCTCACCAAATGTTAGTTAGATGAAGATGAAACTAAGATCGGGATGAAAACTCGTTTGGAAACACACAAATTTTTGAGGAAAAATGAATCGGGAGTACACAACAGTGTTAGTCGTTTGAAATAAGATGAACTAAAGAAAAGTTTCTAACACTGGTATATATACCCCACACATAAGGGTCGTGCGTACTTAACATGTACGCATGACTTAACTCCTGCGTACTTAGCAAGTACACATGACTGAAGTCTTGCGTACTTGTAAGTACGCAAGGTTTAATTCCTGCGTACTTGTTAAGTACGCAGAAACCCTTGTGTGCTTAGATTTCAACTCAAATTATGACGATTTGTTAAGTCAAATAGCAAACCGGATATGAAAGTTCAATCTATAGGGTTCAAAAACAAATCAAGGAAGTTAGACACAAATATTTTTGGTTTTTCTTGAAATTTTTTGATAAACTGTACATAAAATTGAACTGTTCAAAAACTTAAAATCTTTTTGATCTTTTTCCTAATAAAGATATACAAGTATATACATACAATCTCTTTTTGGTCACAGTCATGAGTAAAGGATCATATCAGACTATTAGATGCAAAATGATACAATATAAACATCAAAGAATATGGGATCATGTCATGAATTACTACTTATGCATACGTAATAAGCAATATAAACAAGTAATTCAAGTTGGCAATATTATAAGATTTGAAACCATAAGCACCTTAGTATCACGTTATTGTGTGTTAAGGTAATAGTTATAAGTAACGTGTACCCCACTGTTATGCTATCTAAATTTAAATGTGCACTATCTCAAGGTATCTAATATTTTTCCAATGATTTTCTTAATTTCCAGAATGAAGTTACATCAGTTAGCACAGAAAAATCAAGCAGAATCCATAAGGATTATCAGGAATCATAAGATTCTGAATCGAGTGATTCATATGTCTTGGTTTCATAGGATTTCTTCTGTGAATATCGGAAAGATGATTCAGGATAATGAATATGGTGTTAAAGGATTTAGGTAACGGGATCCAACTTTTATCTGGATTTAAATTCAATGAATCAGGAATGATCAAGGGTGAATATATGCACAACGGTTAATGTCAAGACATATCTTGATTCAATCTCTCATTGCATACTTGTGAGTATGGAAAGTGAGACAAACAACAATAATTGTGCTAATGACCTAACCCGAAACTGATCTCATAAGAAAATACTTGCCAAAATCTTACATCCTATATCTGATAGTGATCTTTTGTAATCTTTTACACACACACACTAGCAAACATGGGTTCAAATCACAGTTGTAATATTAAGTTAGTTTCCACACTACTAATGGTTCAAAGACGCTTATAGCCTACTGACAATTCAAAGTACTTGAGAATATGTAGATTAACAAGTCAAACAATGCAATCAATCTAGTAAGCATGATGCAATCATTTACCATATGTGCAATCTAAGACGTTTAGATCATTACTGATGTGCTATCATTTCCTCTTTTCTTCAAATGACTTTGAAATTTTCTTGGTTTTCTATTTTGTTTGGGTTTTCTTAGATAATTTAAAAGAAGTACAAACTGTACAAAACTTAAAAGAAATAAAAGTTCACTTCCAAGAAAATGTTTTGGTTTTGAAAACAAGTTTTCACTCAGGATTGAACATTCCTATCATGTTGACAAGATGTTCAAAATGGGTTCGATCAAACGCCTTAGTGAAAAGGTCAGCAAAGTTGTCATCCGTGTGAACTTTTACAAGTTTAATCAAGTGCTTTTCAGAACAATGATGGATGAAGTTTTGACGAATCTCAATGTGTTTAGTTTTGGAGTGTTTCACTGGGTTATTTGTGATGGACATGGTGGCATTGTTGTCAATGAACAAGGGGCTTTCGGTGTAGTTTAAACCATAGTCTCTCAATTGCTACTGGATCCACAATATTTGTGAACAACAGCTTGCGGCAGCAATGTACTCTGCTTCACATGTTGAGACCGAAACTGTTGACTGCTTCTTGCACTGCAAGGAGACCAGCCTGTCTCCCAGGAATTGACATCCACATGAGGTTGACTTTCTATCAAGATTACAACCACCATAGTCAGAATCAGTGTAAGCATTGAGGTCAAACGACTTCTGCTTGGAGTACCAAAGACCCAATCGAGGTTTCTCTTTCAGGTATATGAAGATTCTCTAAAGATTCCCACGGTACAATTACAGTCTACATCCTTTCCATCTTTATCTGGTTGCAAACCGTGATTAACTGGGATTGGTGTGCCGTAAGTACTAAAATCATTCTTTTTGTATTTCGACAAAATGTCCTGTACATACTTAGTTTGATATATATAAATGCCATCCTCCCTTTGACTGACTTGCAGACCCAAGAAAAATGACAGTTCACCCATATTGCTCATTTCGAACTTGGACTTCATCACCCTTTCGAATTCCCTACACATATCTTAATTTGTAGACCCAAAGATAATGTCATCAACGTATACTTGCACAAGTATAATATCACCTCCTACTTTTCGTATGAAGAGGGTCGAGTCAATTTGTCCACGATCGAAAACATTAGACAATAGATGTTTTGATAAAGTCTCATACCATGCCCGAGTTGCTTGATGAAGACCATAAAGTGCTTTATCCAGTTTATACACTTTATCGATATTATGCGGATCTTCAAAGCTGGGTGGTTGAGTGACATGGACCTCTTCATGAACTTTCCATACAAGAAAGCACTCTTCACATCAAGTTGATAGACCTTGAATCCGACAAAGGAGACATAAGCCAGAAACAGTCGAATGGCTTCAATTCTAGCAACTGGGTTATACATCTCAGTGTAATCCAGGCCCTCTTGCTGATAAAAATCCTGAACAAACAACCTTGCTTTATTCTTCACTACAACGTGTCGGTCGTCCGTCTTGCATTTGAACACTCATTTGGTTCCAATCGGATGCATACCTTTTGGAAGGTCAACTAAATCCCACACATGCAACTTTTGGAATTGAGACAACTCATCCTGCATAGCCTCAATCCAGCAGTTGTCAGCGAGAGCCTCTTTCACATTTTTCGGCTCAAATTGGGATACGAATGCAACATGCAAACATGTTTCCATGATACCAATGTAAAGTATCTCAGCATACAGACTTTTGTTCTCGACACTGGTTCTATGACTAGTTAGAACACCGACATTAGGATCACCAATATTGTTGTCAATTGGATGATTCTTATGCACTCTCGTCTCTGGTACTTGCGGTTCCTAGAGATTTGTATCATGATTCGTACTTAACTCCCCCATATCATGTGAACCGGATGAGGACGATTCAATGTTGATTGGATCAACTAGAGCTTCATTTCCCACATGAGTGTTAGGATTAGCTGGAGCGTCACTTCCATCAACATGAACAACTTCCTCTTCATCACTTGCACGACTTCAAGATGCAGATGCATCATTGGAATCGGGAGTTACAATTGGTAGAGTGGCACGAGTGGAAAAATTGGAGTCATCACCGCCATGAAGGTATTCGTAAACATGGGCGGCATCTTCGACTCCCCACGCTGGACCTGTAGGTTTTGGTGGCGTTCTGTGTTTACCGCAATCCACTTCGAACCATTCTTCAATTGAGCGTGTTCCTATATTGTACACTCTTTTGCAGGGTGAGTTTTCAACATATCCTAAGAAGATGCCTTCTACGCTTTTGTATGAAATTTTGATTTGCGATCCTTGTACTGTAGCAATAAGGAATAGGGACTACCAAACGGGACTAGGTAGTCAAGATTTGGAGGTCGATTGTTGATCAACTCATAACAAGTTTTGTTGTGCCTTTTAACCACCAAAACTTTGGTCAAGACGTGACAAGCTGTATTTACTGCTTCTGCCAGAAAGTTACAGGAAGTTTAGCATCTGACAGCATTGTCCTAGCAGTCTCGATCAAAGTTCTGTTCTTCCTTTCTGCAACTCTATTCTGCTGAGGTGTGTATAGGGCACTAAATTAGTGACGAATACCCTTCTTGAGACAGAAAAGCTCCATCAAATTATTCTTGAACTCAGTTCCGTTATCACTCCTTATTCTTCTAACCTTCAGCTTGCATAAAGATTCCAGGCTCAAGATTAGGTATTGAAGAATTTCAGCGGTCTCGTACTTTGTACTTAAGAAATGCACCCAAGAAAAACGTGAGAAATCATCAGTTACAACTAGACAGTATGACTTGCCTCCAATACTCCTGATACTTATGGGTCAAGACAAATCCATGTGAAGGAGTTCCAAAGGGGTATCAATGGAGTTTTAGAGCTTGGGCTTGTGAGATTTCCGGTGCTGTTTGGCCTTTTTACAAGGCATACAGTCATCTACAACAACAAATCTCAACTTAGGAACCCGGTAACCAAACCGTTGTGGACAAGATGATTCATTTTTTGATAAGAAATGTGTCCGAGTTTCCTATGCCACAAGATTGAGTCAAGCTCTGTCGCTTTTGTAAGCAAACAACTAGCAACTGATGAGGTGGTTGTCGCCACGCTCATATCGATCTGATAGGTGTCGTTTGTTCTTGGTGCTCTCATCAGAATCCACTCCGTAGGAACTTCAAAACCAGGCTTGAGAATCAAGCATTCAGACTTATCAAACATAATCGAGTACTCTTTGTCACACATCTGAGAAACACTCAACAGGTTATGCTTTAGCTGCTCGGAGTAGTTGACGTTGTCGAAGCTAATACATCCATTTGTAACCAAGCATTGACAGTTGATACCGCCGCCTTTTTCTCCTGCAAAGGCCACATAGCCGCCTCTGAATGGTTTAACATCCTGAAGCAATGCCATGTTGCCTGTCATGTGCCGGAAGCATCCACTATCTACATACCAACGGTTAGAAATAGTTCCCTTCGAATATCCCTGCACGAGTCACAAGCAAATTAGTTAGATTTGGAGATCCAAGCCATAGTGGTCTTGGGTCGTCCGTCTTTCTCAAAATAAACAACCACTACTAACTCGCAATCATGACTATAAAAAATGGGTGAATCCTTAGAATACTTCGGATCAGAAGATTGAGAACTTTTTGTTTTCTTGTTCCAGGATCTTTTCTTTTTCTTTACTGGAACATTAGGCTTCTATTCATCAATAACAGGTGAACTGGTAGAAGCTTCACCTGGTTGACTGCCCGCCAGCTGTTCAAGCTTTCTCAACCTTTTGTTCCTTCTTCTTTGTGGCTTCAAAAGTTTCACCACAGACTTTTCACCAGTTGGTGTACTACCAGAGGTAGATACACTAGGTTTAGCAGGTTGCTTCTCCCTTTTTGGAAAAAAATTGATTTTGCCTCAGACATTTTCTTTGGTTTCACCATAGGTTTCACTAGTGGTTTCACTACATCTGATTTGGGTTTCACGAGTTGCTTCACTCATGGTGTCCTAGGGAAAGCGGCTTGTTGTGGAAACATTGGCCGTTTCCCATAGTTCTTATCGGGGCAGTTCACCAGAATGTGACCGACCGTACCACAATGAAACCAAGTCCTTTTGTCTTTATAAACCCTTCTGTAAGGCTCTCTGCTTTTGGATGCAGATGACTCAGCTTTTAAAGTGCCAATGGTAGTTTGATGAACATAACTAGGACCTTGAGTATAATATTTGTCGATGTTTTTCGAAAAACTTTTACACAAGTCATCAAGATCTGCGACTGGCTTTATGGTTTTGAAACTTCCATAAAGCATTAACTTGAGTTTATCATTTGATTCAACAGTGTCAGGTTCAGTTAAAATACAATTATCACGATCAGTGACAATTTTTTTCATAATTGTATGTTCACCAATCAACTCCTCTGAGACAAATTGGTGTTTTCAGAACCTTAATCAGAGAAGAACTCATCAGAAGCTGAGTCAGCCTTACTCGAGGAATCATCCTTGTTAGAGTAATCATCCTGACTTGAGGATTCATCTAAGCATAACAAGTCAATGTCAATCAACCCATTGACAAACTTCCCGCTTACTGGTGGAGGAATGGCATTGGTACCTAAACCCAGACCACTCAATTGCCTCACTACAGATTCGTAGCGTTCCACCACAAAACGAGAGTTTTTCAACTTCTCATTCTTGCCACTTAACTGTAGGATCTCATTTTGTAGTTTGGCAATTTCCACGTTTTTTTTCTCCAAACCCTTGTATGCAACGTCCAAATGAAACTGTTGTTCACTGATTTTAATTGAAAAATCATGTCTTTCTTTCTTAAGAGTTTCATTTGATTCTTTAAAGCGTTTTTTCATTTTTCTTATAACATAACGCTGCATTACGAAAGGGTTCGACTTTGTCTTGAATTCAAGCATTCTCTTCCTTCAAGCCTGAACATGTTGAACATGAAATAACAGCAAAAGAATTAAAATCTACCTCAATTGACATGCTTGATGCCTCTCCAATAGCCATGAGGGCAAAAGCAGGAGTAGATTCTCTTTGGTTAGCAACAGAAGCTTCCCTTTCTTCTGCTTCCATCATTTCAACAATCTCTACCATGAGACCCATCTGAGTCTGTGAAAGAATGGCATCATCCAGATGAACACCCCAATCAAAGCTGTCGTCCTGCTGAACCACTAAAGCATCGGACGTTCCACCTTGACTCTGATTGCGGTTGCTCTAATTGTTGAATCCTTGGTGATTTCCTGAGCTGCCTCCCTGGCTTGGTCTAGTGAAACCCGAAGCTGGTGCTTTATCCTTCTGACATTCCCTTGCGAAATGTCCAAAGTTTTGAAATTTGTAGCACTTAGCTTTGGATTTATCAAAGCCAACCTTGGCATTTGAATGCCCACCAATGAACTACCTGCCAGTTCGGTTCAGGAAACGCTTCGCTCCTCTTAAGATCATGGCCATATTCCACTGAATATCCATGTCCTCCATGTCATCTGGATCCACCTGATTGAAGTCTTCCTCAATGGTCTCTGGATCAGTAACCTTCCTACCAATAAAGTTCTCGTAGGCAAGCATACATGAAGATAACAAGGCCGCATGATCTTCAGCAATCATATCAATATCAGATTGGTTGGCTGAAGGAATAGATGTGGTGTTGACTAGATCTTGATGCAATAAAACCAGTATGATTACCACCGCCAAGTGTATGTTCTTCTTCCTGAGGACTCCCAAGGTATAAGGCAATACCCGAACCCGATGACTTTGTGGTAGTGTTCAATCCAAAATACATGGAGGGATCTTGTATTTGAGGTCTACCAGAACTCTCTTTCTTTCTCAGGTTCATATCATGTGCCTGAACCTTGCCTACAGCTTCTTTAACAGTCATCTCATAGAACTTTGGGTTCTCTCTCAGCAATGTAGTATACATATCAAACTTGGGTGGTAATGCATCTAGAAACTTCTCCACCAACTCATCAGCAGGATACTTGAGATCATATAACTTCAGCTCAGTCTGAAGATGATAGAATCTAGAAATAAGTTCATCAGTTGATTCATTCTCCAAGTACCTAAAACACTCAAACTGTTTCCTCAGAATCTCTTTCTTACTCTTCTTGACGTCACTGTTCCCCTCAAACCTCTTCTGAATTGCTTTCCATAGATCTTTAAAATTATCAGAGCCCATGAAGCTATGAAAAAGATCTCTATACAATGCCATAGTAATAGACCCATGAGCCTTCTTTTCATGGTCATTTACTTTCTTTTCTTCTTCGTCTAGCTTAGAAATAGGTTTGGGAACAGTTTCTTCAAGAAACACATAAGTTGGATGCTTATATCCCTCAAGAATAGGTATCCACAATGAGGAATCAGTGTACGAGATGTACTCCTCAAAGCGTGCTCTACAATTTGAAAAATCATTTACATTTAGTAGCTTTGGTGGTTTCTGAGGAGTCTCAATCTCGTTGCAATAGTTAAACAGGCTACTTAAGTTTTAAATGTTTGCCATGATGTAACACTTATACAAAAATCAGAAAAATAGCAAAACTTACGCACTTAGAAACAGGCCTTACGCACTTAGAGAATGGTCTTGTGGACTTAAGAATTCCTTCTTGCGTACTTAGTAAGTACGCATGAACAAATTTTAAGTACGCAGCAACAATGTACTTTTTGCAAAAAATGGTAAGTACGCAGTTCACTTTATCCACCCGCTTCACCAACTTTTTCAGATGGCCAGAATATGCTCAAATCTTCAAAAATTGAAGTTTTGAACAAATTGATCAAGCCAAAAGGTTAGAAACTTGTTTCTAACAAACCCTTGGTGATCAAAACACTCAAATAAACAATAAAAAGGTGAGATTTAGAAGGATTTTTGCTTCTAAAATAGCGCTCAAGAGCTACCTCTATTTTATCACAAAAAACACCAAAATCGGTCACTTTTTGCTTGTAAAAGGCTATAGATTGTGTCAAAAATGCTCCTAACACACTCACAACACTCGAACTCAAGATCCACTGCTCTGATACCACTTGTAGGTCCCCGTGTGTCTTGGATCGTTACGTGCGAGTGTGTGACTAGTCGAACAGGGTGTGGAATAACCGTGACTAGTTGGTGTATCAAGCATAACAAAGTAAACCAACAACAACAACAACACGAAATACTTCAAACTTCGTCTATTGATAATCACAGCCGGTTACCGAATGAATGCATACATAACTTCTGTCAAGACCAGCTATATATACTAAGATCAGTTACCTGCGCACTTAACAAGTGCACAGGGATTAACTCCTGCGTACTTAGCAAGTATGCAGCCTTTATTTATATGTACTTGCTAAGTACGCACGATCTATATACTATACAAAGACAAACAAGTACAAGTACCTTTATATACATCTACAACTTGATAAACCAATACATACAAATACTAAATACACATACAAAAACATAAATTAAAGTACAAAAGCATAAGACAACATCCAGAGTGTCTGTCACACAAACGTGCTCCAACACGTGATCATTTCTCGTGGCAAGAAAGACGATGGGAGCACGGTGGTGGTTCGCTGTGAGGAGTGAGGAAAAGAGTGGAGCCGGGTCACACCCGATTAGGGTGCTCGCATGATGTTTTACGCACGTACATGAAGACCCGCTTTAAGCCTATGTGTTTGCATGATGAGAGTTTTCGTCTGCATGGCACGTGTACGTGAATGCATGGTGGTTCGCTATGTCGAGATCGTTTATAATTATATATGAAACTGACACATGTTTAGGACGCAATCTGACCATGCGATCATACGTTGACAGGTTCGGGTTCTGTGCAAGAATACCGTGGCAGTGCAAGAATTAGATCTTAATATCGGTAAGTTTCTAATCCCCTCTCTTTAAATATTTTAATGTTTTGGGGCTACCGTACATACTTAGAGAATGTGTTTTATTAAACTAAAACTGTTACATATTTTGGGGGGTTTTATCCGATGAGCTACAAACTCGTATGTGTAATTGCAAGATTAAGGGATTATATCATGTCTCTATGACGTGTAGGCGGGGCAAGGGTTATGATATATTTTGTGGGTGTTAGGTTATGAGTCCGTTGGGAAGAGTCGGGGTATGGGTTAGCCAAGTACGAGTATATGTAGCGTGTGTACTCTTGTGAAATGATTGTGGGTGCATGCTTAGCTAAAGAGTCATGTAATTGCTAGTATTTTTGTTGATGTTATGTGTTCCTCGTTGTATGTTTGCCTTGTTGTCATTGTGGCATGGCAAGCGGGATTCGTGAAGGACGGGATCCTTCGGGAAGCACCTATAACGTTTATTTAACAGGTTAGTGATGAGCTCAGGGTGCGTCGATCGCCCTTACGAGGGTAACCCTGACTAGGGTCCAGTGACGAGGTATGTGTTTATGTGTTCATTTACATGTGTGACGAATTATATGTAAACGTTGGGCGGTATTTATTATGCATGTGATGATATTAATGTGATAATGTTAATGTCACGTGTAGATGATATTATTGTGATATGTAGAGTTGGACTACAGGGCCGGCCCATTGGGCCAAAGAGCAACACACCCGTAGTGGGCCTAACATTTTGAGGGGCCCAAAAATAAAAAATAATATATATATGTATAGATGAAGCAGTGAAACAACCGGCGGCCGCACCGAACGAACGACGGTTAAACCGGATACAACATCAAAACAGAGATGAAGCAAGATCTAAGGTTGTCGGTCCCTTAGCGGCGAGTAATGGTGGCTGCGAGCGGCGGTTGTCGTTGGTGGTGAGATGAAGTCGTTCCAGCGGTTAGCATGTCGACCGAAGTGTTGATTTGTTACCGGAAGGATGTCGGAATCTCTTAAAATTACAGGTGCAAACTAAAAAAACTAGACAAGGAGGAAGAGATGGCATTTTAGGGGAGAGGGTTACATCGCGGCTGACTTCTTCTTTTAACATTATGTTTGTTTAAAACTTTCATTTTCACCCCTTTTAAAATATAACTTATGACACATCTAATCCTTATTTATATATATATATATATATATATACACACACCTTATATGTCCAGTCCCTTAAAATTAGAATATATCAATTTAATCCATCAATGTTAATTTTATATATTAAAAAGATATGTAAATTATTTATTATATGTCCGGTTCTTAAATTTGGTCCGACCGGTTCGACAAGTGGACCTTTAAGTCGACCGGTTTGCTGTCCAGTCCGGTTATGAAAATATTATCCAGGACACCCTCTAAGCTCCTTTAAAAAAGCCGATGTCTAGGATTTTGTTGGATTAACCGAATGTCGAGTTAATACGTGTACTAGAGTAGGAGTTACTAGTATAGTGAGTCGATCTATGTCGATGGGAACATGGGGTTATTATTATTATTATTACGAAATGAGTCTTGGGTGGTGAACGGTTATGGGATATCGGGTGATAATAGGGGTTATCTATTGTTTAATGATTCGTGAAACTATTCTATAAGGGACGAGGGTTCTGAGGGAAGATTAAATAACTATTATGACGAGTTGCTTTTTAATTAAATTAAACTATTAGAACGCACTCAGCGTAGCTGACTTTGTGTGTATGTTAGATTGTTTTGCAGGTAAGCGTCGCGTTGACGTATCTTGGCTTAGGAGCGGTGCTACTCGGATTGGTGTACATGCATTCGTGAGGTAAGTTTAATAACATTAAACAATAATAAATGATTTTAGAAAGACTTCCGCTGTAGTTCGACTCAAAATAAATGTGATTTAAAGAGAATGACCTGTTATGAGAACCAACTATAGGATGCCCGGGTCGGGGTCTTACAAGTACTCGCGTGGGTACTTTGGGCAAATACTAGGAGTATCCGCATGAGTACTTTGCACGAATACCGGGATTGTTCGTACGAGTACTCATTGCGAATCTGTACTATATAATAAATAAAGGTTTTTCATCGCTTCCATATTCATTCTCATCATTTTTTCCAGCTCCTCTCTCTTATTAAATACACCTCTATCTTTTAATAATAATACATTTTTAAAGAAAATACTAATCTTTATATTAACAAATATGCCGTCATATTTTGACGAGTGTATATGTTAACAAATTATATTGTATTCCACGGGTTTATTCAACCCGTGTAAAACATGAGTTTTTAAAAAATAAATTTTTTATTACTTAATGTATAATTTCATATTTATCCAACTCGTGTAATACGTGAAATTTTAACCTAGTTCTTTGTATAATTGAACGAATACTAGGGTGAGTACTTGTCCCTGACACACATTGTACATGTACAGAATTTGCGTAGTTGATAGAGCTCGTAGATTCAGTCAGAACCCGACCCTGCTAGTCAGGTTATCATAGGTGAGTTTCTATTGACCGTTTTATAAGTTTTGGGCTGATGTGCATACTTTTGAACAAAAACATGTATTAAACGAAAGATAAGAAAGACAATGACAATATTTAATAACAAATGTTTTATGTTATTAATGATATAAAGGTAAAGAATACACTTATAATGAAAGCAATATAATAATACTGAGTGATAGTGACGGTTAGCTATAATGGATGTAGTATGATAATACTGAGTGATATTGAGAGATGTCATGTTGTGTACTTATGTGATAGTATGTGCTAATTAAATTTCTTGCTTATGTGTAAAGTTTGAATGTTATGTATGGTTAATAGTGTAAGGGTAAAGTTACTAATAATGATTGTGATAGAATGTGGATAAGAGTCTTGTGTTATACTACCACTGATAGGAGCCTTATAAGCACTAATAAGAGTCTTGGTTTGCACCCAAGCATTGATAGGAGCCTTGGATTTTGTCCAAGCATTAAAAGGAACCTTGGATTTTGTCCAAGCATTGACATGAGTCTTGGATTCGTCTAAGCATTGACAGGGATCTTGGATTCGTCAATGAATTGACACGAGTCTTGGTTTTCTCCAAGCATTGACAAGAGTCTTAGCTTGTCAAAGCATTGATATGAGCCTTAGATTTGTCCAAGCAACGATAGAAGTCTTGCTTAATGCAAGCACTGATAGTTGAAATGAGTCTTGCTTTAAGGGCCTTGTCATAAAGATAATGGCCCAGACAATGAAAGAACCTTATATTTTATAAAGTTACGTTAATATAGAAAATAAAGCGACAGTTTTGACACTAATGTAAAGTGATAGACTTTAAAGCAAATGAAAGAGTTTTTGAACGTATACATAATATGTATAATAAAAGAAAACTAATGTCAGGTAAAGTTAAAGTTAATAAAGTAAACATGTAACTCACTCAGTATATATGAATTTTAGTATGCACATCAGGTTAGAGAATGAAATATTAGAGAAGTTGTGAGCGCTTGGATAGCATGGACTAATGGGTTGCTTTACTATGAAGACTGACATTCCCTTGTTATGATAGTTTATGAACAATTATGTTTGAATACTTTAATTCCTTGTGGATTTTGAATGTTTTAAACAAGTCTTTCGTTGTAATGGATTTTTGATTTCCAGTTTAAGAACTATAAATGCATGTTTTATGCCAACTATGATATGCACCATGTTTGGGACGTTTCATGTCTCTCTCCACCTTCGTCGCGCAAAGATCTTTTGCGTGCAGATCAGTCGCGTCGAGCAGGAGTGAAACGAAAGATGGAAAGAAACTCCAATACCAACTCCAAATACGCCCTAATGTACCCTCGATCAAAGAGACACCTCCATGGGGTCTGGTCCACTTACCCGACGATGGTTTCTGCCCATTCCATGTCTCCTACCGTTTGTAGCATATCCCAATCGCTTTTACGGGTATCCTTAATCTCCTTCCCCAATAACATTTGGAGTCGTTTCTAATCATTGGTCCCCTTAGGAAACCAAAGATGCGGGTCTAGAAACTCAGCCTACTTTGCATGCTCCGTAAGGGGACAAACATCAACAAGAGTACTTTTACGAGGCATAATTTGTATACGATTACGCGACGTTAATCCCAAAAAAATATTCAAAATTTTCAAAACAAAGAGAAGGGCATACGACCCGTATAGAGTTTTACGGGTCGTATTCCTTATGAAAAATTAAGGCCACCCGCATAACCCCTTACGAATCGTATTCCTCTATAGGCCCTAATAGGAATATGACTTGTATGGTACCTTAGGGTTTGTATTCCTATGAATGAACCAAAGAATATGACGCGTACAGTTCCAATATGGGTCGTATAATGATTTTTCAACCACTTTCCTATTTTTTCTAAAAAAAACGAAGAACTGGATTGAGTACTTACTTGATTAAGATGAAAATCGAAGAAATAATCTCTGATGCGAGCGTCGTTATAAATCGTGCGTATGAGTCTCGTAATGGTGAAATTGGTCATCTCCTTTGTAAATTACATGTCTATATGGGTCGTATAGTACCAAACGACCCGTATGTGGAGTACAATATGTATCGTATTGTACTATACGACCCGTATATTTATTATTGTTTTTTTTTTGGAATTTTGAATTTTTGGTTTTAGTTTTAGTTTTTTGTTTATAATTTTTCCATCAACGAGACAAAAACAAAACTTGCTCAAAAGCAGAAACAGAAGTAGAAAGTAAAATAACATCTAAATATAAAAACCAGTTTAGATATCAAATTTCTTACTATCAACACGGTAAAGAAGCAACGAAGATCTAAAAAGAAAGTGAGGTTGTAAGACGCATTTCAGGTAAGTTGATAGAAGCATGTTCCACTGTGGGCGTCACTTGTTGCTACAAAAATTAATGAAAGAAATTATTCTAATATTGGTGTTCAATATTTGCCCTTGGGAAGCCCAGGGCAAGGAAAAGTTTACAAATGATGCAAGAACAATCAGTGAACATATAGAAAAAAGGGGGAGGAAGCCTAGTGACATTGAGGTGCTATGGCTTTATCCAGTATGTCCTTCATCGTTCTCATAAGGATATATTTATAGTGGTCTCTTCTTGTCTATCCTAAAACCGAAAGATCCATATCATTCCCAGAAGGACATATTTATAGTGGTTCGAACCCGCCAAGGATTAAACATAAAAAAGTAAAATATTGTTTGTAATGTATTCACAATTTTTAACTTTTTTATAATAACTTAAAAAACGGTTTCAAACTGGTTTGTATAGGTTTGAGTTTTCCTCTCAATGACTTGGTTTCAAACCAAACCGATTACTATTTTAACCGATACCGATTTTGGTTTGATTTCAGACCAATGCGGGTTGAAAAAGCATTTGTGCACCTCTACAATCAAGTATACATACCAAAAATAACGAAACAAACCAGCTAACATCCGTCAAGACATACCAAATGAGCCTTTTGATTGACATTGGGCCCGTTATAAAGTGGACAAATCAATCATAGAACATTACCGTCTAGTAGAGGTGCACAAAACGGTTTTTTAATCCGAACCGGTTCGAACCCGACCCGAACCGGTTTGGTCAACGGAAAGTCAAAACCGGTTTGGCCCTAAACCGGTTCGGGTTAACCCGGTTTGGAGGCAAGGAAATCCCTAACCTATTAAACCGGTTAGGGTTGGGTTGAAACCGGTTTGTGTGTTAAACCAGTTTTTATTAAAAAAATTGAATAAATTCAAATAAATTTGATATTTTTAATAAAAAAAAATAACAAATATAAAACATAAAGTGCAACGTTTATTAATATTTAGAAAGTTCAAAAATTAAAAAACATGACAAGATAAAATTATAAAATTGTAAAACATTACAAATGACAATATATATTTTGACTTTTTGGAATATTGATTGATTAATCTTGTGCGTTGTCTTCGGAACTGGAGCTTCGTAGCCTTGCATCTTCGGAACTGGAGCTTCGCAGCCTTGCATCTTCGGCTAGTTCTTCATCGGTGACTGGTTCGGATATTCCAAGATCAAACTCGTTGTTGTGTATGATTTCTTCGGCTTGAATTTCGTCTTCGAGAGAAGATTGGTCTTGTATCCTATCCATCGCATCCAAATGGTCCTTCATGCAAATGCACATTTCCATCACTAGTCATTCGTATCGATAAGACCCTGCCACTAAAAGAAAACGCAGATTCTGAAGTTACCGTGGAAGCTTGGACGGTTAGTACATCACGGGCCATGGCGGAAAGAATCGAAAACGAAGCTTCGTTTTTTTTCCACCAAGCCAAAATATCAAACTCCTCAAAAACGGTAGGAGGCATAAACGCTAAAAAGTTTGTGCCAATATACCTTCCGAGTTCGCTACTCGGGGTGGTACCTCGAGCCCGTTTACTAAATTCATTTAACATTTCGTTATATAAATTCAAATTAACATCTCTCGAGCTACCACTTGATGATGCACCCATTGTATAATGTGGAGTCGGAGTTGTACCATATTTATGTAAATAAACATCAAATAAATCTTGTAAACATTTGTTAAAATATGTTTTTGTGTCTTGTGCAAAATGAATGTCTTCACTATCCAAATTCAAAGCGTAAGTAATTGTATCAATCAACGTTTCAACCCCGAAAACATTTATGGTAGGGTTTAACGCGACGGCACAACTTATAACGGGAGGCATTTCTTTAAAATATTTTACTAATTTTTCTTTCATCGGTTCTATTATTTTTGTAAAAAGAGTGCTTTTATTTTCAAGTTTATACAACTTGTTAGCTATTAAATATATTTGTTTTAGAGTTAATGGACTTGTGGGATAATAAACACCGGATAAAAAAGTGGTGGCGGTTTTGAAAACTTCAAGCAATTCGGTTACGTATTTTAAAATGTCCCAACTCGTAGACGAAAACTTTAGAATTTTACGACGAGGTTTTGAGGCAAGCATTTCATGAAATATTTCTAAAGTTTCTCTTTGTCGTAAAGCGCTATAAAACATATTATAAGTCGAGTTCCATCTTGTCTCGACGTCCCAATTCGGAAGCAAAGATTATTTGTTTCACGAAAAAATCTAATATAATCATGGTATTTTTTTTTGTTACTAAAAATATCTTTAAGCATTAGTCGAAAAGCATATGTTAAGTTTGAAACCTCTTCAATTGCAAGCCCGGCTTGCACCGCCAAGTTAATGATGTGTGCGACACATCGACTATGGAAAAAAACGCCGTTGCAAACCGGTTTATATTTAATTTTTAGTTTTTGAACCGCATTTGTATTATTAGATGTATTATCAAAAGACATTGAAAAAAGTTTATTTTGTAATTTAAATTCGGTTATAACACCATCTAATATATAACATAAATTTTCGCCGGTGTGTGGATATTCAAACAAGTCAAACACGATTGTACGCTTCATCATTTGCCACGTTGGGATCAACCCAATGCGCGGTAACGCAAAGGTACGAATCTGGTATACCATGTGGAGCACCAAACATCGGTGGTTAAGTTTACACCGGTTTCAAAATTTTCAAAACCCAAAATTAATTTTTTTTTTTGCTTTTTTTCACATTTTTATACAATCTCGTCTAAGGGTGATGCGACTTACTTGATGATAACGTGGTTGGAGTGTCTCTTGAATCATCCTTGTCAAGCGCGGATTGTCAAAGTGGTTGAACGACAATCCTTCTTGAATCACTAACCTCGCCATTCGATCTCGAACAATATTTGGATCAAAGTTCCAAATTCCTCATTCGCTTGTCATCGAGGCTTGACCTTCACTTGGAATTCTCTTCAAGGACGGGCAAGATTTTTCCATATGCGTTTTCAAACTAGTGTTTGAATCTTTCCCCAAAAACGCACCACACATCTTGCACCGAGCACGTTCCTTCCCGTTTGACAACAAACATAAATCGTAATTGCACCAAATTTTCGGATTTCTCGTTGTTGGTCGAATTTCCACAACGCTAACTTCGTTTGAGGAACCACCAACACTACTTGCCATGGTTTTTTTTAAGAGCTTAGAGCGAGTTTAGAGAGCGTTTAACGAGTTTAAAGAGCGGTTTGAGAGATTAGAGAGTTTAGAGAGAGCTGTGATCAACCCTAAACATCCCCACCTATTTATATTGAGTTAAGGGTGAAAAAATACAAAAAAAAACGGCTAGAAAACTGGCCGTTTTGTAACGGCTATAAACCGTTCAGCGCAAAAACCGGTTTGAACCGGTTTAAAAACCGGTTTTATAGACCGGGTTGGGAGAACAGGTCCGTAACCCGGTGGGCTCCAGAATATGACAAACCGGTTTGTAACCGGCGGTTTCACTCGGGTTTGAACCGGTTTAAGGTAAACCGATTTTCAGGTTATGCCCGGTTTAAAATTTCAAACCAGTTTTTTTGCCCATCTCTACCGTCCAGTGACCATTTTTTTTAACATGGCCCAATAACCATTTAATCTTTTTACGGGTTTCAAGTTTCAACAACCACAACCAATATATGGATTGAAATTTCACATAAATTACTAATAAGATTAAAGTAAAGTCTTCATGAATAGTAACCATACCCCCAATGTAAGTCACGTATTGTTCTGTTGTTGGCCCACTGTGTTGTCAGTAGAAGTGATTATTGAAATTCTTGCATGCCCTAAGATCGATAATGCATTAAAATATTAAATACACTTTAGCAATATTAATACAGTATGCCATAAAACTTAAAATTTTAATTTTATATGATAAATCTTTAATAATTTTGTCTTTCAAAATTCGTAAAACGTGCTCCCAAATTTGGGTATGTGTCCAAGTTTTCAATTTCTTGGTATTTGTTTTCTTTTCCTTTTTCTTATGATTGTCGTATTAATATGCTTTTATTAATATGTTTTTATAAGTTTTAAAAACAATCAATCTTACAAAGCTTTTTAGATATGAAAATTTTTAAGGTTTTTTTTTTCTGTCGATTAATATAAAATTAGTTGGTACAGAGGAGTCGATATGAAAAAATATAACTAATGCGACCGTCAAGGTAAGATGTTATGCTTCAAGACATGTTTGACGAGACGCAACGCGCCGCAGGAAAGCATGCTAGTTAAAGTTATTGTTAAACTTTCGTAGCTAGTTAAATCTTTCCACAATCAAAGTCTTAAATAGAGCAACACAAAAAGTAGGGAAGCTTGTAAAACCGTAAACGACTATCAAATTCGATGTGGAAATACCGAAAACCATGTGACTAGTTCGTCGACATTCTCACTTGTTTCCTTACAAGGGCAAGGTAATATTATACTGCTTTTGCTCTTTTAAAACATGGGTGTAAGAATAAAATGCGGGTGTAGAAGATTTATAAAATAGTCATTCCATAATAAAAGTATGGGATATACTTTCACTTGTTACTCTCAACAGTCACATTTCTTCCTCCTTTACGCATGAAGCAGTTCACGGGTGCTCCCTCAACCCCCCCCCCCTCCGGGTCACACTTTTTAAAATACTTGATAGTTTTTTCAACTATAACTCAATATAATTATATTTACTAATTAACCCATTTTTTTTAAGACAAATTTCACAATTCTTGTTAAAAATGAGACTTGAATTCATAACATTCTCAAATCTTAATTTTCTTAAAAAAATTGTCCTTTAACATTACGCCACCAACCCCATTACTCCAATAGTACAATTTAACCCACCTGGCAATAGGAAAAATACGTCTACAGTGCTTTTCATTCTATATTTTATTTTAATGTAATAGTCATTATTTATTGCTTGGACCATTCAGTGATTGACGCGTAATACATATATTTTTTTACATTTTCAATTTCAATCTTACACCGGATATAATATATATTTTTAGCTCGTTTTATTTACTATTAATTTTGTTTTCCTTTATAACTTTTGTTCCTTAACTTTTTCCAAAATGCACAGGGCGTGACTGATTTTAGTTAGTTTTTTTTATCTACGTTCCGATATATTTTTTTAAAACGGAGTTGTATTCAAAATCGATTTTTTGTCAACGTTCCCATAATTACTCCTGTGTTTTTCTTGCCCGAAGGCAAGACTCCTTTGTTTTACTTACCCGAAGGCAAGAATCCTCTGTTTGATTTCCCGAAGGCAAGACTCCTCTATTCTACCTGTACAACGACAAGACTTCTCTATTTGCTTGTTACGAAAACACAACTCCTCTATTTTACTTGTACAAGTCTCCTATGTTCTTTCTATACTTTAACATAACATTACATATATCACACATTGTCACAGAAGTAAGTATACCATGGTCACTATCACATTTAACTGGCATCGAGGTACCGTTATCTCTAATAAGTTTACATTTAATAAAAGTACATTTATAAAATGTAACTTGACTTTCAAATATTTCATTCATCGTTCATTATGCACATTACCCCAAAAACATTAGAAAATGGGAAATAGAAACTCACCTTTTAAGTTATCCTCTTCGTATTATAAACTGGTGTAAGGCGTCACTCATAATCTGAATTGATCATTAATAAAATATTACATCTATACCTTCCACTAGTTAAACGAAACTAGGCGCTTTCATTTTCAAGTATCTCACCGAAACTAGATTTATTTCGCTTCCTGTGGCTTAGCGAAACTATGATCTTAGTGAAACTATGGTCTTAGCGAAACTAGGTCTCAGCGAAACTAAGTCTCATAGAAACTAGTGATCTCAGCGAAACTAGGTCAGATTCGCTTTCCTGTTAGTTTCGCATGGTCGTCTTCATCGCAGAAACCC
The DNA here is from genome assembly GCA_023525975.1 of Smallanthus sonchifolius. NCBI lineage: Eukaryota > Viridiplantae > Streptophyta > Magnoliopsida > Asterales > Asteraceae > Smallanthus > Smallanthus sonchifolius. The sequence continues at coordinate 73,034,503 of CM042034.1, forward strand.
TATTTTCTCCATGAAAATGGAGACCTAGCACTAACACGACCAAGATCCGAACTTTTTATGTTAGAAAGTTTGTTTAACTATCGTAAGTCTAGATCCATGGTTAGTTTTCCATTTAACACGTAAAAACTAGATCTTTTGTGTTAAAAACCCAAAAACCCATTTCGAACTAAAAACCCAGATCTAGATCAATTATTACCTCTAAATGACTCGATTCATCAGAGGAACTTCAATCAAAAGACGAAGAAGGATAATGGATCGATCTTGAGTCCAAAACTAAAATTTTCTCTCTCTAGATGATTTTTGCTCGAAAATGCAAATGCGAGAAATGTGTAAGACCCCAACCCGGGCATCCTACAGTTGGTTCTCATAACGGGTCAATCTCATTTAAACGCATTTATTATTAACTCAATTACAACGGAAGTCTTTCTAAATTCTTTTGTTGTTATTTAATGATATTAAATCACCTCACGAATGCCTGCACACCAATCCGAGTAACACCGCTCCCAAGCCAAGATACGTCAACGCTACGCTTACCTTCATAACAATCTAACGTACACACAAATTCAGCTACGCTAAGTGAGTTCTAATAGTTTAATTTGAACAGAAACCATCACGTCACATTCATTAGTTTATTCCACTCAGGAACCTCCGGTCGTTATAAAATAGTTTTACGATTCATTAACGAATAGTTAACCCCCTGTATCCCACGGCATCCCATAAATGGTCATCACCCGAGACTCGGCCCGTACTACCAATGATAATAATAATAATAATCTTATCACCTCGTTGATATAGACTTAACTTACCATACTAATAACTCATACATAATAACAAGAATTAACCCGACACTTGGTTAACACAACAAACTCTAGACATTACACACCCGGCCTTAACCAAGGCTCTCACAATTAATTAACACGACTTTTATACACGTCACGTCACAATCCTGACACAATGGTCAATTTAACTCATAATACCACAATGATAACATCTACACGTCACACTAACACTACCATATTAATCTCACCACATGCATAATCAATATACCTCAACAATTGCATGCAATATTACACGTATATGAACGCCCACGTCATAATACCACAATGATAACACATACCTCGTCACTACACCCTCGTCAGGGTGTTGGATATGTGATGTCCGATCGTCAATTAAGTCAACGTTACTATTAAGGTGCGATCCAAAGAGTTACACTTTGGACAACGAACAAAATATATAATATTTAATTGTTAAATATTATTCACGAAAGACGGAAATAACAAATGGTGAGTAAATATTTAAAGAAATATTTGTCGGAGATTGGGATAATTAAGTATCTGATTAATTAATTGTTTGCGGGGAATAAATATTTAATCAGTTAAACATTTAAAGATTAGATTTTTACTAATTATATTATGATTAGTAAATACAAGGGTTATAATAATTAAAGTTTAATTATTGTCGGGGGTATTAAGTGTTAACACAAGAGGGACCAGTGTGTAAATATAATGGTTATAAATATACCATTATAATTAAAACCTTAATGCTAATCCACACCAAAAAAGCCGCCATCCCCCCTTGCGCATCACCGCCACCGGCCACCACCGCACGCCGCCGACCACCGACCACCGCCGCATGCCGCCGCCTTCCACCGTCGTCGGAACCCCCTTCGCCGTCACACGCCACCACCACTGTGACCGGGTTCCCTCCTGCGCAACTCGTGTGCCGTTTTGTAGTGCTTTTTCGTGTACGTGTCATCTAGCGTGACGTGTGTTGAAGTAAGGTATAAATATAAACACCCTATGGTTGGTTATTTAATATTGTTTATACCCATGTAATTGGATCACTGAAAGGAATCCAAATCTGATCTGGCAATGGTATTTATAAATCGCTTCCGCTAAAATATATCTAATTTATTTATTTAAAAATGTTTAAATAATTAATATTTTAAAAGTTAAAACTGCTACCATGATTCCCAACAGTGGTATCAGAGACAGGTGTACGCGCGTTTAGACATATTTTTTTTAAATCGATCTATTATTTTATTTGTCAAAACTTTTGTTTGACAAAAGATCGAGCGTTTTTCGTTCCTTGTGATTGTGTTGAATGAATCACTAGAGACATGTGGTTGTGTTGTTTGTTGATTGGTTGTTATCTTTGTATTTTTATGGGTTATTTGGAATCCCGATATAATAGTTAGGGTTGTGTTTATTTTATTTTTTAATGTATTTGTAAATAAATATTGTAACCATAAAGAGACGAAAACTTGAAGACCAAGGCGGACAAAGACAGGTTTTAAGATGGAGATATTGGACTAAGTGTAAGATAGCAGATTTATTATTTTGTTATCCCTTAAACCAGTCCAGTTGTTCGTTTGATGGCTCGAATGAAACCGGATAATTTTTCTAGTTGCTCGATTCTGCGTTTTATTTATTTTTGTGGTTGTGATATAATTATTTAGGATAATAATTAAACCGCAAAACTTTTAATAAAACTTTTGGCACAATTTAAAACGACAAGATAATTAAATTGTTTATTTGTCTCGAAAATCTAATTAAATAAAAGTGTTTTAGTTAAAAGTAAAAATAAGTTTTTAAATTTAAATACTTTTTATTTAAAACAAATTTAATTAATTAAAGAGTTGATTAGTTTAAAATAAGTTCGCGACAAATGACCAATTTAGAAAAATAGAGTATTTAAAATTGGATTGTGTCAAGTATTGAAAGTTTTTCACGAACTAATTAGTAAAATTGGTTTACTAAAACTGCGCGACTTGTATCATGCTACTCGTCGACCAAAATATTTTTGACCCGAAACGGTAATATTAAAAAACATTAAATAAATCCCAATATAAAATCGATATTTCTGCGCCATCCTTAATCGTAACACTTCAACTAATTTATCCGAAACCCCGGTTTTAGTGAATTACCCTGCATCCGGTCCTACGGTTTTAATTGAAAGTAGAACCACGATTCCTGAGTCACTTAGGCTGGGTATACAGTTACATATGAAGGACAAATATCACTTAAGTCGTTTAAGTGGGCGTAGTTAAGGGAAAAAGGTATCCAAAGCTTGACAGTACTCGTCATGCCCTTCAAACCAAGAATTGTATAGTTGATACAATTGGTAATCGTTACCTACCCGTTGAACTATGCCAGTGAAGAGTGCTCGGCCATTCACTGAGACATGGGGAACCATGATCTCATTCCTAATTATATAAAATTTTATTAGGAAATCCAAGCATGAAAATACAAAAAAGTTATTTTGAATTTTGTAAATGTCTAACGAATCGAATACAAATTTTTCATTCTCCCTGAAATCCATCCTTAAGTAGGATAAGCTTGACAATTCCAACTTCATGGACTGGTACCGAAACTTGACAATTGTTATCAAGGCTGAGAACAAGTTGTATGTTCTCGAGGAACCAATCCCTGTAGAACCAACTGCTACTACGGGCCAAGCCCGTAAGACCTGGGATAAGCATGTTGATGACTCTATCAAGGTCTCTTGCTTGATGTTGCGCCCATGATACCAGAACTTCAAAAGAATCTATGGACACGCCTGCATACAGTGTTGTAAAACTCAGCCTAGGCGGCCTTGTACTCGGCGAGTACTTGGTCCTCGGTAGGGTGCCGAGGCACTTTTCTTCAAGTCATTCAACATTACTCGGAATTGGTCTAACCCGGTCCAACTCAGGCCAACTCGCTCCAACTCGATCCAATTCGGTCAACTCGGATTTTCGCGGTTTTTCACCGATATTCGTTGTTTTTCATCGAATCATGTTGGATTTTCGTTGTTTTTCATGGAGATACATTGGAAGACGAGAAATAAATGATTACTATGTCTATAATATTAAAGAATGAATATCAATTTTTAAAATATTTTGTTATAAATATTAGTACAGTTATGTTATTTAACATATATATAATTTTCCAAAAATTAACTTCTTTCTAATTTACCATCTCCGAGTACTCCCCGAGTACTCCCCGCCTAGGCCGAGTACTCGCAACTCCACAGTCGACCGACCTGGCACCGCGTAGCGAATTTTGCAATCATGCCTGCATATGACATGATTAGGCAACTGCAGGAAATTTTCCAACAGCGGGCCCGTCATGAACGCTTCGAGGTGATGAGATCACTCATAAGCTGTCGCATGCAAGAAGGTTCTTCTATCAGTACCCATGTGCTGAAAATGAAAGGATATATTGATCACCTAGCACGTCTTGAATCCCTCTTAAGCAAAGATTTGGCCGAGGATATAATCCTCAACTCGCTGCCAAAATCATATGACCAGTTCACTCTGAATTACAATATGAATGCTTGGGACAAGACTATCTTGGAGTTGCATATGATGCTAAAGACTTCCGAGATGAATATACCAACTCATATTAAGTCTGGTTTAGTGCTAATGATCAAAGAAGATTGAGTCAGGAAATCTGAAACCAAGGGAAAAGGCAGGAAAAGCTCCAAGAGCAAGGGCAAAGGCAAAGATGTTGCCAAGAAACCTCTAAAGAATGTTAAGTGTTTTCATTGTGATGAAACCGGACACTAGAAGAGAAAAAGTCTGCTGGAGGACTATGTTTATTATCGAGATCTTCTCTCTGTCTAGCAAAACTTGGGTGTTTGACACTGAATGTGGTTATCACATTTTTAATGATTTGTAGGGACTAAGGAAGGTTAAGAGACTGAAGCAATGTAACCTGGAGCTCTATTTGGGAAATGGACAAAAGGTTGTTGTGTAGGCTATAGGAGAATATACTCTTTTACTTCCTTTTAGATTAGAACTTGTTTTGAACAATGTTTATTTTATTCCTAATTTGACTAGGAATATTATTTCGTTTCCGCTTTGCGAGAACAAGGATTTATTTATGCTTTTGACAATGATTTCATTTCTGCATATTTAAATGGTTTGTTTTACTTTTCTACAAAGTCTCATAATGGAATCTATGAGAAAGAAGTCCTTGATAATAACACCATACTTAATATCTCCTCCAAACGTACGAAATATGATTCAATGATATGTATCTATGGCATTGTAGGCTTGGACACATAAACAAGAATCGTATGAAGAAACTCCAGACCGCCGTAATTCTGAATTCTACAGGTGAAGAGTCATTTGATGATTGCAAATCATGTTTAAGTTGAAAGCTAACCAAAGCTCCTTTTACCGATATCGGTCAAAGGGGCTAAGGATCAGTTGGGACTTGTACATACTGATGTATGTGGTCCATTCAGAACAATGACCAGAAGTGGAGAGAGATACTTCATGACATTAACTGATGATTTCAGCATATATGGTTATGTTTATCTTATGAAGCATAAACATGAAACGTTTGAAATGTTCAAACAGTACCAGAATGAAATACAGAACCAGCTTGGTAAGACGATTTAGATACTTCGATCTGATCGAGGTGGTGAATATCTCCGTCTAGAGTTTGACGAATATCTAAAGAAATGTGGGATCATTTCTCAGCTGACTCCACCATGAACACCTCAACTTAACGGTGTATCCGAAAGGAGAAATCGAACTCTATTAGATATGGTTCGGTCTATGATGTGTCGTACAAACCTCCCACGCACCTTCTGAAGTTTTGCTATTGAGACTGCCACAAGAATCATAAGTCTAGCTCCTACTAAGTAGGTGGACAAAACGCCTTGTGAGATTTGGCATGTGGAAAAACCCAAAGTGTCCTACCTTAGGGTTTGAGATGTAACACATATGTTACAAGTGAATGTACAAATAAACTAAATCCCCATGGCAATAAAGTTGTTTTCGTTGGATACCCTAAAACAATCGGTTACTACTTCTACAATCCTGCTGAAAATCGTGTTTTCAATAAACGCAGAGCTACTTTCTTGGAGAAAGAACTACTTGCGAGAGGGATTGGAGACAACCGTGTGGATATGGATGACATCCAAGAACCAAAATCTGAATCTGCCATTCAGCATGAGACTCTTGAAACTAAATCTGGAATTGTTCAAGGTTTAGCTGCAACACAAACTGTTCGCAGAAGTACTAGAGATCGTCATGAACCCGACCGGTATATCGGGATTCACAAGATTGACGATGTCTTGAAAATTGATCAGGCAGAGCTCACTAGTTACGAATCTGCAATCTTAGATTCAGAATTTAAGAAGTGGCTTGAAGCCATGTATGCTGAAATCCAATCTGTAACACCTGCCACAAAAATGTCCAAGATTTGACAAAAGGTAAAACCCTAGGGACTATAAGTGTAATTATACATAAGTTCAGGGTTTAAATTGAAAAATTTAGGATTTAAGACCTGAGCGGACCGCTAAGGTCAAGCCTAACGGTCCGCTAAGAATACCAAGTTGGGTGGCGGACCGCCATGACCTGGGTAAAGGTCCGCTACTTGTTGGCTAAGCAATAAATCCGGGTAAGCCACGTGTATAGTGACTAGTGGTCAATAAATTTGGGTAAACCACCTGGGCAAAGGTTCGCTACTCCCGACGCTCCCGGTTCGATTCCCGCTTATTCTAGAACCTAGACATTAAGTTTTTGATCTTAGAGGCTCATTCCTTCAAACAAGGTGAATACTTTATCTCTTTTATACTTATGTCAAACATTTTATTTGTGAAAATGGCCAAATAAAGGTTAACGAAGTAATGCTCAACGTTCTTCTAGAAACAAGCATTCAGGCCATAGGTATACGTAAAACTTGCAAGGGATACACGGGTCTCGGGTGAAATTCCTGGATTGCGGCTGGTACTTTCCTTTATAACAAATGAGGAGACATGGGGTCCTCATTGTTATAAAGACATACTACCAGTGTATACTGTGGTGCGATTGAACAGGACGGGCCTGCTGAGTGTGTAGATTGAACATGAAGTTGTGATTATGAAATTAATACTTGTTTGTGCCAAAGGATTTTAAATGTCAAGATATTGTATTCACCAGCGTTCGTGTTGACGCTTTATTTTCAAAATGTTTTCCGGGTAATGATTAAAATATGATAAGAAGGAAGTATGGGCAGACATGAGATCTGACCCAGGAAAAAGGATGGAATGTACGTAGGATTCTCAGGCCTCGTGTAAAGGGATGTCCTAAAGAAAGGAGATAGGACCAGAGGACTGATCAACCCTGTGTTGTACTTTTTCCAGTGGCTCATCATGTATTTGACTTCAAACAATATTTTGTAATCAAATGAAATGGATATTGAAACCTTAGGTTTATAAAGTAAATTCAAGACTTTTGTTTTCCAACTGAGTTTTGATATTTACAAATACAACCCTTGAGGTTGAAAGAATGATGAAACGATACTTTGAAAAAGACTTCCGCTATATTTTATAAAACTCTGAAATAAAGTAACCAAACGATACCAATCGGACTCGCACACGTCCGGGAGGTGCTTGAGGCGGGGTGTGACAGGTTGGTATCACAGCCACATGTTTTAACGAATTAGATACTTTAGTATCTAAGCTTCAACCATTAAATGCTTTTAAGATAAGAAAACAAGGTGACCTTCTGACCGGTATGTAGTTATCTAACAAACAGAAGTGTTCTGCCTAAGAAAAGAGCAGTGTATAAATCTCTCCTAGACCCGTCGCTCTTACCTAGGAGCATATCTGTTGGATGTACTACTCTAGAAAGATAACCATCCTTGTAGAGCTTTAGCTAAGATTGTTATACTGGCTTTAGTATCCAAGTCTTACAAATAAAATAAGTACTAATATGATAAGATTGTAGATGCCTGGAGGAAATATTGTTCCGTATTATGATCCTAACTGCCCTATTAAGCAAGAATCTCCAGAATACCATCTGTTAGGTTTACAACAGAATCCTATCTGTTCGCCCTACTATAATGACGACCCGTTTGCTGTACTCCCTAAGTCTCCCAAATATCACCCACAATCCCAAAGCTCTTCCGGCCAATGGATGGATGCTGGATCAGACTTTAGCAACTGGAATACTGCTGCCCTATCCGTACAAGGAAATGAGGCACAATCTAGTCAGGTTCAATCATTAGAAAAGGATTCTTCTAAAGATTCTCATTACCCAGATGTCTCTGAAAACCCTAATGACTATCCATTTAACACCGCTATGTTAAACAGTTCTGATTATCAATCCTACAACTCTGGATCCCCAGTCCTGTATGACCCCTATATATATCCTGAACCACTATACGATGGTCCTTTCAAACACTATTTCCAAGCTCCATCTGGATACCAAAATGCCTATAATGATATTATGGTTGGACTCCGTGAGCCTCCACCTAAATATGGTTATGAGCATAGTATGCCTTCTTCCGCTATTGAATGTTTAGATCGTTCGTTACGTCAAACGGACGAGATAACAAGGGAAAAGATTATGGATAAGGCAAGAACCAAGTTCTATGGGAAACAGGTTTACGTGTATGGAGATGATCTGATCAGTTTGGGAAAAGAGCTGATGAAGGATTAAAATCTTATTGTATTTTACTTTTGTACTGTAATGATAACAAAATATCCTTTTGTTTTAATTTTTAGAATGGTTGGTAAAGGCAAAGGTCCTAGCTTTTTTCGTAAATTTGCTCCTGCTAATTATTTTGACTGTAAAACAAATGAAACAACTATAGAACTTAATAAGGAAACTGAAAATTCTACTTTCAGAAGCCTCAGAGAAATAGGAAACCCTAATGTTCCCTATAATCCTTCTATAATTTTTCATTCTACTCCAACTGCTGGAAGCTATAATATTACTCCCGATTACTCACAAAATTTTCATGAGAGATACGCTAGTATTTCTTATGAAAACAAATGTGATCCTGAAGAAGAAGAACGTGTTGATTCTAATATACCTTATGTTTTGTACTATGAGATGATTCCTATTCCTGCACCGGATATAAATGAGAATGCGTCAGGAAGTGAGAGGACAATGTAGATCTGGACCTTTTTGCAACTATTGCAAAATGTCTGGACATAAAGTAGAAGATTGCTTCAGGAGGAAGCCAATTACTTGCTTTGGATGTGGTGAAGCTGGCCACATCAAAATCAATTGTCCAAAGCAGAAGAAGACGGATGGGACAAGTCCCAAACCGGCAGTTGGAGTGAAGAAAAATGCGCGAGCGTTCGTTCTTAACACTCACGAAGCAGCAAGTATGCTCGATGTCATCACGGGTACATTCTTGTTAATGATATTTATGCTCCAGTTTTATTTGACTGTGGTGCAAACCAAAGTTTTATAGATCATAGATTATGTAGACTATTAAATAAAACTCTAGCTAAATTAGACAAGAAATACGTGGTGGAGACTTCCAACGCTGACCTCGTCCAAATTTCTGAAATCCTCGATAATTGTCATATCACATTATCAGGACATGTTATACCTGCGAAATTGTTACCAATGACTTTAGCATGTTTTGACATTGTCTTAGGAAAGGATAGGTTAGCCTCTAACCGAGCCCGTATCCTATGTGATAAAAAGGCAATAGAACTTCGTTCGCCGAAAAGCAATACTCTTATAATGAATGGCGACAAATTATCTAACCCTGTTGGAATAATTTCTATGCTGAAAGCCACAAAATACTTAAGAAAAGGATGCTTAGCATACCTTGTATCTGTAACTACCGACACTAAGATGAAGATTGAAGATGTATCAGTTGTGCCTGAATTCCCTGATGTTTTCCCTGATGAACTTCCTGGAATTCCACCTGAAAGTGAAGTGGAGTTCAGAATAAATCTTGTACCCGGTACAACACCTATTGGTAAAGCCCCGTACAGATTAGCTCCAAATGAAATGGCAGAACTAAAGAAACAATTAGATGAATTACTGGAAAAAAGGATTCATAAGACCAAACTCATCATCTTAGGGAGCTCCAGTCTTATTCGTTAAGAATAAAGAGGGGACAAAGCGTATGTGCATTGATTATCGGGAACTTAAGAAAGTTACGATAAAGAATCGTTACCCAGTTCCCCGAATCGACGACCTTTCGATTAACTCCAAGGAGCTCATTGTTTTTCCAAAATCGATCTTCGTTCTGGGTATCATCAATTGAAAGTCCAGGAAGAAGATATTCCTAAAACCGCTTTCAAACTCGATATTGTCATTATGAGTTCACGGTAATTCCATTTGGACTCACTAATGCACCAGCAGCATTCATAGATATGATGAATCGAGTCTTCAAACCTTACTTGGACAAATTCGTTATTGTATTCATTGACGGCATTCTTATCTATTCCAAAAGTAAGGAAGATCATGCCAATCATTTGAAAATCCTACTTAAAATCCTGAGAACAGAAAAGTTATACGCTAAGTTCTCAAAATGTGAATTCTGGCTATCAGAAGTTTAATTCCTTGGTCACGTGATTAATGCCAATGGTATTCAAGTTGACCCTGTCAAAATTGAAGCCATATCTAAATGGAAAATATGGAAGTCATCGACTGAAGTCCGTAGTTTCCTCAGTTTAGCCGGTTACTATCGACGATTTATTCAAGATTTCTCTCGAATCAAAGTACCATTAACTTCTCTGACCTGCAAGTCAGTCAAATATGAATGGGGTCTTAAATAATCTGAAGCATTTGAAACTCTGAAATAGAAACTGACTCAATCTCGTCAATTAAAACTCATGAAAAGAATTATACCTATCATGATTTAGAACTCGGCGCCATAATATTCGCACTGAAATTATGGAGGCACTATTTATATGGAGTCAAATTCACTATCTTCACTGATCATAAATGCCTAAAGTACATATTCAGTTAGAAGGAATTGAATATGAGGCAAAGATGTTGGATGGAAGTCCTGAATTTCATGATTATGAAATCTGTTATCATGAGGGAAAAGCCAATGTCGTAGCTGATGCTCTAAGTAGAAAAGAACATGAGAAACCTAAACGAGTTCGTGCCTTAAGACTCGATCTCCAAATAGATCTTATCACTCGTATTAAGGAATCTCAGAAACTTACCTTGCAAGAACCCAACCTTGAGAAAGAAGGATTGCGAGGCATGATTGATCAATTGATCAAAGGAGATGATGGAATTCTCAGAATGAATAAGAGAATCTAGGTTCCTATCTATGGGAATACTTGTGAAGAAATTCTTGAAGAAGCTCATAAATCTAAATACACAATGCATCCTGGAAATGATAAGATGTATAAAAACCGAAAAGCCAAGTACTTATGGATAGGAATGAAGAAGCATATCGCTATCTATGTTTGAAAGTGTCTGAGTTGTTCTCAAGTTAAAGCCGAACATCAGAAGCCTTCTGGCTTGTTACAGCAACTTGAAATTCCTGTCTGGAAATGGGAAATGATAACCATGGACTTTATCATGAAACTTCCCCAAACAAGTCGAGGGAATGATACTATCTGGGTTATCATTGATAGACTAACTAAGTCTGCTAATTTTCTTTCTATGAAAGAAACATTCGGCATGGATAAGTTGGCACAATTATACGTTAATGAAATCGTAACATTACACTATGTGCCACTATCTATCATGTAAGATAGAGATAGTAGATTTACTTTTCGATTCTGGAAAAGTTTTCAAAAAGCTCTTGGTACTAAATTAAATCGTAGCACTGCCTACCATCTTAAGACGGACAGAGCGAAAGAACAATTCAAACCCTTGAAGATATGTTAAGAGCTTGTGTCATTGATCTTGGAGGAAGTTTGGATGACCACTTACCTCTAATGGAATTCTCCTACAATATTAGCTATCATACGAGTATACAGGCCGCTCCTTTTGAAGCCGTATACAGTCGTAAATGTCAAAATCCAATCTGTTGGTCTGAAATAGAATAAAATCAGTTGTCTGGACCTAAAATAGTCTTAGAAACAACTGAGAAAGTTATCCAAGTAAAAGATAGATTGAAAGGGGCTCGTAATCGTCAAAAGAGTTATGTTGATAAGCGACGAAAGCCGTTAGAATTAAGCGTTAGTGATAATGTTCTGTTGAAAGTTTTACCATGGAAAGGTGTTGTAAGATTTGGAAAGAAAGGAAAATTAAGTACTAGATTCGTAGGACCATTCAAAATATTGAAAAGAGTTGGGCTGTGACCTATCAACTCGAAGTACCAGTTGAAATGAATGGAGTACACGATGTATTCCATATGTCAAATCTGCGCAAATGTTTGGCAGATGAATCTCTCGTAATGCCCCTACAAGATGTAGAGGTAGATGAAAGATTAAGGTTTATGGAACAACCTTTGCAAATCGAGGACATGCAGGAAAAGAGATTGAAAAGAAAGAAATTGATAATTAAGTGAAATGGAACTCCAGACGTGGACCTGAGTACACATGGGAACTGGAGTCTGAAATAAAAAGGAAATACCCACACCTATTTGAATAAACTCGAGGACGAGTTTCAAACAAGGTGGGGAGGATGTAACACCTGCCACAAAAATGTCCAAGATTTGACAAAAGGTAAAACCCACTATAAGTGTAATTAATGGTCTTGGTTAGGAAAATGTTTCGCGATGAAAGATCTTGGTGAAGATGCTTATATTCTGGGAATAAATATCTATAGGGATAGATCAAAGCGGCTTACAGGATTAAGTCAAAGTACATATATTGATAAGGTCATACGACGCTTTTTCATGCAAGACTCTAAGAGAGGATCTTTGCCTTTGGCACATGGAACCATATTGAATAACAAACAGTGCCCTTAGTCTGACGAGGACACGAAGAAAATGGAAAAGGTTCCATATGCTTCTGCGATTGGTTCGATCATGTATGACATGCTATGTACTAGACCTGACGTATCATACGCTTTAAGCATGATAAGCATATATCAACTGTAACGAACCAAAATCGGGGTTTTGTTTTGAAATAAATAAATATTTCTAATTAATATTATGGTGAAAATAATATTTTAAAAATAAGTTGAAACTAGTGGGTTTCAAGTTAGTGATGGGGTTATATTAGTTTTTAACTAATTTTGGAATGAAATGGAAGTTGAGGGACTGAATGTGTAAAATGGCAAATCTGCCATATTTGACTAGTAAAAGTCAAAATTGGTCTTCATTTGGTGAAAGGGTCGATCTTTGCAAGAGAGAAAAGAGAGAAAAAAGTGTTGAAGCAAATTCGTGAAATTGAAGACTGATTTGTGGAGGTTTTGGCTTGCACATCACCTTCCTAACATCAAGTAAGTGATAATCTTCCATTTGATTTCACTATTGTTGAGTTAGTAAATGGGTTTTGTAGAAATCCAAAATTTGATGATGCACGGGGTTAATTAGTGTTAGATTGTTGATAATCTCTAGCAAAACTAAAGGTAAAATATGGTGAATAACATCCTAGAACCCTGTGATTTTTATTATGAGAAATTAGGGTTCATATGGAGAGAATTGGGGTTTTTTTTTTAAGTATGATGATAGGATGATGAATTAATAATGTTTAAGTGTTTATATGGTGTTAGACACTTGAATGAACACCAAATTAACCTAATGATAAAGATTGAATGAAAAGTTAGTGTAAAGGAATGGTAATGAAACTGAAGTAGGTGAGTTTGGATGGAAAGATGGTGTTTGGATATGGGAATAACCCAAACGAGTCAGTTTGGGTTGGGAATGGAAAATTGGGTTGTGAACCCAATTATAATGTGATTTTGATGTATGATAGATTACTAAAGTAGGTGTATCTTTTTGGGTAATCAAATTATCAATCGAGAAGGTGGAACAGGATCTTCGAATCCAAAAGGTAAGTGCTCATGCACTTACTTAGTATTGATGGTAAAGGGTGATATATGTGATATGTTTGCATATAATGTTGTGTTTTGAATGTGTATGAATGAATGTAGTTATAGTTGTAATACTATAATGGAAATATGGATATGAGGTTATGGTCTAAGTACCATAATGGAAATGTGGATATGAGGTTATGGTTTAAATACCATAATGAAAATGGGTGATGAAGTTATGATCTAGAATCATAATGGAAATGGGTGATGAAGTAATGATCTAAGAATCATAATAGAAATGTGGTGATAAAGTTATGGCATATGAGCCATAATGGAAATGGAAATGTGTTAAATATGAATGATATATGAAAAGAATGAAACTCGTAATGTGTTATGCAAGTGATATGTAGCCTAATGACAAATTAGGTGGAAACGGGTCAAAAGAGTAAATGCGTGAAAACAAGTAGATTCTTACTTGTTTGTTATGTTTTTATCTTCATTACTAATGGTGATTTATGTGGTGTTATGTAGGAAAAGCTCCGATGTAGTCCATGACGTTTGGTGGATTCTCGTATGCGTTATGATGTTTGGGGGGCGGGGTGTAAATAGAAATCCATAAATGGATGATTTTGATGCAAGGATTTATGTTTTTGGTGTATAGTTATGATTTATTAATGTTTTGAAACAAAACCCAAGTGTTGGGGATAATTTTGTGTCAAGTTGAAATGGTAAAGGATGAAAATTTGGTTAAGTTTTGATTCTGAGAGAAAAAGCAAATTTTCTGTTTACCGGAGGGCCTCGCGGTACGCGAAGATCAGGGGAAGGTTCTTCGTGGTAGGGGAAGGTTCTTCGCGGTAGGCGAAGAACCAGTTTCTCGGTCAGGCACTTTTGGTGTCTCTTCCGGTCCCTCGCGGTACGCGTGGACATTTATAAAAAAATAAAAAATAAAAATTTTTCTTGGATAAATGCTTCCGCGTGTGTTTAAATGTTTATTATAATTGGTGTTTGAATTAAGGGTGTTACAACTTGATATTAGAGCAATGGTTTGAGGGATTTGGTATGGGTGGCACCAAACTCAAACCGGATTATCTTGATATGGGGGGAATGATACGAGAATCCAAGAAGGACTTGACCAGGACTAGGAGCTTTCAGAAATGAAAGGTTAGTAATGATATGATAAAGGTGGTTATATATATATATATATGGTGTATATGTATATGTATGATTGAATGACAAGGTGTTATGTGTGCCAAAACTTGTTTTTGTGATTTGTTAAATGGATATGATAATTACAATTGGGCATAGCATATTATTAAACATGTCTGGCCAATATGATTAATCAGACGAAATGTGCAAGGGTCTTTATGATAACCATATAACAATGAAAATTTGCAAGGATTAGGTGAAGTGATTATATATGTATGTATGTATATAGGTAGATATATATATATATATATATACACTTAATACATATAAGAGTAAATGTGTGACGGATACCTAAGGTATTGAAAGTGTAAGGATATTAAGGTGTTTTTGTTCTAATTCTCAGTTTAGAGATGACGGACGATGCGAAGAGGGAACCGTTGGATCCAAGAATCCAAGAGATGATTAAGGAAGAAGTGGACAAGGCCTTTGAGCAAGCCACACCCTTGCTAATGGAGGAAATGAGAGGGGCTACTAAGCTTACTATCGAGGAGGTATTGAAGGAAAAGGAGAGGGAACCACAAGTTTTTACTCTTAAGGAGTTTATGGTGAGCAAGCCCAAAGAGTATAATGGGCAAGTGGACCCGATCCTTAGCCACAGGTGGGTGGTGGATATGGAATCAAATTTTGAGACGCTAAACTGCTATGTGGGAAGCCGAGGCATATGGCTAATCAATGCTCAAGCCAAATTCATTTGTGCTACAATTGTTACAAGTCCGGGCACAATAGGGCGGATTGTCCAGAGTTGAAGCAAGGTGGAAGCGAAAAGAGGATAGAGACGCCAAAGCCAAAGAGTAGAGTCTTCCCCATCTCGGCGGAAGATGCAAAGACGGACTCGGAGGTGGTGTCAGGTACATTTAAGATTAACTCCATACCTGCACTAGTTCTTTTTTATTCGAGGGCTAGTCGTTCGTTTGTGTCCTTGAAATATGTTAAGCATTCTTCGTTTCTAAGTAGCAAGTTTAACGAACCCTTAGAAATCGAGGTGGCAAATGATAAGAGTTTCCTAGTATTCGATATTTATAGGAATTGTAGGTTAAGGGCGGGGGGTGAAACGTTCCTTATAGACTTACTTCCTATGACCATGGGGGATTTTGATGTAATAGTGGGGATGGATTGGTTGTCAAAGAACAAAGCGAATATTCTATGTGTGCCTAAGGCGATACAACTCGATTCCCCGTCGAGTGAGTCCATTTACATAGATGGTGAGAAGAAAGGTAAGATTAAGTTGTGTTCTTATGTGAAGGCAACAAAGTACATGATGCGTGGGTGCAAGGCATACATGGATTGTGTTGCGGATGTGATAGAAAGGGTGAAAGATATTCGCAATGTTCCAGTTGTGAATCAGTTTGAGGACATGTTTCCAGATGAGTTACCGGGGGTTCCGCCTGTAGCCAAAGCACCTTATAGGTTGGCACCGCCAGAGATGAAAGGGCTAATGGAGCAATTGCAAGAATTCCTTGATAATGGTTTCATACGCCCAAGCGTCTCGCCTTGGGGTGCACCCGTTCTCTTCGTTAAAAAGAAGGACGAAAGCATGAGGATGTGTATGGATTATCGGGAGTTGAACAAGTACAATGAAGAATACATACCCATTACCTCGGATTGACGACCTCTTCGACCAATTTCAAGGGGCGTCATGGTTTTCTAAGATTGATTTGAGATACGGGTACCATCAACTAAAAGTGAAAGAAGACGACGTGCCTAAAACGGCTTTCCGCACTCAATACGGTCAATACGAGTTAACGGTTATGCCATTCAGTTTAACCAACGCACCCGCGGTTTTCATGGATCTTATGAACCGGGTGTGTAGACCTTTCGTCGACCTTTCTGTCATTGTATTTATAGATGATCTTCACATCTATTTGCGGAGTGAAAGTGATCATTCCTTTCATCTTCGTTAAATTCTTAAAGTGTTGCAAAGGGGGAAGCTTTATGCTAAATTTTCAAAGTGTGCATTTTGGTTGCGCGAAATCCAATTCTTGGGTCATGTGATTAACGAGAAAGGAATTACTGTTGACTAATCCAAGATAGTGGCGGTAAAATATTGGTCATCACCGAAGACGCCTTTAGAGATTAGAAGTTTGTTAGGGTTGGGGGGCTATTATCGGCGATTTATTGAGAACTTCTCTCGGATTGCCTTGCAAATGATGAAGTTAACGCGTAAGGAGACTAAGTTCGTTTGGGATGCCGAGCAAGATTTCTGCCTTTCAACTCTTGAAAGAAAAGTTGACTAAGGCACCTATTTTGTCCTTGCCGGGCGGGACCGAAGATTTTGTGGTGTATTCGGATGCCTCGTATTCGGAGTTCAATTGGGGTGTGTTTTAATGCAAAGAGGAAAGTGATTGCCTACGCATCTAGGCAATTGAAGACTCACGAGGTGAATTACCCTACCCATGATTTAGAGCTTGCGGTCGTGGTATTCGCGCTCAAAATTTGGAGGCATTATTTATATGGGGTTAAGAGTACGATCTACACGGATCACAAAGTCTCAAATACTTCTTTGACCAAAAGGACCTCAACATGAGGCAAAGGCGGTGGCTTAAATTGGTTAAGGATTATGATTGTGAGATATTTTATCATCCGGGTAAAGCGAATGTAGTGGCAGATGCTCTTAATCGGAAGACGAGTCATATACCTATCAAGGTGAAGTCATTTAAGATGACAATTTCATCATCACTTATTGATGAAATCCGGGAAGCTCAAGTGTTAGCACTCGGTGGTGATTTGAAGAAGGAACGTATGATTGCTTATGTTGATAAGCTTGGGGAAAATAGCTCGGGGTTAAAGACATGCTTTGATAGGATTTGGATTCCTAGGTTGTCGAGTGTTTTGGCAACTATTTTAGATGAGGCGCATAAATCCAAGTATTCTATCCATCCGGGGGCCACAAAAATGTGTTATGATTTGAGGTGTCATTTTTGGTGGCCGGGTATGAGGCATGATATTGTTAAGTATGTAGAGATGTCTCACATGCTTAAAGGTAAAGGCCAAACACCAAAATCCGTATTGAAAGCTTCAACCGCTTGAAATACCGCTTTGGAAATGGGAGAACATAACCATGGATCTAATTACTAAACTACCTAATACACGAAAGGGTTATGATGCAATATGGGTAGTAGTAGATCGGTTGACAAAGAGTACACATTTCCTTCCTATAAAGGAGACGTTTTCATCGGATAGATTGGCGGAAATGTATGTGAAGGAAACAGTGTCACGTCATGGTGTACCGGTGACGATTATATCGGATCGTGATACGATATTCACTTCTCGTTTTTGGAAGAAATTCCATGAGGATATGGGGACTAGATTGAATCTTAGTACCGCTTATCATCCATAAACGGAAGGTCAAAGAGAGCGGACGATTCAAACACTTGAGGATATGTTACGCGCGTGTGCGTTGGATTTTGGGGGAAATTGGGACAACCATTTACCGTTGGCG
The DNA here is from genome assembly GCA_023525975.1 of Smallanthus sonchifolius. NCBI lineage: Eukaryota > Viridiplantae > Streptophyta > Magnoliopsida > Asterales > Asteraceae > Smallanthus > Smallanthus sonchifolius. Next base: position 73,052,763 of record CM042034.1, read on the forward strand.
GAATTTTCTTACAACAATTGCTACCATTCTAGTATTGGTATGCCGCCTTTTGAGGCGTTGTATGGAAGGAAGTGTTGAACACCCGTGTGTTGTGGTGAAATTGGTCAACGGGAACTTGGTAGTAAAGAGGTGGTCAAGGAAACTATTAGTAGTATTGACCAAATAAGGGCACGCTTGAAAGCGGCTCAAGATCGCTAGAAATCCTATGCAGATAATAGGAAGCGGGAGATTGAGTTTCAAGTGGGAGACTTTGTGCTTTTGAAAGTCTCTACTTGGAAAGGGGTGATACGGTTTAGAAAACGGGGGAAGTTAAGTCCACGTTTCATCTGACCGTTTAAGGTGAATGCAAGGGTGGGTGCGATAGCTTATCGTTTGGAGCTACCGGAGGGACTAAGTAGACTTCATAACACGTTTCATGTGTCTCATTTGCGAAAATGTTTGGCGGATGAATATACTTTTGTCCCATTGGATGATATAGAGTTGGATGAAAAGTTGAATTATGTTGAGAAACTGGTGGCAATCTGTGATAGAAAGGTGAGGCGTTTACGCAATAAAGAGATTAGCTAAGTTTTGGTGAGATGGAAACATAAAAAGGGGGTGGAAATGACTTGGGAAACCGAGGAAGAGATGCTCAAATATTATCCGAACCTATTTATGTGAAGTCGGGTTTCGGGGACGAAACCCAAATAAGGGGAGGTGATTTGTAACGAACAAAAATCCAGGTTTCGTTTTTAAATAAATAAATATTTCTAATTAATATTATGGTGAAAATAATATTTTAGAAATAAGTTGAAACATGTGGGTTTCAAGTTAGTGATGGGGTTATATTGGTTTTTAACTAATTTTGGAATGAAATGGGTGAAATGGAAGTCAACGGACTGAATGTGTAAAATGACAAATGTGGTATATTTGACTAGTAAAAGTCAAAATTGGTCTTCATTTGGTGAAAGGGTCTTGCAAAAGATAAAAGAGAGAAAAAGGTGTTGAAGCAAATCTGTGCAATTGAAGCTTGATTTGTGGAGGTTTCGGCTTGCACATCACCTTCCTAACATCAACTAAGCGATAATCTTCCATTTGATTTCACCATTGTTGAGTTTGTAAGTGGGTTTTGTAGAAATCTGAAATTTTATGATGCATGGGCTTAATTAGTGTTAGATTGTTGATAATCTAGCTAAACTAAAGGTAAAAGATGGTGAATAACATCCTAGAACCCTTTGATTTTGATTAAGAGAAGTTAGGGTTCATATGGAGAGAATTGGGGGTTTTGGAATTATGATGATAGGATGATGAATTAATGATGTTTAAGTGTTTATATGGTGTTAGATTCTTGAATGAACACCAAATTAACCCAATGATAAAGATTGGATGAAAAATTGGTGTAAAGGAAATGGTAATGAAACTCAAGTAGGTGAGTTTGGATGGAAAGAGGGTGTTTGGATATGGGAATAACCCAAACAGGCCAGTTTGGGTTGGGAACGGAAAATTGGGTTGTGAACCCAATTATAATGTGATTTTGATGTATGATAGATTACTAAACTAGGTGTATATATTTAGGTAATCAAATTGTCAATCGAGAAGGTGGAACGGGATTTTCGAATCCAAAAGGTAAGTGCTCATCCACTTACTTAGTATTGATGGTAAAGGGTGATATATGTGATATGTTTGCATATAATGTTGTGTTATGAATGTGTATGAATGTAGTTATAGTTGTAATACTAGAATGGAAATGTGGATATGAGGTTATGGTTTAAGTACCATAATGGAAATGTGGATATGAGGTTATGGTTTAAATACCATAATGGAAATGGGTGATGAAGTTATTATCTAGAATCATAATAGAAATGGGTGATGAAGTTATGTTGAATCATAATGGAAATGCGGTTATAAAGTTATGGCCTATGAGCCATAATGGAATTGGAAATCTGTTAAATATGAATGATATATGAAAAGAATGAAACTTGTAAGGTGTTATGCAAGTGGTATGTAGCCTAATGACAAATTGGGTGGAAACAGGTCAAATGGGTGAATGGGTGAAAACAAGTAGATTCTTACTTGTCTGTTATGTTTTTAACTTCATTACTAATGGTGATATATGTGGTGTTATGTAGGAAAAGCTCCGATGTAGTCCAAGTCAAGTCCATGGCGTTTGGCGGATTCTCGTATGCGTTATGATGTTTGGGGGGTGTAAATAGAAATCCATAAATGGATGATTTTGATGCAAGGATTTAGGGGTCTCTTCGCGGTACGCGAAGATCCGGGGAAGGTTCTTCGTGGTACGCGAAGAACCAGTTTCTCGGTCAGGCACTTTTGGGGTCTCTTCGCGGTACGCAAAGTCTGTTGTCTGGTCCCTCGCGGTACGCGAAGGACATTTATAAAAAAAAATAAAAAATTTCTTGGAATAAATGCTTACGCGTGTGTTTAAATGTTTATTATAATCGGTGTTTGAATTAAGGGTGTTTCATCAATAGAATCCTAGTGAGAGTCACTGAATAGCTGTAAAGAACTTTCATAAATACTTGAGTATTACTAAGGACATGTTCTTGATATACGGGGGACTGGAAGAAGAACTAGTTGTTAAATGTTACACTGATGCTAGCTTCCAGACAGATCGAGATGATTCTCGGTCACAAACGGGATTTGTTTTTGTTCTGAATGGTGATGCGATTACTTGGAAAAGTATTAAGCAAAGTGTTGTTGCATAATCCACCACCGAGTCAGAATATATTGCGGCTTCGGAAGCTACAAAGGAGGCTGCTTGGATGAAGAAGTTCATTGCTGATCTCGGAGTAATGCCTAGCATTCAGTAACCAATCGAGATACCGTGTGACAATATTGGTGCTATTGCTCAAGCTTAAGAACCAAATTCACACCACAACACGAAGCACATACTCAGAAGATTTCAATATATACGAGATATAATAGAACGGGAAGACATCGTGTTAAAGAAAGTTCACACAGCCTATGCCTCATTCTAAACATGAGGAGCATGTTGACAAGATAGACCTTAGATTTGTTAGACAGTGGATTTGATCTATATTTAGTATTTGGTGCTTTCGAACTATTCAGTTGCATTAGTTTTTATGAATGATTTAATAGTTAAATGCATTATAATTAGATGTTACTGTGTTCGGTAGTTTATACGTTTTAGAAATCTTTGAATATATAGATTATTCTAAATGTCTGTAGTCGATTAGATTCATGGGAATCAATCTGAACGTAAGACTATTGTGAATCGGATGGTTGGTTCATTATTAATGAAAGACCAAGAATTTGGTGACCATATTCACAGATAATTATTAGAGAATAATTATTGGACGTAACTTGTTTCAAAACTATCTTCATGGATTGATATCTTGAGATATTTGGAATAAAGTAAGATCTGTCGATCCTTGACCCGAGGCACTTACTAGAACTCTTCCAGACCAAAAGGTTGTTCTTTGATCTAATCTAACGATGTACCTTAACAGGAATTTATAAGGGTATTATCAGGAGTAATCTGAAGTTCCATGGGAGTTGTACGTGGCCAAAGGAATTCTATTCTTCTTTAATTAGAATCTGGATATTTTGGCGCCCTTGTTGATTCAAGCTGGTGTAAAACACATGGCCATGATCAAACAAAATGTATAGTTTGTTTAGATCACATTGAATTGAAGAACGAGAACAAGAGTAGTTGAACCACATTTTAGAAGAGAATGATATCCATGTCTAATGTTCAACGAATGCCCTAAACAGAAAGGATGCAAATGTTTGCTAGGACTTTTATACTTTGTAAAGTAAAGGTTACTTGTACAAAAGGAAATACTTTGACGATTGTAAATACGTCATACCTTTCTAGGGGCAGTGAGATATATCTAGGCGTCCACCACTGTCTACGTTGAACCGATTAATTGAAGAATCCACCAAGTGGGAGATTGTTGGATATGTGATATCCGATCGTCAATTAGGTCAACGTTACTATTAGCGTACGATCCAAAGAGTTACACCTTGGATAACAAACAAAATATATTATATTTAATTGTTAAATATTATTCACGTAACACGGAAACAATAAATGGTGAGTAAATATTTAGAGAAATATTTGTCGGAGATTGAGATAATTAATTATCTAATTAATTAATTATTTGCGGGGAATAAATGTTTAATCTGTTAAACATTTAAAGATTAGATTTTTACTAATTATATTATGATTAGTAAACACAAGGGTTATAATAATTAAAGGTTAATTATTGTTGAGGTATTAAGTGTTAATACTAGAGGGACCGGTGTGTAAATTTAATGGTTATAAATATACCATTATAATTAAAACCATAATTCTCATCCACACCCAAAAAGCCGCCACCCCTTTCCCTTACGCATCACCGCCATCGGCCACTGCCGCACGCTGTCGCCTCCCACCGTCGCCGGAACCTCCTTCGCTGTCGCACACCACTGCCGTTGTGACCGGGTTCCCTACTGTACAATTCGTGTGACGTTTTGCAGTGCTTTTTCATGTACGTGTCATCTAGCATGACGTTCGTTGAACTAAGGTGTTACAGATCTGGTTATCGTCAAAGGTATAATATAAACACCATATGGTTGGTTATTTAATATTGTTTATACGCGTGTAATCGGATCACTGAAAAGAATCCATATCTGATCTGGTAATGGTATTTATAAATCGCTTTCGCTAAAATATATCTGATTTATTTATTTAAAAAGGTTTAAATAATTAATGTTTTAAAAGTTAAAACTGGTACTATGATTTCCAACACAGGGTTACCCTCGTCCAGGCGTTCGACACACTCCGAGCTCAGTATTAACCTGTTAAATAAACGTCACCGTTGGTGACCTCCCGAAGGACCTCATGCTTCACAATCCCATTTGTTATGTCATAATGACACGATGCAAACATAGAACGACGAACACACACCACAAACAACATACTAGCAATTACATGACTCATTAACTATACTTGCACCTCACGTATAACCCTAGCACAACATATTTCTCACACAATATAGCATAAGCATTTAATGTCCAACACGCATTAATAACCCATACCCTTAATTCACACATTTCCATGATCCCACCCTATATCCTACGATCACTTAATAATCATTTTATATTCAAAACACATCGGGGTAGAACCCAAAATCCTTAACATATTCAATAGAGTAAACTTATTTCACAAGTGTGTACGATAGACCCAAAACGTTAAAAACACTAAAAGAGTGGGATTAGAAACTCACCGAATACTGAATCCGAATCTTTGCTCTGCAAACCTTCTCATCCACACTGGAACCCAACCTGTCAAACGCATGACCTCAGGGTCAGAGTACATCCTAAACGTGTGTAAGTTACGTATAATTATAAATGATCTCGACACCCGTCTCATCCGCTCGTCCTTTTGTTCATGCAAGGATCCTAGTCCATGTGTCCACTCAAACCAGGTTATCCTGAACCCGTCCAAAATCCGTGTGCATGAACCCTGGTTCCCATGCATACACGTACACGTGCCATGCAAATGAAAACTCTATCATCAAGCAAACACGTAATATTAAAGCGGTCTCTATGTACGTACTTAAACCGCCATACGAGCACCCTAATCGGGTGTGACCCAGCTCCACTCTTTTCCTCGTTCATCACCGTGAACCACCATCATGCTCCCATCGTCTCTCTTGCCATGACAAACCCTAACCGAGCCTCCCTTCACATCTTAACACAACCACCGCTACCACTCCGTTACTTACCGACGTGGATTGCCACCACAGTCGACTTCGACAGCCGACGGGCACCACCACTACCATCGCAACCACTCCCACCAGAGCCGCTGCTGGCCTTCCATCACCTTTGAGCATCATGACCACAGACCTCGCCGTGTTCCTCTTCTTGTCTGCCATCCCCGTCATCCTTAGCCTCACGCTGCCACAGCACCACAACCTCCTTCGCTACAACAGTAGCCGAGCACCACCGCGTCCTCCTCGCACAGCCGTCACCGCTGCCCGTCACCATCATCCCGTCGCCTTTCTTGTGATCGCCTCCATTTCCGAACCTCCCTATCTCTCCCTCGTCGTCGTTCACGGCCAAACACACAAAAACCTAACCGGGTTTCCATACGATAAATGCAAAAAATGAAAGACACGAATGGAGATTAAATGAGGAATACCTTGAAGCAGTTAGGAAGTCACGTTGCTGGAACTCGTCGCCGGAATATCTCCTCCTCGCCGCTCCTCTTTCCCGCGTCCTCTTCTGGCCGCCACACGTACCTATAGTCTCGAATTGCCCTAGGGTTCGCGATAAGGTGGGTTATATACCACAACTAACTTCGTTTCGGGTCCCTACACTTCCATCTCGTGTGTTTAGATTCCGAACTATCCTTTTAAACGACCATGTGAGTCCTTCTGGGTATTTAAACGCACCTCGTATAAGAACCCTTTCAATTTCTTCTCATTTAAATACAGGTTTGGGTCATCCACTAACCCGAACTACTAGTTAAATGTTTTTTGGGATGTTACAAAATGAGGTGGTGGTTAGGGTTTAAAAGGGTTGATCCCCTTCCCTAAGGACCTGGCGCAATCCCTCTCATGGCTCAAGGTTCTTGACTTGTTTTAGCAATTAAGCGATCATGAAACCCACTTGTTAAACCTTTATTATTTTCAGGATATTATAAGATTACCCTTTTTATGAGAGGTTTCTTTCTTGAAACCTGTCAAAAGTCAAATAGTCGGGGGTACAACTTCTTCATCTCCGCCTCAGCCTCCCATGTGGATTCTGATCCCTTTCGGTGTTCCTATTGGACTTTAACCAGCTCGATAGTCCATAGAAATGTGTTCTCACTTCCATTGAGGAATAAACAAAGATTGCATCTTTCCACATGATTTCTGGTGCACGGCCTTCACATAGGAATAAGTTAGGTACTTACTCACATAATCGGCTGTATCATTCTTCATGTTGGGCCATCAATATTCGTTTTTTAGATTATGGTTCATCTTATTGGTCCCGGAGTGGATATAGTAGCGAGACTTATGAGCCTCGTCAAGGATCTTGACTCTTAGTGCACCACTCTTGGTGAAAGGACCCAAAACCGGGTACCTTTCATAGTTGGCACACATAAGCATGAACAAAGTTCTTAAACTTTGAATAAACATTAAAGTCAACAGTGTAAGTCTACTACTGATGTGTTGCAAAATACATATAATTATCCTAGTGTATTTTTGCATAATTGTATAGTTTTGTACTCGTTTTATGTCATTTTTAGTTCATACTGAGTTTGGGTCATGTTAGTAGGTAATAGTGTGCAAAAGAAGCGGAAAATAAAGCAAAATCTAGGAGAAATCAATCACACGTGACTGATCAAGAATTGAAAAAGAGAAAAAAAATCATTTTCTATGATATCATACCCCTCGCGGTACGCAAGGAGGAGAATAAAATCCCTCGCGGTACGCGAGGGAAACCAGGAAGGCACCCGACTAAATTGTCACTCGCAGTACGCGAGGGACCTTCCCAATTCTCTCGCGGTACGCGAGAGAGGTGTAATCCGTGAAAAAACCTAATTTTTAGGTTTAATTGTTTTAAACAACTATCTTCTTGATTATTCAACACATTGCCGTTAATATAGAGTTTTTTTGCGATTGGGCAAAGGAAGAACCTTTAGATCAAGAATTTGAAGTTTTGCATTGAATCGGGTTAGAAATTGAATCGTTCGGTCACGATCGATCGTAGTATTTGTGTTAATTTGATTGTGGACCATATGTTTACTCTATTTTGACTTTGAACCTTCTGTTTCTATCATGATTCTTGGCTAAAACCATAGATCTACCTAGGTTAATGATAATGTTTGCTAAAGATTGAATTTTTATGGTTTATGGATTGTGTTTTGGATTTTATGTTTTAGACCAGATCTGATTTCACTTGTTTAATGAGTTTGCATGCTTGATTTTGATCTTTGAATGGTGGATGAATCCGAGTATGTCTTGTTTGAATGTCTTTCAATTGATAGATGTGTATTAGATCGCTTACTGTGTGTTTGTGGTTAATATGTGGTTTTCTAGACGTAAGTAATCATAGGATAATCAATCAGTTAATAAATCAAGTGTTCTTCTTATCTAAAAACCTGAAAAGTGATAGATAATCGGTTAGTCTTCGGTATTAGGGTTTCTGAGAGTGAACAATCTGAGAGGACGTTTCCTTAGGGTTTTAGCGTCGTTGTAAATTCATGTTAAACAGGTTGAATTCAGATTGCTCCTTGCATCTTTGATGTACTGAGATAGTTATACCGAGAGGTGAGCTGTCTTTTGAGTTCTATAGCATAATCGGTGAGACCGAGAGGTAATCCGAGTACTTGTGTATTAGTAGCCTTTGAGTCTCCTTATGGTCACATCCCGAGAGTGACCGAGAATCCATTAGTTGGTTTTAAAGGTGTCATATCATAGGATCCCAGTTCCATTACATATTCCATAGCCGATAGAACCCAAGCTTAGTAAACAGGATTCACAGCCTAGGTAGTGTCTTCTTTCCTTATTGATTTCCCTAAAACCTTAGTCTTGTTGGTTAGTTCTCTTGGTAGTAGTATTCATTCAGTTCACTTAAGTTTAGTAGTTAACCTTAGTTCATAGAATCCCCCCAATCAAATAAACCAGTTAAGTCCTAGTCATTGTTATAATCAGTGTCTCGTGGGTTTGATATCCGGAATTCCTTTAGTTGTGTTATAATTGATTGGTACACTTGCCTGTCTTTGTAGTCAAGTTTAGTAGGTTTTCCTGGAGTTTAACTAGAGAGTCTAGGTTAGGTTGTGTTTAATTTAATAGACCGTTTGACCGACATCAACAACAATTTCTGAGTCAATTAAAACTTTCATATAACATTGTTCAACATTAATAAAACTATATTCATGGGGATATCTGTCTTGACCAGCAGCAGGCATCCAACCATCCAGTTTAAGCCCTCACAGCTTCATATCCTTTCCTTTCCTTTCCTTTATTACTTGATGTACATACGCAAACGTTAGCTAACGTTGGTGAGTTCAAGTTTTTAACACATTTAATAAATAACCTTTCATTATCATGTTATTCATATGAAATTCATTTAATGAAAACATACTTTAAACATGTTTTATACCACTAAGCAAATATATTACAATACGACATGTAAAATTTATACTTAGCCACTTCTGTGTTTACTTACTCATTTCATACATTCACTTTCGGTCTTTACAGTCCATAAAGGTCTCGTTACTTCCATAAGGGACATTCCTTTATCTATAAAAGATCCCTAAAGGTCAATACTCACTCGTCACTTCCACGAAGGACATTCTTTTACAGGTGACGGTCATCACACCCCCCCACCCCTTAACCAATTTCAACATCCCGTTTACAGTACTCTGCCAAACACTATACCCGTTATTCATACGGCATGCATACAACTCATGCAATGACACAACCGTAGGCTTCAAGTAGCACCGGTCACTAAGACCATGCTACTACCTCAAGACTTGCTTTGGTGTAACTATACTCGGATATAGGCAACATAAAAGAATTATCCCATTTTGTTCTTTTTCGTTTATAGAACATATAGTTAGATAAACCGGTTCTCTTTCTTTCTCATTTGTTTATAAAACATACAATTAGATAAACCGTTCATAATCATTTACCGTTTACAAAACATTAATTAAGTAAACCTTTTCTTTCTTACCATTCAGGTTTAAGTAATAAAATACATTGGTTATAAACATATGGTACTTCAGTATGAACACCACCATAAAATAGTAAAAATAAGGGTTCTTGTCTCACCTAATAGGCTAGTGTAAACGTGCTATCAACTACTCAGTTGGTATTGTTCAAAAATCCAAAGTGATAGTAAAACTATATTAGTTCTAAACGTTATTCAGTTCTGAGCGAAACTAAGGTTAGTTTCACTCCATTATTCTGAGCGAAACTATATTCTCTCCATTTTCTAATTTCCAGCGAAACTATTGTTAGTGTCGCCTCCCAAATCTTAGCGAAATTATGTCTTAGGAGAAACTGTATTAGTTTCGCTCCTTCTAAACTAGGCGATGCTAGTCAGTTTTGCCTAGAGAACAATTTCACTTGGTCGTATTCTCCGACAGAAACTTAGGGTTTTTGCATGGAGACGATGGCCAACGCTTGAGTTGATCAAGTTTGCTACTTTCTACGTCCAAAATGTTGCATTTACAATTGTGAACCTAGATCTAGGTTGGTTTCGTGTTTCAAACGTAAAAACACCATCTTTTTCCCAAAATCATACAACTTTAATAAAAACACAAAAACGTAAAAAACACCATCTTTTTTCCCAAAATCATACTCTGTGTTGGTACTAACCTCTGAGTGGCGCAAATCCTTGGAGAACCTTCTCGTGGATGATGGAGGAAGAAGCTCGTGCGATCTTGCTCCATAACCCGACCCTTTATCTCTCTCTCTAAAACTTGAAATCTGAATGGTGGAATGGTTTGGGGGGTGAAGGGAGTCTAAGGTTAAGAAGCCTTCCCCTCCCCTTTTTTCGTCTTTCGATCTTGCCCCGTTTGGCCCTCGACCTTTTCCGTTTCCATTTTATGCGATCTTTTATTTAACTTTTATCATTTCAGGATGTTACACTTAGGTATCCACATTCTGCTAAAGCAGGTTCGCACACCGTTTCTAACTTTAAAAATCATGAATTTTTTATTCCCTGCTCCACAGGACCAGACATCTTGCTTAATCTCCTCCAAAGTCACAGGATGGTCCTCAGAAAGAAGGATACAACGAACTACGAGTAATCAACGAAACTGTATTTATTTTTTTCATATTTGTCCAAAAAGTAATCAAACAATTTTTTTATACCTGGTCTGGATCCACCTCCCATCCCCCCCCCCCCCCCAATTTTTTATCCCCGTAATATTAGTTAGTCTTTAACATAATACTGTTTTTAATTATCCATATTTATCTAGCCCCGAGTGTCTAGTCTAGTTGGTTCCAGAAATGACGCAGTTAAGAAGTGGCTCATGTTTAATTTCAAGATTACTTCGAGTAATCCGATTTATCACAAAATTTCTCGTGGATTGCTATATCTATCTGGTTAGACCACGTTCTTTTTTTTATTTTTCTTTAGGTGAAAATTTTATAAGCAACAAGAAAAGTCTTCTAGCAAGGGACTAGAAGCATCAAACAGTACAGTACATTATCTATTGAATTCTTTCAAAATTAAAAATAAGCCAATGATAAAAAAGATACGTTTATTTTCATTAGAGATTTTCTTAATTTTAGCCATATTCATCGTTTCCTTGTTTAGCATTTCAAAGTGTTTTTATATGGTTGAAATTCTCAATTCCTTTTCTGATAAAAATAGCAATACAGAAAGCATTTGATCGATATCAATTTCTATATGGTATCAGAGCAGTTAAGCTCTTACCACCTGTATCGCGAATTAAGAAGCCGAAGAACTGATCAAAGTCGTGATTAGAAAACCAAAAGTCGTGTTAAAAATACTCAATTTATATTTCAATTTGCTAATCTATGTTTCTTTACTTTTTTGTATGTTCGGGCCTTCCTCATGTTAATGGGTCATTTAGGCCAACTCCTCTTGCCGGACAAAATCTCTCCTAAAGTTTGTTGGGCCTCTTGCTTGGATTTAGTGCAGCCCAAGTCTTGCTATGTTTAAAGATCTGGACATCTGCGTTCTACAGATTAAAGGAAATCGGGTTTGCAAGGTCATCTCCACGATCCCTTGCAGATTAGGGTTTATTTCAGCTGCCTCAACAGATTAAAGGAATTTTGTTTGTCTTTTTTTGTTTGTAATCGATTGATTCTTGTTTCTAGTTAAATTTGTTTCTGAATAAACACCATTTTTTACAAGTCGAAGAAAGCCGTGATCGGGTGGCAGAAACTAAGTGCTTCTCCAAAGTCGGAATATAAATGAAAAGGAAGTATGTCAAATATATTTTCATTTTGAAATCCATCAAAAAGGGGGGGGGGGGGGGTTAGAAGCACACAAGTAGGCTGGTGAAGAAAAGAAGTTATCAAGCTCGCTCCTCAATTTTATGGCCGCAACTTGAAAGAAATTGAAGATTCAGGATCATACTAGGATACCATCTACCACAAACCTAAGGTTATGGCAGCCTATGTTAAGGCTGACAACAGCCCCATTCCTGGGTTAAACAACGAACAATATCAACAATTTCTTGGCATGTTCGCTGCTGAAGGTGCTTTCGCTAAGAATGAGATTCCACCTATTGCCAACCCGACATGTAAATTCGATCCTAACAAAAAATGGGTTGTGGATTCAGTTTCTACCGATCAAATAACCCACAGGCTGGATTGGTTCAATAATGACCTCAAAAACACATGTGAGATACCTATTACTATACCTAATGGCTTATCTATTCCAGTTGAGGGAAGAGGCTCATGCATCTTGTTAGCATAATAAGTTTGATATGGGCCTTAGCCCATTTAGCTTTCTATTTAACGTTTGATTTGAGTTCATGTGTAAGCTAATCTTCATTTGAATAACATCGAGCTCCATCTTTTCTCTGTACATGTTTGTTGTTCAACATGGAATCAGAGCCTTCTCGATTCATGCTTGATTGAAGATTTGTGTTGTCGCTTCTGCTCCGTTATTGATTCATTCGTTGTTTGGTTTGTTTGTTGTTGAAGGGTTGTTTCGTTCGTTGTTGCTCTGCTCAGCTTACAACGGTTTTCGTTGACTCGTGAGGTATCAAAGTTACAAATTCTATTTTATTTGAACTGACTTGTGTATTTGGAAAGCCTCTGGACTGAATGATAAGTTTGGACCTCGTTTCTGTCACGTTTTTCAAAGTTTGCGGTTTGTTCAACAAGTTTGCGGTTTTCACCAAGTTTGCGGTTCTAAGTTTGCGGTTCAAAGTTTGCGGTTCTAAGTTTGGGTTCAAAGTTTGCGGTTACAAGTTTATGGTTTCAAGTTTGCGGTTCCAAGTTTGCGGTTATAAGTTTGCGGGTACAAGTTTGCAAAATTTTGCGGATACAAGTTTGCAGTAACTCAAAGTTTACGGTATTCGAAGTTTGTGATATCTCCAACTTTGCGGTATTCAATGTTTGCGGTAATTCAAAGTTTGTGGTTATTCTGCTATAATTATGTTTTGATAATATGGCTGGAAAAGATGACTCCCTTCAGTCTATTAGTACTCGTCTCGATGGTAAAAACTACGCCTACTGGAGTTACGTAATGAAAAACTTTCTTCGAGGGAAAAATATGTGGGGTTATGTCACAGGCACTAAGGGAAAGCCTACTGATAAATCTAAGGCTGTTGAATATGCCTAAGCCCTTGATACATGGGAAACAGATAACTCTAAAGTTATCACTTGGATCAATAACTCTGTAAGTCAGTCCATTGTTATTCAGTTGGCTAAGTATGATACAGCTAAGGAGGGTTGGGATCATTTGGAAAGGCTGCATACTCAGTCTAATTTTGCCAAGCAGTACTAGTAGGAATTTGATATTCGTGCTCTTCAACAGAATGAGATGAGCATTCAAGACTTCTATAGAGCTATGTCGGATTTATGGGATCAATTGGCACTTATGGAATCTGCAGCACTGAAGGTGTTTAAACCTTATATTGCTCGAAGGGAGGAACAACGTTTGATACAATTATTGATGGCATTACGTCCAGATTTTGAAGGAATAAATGGAACGATTCTTCATCGTTCCCCTCTTCCAATAGTTGATTCGGTTGTCCACGAGTTGATTACAAAGGAAACTCGGTTAAAATCTCAAGTTGATAAAGGTCCTAAGGTAATTACTACTCCTGCTGTGTTTGTTGTTCCCCCTAATCAGTCCAAACAAGGTGCCAAATTTGCCTTTGATGAATGTGCATTCTGCAAAGGGAAAATCATTGGAAGTCTCAATGTCCATTGTTACTTAGTAGAAGGTATTCTAATGTTCAGAAGCCCCCTCAACAGAACAGATCAGGTGGACAATTTCCATCTCGCACGTCCACTTCTGCTGGTTCATCTGGTCCATCTTCATGGACATTTAAACCACCTCAATTTACTGCTGCTGCTACACCACCATCTGTAGAAATGAACAAACCACCATCTACTCTGGATCGTAAGTATTTGAACAGTTTAGACAGTTTCTTGCCGCCAATCCTACCGCTATGTCTGTTGTGGGACTGTCTTCATCTGGTACCTTAGGTATTGCGTCATCATTATGGATTTTGGATTCTGGTGCCTCACATCATATGTCTCCCTATCTGTCTTCTTTTCTTTCTTTGTCTCTTATCTCTCATGTTTCTGTCATGTCTGCTAGTGCTACATCCATGTTGGAAGAGGGTGTTGGATCTGTGTCTACCCCTCGTGTGTCTCTTAATGATGTCTATTATATTCCGAAGCGTTCCTTAAACCTTGCTTCAGTCAGTTAGTTGTGTAAGTTTGGAATTTGGGTTTTCTTTTGTGACAGTGTTTGTGTTGTGCAGGATCAACAGACTTAGAAGGTGATTGGGATTGGTCGTAGGGTGGGAGATTTATATGTCTTAGAAGAACTCAAAGTGCCTGCACCTTGTGTTATTGCCTCCATTACTGATTTATCTTCCTTTTGTTTAAGTCCTTTACCGTCTGAATTTTATATTTGGCATTCTCGTTTGGGACATGTGTCTGCATCTCGTTTAAAATTTTTGGTTTCTTCAGGTGTTTTGGGTCAGTTGCAAACTTGTGGTATTTCTGATTGTAGTGGTTGCAAACTTGTCAAATTTTCTGTTTTACCTTTTGATAAAAGTATTTCTTATTTTGTTGCACCATTTGATATTGTTCATTCTGATGTGTGGGGACCATCACCAGTATCCACTAAGGGCGGTTCACGTTATTATGTTTCCTTTATTGATGATTACACTCGTTTTACCTGGGTGTACCTTATGAAACATAGATCTGAGTTCTTTGACATTTATAAAACATTTAGGACTTATGTTCAAATGCAACATTCTGCTGTGATAAAGTGTTTCAGGTGTGACTTAGGGGGTGAATACACCTTTAATGATTTTACTCAGTTGCTTGCATCAGATGGTACCATACACCAATCGTCTTATACTGACACTCCTCAACAGAACGGTATTGCTGAAAGGAAACATCGCCATCTTATGGAAACCGCTCGTTCATTCCTTTTATCTGCTGAGATACCTAGTGTCTTTTGGGGAGAAGCACTCCTGTCCGCCCAACATGTGATTAATAGGATCCCTACTTCTCACAATGATGGGATGTCTCCATTTGAAAGTCTTTTCGATGAACTCCCAGATTATGGTGAGTTACGGGTTTTTAGATGTACTTGCTTTACTCTCCATCCTCATGTTGAACGAGACAAATTGATAAATAAGTCAGCATTATGTGTTTTCTTAGGCTATGCCAGTGGTCCCAAAGGATATGGCATGGGACAAAAAGGATATCATTCTTTTGATCCTGTAAGTAAGAAGTTATATGTATCAAGACATGTTACATTTCTTGAACATATTCCCTTCTATTCGATTCCAGCTAAGTCACATGATGTAACAAAGTCAGATCTTTAGAACATTGATCCTTTTGCTAGCGACATTGATATCCCAACTTCTAAAGTTCCCGATTCGTCTGTTGATCCTAATAAGCTTGCTCCAGATACTTCTGTTGCACATGATGTGCCAGTTCATGAACCTTCCACGTCATCTGGCACCAATGTTGATTCTCATCCACCTCCGAGAAAGTCTACTCGTGCATGTAAGTCTACTCAACTACCAGATTTTGCATACTCTACATATTCTGCTTCATTTAGTTCTTTTATCATGGGCATTCATCATCTGTCTGAACCAGAATTATATAGAGAGGATGTCTCTGACCCTCTATGGCAAAATGCTATGGCTGAAGAGCTCACTGCTCTTCATCGGACTCACACCTGGGATTTGGTTCCTCTACCACCAGGTAAACATAAGGTTCGTTGTCGTTAGGTGTATAAGACTAAGACAGAGTCTGATGGCTCTGTTGAATGGCACAAGGCCAGACTTGTGCAAAAGGATATTCGCAAACATATGATACGAATTATGAGGAGACCTTTGCCCTTGTGGCAAAAATGACAACAGTTTGTACTTTGATTGCTGTTGCGTCCGTTCACCAATGGAAGATCTGTCAAATGGATGTTAAAAATGCTTTTCTAAATGGTGATCTTCATGAGGAGGTTTACATGACTCCACCCCCGGGAATAGCTCATCAGCCCGGTGAAGTCTGTCTGCTTCGAAAAGCTCTATATGAACTCAAACAAGCCCCTCGTGCCCGGTTTGAAAAATTCTCTACAGTCATCACTTCCCTTGGCTTTCTTCCTAGCAATCATGATTCGACATTATTTGTTCGATGTACGAATGTTGGACGCATTCTCTTGTCTTTATATGTGGATGACATGATTATTACAGGCGATGATTATGATGGCATTGAATCCTTGAAACGTGACTTGGCCCATCATTTTGCTATGAAAGATTTGGGGTTATTAGGGTATTTTTTGAGGATTGAGGTAGCTCAATCTAAACAGAATATCTTCTCTCTCAGACGAAGTATATTTCTAATCTGTTTCAACGTGCAAGACTTTCTGATAACAGAATTGCAGACACTCGCCTTGAAACCAATGCACATTACTCTCCCACTGATAGTGTTCCTCTATCAGATCTGAGCCTATATCGTACCATTGTAGGCAGTTTGGTTTATCTTACAGTTACTCGCCCTGATATCGCTCATGTCGTTCATGTGGTTAACCAGTTTGTTACCGCTCCTACTTCTTTACACTGGGGAGCTGTTCTTCGTATTTTGAGATATCTTTGTGGCACTCATTTTCAAAGTCTTCTGTTCCCCTCTACATCTTCTCTGGAATTGCGTTCCTATAGTGATGCTGAATGGGATAGTGATCCTAATGATCGTAAATCCACTACTGGTTTTTGTATTTTCCGTGGTAATTCCTTAATCTCATGGAAAAGCAAGAAACAACATGTTGTTTCTAGGTCCTCCACTGAGGCTGAATACGGTGCTATGATTGTGACTACATGTGAAATTGTTTGGTTACGATGGCTTCTGGCAGACATGGGGGTTGTTGTTTCCTGGCCTACCCTATTACATTGTGATAATCAAAGTGTTATGCAGATCGCTAAGAACTCTGTCTTTCATGAACGAACAAAACATATTGAGATAGATTGTCATTTTACTCGTCATCATCTTCAGCTCGGGACCATCTCACTTCCTTTTGTTCCATCAGCCTTGCAGATTGCATATGTTTTCACCAAGGCTCAATCGGCATCTTGGTTTTGTTTTTTGTGTGACAAACTCTCAGTGTTTATTGCTATTGCATTGTGAGTTTGAGCGGAGATGTTAGCATAATAAGTCTGATATGGGTCTTAGCCCATTTAGCTTTCTATTTAATGTTTACTTTGAGTTCATATGTAAGCTAATCTTCATTTGAATAACATCGAGCTCCGTCTTTTCTCTGTACATGTTTGTTGTTCAACACATCTTACCTAATGGAATACATATTAAGGATGTTTTATGCGTCCCAAGTTTTACTTGCGATCTCCTATCTGTTAGTCGTTTGTCAAAAGATTTGCAATGTGTTGTAACAGTTTTCCCTGAATTTTGTGCAATGCATACCTTGAACTCAAGGAGGTTGATTGGGATGGGTACATGCAAGGAAGGACTATATCGGATGAGCATGGTGGGCAGCAAGAGAAACGCCATGGCGGTTAATTTTATGATGTTTGGCATAAACGCTTGGGACACGACTCAAGTGAAAAACTTTCTAGTTTTGATATTGTCAAAAACAATTCGTCAAAGACCAGCGATGTCATTTATGATTCGTGTGCCAAAGCCAAACATACCAAGTTACCCTTCCCTACCAGTTCTATTAAAACTAAAGATTGTTTTGAACTTCTAAATTGTGATATATGGGGAAAATACCGAACCCCTTCCCTCATACGAGCAAATTATTTTTTTACCATTGTTGATGATTACAGTCGCTCAGTTTGGGTTTTACTTTTAAGACACAAACACGAAGCAAGTGACTGTTCGATTAACTTTCATAAAATGGTTAAAACTCAATTTGACAAAGTTGTCAAACGAATCCGGTGTGACAACGGTGGTTAGTTCACCTCAAACCGTGTGATCAGATTTTTTACACCGAACAAGGAATCTTACTTGAAACCACGTGTCCACACACACAACAACAAAATGGTGTGGTGGGGCAAAAACATCGTCACTTTCTCAAAACTACAAGGGCTTTAAAATTTAAAGCTAAACTATCTTCACGTTTTTGGGGCGAATGCATTCTAACAGCCGCATACATCATTAACCGATTACCATAAAAAACAATTCAGAATAAGACTCCCTACGAAATTGTTTTTAATCGAAATCCTGATTGTGAACACATGAAAATTTTTGGTTGCCTCGCATACTATCGCACCACCGAAACGGGAGGGGATAAGTTCGAAGAGAAGGGGAAGCAGGGAATATTTTTGGGTTACCTTCAAGGAACCAAAGGTTTTAAAATTTTTAACGTCGAAAAAAAAATCATTGTTTATAGAGATGTTCGATTTGTTGAGAACGTTTTTCCATGTGAATCGAACAAAGTGCTTGAATGTGTTGAGGAACCGAAAATCTATGAATTTCCTCCTTGCTATTATGATGCAAACGGAAGTCAAACCCAAGCTACTGATCGGAATGAAGAAATAAATGAAAATAGTGGCATGCAAGAAAGAGAAGACATGGAAAAACAAACCGACAACCAAAGCCACAACCCTGTGCAAAATCAGATGAACCACAACCAAACACCGAAACAACCGAAAACCAATTTCAACAAAATGAAGGAACCAACAACAATGCGTCTCAGCCCATCATCGAAATCAATAACGATATGCACGCCAGGGAAAAGAGAGATCGAATTCGGTCCAAACGACTTGACGACTACGAAGTAACGCTCCCACCATCCATTGACCATGTGTTACCCACCTCCAACCAGGACTCCTCGACGGTACATTCTTTGGCAAATTATATTTGTTATAATAAATTCTCCATATCTCACAAAGCTTTTCTAACGGCCATCACTTCACATGATGAGCCAAAAACTTTTAAACAAGCTGTGCAGGACGAAAATCGGAGAGAAGCCATGAAAATATAAATAAAGGCTCTTGAATTAAATGGCACTTGAACTCTCAAGGAACTTCC
Organism: Smallanthus sonchifolius; assembly: GCA_023525975.1. Classification (NCBI taxonomy): domain Eukaryota; kingdom Viridiplantae; phylum Streptophyta; class Magnoliopsida; order Asterales; family Asteraceae; genus Smallanthus; species Smallanthus sonchifolius. The sequence continues at coordinate 73,071,920 of CM042034.1, forward strand.
CGAGGGAAAGAGAGCCATCGATTCTAAATGGGTCTACAAAGTTAAGTACAAACCAAATGGAGATGTGGACAGGTATAAAGCCAGATTAGTAGTGAAAGGATTCACTCAATTGGAAGGTATCGACTTCCATGACACTTTTGCCCCGGTGACAAAATTAGTCACTGTTCGCACATTGCTCGCGATCACCACCAAGAAAAGTTGGACAATACACCAACTTGACGTCAACAATGCTTTCTTACATGGAGACGTAAATGAAGAAATTTATATGAAGATTCCTCAAGGATTCGAAAAAGGGAAAAGAAGATAAAGTCTGCAAACTCAGAAAGTCACTTTATGGCCTAAAGCAAGCTTCTAAGAACCGGTACCAAAAATTTACTTCAGCGCTTCTTGAAGTTGGTTTCAAGCAATCAAAGGCGGATCACTATTTTTTCATCTTTAAAGATGGATATGTTTTCCTAGCGGCTCTCATATATGTCGACGATGTCATTATTGTAGGTAATGACACCACAAAGATAGAAGAAACGAAGGGTTTTCTTAATGATAGGTTCAGTATAAAAGACCTTGGAGTCCTAAAATATTTCTTGGGCATTGAAGTAGCTCAAACCTGAGAAGGTCTAGTTCTTAGTCGAAGAAAATATGTTCTTGATATTCTTGAAGATGTTGGGATGCTACGTTGTCGAGCTAGTGCATTCCCAATCGAACAAAGCTTAAAGCTTAGCAAGGGAGATAAAGAAGAACAGGTATATGCTGGTCAGTACCGTCGACTAGTGGGAAGATTACTCTACTTACAAGTGACCAAGCCTGATATTACTCACTCAGTAAATGTTCTGAGCAAGTTTGTAGCAGACCCCCGACAGAATCACATGGAGGCAGTTATGAGAGTGCTACGTTATTTATAAACTACTTCGAGACAAGGCATCCTCCTTCCTGAATCAGGAGGAACAAACCTAATGGCATACTCTGATTCGAACTGGCTTGGTTGTCCTGACACTAGGAGATTTAGAACTGGCTGCTTACTACTTATCGGGGGAGCATCGGTTTCTTGGAAATCGAAGAATCAGTCTATGGTATCACGATCTTCCACAGAAGTTGAATATAGAGTAATGGCCGACACCGTAAGCGAAATTATATGGATGTGATGGCTCTTACGAGAACTAGGAGTCACTCAAACCAGTCCGACCACTCTTTTCTGTAACAACCTAGCATTCAAACACATTGCCAACAATCCAATCTTCCATGAGCGAACGAAACACGTGGAGATGGATTGTTACTTCGTTAGAGAATGGGTGGAGTCAGGAGACATAGAGCCGGCATATATTGATACAAAACTACAAGTGGTTGATTTATTTACCAAAGCTTTGGGATCGCGACAGTTGCAATCTCTACTTGACAAGTTGAGCATTTGTAACCTCCATGCTCCAACTTGAGGGGGAATAAAGAAGATACGTCTATTTTCATTAGGGATTGTCTTAATTTTTGCCATATTCATCGTTTCCTTGTTTAGCATTTCCAAGAAAAATAGCAATACAGAAAGCATTTGATCGATATCAATTTCTATACATGAAGTTTTGATATGTTCTTCATCTATAGAGAGCTCGTTGTCTTGATATCTTCGATGAGTTTTGGTATTGAAATAACTTTATTAAGGAATATTCGGTCGTTTCTAGCTCGCTAAATACAACTTCTAATCAATGTGACAATGTACCTCGTTTATCTCTTACAAGGTGAGTCCAAGATGATTTAATATGAGCCGGTTAGAATTCTCAATTTCAACCTTTTAAGAAATTACTCATATTTAAAACAATTTTTTTTGAAATATTTATTATGTAGATAAAGTTATTAAATAACGGGTTATGTAGATAAAACATTTAAAACATTTTTTTTTAAATAGTTAGATACCACTTTGATAAACATTTAAATTTGGGAGATAATTTGGAAGAGAAAATATTTGGATGGAGATCTTGGCGTTGTCTCTATCATGTGTTCTTTTTAAAAGCTTAAGCATTTGGACTGTTCTAAATGTGACGTCGAACTCCTAGAAATCAATCACGTGCATTAGGCCCCCACGCTAATAATTATATTACTATTTGCAAAACATCACCGCTTCCTTTTGTTCATTTTATTTTTATTTATTACCATATAAAGTAATATTTTATAAAATTCCAAAATGATGATTGTTTATAAACGATCATGAAGCTTGTGATAAACTATAACAAAAGTTAAAAAGTTTTCAAAATTTGATATGAAGTGTTGTTGGTGTTTATTTGGTCAACGGCCAACTATTTGACTTCACAAGATTACTTAACGTCAAAAACATGAAATTGTTTTAGAAGTTATGTATCAACAATATAATGGACACAATGTTTGTTTGTCAATATTGCAAAAACCAATTTTGTAAGGCTGACTTTAACCTTTCAAACCGTTAAATCACCATCATATTCGAAACCTAGTATTCTTGGGATGTCGAAAGCTAATAATCGAAATCTTTTATATGCTAATGTATTGAAGGGACAAAAGTGTTCGGAGAGCAATCACTCACATGTCATTTATGTATCCTCAAACGTCGATAATGTAGTTACCAATACTCCTTACTATGTGAACTCAACACGATCCACAACCTTATGAGGCTAGTTACCATTTGTGAGAAAAGACTCCCTCACCTGCAAGTAATATACCTGCTACTAGAAAAATCACTTTCATCGACGGATATTTATTGTCAGATCACCGAAGGAATTCACAAAATTCCAGATCTTTTGGATTTTGGTATGCACCGTCGGCCCTCCGTTGATAATTAACAACCGATAACTAGTCTGTTGCCAATTTGGCACCGGTCTTAGACCAATAATTTCGCATCAAGAGCCTTTTTTTTTAAAGATTCTCGCTCGTTTTTCCAAGATGTGATCTCCGACGGACTTTCCGTCGCAATTTCTTCGAAATATTTTATAGATATAAAATTCCCGCTAGGTTCAAATGTTTGTTGGTGGTTTTTTTACTAATGCATATTTCTTTGGATTCCAACGGTAACATGTTCTATAAATTAACCGGTTCTCAAAACCAAAAACAACCGTTAAATATTTTCTACAAATACTAAATATCCTAAAAACGACAACTTTCATGTGATTCAAAAACAGAAGATCATTGTTTGGAAGTGGTATGTGAGAAAAGTTATAAATATGGCAAATCGTTGTTAGCGAGTGTGTTGGAATTGGTAGTCTCTGAATTTAAATACTCCGTCATAGTTGAGTATTATGTCGTGTGCATCGCAACTTAGGTTGGAATTTGTAGTCTCGGGATGTAGATTCAGACCCTTATCTAGGTTTGTATACACATGTAGAGGTTAATATTCAGATGTATTACCCACGACGAGCAATAGGTACTCGTGCCCTCACGTGTTAATTAAGACACCTTGGATAACGAAAATGAAATGTTGTGATTGTCTTGGACCCCTTGTCTTTGTATGTGGTTTACCCGATGATGCAGGGTAAGTCACCTAGGAAAGCGAAGTTGAATAGTTCATGGACGATTGAATTCCTCTAGTTTGTCTAATGTCACACCAGTAACACATAAGTCATTTATCTTAACGTGAAAAGGTGATTAACCAAAATAGTTAAGGAGGTACGGTGTTAGTGTAATTCACACTAAATAATGGTTGTCTATATTTATGCATTGAAGAACGTTTATTAGCGTGGGAGAGGTCGAGCAATTATTATATATAGTTTATAATATGTAACATCCGCGAAATCCCGACATTTGTGATTTGGGCCAAGAAGAGTAAACATGAAGTGGTGGGCCTAGGTAGTATGGGCTTGGGCCGAAAGTTATGGGGAAAAGGAAGGGGATTTAACCCTAGCCACTCTTGATCATCTTCCATACCATCTAAACATACCAAAATCGTCTAGATAAAGGGGAGAGCATTCTAGAGACAGAAAGTCTAAGAAGTCTACCTTTGATCTTCAAAAGTTGCTCCAATATGCTTCTCCATTAGTTTAAAAGAAGAATCCATGAAAAACTACAGCTACTCAGGTAAAAATCTAACCTAAAATCTCTATTATTAGTCTAAATGGGTTTGGGGGTAAAACTAGGGTTTTTACCTCAAAAGTAAGGGTTGTTACGTGTTAATGGTCATATAAATACCAGATCTAGCTTAATGGAAGCTAGATAAACGATTTGCAGGTAAAAAGTTACAGACTTGAATAAAAAACGGGACTGTTCGGGTTATTGTTCATTTGGCGACACGTGTTAGATTTTCTCATTCACAATATAGTTCAACAAAATCATCATTCATATAACACGTCATCATATAGAATTGTAGTTTATCATAAACATACATCGTATCTTTTAACTTTAACACATAACAATGATCATCTCGTTTCATCCGTTTGTCACAAAGACATCCATTTCCCATCTGTCAACATAAGTAGTCGTCCGTTCATATAAGCAGTCATCTTCCATCTGTTTGTCGCAAGGACAACTGTTTAACATCCGTCTACACAATTAGCCATTTAAGTTTCATCTATCGAATTAGCTGTTGAAAATCTGTTTACCGAAGTATCCGTTTAATGTCCGTCTACCGAAGTAGCCATTTAACGTCCGTCTACCGAAGTAGCCGTTTAACGTCCGTTTACCAATGTAGCGGTTTAACGTCCGTCTTCCGAAGTAGTTGCTAAATTTATGTCTACATAAGTAGTTGTTTCCTATTTGTCTACATAAGTAGCCGTATATTCATCCATCCGCATAACCATCCGTTTGTCACAAGGACAACCTTTTAACATTCATCACATTAGCAAATTAGAGCCTCTATCCATTTAATACACATCATCATTCAATAAGACACATTTGTTAAACATTACATCATAAAACATTCTTTAAAATACAAATATGCACCTCAGCCCAAGAATACAGATAAAAGGGCACTTAGAACTCACTCATGGAAATTGATTTTCCAGTGTCGAGTTCTACTTAAGTCTGTAGGCCTATTAGCTATGCCAAATCTGTACAAGTACATTGTGTGAAACTTAAGTTCAAGGGAAAGTATTCGCGCTAAGTACTTTCCTAAATACTCAGAGTATTCGCATTAGGTTTTCGCTTGAATACTCAGAGTATTCTCCCTGGTATTTGCTTGAATACCCAAGTTCTTCGCATTAGTATTCATCCTACAACATGAAGTATTCACAGTAAGTATTCGTACGCATACTTTCGTTATTAGCACAAAGTACTGATGGAAGAACTGCCAGTATTCACATAGAGTATTTGTGCGAATACTATGTTCGTATTTTTCATGAAAACCCTAACCCTGCAAGGGTGGCTTTTGTTCGAATAACACATCAAGGTTCTAACTTTTATCGTTCAAAACCTTTGTTTAGCATTTTTACGATGCCAGGTCTATGGTTTTTAAATCATTTCATACGTAAAAATTCAAACTTAATTGATTAAACCCTCTTTGCCCTTAAAACCCATCTTGAACAAAAACATAAGATGTATAGTCGATTGTAACCTCAAACATGTGTAGCTCACTATTTCTTCCTTCTCTATCGATGTTCAACTAAAAAGGGGCAAGATGGAAGCTCGAAAGATGCTCCTCCTCGTCTCCCCCCCCCCTCTCAGCCTGCTACTCTTTCTCTCTCTAAGATAGTATACTCATAAAGAAGGGAATGAGGGTGTATATGAGGTGGCGGCTAGGTTAAAAAAGGTATTGTTTCCCTTCTTTAATAATCTACCATCTAGCGCCACTATTCTTTATCTCTTTTATTCCATGTAAGAATTATAAAAGTTGGGATTTTTAGATGTACCAGTCAGTCATTAACACATAAAATGTCTTGTTTTGCAATAATAAGACTTAAGTGAAAACTAGAACAAAGCATTAACGCTTGATAAAACCTATTAAGGGTGAACTAGTAGACTTAATGGCTTGTTTTAACCTAAAATGACATAGCGTAGCCAAAAACATATCGTTAACATTGCCCATTAACATTGAATTAAGGCCCATTAATGGTCAAATCATCTATAATGCAATGCTTGTTTTAAATAAAAATTTTGGGATGAAATTTCCGTCACTCATTTTGTCACTAAATTAGGTCAAAATTTTTAAAGACTATACTTTTAGTCATCTTCTCAATCGAATTCCGCCCTCTTTTTTGCCTATGCTCTCGTAAACCACTGGTACCACTATCGACCCATTCTTCTTCCTTGCAAATCAGCATTGCCCCTTTTTGTCTTGCATCTCTCATTTCTTCTATTGTCACCTTTTTCTTCTTTCATACAACTGTCTATAGACTGAACACCACTGGATTGACCCCTACGTTGTCCGACACCGCTATATTGATCCCTTCGTTGTTCGACATCGCCACTTGTTCTCACCCAAGCCCAAAAATACAGATAAAGGGGCACTTAGAACTCACTCGTGGAAATTGATTTCCAGTGTCGAGTTCTACTTAAGTGTGTAGGCCTATCAACTACGCCAAATCTGTACAAGTACGTTGTGTGAAACTTAAGTTCAAGGGAAAGTATTCACGCTAAGTATTTTCTTGTTGAATTAAACATAAGACAACCCAATTAGCAGTTAGCCAATTAACCTAAAATCAAAAATCCCTAACATCACTACATCATATATGAAAGACGCTCATCTAAGTGAGGTGTTGAACATTAAAGACACTCATCTAAGTTAAGAACATCGGTCGCGTTACACGATTTTGAGTTTTGGTTCAAGAGAAGGCCATTCATGTTTTGCCTCAAGAGAAGAAGTGAACAGAAAATGCCGGTAGATTATCTGCAACCTAACATCAAGTTGTATTTTGAATTTCTCACACATAAAGAAGATAAAAATATAAGTAGATTTCGAGTTTCTTTACTCAATTTCTGAGTTCAAGTTCAATCATAGATTGTTTTATTCGATAATGCTATGTTAACAATGCTCTCATACAGAGCCGGCTCTAAGGTTAAAACAACCCATGCCCTAGCATGGGCCTCCACTTTCTAACGGCCTCATTTTATTAAAAAGAAGTTTATAATATATAATTAGTTGGTATCAATCCACGATTAATAAGGGTTTATTGTTTAGTTAATGGTCATACGGTTTCTCAATTGAATTATAGAGGTAGTCACATAAATAATATCCACTTTAACTTTATATTTGCAAGAAGCGAAGCTCAATATGCACCTGAATTTGATCTTGATTTTTTAGGATGTCTTAGAAAAATAATTTGATTTCTTCCTCTTTTCTAGTTATTGTATAATTTATGGACCACAATTCATGATAGAAAGAAAAATATTTTTTGTAAAAAGACCCCAAATTTATTATCCGCCCGGGACTACCAAAATGCTTGAGCTGGCCCTGCTAGAGGTGGTCAAAAGAACCGGATCCGAATCCGATCCGATGGATTATCCGAAACCGGATCCGGCTACAACCGGTTTTTTTGGAACCGGTCCGGATTTTTTCAGAACCGGCGGATCCAGAACCGGTTTACAAGTTTTTGACGGACCGGATAAAAATCGGACAAAAATCGGATTTTTTGGAACCGGTTTTTTCGGACAATTTGGAACCGGATAGAACCGGTTCTAGCCGTTAGGGGGTAAAAAAAAGAGCTATATAGCCGTTTATGGTTGTTTTTTTGTATTTTTTTGGGTTGTTTGAGGTTAGAAACTATGTATAAATAGGTATTGGGGTATGGGTTAGTTCACCACAACATCCTAGCTCTCAAAACTCAAAAACGCTCTCAAAACGTAAAAAAACGCTCACTTTAACGCAAAAAATACGCTCCCATGGCTTCCGCTTCTGCTTCCGCAAGCACTCAAAATTCGGTTGTTAGTTCTACAAGCGAAGCCACGGTGGTGAGAGTACTTCCTTGCACCCGAAACCAAGAGATATGGGCTTATTTCGATTTATGCGAAATGTCGAACGGTTCGCAAAAGGCTCGTTGCAAACGTTGTAGTAAAATTATGGGTGCTGCGGGAAATACCACTTTGAGAAAACATATTGTTAGTCACTCAAAACACACTCAAGGTGAAGATCAAACTCAAATTGGTAGGGATGGAGGAGTTTGGCAATACAATGTCGAGAGGGTTCGTGAAAGAATGGCACATTTCGTCATTCAAGAAGGGTTGCCTTTTGATCACTTTGATAACCCGCGCTTGACGAGGATGATACAAGAGACGCTTCAACCGAGCTACAACAATGTAAGTCGTTCTACTTTGAGAAGAGATTATTTAAAAATATGGAAAAGAGCTATAAAATAATTAATCTTAGGTTTTGAAAATTTAAATACCGGCATTAACTTAACCACGGACGTTTGGTCCGCTCCACATGGTTTACCTGAATCGTACCTTTGCGTTACCGCACATTGGGTTCAACCCGAGTCGTGGCAAATGATGAAACGTACGATTGCGTTTGATTATTTTGGATATCCACATACCGGCGAAAACTTATTTTATATTTTAGACTCGGTAATTCAAACTTATAAAATTCAACCAAAAATATTTTCAATATCTTTTGATAACGCTTCAAATAACACAAACGCGGTGGAAAAATTAAAAATAAAATATGAACCGCCTTGTAACGGTGTTTTCTTTCATAGTCGATGTGTTGCACACATCATTAACTTGGTTGTGCAAGACGGTCTAAACGTCCAAGAAATAAGAGAAGTGAAAGAAAATTTTAAAGTAATGTTACGGGAAGTTTTTAGCACAAGGAAAAAAAGATATATAAACTATAGAAACTTGTGCCAACAAACGGATTCCATCTTTTTAGGTCCAAATTGGGACGTACCTACTAGATGGAACTCGACATGAAAAATGTTTGAATCGACCTTAAGGCAAAGAGTTACTTTAAAACATTTCCATGATGAACTTGTGCAAAAGAAACGTTGTTCACAAAAAATTGATAATATAAGTTGGGATATGATCGAGAAACTAACTAATTTGCTTGAGGTTTTTAAAAATGCAACTACATGTTTATCGGGAGTTTATTATCCCACGTCTTCGCTAATACTTCAACAATTATACTTAATATGTAATAAATTAAAAGAGTTTGAATATCAAGGCACTATTTTTAAAAAAAATGATAACACCTATGAAAGCTAAATTTAAAAAATATTTTTTGGAAATGCCGGCCGTTGTTACATGTTTGGCCGCCTTAAACCCAACGATTAATGTAACCGGTGTTGAAACATTAATTGGATCAATATCGGACGATTTAAATATGTTCGAGGAAGACCCAAATTTTGAATCAAAGGCAATAAGGGATTTCAATTCGACTTTTAATAATATGTTTGATTATTATTTACGCAAATATGGTGGAAGTGGTGATCCATCAAACATACGTGAATCAATGGGTTCGGGTTCAAGTTCTAGTAGTTTAAAGAACCCGATGCTAAATTTATTTAACACTTTAAGAAACGAAAAAACTAAACGGACTCGTGGAAGCACACCAAGTAGCGAGCTTGGAAGATATCAAGCAACCGACTTTATTTCAACTCTAAGATCCGAAGAGTTTGAAAACTTTGATATCTTGAGTTGGTGGCAAGGAAGGGAATCCCAATATCCCATTCTAGCCGCAATGACCCGTGACCTACTAACCGTCTAAGCTTCCACGGTAGCTTCGGAATCTGCTTTTTCTCTTAGTGGCAGGGTTTTATCTATTCGAAGAACGAGGCTTACATCGGAATCTATGGAGATGTGTATTTGCTTGAAGGACCATTTGGATGCCGCCGAACGTGTATAACATGTTGCAAAACTAGAAGGCGAGCTTGACATTGAACAAGAAATACACGAATTCGAAGTAGAACAAGGGGCGGCGAATCCACTTTCTGACGAAGAACAAGCTTATGATGAAGCCCAACGTATCTCAAGCGAAGAAGATTGAAAACCGATGTTACGAAGACTAAGACGAGTAGACGACGAATAACGAGTCATAATAAATAATATATATTTTGTGATTCAATTATGTTTTTTGTAATTTTTTTGTACGAACTATTGTTAAATCACTAAAAAAATATAAAAAATATAAAAAATAAATAAATCATGTATTTTATAGTGTATCTTTGTTAATTTTTTAAATTTTTTTTAAAAAACCGGTTTTTTTTGTCCGGTCCGGTTCCATATATCCGGTCCGGTCCCAATAGGTTCCAACTCTCCACTCCCTTAACCGGATCCGATCCGGAACCGGTTCCATTGGATCCGGTCGTTGACCTACTTTGACCGATCCGGTCCGGATAAAAAAAAATCCGATTTGTGCACCTCTAGGCCCTGCTATCATAAATGTGGATTTAACAAGGTCTTTATGGATGATTACAATTCTACATCCGATAATGCTACATACTCTTCACTTGAAAATGTCAAGTGAGAGTAACTTTTGTAGCACATAGACAGTCACGTCAGCTTGGTGGCTTCCTCATTTGAGTCTCACTTGACAAGGTAAATACTCAAATGAAGGATAACCAAATGAGCATTACATGCAACATTTATTTTAATATTAGTTTTTTTTTATAAAAACTGAGAGAGTAGAGATTCATGGTTATTTTTTATACAAATGAGATAATAGATATTGTTTTGATATTGGTGTGTATATAAAATTGGGTTATTGGGTTATTTATAGCGTAAAAAAAATAAATAAAAGAACTATTTCATTTTAATTTGGAAGAGTCATATTTTAAATTTTCTTACCGTTCAACGTCACAAGAGAGGCCTCAACCGCGTGAAGCCTCTCATGGGAAGCCTACCCCCCCCCCTCTTCTCATGCCATAGTGGGCGGTGTTCCAACCTTGTTCACGACATGGGGTTACCCATGACGGTATACCCCATACTCTAAGAAAGCTATAGAAGGCATAGGGAAACAAAATGATTAAGTTGTTTTGTAAAGATGGAGATTTTTTAGAGCTTATGGTGAATAAAATATGGCTGAAATAAAAAAAGAGGAAAGCAAAAAGTTCGGGATTGTAAACCACATGATATCAGAGTTGGATAGATACTTTACAGAAAAGATTGAAAAAGACAGGTTATTTTCTTAGTGAAGATTTTACGATTTTGGATTGATGGAGGTAAAGAAGTCCAGCATTTCGATTTTATGACGCGTTGCTCATGATATTCCTTCTATCCCAATTTCTATGGTGGCTTTTCAACCTACTTTTTGTATAGGAGTAAATTAAAGTCATCTAATTTTTTGTTTGTCAATTAGCTCATGATGGAGTGGTAAGGGGACATCTGGTATTTATTATGACCCAAGTTTAATCCCTGCTCTTCTTATTAGTTTCTGAGGCATGCAAAATGAAGCCTAGCTCTTAGGCTGATTTACATGGGTTTTACTCACACCGATCTAGGGTTCGAGCATCGGCTCTACCTCAAGCCCGGAAGGGGCCGTATTGGGTGGGATTTTTTCCTTGGATGCTCTCAAACTCTGACGCCAAGTGGGCCCCGTTAAGACAACCTATTCGCCGGAGTTGGATGAGGCTCTCCAATGTGACGGGGGTGCGACGTCACAATATTCAATATTCGCCGTCAAAAAAAATCTAATTTTCCGTTTAATCATCTTGAAGATCTCTAAAAGTATTTTTTTTCTTAACATAATTTAATGCAAGTTTGTTTTTTTGCAAATAGAAATTTCTACTTAGAACAGTTTTGTTAATTTATTTGATAGTTGTGTCCTTTAGTTGACGTGAAAGTGTATAGGATGGAATTTGGTCACTTGCTATGCTATGAAGGTGTGACGTTTGGATTTTTGTAGCTTGTATATTGCCCCTTGCTTCTTCTTTCTTTTTCTTTTTATACAAATTGATTTTTAATAATCGAAACTATTATTTATTGACAAATATTAATCCGAACTAACAATTTGGCTGGTGATAATCTCAACTTTCACTTTTGTTGTCAATGACAGTCCTAATAGCATAATAATCATATATTTTCATGTAAATAACACTCGATTCCCACTCGATTTCGATTGTACGTTTCTCCATTTCCTTTAATATCGTCATTTTGAGCGAAAATAAGTGTAAATCGAGTATAAATCTATGCTGCTGGAGCTGCCGTTAACAACAAAAGTGAAAGTTGAGATTATCACCAGCCAAACGGTTAGTTCGTATTATTATTTGTCAATGAGTCATAGTTTAGATTATTAAAAATCAATTTGCCTTCTTTTTAAAAGACGACTTTCTTAAACTCTTATTTAATTTGAGAGCAGCCTGAGTGTTTCCGTGATTCATGCATGTCTTTCTCAATGGATTGTAACGGCAGCGGACTCGAACCCGGGACCCACCTAGGAGGATACCCACAACTGGAAAAACCCTCTGGCTCAACCTAAAACAATTTATCCCAAGCGAGACTTGAACTCATGATCTTACATTTGAAAAATCATAGCGCTACCACTCTACTAGAAGGCTTCACTTCCTACATTGAATGTTTTACGTTTGCCATTTTATTTTGAACTTTTATCATTTAGCTAGTTTAAATTTTAAATTTATACTCTGAATGTTACAATTTATATTTTGGTCATTTGACATCTGATGATTTATTATTTCATAGACTTATAATTTTTCTGATGTTAGAAAACAATTTCAAGTTTGCAAGAGCTCTAAAAATAGAATTATATTAAATTAATTCATTTGATCGAATTGGAATTTATTCGATTTGAATCCATCTTCAAAGTTCTGAAAATTTGAACAACTTAATTCGATTAACTATATTAGATTTTTCTATTAAAAATAAAGATATTTTAATCTTTTTACTACTAAGAAATAATTCTGTCATTTTTTAGTTTAATACCGGAACCATTTGTGTAAATTACACAAAACAAAAACCGTCTGCTAACCAAAAACAAAAACCCTAAATCCTGGTCTTCCACGGCCCGCCTCCCCTCCCCCTGTCACCGCCAGCCACCACCACCACCTGCATAATCGTAACCACCCACCACCACAATCACCATCGCCATCATCGACCACCCTTCCCCCTCCGCCTCCCCCTGCTACGAACAAATTTTAGACGCCCCCTCGTTAACCAGCTACCTTGAACAACCGTCCCCTCCTTGTTAAACAGAAACCCCCCCCCCCCCCCCGGTCGCCTGAGAAGGCCAGGTGGCCGGAAACCGTCGTAGGCCTTTCCCACTCCCCTCTTCCTTCTCGGCTGCAAGACATGCCACCGAGAGTGGCTGGCGGCTCCCCTCCCATGTTGAGGGGAGGATCCTCTAGATTCTCAGGTGCAAACAGAGGAGTCCAAGGAGTAGTAGGAGGGCTTGGAAGTAGACGTTCTGGTTGTGAAAGATGAAGGGGGTGTTTGGGATTACTTTTCAAAACAACTTATTAACTTATTATCTTTTGAAATAAGGTAATAAGTTATAAGTTTGTTTGATAAATTTAAAATAAGATGGAAGATGTGAGAAGGAGAAGTCAAAATCCAAAAGTAAGAAATTCTTACTTTTGGAAATGACTTTTGGAAAAGTAATAAGTAGCTCAAATAAGTAATCCCAAACACCCCGAAGCTTTGATTATTACGGAAGAAGATGGTGGTGGTGGTCTGGGCCATTTCCCTTGTTTCACCGTTCATTGGAATTGGAATAAGATGAATCTGTGATTGTTACGGAAATGGCGTTGAATCAAATGCACCTTTTTTTTACGGAAAGCTTTCTAGCCCCATTTCCATTTTGCAAAACATAATTTAATCATTAATCTATATCTATATTTATACTATATAATAAAGGAAAACCATATTAAAACAGTTAATTAAGACAGATTACATAGTACGAATCGTAAAATAAATCATATTAAAACGAATAGACCAAAACTGTTTACTTAAACTATAATAGTTTAATGTTTTCATTTGTGAATACGTTATATTGTATATAACCAGGGTGAACCCCGCGCTTCGCGACGGTGAAATAAATTGAGGTAACAGCGATAAAATGAGAGCGTTAAAGTTTATAACGTAAAAGACAAATTACGTAAAAATAGCTAAAATATAAGATTAATAAAAGGTGAGAAAATCAAATAACCAAAAAAACATTAAAAAAAAAACCGCAATTTGGGGTGAGAAGTTAATGGAATGGAACTCCACATACAAGAACCACTATGCCAAGGTAAGCTTTTGATTTAATCTCCTATGCAAGCATTTTTATATACTTAAAAAACTGTGTAAAGTAAAAAAAATTAAGTTAAAGTCACCGGCCACCGCCCAATTTATCTAATCATAATTTCATTTCAAAATGTATGTTAATACAGTGTATTATAACCATTACCTTAGTTTAGTGGTAAAGGTGTATGTTCAAAACTTTATTAAAATGGTGAGATCTTGTGTTAAAGTCCCACTTATGACAAAAAAAAAAGAGTCTAAGTTAGGCCAGGTGGTTTTTCTCACCAGTGGTGAGTTTCCTCCTGTGGGGTGGAGATGATCGGGTGAGCCAGTGGCTCGTCAATGATACAAATTGTCGTTCAAAAAAAAAACTTAATATAGTGTATTTCCTGGTGAATAATGTTTTGGCATCAAGTATATTTCCAAAATTACAAAAATGACACAATTTACAAAAAAAAATATTTATTAAATAGATTTGAGGGGAACAAAGTGGTTCTCAAGTTTTCAAATGGTTATACCACAAAGCCTAAAGGGTTATTACCTTAAATTAAGAATTCTTCTTGGCGTGCTTTGAGACCACATATTGGTTTCTTGATATGGCTGACTTATTTTATGCAAAAAAACAAGATTGAAGAAAACAAAATAATTTCATTTTCGAGTAATCATTTCATCGGTATCGAAAGTGACGGATTCCTACAAAGCTTTGGAAGCATTTTAACAAAATTGGTTATTGGAACATCAAATCACACATCTTAATGTGCTATAAGTTTATCCTGATGCAAAGGTACATAATTTGCATATAAAGTATCGATTAGATATTGAAACAAAGAAAGATACCACTTACAAGCAAAGCGACAAGTCCCATCTCATATGTCCCATTTTGATGCGAATATATATTTTCTTAGCATGATAAAAGATTTTATGTATGGTACCATAAATTCTCTAAACTTTTAGGGTTCAAGATGTTAATGGTTACTACTTATAGTAATAAAAATTCTCATAAAACCCTAACAATGTGTTCCCTGGTTTTTTTTTAAGGAGGGAAGTTAAAGGAAGTAGAAGAAAATTTAAAAAAAAATTTGTTTCTCTGATTTTTAGTGGGAGGGAGTTGAAATAAACTCAAAAAGTTTGTGTTTCAGAATTTTTTGATGGAAGGAATTGAAAATAAAAGAAGATGAGATTTTTAATAATATTTCTTCCCTACTTTCTTTTCAAATCAGAAGAAAGTGAAAAAAAACACATAAAATATCTAATTTCTTACTTTCCTTCTAAATTTGCAACACAAAATTATATTATATCCCTTTACTTTATTTTCTCTCCTTAATTCCATTTTTTTTCTTCCTTTCTCTTTCTTTTTTCTCATTCATTCATTTTCTTTTATTTTCCTTCTTTTATTAAACTCGGATAGTTCTTGTTAACTTTTACTTATCTCTACATAGTTGGACCAGCCGGTCCGGTTTTTAAATCATTTGTTTTATTTATAAAGATCAACTTGTATTATAATCATATTTAACACAATCATTGTTTAGTAAAAATTAGGAACACAGACAAATAAAAATTGGTTATCAAGAATCCAATCTAATATTATCTAATAAAAATTGTTACACTATAAGTTTATGTGGGACGTTGACAAGAATTTTTATATAATTGTATATAGTCTGTAAATACATAAGATAACTTTAATATGACATGATAATGTAAGTACAAATAGGTTTCATAATTAATAGATGATGTAAACTTGTTTTTACATGATTTTGGAAAATTCGATAAAAAGCCAAAAGCAAATAATTGAGGATGAATTAAATAATTTTATGTATGATATATTTTTATTGAGATCGAAAGGATGGGAGAAAAGGTATAAAATAAAGCAAATGGGATTTTCAAACATCCCATGTTAAAATGTTCAGATAAAGCACCAATGTTCATATGGACCTAAATATCGTACCTTTTTTTGTTCTCTCTTGTGAAATTATAATACTTTAGATCTTTTAATTTAATTTGAAACATTATTTTAATATTCTAAGATCGTAAAACAATTTTTGTTTTAAAGTATTTAGAAAGTACATTTAGAGTCTCTATTATCCATTCAGTCGTAACCCGGCCTTTGTTCTTAACACTAGGTAACATTAAAAAATATGTTATATTTTCAAAAAAATATTTTACCCATAATGTGAAAGTAAATAAATAAAAAAACAATTAAATAAGCCAACGTCCCTCTTGCTTTTCTCCTCTTCAAACCAACCCCGAAGAAGACGTACATGTTGAAAAGTTACCTTCTAGCCACTGCCATTTATCCTTGAAACACCATTGCAACACCTCTAGAACCCTTCTCCTTCCTCCCACGCCCTCGGTCTCATCGGTCTCTCGTTACCACCATATCGAAAATTCGATTTGAGCTACGCACCGAATTTCAGAAGCTCAAAACTCATGTTGTGTTTATGTTGATGCATGCGTGTATGTATGTTTGTGTGTGTATCTATATATGAACGTAAGGGTTCTCACACTTCTAACATACTATTGTTTTGAAAAAAGCCCCCCACTATGTACAATAAAACAACACATTTTTTTCAATACAAATATTATGTTTAAAACTACGAGAACTACGGGCATAAACAAATATACATAGTGCTGAAAAATGTAATGTTCAGAAAGTGGTATATTTCTATCTCTCAACTCTTTCTTTGTCTTTTAACTTATTTCTTCTGAATATTAAAAAAAATAAGTATAACAATTGTACGTGCGCATGTAAGCAAAATGTTATCAATACCATATTTATTTATTTTTAAATAAATCTCAAGCATATTAAAATTGACATGCATTCTAATCTATCTATATAATAAATAGTAGTACATAAGATTAAAATGGTTCTTGTGGTTCTCAACATATTATTATTTCGTAAACAAACCTCTAATATTGTTTTGATTAACCCAATGGGAGCATTATCATTGGGTTTATGCATATTAATTTTCATAAGATGTAATAACAAAAACATAATTGCGACATCTATGAAGAAAAATCTGAAAAAAATAAAAGAATTGTATGTAATGAGAAAAAGAATAACCTTTGTTCCTTCTTTACACGCGTCTCATACAAGAATTTGATCGACTCACATGATCCATCCAACTTGCTACCATGTTCGGCTCGGTGTCATCCCTTTGAACAAAGCTAGTCGTTCGTCATGATTAACCTTACAGTTGTAGTCGCCCCACACCAGTTTTCCCTCTATCTCACGCAATTCCCTCTTCTAACTTGGACAGCCTCTATCGATGCCTTTGTATGCGCATAGTTTATAGGTGATAGCCCCATAAAGGTAAAATCTAACTTGAATATGTTATCGACAATGGTAATGTCTGCCTTGCGCCTTTCTTTCTGACTTCGCAGTCCCCCCCCCCCCTACTAAGAAGTGTGTGATAATCATTTCATAAAAAAATAGGTGACTTTTAATGTAAATTAGTGTTAAGGACTAAATGTGTTATGTTTGGGTGAACGCCGAAGATTGTAAGCGTAATTTTATAATAGTTAAGAGTGAAACCTTAATATAGTCTATGTATTAACTCTTTCTATATAATATAAAATCAATATCATTGTATATATCTTTTTAATTAAAAAAAGTTAAAATCTATAGTTATTGATTTAATTAAAGAGAGAGGATACCCATCTAACATATTAACTTTATCTTCCCAATTCTTTTTTTTTATCACAAAAAATCCCCACATAGCTTGTGCGTGGTCGAACCACCACCTCTTATCTCTATCATCTTTTACTCCACACTTCTAATTCTATTTCTTTCTCATCAATTTAAACTTGGTCACATCAATCTTTGGACCCTCTCACCCACCTTTTGTCACTTTACTTTTCAACATAAATATACATTAAAACAATCAAATCAAATTTACATGACACAATCACCATAATGACATAACTTCTCAACTAATAGTCATGATATAAACATTTTATTTGATCTTCAACTAAGGTATTAACAATTAACAAAAAGCTTTAAAAGACAAAGGCTTAGAAACAGTGAATCTTTGCTATTGGCTGAGGTTTTAATCACCTGTTTCGCAGGTGTAGGTCCCTAAATCGGTGCGTGACGGATCTCTAGACTCGCGGTACGACACGGTGATAACGTGCGGAATCCATGATCAACGTGCTCGTGTGACTCAATCAACAACAACGGTGTAAATAAACTCTTTGTATTTCCACTAAGATATCAGTTTACAAGATACACTCTCTAATCAGTTCCTCCTGATCTCTCTGTCTCACACCGTTCTAAGCTCTCTCGTCTACTCTGATATCGTCTCTCCTCTCAGTTCTTTGTTCTGTTCTGCTATGTATATATAAGCTACTGTTCTGCACCAGGCGAACTTAACAAGTTCGCTTCACTGTGCTTAGGCGAACTTATTAAGTTCGCCTCTAATAGGCTAAGCGAACTTAATAAGTTCGCCTCTGATAGACTTAAGCGAACTTATTAAGTTCGCCTCTGATAGCTTAGGCGAACTTATTAAGTTCGCCTCTGATAGGCTAGGCGAACTTGTTAAGTTCGCCTCTAGCAGAACTTACACAGAATTTTATCAACAGTTACAAAACATGTCCTAACAGACTCCCCTTTAACTGTTGCTAACAATTCTATCAAATACAAGTCAAAGACTCTATGACTAAGACATAATATCTTCAAGCTCGTTGTCACCAGAATATGCTCTAACAGACTCCCCTTTGACAACAGCTTCAGAAGATTGTCATCCGTCTTCAAATATCATCAAACAAGTTGTAGTCTTCGTCTTGTTCATCTGCACACTCTCTCTTTATTTCTAGAAGAAAACTTGGGAGAAGGACCCCTTGTCAACTTCTGTCTGCAATATTCAGTTTTTGCAAAGGAGAACAACCAAGAATAACCAACAATTAAGATTTTCATGGAAGCTGGAAAAATAAAATCTTTTTGATTTTTCAAACATAAGAAACACAAAATCTTTTTGGTTTTTCAAACATAATAAACACAAAATCTTTTTGGTTTTCTATATATAAACTGAAATGTAAAATACAAAATCACATCTTTTTGGTCGAACATCACGAGTAAGAAGATCATATCAGTATATATGATGAATCAATCACACATCTTGGATATAAAATCCATATAATATCAAATGGTATCCTATGTCATTCTTTCAAGCCTTGAGCAATCAAACGATTATCTTTCAAGATTATAACACTCTATCTTTTCAAGACTTTCATATTGCATGTTATGATACGCGATAAACATTCAAAGAAAATAGGATCAGGCTATGACACACAAATTCAAATTATCAATATTATAAGATTTGAAACTAAAGCATCTCATTCCCACTTTCTTGTGAGTTAAGGTACCATTTAAGTATGAAATACAACGTGTACCCCACTAGTATGCCAACAGAAAGTAAATGCACTATCTTCAAGACATAAAAGATTTTACTAAAGATTATCCGAATTTCCAGAATGAGGAGACATCACTTAGCACATGAATAGTAGAATCCAAATTGGATTGTATAGGAATCAATGAGATTCAGAATCGAATGATTCAATGTTTTGGCTTATATATGTGGAATCATAAGATTCAGGTACGTGGATCCAACTGTTATCTGGATTATGAATTCAATGGAATCAGTAATGATGATTTATCAATATGATCCAAGGGCTAGTATATGTTTGACAGATGTTGTCAAGTACATATCTTGATTATACTTCAAATTGCATGCTTTTCGGGACATGGGCACTGAAGCAAATCGAATGAATAGTGCTAAGGACATAACCCGAAACTGATCTCATAGGAAAATCTTTATTAAAATCTAATATTCTTTATCTGATAGTGATCTTTTAACGCACACACCCAGGCATAAAATGGGTTAAAATCACAGTTGTAACATATGCAATTAAGTTTTCACACTACTAATGGTTCAGTGACGCTTTTAGTCTACTGACAATTCAAATTATATGCATACACAACACTATCATTTCCTATTTGTGCAGTCTCTGAAGTTTAGATCAAAACATTTAATTCAGATATATTAACATAAAGCACCAACCAGTCAATCTAAGGTCATGTGTGAAAGAACATCCACTGATGTACAATCATCTCTTCTTTAACTTCAAGTAATGTCGATTTTATCTTTTTCAATTTGTTTTGCTTTTTCAAAATCTTTTTCACAGAAAAATAAAACAAACAAAAACAAAATCTTCCATGAAAACATTTTATGAAAAACATTTTACTTGGTTACTCAGGATTAAGCAAATCAATCAATTAAAAACTTAAACCGATGTAATCCTGTAATTGAATGTCTTTGCCTTTTGTCATCAACACAGTTCTGTACTCCCCTTGTCCTGTAGACTTCCCCTCAACTAGTCAAATGGTTGCATCAACGACTTTATGCTCACCATCGTCATCCTAAGTTTCAGGTTATCATTTGGACTTTGGAAAACTCTTTCTAAAACATTGTGTGTGACATATTCTCCCCCTTGAGAATCAAGTCGTTGAATCAAATATAATCTCAGTTATCAACAACTCGTTACTCTTGCAGATGTCAATCCCTGTCATGTGCTAAGAACCACCACTATCAACAACCAAAATGGTATTAATAGTCCCTCTTGGTAAATCCTGCACAACTAACAAGAAAGATTAATTTGAAATTAGGACCCAAGCCATGGTAGTCATGGGTCGTCCATCTGTATCAAAATAATAAACTTTACTCCATTTGCAATCAAATCTCTCATCGATTTTAGGAGATTGTTCCGACGAGTCAGAAACAGAAACTTTAGATTTTCAAACATACTTCTGTTTATTAAGTTCTTTTTGCTTAAAATGTGAAGTGTTTGAACATTTTCTTTCATTTAAAAATTGACTTAATTGTGAAAACTCTTGTTGTTCTAAAAGTTTTCTCAATCTTCTGTTTCTCCTCCGTCTTTGAGGTCTAGAAAGCCTAACCTCAGAATTTGAATTACCCTTTGGTATAGCATGAGGTTTAACCACATTTGGGTTAACATAAGGCTTACCAGGAGTTCTTACCTTTTCTGGAGTAACATGTCGGTTACCTTTGTCTTTGTGTGGACAATCAATCCGAATATGACCAACAATACCACAGTAAAAGCAAGATCTCGTCTCACGATAATCTATCATATAAGGAATCTTCACAAGATTAGATGCATTTGAAGAAGATTCTCCTACATGAACTTCTTTTGGAGTTTGAAACGGAACAAACTTTTTCTCAATAGGTCTTGATTCAGTCTTCATCTTCTCAGGAAATACATGTTTCTTCCCTTTATTTTTGTAAGGACAGTTCACCACAATGTGTCCTATCTCATTACAATGAAAACATGTACGCCTGTCTTTATAATCTCTGACATATGGAACTCTCCTTGAAGTTGAAGAACGTCCAAATGTAGAATTTCCAGATGAATTAGAATCAACCTTTAATTCCTCAACTTTAATCTCTTTAGGTATCCCCTCTACCTTAGCTTCATCAAAATATTCATCATCACTCTCATCAGAATACACCATATCTTCACCTGTGACTGGATTCACTTTCAACACAGTCTTAGGATCTAAATCCTCATCTTTTATAATCTCAGGTGTAACAGAATAATTTCCGTTGAATGGTGGAGGAACATAGCCAATACCAGTAGTTCCGTTCCCCTCTTTAGTTGTATCATGATAATGTCCTAATAAGAATGATGAATTTCCAAAGCTTTCTAACTTTCTATGCAATCTTATCACCTCAGCTTTAGATTCAGCTAATTCCTTATCTTTCTCAACAAGATCATTATTTCTTTTCTCAATTTCTACAAAGGACATATCCAGGTGATATGCCTGCTCTTTGATCTTCAAAGTCAAAGAAATTATATCCCTCTTCAGTGATTCTATCCTCTCAATACACACATTCTCATTATCTTTTAATTTCTGATTTACCGTGTGCATCGATTTCATATCACAAATGAGGTTGACGTTGTCATCCATAACCCTCATCATTTTATCCTTTACTGAGATACAGTTAGAACAAAACGTCTCAGAGTTAGAAACTACCTTAGCTTTTAGTTCTGAAGAAGATGCACCAGGAGCCATGAAAACGTCATCATCAGCTTCACTCTTTTGTTCAACAATGTCAGGCTCTACATCAGTTTCTGATATACTCAAATCATCTTCAACTGTTTGAAAGCTTACTTCAGTCTCTACATCACTCTCGGTAGACTGAGTACTTTCACCAGATCTAATACTCTCACTATCACTTAACTCGGTAGAAGAATCATTTTCAGAAACACTCTGCTTTACTATTTCTTCTTTGATCAAGACCACAAACGCTTGAGTAGTAGCTTCACCCTTTTTCTTCAAAGCTTCCCATAGTTCTCTTGAAGTTGGACACTTCCCGAGACTATGAATGATTTCTTTTGGTAAAGACATCTTTAAAGTTTCACACGTTTTCATCTCTCGATCAAAATTCTGCTTTTCTACTTTAGTAAGAGCTGTCACTGGTTTAGGAACATCATAATATCACATATAGTCATAAGTAGGATGCACATATCCTTCAAATATTGATGTCCAAAAGTTTTCATCGGTTGCTGATACGAACTGTTCGAACCGGACTTTCCAATTACGAAAATCTGATATGCACAAAAGTCTCGGTGGCATAGTTCCAATATCATTATCATCACATGAAATTGACATTTTGAAATTTTTGCGAAAATATCCGGAAAAAATTTTCCCGCCAAAATACTCTTTTTTAAAAAATTTTGAAAATTCAAAATTTCAAAAATGATTCAAAACGACCATATAAACTTTCCCTAAAAAATTTGAACAAGATGAATATTTTTTTTTTTTTTTTTTAAGAAGACTAGCTAAGTTCGCCTACTCTGCACCAAGCGAACTTGTTAAGTTCGCCTAATATTCACCATTAAGTTCGCTTCCTTAAGTTCGCCTGCACAACAGATTCAGCAAGTTCGCTTAAACTGCTGTAACAAACTCAGAAACCGAAACACGAACAAACTCGGCTGAAAATCATGATTTCTGATCAAAATGATGGAATTAATCAATTCTGAACCGTATGATTGTGTAGAAACTGATTAGGAACAATCCTATCGGATCAATTTCTTCAAACCAATCCAAAATCAATTCAAATTGATCAAAAATCTTCCATTTTTATCAAGAACACAAAAAATATGAAAAATCCTTCAAATTCTGTGAATTTTGATGTTGATTGGACACGAAAACACCACGAATCTTCTGCTAATCAAGAGCAAAGGCTCTGATACCACTTGTAGGTCCCTAAATCGGTGCGTGACGGATCTCTAGACTCACGGTACGACACGGTGATAACGTGCGGAATCCATGATCAACGTGCTCGTGTGACTCAATCAACAACGGTGTAAATAAACTCTTTGTATTTCCACTAAGATATCAGTTTACAAGATACACTCTCTAATCAGTTCCTCCTGATCTCTCTGTCTCACACCGTTCTAAGCTCTCTCGTCTACTCTGATATCGTCTCTCCTCTCAGTTCTTTGTTCTGTTCTGCTATGTATATATAAGCTACTGTTCTGCACCAGGCGAACTTAACAAGTTCGCTTCACTGTGCTTAGGCGAACTTATTAAGTTCGCCTCTAATAGGCTAAGCGAACTTAATAAGTTCGCCTCTGATAGACTTAAGCGAACTTATTAAGTTCGCCTCTGATAGCTCAGGGGAACTTATTAAGTTCGCCTCTGATAGGCTAGGCGAACTTGTTAAGTTCGCCTCTAGCAGAACTTACACAGAATTTTATCAACAGTTACAAAACATGTCCTAACAGACTCCCCTTTAACTGTTGCTAACAATTCTATCAAATACAAGTCAAAGACTCTATGACTAAGACATAATATCTTCAAGCTCGTTGTCACCAGAATATGCTCCAACAGCAGGAATACGATGCATCAAAATTTTGTCCACATACTCAGCTTTTACCCACGTATTCTTCACCTCCAAGAATCACCATCTCACCATCAATGCTTCATTTCTACTAAAAAAAGAGGGAGACAAAGAAAGATAAAAGGGCTCAAAGAGAGAGAAAGAGACAGTGGCGGTGGTGATCTACGGAGACGGTGAGGGTGGAGACAACCGGGAAGGTAAGGGGGATAGGGGAGGCCATGGCAAAAGAAATAGGTGATGGCGGACCTTGATCGGAGAAAAATCCGACCACGACCAACCGTGGAGATAGAAGGATACAGACGCCAGAGAAGGTACAACAGGCACCCACGCAGGAGGTCGGAACACACACCGACACAAGTTCGAGCAAATGGATCAGGAGATTGAACGAGTTGCCCAGAAGGTGAAGGGTTTTGATTCTTTTGAATGGTCTTGAAGATGATTCGAGAGGTCAAGAGTATTGTATAAAGGAAAGTGAAAATGTAAACAATAAATTGAAATCTTCTCAATTTTCAAGACTTGCACACTCAACCTGCAACCTACAACCTACTTTTCAATTTTTTTTTATTTAAGTATTTCATTATTTATTTATGTTTTTTAATCGACTGTAAATTTATACATGTATATATATTTTATACATGTATATATATTTTGTAGTTGTAATATGGTTTTCTAGGTAGCTAATTTTCTTTTTCTTTCTTTTATTATTTAATTAGAAATTTATTTATTTTTAGCTATTTTTTCTGTTTTTATTTAACTACCTTTTTTTAATATATGCATAAATCATTTTTTATGCTTTAGTATTTTAAGTAGTTCTAATAACAAACTAATTTTTTTAATTGCAAACACAAATTTTATACATTGTATTAAATATTTATTGGCTAATTTTGTCAGGTTGCGACAGTGCTTTCTTTTCTTTTTTTGGCCTGAAGATATTATATCTAATTTATGTATTATTTGTGTGTATCTTTTTACAGTTTGTTTAGCTGGTCCAGTGGTATGGAGTGCTTTGTTTTCTGTTTGACTTGGTTTCGAGCCTACCTTTGTGTTTTTTTCCCTTTTACTTGTCTGTTACTTTCAAAATTATTTTTTTTTAAGTCCAACTCATCCTCACCCATAATATTCATCATTCTTTATCGTGACGTGACGTGTTTTTTATCTACGTTTTGATGTTTAAAATCGAGCCGCGGCAACGCGCGATAACCCTTACTAGTTAATACTAATTTGAAGGTTAAATTAAAAGAAAACAACAAAAATGAATACATCTATTAACAGGAAATCTTATTTACTTGATAGTTAGTGAACCCTTTGCAAGTTTTGCCCATACTTTGCATTAGTTTGACTAAAATAACAACTTTTTTTTATTTGCACAGCATGTCATGACATACGTTTTTCTTTTGATAGTTACATCACACGAGAGAGAGAGATTCATAATATCAAATTATTGTAAGAACACGAAAAACAAACTTAAATCTTTTACGTGTTTTATCAATGGATCATATTTTTAACACTTTTATTTTTTACATATAAATGTATATATATTATCTACATAAAATAACTGTTAAACTAATTTGTTTATGTACTTTTTTAACTTTTCTATTTTACCTACATATACACAAGTTATATGTACGCTACAAGGATCAGGTGAAGGTAATTTGTTTATGTACTTTTTTAACTTTTCTATTTTACCTACATATACACAAGTTATATGTACGCTACAAGGATCAGGTGAAGGTAATGTTCCTTCCCCTATAAATAGAAGACTTGTCTTCATTTGTAGGTGGAACTTCTGGAACAAGGTTGAGAGGTGTCCGGGTCGGGACGAGCTCTCCCGACCCCTGGACCGTGAGCTTAGATGAGAGATGTGTGCTCCTTCGGTATGTAGTCTGTAATACAGGATGACTTCTATGTTATGGATTACGTATCGTTTCATTATCTTTTGTCTTTGTTCGTGTTTCTCTGTCTCATTTCCTTCGTTACCACACAAATCATAGAACAGGTCCGTGTTATCTCGCTGCGCGACGAGGCTCCCGGGACCTACAAGTGGTATCAGAGCCTCGGTGTTCGTTGATTTGTGTTCCAGTTTCGATTTTTTAGGGTTTTGAGAAGATATGAGTTCGTACTTTTTCAGACCTAAAATCCTTAAAATCGAGTTTGTTATCATTTCATTTGGAAGGCTAAGGGTTTGTTAGATGGTATTTTCTAAGCTTTTGGAAGCATTAATTTCTCAGATCCATCACTTTTCGAGCATTCTCCTCAAGATCCGTCAAGAACACTGTTCTACTGAACAAGTACGCAGAATCACCTTTTCTGCGTACTTGCTAAGTACGCATGGGTTAGTGACCTGCGTACTAAGTACGCAAGAGCATTTCTCTGCGTACTTAATAAGTACACATGGATACTTGGCTTTGCGTATTTACTAAATACGCATGAAAACCCTTTATGTGTGTATTTACTAAGTACGCATGAACTAGCATCTGAGATTTAAAAAAAAAATGGGAGCACTTTTGGCGGGAAAACTTCTCTTAGCCAAATTTTTTAGGAATCTTTTGTAAGCTTGTTTCAGGCCATTTTAGAGAAGATAGTAATTTTGGTTTTTCCGGACCAAAATTTGTAGACGACATGGCTTGGAGAAACACGGACGAGATTTTTGTTGGATAATACCACTTGTCATACATTGTTTATGTGTTCATACCTGAAAATGTGGGCTACAAGTATCCGGGATACTTATTTAATAGGGTATGAATGCTGAACTAATTGGAGCAATTGGGTCGTCATCGGCTAAAGGTCTCGTTCTATTTGTGAAGATGTGGCTGCTTTGGGTCTTTCGGAAAAAGAATCATCTTGTTTAGGTATTCAAACCTGAATATGTAGGCTACGAGTATCCGAGATACTTCTTTAATAGGGGATGAATACTGGAACAACTTGAACCCAAGGATTTGCTGGTTTGGATCTTTGCAAAGGAATAAAAGAATAAAATCATAGAGTTGGCTAGTTGTGCTTTTTGAGGATTTGAGTGAAGTGATGATGAAGCTGGTCATAGTTTACAGAGAAATGAGGGGGATAAAACTAAATGTATCATCAACTGTGATTTCTCGTGTAAACTATATTTTTCGTGCTCATTGGTCAAGCCTGTATTCAAGATTTGATGTGATTCAATTATGATGGGATTTCTCACTTGGGATCTGGGCGGAATCCAGATAGACAACCTAGTGATGGAACTTCACCGCGGTGAACGTATACAGATTAGGAAGTGTGAACCAGGAATGAAGATCTAATTAAAGAATGTTGGACTTTGGATATAAGGTGATCACTGCTGAGCATGATTTTGTGTTTGATTCTATCAAGTGTTTTCAGGATGAAGCTGGATATCCGTTGGATTATTAGTTGAAGATGAAACTTTTACCATTGGTCGATGGGATAGGAAACATACCCTTGTTTCTTGTCTAGTCAGATGGAGCTTAAACTAAAAGGGGATATTGGACATGAACATCTTCGGGAATTTGGTTGACTCGTGAAGATACAGGATAGAGTTGGACACATCTGGTTGAAGACTTAAGTTTATCTTACTGGAATTCCTATGGGAGCAGATTAGTTTGATGCAGGTTATTGGAAATTCAAACTCTCTATCATATGCCAGCTGATTTGGAGTTGTCCTAGTCTACTATTGTTACCTGTTTAGGAAGACATTGTCAGACTCAGAGTTCTAAGTCAGGGTGGAGCAAGCTACTGTTGAGAGGATGAACTACAATGAAGTGTGTTGGGTTAGTTGGTTCCTATTGAAGCACTTGGTTTGGTCTACAATGAAATCTACAGTTAAGAGGGAGTCGTATGTGTCATAACTCGGCAACTGAAGACTGAAGTTTGAAGATTTGAAGATCTCAAGTGGAATTCCAGAAGATCAAGTCTCGCCAGAAGACACTTGATGTCATTAGTTTAGAGGGAGTCTGTTAGGACATTCTTTGTAAACTGATGCATATCAGTGTTAGTGATAGATCGAATTTGATGCTATAGTTAAGAGGGAGTTTGTAAAAGCATGTTTTTGTAACTATAGATAAAATTATATGTATCGGTGTACGTGGCTAGTACACAGGAGGGTGTTCCTGAGTACTTAGCCTGCACACCAGTTTGGTCCTGCGTACTTAGTAAGTACGCAAGGCTTTTGCCTTTCGTACTTGTCAAGTACGCATGACCAAACCCTGCGTACTTAGACAAGTACGCAGGTAATGTTCCTTCCCCTATAAATAGAAGACTCGTCTTCATTTGTAGGTGGAACTTCTTGAACAAGGTTGAGAGGTGTCCGGGTCGGGACGAGCTCTCCCGACCCCTGGACCGTGAGCTTAGATGAGAGATGTGTGCTCCTTCGGTATGTAGTCTGTAATACGGGATAACTTCTATGTTATGGATTACGTATCGTTTCATTATCTTTTGTCTTTATTCGTGTTTCTCTGTCTCGTTTCCTTCGTTCCCACACAAATCACAGAACATGTCCGTGTTATCTCCACTGCGCGGGCTCCCGTGACCTACAATAAACGAACTTCCCGCGCGAACTGTTCATGAACGTTCGTTTCATTTACAGGCCTACTTATAGGTCCTGAAGTACCAAGTTAACATCATCCTGAAGTATGTTGTTAATTATCTATTACGCTTTGCACTATTTTTCTCTTGGCTGTGTTTTTGTCCAGTGGGTTTTCATGGCAAGGTTTTTAACGAGGCAGCATTACAAAGCGTATCAAAGAATAAGTTGATATTTTTGTAGGACTTGAGACACCAGATTTTTTTACGAGAAAACTACGAAGTCCTAACTTGTGGGTTATGCTGATGCATGTTACTTATCAGATCCGTACACCTCAATCTCAACCTACATACATTTTACTTATGGAAGCACGATAATTTCATGGCTATCAACAACACAAATATTAACAATGGCATAATCAAATAAGGTTGAGTTAATTACTCTATATGATGTTAGATGAAGATGTGTTTGGCTTGGATCAATAATTCAACTTAGTAAAGAAAAGTGTGTACTAAAGTCGAACAAAAGAAGCCTGATGTGTCGCACAACACATCTAGTTATCCTTTGTATTTTGTAGCGGTTTAGTATAGTTTTATAATAGATTTCAATCATTTATAACCTGTACTTAGTTATGTTATGTCTTAAACAAAGAATTTGGAGAGACGGTATAAATATTTGGACACTGAAAAATTAGATGAGCTATCGAAAAAGAATTAGCATGTGGGCAAACAAATTAATTGATGGGCTAGACCAGAATTACAAGTTGGGCTAGATTTACAAGTTGGACTCATATTGGTTGAGTGGCTACGTCATAAAAGAATAAAAAATTAAAAATAAAAAAATATATATGAATGAGGGCGTGAAGGAGGTTACGACAGAAAAGAATTGGGTCAAGGAAGAAAACAATAACATACGGAAATTAGAGAGGAAAATTACCAAAATGGACATTTGACCGGTCAAACTTACAAAAATGGACAAACTTTTTCAGATTACTTCGATATGGTCATTTAGGCATGAAGCCGGCTGAAGTAGGCTAGTTCAGCCAGCTTCAAATTTTGTGTCAAACCAGCTTTTTTTCAGATGTTCAGCCAACCAGAAACTGACACGTGAAGGTGTTGATTCCCAAGACGGCTAAAGCCCACTTCCAAGCAGGCTAAGCCGACGTGTTTTTTTTATCCTACTATATGACTTTTCGTAGCCCACTTGATTTTAGCCTGTTATATGACTATCCTTAGCTGGTTATTTGCCTTTGTTTAGCCCACTTAAATACATAAAAAATAGTATGACTTTGCTAAGGATAGTCATATAGCAGCATAAAATCAAGTGAGCTAAGGAAAGTCATATAGCAGACTAAAAAAATTCTTTGGAGTTCGCGGCTGCTTCTGACGAAAATAAAAGCAACAGAAGAAAATTGGGGCTATCTTATTTGGTATGATTATCGAACAAAGAAAAAGAAAACAAAGGAACAACAGCTTGAAAAAAATTCGTGAATTGGAAATTTATTAAACAAGCATAGAGGTTAAAATTTATTAAAGCTAGTAGATAATTAATTAAGCTAAAAGCTTAATTATTTTGTATTTATGATGAACATTTATATTGATTTTGTGGATTATGTTTTTCTTATGATTGGTTAGATTCTTCAACTACCCAGGCTTTGACGATGACTTTGTGATTTTAGGATTTTATTCGGTTTTTGATTGATTTCGGTCAAACGGTCTATTAAATTAAACATAACCTAACCTAGACTCTCTAGTTAAACTCTAGACAAACCTACTAAACTAGACCACAAAGACATGCATGTGTACCTATCAATTGCAACACAACTAAAGGAAGTCAAGATATCGAACACACGAGACACTGACTATAACACTAACTAGACTCTGACTAGGACTTAACTGGTTTATTTGATTGGGGGGAATTCTATAAACTAAGGTTAACTACTGAACTTAAAGGAACTGAATGAATACTACTACCAAGACAACTAACCAACAAGACAAACGTTTTAGGGAAATCAATAAGGAAGGAAGACTCTACCTAGGCTGCGAATCATGATTACTAAACTTGGCTTCTACCGGATATGGAATATGTAATGAAACTGGGATCCTAAGATATAACACCCTCAACCCACCTAATGGATTCCTGATCAATCTCAGAATGTGACAAGAAGAAACTCAAGGGATACTAATAACACTAGTATTCGGATTACCTCTCGGTCTCATCAGTTATGCTATAGAACTCAAAAGACAGCTCACCTCTCGGTTTCACTATCTCAATACATCAAAGATGCAAGGAGCAATCTGAATTCAACCTGTTTAACACGAATTAACAATGACACTAGAACCTAAGGAAATGTCCTCTCAGGCTGTTCACTCAAAGAAACCCTAATACCGAAGACTAACCGATTATCTATCACTTTTCATGTTTTTAGATAAGAAGAACACTAAGTTTATTAACTGATTAATTGGTAATCCTATGGTCACACAGTAAGCAATCTAATACACACCAATCAATTGAAAGACATTCAAACAGGGTATGTAAGGAATAATTAACCAATATAGCATCAAAACTAAGCATGCAAACTCATCAAACAAGTGAAATCAGATCTGGTCTAAAACATAAAATCCAAAACAAGTTCCATAAACGATAAAAATCCAAACTTTAGCAAACATTAGGTCCAGAAACAAATCAAAAAGAATATTACGAACAATCATGACCGAACGATTCAGTGTCTAACCCGATTCAATGCAAAACTTCAATCTCTTGATCTAAAGCTTCTTCCTTTGCTCAAATTCGCCAAAAAACTCTATCTTGACGGCAGTGTATCGAATAATCAAGTAGATAGTCGTTTTAATCAATCACAACTAAAACTTAGGTTTTTTCATGGAATACGCCTCTCCCGCGTACCACGAGAGAGTTGGGGACGCCCCTCGTGTACCGCGAGGGACAATTTAATCAAGCGTCCTCCTGGTTTCCCACGCGTACCGTGAGGGGCTTGGTTCGACAGAAATTTGATTTTTACTCTTTTGCTTTCCGCTCTTTTCCCGTGTGCTTGATTTCTCAAGGATTTTACTCCATTTTTCGCTTCTTTGGCACACTATCACCTGCAATCATGACCCAGACTCATCAAACATCCCCACACATACTCTTTTTTCGTCCTCGAAAAAGATCTCTGCATTATAATCACAACTGGACATAGAATCAATCTCTATTATTATTCAGCACAAATATAATCACGCATTAAAGTGCAATAACCGGTATTTCTATCCAACTAAATCCAAACACCAAATTTCAAGCCCCCGAGAAGTGTTCTATTTCCATTTTATATAGTATATCAATCTATATATGGGTCTCACACTTAAAGGTTACAATTCGACCTAATCCCGTCTCACGGTCATGTTTAGGCCCGGGTTAGATCATGTAGATCTTCCCACCACGATAATCTCAAATTTATATGTTTTTAGAAATCAATGGATTATGGAACGAATGTAATGAGTAGTATTAATTATATATGAATCAACCTCACCTAGGGGTGCGTCTCCCAAGTCACCATCCCGGAATGTAGCACATAGGATGAAGTCTATCAATTAAGCATATAAGAATCAACCCATAGGCGTATCCACAGAGTCACCATCCCTATGAGAAACGTCAATCTTATTTATCTAAGTACTGATCACTCAAATCCCAACCCATGGGTGTATCCACAGAGTCACTATCCCCATGGGAAACACGTAGGTCAAGACTCAAGCTTTCAGTTTATTAATTATACTCATTATTAGATGGAATTATGGATGCATGCCCATCAAACTCGGATTTATTTTCATAAACAGAGATTGGAATTATGGATGCAAGCGCTATCAAATTTTAAAAACTTCTAAATTTCAGCTTACCGTGGAACCTATCACCCTATGTTGACAGTTTCAATTTTACCGTTTCCCTAAGATGAGAACCCATGAGATTTCATGATTTAATTAAGTTATTAATCCTAAATAACACTCTCAGGATGTTTAAGCTTTTAATACTGGCTGGGACTACCGATTCATCATGACTTAGATACATGTTCTATTGTTTATTATATTTAAGTTTAAAACACATTTTATGCCTAGTTTTAACTATCATTTTCTATGTGCTTGCAAGATTATAGTTCAAAAGACATTTTTTTTTTGTTTTTTATATGCATATATATATACGTGTATATATATATATATATATATATATATATATATTAGACTCACTCAAAGTACAAAACCTAAACTAATGTTTCCCATCCCCACACTTAAAATTCACATTTCCTCAATGTGGACCAAGAAACGACGATAAAATAAAAGACATTTACAAAAAGGAAAAGAGAATATGAAAATAAGATAGAAATAAAAATAACAGAAAAATAAAGTATACAAAAATCAAAACCAGACTTCCCTGATATAAAGACTGTGATATTCCTCGTAAGTCGTGTTCCAAAGCCCTCCATTCCAACACGCTCAACTCACCAGGATTTCAATAATTCCTCACGAACGAAAGCGGCTGATTCTAAAACAATACTAACAACCATATCAAACAACCACGATAATATATAACAACACAACCAACCCTGTCGAGCACCACAAGTACAAAATAATATATACATCATAGTTAATATACATGCCAAAAGAAAATAAAGAAATACAGAAAGAAAAATACAAAATACTATGTACAACTCGGAATACGGTCCTGGTCTGGTGCCCTGAAAAATGGTGCGATCTCGACTCCCTGCTGAGTCATCAAATACCTGATCGCGTCTTCCTGCCTGTCCATCCCCGCAAACAACTGATCTTTGAGGTCTTCAAGGGTAAGTGGCATAGGTGGATGAGGGCGTAGTGGATGCTGAATCTGGGGGCGCCCTATATGATGTGGGATCTCTGTCTAGCTGTGGGCGCCCCCATCTGAACTGTCTGCTCGGCAGGTGATGTGTTGTGTGATAAGTATAAAAATATAAGTAAATATATTTTTAAGATAATTTCACAAGATCGGGTTTTTAATTTATAAAATGATAATTACGTTAACTTAAAACACACACAATAGGCAAGTGTACCTATCGCAACGTAATATAGTTAGGTAAAAACCAAGTATCGAACCAATGGACACGGTCTTGTTCCAATACTCAACTTTTGTTATCGTTTAGCCGGATTAATTAGTGAGTAGGTTTTGTGTGATTGTGAAGCAGAAAAGTAAATGACGGTAAAGTAAATAACATAAAAGTACAAATGTGCGTGAAGTGTGTAACAGAAATGTAAATAACAGAATAGTAAATAACAGAAAAGTAAATAAAGCGAAATAGCAGAAAAGTAAATAAAGCGAAAATGATCAGATTACGAAATGTAGTGCTTCGGGATTCGAATCAGCTTGGTACGTGATAATGTTAAGTTAACTAATTCAGTGGTTTGACTACTACAACCTTGTGACTCGGGTCACCGCTAGAGCCTCGTCCTCACTATTTTGATTTGCAAATTATATTCTTTAAAAAGTAGTAGTGCCTCCCGTTAGGGACAATATTTACCCTCAACCCATCGAATGGTCATCTCCGGGTTGGTTTAAGACATCGGACTCAAAATGCTTTATATTAAAGTTAAATAGGTGATTATATTTTGCTCACCGGGAGGCGATGTAACAATGAGACCATGTAAAAAGATGTTCCGTTCCCAACACGAGTTCACCAATTCTTGGTCGCATAATAATCTCATATAAAGATGTACGATCTTAGAAGTATAGACCAAGCCTTGGCTTATCAATCTTTGCTCGTATAAAGACGTACGAGTTCAAAGGAAGCTTGATTAAAAATGGTTTTATGATCTTACTCTTTAAAATCAAGACACTCACAAATATAAAGACGGATTTAGACAATAATAAAAGCCCATCAAAAGATGGTTTTTGAGAACGAATTAGTTAAAGACATAAACATACCACTTCATTAATAGGTTAAACATTAACATGCACCAAACGTCATCTTCACCCTAGCAATACAAAGAAGTTTTAGCCACGAATGGCTATAAAGATTAGCGTAATGATGCGTTTCGTAGGCTCCCCTATAGTAAAACAAGGAGGAAGAGCCCCTCTAATCTCTACTCTAACTACGAGAATGCTCTCTTCTTGTGTGTTATTTTGCTCTGGATTGTTGTGTGGAATGAAGAACCCAAGCCTCCTATTTATAGGCCTCAAAATGTGTAATGCATGGCCATGCAATGGGTTGCACGGTCGTGCAAAGGCCCAAGGAATCAAACAGGGTACAGAGGACACGGTACTGGGCCGTGGGGAAGAAGGAGGGCCAATGCACGACTGTGCATCCCCCTGCTTTTCCCTAGTTTTGCCTTGTAGTTCTTGTTGACTATTGTTGACCAATTTTGACTACTTGGGGGTCAATGCTTCGGGAATGAACCTTCTAGAAGCTTGAATTCTTGGTGTTTTTTTATCGGATTTAGCTTGATTTGTATTTTCAACACCGAATAACCTGTAATTACAAAATATAAGTATTTTAAGCATAAATTGCAAGGTTATTATTCAATTAGTATTATAATGTGGGATTATTATGTATGTTAAATATGTATAAATGATGACATATTATAACACACCACACTTAAACTTTGTTTGTCCTTAAGCAAACTCATGTATGATCACACCCATAACTAAAAACTTTACAAAGGTAATGGAATTTCAACTAGTGTTGAGACTCCGGGATAACTCTTGAGCTGCTTATTCTATTTTTGTGTTTTTCTTGTTTTAAGATGATGGAATCCATGACAAGCCTACTAGAACGTTGATTATGCAAAAACTCCTCACTACTCACAATGTTCACTCAACTCTAGGGTTATATATATGGATAATGTAAGCTAACTGGGACACTCGAGTTCTAATCGAATTATGCAATGGTCATAAGCTTGTATGCAAATCAAGTTTCCACCAATTAAATAAGTAGTATGCATGAATCAAGAGAACTTTTAAGGGTTGTAATGTGGCTAAAGTAAAACTAAAGGTGAAAATGAAAATCGTTTTGGATTTTTAGGAGTTTTAAAGGGGTTTAAAGGGCTGCAGCTATCGCTAAACACTCAGCTAGGGCATCATGGCTTAAAATGGAAAGTACTAAAAGGTCCCTCTACAGTACTCAGATCATGAGGGTATAACTAATCTGAGGGCTCATTTATGGTCAGATTGCCAAGAACAAGGTATCTCATCAGGTTCAAATCGTCCCTTATTACGTAATACACATTGCTGCCTTTTCGTATGGTTCTTTCGGCTCGTAGCCTAACAGCGCCTACTTCGATCAGATGTGTATACTCATTTTGGGAGTCAGCTTGATTCTTGCTACACTTTCCATCGTGGCTCCAGTTGCCACATTTTCTACATCTAACGTATCTTTTGGCTCTTCTTTTGGCGACACTTTTTGACAAGCCGCATAATGGTGGCAATTGTTCTTGCTTGCGCCACCATTTTCTTACATCAATGGTTGCTTGAAAAATATTTTCTCGGAGTTCGGTTGGTAATTCGGGCTTTAAGAAATGAAGGCAGGAAAGCAAATTGAAATCGAAAGAATGCATGTCCAGTTCTTTAGGGTCTCCCGATAAAAGACCAACTTTTTTTTAAAAGATAACTTTTTCAATACTGCTCCTCAATTTCCTTGAAATAATATTTCCTTGAATTTTCTTGCAGATAGTTCGGATAATTTCCTAATACATCCACCATTTGTATATTCCAATTCTTCTGAGTATGACAGATTCTTTCCAAAGTCATCCCGATGATAATGAACTTGAAATGACAACATAAGATAATTTTTCAATTTTGAGGACAGTTAGCCAATAACCGGTGTATGCGAAAAGATGGTTGGGTGATAAGTATGGGTTTAGAAAAGAAAAGGCTAAGGCTTAGAGGGCTATCTAGGCGGATAATATTTTTATGATTTTTGGATATTAAGGGTAGTGCCTCAATCATTTTCATACTTCCACTAGTTCATGGTCTTGATATGTATAAGTCATACAAGTTCTAAGTATGCATAGAATTCAATGAAATAAACTTTCAATATACCAAACGAAAGAGCATGCAAAAATAATGTTAATAATGCACGTGAAAAAGCTCAGATTATTCTCACATGGAAACGGATGGGATAGGGTTTAGTGATTTGTTATGCATAATTTCCGTTTCTACTTGTCATGTCTTCATTTTATTTAATAGGTGCAAAATCCAAGAGATTTTGTTTAAAAAGGGTTTAAATATTTTTTGAAAATTTTTCGGGTTTTTTTAAAAAAGGTAAGTTTTTGTAATGTTTTAGTCAAATGGGAAGAAAATCACAAGTTAAATTTTACTGCTTTTAGATTAACAATCCTGAATCTCTAATTCCCCACCCCACACTTAAAACTGTGCATTGCCCTTAATGTACAAATGCATGTAATGAAATTCTATGCAGGAATTAAAATGCATGGAGTTTTAAGGGAAAGGAAAATGGTACTCCCCCGGTCAATTCGGTGTATAACCTAAGGCGAAAACTTATTGTTGATGTCAGGTTGTGCCTATCAGCTGCTTGTCAACACATTGCTTCAAATACTTCATCGAATTTCTCAGAAATTTGATGTGGCTTCCGGCTCTAGGCTCGTAGAGTTGGAGTGTAACTCCTCAAAGTAGAGAGATGATCTGGTGATGTTATTCTATCTGAAACATAAAAACGAACAAGGAAAATAAAATATAGTAGTTAAGCTATTAAGGTCCTAGTATTGAGAAGGCATACCTGTGTGCTGAAGTAATTAGAAACTTAAATTTGGAGAAATCAAACCTGAGGTCCATGTTTTCTGCCGTATGCACCAACTTCTCAATTTATTCAAGATCACCGGGTTGCCTCCTGGAAGCGCTACGTTTATTTAAGGGTGCCCGACCCATACGTGATTCGTGAATTTCCAATTTAGTTTTAAATATATCAAATGGGTGGCTTGTAATATGGAGAGGTTCATACAACCCATTTGATAAGCATGCATACGATGATACTAAGTTGATCTAGGAATTAGTGGAGTCCATCCTGGACCAGCTAGATAACGGAAAACAGGGTAAAAAATGTTCAAACTTAGAACGGTCATAACTTGAGCTACGTTTGGAGTTAGAAGGCCCTTTACCAGGGGACGGAAAGGTTTCGACGAGCCGGATCATGTGGCAAACAGCCATAGGTGGTTTGTCCTTGTGGTCCGAGCAAAAATCCCCCACTAAGTTGCCCAATTTCATAAATCAATGATTTTCCCCAAATTTTAATTTTTTATACGTTCAACTTTTTAGTGTCAAAATGGGTGAATCATTGATTTATATATTTTCAAAGTTTATTTATAGTTTTAATTTTAGTTTGGATGGATCAATTTGAAATTTTAAAAATTTTTGTAAACCTGCCAAATTTAGAATGCTCTATAGAAGAGCTCCTAAAGAAAGTGGTGTAATTAAATCACGCCACCACCATTTGAAATTTCCTGGACCAAACTTTAAGAAACTCATGTAGTGAAGGAGACGGTCACCCCCATATGATAATTTTGTCACGTAATCTTCATTGGATGAACGTTGCTTCTTCCATGAGAAGTGGTCCTCAGAGTGATGTGCCCTGTCCTGTGGCTTATTTGATTCATGGAATGATTCACTGATATGCTTGGTCACAGGCCAGATATTACTGATGCAAGGAAGAGGTGTCACCATTGTCATTTGTTTGTTGGTGATTACATCCTCACGTGCTTCCATATTTAGGATTCCCACCAGTTCTTTTTTAGATCTTCGCTCTTCTGGCTCTTTCGATTGTTTAGCTTCAAGCTTATCAGAGTAGTCAGGAAGTGATTGCAAAGTTACAGGAGCCCTTTCTTCTTAATCATCCGGTCTCACCTCCGACTGATCCATGCTTGTGAAGTTGGAAGGTTCTTGCTCCTAAGAGTCACTTGACCCTACTAAAGATGTTGAAACTATAACTTCCGATTCTTGGACTTTGAAGCAATCATCTTGTTGTTCAGTTGGAAAGCTCTTTAAGATTTGAACCTTGATTTCTTCCAAATGACGAAACACTTGTTGTTTAGTTGGAGAGATCTTTATAAGTTGAACCTTAATTTCTTCCAAATGACGAAATAGATTTCCTAGGGTCCATGAAGCGGAATATAGAGCTGAGTGTTGAATTTCTTGAGGTGGTGTGGTATCCTCATATGGTATCCCGTAGGGTTGGTGGAAATGTGTGGAATACCCTTGATAGTAATAACAATCTTGTATGTAGTGTGGTTCCCCACAGATCTCACACGAAACCTCTGAATAGTGGTACCCATAGTTTTCTTGGTATCCTCCATAATGTAAGACCCTAACCCGGGCATCCTATAGTTGGTTCTCATAACGGGTCGTATTCATTAAAAACATATTTATTGTAATTAAAATTACAGCGGAAGTCTTTCTAAAAACATTTATGAACATTTAATGTCCTTAGGTTTACCTTACGAATGCCTGCACACCAATCCGAATAACACCGCTTCCAAGCCAAGATACGTCGATATGCCGCTTACCTGCACACAGTCTAACGTACACACATAGTCAGCTACGCTGAGTAAGTTCTAATAGTTTAATTTAAAGAAAAACCACCACACCAAGTTCTGCGGTTTAATTTACTTGGACACTCCGGTCCTTATAAAGTATAATTACTCTTTATTAAGGAATGACTAATCCCGTGTCATCCCATGACATCCTGTAACCGTTTAATTACCCAAGACTCAACTCGTACTACCAATACAAATAGTAATAATCTTACCTTACAACCACATAGACTCAACATGCTATGCTAGCGACTCATACCCAAGAATTCATATTGACTCGACTCTGGGTTGACACAACCTACCCTAAAACACTAACACATATGGCCTTAACCAAGGCTCTCACAATTAAATGACACGACTCTTATACGCGTCATGTCACAAGTCCTGACTCAACGGTCAGTCTAACCCTACACGTCACAATTCAGCACGTCACAATAACACTACTCATACACAGTAAATACAGTTAATCATTACATGCACATTCACACTTATATATATATATATATATGCATGCAAACACATACCTCATCGTTGTACCATCGTCAGGGTGATCAACACACCCCGAGCTCATCATTAACCTGTCAACTAACTGTCACCTTTGGTGACTTCCCGAAGGAACTCGTCCTTCATGATCCTGTTTGCTGTGCCACATGGACAACGAGGCAAACCCGACACATAAATATAAACACGTAATATCACTCCTTATACATATGACTCATTAATTACACACACCTCACACATAACCCTAGAACAGTGCATTTAATATCATAAATTCATTAGCCTTTAATACTGGGAACAACCGTTCCCGTTCGGCCCTTAACACGTCACGCACTAACAAACCATATCATTGACTCACACATAAAATCATGGGCATTTAACTTAAAGCCCGACTCTCCCCGATCCACCCTTAGCACACCATTGACCCTACGGCTCTTAATACTTATTTTGTATTCAAAATATAGCGGGTTAGAACCCGAAACCCTTAACATGATTTATTTTATTAACACCACGTGAATGTACGTATGTTAGCCCCAACACAGTAAAACGTTTAAAAGAGGGGGATCAGAAACTCACCTTTGCTTAATACACAATTTATAAGTCAATACGCGACTTTATACTCACACTCTACTCACTCATCTAGAACTACTACGTACACAACTCCCCTTGTGCATGCATGCTACCAAGCATGATTCACATGCATCACGTGACCACTTGCACAACCCCATGCGTTTCCACCGGGTCACCAAATCCATAACTCGTCCAACTCGGCACCTCGATTACCCTTCTTGACTCACGCCATGCAACCCTAAGTTAGCCATGCAAATCCTTAGCCCATCCGAACCCATGCTCCGCTACTGTATACCACCATGCGCGTCGCCATCATCCTCCATGTTTCCTAGTTCTAGCCGAACAACCCCCTTGTTTCACCCCGTCCAGCGCTCCCGCACCATCACTACGTCAGCCCCTCTCAACTGCATTCATCTGTCCTACGCATCACTACTCCGGCAAGGTCACCACCGCGACCACGCCAGCCGCCGGCTACCACCACTACTGCCGTCAACCCCTATTGGCTCCCCACTCTCCTCCTCTGGCTTACACCATCGGACGTATCACCACTGCCATCGCAGCCCGTAGCCGGCTTC
This sequence comes from Smallanthus sonchifolius, assembly GCA_023525975.1. Lineage (NCBI taxonomy): Eukaryota > Viridiplantae > Streptophyta > Magnoliopsida > Asterales > Asteraceae > Smallanthus > Smallanthus sonchifolius. Next base: position 73,112,595 of record CM042034.1, read on the forward strand.
CTTTCCCCGTTCTTAGTCAAACCTTAACCAAGCGTTCCTCACCGGTCTCCTCTCCTGCCGCAGCCGCACGTCACCGTCGTCGTGCCGCTATCACCCCGCCATCCATTCTACTGTTGCTGACTCTTGCTACCTCCGCAACCGTCACCATAGCCGACCACCTTCTTTCGCTCATCTCTCCCACCGATCACCATAACCCCGGCCGAAAACCCTAATCGGTTTCTCTAGCTTAACGGATATAAAAAGAAAGGAAGTAAATGTAAACGTTTAGTGGTTTACCTCACGAGTGATGCTCTTCCCTGTTCCTCGCCGCCGTAAAGCCTCCGCAAGACCTCCCTGCACGGCCGCTCCCTCTCCCCGCGTCACCCTTGGTGCCGTCGAGCACTCCTTAGCCCAAAAATGGCCTTAGGGTTTTCATAGTGTGGTATTTAAACTATCCCAAGTTACATCCGGGTCCCTCTAGCTTTGTGTTTATTGCGAAGGTTCCGAACCGCGGCTAAATATAGTAACCGAGTCTTTTAAATTCCGCTAATCCAAGCTTCGTTCAACTGTCCAAGCCGACAATGCCATTTATTAGAAACTTAGGTTACCCGTTAACCCGATCCATGAATTATTTGGTTTTAGGAATGTTACACATAACAACTCTCGTAGTTGTCACCCATGAAAGTTGTTTTAAAGAATTATCAAAACATATCATAAAAGAAAATGTTAAGGTTAAAAAGGCTAATCCGTTAACTCGAATTTTTTTTAAAATCTCCGTGTCCCCGGAAACGACGCCAAAAACTTGATGTGTCGTGTGATAATTATAAAAATATAAGTAAATATATTTTTAAGATGATTTCATAAGATCAGGTTTTAAATTTATAAAATGATAATTACATTAACTTAAAACACACACAATAGGCAAGTGTACCTATCGTAGCATAATATAGTTAGGTATGAACCAAGTATCGAACCAATGGACACGGTCGAGTTACAATACTCAACGTTTGTTATCGTTTAGCTGGATTAATTAGTGAGTGGGTTTTGTGTGCTTGTGAAGCAGAAAAGTAAATGACGGTAAAGTAAATAACATAAAAGTAAAATATGCATGAAGTGTGTAACAGAAATGTAACTAGCAGAATAGTAAATAGCAGAAAAGTAAATAAAGCGAAAATGATCAGATTACGAAATGCATTGTTTTGGGATTCGAATCAGCTTGGTACGTGATAATGCTAAGTGAACTAATTCAGTGGTATGACTATTACAAACTTGTGACCCAGGTCACGCTAGAGCCTCGTCCTCACTACATTGGATTTGCAAATTATATTATTTAAAAAGTCGTAGTGCCTCCCGTTAGGGACAACATTTACCTTCAACCTATCGAATGGTCATCTCCGGGTTGGTTTAAGACATTGGACTCAAAATGCTTTATATTAAAGTTAAATAGGTGATTATATTTTGCTGAACAACTATAAAGACGTACCATTCCGAACATGAGTTCACCAATTCCTAGTCGCATAATAATCTCGTATAAAGACGTACGATCTTAGAAGTATAGACCAAGCCTTGGCTTATCAATATCTGCTCGTATAAAAACGTATGAGTTTCAAAGGAAGCTTGATTAAAAAGGGTTTTACGATTTTACTCTTTAAAATCAAGACACTCACAAATATAAAGACGGATTTAGACAGTAATAAAAGCCCATCAAAAGATGGTTTTTGAGATCGAATTAGTTAAAGACATAAACATACCACTTAATTAATAGGTTAAACATTAACATGCACCAAACATCATCTTCACCCTAGCAATACAAAGAAGTTTTAGCCACAAATGGCCATAACGACTAGCGTAATGATGAGTTTCGTAGGCTCCCCTATTGTGAAACAAGGAGGAAGAGCCCCTCTACTCTCTACTCTCTAATCTAACAACGAGAATGCGCTCTTCTTGAGTGTTATTTTGCTGTGGATTGGTGTGTGGAATGAATAACCCAAGCCTCCTATTTATAGGCCTCAAAATGTACAATGGCTGTGCAATGGGTTGCCCAGTCGTGCAAAGGCCGATGGAATCAAACAGGGTACAGAGGACATGGTACTGGGCCGTGGGGAAGCAAGAGGGCCAATGCACGACCGTGCAATGGGATGCACGACTGTGCATCCCCTTGCATTTCCCAGTTTTGTCTTGTAGCTTCTTGTTGACTATTGTTGACCAATTTTGACTTCTTAGGGGTCAATGCTCCAGGAATGAACCTTCTAGAAGCTTGAATTCTTGGTGTTTTTTATAGTATTTAGCTTGATTTGTATTTTCAACACTGAATAACCTGCAATTACAAAATATAAGTATTTTAAGCATAAATTGAAAGGTTATTGTTCAACTAGTACCATAATGTGGGATTATTATGTATGTTAAATATGAATAAATGAGGACATATCAGCATGCGTCCCAACATGTGGTGGGACTTGCAGACCCTACCTAACCTCTACAAACTGCGGTGGATTGTCCATGGTAATGATCCCCGCTAATCTCAACTCAAGTAAACCATAAGGAATCGTATCCGGGCCGGGGTGAGTAGACGGCCCGAATAACGATCAAAAACTCCCAAACGCTTTGTAAGCTGGCTGATATACGGCCCGAGCTCTAACCTGGCCTCCAGCCCACCTCGATGACCCCTAGCTATAGATGTAATCAGAATAGATGCCAGGTTGGCCTCGTGGCGGCCAACTATATAGTAAAGGCAAAAAAGATCGATATGGCTGCACTTCTCGATGCCAGAATGGCGTCCGATGAGAGTGCAAGCTAAGATCCGGTGAATGTATCGAATGAGGGGGTCGTGAATAGACAACTCCAAAATAGATAAGGAGTACGAACCATCGACGATGGAATGCCAAAAGTCACTCAACTGACTGTCGCTGACCCCTGATCATGCCGCCTCCTGAATAAGCCACATAGGCTCTGGGTAAACCTATGCTCCGCCACCTCGGCCTCTGTGTACCAGTCAGTGGGTACGGCGAATGGTGGCACCGACATCTCATAGACGTGTCGGCCCAAGGAAAAGGAAACCGTGGTCGGCTCCTCGAACTAGCCTGTGACGTACCGGAATGTGGAATGGAACTCAATGGTGAGCTCCTGGTACTATGTGGCGTCACAGGCCAAGGTCGCGGTCCATCAATCCCCTAACAAACCCTGTAGTCTCTGCATCTGCCCTAGCTCCTCTAAGAACGACCAGTCGATGGTGCGATGCTGATATAAGTCCATGTCTATGAAGCGCTCTAGACGCACCGACTCCTCCGTCATGAGCTCGAATCAAAGTAATGTGTGGTGGCTGAGAACTCTGGCATCCAATGGTATCGGCTCTGCGTCCATGGCTAGTATGACCTTGGGAACTGTGTACCGAATGACCCTGGGAGGTCGACGGTACGGGCGCGGCTTAACTTTACGCTCAAACTTTAAGAAACTCATGAAGTCCTGAAACACACGGAAACGACAAAAACACAAACCGTAAAAAATACAAAAAAACTAAAAATGAAATAGAACACAGAAGTTTACGCTCAGGTTTTTTGCCCGAGGATTCACGCTCACTTAACTTTAGTCTCCTGGCTTGTCGAGGAGAATCTCATCCCCTCAACATTCTCAACCAGTCCTCCGATGTAATGCTTCAGTATATGACCGTTAACCTTCCATGAGCTACCCTCATCATCATGTAACTCCACCGTACCGTATGGAAATGCCTCTTTCACCGTGTACAGTCCTGTCCACTTAGACTTAAGCTTTACTAGGAATAGTTTTAACCTAGAATTATATACCAGGACCTTATCCCCACACGTGAATTCATTCACCCCTCTCAACCGACGATTGTGCAACGCCTTTGTACGCTCTTTGTAAGTCCAAGAACGTGCGTATGCCTCGTCACGCAATTCATCCAACTCATGTAACTAGAGAAATCAGTGTTGTGCTACTTTAGGCAAGTCAAGGTTAACTGCCTTTAAGACCCAATATGCCTTGTGTTCTAGCTCTACCGATAGATGACACGCTTTGCCATAGATCATCCTAAAAAGTGTGCTCCCTATAGGTGATTTGAAAGCTGTTCTAAAGTCCTAAAGTGCATCATCTAACTTGTCGGGCCAATCCTTCCTATTCTTTCCGACGGTTTTGTCCAAGATCCTTTTCACTCCCCTATTTTCATTTTCTAATTGCCCACTAGTTTGTGGATGATAGGCAGTCGATAGCCGATGAAGGACCCCATAGCGTGACAACACCTTCTCCATCTAGGCATTGCAGAAATGCGTGCCCCTATCAATAAATCAGGGCTCTAGGAGTACCAAACCTGCTGAACAACATCTTTAGAAATCCCACCACTACTCGGGAATCATTTGTAGCCAAGGCTTGAGCCTCGACCCACTTAGAAACATAGTCAATCGCCACATGAAAGTACCGGTTCCCTTAGGATGCAAGGAACGGACCCATGAAATCAATGCCCCAAATATCAAATACTTCAACAACCTGGATCAGGTTCTGGGGCATCTCATTATGGAATGAGATATTACCGGTGCGTTAACACGCATCACACCGTTTCACCAACTTATAAGCATCCTTAAACATTGTCGGCCAATAGAAACCAGAATCAAACACCTTTTTGGCGATGTAAGATGGTCCATTGTGACCTCCCGTCAAGCCTTAATGACAATGCTTAAGGATCTCCACACCTTCCTCCTTGCTCAAACATTTCCTCAACACTCTATCAGCTCCCACACGAAATAAATGTGGAGCATCCCAAATGTAGTGGTTGGCATCGGCAAAGAATTTACGCCTATTGTCGGGATGTCATGCCTTTAACCACTACACCATCAGCCAAGTAGTTTGCTAAGTCAGAAAACCATGGCAAACCTTGCGCCTCGGCACTCATGTAAAACATCGACTTCATTGCCGGTCTCACCTTCACCATCATCAAGGAGTCATGGGGAAATGTGTCCCCTATGGCCTCCTCCCGGATCTCTTCCCTCCCGGGATCCTCTAACCTCGACAAATGGTCGGCTGCTACATTCTCTGCTCCCTTCTTGTCTTTAATCTCAATATCAAACTCAGAAAGCTAGAGAATCCATCGAATCAATCTAGGTTTGGCATCTTTCTTCGTGAACAGATATCGCAATGCCGCATGATCCGTGTAAACGATGGTCTTAGAGAGCACTAAATAGGAACGAAATTTATTGAAATCAAACACCACCGCTAACAACTCCTTCTCGGTAGTTGTGTAATTCTCTTGAGCATCGTTAAGAGTTTTACTCGCGTAATAGATCGGGTGGAAGTGCTTCTCTCTCCTTTTACCTAAGACAGCCCCGACTGCGAAATCACTCGCATCACACATGAGCTCAAAAGGTAAGCTTCAGTCGGGGGATATCAAGATGGGAGCACAGACTAACTGCTCCTTCAAGAACTCAAACGCCTTAAGACAATCGGCATCAAACTCAAACTGGACGTCCTTTTCAAGAAAACGGGTCATGGATCGGGTGATCTTTGAAAAATCTTTAAAGAAACGCGTATAGAAACCTGCATGACCTAAGAAACTACGAACGGATTTGACACTGGTCGACGGTGGAAGTCTACTAATGGTATCAATCTTAGCTCTATCCACTTCAATACCGGCACGTGAAACTTTGTGCCTTAACACAATCCCCTCAGTCCCCATGAAGTGACACTTCTCCCAATTAAGCATCAACTTCTTATCTATGCATCTCTTCATCATCTTCTCTAAATTAAGCAAACAATGATCGAAGGAACTCCCGAATATAGAAAAATCATCCATGAAAACCTCCATATAATTCTCGATCATGTCCTAAAAGATAGCCACCATGCACCTCTGAAAGGTGGCTAGAACATTACACAACCCGAATGGCATAGGCCGGTACGCGAAGGTACCATACAGGCATGTAAAAGTGGTCTTCTCCTGATCCTCCGGTGCAATGGGGATCTGGAAATAACCCAAGAGGCCATCAAGGAAACAGTAAAATTGCTGCCCCGATAGGCGCTCCAGCATCTGGTCAATGAAAGGAAGGGGGAAGTGGTCCTTCCTAGTGGCATCATTCAGTCGCCTATAGTCAATGCACACTCTCCAACCGGTGACTGTCCTAGTGGGGATCAACTCATCTGTATCATTCTTCACAACTGTCATCCCACCCTATCTTCGGGACAACCTGAGTAGAGCTAACCCATGCTGAATCAGAAATAGGATAAATCAAACTAGCATCAAGGAGTTTAAGAACCTCCTTCTTCACCACATCAAACATGTTAGGGTTAAGCCTCCTTTGAGGTTGGACAATAGGTTTGCGCTGATCCTCCATCAATATCCTATGCGTGTAGAAAGTAGGGCTTATGCCCTTTATATCAGTGAGTTTCGACGTAATGGCTTGTTTGTTAGCCTTTAGAAGCTCTATCAATCTTACTTTCTCCTCCTCCGTCAATGCAACAGAAATAACGACAGGTAAACCGGCCTCACCATCCAAGAATGCATACTCCAAATGGGAGGGTAGCTCTTTGAGCTCAATGGATGGTGGTGCCTCAACCGAGGGTTTCTTCTCCTCCTAGGTGACCTCAACAACCTCAAATACCTCTGGGTACTCAGGAGGTGTACAAACCGGGTGGCTCGGACCTTGCTCGGGAAGAGCATCAGTCTCAACCTCGTGGTCCTCCTTACCCAGGTGTTGTGTGTTAAGCAAATCAACGCCACACACGTAGTCAAGGAAAACGATCCATGTGAGATATGAAAGTGTCTAGAAAGAACACGGAATATTCCTGACCACTAGAATTCTTCATCGATTTCATGACATCAAAGGTGACATTCTCATCCCCTACACGAAGTGTGATCCTACCGTCGAAGACATCAATCAATGCCTTGGCGGTGCGCAAGAAGGGGCGTCCCAAAATGACTGGAACTCTATCATCAACCTCCATATCAAGAATGATGAAGATCGCAGGGAATACAAACTTATCAACCTTCACCAACAGATTCTCCCCTATTCCCCGTGGATATTTTATTGAACGGTCAGCTAAAAATATGCTCATGCGCGTAGGGGTCGGATCTCCAAGGCCTAGCTTCTCAAAGAGATAGTATGGCATCAGGTTGATGCTAGCACCGAGATCGGCCAACGCGTGGTGCAGAGTCGAGCTACCAAACAAACACGGGATCGTGAAGACACCCAGATCTGCTAATTTCTCTAGTAGCTTGTTCTGGACCACCGCAGAACATCTTTCATTCAGAGTGATTGTCGAAAGGTCCTCCAGCTTCTTCTTATTAGACAGAAGATCCTTAAGGAATTTAGCCATTTTAAAAATATGTTGGAGGGCTTCAACAAACGAAAGATTGATTTTTAGCTTCTTAAACACATTCAGAAAGTGTCCATAATCCTTAGCATATTTTTGCTGCTTCAGGCGAGCATGATATGGAACACGACTCGGATCAACATCAAGGGTCTTCTTCTTCCCCTCATTCTCCTCCTTCTCAGCGGGAGACTCACCTTTGGGCACGGTACTTGCTGGGACTCGCCGCTCGTGTGCCCCTTCAGTTATCTCCATCTCTATCTCCTCATCAACCGCCTCATCATCAGTTGCCGGTGTCTGCTCACTCTCTACAACCTTACCACTGCGCGTGATCAACCTTCACCAACAGATTCTCCACAATTCCCCATGGATATTTGATCGAACGGCCAGCTAGAGATATGCTCATGCGCATAGGGGCCGGATCTCCAAGGCCTAGCTTCTCGAAGAGAGTGTATGGCATCAGGTTGATGCTAGCACCGAGATCGGCCAACGCGTGGTGCAGAGTCGAACTACCAAACAAACACGGGATAGTGAAAACACCCAGATCTACTAATTTCTCCGGTAGCTTGTTCTGGACCACCGTAGAACATCTTTCATTCAGAGTGACTGTCGAAAGGTCCTCCAGCTTCTTCTTATTAGACAGAAGATCTTTAAGGAATTTAGCATATTTAGGCATATGCCGGAGGGCTTCAACAAACGAAAGATTAATTTTAAGCTGCTTAAACATCTCTAGAAAGTGTCCATAATCCTTGGCATATTTCTGTTGTATCAGGCGAGCAAGATATGGAACACGAGTTAGATCAACATCAGGGGTCTTCTTCTTCCCCTCATGCTCCTCCTTCTCTGCGGGAGACTCACCTTTAGGCACGGTACTTGCTAGGACTCGCCTCTCGTGTGCCCTTGCAGGTGTCTCCATCTCTATCTCCTCATCAACCAGCTCATCATCATCATCAGCTGCGTGTGGTCACAGCCTTCAAGGAGGCTTTAGGGTTTGTCTCAGTACTACCCGAAGAGGAACCTCCAGATCTGGCAGTCAACTAGCATGCAATGTCTCCCACTGTACACTGCAAATCAAAGAATGCAGATTGCTGACACCTCAGTAATGTGTCATGCTCCTTCAACTTACCCTGAGTCTCCTGATCTGTCCTCACCAACTGAGCAAGAAACTGAGTCTGGGTAGCCAACATCTCCTTAAACTCCTTCTCTCCCGAACTACTACCAGAATGCTATCTTCCATCTCTATCTCCACCATACTGATTTTGACGGGGTTGAAACCCAGGTGGGTTCTTGCCAGATCTCCAAATGAAATTAGGGTGGTTTCTCCATCTATAGTTAAACAAAGGGGGTTTTTGGTTCCCTAGGAAGTCCACATGTTCCTGTTGAGCGACGGGGCAATCAATGGTGTCATGACTTCCTCTACACACCTCACACTTCATAGCACTCATCTTTAACTCCTTAATATCCTTTACCATAGTTGAAAGTGTAGCAGCCATGCTAGTATTAGTGTTGACCTGATGAACACCTCTAGTGGTAGAAGTAGGTGTCCTAGCATTAGGAATGGAATTACTAGTAGAAGGCTGGCGTTGCTCAGCTTGGGCAAAACTCTCAAACATCTCCTCACACTCCTCCGGCTCCTTCTTATCCATAATGTGACCTCATGCAGCAGTATTGAACATCTGTTGTTTCTCAAATATTAGACCATTATAGAACTTTTCAACTAATGCCCAATCAGAAAGGCCATGTTTAGGACACTTACTAAGCAGATTATTGAACCTTTCCCAAGCCATGTAGTAGGGCTCTTCGGGTTCCAGACGGAACGAGTGGATCTGATCCCTCATACGGGCGACCTTAGTTGGTGGATAGTACTTTTTTAGAAATTTGGCCTTCAGGTCCTCCCACGTGGTAATGGAATCCTGGGGCAGAGTATCCAACCAAGTGGCAGAGAGACCAGAGATAGTGAATGGGAAAAGACGCAACAGGATGGGGTCATCAGTAGCACCATTAATGCGAAAGGTATCACAAACACGCGCAAAACGAGACAGATGTCCTGGTGCATCCTTGTCATCGAGTCCGTGGAACTGAGTAGAGTTAATGATAGTGTTCATAACATGAGATGGTATCTGCCAGTTATGAGCATTAGGCACAGCAGGACGGGTGATAGAGGACCTAGCACCCGTGAAACCATCACATGCTCTCTGGTGAATAGTACGTCTAGCAAGGGGATTAGCGTCACCCATGTCAGCAATAGGAATAGGAACGCGTACCTTTTTCTCGACTAGCTCACATAAACGCTCACGAAACTTCCGACTACGCTCGTGAAGTTTGTGCTCTGGCTCTGAATAGGCTTCAAAGTCAGGTGATCCCTGCGAACGAGTACGTTGCATACACTGGACAGAAAACAAAGAAGAAAAACAGAAGAAACTAAGAACACAAGAAAGACTTAAACTAAGACACACAAGTAGCACTCAAGTCACAAATAGAAAATAAACAAACTAAGGAAATAAACTACAATAGAAGAAAAAATAAAAACAAATAACGAAACAAGAACTAATCAAAGCTAATTTTGCTATTGCCAAGTATCCCCGGTAACGGCGCCAAAAACTTGATGTCGGTCAAACGGTCTATTAAATTAAACACAACCTAACCTAGACTCTCTAGTTAAAATCTAGACAAACCTACTAAACTAGACCACAAAGACAGGAAAGTGTACCTATCAATTGCAACATAGCTAAAGGAAGTCCGGATATCGAACCCACGAGACACTAACTTTAACACTAACTTGACTCTGACTAGGACTTAACTAGTTTATTTGATTGGGGGGAATTCTATGAACTAAGTTTAACTACTGAACTTAAATGAACTAAATGAATACTATTACCAAGACAACTAACCAACAAGACAAAGGTTTTAGCGAAATCAATAAGGAAGGAAAACTCTACCTAGGCTACGAATCCTGATTACTAAACTTGGCTTCTATCGGATATGGAATATGTAATGGAACTGGGATCCTAAGATATAACACTCTCAACCCACCTAATGTATTCCTGATCAATCTCAGAATGTGACCAGAAGAAACTCAAGGGATACTAATAACACCAGTATTCGGATTACCTCTCGGTCTCACCGGTTATGCTATAGAACTCAAAAGACAGCTCACCTCTCGGTATCACTATCTCAATACATCAAAGATGCAAGGAGCAATCTGAATTCACCTTGTTTAACACGAATTAACAACGACACTAGAACCCTAAGGAAACGTCCTCTCAGACTGTTCACTAAAGAAACCCTAATACTAAAGACTAACCGATTATCTATCACTTTTCAGGTTTTTAGATAAGAAGAACACTATTTTTATTAACTGATTAATTGGTATTCCTATGGTCACTGACATCTAGCCAACCACATACGAATCGCAAACACACAGTAAGCGATCTAATACACGCCAATCAATTGAAAGACATTCGAACAAGGTATGCAAGGAACAATCAACCAAAATAGCATCAAAACTAAGCACGCAAACTCATCAAACAAGTGAAATCAGATCTGGTCTAAAACATAAAATCCAAAACAAGTTCCATAAATGGTAAAAATCCAAACTTTAGCAAACATTCATCATTAACCTAGGTATATCTATGGTCTTAGCCAACAAACATGGTAGAAACAGAAGATTCAAAAATAAACAAAGCAAACATTAGGTCCAGAAACAAATAAAAAAGAATATTACTATCACTCGTGACCGAACGATTCAATGTCTAATCCGATTCAATACAAAACTTCAATCTCTTGATCTAAAGCTTCTTCCATTGCTCAAATTTGCCCAAAACCTCTATCTTGACGGCAATGTATCAAATAATCAAGAAGATAGTCGTTTTAATCAATCACAACTAAAAATTAGGTTTTTTCACGAAATACGCCTCTCCCGCGTACCGCGAGAGATTTAGGGAGGTCCCTCGCATACCGCGAGGGACAATTTAATCGGGCTGCCTCCTGGTTTCCCTCTCGTACCGCGAGGGATTTGGTTCTCCTCCTCGCGTACCGCGAGGGGCTTGGTTTCACAGAAATTTGAATTTTACTCTTTTGCTTCCCGTTCTTTTCCCGTGTGCTTGATTTCTCCAGGATTTAGCTACATTTTCCGCTTCTTTTGCACACTATCACCTGCAATCATGACCCAGACTCAGTACGAACCAAAAATGGCATAAAACGAGTACAAAACTATACAATTATACACAAATACATTAGGATAAACGAATGTGTTTTGCAACACATCATTGATTCTTGTTGATGGTTTAATATTAAAGTAGCGAACTTGTTTATGATTGATCTGATGTGTACGCATGTTTATGTCTGATTTATAATCACTTATTGTTCCACATTTATATTTTTGAATGTCTTTCAGTTATAGATGAACGGTTAGTCACTTACTGTGTGTTTGTGATTTGTTTATGAGTTTTTGAGATCATTATCCATAGGAACAGTATTTGAGAGTTTAGGGGTTTAAATGTTCTACCGACTTCAATAGCTGAAAGGTGCGAAGTTGTCGGGTTGTCTTTGGTGTTAGGGTTTTAGGTGTAAAGACTCTGAAAAGCGGTTTCCTCTAGGTATCCTAGTATCCTTTGCATTCCCGTGTCTTATCGAGCGTATTCAAGTTACCCTTTGCATTCTTTGAATGTACTGAGATAGTGAGATCGAAAGATGATCTGTCTTTAGGGTACTTTTGTATTGTTAGAGAGATTGAAAGGTGATCCAACCATGCAGTGAGCGTCACAAACCCTTTAGGTTTTCTTTAAAGGTCACACCTTAAGAATGATCAGGGATTCTGTAGGTAGTCTTAGGTTGTAGTATTCATAGATCCTAGTTCCATCATAGTTTCCTTAACCGAGAAAAATCCGATATTCACAAATAGGATTCTTACCTGGGTAGTGCTTTCCTCATTCTTAGTTCATTTAATTACTTTGCTTGATTGTTGGATCTTGTTAGTTTGTTAGGTTTAGAATCTCAGTTACACAAATCCCCTCAATACAAGTCAGTTCAGTTAGTTGAGTCAGAGTCTAGGTAGAGTTATCACTAGTATCTCGTGGGTTCGATATCCGGACTTTCATTAGACTTTACTACATTGATCGGTACACTTGCCGGTTGTGTGGTCTAGTATTAGGTTGAGTCTATATTTATAAATTTAAAGCAAGAGTGTCTAGGTTAGGTTTTTATATTAGTTTTTATAGACCATCCAAGCGACATTAAAACCTGACTATACTATATGAAGGCAACACAACATGGATCGTCCAAATTAAAGAAGACCACATCAAAGATAAAGCAAGTAGTTATCAAAGAAGATTGTACTCCATAGACGGAAATATATGTTAAATTGAGGGGGAGCTTTATCGAAGTTGTACTCTTTTTCCTTTGACTAAGTTTTGTCCTACTGAGTTTTTTTTAATAAGGTTTTTAATGAGCCAACATAATTGATCATGAAGTATCAGTTAATTTAGTTCTTGTCAAACTTAGCCAACATTATCCAATAGTAAAATGTTGATGTTATAATATAAAATGTTTGAGTCAGATTATTATAAATGCAGACTATTTTTTACTAATGTTTATAGGGCTTTAGGGTTTCATCTTATATATTGTTTGTATATATATGATGTATCTATACTATATAATAAATAAAGGTTTTGAATGGACACTTGTCTCTTTTCTATGCATTCTTAACTTTTTTTCCCGCCTCTCTCTCCTATTAATTATACAAATTTCTTTAATTATTTTTATAATTTTTTGTTTCCCGCCTCTCTCTCCTGTTAAATAATAATGATTTCTATATTTTTTTTTATAAATATGTAATATATAAATCTTTATTACTAAATATATATATATATATATATATATCATTGCATTTATTTAACCCGTGTAATATACCGGGTTTCTAAAGTTTAATATGAATTAAAATTTATCAGTTATATATAAAAATTAATACTCAGCTAAAACAATGTTTTAAAAATTAACTTAACATAATTTATAACTATCACACAATATTTTATTCAACCCGTGTAATACACGGGTTTTTAAAGACATAAATGTTTTATTACCAAGTATATATAACATTACATTTATTCAACCCGTGTAATATACAAGATTCTAACCTAGTTATTAAATGAATGAATATACAAAATCAGTTTCTCTCCCTCAAATTCTCTTTATTTCTTATTAGCTTCTGTTTTTTTTCCTAGTTTTTTCTTTGTTTTTTTCTTTTCCTATTTTTTTTAACGATTTTTTTAACTTACTTTTTTTTTTATTTTTTTAGTTTCTTTTTTTTTTGTAACAAGCTTATCTTTAGATTAATTTCCAATATATAAATTTCAACCTACAAACCAAACCACCTATATAAATTTCTACACTTCTATATATATTTCCAATATTTCATCACAACCTAGTTTTGTAATATATTTCCACCATGCCTCCAATTCACTCAAGCCCATTCCATCAAATGGAAAATCCAGCTTTAGCATCACTCTTACAACACACAACCTCTAAAGAAAAACGATCAAAGAGCCGAATCTCCGGCACCGGCGGCATCTTTCGCATGTTCAAACTCCTTCCGATGTTAACCTCCGGTTGCAAGATGGTAACCCTTCTAGGCCGGCCAAGAAACCCTTTACTAACTGATCACGCTACCACCGGAACCCTATTTGGTCACAGGAGAGGTAGAGTAAGCCTAGCCATCCAAGAAGACCCCCACCGCCTCCCGGTTTTCGTGATCGAGCTTCCCATGAGCTCGACTGCGTTCCAGAAGGAAATGGCGTCGGATGTTGTTCGTTTATCGTTCGAAAGCGAGACGAAAACGAATAAAAAGAAGGTTTTGGAGGAGTTTGTGTGGGGGGTGTATTGTAATGGGAGGAAGTATGGTTATTCAATAAGGAGGAAACAAATGAATGATGACGAGCTTCATGTGATGCAGAGTTTGAGAGGGGTGTCGATGGGTGCCGGAGTTCTGCCGGGGTTGACGGAAAAAGAGACGGCGGTGGACGGAGAGTTGACTTATATGAGGGCTAGGTTTGATAGAGTGGTGGGAAGTAAAGATTCAGAAGCTTTTCATATGATTAATCCTGAAGGTGCTGCTGATGGTCAAGAACTAAGTATTTTCTTTGTGAGATTACATTAAAAAAAATACAAATTTTTATCCGAGTAAATTGTTACTTTCGTTTACGTGGTTTGGTCATTTTAGCTATTTTTATCCTAAAATTTTTTTTTAGCTTTTTTTTGTCTTGACTTTTCAAAATGTAGTCATTTTTTTCCACCTAACTAAATTCGTCTACATTTTAACGTTAAATCAGAGGTTGGTTTGAAATTCATATGATAAAATCCAACCAAAATTGCGCCTGATTTAACGTTAAAATGTAGACGAAGTTAGCCAGATGTATGAAAATGACTAGATTTTGAAAAGATAGAGACAAAAAAGCTTAAAAAAAAGTTTTTAGATGAAACTAATTAAAAGGACCAAATCACATGAATAAAATTTATTCTTTTTATTTTTTAAACATGAATAATCCAATACTTTTTGGTTTTTCTATGTGATCATGCAAATCAATAGTTTCATTATTTTTCGAGAATTAAAAATGAATATATCATTTTGTTGTTTTTTCAACATATGTGGCTATCTACAATTGGATTGAAATTTATTTATTTACCTAACCATGATATTATATTTTAATAAATTTTTTTATTTAATTGTGTGATAGGAAATAACAATATTGTCACATTTATCATGTATTGATGTGAAATTTGTAACAA
Source organism: Smallanthus sonchifolius (assembly GCA_023525975.1). NCBI lineage: Eukaryota > Viridiplantae > Streptophyta > Magnoliopsida > Asterales > Asteraceae > Smallanthus > Smallanthus sonchifolius. Next base: position 73,127,664 of record CM042034.1, read on the forward strand.
ACTTATTTTTATTTTAAGAAAGTTGATTAGATACTTTTGATATTATTTAGAAAATATTACTGTATTTGTGATAGGTTTGAATCCTAATTTGATACTTACAGTTACATGTTGTCATAAGTTAATTATTATTTTGTTTTGGTAACTAAATAGTTTAGAAGTTGATCGACAATGATATTCTTTGTTATCAAATAATTTATTTAAATGAATATTTTATTTTATACTTGAAAGTTTTAATATATCTGGATAAGATTAAAATCGTACTTTTAAATTTCAATATTAAAAAACTAATTTCTTTTATAATTAATTTTAGTTTATTTTGTTATCGAGAAACTTGAGGATAAAACTTACTCATTTCTTTATTTTATTTTATTAAAAAAACATCTTAATAATTAAAGTTGATGAGAATCTAACACAAGTCATTTGTAAAGTATCTTACTTGTGCAATGTTTCATTAAAACAATATAGACTAAACTTTGTTTTTTGCTCTATGTGGTTTGATCATTTTAATCATTTTGTTCTAATAGTTTGAAAATGATCATTTTGCTTCATGTGGTTACAATTTTTTCTTTAATATGCTCCCCGCCCCTAACTCCATCCATAATTCAGGTTAAATGTTACAGTCAGGGTTTGTCAGAATTATGAATAGAAAAGACAAAAATGCCCCTCATGTGAAGGCACATGGGTAACACTTAACCGGAATTTTGGATGGAGTTAGGGGCGGCGAGCATATTAGAGTAAAAACTGTAACCATAGGGAGCAAAATTACCATTTTCAAATTATTTGAGCAAAATGATTAAAATTGTCAAATAACAGGGAGCAAAATCGAAGTTTACTCAACAATATATTATGATTATTATTTTTAGTATGAATCTTTAAATTATACTTTATTATTATTCAAGGTATAGTTATATTGTTTAGTTTCACATTTAATAGTTTGTAATGCAAAGCATAACCGCCACCAAAGAAATGAATGCCAGTTCTTCGGTTGCCAAATTAAGACCAAAAATGATGCTTTTACTTTCGACAAAATTGACTGTGTTAGTTTTTATTTCTAGTTTTTAGAGCATTATGCAAATTACTCGTGACGTTGGTATTGTCGCAATCTTTTAGTCGTAAAACCATCGTAAATGTTGGTTTTCGTAATATATATATGTAGCTTATTTTGCAATGAATCTACGACACTCACGTATTATTTGCGACGGAAAGTTCGTCGCTAAGTCGTCAACCATTTAGCGACAAACCACTTTGTCGCAATTTTGAAAACAGTGTGTGTTATAGAACCAGTCTTTTCGATTAATAAAAAAACTTTCAGCAAAGAAAATGTCACCGACAAACGTATTCGTTGGTGAATACCGGTGATCACCGACGGGTAATTTTGTCACCCTACCGTGGAGCAAACTAGTTATGACTGATTGATATCAACAATTACTTAGCGGAAAGTGCGCATTTTCATTACTTAGAGGTTACAACTACAGTACATTACCAAATCAGAAGTCTACATTGTCTAATACAAAATATAAAATACATATGTAACAACCAAAAGTTACAAAAAGAACTTCAACAACCTTGTCAGCTATCTTCGTTTAAGAGTCCCCCAACAAACACTTCTAACAATTCCCTGAAATTGCATACTTAAACAACGTCAGCATAAAGCCGGTGAGTCCATGACTACCGACACATAAAAGATAACAAATTTAAGAGTATAGTTTCATTACTTGCAAGTAAATCAACTGCCAATCAACACGTTTAAGATGCATGTGTGATAATGTATATACTCACAATCAACACGTCTAAGATGCAAGCAATACAATTTGTATTACATCTTATCAATACGTACAGTTTGTATTACAAACATTACGGCACGTATTATGGTATTTCTTCAACATCTCATCCGCTTGTTCCCATGTGAACTCCGGACCTCTATGAGCATTCCGTTTAACTTTAATGATGGGAATTCGCTTACGTCTTAGCTTCTTAACTTGTCTTTCTAGTATTTGAACGAGTTCTTCTGTAGTAGTTAACTTATCATCAACTCTTACATCTTCTAATAGCGTTGCTAAGGTTTCATCTAGTAAACATTTTTTTCTGAAAAATGTCATAAATTCCACTCAACTCTTTAGGTAATTCAAGCTTATAAGCTACACTTCAAATTTTAGTAGTAACTTCAAATTGGCCAATGAATCGCGGACTTAACTTGCCCTTCTTAGCAAATTAGATCACACCCTGATGACCATTGTTTGGTTCATATATGCAAAAGCCTAAATTTAGGATTGTTTGGTAGCCTCTTAATGATCATAAAGATTAATGTGAATTATTAAAAATTGAAATTAAACTTGATTTGTAAACAATAATTAAGAGAATGATTAACTCAGGTTTCAAGTTTAGAAGCACACCGTATGACCTATATTATTTATCAATCTTGAAAAGTCACATAGATATAACTTTGTTTAACAACAAGTGTCGACCCAACGGTCCTAAACCGAATAAGTGATTATCAATATAACTCTAAAAAGAGGATATACTCGGTGCTTGACTTAGCTCCCGCATTTGTGCATGGTCCGGGGAGGGGTCGGATCGATTCGTGGTCTGATATACCAACCTTACTCTACACTTTGTGGAGGAGGCTGTTTCACACGACTGAAACCCATGACCTCAAGATCACAAATCAATAACCTTAAACTCACGATTGTTAATGATCGAGACCAATGACTGACAAAATATACAATTGAGTAGATAACGGTAAATTGTTCTTCATTTACAAAAAATGTAAAACACATAAATCTAATAAAACCAAAGATTAAACATGATTCATGTTCAATAAAGGTAAAAACATAACAATTACTAACTCAAACCCTACACTCGGGGTTGATCACAAGTGGATTAGTCTCTCATGCTAGGGAATAACTCTTCAAATCTTGATTCGGGAATCGATTTCATGTTTGGAATGATCAAGAATCAGTCTTCTAGCCCCAAAGTCGTCCACGAATTTATGGGTCGAAACCCTAGCCTCCGGGGTTAAAAAAGCATCAAAAACCGCCTCAAAACCCTAACTCATACGCCTACATGGCATAACCTACACCCAAATTGGCGTAAGCAAAACGTGATCACCACATCCGAAGTTTATCTTTTTCTTAAGTACTTGACCTGGATACTTGGGGTTTACAAAAGATATTTCCTAACACGACCCGGACATTTAGAAGTTTACAAAAGATATTTCCTAACACACATTATAAATAATCTTAAATGGAAGTGTCGGTGATTTTTTTTCTTTTTCCAAAAACACTTTGTTGTTAAATAAGTAAATTTCCTTTATTTATTTATTTTGAACGGCAACACCTAGATATTCTAAGATAATTGAGTTTTCTCCTGGGCAACACCTAAAACATCCAGGGCAACCCACCACATGAGAAAACCCCCAACTAGGTAAACCCCCTAACCCGACCACAAACCCCTTTTTTGTTGTGGCCAGGATTCGAACCCAAGACTATACTATGGGAAGTCTTGGGTATACCATTGCACCAAATGACCAACGATAAATTTCCTTTATTAAACACAAAGATTGTGTTAGATGAGTTGGTAGGCCTCTTGGGTTTCATCTTGGTGGTCACAAGTTCGATCCAGCGGTCTCAACTATTATTATTTTTTTTTTGTCTTTCTTACCGTTTACTTCTCTTATAATTTTTCCTATTATATTACTTTTTTTTTTATTTTTAATTCTTATACCGCAACGTTCGGTGCATGATAATGTTTTCTATACACGTTTCAGTCTCCATAACCGATCCGCCGTAACTTATACGTCTCATTTAACCATTCCGCCCCGCTGCAACGTGCGGGTACCGTGTATAATGAAACCGACAGCGCTGAAAAACACCGTTGCCGTTATATAAATGTCTTTTATATATATTTCGATCTCCCCCACCTAGTCACTGTAACTTCATACGTTTCTTTTATCATTTAACTATGTTTTTTTTGTCTAGCCATGTTAATATCACCGCCTCAATCGTTTAAGGTCCGCCCAGCCGTAGAGCGTGGTGCAAATTTTCTCGTTGTATTATAAAAATCATACTTTGAGCATGTGGTAATCCTTTAACTATGAACATTTAGTTAAAATGTAAAGATGGGCTTGCCTCGATTTGCATCCTACTTATTGATCCTTAGTTTTCTCTTTGTTGGCTTCTTAAGAGGCAAACTTATTATTAGTATATATCGTGTATACAATTGCATAATCATCAACCATATAGTCAATTTGATTAACTTTAACGTCTAAACATACTCCAATCATTTTTAACTTACCATGACGATGACAAAAAAAGGAGTCAACAGGGTGACAGAAAACGGTCAAACCACGATTAGACTATTGTGTGATTATGCCCCTATGTTGGCTACACCTTGGCAATTTCGATCCATTTATGAGTAAACACATCGATTTGGATTATAATTGTAACATGTTAAACCAGTGAACTCCAGAGATCCAGTTAAAATAGAAAGAAACGAAATGGGTTGAAAATCACCCAAAATAGACGCATAAACCTCGCGTATTTATTTGTTTTTAAAAAGAATATATCATTCTAAAGGTATAGTTTCCTAATCATACATAAACTAACCATTTCGACCCACCACTAACTGAATTTGCTTTTATATTTCGGAGGACCCTTTAAATATTCAACTATTGTTATAACCGGAAGCTATCCAATGTTCTTGGAGAGCGAAAACCCATGTCACCCATTCTAGAATCCTGTAGTTGTAGCTGTCTTGTAACCCATGGTGGATCATGTGGGCTAAGCCAAAGAGCTTCACCACTACCCTTGTGCTTAAAGTCAGGTCGACTTGGGTTGACCTTGCGCTTTCTTAAATCCTGCCACTCGTATGGGTTGGCAAAGAACACTTGCCATAGATAAAGTCGTTTTCTTCGTTTTTCTATAGGTGATTCTTCTTGATCTGCATCATGTGAGAGTATATAAAGATATATAAAGATATATGTGTATATAATGACAGCATGATCAAGGCATGACATTTACCTTCTGTATTGTTACTCTTTTGATTGCCATTTGCAACAAAGTTTATTTCTTTCACAAGCAACTGCAATTACAAGAGTTCAATATGAACAAAAGATGATAAAATTTCACTAATACTACAGTAGTACAGTTGTTTTTTTAGTAACCATGAGAACCCGTTCATGAAAAACTCACGACCCCATCCATACCCTGCTAACCAATGGACCAGGTAACGCTGGGCAGGTGGCCTTCAAAGGGTTAAAGCAGAAACCAGTGGAAGCCGGATCCAAAAACATATATATAATCATTTGGTTTTACCACTTGCGTACGAACCTTGGGGTACAATATGACGTTTCCATTCTCTAAAGCTCTTGTGAACGATCGTAGATAACCTGAAACATATATATTCATTTGGTTTTAGATGTTGGATAGATAACTCCGCCATATCATCCACATGTCCAAAAATATCCTGCAGAGAACACAAAACTAAGTTTTCACACCAGCAACTTGCAGAAAACAGACTATGAGCAAGAACAAACGGAAATCCGTGCGTATTATCATCCCAAACAAAGTTGATACATCAATTCACTAATAAATAATTATGTTGGTAATCATATCCTTGGTTTTAAAAATAGCGCCCAGGGCGTGGGCACTCGAGGCGATCAGGAAAACGCCTCAGGTCCTTGACGCGGCGCCTCATGGCATCTGGTCAAAATTGGTCAACGTTGGGGTCTGTAGGAGGGTGATACGTAGAAACAACCAAAGGGATGAAGAGATTATGAATGGTTTTCATAATAAAAAAAGGCCAATAAGTAAAAAATATGAGATAGATGCAACTTTTAATTGTACATAAGATTTATTTGGTTGTACAAAGAGCAACGCCTAACGTACATCATATCTCATTGGTGTAATCTAATGTTTCAATTCCACCATTGGAGGTCTGCATATCCCTTTACTACAAACTGCAAATCTAGCAGTCAGTGGTGATTTATAACTACAATTTGCAGGTTTAGTTAAGTTAAGGTCACAAAATTACACACTCTAGTTGTTTTCCCCAAACTTTAGCCCCATATTTTCATGTTTTTATAACTTTTCCTAATTTTGTGTGCTCTGATTCTGGAACAGAGTAGATTATCCATATAAGGTCAACACAAATGGAAGATTAACATCTCAATTATCATAATCAAAACCAGTAGAACTCATAGGTCAACAAAAAACACACATATTCATACATGAGAACAAAATTAAACAATTGCAGCAACAAAAATTAACAAAACCTAAAATCCTAGAAACGCATCAGGGACAAATTTTACAATTTAGTAATGAATTCTCACCTAAGGAATTTCTTCGATCCCGATGGAGGCTCGACTTTGAGCCGAGTATGAACAAGTATACCGCCGGCAGTGGTGATTGTTTTGAGAGGGGAAATGACTGTACCGATGAAGCTGGCGGAGTTTTCGAGCTCCTTTTGCCACCGGATCGTCGGAGGACGTTGTGTTCTGAGAGTGTGACGGTAAGCAATGCTTCCGGTGCCTGGATCGTCGACGAATACGCGTGGACTCCGGCAGCTAGGGTCGTCGGAGTAAAGGGAGGAAACGGTGAAGATGATAATGGTCGTAGTAGAGGTCGGACACGACTCCCAGTCGCCCTCATAGTCGAGGATTTTGCCCGGCGATTTTGTCACCGGCGAAAGACAGGTTATGGGTTTAATGGCTTCTATTTCAATTTAATTAATAGTCAAAGAAATACTTGATCAAGGGGCTAAGTTTTAACCGTGTTACCCACATTGAGATAACCCGAACAAGACTTATGTTATGGGCTTAAGGGCTTCTATTTCATCACTCCGCCTTTGGTTAATGGGGTCCTAGCGCGACATCCGGTACAACCCCCATCACGCCTTCCACCACGACGTTCTGCCATTTATTTCTATAAAAACAAAGAGTCTAATGTTATCACACTAGTTAACAAGCAGAGACGTCTTCGCGATTTCAAATGCCTATCGCGACTATAAAAAAAAAGCCCCTTGAAAATCATCAAAATATTATATATATATATATATATATATATATATATATATATATATATAGGGGAAGTATCATAAGAAAACTTAATATTCATGAGAAACCAAAAAACTACTTATTTAAGGTAAAAAAAATCATAACTCAAAAAATAAATCAAAAATTAAAAAACTGCTTCGGAGCCCTTGTTCCCCACGTCGTCCTCGTTCAAAAAAAAGTATTGGGTTTAGCTTTTGAACTTAGTTTTTTGGGTTTAGTTTAGCTTTTAGGTTAGGTTTTTGGAGGAGTGGGGCGGGGTGGGGGGGTGGGGTGGGGGTTAGGCTTTTTGGTTTAGTTTTTTGGTTTAGTTTAGGTTTTTAGAGGGGTGGGGTGGGGGGTTTAGGTTTTTGGGGGGTGGGGGTGGGTGAGGGGGTGGGGTGGGTTTAGGTTTTTGGGTGGGGGTGGGGTGGGGGGGTTAGGTTTTTGATGGTGTGTTGGGGTTTTGGGTGTACTACACATATGCAGTATGAGTTTTTTGGTTTTCTCATGAAAATGAGTTTTCTAGTGAACTTACCCATATATATATATATATATATATATATATGTGTGTGTGTGTGTGTGTATATATATATATATATATATGGAGGTTCAAATAATAAGTTGTTTTTCGCTAACAAATCTAAAAAATGACAAAAACGCTAAGAAACGATATCAAACGAACTCAGGTTGAGCTCATTCCAGCGGCGTTGGAACCGTATCGTCGAACTCTACCATCTTAGCCTTTAGGGTTTAGATTTTAGGGTTTTAGCCTTAGGGTTTAGCTTTTAGGGTTTATATTTTAGGGTTTTTTGGGGGTGGAGATTTAGGTTTTTGAGAGTGGGTGGGGGTGGGTTTAGGTTTTTGGAGGGGTGGAGTGGGGAGTTTAGGTTTTTAAGGGGTGGGGGTGGTGGTTTTAGGATTTTCGGGGTGGGGTTGGAGTGGGGGTTTAGGTTTTTGAGGGTGGGGTTGGAGTGGGGGTTTAGGTTTTTGAGGGTGTGGGTGGAGGGGGGTTTAGGTTTTTGGGTCCGGGTTAGAGTTCGATGAGACGGTTCCAACGTCGCTGGAATGAGCTCAATCGAAGTTCATTTGACCCACTTCTTAGCATTTCTTAGCGAAAAATCACTTCTCAATCAGAGTTCGTTTGACCCCTAGGGGAAGGTTCCACTAAAAAGTGATTTTTCGCTAAGAAATGCTAAGAAGTAGGTCAAATGAACTCTGATTGAGCTCATTCCAGCGGCGTTGGAACCGTCTCATCGAACTCTAACCCGGACCCAAAAACATAAACCCCCTCCACACGCACCCCTAAAAACTTAATCCCCCCTCCAACCCACCCCAAAAAGCCGAAAACCTAAACCCCCACCCCAACCCCCCAAAAACCTAAACCCACCCCCACCCACCCCCAAAAAACTAAACCAACCCCCAACCCCCAGAAACCTAAACCCCCACCCCACCCCCCAAAAAAACCTAAATCGTAAAATTTAAACCCTAAAAGCTAAACCATAAGGTTAAAACCATAAAATTCAAACGTAAAATCTAAACCTTAAAAGCTGAAATGGTAGAGTTCAACGAGACGGTTCCAACGCCGCTGAAATGAACTCAATCGGAGTTCGTTTAATATCGTTTCTAAGCGTTTTGGTCATTTATTAGATTTCTTAGCGCAAACTTACTTCTTATTTTAATCTCCCCCTATATATATATAATATTTATATCTATATAACTTTATAGTTTTTTTATAAAATATAATTATATATATATATACTAGCAGAAAACCCGCGCGATGCGGCGGCGTCAACAATTTGCATTACGGTACTTGTTTTTATTTAGTTTATCCATCATAGCATGATATATCGTAACATTTTCAGTAACAAACAGTGCCCTAATATCTATAAAAACACTCTTAAATCTCAAAAACCACTTGCAGATGTTCAAGTCAACATTAAACTCAAATGCAGGTCACGACCGTTAACCGTACTCGTCATGTATTTGAACTTATCATCGTATTTAAAATACACTATCAATTAAGTATTTTTTAAATAATTATTCATCACTCATATTATTACCAAAAGAATACATAGTCTAAAGTTTCAAGACATCATGAAATAATAGAAAATATTAATCAAACTCCCATACAAATTTAGGACAAAAATAAAAAAACAGGGCAATTTCGTATATATATTCCAAAAAGTTCAAAATTTCATATCCTAACTTTAAAAAAAAGTGCAAAAAATTCAGTTAACTTATAATAATCACCCACAAAGAAGATAATTGAAGTTAAGAAAGAGATGCAACCATAACTAGTAAAATTTTCACGTGAACGCGCGTTGCGCCACAAATTCATAAACGTCAAATAAGTGTAAGCAACATAGAACCACAAAACAGTTCCTAAACAATTGCATAAGAAGAATTTGGAAGTTTAGGGCACAAAGTTCATTTCCAAGTGCTCCGGTTGTTGGAGATCCTGTTAAAAATATAGTATTCAAATTGAAATCAACTCATTGCTAAATTTAAGTCAATCGCAAAACTAAAATAAACATATACCGACATCACTCTATAATTAAATTGGATCAAGAACTCTTAACCTTACAGACTAAAACGAAATCCCAAAACTAAAATAAACATATACCGTTGTTAATTTTGATCTCAATAACGGTATGCAAAAGATGCGATTAATCAACACAGATCAAATAATGGGCACTTTGTTACACACACAATCATTATGCATATTATTAGCACAATTTAACCATCCATATTAGCATCAGATGGTTCCCTTTAACTTCATAGACACTAATATTCTGCTCCAATTGTGTTCATTTAACCATAGCTCTATTATCTTAAGCACTTGCCTGGTTCCCTTTAATTTCATAGACACTAATATTCTGATAGGTAGACACAAATCTATAGGCCCGACGGCAACAAAGTAAACTCGTCATACCTGTCCGCAGCAAAAAAATAACATAATTCCCATATTATTTACGCACGCAAGCTTAAATTGAATCGGAAGATATTAGTCATAACTGATGGCAACTTCTTTTTAAACTTTTAGTAGCACAACTTTCAACTTTTTTTTTAAGAAAACTAACTTATGAGGCTAGCAAGAAGCAAGCAATATTACATACAAACACCAAGAATGAAAAGACACCCAAACAGCACACTACATGAACAGACCCGACTTACACACTTGTTTTCCAAGTCACATCCATTTAGTAATCTTAGATAATCTAAGTTTTTATGTAATAATGTAATATATAAAAAGTCAAAAGTCTGAGATCAAAAAAAGTCAAAGTTAGATTAATGGATGATATCAAATCTAGTTAAATCACCAACACATGGGCTGCAAGGTGTACCCATGAAACCTACAATTGTTATATCTAAAGTAAGTTTGACTTGAAAAAGAAATTGGGAAATTGTTATATAACCAACATGCACACTCAAAATTCACATCTAAGTAGTCAGATTTTATTTATGAATGGGTAAATCCCTAAACTTTTAGAACTTAATGATAGGGAGCACCTTTTTAAATTCCTAAACTTTTAGAACAAAAAAGTTCTTTATTTTTTACCTCATTTAAATTCCTAAACTGTATAAAGAATACCTTTTCATTAAGCTTTAAAAATCCAAGAATTTAATCTGCAAAACAAAGAGCAGCAACTAATGTTCGAATTTAGTGAAGTCCATACAATTTCTCAACAATTACCAATAGGAATTTCACCAAAGTGGGCTACTTTTTACTCAGTTAGCAGTTTTCATACAGGAACACCTTACTTGAGTATTCAAATCCGATTATTTTGACAGAAGGCAATTGACAATCATAATCATAATCAGTTTATCCAAAAAAAGAATATCTCAAGTTAAACTAAAGAAAAAAAAGAATCTATTTACTTACTGGGCTCGGGCTGCTAAAAGTAGAGGATGTTTTGATTATTATGATGCATAACGCGATAAGACCCGTAGCAAAAATAATCTTTCTTACTACACCACTCTTCTTCACAAGATCCACAAAATCCATGCCTATAAACACATAAAAAAATAACTTCAAAACCTATAAATTTCATGTAATAAAGTAATTAAAACCAAACATAAAAAAAAAATTGTCACTTGGTCGGCCAGTCTGCATGTTTGATTTTCTACACATAAATTTAGTTAACATCAAGGAACAAGTTGTCATAGAATAACATTCTTTACAAACTAAAACAAAGACTACATATATAATAATTATTAAATTAAACATAAACATTAAAGGTGAAGGGGTTTAAGATATCAAAACCCTATATAAGAACCAAACGAACCGGATCTCCAGTTTAAAGGGTTTAAGATATTAAAACCCAATATAAGAACCAAACGAACCGGATCTCCGGTTTATGGGGTTTAAGATATTAAAACCCAACATAAGAATCAAACGAACCGGATCTCCGGTTTAGGGACGCGAGCCGCGGCTCAAGGGGTGTCGCGGTCACAGGATAAATGGCAAACACTCGAGTCTCTTGATCGTCAAGCCAAAGAAAGTAACAACGATCTTCCAGCTGGAAAGACGGGTGAAGCAGCATGACCCCAGCCGCGGCTTGGGCTCTGCCGCGGCTCAGGAACTTGTGGATCAGGAACTTATGCAATCATTTATTTACGTTAGCCGTTCAAGGTCATGCGCGATCGTCCACTCACATTCAACACTTAGAAAATATTAGAGAAGTTATGAAGGAAATAATCTAATACCAGAAAATAATACTAAATAACTAAGATAACGTCTCATTGGGCATGAGAGTCAACTATAAAGACAACACCAATGAGGAAACCTGAACCCATGATAGAAAGAGGTCAGGTAAGAACTAGTAACACAAAAAGGGAAGTCAGCTAACAAGACAAGATATGTCAGGAACAGAACCTGTGCACAAGGAACACAGGTCAACTATATAGACAAAGTTAATTAAACACACCCTGGACTCTCTAAGCACGAAAGAGGAAATAACAGTCATATTAGCAGAAGCAGAGAAAGATGGTTGACTGCAGACAACCTATAATGGACATTCAGTCCAAACATCTTGACCATGGATACCTTATAAATAGTCTGGCCGGTTTCAAAGGTGGGACTCACTTTTTACTCACATATTCACAGTATCAGAATTTACTTACTTCTCTCTTCCTTCTCACTTTTTACCTTCCACTACACCCATACTTATTCTCACGCCGGAGGGTGGTCACGAGGAGAAACCCCCTTCTGCTCGTGGCGAGGCTCACGGTGTTTCCTATTTTGCAGATCACCCTTTCAAGACCCGGAGATCCCGTCCGTTCTTCCAAGCCCAAGTCCAGAAGTTCCAGCTTAACTTGTCCATCCAGCACTGCTTCAAGACTTCCGCCTCTAGGTGATAAGTTTTGTAGCAACATTTGGCGCCATCCGTGGGACAAAACAAAACAAAAAAAAAGAGAAAAGCAAAAAAAACGATGGGCGAGGGCGAGGAAACTCCTCACAATGAAACCAGAAGTTCTGATGTCCTGTACCTAGACGGTAGCAATGTTACCGGGGGGGAGAGAAGCAAGAACCTGAAGAGTCGTCTTAACGATTCTGAAAAACAAAGGACTGACAAGGTAGTCGTTACACCAGAGTTCTTACGACAGAACCGTCAACAGATCCTCGCTATGTTACAGGAGGAGGAAAAAGATCGCCAATTGAAAGAAATCCGAACCCGTCTAGAGTTCAGAGACGACGAGGATGACGACTCACTAAAGAAAAGCGAAGAAGAGAAGGATAAGCTACATAACACTGAGGTTGTGCGTCAGAAGACAACCAAGAGGAAGAAAGATTTCGAAGATGACTACAGCAAACCATACCGACCGTCCACGGCACGATCAAGATCCAAGTTTATCAACAAAATTGCAGAGTTTACTTTTCCCCCAAAACTAAAAATGCCATCAAACGTGGGGAAATACGATGGTTTGGGTGATCCAGATGACCATCTCGCAATTTTCATAGGGGCGGCCGAGGTGGAACAATGGTCTATCCCGGTGTGGTGTCACATGTTCATGCAGACGCTGACGGGAGCAGCGAGGGTATGGTTCGACAGTCTCCCAATCGGAGAGATAGGAAGCTTCGAGCAACTGGAAGATAGCTTCTTAAAGAACTTCAGCCAACAAAGAAGGTCCATAAAGGATCCAACAGAGTTGCACAACATTAAAAGGGGTGATGGTGAGTCAGTGGAAGATTTCATTACAAGATTCGTAAGAGAGAGCATGCAAGTCAAAGGAGCTGGAGAAGATATACGTATCTCAGCGTTTATTCATGGTGTTCGGAGTGAGCAGTTGGTGGAAAGATTCCATGAAAGCCGTCCAAAAACGGTGGAAGAAATGCTAGAGAGAGCAAAGGCGTTTGTGCGAGGAAGAAAAGCGAGCAACCAACTAAAAGACCGCACACAAAAGAAGCCGTTGAATTGGGAAAACTCAAGGAAACAAGGACCACCAAAGATGTGGGATAAACCACATTCTCAACCGTGCTTTCAACAAAGGAACGTGGCGCCCTCTCAGTTTTCAACACCACAAGGACACGTCGGCGGACCAACGGTTAGTCTTCCACCATTAACCAAAACACCAACTGAAATTCTCGCAACCGAGAACGTCAACTTTGTGAAACCTGCACCCATGAGACCAGGCCCTAAGAAGGCCACCTACAAGTATTGTGAATTTCATAAAGATAATGGGCACACCACTGATGAATGTTTCTCCCTGAAAAGACAAATCGAATCAGCAATAAAAACAGGTAAACTGTCACACCTATTGAAGGAGCTTAACGCAACACCTCAGGCCGGCGGAAGGAGAAAAGAGATCCTAATGGTAAACCAACCATCAAGTAGTGCAGGCATGAAACGAAATAATGACCACATGGAGCCGTGGATGGAGCAAGAAATCAGTTTCCCTCCGATAATAGGTGGAGATTTTGCTAGTGGGGCGCTTCATGTAACTGCTGACATTGCCGGTCATCAGGTACGAAGGGTTTATGTTGATACCGGAAGTGCATCCGAAATCATGTATGAACGTTGCTTCATGCAACTAGATGAAGAAGTACAGAAAGGCCTCGTCACACAAGTACACCAGCTAACAGGCTTTTCCGGAGAAGTAGTGCAGCCGCTGGGCAAAATACAACTTCAGGTGACAATGGGGAACGAAACGAGAAGTCGTACGGTTCCAATGACCTTCCTCATAGTGCGCTCTCAGTCAAGCCACAACGTAATTTTGGGAAGGCCAGGTTTATGTGCACTTGGAGCAGTCATATCTACCGTTCACGCGGCAATCAAATTCCCAACACCAGACGGTGTGGTAACTCTATTCTCAAGTAAGGAATGTAAAAGCATAAAAGCTATAGCGCCAGATACTTCAAACAACACAGATGAGCAACACAATACGATGCTAAAGCAACCCTCAGACATGGTGGGGGGTATTAAGAGATACGCGGAGCGGATAAGGTAACACGTTTGGACAGAGTAGATGTACCATGAAAATGTAACGGAGTCTAACTCCGAAAGTGCTATAAGTAATCAACACGCAAGGAACCATTGTAATCAATTTTGAAAGAAGGTGTACGCGAACACCAAAGATTGCATTCATATTTGGTTATTTCATACCCATTGTCGTAACCACAAAGACAACAATACCCAAAAATGAAAGAATGTGTACGCGAAAAATAATGTGTCTTCCAGCCACGACTGGAAAGACGAGCCACCTGACCAAGTTCAGGTTGGAAAATAATCTAAGTCTTCCAGCCGCGACTGGACAGACAAGCCACCTGACCAAGTTCAGGTTGGAAAATAATCTAAGTCTTCCAGCCGCGACTGGAAAGACGAGCCACCTGACCAAGTTCAGGTTGAAAAATAATCTAAGTCTTCCAGCCGCGACTGGAAAGACGAGCCACCTGACCAAGTTCAGGTTGAAAAATAATCTAAGTCTTCCGGCCGCGACTGGAAAGACGAGCCACCTGACCAAGTTCAGGTTGAAAAATAATCTAAGTCTTCCAGCCACGACTGGAAAGACGAGCCACCTGACCAAGTTCAGGTTGGAAAATAATCTAAGTCTTCCAGCCGCGACTGGAAAGACGAGCCACCTGACCAAGTTCAGGTTGGAAAATAATCTAAGTCTTCCGGCCGCGACTGGACAGACAAGCGCCACCTGACCAAGTTCAGGTTGGAAAATAATCTAAGTCTTCCAGCCGCGACTGGACAGACAAGCGCCACCTGACCAAGTTCAGGTTGGAAAATAATCTAAGTCTTCCAGCCGCGACTGGAAAGACAAGCCACCTGGCCAAGTTCAGGTTGAAAAATAATCTAAGTCTTCCAGCCGCGACTGGAAAGACGAGCCACCTGGCCAAATTCAGGTTGAAAAATAATCTAAGTCTTCCAGCCGCGACTGGAAAGACGAGCCACCTGACCAAGTTCAGGTTGAAAAATAATCTAAGTCTTCCAGCCGCGACTGGAAAGACGAGCCACCTGACCAAGTTCAGGTTGGAAAATAATCTAAGTCTTCCAGCCGCGACTGGACAGACAAGCCACCTGACCAAGTTCAGGTTGGAAAATAATCTAAGTCTTCCAGTCGCGACTGGACAGACAAGCCACCTGACCAAGTTCAGGTTGGAAAATAATCTAAGTCTTCCAGCCGCGACTGGACAGACAAGCCACCTGACCAAGTTCAGATTGGAAAATAATCTAAGTCTTCCAGCCGCGACTGGACAGACGAGTCACCTGACTAAGTTCAGGTTGAAAAATAATCTAAGTCTTCCCGCCGCGACTGGAAAGACGAGTCACCTGACCACATTCAGGTTGAAAAATAATCTAAGTCTTTCAGTCGCAACTGGACAGACGAGTCACCTAACCAAGTTCAGGTCGAAAAATAAACTAGTATAGGTAGATAATGTATTAGCGGGTAGCATTTACTTATGTCTTTATATATGTATCCCAAACATTCCATGAGGATTGAGAAAGGAAAATATCAAGTTCATATTTCACAAATCCTTCTCCCTAGACTAAATTATTTTAGCTACATTCAATTCTCTTTCTATTTTAATTATATCAAACATACACAGTAATTGCGATATGGTATTATATATGTAACTGTGACAGTGTGTATGTAAGTAGCAGTTGAAATAAAGGCATTACAATTCAAAAGGCATTACATACAATATTATACAAAACCATGAATCAAATTAAAAAAAAAAAAAAAAAAAAAAAAACAGTCGTTAAGCCTCCCACATGAGAAAATAGCCCGAATGGGCAAAACACCAAACAAGGAGAGACAAGGAAACAAGACCCACACCTCAGTCCCGGTCGCCGGTTGGCTACGGCAGAAGCCCAGCCGCGGCTCAGGTAATGCCCAAGCCCCATCCCCGATTCGAAGTGCAAATCCCGGATTCGTCGATCTAATCTCGTGTCACAAGCCCGCATTAAAGCGTGAAGTGGATTAACCCGAATGGGCAAAACACCTGAACTCATAAAAGAAACAAGGCCTGAACATAAAAACCCACACCCAGTCCCGGCCGCCGCTTAGCTGCGGCAGAAGCCCAGCCGCGGCTCAGGCCATGCCCAAGCCCGATCTTCATTCCAGCTGTGCAAGCGACAAGCGTTAACAATCGAAAAGGTTTTCTTGATACCAAGAAGCGTTAGCAATTGAAAAGGGCCTCAACAAAGGCGTAAAGGGGACGGAGCACTCAAGCCGCGGCTGAAGTTGAATTTTATATCCTTGTTAAGGTTGAAAAATAATCCAATATCATGGTATGAACACCATAATAATGGACTGGGGGACATGAAGGGGTTTAAGATATCAAAACCCTATATAAGAACCAAACGAACCGGATCTCCAGTTTAAAGGGTTTAAGATATTAAAACCCAATATAAGAACCAAACGAACCGGATCTCCGGTTTATGGGGTTTAAGATATTAAAACCCAACATAAGAATCAAACGAACCGGATCTCCGGTTTAGGGACGCGAGCCGCGGCTCAAGGGGTGTCGCGGTCACAGGATAAATGGCAAACACTCGAGTCTCTTGATCGTCAAGCCAAAGAAAGTAACAACGATCTTCCAGCTGGAAAGACGGGTGAAGCAGCATGACCCCAGCCGCGGCTTGGGCTCTGCCGCGGCTCAGGAACTTGTGGATCAGGAACTTATGCAATCATTTATTTACGTTAGCCGTTCAAGGTCATGCACGATCGTCCACTCACATTCAACACTTAGAAAATATTAGAGAAGTTAATATTGTGTGATAAGTTTTGTAGCAACAAAAGGCAAATTAGATTTAATATTGTGTGATAAAGGCCTGCTGTATCTTTTCATAGGTCTGCTGTGTTACAAAAGTAGGTCTGCTACAGCTGCTCCTTTTCATTTAGACAACAGTGGTAAGTATATTAGAACATAAAATACAGTGGTTGCAGATGTAGCAGACCTTACTCTGCATGAAAAGTCCTTTTCATTGTCAATAGTAGGTCTGCTACATCACAGTAGTGTGATGGGACTACTGATGGGTCAAGGGTTCTAACTATTGGCCTACTGATTTTTTCAAAACATCACGCATTCCACGTCAGTGGTCTGCAATTTCAAAAATTTTGAAAAAGTTTTAAAAGTTATAAAAATAAACATGAAATAATTAAGTGAGTTATTATAAGCAAAATTATACGATATCGCCCATGCAGCTTCTTTCTTTATATCAAATTCAGCAGTTTGGAGGAGATTGACCAGTGGAACAATTAACCCAGCCTCGATTACAAATATTTTTCAATCATTATATACAACTTTACTTGTGATGCAGTGGTCAAAAGTATGAAATTATAAAGCTGCAATATATATGTTTGTGTTACCTGAATTTGTTCTTTGTTTCCAGCATTGATGTTTGAGATAGTCCAGCAGGCTTCTTTCTTGATGCTCTTTTTGTGGTTATTGGTCAACAAGTTTAGCAAGCGTGGGACTGCACCATGCTCAATGATACACTGCATAAATAATCATTGTGTTATCTAAAATACACATCACAAATTTGGGTCTAATAATAAAGAAAAAATAGGGATAAGTGGACGTGGTGTGGCGACCAGAATAGTTATTTCTCGGTGAGTAATGTGAGAAGAATGATGTACATGGAGGAGGATTATTCTAATCGATATGTTTGGGAGTGGTGTAAGTGGATTCCGCTTAAGTGTAACATTTTCGCATGGCGTGCTGAGATGGAAAAAATTCCAACGGTTGATGCCCTGCAGATCCGGAACATTCATATGGAAAATTCGGTGTGCCCTCCATGCGAGAGTGGGGAGGAATCGGTGGATCACATTTTTTCAGCTTGTTACGTGGCTGCAGCGGTCTGGAGTTTTGTCGGTTCTTGGTGCCGGGTGGAACAGATTTTTGCTTTTTCATTTCGGGATCTTTTGGAGCTTAAGGATCATGTTGGGCTAAAGGGGATGGCCAAGGAAGTTTTTCATAATCATTATCGGGTGTTGGAGTATTTGGAGAGTCAGAAACGAGTGTAAATTCAACAATAAGGTGGTGAGGGTGGCGGACATCATCAGTGAAATTAAAACGGTTGGTTTTTTATGGTTTAATAGTAGAATGAAGTCCAAAATGTGTAGTTGGGAGGACTAGTGTAGTTTTGTGAATATGTAGTGTTTTGTTGCTTTGTGGCGGCCCTGTTTTGGGGCCGGCCGGTGTTTTTAATGAAGTTTGCCTTTCAAAAAAAAAATAATAAAGAAAAAAAATGTAGCAATTACTTTAGATAATGATTTGGAGTGAAAAAAAGTGATATTTTTGGATGAAGAACCACTTAAATAAAAGTCAATATGGTAAACAGAATTCGTGTCTTGCATTGAGATACTTGCCTTCAATATATACAAGGAATACCAATATCCTAAACTAGGAAAGCCTAAATAATGGGTAATTGACATAATACAAAATCTATAAATATAATACAAATATATAAATATATACGCATGCTAATATTCCCGCGCAGTTTGAGCGTTATGTTGTCGAATGCTCAAACTGGATCTGAAGTCTTGATAAAGCCGACGAGGCAATCCTTTGGTGAAGATGTCTGCATATTGCAGTGATGAAGGCACGTGCATTACTCGAATATAACCCAACCGGACCTTCTCTCGAACGAAGTGAATGTCAATTTCAATATGTTTTGTGTGTTGATGTTGTACCGGGTTGTCAGACATGTAAACAGCAGAAACATTGTCACAGTATATGATAGTGGCCTTTTGGAAAGGGACATGTAGTTCGAGCAACAAGTTACGCAACCATGTGGTTTCGGCCACGGCATTGGCTACGCCCCGGTATTCTGCCTCAACACTGGATCTGGAAATTGTTGGTTGCCTCTTTGACGACCAAGAAATCAAACTATCACCCAAGAAAACACAATAGCCTGAGGTGGAGCGTTTGGAATCCGAGCATCCACCCCAGTCTGCATCGGAATATGCCACTAAAGAATGAGTACGAGAAGGAACCAACTGTAACCCATAGTCAATCGTTCCACTTATGTACCAGAGGATGCGTTTCATAAACTAAAAGTGTGGCTCCCTTGGCGCGTGCATAAACAGACACGCCTGTTGCACCACGTAGGATATGTCTGGCCTAGTGAAGGTGAGCTATTGCAATGCACAAGCAAGTGTCCGGTATAAGGTACCATCAGAAAGGGGAGCACCCGTGGTGGTGCTTAATTTGGTGGACGTATCCACATGGGTGGCATACGGTTTGGAGGCATCCATACCTGCGTGTTTGAGAATGTCCCGACTATAGTTTGCCTATGATAGAAAAAGGCCCTGATCATTGCGGGTTGCTGTCACACCAAGAAAATGGTGTAGGGTGCCCAGATCTGTCATGGAGAATTCGGTTGATAGGCTACGGATAATGTCTTGTAATAACCCTAGATCAGAGGCAGTGGGGATGATATCATCCACATAAAGTAGTAAATAAGCCCGTTTCTCACCCCGATTATAAATGAATAATGATGCATCACATAAACTGATCCGAAAACCATGTGAAAGAATATAGGTGGCAAAACGATTGTACCACGCCCTTGGTGCCTGTTTAAGTTCGTATAGGGATTTTCGAAGCCGGCACATATGTGAGGGAAATCGTGGATCAACAAAACCCACAGGTTGGTGCATATAAACTGTCTTATTAAGTTCCCCATGCAAGAAAGCATTTTTGACATTTAACTGGTGTATAGGCCATGATCTGGAAAGCATAAGTGTTAAAACAGTTCTAATCGTAGCCGGTTTAACCATGGGGCTAAAGGTCTCGTCATAATCAACGCCCACTGTTTGGGATTTTCCATTCACCACTAGACGTGCCTTGTATCTATTGAGTGCCCCGTCAGATCGAAGCTTGTGTCGGTACAACCACATACAACGTATTACCGGTCGATCAAGGGGCCGTGGTACCAAATCCCAAGTTTTGTTATCCTGTAAAGCCTTAAATTCACTGTCCATGGCAATTTTCCAATTAGGGTCAGAGTATGCATGGGTAAAAGAAGAAAGGATGGGGGCTGGGGGTATAGTAGTGGTGTGTAGGTTGAGTTTGGACACTGGTTTGGTTATCCAGGCGTGAGCACGAGTGGTCATAGGGTGAGCCGGTAGGGGGGAGGTGGTGCAGGAAGGGGTGGTGTTGTGGGTGGGGGTGATGGTGGCGGAGGTGGTGTTGGTGGGGGGCTGGGTGTGTTAGGCATAGGTTGGTTGGTGTGGATAAGGGGTCTATGGTAGTAGGTAATTAGGTATGAGTTGGGAGCAGGCGGGGCTGTAGGAAGGGGCTGGGCAGGAGCAGATGGTGTGGGCATTTGGGCAACATATGGAGGGGGCATTTGGGTGTTTGTGGAAGTGGATGCTGGCGAGGGTTCAGTGAAGGGTTGGGTAGAGAAGAAAGGGAAAGGAGGATCTTCAAGAAACTGGTAGGAATTGGGAGTGGCAAGACTTCCTTCAGAGAAAGGAAATGAGGATTCGTCAAACGTGACGTGACGTGAAAGAAGTACCTTTCCGGTGGAGGGATTATAACAGCGATACGCCCGGAAGTTCTCAGGATACCCGAGAAAGATACAACGGGTGGAACGAGGGTGAAGTTTGTGGGGTGTAGTGGCCGACATGTTCGGATAACACGCACACCCGAAAACACGTAAATGGTCATAAGAGGGGTGGCGCATGTATAGAGCAAAGGTCGGTGTGGAAAAATTTAAACGTTTGGTAGGGAGAATATTATGAAGGTAAGTGGCGGTATGAAGTGCCTCCACCCAAAAGGATGGTCGTAAATGGGCATGGGTAAGTAAGGTGCGAATGATGTCGTTTACACGCCGTAGCATCCGTTCGGCACGACCATTTTGTTGGGATGTTTGTGGGCAAGAGAATCTAAAAACGAGTCCGTGAGTTTGGGAAAAATATTTAAATTCATGGTTATCAAATTCACCTCCGAGATCGCATTGAAATGATTTAATTTTGCGATTGAATTGTGTAAGAATTAGTTGGTGAAATTTATCAAAGTTTGGAAATGCTTCAGATTTAAACTTTAAAGGATAGACCCATACGTAATGAGTGAAATTATCAATTAAAACCATATAATACTTGTATCCTGTTTTACTCAACATAGGTGAAGTCCAAAGATCACAATGGATAATGTCAAATGGTGCATAAGTAACAGAAAGAGAATCATAAAATGGTAACCGTTTGTGTTTTGAAACTTGACATGAATGACATAATGAGTTGGCCTTGGCCTTATTACAAGAAACAGAAAAACGAGTACGAAGTAAATCTAAAACTGAATCGTCGGGGTGACCAAGCCGGTTGTGCCAAGGATCGGCGGATGAGAGGAAAGCAGATGTGGTGGATGATGTTGTGAAGGGGTATAGATCTCCGGTGCTATCGTGGCATGACAGGAGGTTGCCACTCTTGAAATCATTCACAGAAAAGCCATAAGGGTCAAATTCAACCGATGTAAAATTATCAATGTTAAATTTTTGGACGGACAATAGATTTTTAATTATGTCGGGTGTAAACAGGATGTTGTTTAGCTTATAGGTTTGGTTGGGTAGGTTGTGGGTGGCATGCCCGGACCCGTGAATTGGGATGGACTTGCCATTTCCAACAAATATAGACTGAACATGAGACAAAGTTATGGGAGAAGTAATTTTACCTTGATCAGCCGTGAGGTGAGCCAAGGCGCCAGTGTCCATGTACCACTGTTGATCGTTAGAGTTGAGGTGTAATTGCTGCATTGCCTGGGTGAGATCAGTGGGGTTGAAAACATTGTAGTTTTCAAACTGTGGGCTCCGTACTAGACTTGGGCTGTAACCTGGGTCTGGGGAAGGGCCGGTGGGGCCTGTAGATTGGGGAGTTAAGTGGGCTGCGACTTGCTGTAGGGCTGAGAAGGATTTTGGGCCTGGCCCAGACCAGCGGTGGTGATGTGGAGGCTGAGTAGGGTATGGTGAAGGGGGTGGCGACCACATCTGATGGCCTGGCCAAGAGGGCTGGTGCCATGAGTTTTGCCCATATTGGTAGTAGTTCCACCCTCGACCATGATTAGAGCGCCCACGCCCTCGATAAAAATTCCCCCGTCCATGATTCGGCTGATACGGAGGGCGGGAGTCTGTGTGTTGCTGGGGGATGGCTTCTGTCAGATGGGGCAGCAAGTACAGTTTGGCTTTGATCCTTTCTGGCTGCGACACACTGTTGTTCGAATTGAAGCAAGTTACGAGCCGTGTCCCAAGTGATACCATCAGTTTGATTAATAAATGAAGCAACAACATCAAATTCTAGTGGGAGACCCCGAACAAGCTGTAGAACTTTTCGGGATTCTGACACAGTGTTATCAACGTCCCGAAGTTGGTCTGCTAGATCAGTGAGCTTTTGACACTAATCGTCCATATACGAACATGCTCCTAGGGTAAGATTGCAGAATTCTCCTTCAAGGGCAGCCGCTCGGGATCCTCTGTTGCTGTGAAATACCTTCTGGATTTTTAGCCAAGCCTGACGAGCAGTGATGTCGGTATCGAGAACTCGGGCTAGAAGTTCATCAGAGAGGGTGCTATAGATACACCGCAGTACCAGTGCATCTATTTATTTCTAGAGGGCATAATCTTCGTCTGTTGCAGCAAGGGTTGGGGAGTCGTCAATATGGTTCAAAACTTTATAAGCTGTGGCGTGAAGCTTAAAAAGTTTTGTCCAAGACGAGTAGGTGACCTTAGATCCGTCAAGGGTTCGGACCTTGGTTTGGATGTTGGTAACAGAGTACGCAGGGTGAAGGGCCGTAGCCTTGGGGGGTGCTGCTGATGATGAGGATGAATCTTCTGTGGCATGCATGATCGTAACAACAACGATAAAGAATTCCGGCGACAGATGAAGGATTCCGGTGGTGGAATGAAGGTCGGCGGCTGGCTTCTTTTAGGGTTTTCAGAACCGTAGCTCTGATACCATAAAAGTCAATATGGTAAACAGAATTCGTGTCTTGCATTGAGATACTTGCCTTCAATATATACAAGGAATACCAATCTCCTAAACTAGGAAAGCCTAAATAATGGGTAATTGACATAATACAAAATCTATAAATATAATACAAATATATAAATATATACGCATGCTAAAATGAAAGACCCATTAATTCTAGTATTCCCGGAGACTTAAAAACAAATACATCTACATAATAAAATTAATATACATTTGAAACTAAATGCATGACTGCATACTAAAATTAAGATACAATTGTTGATTTGAAAAAAACAACAATTGGCATGACATCATTTAATCAACTGTATTTGCAAGCTAAATGCAAGTATTTAAACAAATGGAGAAGTATGGCTATACCTCATCTATGGTAGAAAATGTGCATTGCAGAGATCTTTCAAAAACCTGAAGAGTAAATATTTGGTTATTATTGAGATTCTATTACATATTAGTAACTAAAAGAATTAATATTGGGTACAATCATCAACTTGTTTATATAAAAGTTCATATGTAACAACTTTAAGTGAAATGCAGTAAACTATAAAGGTTGAAAAATCTTTTCCATCCCTGAAACAGTGTACGCACTTAATTGTCGATACTTGCAGCAAACAAACACAGCAGCCATGTTGCATTTGGTTGTTGACTGTATAAAAGAGCTTGAGAAAGAGTATGACATGAGCAAGAAAACAAGCATAACTAATTCACTAATTTGCAAAAATCACTAATTATGTTTTATTATTTAAACATTTTTCAGACACTTTCAGATCATCATGCAAAATGTACATGCCCACATAAACAGAAGCAGTAACACAAGTTTATGCATAGGTAATGTCTTGCTTCTGTAAATGATTATTATTAACAGGTAATTAGAAATAAAACTATGCACCTATATTGGTGTATATAAATCTGGGAATAAGAAAACTCCATTGTTGTAACTATATCCTTAATTACCATAATTGTATTATGTTATCTTGATAATGTGATACAGTTAACCAATCAAATTTGTTGACAAGTGTGGATATTTTTGTTAATGTTACATATGTTTTGAAAACGAAAAGTGAATATTGTTGTAAAACGTTCTACAGTCTCATATTATGTTCAGGTTACACAACATTTTTCCCCTCCATTTTAACATATATTTCAATTAATACCACAATATATTTTTTAAAACTTCTGTCAAGGATATTTAAGACATTTGGAATAAAATAAGACAATTGGTTGAATAAAGTTTAGGAAACTTACAAGTTACAGAAACCCCTCTGTAGCTTCAACGATTGCTTTCATTCGTTCTCTTGGAGTAGTGGGCGTTGTTAACAGTACCTTCAAGAAATAATAACAAGATTCAGTAACATTATATTTAGAAGGCATTAAGAAATAATAACAAGATTCAGTAAAGTTTCTTTTTAGCTATTTTTGATATATCTACCATTTGATTTTGACCCGCTACCAATAAAATACAACCAGAATAGACACATTTCCATACAATGGGTTCACATTACCACTACTATCAACCATAGTTTAATTAAACTAACGACAGTAGCTGATAAGCAGAGCCTAGTCTATGACTAAAGGCAATTGCTGTAACTGCCCCTGTGTGACCACGTAATACTGAATCTGCAATTTTTGCGACTATTGGAACTGCAACAAATTAAGGGAGAGATTAGCTAAAGATTAATATTTATTTAGTAATAAACTTTGAATTTAGACAAAGCTTAACCTGAAACAAATTAAAGGAGAATCCTTGCTACGAGAAGAGATAATGACCTTTTTGGCACTACCCTGATCATAAAACAAAAATAGTATAGATGGTATGATGTATTAAATGGGTATTGATATGTCATCATTTATACATATTTTACATGTATAATAATCCCACATTATGATACTAATTGAATAATAATCTTGCAATTTGTGCTTAAAACACTTATATTTTGTAATTGCAGATTATTCGGTGTTGAAAATATAAATCAAGATAAATCATACCAAAAACACCAAGAATTCAAGCTTCTAGAAGATTAATTCTCGAGCATTGACCTCCAAGAAGTCAAAATTGGTCAACAAAAGTCAACAAGACAGCTAAAAGACAAAACTGGGTGAAAGCATGGGGATGCACGGCCGTGCATCCCAATGCACGGTCGTGCATTGCTGTCCCTTGCTTCCCACGGCCCAGTACCGTGTCCTCTGTACCCTGTTTGATTCCCTAGGCCTTTCCACGACCGTGCAACCCATTGCATGGCCGCGCATTGCACATTTTGAGGCCTATAAATAGGAGGCTTGAGTTTTTCATTCCACACACCAATCCAGACATAAAGAACACTCAATAAGAGAGCATTCTCGTAGTTAGAGTAGAGAGTAGAGGGGCTCTTCCTTCTTGTTCCACAATAGGGGAGCCTACGAAACTTATCATTACGCTAGTCGTTATGCCCATTCCTTGCTAAAACCTCTTTATATTGCTAGGGTGAAGATGATGTTTGGTGCATGTTAATGTTTAAACTATTACTGAAGTGGTATGTTTATGTCTTTAACTAATTCATTCTCAAAAACCATCTTTGGATGGGCTTTTATTATTGTCTAAATCCGTCTGTATATTTGTGATTGTCTTGATTTTAAAGGGTAAGATTGTAAAACCCTTTTTAAATCAAACTTCCTTTGAAACTCGTACATCTTTATACGAGCAGAGATTGATAAGCCAAGGATTGGTCTATACTTCTAAGATCGTACGTCTTTATACGAGATTATTATGCGACCAAGAATTGGTGAACTCATGTTGGGAACAGTACGTCTTTATACTTGGTCTCATTGTTACACCGCCTCCCGGTGAGCAAAATATAATCACCTATTTAACTTTAATATAAATCATTTTGAGTCCGATGTCTTAAACCAACCCGGAGATGACCATTCGATGGGTTGAGGGTAAATGTTGTCGCTAACGGGAGGCACTACCACTTTTTAAAGAATATAATTTGCAAATCAAATGTAGTGAGGACAAGGCTTTAGAGGTGTCCCTAACGGGAGGTACTACCACTTTTCAAACTTGTTACACACTTAACGCACATTTTTACTTTACCGTCATTTACTTTTCTGCTTCACAAGTACACAAAACCCACTCACTAATTAAGCCGGCTATTTTTGTGTGTTTTAAGTTAACGTAATTATCATTTTAATTTATAAATTTAAAACCTAATCTTGTGAAATCATCCTAAAAATATATCTATTTATATATTTATATACTTAATTCACAGACAAAATCAAGTTTTTGGCGCCGTTGCCGGTGACACGGTGATTTCAAGAAAAATTCAAGTTAACGGATTAGCCTTTTTACAAGAAAAAATTTTCACAAAAATATAAAATGGACTCATATTACGAAAATTTTACCCAAGAAGAATTCTTCATATTTGATGGGGATTTCTCAGATTTATGGTGCGAGTTATGTGGAGGATCACACTACGCTGAGGAGTGTTATCTTTTCGTATGGCGCCCTATGGATCATGAGATGAATCTCCACCCAACACCATTTGAAGAAATGCTTCCTTCCTCACCTCCATCGATAGACATGGATTGTGTCTTCCATGAACCAGATCCTTGGAAACCAGACACTTTATTCCATAATCGAGAGGAAATAAAGAATCAAATAATTAAACTCTATGCTACAGAACCGCATGAAGATCCGTCTGAAGTGCTTGATCACCCACCAGGTGACGAATACAACCAGGCATCACAGAACGTAGAGGTGGTAACCATGATCACTATGGATAATATGGGAATATCGGCGAATACAGCATAGTAAGGGCTGAAATCATACAAGAAACCTTAGAACCACCAAGATTAGAGAAGCAGTTAAAACGTTTCTAGTTTTTATTAAATCAAATTCAACTAAATCTACAAAACAAGCTGTTCCTCTATAAGATGCCATCTCATGCAAAGTTTCTCAAAGATATGTTGACCAACCGCGAGAAAATGGAAGAACTCCCACAAATCAAATTGAATGAAGAGTGCTCAGCCATTATGAGAGGAAGGAAACCTCCCGACCAATTTATGATTTCGTGTCTTATAGGCGACTCGGTTTAAGGCAACGCCATTGCAGATCTGCATATTGGCGTAAACAACCTACCAGGCGCATTATTTAACAAAATGAACATCAAGAAACTCCAACCCACAAAATTGGAACTGTGTCTAACCAATAGAACGGTTCGCTATCCAAAGGGAATCGCTGAAGATGTGCTTATAAAGATTAATGAATTCGTTTTTCCAGTGGATTTTGTGGTAGTTGACATAATTGGAGGAACACGTAGTCCTCTTATTTTAGGGAGACCATTCCTCAATACAGCTCTGGCCCTCATTGATGTTTGGGGAGGAAGACTAACATTGAGCGTTCAATAAGAACGAATTACTTTCGATCTTAAGAAGGCCATGAAGCGACCAAGCAGTCACGACGATCTCGCTTTCCTATTCGACGATTTCGACTATTTTGTAGGCTACTACATGCATGACGTTTTAGGGAAGGAGGAAGAATGGCCAGCCGAAGAACATGGGGAATATTTAGTTTGTGAAGGGTTCATGATAAAACACACTAATCATGATGAAGATACATTAGTTATTGAAGAATTGGAAGATAGAGACGAGAGTGAAAAGACAAAATCGTCCATTGAAGAACTACCCACATTGGAGTTAAAAGAGCTTCCTCCTGACCTTTCATATGCCTTTTTAGACAAGGAATCCAAGCTTCCGATCATCATCTCCTCCAAATTAAAAGATGATGAAAAAGAAAAATTACTAGCAGTATTAAAAAGGCATAAGAAGGCTATTGAATGAAAGCTAATGGATCTTAAAGGAATTAATCCATCATTCTGCACACATAAGATACTCATGGAAGAGAACTACAAGACTAGTGTGCAGCACCAAAGACGGTTAAATCCAAAACTGCAAGAGGTAGTAAAGAATGAAGTTATCAAATTACTTGACGCAGGGGTTATCTAACCTATTTCAGACTTAGCCTGGGTTAGTCCTGTACAAGTCGTCCCAAATAAAGGAGGGATAACAGTAGTTGCAAACGAGAAAAATGAACTAATACCAACCCATACAGTCACAAGATGGCGGGTATGTATTGATTATCGCAAGTTGAATGATGCTACAAGAAAAGATCACTTTCCGCTTCCTTTCATAGATCAAATGTTAGAACGACTATCTTGAAATATGTTCTACTGTTTTCTTGATGGATTTTTGGGCTACTTCCAAATCCCTATTTCCCCCGAAGACTAGGAGAAAACCACATTCACCTGCCCCTATGGCACTCTTGCCTATAGACGTATGTCGTTTGGCCTGTGTAATGCTCCTGCTACATTTTAACGATGCATGATCGCTATATTCCATGATATGATAGAAGAATCAATGGAAGTATTCATGGATGACTTCTTATTTTTTGGAAATTCCTTCGACCACTGCCTACATAACTTGGAAAAGATGTTAGCAAGATGCGAGGAATCAAATTTGGCATTAAATTGGGAGAAGTGTCATTTCATGGTCAAAGAAGGAATAGTTCTGGGTCATAAGATTTCAAAAGATGGTATTGAAGTCGACAAGGCAAAAGTTGAAACTATATCAAAGCTTCCTCCACCCAATTCAGTGAAGGGAATCAGAAGCTTCCTCGGTCATGCAGGATTGAACAGGAGATTCATAAAAGATTTCTCATCAATCGCTAGGCCACTAACTCAGTTGTTAGAAAAAGATCGACCGTTCCTATTCTCCGACGATTGTCTGACAGCTTTTGAAACTCTAAAAAAGAAGCTCGTGGGCGCACCAATCATGACAACACCTTATTGGATAAAGCTATTCGACGTTATGTGCGACGTAAGTGATTATGCAGTAGGAGCAATTCTCGAACAACGAAAAGAAAAGCACTTTCACCCGATTCATTACGCAAGTAAGACCTTGAATGATGCTCAAGAGAACTACACCACCACTGAAAAAGAGCTATTAGCTGTTGTTTTTGCTTTCGATAAATTCCGCTCGTATCTAGTCTTATCCAAGACCGTCGTTTACACCGATCATGCAGCATTAAGGCATCTCTTCAACAAAGAAGATGCAAAGCCAAGGCTAATTAGATGGATTCTCCTATTACAAGAATTTGACGTAGAAATCAAAGATACGAAAGGAGCAGAGAACTTCGTAGCAGATCATCTATTTCGCCTTGAAAATACTCAAAAACTTAGGAAGTAGCTATAAATGATAGCTTCCCTCACGAATATATACTGCATGTGCAAGACATTGGTGAATATCCTTGGTTTGCAGACATCGCAAACTTCCTAGCAAGTGGAGTACTAGTAAAAGGAATGACATTCCAAGAGAAAAAGAAATTTTTCTCAGAAATAAAATACTACTTCTAGGAAGATCCATATTTGTTTCGTGTATGCCCAAACCAAATAGTTCAATTGTGCGTATATGGGAAAGAGGCGCATGAGATACTACGACAATGCCATGAAGGACCAACGGGAGGACACCATGGATAAAGTTATACACCACAAGGTCTTTGAGGCCGGATTCTATTGGCATTCTGTTTTCAAAGACGCCCATAAGCTTATAAGTACATGCGACTCATGTCAAAGGACAGGGGTGTTTCAAAACGTGACGAAATGCCTCAAACGAGCATCCAAGTATGTGAAATTTTCGATGTTTGGGGGATCAACTTTGTGGGTCCTTTTCCTCCGTCGAAAGGAAATCAATATATCTTTCTAGAAATGGACTACGTATCAAAATGGGTCGAGGCACAAGCCCTACCAACCAATGACGCAAAAGTAATCATTCGGTTTCCCAAAAGACTGTTTACTCATTTTGGCACACCAAAAGCGCTAATTAGTGATAGAGGAACACACTTCTGCAACTCTCAATTAGAAAAGATTCTTAAGTGTTATGGGTGTACTCACAAGCTTTCCACACCTTACCACCCCCAAGAAAATGGTCAAGTAGAAGTTACAAACAGAGCAATCAAGAAAATTTTGGAAAAAGTAGTAAGTCCAAATCGGAAAGACTGGTCTGATAAGCTTGAAGATGCACTATGGGCTCTGCGCACAGCTTACAAAACACATATTGGAACTACCCCTTACCGAATGGTTAATGGAAAAACATGTCACCTTCCGATAGAAATTTAGCATAAATCATACTGGGCCCTTAAAGTAGTAAACTTAGAATTATCCAGCGAAGGAGAACACCGCCTTCTACAAATTCACGAATTAGAAAAACTACGAAATCAAGCATATATGAACTCAACAATATACAAGGATAGAGCAAAAAGACTCCATGACAAGAAGCTGAAGAAGGGGGAATTTCAAGAAGGAGAAAAAGTCTTACTTTACAACTCAAGACTACAACTATTTCCCGGGAAGCTACGATCAAAATGGACTAGACCATACATAGTTAGAAAAATATTCCCTTATGGAACATTGGAGCTAGAGCAATTAGATGGGACAACCTTCAAAGTGAACGGCCATCGAGTGAAACGTTACCTCGAAGGACCAATTGACCAAGAAGTAGATGATGTCCCATTAGAAGAAAAAGACTGATGTAGCACGTACGGGTCGGGCTAAAGACCCTTAAATAAACTTAGCGCTTCTGAAAGGCAACCCGATGATCATAAATAAATTGAGAAGTTGGTGCATACGGTAGAAAGCATGGACCTCAGGTTTGGTTTCTCCAAATTTAAGTTTCTAATGACTTCAGCCCTTAGGTATGCTTTCTCGATACTAGGACCTTAGTAACTTAACTACTATCTTTTATTTTCCTTGTTCATTTTTATGTTTTCTTTTATGTTTCAGGTAGAATAACATCACCAGATCATCTCTCTACTTTGAGGAGTTACACTCCAACTCTACGAGCCTGAAGCGGGAAACCACATCAAATTTATGAGAAATTCGATGTAGTCTTTGAAGCAACAATTTGACAAGCAGCTGATAGGCACATCCTAACAACAACAATAAGTTTTGGCCTTAGGTTATACACCGAATTGACCGGGGGAGTACCCGCTTCTTTTCGCTTAAAACTCTATGCATTTAAATTCCTACATAGTATTCCATTACATGCTTTTGTACATTGAAGGAAATGCACAGTTTTAAGTGTGGGGTGGGGAATTAAAGATTCAGAACTACTTGTAACCTCAGAGCAGTAAAATTTAACTTGTGCTTTTCTATCCATTTGACTAAAACATTACAAAAATCTACCTTTTTATAAAAACCCGAAAAAATTTTCAGGAAAATTAAACCCTTTTTAAACTAAACCTCTTGGAGTTTGCACCTATTAAATAAAATAAAGACATGGCAAGTAGAAATAAATGAAAATTATGCATAACAAATCACTAAACCCTATTCCATCCGTTTCCATATGAGAATAATCTGAGCCTTTTAACGAGTATTATTATCATTATTTTTGCATGCTCTTTCATTTGGTATATTGAGTGTTTATTCGAGTGAATTCTATGTATAATTAGAACTTGTATGACTTATACATATCAAGACCATAAACTAGTGGAAGCATAGAACTTGATTGAGGCACCTAGGACTTTTATCACCCTTATTATCCATAAAATTCCAAAAATCCTAAAAATATTATCCACCTAGATAACCCTCTGAGCCTTAGCCTTTTCTTTTCTATTACCCATACTTATCACCCAACTAACTTTTCACAAACACCGGTTATTGGGTAACTGTCTACAAAATGGAAAAATTATCCTATCTTGTCATTTCGAGTTTATTATCATCAAGACAATTTTTGAAAGAATCTGCCCTACTCAGAAAAATTTGAATATACAAATGGTGGATGAATTAGAAAAAATCTGAACTATCTACAAGAAATTCACAGAAACATTTTTTCATGGAAATTGAGGAAGAATGATTATTGAAGGATTTGTCTTGTTCAAAAAAAAAAGAGACAAGGTTGGTCTTTTACCGGGAGACCTTAAAGAACTAGACATGCATCCTTTTGATTTCAATTTGCGTTTCTCTCTTCATTTCGCAAAGCCTGAATTACCAACCGAATTCCGAGAAAATATTTTTCAAGCAATCAGTGATATAAGAAAACTGTGGCGCAAGCAAGAACAATTGCCACCATTCTGCGGCTTGTCAAAAAGTGCCGCCAAAAGAAGAGCCAAAAGATACGATAAATGTAGAAAGTGTGGCAACTAGAGCCACAATGGAAAGTGTAGCAAGAATCAAACTCGAGCCCAAAGTGAATATACATACCTGATCGAAGTAGGTGTTGTTAGGCGACTAGCTGATGGAACCGTACGAAAAGACAGTGATATGTATTCCGCAATAAGGGACGAATTGAATTTGATAAGGGATCTTGGACTTGGCAATCTGACCATAAGCAAGCCCTCAATTAGTTATACCCTCATGATCTGAGTACTGTAGAGGGACCTTTTAGTACTTTCCATTTTAAGCCATCAAACCCCTTTAAAACCCCTAAAAATCCAAAAAGATTTTCATTTTCACCTTTAGTTTTACTTTAGCCACATTACAACCCTTAAAAGTACTCTTGATTCATGCATACTACTTAGTTAGTTGGTGAAAACTTGATTTGCATACAAGCTTATAACCACTGCATAATTCGATTCGAACTCGAGTGTCCTAGTTAGCTTACATTATCCATATATATAACCCTAGAGTTGAGTGAACATTGTGAGTAGTGAGGAGTTTTTGCATAATCAACGTTCTAGTAGGCTTGTCATGGATTCCATCATCCTAAAACAAGAAAAACACAAAAATAGAATAAGCAGCTCAAGAGTTATCCTGAAGTTTCAACACTAGTTTAAATTCCATTACCCTTTTAAGTTTTTAGTTATGGGTGTGATCACGCATGAGTTTGCTTGAGGACAAACAAAGTTTAAGTATGGGGTGTTATGATATGTCATCATTTATACATATTTTACATGTATAATAATCTCACATTATGATACTAATTGAATAATAATCTTGCAATTTATGTTTAAATTGTAACATCCCGAAAAAATAAAACGACAGATATAATAACGTGTTAGAATACGAGAACGAACGGAATAAACGAACGGGGCATGACGGGCCAGGCCGGATGGGCCGGCGTGCTAGAAGGGGCGAACATAGGGGAGCCTCTCCTATAAATAGCCTAAGTCACCACCCTTTTCTCTAATTTGCAACATCTAGAGAGAGAAACCGTAGAGAGAGAAAGTTGGCGGATCGACCCGAGATTTCAGCAAAGTGTTGCTCCATAGCTCGTGAGAAGAACATCTGAATCAGAAGCTCGATATAGGTAACGATCTAGCCTAGATCTGAGTTTTTGTTCGTTTTGGGGTTTTTCGGGTTTTGGATGAAAAGGTAACGTTTTTACGGATGAAACTGGAAGAAAAACGTAGATTTGAGTTCTTAAACAAAAAAGCAAACATTTTGAATGTAAACAAGTTCGGGATCTTGACATGATTAGATCCGCATGCGAATGTTAGGGTTTTTGCGAGGAAGCAGGTTCTGCGTACTTATCAAGTACGCAAGAAGAAGGTCCTGCGTACTTATCAAGTACGCATGAAGCAAAGCTAGCGTACTTATCAAGAACGCATGAAACGAATTCTGCACACTTATTAAGTACGCAAGAACAAGGCCATGCGCACTTGCTAAGTGCGCAGGCATCAGGCTGGTTAAGTAAAGTCAGTTTGTTTAGAATTGTTAAACCGTTAGAGTCAGGATTTGGTCTGATGTGTATTTAACTAATCAATTCAGATCGGAAGTGACTTTGTTGAACCTTTGTTTAGGACAACCCAGATTAGCTTATCCGGTGAGTTATAGAAGCCCTCTTTTAAATGTTTTAAATAATATTTTTGGGCTGGTGTGCATACGTGACGATGTGACTGTTTTATAAAACGATGTTTATGAATGATATATGTGACGTTTTATGAAACCAGGTTTATGAACGATGTTTTGGAAGGAAATGTTATGAAAGAAGTGTTTATGAAATATTTTACCAAAAGAAGTTTACGAAGTGCATACGAACGAATGAATGATTTTTAATAAAACGTACAAATGCTTTAACTGAAGTTTTGAAGTAAAACAAGTGAATGTTTATGAAAGTCACGAACGAACGAATCTGTCATTATTCCTTAGGGAATGAAGGTTATGGGTATGGGAAGTATGTTATTGGCCTTTACCTTTTAGGGGCCTTTGTGGCTGGCCAACTATTGTACAACTAGGGTGATGATGGTCACCAAGGGGATTATCGTGATCCTTTAAGTTGGTACGATTTACCTTACGGGGTACTCGTGCTTGAAGTTTGGTATTGATTCCTTACGGGGTACAGTGCTTGAAGTTTGGTACTTGTTCCTTACGAGGTGTAGTGCTTGAAGTTTGGTACGTGTCATCCTTGTGATGCCGTGCTTGAAGTTTGGTGCTGAATAACCCAAGTATCGGGCCCTAGGAGTTCTTTACCCGAAGGACAGTACGGTGTTAATGGGACTAGTGGTGGTGATCTTTAGGTTATTCCACTAGTATGTGACGTTTGGATTTGACGGTTACGAGAAGGCGCAGATTCGATATGTTCGTTGACTTATAGGTTATGATGTGTTATGTTTTTGTTATTGCATTATTTTATGTACGCTTTTATTAAATAAAGTATGAAGTTATGTTTTTGGAAATTATTTGAAGTTAACGTTATGTTAAAACTAGAACTCACCAACGTAGCTGACTTTTTAGTATGCACATTCAGGTTAAGGCAGGTTATGATGATGGATGGTGATGCTGGGTGGCTTGATGAGTTACTCGGATGATATGAAGACTGACATCCCGTTATGATTAGTTTATGTTATGTTTATGTATTAGATTATGTTACGCTTCCGCATGTTGGACAATGTCACGATTATGTTTTAATGAATTTTTCCGCTGCGTTATTTGGTATTCAAGTTTAAGAACTGTTTGTGAATGAATAAATTCAACAAGTGAGGCCTCCCGGGTTTGGTGCCTTACAAGTTGGTACCATAGCAATAGTTTGAGAGATTTGGACACTCCCAGTGTCTAAACTTAAACTGTGAATCGGACCGAAAGCGAATGCCAGTACGTGTAACTCGAGCCACAGCATCAGGTATGAAGGTAGTATATATTTACATATATAGAATGCCTTAGAAAGGGTTAGGTAAGGACTTGTGTTCGGATGGAATCACAAAGGTGGTCAAATAGAAATCGAAAGGTGGTGTAATGGTTAATTGCAGATGGTTAGTGTATATTAACATCTTACAGTGCTTGTTGAATTCTATTTGTTAACTAGCGTGATGACATTAGGTTCCTTGTCTTATAGAACGAAATGGCGGGACGAAAGAGCGGAAGGCGTGGTGGGGGCCGTACCGGTGGTCGTAATAGGACCCCTGCAAGCCAAGAGTACAGTGAAGAAGGAAGTGTTCACACTGATCCAGAAGTTAGTATGCACGGGACTGAGCCGACTCATGTCGAAGAACAACAATTTACTTTTGAATCGAAAGTGAGAGCGGTTCTGGCACGCGAGTTCACTGAGTTGATGAAGGTTTCCTTGCTAGGACTGTTGGCAGAAGCGTTAAAGAAGGCTAAGGAGACGGGTTGGTCTAACACGGCGGTTGGTACCCTGAACACTGAGGCAATCAACGCACCACTTAACCGTGGTAGCGACTATAAGTCCTTTAAGGCATGCGACCCGCCGGTCCTGAGTGGGAAGAAGGACACGGTGGCTACTTTTTATTGGGTAATCCGTATGGAAGCTACCATTCGTCTGAGCGAGTGTCGAGCGATTCAAGTTGTGAAATTTGCTGCTAACTCCTTGAGAGAGGAAGCATCCCATTGGTGGGAAGGTGTACGTCACGCCAAGGGGGACGAGGATATGGATGCAATGATGTGGACTGATTTGAAAACTTTGGTGATCAAGAATTTCTGTCCAAGGAATGAGATCGAAACGGTAGAAAGGGAATTTCTGGGGATTAAGGTCGGGAGCATGATGCACCGGCAGTACACCACATGGTTCAATGAACTGGCACGTCTGGTGCCATACCTTGTCACGACTGAGGAAAGAAAGATTTCCTGCTACATTCAAGGGCTGTCGGACCAGGTCCGCACCTATGTTAAGGCAAACGCCCCTACGACCTATGATTCGGTAGTAGAACTGAGAGGCGTGGTATTTGATGATTTGACGCTGAATGTCGTTGCCATAGAAGAGCCTAAGAAGAAGCTGAGTTTTCCCGCTAAGCGATCAGCTGAGAAGTTGTTTGGGGCTCGGGACAAACAGTCCAGGGTAGGCGAGACGGCAGTCTGTGGAAAATGTGGGGTAAGACATGCGGGTGAATGTCGTCTAGTGTCAAATCTGTGCTTTAAATGCGGCAAGACCGGACACTACTCCCGTGAATGCCCGCAAGGCTTCAAATTATACAACTGTGGGGAGAGTGGTCATATGATTCGGGAATGCACCAAGCCCAGGATGGGTGAAGCCGGGAAGGGGAAAGGCCCGGAGAAGAAAGAAGAGAGGCCCCAAGCAAAGACTCGTGCGTACGCGCTGACGCAAGACCAGGCCAGAGTGGACCCCGACGTGGCGTCAGGTACGTTCATCCTTGACAACACTTTTGTTTCGGTGTTATTTGATTATGGTGCCAGTAAGAGTTTTATAACTTCGACTTTTTGTAAACGAGTGAAATACACTGTCCGTAAGCTAGAAAGGGCCTTTAGCGTAGAAACCGTTGAGGGTAGGAGTGCGAGAGTAACCGATGTAGTTGAGAATTCCACAATAAAAATAGAAGGCCATAGATTCCCTGTCAGGTTGTTTGTTATGGTTTTGGGTGAGTTCGATGTCGTGTTAGGTATGGATTGGCTAACTGCCAATGAAGCGCATATTATACGCAAACGAAAGATAATCCGACTCAAGGCTCCGGATGGTAGAAAAGTCGAGATTTTTGGAGATCGTGATGCCCCGATGCCCAACGTCATCTCGATGATTAAGGCAACAGATTACTTGAGGTGCGGATGCGAGGTTTATCTGGTGTACGTGATTGACAAGTGTAAGGAAGTGAAGGAACTAAATGATGTACCCGTGGTACGCGAGTACCCGGAGGTGTTTCCAGAGGACTTGCCTAGGATACCACCCGACAGAGAGATTGAGTTCCGAATCGACAGTACGAGATGCCCAGCTCGTGGCTAAAGCTCATATCGACTAGAACCAATAGAGATGAAAGAGCTAATGCACAACTAGACGAGTTACTTGAGAAAGGATATATCCAACCGAGCATCTCGTCGTGGGATGCTCCGGTGTTGTTTGTGAAGAAGAAAAACGGTTTGATGAGAATGTGTATTGATTATCACGAGTTGAACAAACTTACGGTGAAGAACAAGTACCCTTTACCAAGGATCGATGACATGTTCGATCAATTGCAAGGCGCAAGTTGGTTCTCAAAAATCGACCTTCGGTCCGAGTACCATCAGTTGAAGGTGAGGGAAGAAGACATACCGAAAACTGCATTTCGCACGCGTTATGGACATTTCGAGTTCCGTGTAATGTCTTTTGGATTGACGAACGCCCCCGCAGCATTCATGGATTTGATGAATAGAGTTTGTCGACCAATGCTGGATCGATCAGTAATTGTGTTCATCGATGATATCATCATCTACTCCAAGAATGAGGCTCATCACGCGTGTCACTTGAAGGAGGTATTGGAAGCTCTGAAGAAGGAAAAGTCGTATGCTAAGTTCTCCAAATGTGCATTCTAGCTTAGGGAAGTCTAATTCCTAGGTCACTTCATTAACCCGAACGACACTATGGTTGACCCAGCAAAGATAATGACGGTAAGGGAATGGAATATTCCTAAGACGCCAACTGAAATCCGCAGTTTCTTGGGATTGGCTGGCTACTATCGGAGATTCATCAAGGATTTCTCAAAAATAGCTTCGCCGTTGACAAAGTTTACTCGAAAGGAGGTTAAGTACGAATGGGGTTCGACCCAGGATGAGGCGTTTAAGGAATTGAAAGAGAAGCTAACCAAAGCTCCAGTCTTGGCCCTTCCCGAAGGCAATGAGGACTTGGTGATATACTCTGACACTTCGGGTCAGGGATTAGGGTGCGTGTTGATGCAACGTGGTAGAGTGATTGCATATGCGTCGCGGCAGTTGAAAGTTCACGAAGTCAACTATCCGAATCATGATTTGGAACTTGCTGCTGTCGTATTTGCATTGAAAATTTGGAGGCACTACCTCTACGGGGTGAAGTTTACTATTTACTCCGTCCACAAAAGTTTGAAGTACTTCTTCGAACAAATAGAGCTTAATATGAGGCAGAGACGATGGTTGAAACTCCTGAAAGATTATGACTGTAAGATCATGTACCATCCTGGAAAGGTAAACGTGGTGGCTGACGCTCTAAGCCGAAGGGATGTGCCTACTCCTATTAGAGTGAAAGCTTGCCAGTTGATAGTAACATCAGATGTGATGAGAGAAATTGAAAGAGCTCAAGATGAAGCACTAAAGGAAGAAAACATAAAGAAGGAAAGAATGGTTGGCCAACAGGACAAGTTGGAACTCCTGAAAGATTATGACTGTGAAATCATATACCACCCTGGAAAGGCAAACGTAGTGGCTGACGCTTTAAGCCGAAAGGATGTGACTGCTCCTATTAGAGTGAAAGCTTGCCGGTTGGTAGTAACATCAGATGTGATGAGGGAAATTGAAAGAGCTCAAGATGAAGCACTTAAGGAAAAAAAAACATAAAGAAGGAAAGGATAGTTGGCAAACAGGACAAGTTGGAATATAACACCCTTGGTGTTAGGACACGTTTTGGGCGGGTATGGATACATATGAGTGGCGAGCTTAGAACTAAAATATTGAATGAGGCTCATAAGTCTCGTTACTTTATCCACCCCGGTACTAACAAAATGCACCAATATATGAGGAAGGAATACTGGTGGCCTGAAATGAAACACGAAGTGACAAAGTACGTAAGCAAGTGCTTGACTTGCTCGCAAGTAAAGGCTGAACACTAGAATCCGTATGGAAAGATTCAACCACTTGATATACCGGAATGGAAGTGGGAACACATTACCATGGACTTCAAAACCAAGCTACCTCGCACAGCTAAAGGTCAATACACCATTTTGGTAATTGTGGACAGTTTAACGAAGAGTGCTCATTTCCTACCTATTCGTGAGACGTTCTCGTCGAAAAGGTTAGCGGAAGTATTTATTAACGAAGTAGTAGCACGGCATGGGATGCCTTTGACGATCGTATCTGATCGGGACACACGATTCACATCGAGGTTCTGGAAAAGATTTCATGAAGCGATGGGCACGAGACTCAATGTTAGCACGGCATACCACCCACAAACGGATGGTCAGTCCGAAAGGACCATTCAGACATTGGAGGATATGCTTCGTGATTGTATTATCGATTTTGGCGGCAGTTGGGACAGTCATCTGCCGTTAGCCGAATTCTCCTACAACAACAGTTATCATACGACGATAGGCATGCCTCCTTACGAAATGTTGTATGGGAGGAGATGTAGGACCCCGGTTTGTTGGGGTGAGATTGGACAGAAGGAATTAGGAAGTCTTCAAGTCGTAA
This sequence comes from Smallanthus sonchifolius, assembly GCA_023525975.1. Classification (NCBI taxonomy): domain Eukaryota; kingdom Viridiplantae; phylum Streptophyta; class Magnoliopsida; order Asterales; family Asteraceae; genus Smallanthus; species Smallanthus sonchifolius. The sequence continues at coordinate 73,167,687 of CM042034.1, forward strand.
GAGAAACGTCGGAAAGGTTTGATCAAATCAAATCACGAATGATGGCCGCACAAGATCGTCAGAAATCCTATGCGGATAAACGACGAAGGCCTATTGAGTTTGATGTTGGGCACATAGTAATGTTGAAAGTGTCACCCTGGAAGGGAATTATACGGTTCAGGAAGAGAGTAAAGTTAAGTCCGAGGTTTGTCGGACCATCCAGGATAATGGCACGGGTTGGTGAAGTCGCTTATCGGTTAGATTTGCCTGATGAGTTAAGTGAGATTCATCCTACCTTCCATGTATCACACTTGCGAAAGTGTTTGGCGGATGAATCGGCTCACGTACCACTTACTGACGAAACCTATTGTAAGGGGGGTAGCCTTGTAACATACCAAAAAAATAAAACGACAGTTATAATAACGGGTTAAATGCGAGAACGAACGGAATAAACGAATGAGGCATGACGGCCCGGGCCGGATGGGCCGGCGTGCTAGAAGGGGCGAACATAGGGGAGCCTCCCCTATAAATAGCCTAAGTCACCACCCTTTTGTCTCATTTGCAACATCTAGAGAGAGAAACCATAGAGAGAGAAAGTTGGCGGATAGACCCGAGATTTCAGCAAAGTGTTACTCCATAGCTCGTGAGAAGAACCTCCGAATCAAAGAGCTCGATACAGGTAACGATCTGGCCTAGATCTAAATTTTTGTTCGTTTTGGGGTTTTTCGGGTTTTGGATGAAAATATAACGTTTTTACGGATGAAACTGGAAGAAAAACATAGATTTGAGTTCTTAAACGAAAAGCAAACGTTTTAAATGTAAACAAGTTCGGGATCTTGACGTGATCAGATCCGCATGCGAAAGTTAGGGTTTTTGCGGGGAAGCAGGTCCTGCATACTTATCAAGTACGCAAGAAGCATTTCCTGCATACTTATCAAATACGCAAGAAGCATTTCCTGCATACTTATCAAGTACGCAAGAAGCATTTCCTACGTACTTATCAAGTACGCAAGAAGAAGGTTCTGCGTACTTATCAAGTACGCAAGAAAAAGGTCTTGCGTACTTATCAAGTACGCATGAAGCAAAGCCTGCGTACTTATCAAGTACGCACGAAACGAAGTTTACACACTTATTAAGTACGCAAAAACAAGGCCCTGCGCACTTGCTAAGTGCGCAGGCATCAGGCTGGTTAATTAAAGTCATTATGTTTAGAATTGTTAAAACGTTAGAGTCGGGATTTGGTATAATGTGTATTTAACTAATCAATTCAGATCGGAAGTGATGTTGTTGGACCTTTGTTTAGGACAACCCAGATTAGCTTATCAGGTGAGTTCTAGAAGCCCTCTTTTAAATGTTTTAAATAATATTTTTGGGCTGATGTGCATACGTGACGATGTGACTGATTTATAAAACGATGTTTATGAATGATATATGTGACGTTTTATGAAACGAGATTTATGAACGATGTTTTGGAAGAAAAGGCTATGAAAGAAGTGTTTATGAAATATTTTGCCAAAAGAAGTTTACGAAGTGCTTACGAACGAATGAATGATTTTTAATAAAACGTACAAATGCTTTAACTGAAGTTTTGAAGTAAAAGAAGTGAATGTTTATGAAAGTCACGAACGAACGAATCTGTCTTTATTCCTTAGGGAATGACGGTTATGGGTATGGGAAGTATGTTATGGGCCTTTACCTTTTAGGGGCCTTTGTGGCTGGCCAACTGTTGTACAACTAGGGTGATGATGGTCACCAAGGGGATTATCGTGATCCTTTAAGTTGGTACGATTTACCTTACGAGGTAGTCATGCTTGAAGTTTGGTACTGATGCCTTATGGGGTACAGTGCTTGAAGTTTGCTACTTGTGCCTTACGAGGTGCAGTGCTTGAAGTTTGGTACGTGTCATCCTTGTGATGCCGTGCTTGAAGTTTGGTGTTGAATAACCAAAGTATCAGGCCCTAAGAGTTCTTCACTCGAAGGACAGTACGGTGTTGATGAGCCTAGTGGTGGTGATCTTTAGGTTATTCCACTAGTATGTGACGTTTAGATTTGACGGTTAAGAGGAGGCGCATATTCGATATGTTCGTTGACTTATGGGTTATGATGTGTTATGTTTTTGTTATTGCATTATTTTACTTACGCTTTTATTAAATGAAGTATGAAGTTATGTTTTTGGAAATTATTTGAAGTTAACGTTTTATGTTAAAACTAGAACTCACTAGTGTAGCTGACTTTTTAGTATGCACATTCAGGTTATGATGATGGATGGTGATGCTGGACGACTTGATGAGTTACTGGGATGATATGAAGACCGGCATCCTGTTATGATTAGTTTATGTTATGTTTATGTATTAGACTATGTTACGCTTCTGCATGTTAGAAAATGTCACGAATATGCTTTAATGAAGTTTTCCGCTGCGTTATTTGATATTCAAGTTTAAGAACTGTTTGTGAATGAGTAAATCAAACAAGTGAGGCATCCCGGGTTTGGGGCCCTACATAAATCACTTATATTTAGTAATTGCAGATTATTCGGTATTGAAAATATAAATCAAGATAAATCTTACAAAAAACACCAAGAATTCAAGTTTCTAGAAGATTCATTCCCGAGCATTGACCCCCAAGAAGTCAAAATTGGTCAACAGAAGTCAACAAGGCAGCTAAAAGACAAAACTGGGAGACAGTAGGGGGATGCACGGCCGTGCATCCCAATGCACAGTCGTGCATTGCCCTTTCCTGTTTCCCATGGAAGCTAAAGAACACTCAAGAAGAAAGCATTCTCGTAGTTAGAGTAGAGAGTATAGAGGCTCTTCCTCCTTGTTCCACAGTAGAGGAGCTTACGAAACTCATCATTACTCTAGTCATCATGCCCATTCCTTGCTAAAACCTCTTTGTATTGCTAGGGTGAAGATGATGTTTGGTGCATGTTAATGTTTAACCTATTAATGAAGTGGTATGTTTATGTCTTTAACTAATTCGTTCTCAAAAACCATCATTGGATTGGCTTTTATTATTGTCTTAACTCGTACGTCTTTATATGAGCAAATATTGATAAGCCAATGATTGGTCTATACTTCTAAGATCGTACGTCTTTATACGAGATTATTATGCGACCAAGAATTGGTGAACTCATGTCGGGAACGGTACGTCTTTATACTTGTTTCCATTGTTACACCGCCTCCCGGTGAGAAAATATAATTACCTATTTAACTTAACATAAAGCATTTTGAGTCTGATTTCTTTATCCAACCCGGTTATGATCATTTGATGGGTTGAGGGTAAATGTTGTCCCTAACGGGAGGCAATACCACTTTTTAAAGAATATAATTTGCAAATCAAATGTCGTGAGGACGATGCTTTAGCGGTGACCCGGGTCACAAGTTTGTAGTAGTCATACCACTGAATTAGTTAACTTAACATTATCACGTACCAAGCTGATTCGAATCCCGAAGCAATACATCTCGTAATCTGATCATTTTCGCCTTATTTACTTTTCTGCTATTTACTATTCTGCTAGTTACATTTCTGTTACACACTTCACGCACATTTTTACTTTTATGTTATTTACTTTACCATCATTTACTTTTCTGCTTCACACGCACACAAAACCTACTAATTAATCCGGCTAAACGATAACAAAAGTTGAGTATTGGAACTCGACCGTGTCTATTGGTTTGATACTTGGTTCTTACCTGACTATATTACGCTGCGATAGTTACACTTGCCTATTGTGTGTGTTTTAAGTTAACTTAATTATCATTTTACTTTACAAATTTAAAACATGATCTCGTGAAATCAATTAATCTAAAAATATATTTAATTATATTTTTATACTTAATTCACAAAGCACATCACATACATTCATTCATCATTTACATTCGCCATTTAAACGTTAATCAAGTCATACACTTATTTGTCAAAATTTGTATCATCGTTCTTTCCATCTGTTTCGTTCTCGATCGTTCATCGCCCTCACGACTCGTAAGTCAATAAGGTAACATCATCGTATCTTGTTGATTCTCTAATCCTAAACGCCCTCTCTTCACAATCGAAACCACAACTCCCCTTCCTCCGTCTTTGCTTTCGTCTCCGACGCTTGCACCAAGAGAATCAGAGGGAGAACGAAGATGGGAAATTCTAAACAACAAGGAATGATCGGAAGAAAAGGATTGAAGCTTAGTTAGGGATATTACCTGGGTTTTCAATTTAGGTTTACTTCTGATCATATTTAGGATTTTTTTTGTTATTCGTAAGCTATTTACTGTTTTTTTTCCCTGGTGACCTTCCAGTTTCTTTCTGTTCGGCTTAAATCCATGACGAGTAATTACCATTTCGTAGAATTTAGCGATAGGTGTTTTCATTGGTGGGAATTTTCCCTCAAGGTGTTTAATGTTAGTCATAAACTAACTTATTGGTTTTAATATGTTGGATGTCTTGGTTGATGAGTTTATGAGTTGGCCATAATCAGATAGTGTAAAAAGAGATTGCATAATTCTTTATCCAACTGTTTAATGTAGTAGATTTATTAGATGTTTACTTATACTAATTATCATTCTAATATATGTTTCCAAAAAACTAGAATATATCTATTGGTGTGATAAATCACATGATTGGATTGTCTTTAGTATGTTTTCATCAACCAAACACTAACTTTAGATTGAATTTTACTTAATTCTTGTACTCTACAAAACACTAACAAGTTTTTGTTCAATTCAAGCTCCAGGTGCTTTTTACAAAAAGTGAAGATTAAAATACACTTAGGGATCTAAGTGTCATTAGTGTAAAGTATGTTTAGTGTCAAAAATGTAATTAGGAGGGATCAAATGTAATTAATCAATTAGGTTAAACCGGTGTTTTCCAAACGACTTTTTGTTTGGAAGCGACGGTTCAGTTTGTATATATAAGCATGTATGGTTGAACAAAGATGATGATATAATCGACGATTCATGCTTATGTGTTGATCTTGTTCTTGTTCAATTGATTCGCCCTGGTTTCCAATAAACATAAGGCTTTCAGCGGTAATCCATGGTAAAGGTGGAGTTCGTCGGTGTTGGCCATCGGAAACATGACATAGATAATGAATCCATCGATGGATTTTACGGAGAGATTACGGACGTGCATGGTGAAACATCGTGATAACTTTACCGACGAATTAGCAACATAAGTGTGAATGACTTTCACTGACGGATCATGAAAGGATAGATACCAAATTACCAACGGATCAGTGACGGACCTTCCCATCAATGATTTCTTTTCAAATTAAACAAAAAATTGTAGTCCAAAGTTTAAAATTTAAATAATAAAACTATAAAACCAAATACAACCTTACATGATCCAACACAAACATTATTCAGAACTAGCTTCAAACAAATGTCCAATGCCTCTAATAATTGCCTCAAAAACACCCCCATGATCACCACCTCCTGATGTTGTAAAACCACTTGAATGACTTGAAGGAGCCTCAAAACCATTTGACACATTTGAAGTAGCAAAAGAGGTCTCATAACTCAAGCCAGCCGCCAATTCAACCACATCCTGCCGGTCAACACGCGTAGAATCCTTCACATCTGAAACACAAAGGGGGTGGACCAAGTATTTGCACCCTTCGCACTGGTAGGCCAGACCCTCAACTGGGCTATGACATATTTGACAAGGTTGGGTCTGGTTAACTTTGGGTCTGTGGAGGAAAAGACTCAACTGGTGCACGTGTTTGGTTGTGAAGATGACCCAAGTGTTGGGACACTTGGCGCAGTAGTCGTGTAAGTTAAACTTGCATATGGTGCAAGTGAACCTTGTGCCGGTTCCAGCAACCTTGCAGCCATCACAGTGGTAGGGTGTGTTGGCCGTCAGTTCGGTGAGCCGGTGAGGAGGATGCATGAAGTGTGCGAGTGTTTTGGTGGACGTAGGTGCCATGTTTTAGTTACGGGGAGTTTTATTGGTGTGAAATTTAGTTTTGTGAAATTGAATTTGTTGTTTGTGTATATATATATATATATGTTTATAAACGAGTGAAGAAAAAGGATGGATGATAATATTGACTCTTTCGCAGGGAATGAATCAAAGTCAAACAACTCCTGATGCAATTGATAGACGTAACTTTATAAAAAAGAGTAAATTACTATTTGAGTTTATGAGATTTGCGACTTTGAACTATTTGAGTTATTGCTATTTTTTTTAACGCTTTGTGGCTTGAATTTTTTTTTATAAACGTTTGAGTTTAGACCATTAACTCTGTTAGATTTTCTGTTAATTTTGTTTTTCTTAAAAGGTTAAAATACCACTTATGGACTCAAATGGTTAAAAAAGTTTATATATTTTACCCATCACCATTGGTGAGAGGAGGAGGGTAAAATATATAATATTTTTTTTACCATTTGAGTCCCTGAGGTTATTTTAGTATTTTTAGAAAAAAAAAATAACAGAAAATCTAACAGAGTTATTAATCTGTACTTAAATGGTTATAAAAAACATAAGTCGGGCCACAAAGCGATGAAAAAGGACTCAAATAGTTAAAACTCGCACCCCATGAACTAAAATAGTAATTTACTAAAAAACGACCGTTCATAATCTAAGGGCAATTTGCATGTAAAAAACGTTAAAAAATGTATAAAAACTTGGAAGGACAGTATTTTATATTGCATGTTACCAACTTTCGGTATTTTTTTTAATTTTTCTATGTTGATCTTTGTTGGAAAAAATTAATAGAATCTTCCCGACCTTAAATTGAGTAAAAAAAAGTTGATCAAATCAAATAAGAAAATTGTATATTATTATTTTTAACTATAAAGGCTTGTTTATGTCATAAATATCTTATGTCTGATTACAATATTTGATTTGATAAATGTATAGGTTTAAGTTATGTTATAAAAGAATAGAGAGAGCCAAAAAGATATAGAGAAATGAAATTATTTCTTTTGTGAAAACCTTTCAGACACTAATCTTGTCTTATATCTCATAATTTTATTTTATTTTCCTTGTTCCTTTTTAACAAAAAGAATCATCTTCATCAAATACTTTTCATTTGTGTGGAACTTATGTCTAAGATTAATTGTTTCTTAAAATATCTTCATTTTAGGTATTTAAGATCTTTTATGTCTAGTAGCTCAAGTGTGCCTTAGGGTTCTTTATTCTTTCACCATCTGAATTCTATACTCTTTTTGTGTTTTCTTAATGGAATGGTCTACCATGATTCAAGTGTCATAGGTTCATTACCATCATAAGTTATATTTCAAAGGGAACAATTCGCAATCGGAGCATTAGCAACTCTATTCGTCATATACTATCTTTGATCAATAAACATATCTCACAATCACTAAATATAGCATAGTGTAATGGCCATAAGTTGTGGTATTTAGGGTTTGATGGGGCAAAAAATGGGGTGGGTTTTTACTTGTTATAGAACTTGTGCATAATGTAGTGGAGGTGAGAAGGTACAACATATGATAGGATCATGTTGTTGAGAATAATGTTAGCCGAGGTTATAGTGACAATGGTTACTGTATATGCACCGCATGCGGGTCTAGGAGAACAAGAGAAGAGGGTTTTTGGGATCGTCTTAACGAAGTTGCGGGGGCCACATCTGTGGAGATTTTAATGGCCACATTGGTAAGGAAAGTGATGGCTTCCTATCTGTGCATGGAGGTCATGGTTACGGTGTTAGGAACGAGAGTGGTAGGGAACTTCTTGGCTTTGATTGCTTATGACCTAGGTATTATAAACTCGTTTTTAAAGAGTGAATCACATCTTATCACTTTCATAGACGGGGGACGCAATACGTAGGTCAAACTATTTTTTTATTGATGAGGAGAGGTAATCGCAATGGTGGAAGCATTGCAAGGTTATATTATTTATTATTATTATTATAATAATAATAATTTTTCTGTGATCATTACACCTTCAACTTTAATACTTGATGAAAAAAAAAGAATTCATAACTACTAATTACAAAAATACACACTTGTGTTGGATTTAATATTGCAAACCGGTTCACACTTTTCAGATGCTGTCTTTTAATTAACTAATATCATTTATTTATTTACTTTATTTAAGTATAACAAATTTTAATTAAATTGTTTTAAACCCACAAAACTACTTTTTTATTTAATTAAGTTTCATTATTCTTATTAGCATTCTTTTTAAAATATTTCCGATTATTTTAATTAGTTTGTAAGGAAAAGACTTCTCTACTAAACTAACAAACCTTTATTTATAAGAGTGGGCAAACATGTAGTTTGGTTGGTGGAAAGAATGAATTAAATGAAATAAATAAATGTTGAGCCATTTGTTTTTTTCAATATGGCATTCATATGCGGTGCCAGAAAAGAAGAAAATCATTAGTAAAGTGGATCAATGATCCATCTTGCATCATGTTATATTATTTTCTTAAAACTGTTTATATACATTTGAGTATGCCCTTTATAGATGATTTGAACAAAAGTTGACATGATGTGATTACTCACCATACAATAAAGGGGTAATTTCAAAATGTTAGTTTAACTTTCATCCCGGGATCTGCACCTTTTAACCGTCCATTTGTATCGTCTTTTCTAAAAAATGTTCAATTTAAAATGATTAGCAGAAGCTAAGTGAGTCCATAATATTAAACATATTTTTTATACTTCAAATGAGTTAAAAATATCAAACCAGTTGATCCAGAACTCTGTGGAGGGCATTCCAAATGCCTTCTCCTTTTTGCACAGCAGGGATGCAACAATTTGGGCGTTTCAAAAGCCTGTGGGGTGTTCCAAAACTCCCCCTGCAGCTCCAAAATCTTTATCCATATATAGATTACTTGTTCTTTTAAAACTCCCCCTACAGCTCCAACTCCCCCTGTATAAATGGTGTTTTATGCCATATGTTTAAGAACTATTATAAAAGGGATGTGTTTTATGGCATAAAACACCATTTATACCAAAATTCTAAATTTTCCTTCTTAAAAATCTTACAAACACATCCCTTTTATAATTTTTTTTATCACTCTCATTGACTTTGTCATGATAAAACTCAATTTAATAAAAATCTTTCTTTTGGTCAATTTAGCTAAAATTTTATCAAGAACACAATTAGGAATTTCTTCATTTAGATCGTATATCCATGATTAGTGAGTTCTAATAGTTCTTAAACATCATTAGTTATGTTTCTATGATTAGTGAGTTCTAAATGTTCTTAAATATCATTAGTTATGTTTCTAAACTATTAAACACCCTTATGGCATTCGGAGTCGTCCAGGGAAAAAGCTCACCGAACACAGAAAAAGTTTTCCCCATTCCGGGAATACCGTCCCTTGATTCTGGATTTTTTTTCTTTGAGTCCCCGATCACTGAATATTCACTGTTTTTCACCGAAGGTATTTCCCTCTTTGGACCGTAGTGCAACGGTCAAATTCCCATTAACTAGTCATTGATGATTTAAAAAAAACCTTTCTAACCCCATATATACCTTATCTATATTTATTTTTTCACTAAAAAAAAATCATTTTCACACCTACTATATTTCAAATCTCTCTCAATGGATTTCAAATCTCTCTCAATGGATCTGTTGCAATTTCAACTTCCACCGTTATCGTAAGACCCGTCTAGTTCCGAGGAAGATAATATAGAGATGAGTAAGTGTAATTATTTTTTAATTTAATTAATTTGTATATATTATTTATATTAAAAAATAATGCTATTTAAAATCACAAATAAATATAAATCTAATTTAATTTAATAAACTGGATTACAAATACATTGTAAAAATACAACAAATAAATCTAACAATAATTAAAAGACCTGCCGTTATAATTTTGATTTTCCGTAAAATAATCTCATACTAGAAGATCATTTGCGGCCGTACGATCCCGAATAACTTGGAATCGTCTTGAAACTCTAGATGATTTATAAACATCACAGACGCTTAAACCGCACTCACGAAAAGCTCTTCACCATCCGATAAGGCGGATGATGAATCCGATTATGAAGATAAATCCATTAGTTGAAAATATAGTATGTATATAAAGTGTAGGTTTAATGAAAATTTGTATTTGGTTTGTAATATATATAGATAGTTAAAAAAAAGTTTTTTTTTTTATTTTCGTGCCCAACGACACTCTTTGACCCATTCTAAGTTTCCAACGGCTATGTTGATTGCTCCTCCCCCTCTCACCCCGTAAACACCATCATGCTCCCTTCTCACCCCCCTCCCCCACCTCCACCTGACGCGGTGTTTCACACCCGTGGTGGGGTGAGGTGGCACCATGCCCTCCCTCTCACGCTAGGACTACACAGTCTAAAAAGCCTAACTTCATGCTTTCAACTTATGATTGACATCAAAGAATTTTATTTTCTGACCGTCATTAGAGCATTCGAGTTCGCTCTTCTTCCTCATCTTCCTAATTTAACTAAAAATATCAATTTCTAAATTTACCTCTTATTTTCTTAAAATCTCTCAAAAAAATAATTTCCATATATATCTCTATCCAATTAAATAATATTTTTTTATTATCTTTTTCTCTTTTTATCACTCACAAAAAAATATAAAATAATGAACATGAGGATGAATTATGAGTTCTCAAATATTTAGCACTAATTTACTTTCCTAAAAATACAAGGATGAGGTATAAGAATGGGAAATGGGTTTGAGTGATTTTTTAGCTGATTTTATTAAAATTTAAGTATGATATTGGAGATGGGGATTAGACTGGGAGTGTTTTAGGGATGATTCTATGTAAGCAAACATCACAGTAAGCTTAAATTTCTGTGAACTCATCATAAATTCATAGTTTTGCTTATGTACTCAAAATTATGGAGGTTTAGATAACTAAAGCTGATCAGAATGGTTTGTTTGTGATTTCAATCACTAATGAAGAATAAAAGCGTGGACTAAAACTGATTTTGATCTTCTATTTATCAAAATCTTGAGATCTCCTTGATCACCTTCTGTAAACAGGTACCAAAATCAATGAACAAGAACTAGAAATCAATCACCACACTTGAGAGTTTTATTAAGAACTTGATTCTAAAGATTACAAAGAAGATGACTAACTAACTAAGGCTTTATAACAAACCTAACCTCTTGATTAACAAAACAGAAAAATAGAAATACGGAATTACACATTACACCCCTGTACAAACTTGGAATTACATAATAGCCCTCCAACATTACTACCCTCTAATTCCAAGCCTTTCCTTGCAAATCCTCTACACCAAGTAAGTGTCTCATTTCTGCAAACTTTACTCTATGCAAAGCTTTTGTCAAAACATCTGCTTTCTGCAGATCACCACTTACAAAATCAACAAAGATTTGATTCCTTTCAATGCACTTCCTTATGAAATGAAATCTGGTACTAATGTGTTTTGATCTTCCATGAAAAACTGGGTTTTTCATCAAAGCAATAGCTGACTTGTTATCCACCAATAACACCACTGCACCTTGTTTAATTCCTGTTAATTCTTCTAGTACACCCTGCAACCATAAAGCTTGACAAGCTGTAGATGCAACTGCCATAAATTCTGCCTCACAACATGAGAGAGCAACAGTAGGTTGCTTTTGTGAGTGCCATGAAACAATTGAACCATTATAGAAAAAGACATTCCCTGATGTAAACTTGCCATCATCACTATCAGTTAAGTGATTACTATCATTATACCCAATTAATTCTCCTCCTTCATTCTTGGTATACTTTAAACCAAAATGCAAAGTCCCTTTAACAAATCTGATTAAATGCTTGACTGCCTTTAAATGATCTTCTCTAGGCGGCTGCATAAACCTACTAACATAACCCACAGCATAGCATAAATATGGCCTAGTTTGGGTCAAATACCTCAAAGATCCAACCAATCTCATGTACCCTGTTGGATCCACTTCATTACCTCCTTCTGTTTTGAATAGTTTAAACCCAGGTTCCGTAGGCACTTTGGTTTCATTACAGTTTTCTAGCCCAGCCATTTGCACAACTTTGGTTGCATATGCAGATTGTTTGATCAAGATTCCATCTTCCTTTTGTGCAACTTCAATTCCCAGGTAATAACATAGCAAACCCATGTAAGTCATCTCAAAATTTAACTTCATTTGATGCTTGACATGTTCAACTTCATCTTGATTGCTACCAGTCACTAGTAGATCATCTACATACACACCAATTATCAAAACTGATTCACCCTTTGAGTTAACATACACAACTTGTTCATGTTTGCATCTGTTAAAGCCTATCTCTTTCAAGACTCCATCTCAGACTATACAAAGCCTTTGACAGTTTGTACACCTTGGTTTCTGACCCCTTTATTTCATATCCCTCGGGCTGTTTAACATACACACTCTCTTTCAATTCTCCATGCAGGAATACAACCTTGACATACATATGAAACACCTTCCAATTCATCTTAGCGGAATAAGCAAGAATAAGCCTTATAGTCTCAATTCTAGCCACATGAGCAAATGTTTCTTCAAAGTCTATTCCCAATTGTTGTGCATACCCCTTGGCAACTAATCTGGCTTTACGCTTTGCTATATTTCCCTCAGCATCCCTTTTCAACTTATACACCCATTTTAACCCAATAGGATTACACTTTGCAGGTGGACCGGTCAAGAACCAGGTCTTGTTTCTTACAATAGCTTGAATCTCATTTATCTAGGCCTTTTCTTTGACTGCTTCTTGAAATGTAACTAGCTCTCCTTCTTGTGCAAGTAATAGCTCAATGACATTATTTTATTCTTGCCTTTCAGCCCCATACTTTACCTTTCAGCCTTTGTTTGGATCCTGTTCAGCATGTACACTAAGTGTCTCACCCCTTCTGTGGCATTCCCATGGCTTTCATGATACTTCTAGTCATGTTTAAGATGGATCTGTTCCTTCTTTCCACTGCACCATTCTGTTGAGGTGAATAAGGTGCAGTCAACATTATGCTAATGCCTTCCTTCTTATAGAAATTGTTGAACAAGAGATGTAAACTCACCTCCCCTGACTGACCTTAGTGTTTTAATCCTCACCCCATGTTCATTCTTAACTTTCACTTTAAACTGCTTGAATGTTTCAAAAGCCATGTCTTTGCTTTTCAAGAAGTAGACCCACATGAACGTTGTGTGGTCATCAAGTAGGAGCATGAAGTATTTGTTTCCCCCTCTTGTGGTAGGTTCAATTGGACCACACAAATCCATGGACACCAGTTTTAATGGAACATCTGCTCTATAACTTGACTTAGAAGGAAATGGTTGTCTGTGTTGTTTGCCTGCTAAGCATGCCTCACAGATTTGAGTTGGATGTGAGATTGGAGGTACCCCTTTGACCAGTTGTTTACTTGTCATTTCCCTAAGTGATTCAAAATTAGGACTGCCAATTTTTAAATTGATCTTGTACAAACTATTTGTGAATCTAGGGACTTTCATAATCAACTTCCCACTATTTTCATATAACCACAGAAATTCATTTTTAATTCTAACCTCACGCCCTTCTTCTGTAGCCTGCCCAAGACTCATAATATTATTTTTCAGATGTGGTATGTAATACACATCTGTAAGTAACCTTTGTTCATTGTTCTTCCCTTCTAGAACAACTGCACCTCTGCCTTCTATTTCCACACATGACCCATCTCCAAACCTTACTTTACCACCCACATTTTTATCAATACTAGAGAATACTGAAGGATTACATGTCATGTGGTTTGAGGCTCCATTGTCAAGATACCACACCAATGCCTTAGTTTCCCCTAAATAATACTTGGCTGGTAATACATTGAATTCATTCAGGAACATCATTTCCTTTTAGGTAGCTGCTTGGACCATCAGTAGGCTGGTTCTTCCTCCTCGGTCTGTGTAAGATTGACTTTTGGGCTCTTGGTCTTACTGCCTGGATATTCACTTGCATAATGACCAAGCATTTCACACTTGAAACACTTGATCTTGGACTTATCTTTCTTTGGACGATCATATTGCCTTGGTTTCTTTGACTCACGGTCATTATCACTTCCCTTCTGATTAAACCGCCTAGAACCATTATCATTTCCTTTGCCCCATTTCTTGATCCTAGACTCTGCATCTTTCTTTTTAGACTGCCATTCTGAATAAGTTAACAACAACTGATCATCCTTTGCGGCTGTCTGCTTAGACTTCATTCCTGTTCTTTCTTCAAATGCCTTGAGCCTGCCTATAGCCTCTTATAATAGCATAGTCTCTATATCAACAAACTGTTCAATAGAGGCTATTATGTGTAGAAATATTTCAGGCACTGAATCCAACATTTTTTGAACAAGTGTGGCTTCTTCAAATGGCTCACCAAGATCCACAACTCTTGATGCAATGGCACTCAATTTTCCTGCAAATTCGTCTACATTCTCTCCTTCCTTCATTCTTAATAGCTCGAATTCATTCTTTAGAGTTGCCATTCTTGCTTTCTTTACCCTGTCAATTCCAACGAACCTTGATTCGAGAGAATCCCAAATTTCTCTTACTAATTTCAAATTAGTCTTGCTAATTTCAAATTAGCATCCTGTAGCACAAGATCCTCGGGCATAGCCTGATACAGATACGCAATTGCTGCGTTATTCTTCTTCGCATCAGGTTGAACACCAGCGCCAGTCTCAATAACATCCCACAAGCCGTGAACGTTGAAAATTGCTTTCAATTTCACAGCCCATATCGAGTAATTAGTGGACGTTAACATCGGACATTGAAGGGGAATTGTGGTGAAATTCTCACGAACAACAATTTGTTGGTTCGCCGGATTAGCCATCGATTGTCTTGTTCGTCGTTGGTATTTGAGTCCAAATCGCGACTCCAGATCCTTTCCTTCGAATCAATACGAGCTCAACCGTAAGCTCTAATACCAAATGTAAACAGGTACCAAAATCAATGAACAAGAATCAAGAAATCAATCACCACACTTGAGAGTTTTATTATTCTAAAGATTACAAAGAAGATGACTAACTAACTGAGACTTTATAACAAACCTAACCTCTTGATTAACAAAACAGAAAAACAGAAATACAGAAATGCACATTACACCCCTATACAAACTTGGAATTACAAAATAGCCCTCCAACACCTTCTTCATCATCAACATACACACATTAGGGGTTTTGTTCTTCTCCTTTCTAGAATCGTCTCAAATAAATATCTAGCTTAAATTAAGAATTTGATATATCCAATACACTACTACAAAAACAGGCATTTGCTATGACCAAATCTGTAGCAAACACCCATTTTGCTACGGATTTGGTCTGTAGCTACAAGTATCGTCGCTAATTTGGTTTGCTATTGATTTTGCTACGGGACATATTTTGCGACGGGTATAGCTACAAAATGAGACGTAGCTATTTTAGCTACAGATTTTGCTACGGAAATGTTCGCTATGGATTTTGCTACCGAATTTTAGCTACGGAATTTTGTTACAAATTGTTAGCTATGGATTTTTAGCTACAGAGTTTGCTACGAACTTTTAGCTACAAAGTTAGCTACGATTTAGCGAAGAAAATTTGCTACGTTTTTGCTACCATTTCTACAGCAGAATTTACGTACGAATCTTGCTACAAAAAATTGTTTTATTTTTTCAACAAATAATATATATATTATTTTCCAGAATTTTCGTATTCGTAAATATATTCAAACCCACATAAAGATACAAATATAAATTAAACTAACATTCTATATCAAGTAAAAGGGTTGTACAAGTTACCTAAAAAAAATACAAAATTGTACAATTATCCTTAAAGCAAAAATCAAATCACCCTTAGGTATACATGCCTTACATGTCCATCTTGTTTGAAATTTTTTCTCAACTTTGACTTGTGCATATGTATGTTTAATCCCATGGAGTACTCCTCATTGCTCATTTATCTTGTTCTTAGTTGTAAAAATAAATGATCTTTTCAGGTGCAAGCTTTTTGAATATTGCTCTCTTGAGTCTTGATTGAGGTATTAATATGCATCCTTCGTTGTCATGTCCATCTCCTCAGACCAGTAGTACATATGAGAAAGAAGGTAGTAATGTCATTAGAACTATCATCATGTAAATTTTAAATACAAAATATACAATCAGCCTCCCATATCAAGATTCTCACTAATTAGCCTAAAATGTCTCTTGATACAATCATTTGAGTGTACTTAAAGGACATATGCAATGATGATATTGGTAACAACCTCATCTAGTTGATCAAATGATCTTTTTAGCTCTCGTAAAACTAGATGGAAGTAAAAGTCGCAGGAGATCGTCAAATGCCACATTACTAAATATTTGAGTTGATAATGTGTAAACATATCTTGATCTTGTTTGAAGCTTCCAATGATGAAGCTATCAACTGGGTACCAATATGAACATTAGTCGTTGCTAAGTCCCGATCTTGTTTATTACGTATAACATGTTGATATCTTCAGTTCCAATTACCTTCTGTCTCTACATGCAAGGGTAGCAAGTATCTAAAAACTTAGTATGTTTCTAAGTGACAAAATAAAGATATGGGCCTTCTAGAATCCAAGCGAAGCAATATAATATTTATTACAAAATTTAGGGTCATATATGATTACGTGTATTTGTATGGTAGAATGGAAGAGTAGATACGAAATAAGCATTAACAACTATTATAATTGTACTTATATAAATGGGGCATATAATATAGTAGGCATAATTTAGCTAAAAGTTGATATGAACTCAGAATTTTTTTCTGAAATGGTGTTGTTTCATATCACTCTTTCACAACCAGTGCTATTTTTTTTTCAATTTCACAAATGGTGTTTCCAAGGTTCGTAACCACGAATTGTCTTGTAACCATGTTTGCTAACCACGAATTGATGAAACCTTGTTTGCTAACCACGAATTGATGTTATTCCATGTTGCTAACCACGAATTGTATGTTGTTCCTCTTGCTAAGCATGAATTGTATGTACCATCAGATTCCGTTGGTTAATTTGTGGTTGATAACATGATTTCTTCCATCTTGTACGAATTATTCAAGAATCTACTTTATCTCTATTGTTTTGTGTGTCACGGTTTGTAAATGACATGATGTATCACTACTACAAAATTACAAATAAGTACATACATTTGTTTTTATGTTTCACATGTATTTGTTTAGTAGCTAGTATCAAAGCCACGAATTCTTCAATAATGATATCACATGATATCATTACAAATACATATTTATAAGTAGCATATCTTGTTTCAATTTTTATCAAATCACATTTTCACTTTTTATCAAATCACATTTGTTTCACATAATATAATAATAATCCTAAGTTAAAGATTCTTTTTCAACACCAAGATGATCATAAACCATACGAAGCAATTCTTCATATCGCATTCTGTGGTGAATAATAAAGGAAGTCGTTCGAGTAGATTCATCTGAGGAAACAACTCCGTTATCATACGAAAAATTACCACCATAGAATAATCTAACAAGAAACGGACGGGTTAAGGACATTATGAAAGAAAGATTTAAAAGAGTTTGAAATATTTGAAAGAGTATGAAAGAGTTGAAAGGGTTTGAGATGGCTTTTGTTAAAGTTTAATATATATTTGTTGAGCAAATCTTCTATCACATTTTTCACACACACTAATGATTCTTTATAAAAATAAAGCTGACAGAGATTCTCACAAAAATAAGATTGTTGAACACATGTTTTCTTTATAAAAAATAAAGCTGACAGAGATTCTCACAGTAAGATTCTCACAGAGATTCTAATAACAAAAGTAAGATTATTATTCTCTCAATAAAATATTTTCATATTTATACCCTAAACAAAATATTTTCATATTTATTCACGGATAACAAAACAATAATAAAAAAAAGATAAAACAAAAATTAATACACAATTCGTGGTTGGTAAGTAGAATTTTTGAGAGAATTCGTGGTTGGGAACATGGATTTGTCTTCAATTCGTGGTTGGCAACCAATGTTTGTGACAATTCGTGGTTAGGAACATGAATTTTTCTTCAATTCATAATATTTGTCTTCAATTCGTGGTTGGCAACCCATGTTTCCAACAATTCGTGGTTAGGAACCACAATTCGTGGTTAGGAACCAATGTTTTCAACTTTAAGGTACAATTCGTGGTTGGGAACCAATAATTCGTGCTTGGGAACTATGTAAACACCACAATTCGTGGTTGGCAAGTGTGGAAACACACAATTCGTGGTTGGCAAGCATGGAAACACCATTTGTGTTACTTATTTAAATCCAACACCTATTGTGAAACTACTAGTGCTATACAGCACCATTTAAGAAAAAAATATGGCAATGGCAGTAATTGTACAAGTTTCTAAGTGGCCAGGCCTACAACAGTATACCACTAACCTGCAAGAACACAATTTAAATCACCCACAACAACCGAAAAAGATTCCTTTTATGTTTAAATTTAAGGAAAATTAAAAGGGAGCTTCGTATTTAAAAGAACAAATTCGTACAAGAAGAAATTACCAATAATGATTAAAAGACTAAAAGAACAAACCTACACAAGACTAAATCAACATTTTTTTAACTATAACCACAATAAGAAATTACCAATAACGATTAAAGACACAAGGTACCTCCTCAATCGACATAGAAACATGTAAATTATATGCTAGAAAAATAATCAGCAGAGTAACATGTAAATTATCTAATAATACAATCTTGCATTTAGGCTAAGAGTTCTTTCAGACAATTTCTCAAACACCTTGTGCGCATCAAAAGTCTAAAGCGATCATTATTTCTCACACGTGAAGAAAACCATCTAAAAAGCAAAGAAAACCATCTAAAAAGTAAAGAAAAATTAACACAGTTTTACATAGATGGGGGAAATTCATCTTGTTAGTAAAAAATACCTTCTTTACATTGTAGTCAGTTTGGCTGAAATCTTCAAACCTTCTGTTTTAAAACAACATAACAGAAAATGTAAATCCTCTCAAACAATACATAAAAAAAGACTGGAAATATAATGAGAATGAAAGAGTGATCTGTTGCTTACAGTTGCTCACCACCGCGAGAGGAGGGCAGCCCCCCAATCGAAGATTCAAAGGGTTGAAGCAGCATGTCATGAAGATGGATGCCTATTCTCTGAATTTTTAGGAACATGGACGTTTGAGAGCCAGCGAACAAGATAGAGAGGGTGTGTTTGAGAATAGATGGTCTGTGAGAGCAACGGACAGCGAGTTCAATTTAGGTTTGGGGAAATTGGGCGGTGAATTTTGTGGGTGGTTTTGGTGGATTTGAAAAATAAATAAATTTTATGAGGGAAAATGATAAAATCAGGAGAGAATTCAATTATTTGAGAGGAAACCGTGTTGAAATGGGGGAAATAAAAATCAAAATTAAATTTTAAATTTGTAATAACAAAAAATAATAAACGTTTAGATGTAAATACAAAATTAAAAAAAGGTTTTGTTATTTGTTAAAATATTAAAATATGATATAAATTATAAGTTTATAAAAATCACGTATAGTTTTAGTTACTAGGCGATCATTGACTCTAACCGATCATAAATCATTAAAATCACTCTAATTAATCATCATTGACCATAATTGACTAATAATGACTGTAATTAACCAACAATGATCGTAATTAACATGACCCAAATTGACAATCATCGACTCTAACCGATAATAAATCACTCTAACTATTCGTCATTGACCCTAATTGACTAATAATGACTATCATTAACCATCATAATTACCATGAATGACCCATTTTTTTTAACGGCAACACCTATATATTTTAGGATAATTGGGTTTCCTCGGAGCAACACCTAGAACATCCAGGGCAGCACACTCATGAGAAACCTCTCAATTAGGTAAACCCCCTGACCTGATCACATACCCTTTTTTTTTTACTAATAATGACTATAAATAACCAACAATGATTGTAATTAACATGAATGACCCAAATTTACCATAATTGAACATCAACGACCCTAATTAACTATCAAGGACTCGTGGGCATCATTAACCATAATTGACTAATAACGACTCTAACTAAACAACAATGACTGTAATTGACCATGAATGACCGTAATTGATCATGAATGACCATATTAGGCCTTAATAGCTCTTAATGGGTCATTATGAAATTTAATATGTCATATTAGGTCTAAAAGGGTTGTATCGGGTTGTAGTGAGTTATATTAAATCTCAACGCACAATAAGAGGTTATATTCGCCTTAATGGACCATATTGGGCCTTGATAGCCCTTAATGGCCTTTAATATGTCATATTAGGTCTTAATAGGT
Source organism: Smallanthus sonchifolius (assembly GCA_023525975.1). NCBI lineage: Eukaryota > Viridiplantae > Streptophyta > Magnoliopsida > Asterales > Asteraceae > Smallanthus > Smallanthus sonchifolius. The sequence continues at coordinate 73,187,836 of CM042034.1, forward strand.
AATATTAGGTTGTAGTGAGTCATATTAAATCCTAACACACAATAATAGGTTGTACATACTTTAATGGACCAGATTGGTCAATAATGACCCTAATTGACCATGAATGAACATAATTGATTATAAATGATCCTAACTGGCAAACAGTGGCTCAAATTGGCCATCATTAGCTCTAATTAACCATTAATTACCTTAAACAACTATCACACACCCTAAGTGACCATCATGGACCCTAAATTTAAGAACATTTGTTGTCATTGGCCATCAATTAACCTAAATCATTGTAATTTCCCTTAGTTGACAATTATTGACAAATATTGGTCATACTTAACCATCGTTGACCAATAATGACCCTAGATTACAATAAACGATCCTAGTTGACCATCATTGAGCAATACCCTAACTAATAATGAACGACCCTAATTTGATATTATTGGCTTTAATTGACCACCATTTACCATAAATGATTATTAGTGACCCTAATTAACCACCTACAACCCTAAATAACTATTAATGATTACAACGGGCCATAATTGACCTTACATGACCATAGTCTATAATATATTTACTCGAAACAGTAGAATATGTGTCGACTATTGGTAAATGATGGTCAATAAAAGTCAATGATAGCATTTGTAACTGATAAATCAGTATCAGATACTATATATTTGAAAATGTACATCAGTTGTTGACACTTTAATGGTTGAATTGACGATGACGTATAAGAAACTAAAAATCAGTCTTCAATCATTTCCTATTTAAAATGTATTTGAGACTAACTGTAAGTCCCTAATATGGTCTCTTAACAGAAAAACTAATGTCAGTTAGTCTTAATACCTATACTCGTTAAAAAATTGAAAACATAATATCCATTCTTGTAACTTGAAACCCTTAGTACCATACATGTTACTTTTGACAAACCACAGGAAATATGTGTAATTAACTCTATTTAGTTTTTTGGATTTGCTACGGATTTTTTTAAGAAATTATTTTTTTAAGTATATATTTTTTCGATTCTGCTACGCATTTTAGTAAATTATTTTTAAATGTATATTTTCTAGAATTTGCTATGGATGTTGCTACAGAATTTAGTAATTTTATTTATTTTTTAAACTATTTATTTTATTGACTTTGCTACGGATTTTACTAAAGTATTTCTCAAATATTTGTTTTAATGATATTGCTATGGATTTTGCTACGAATTTCATTTGCTACGGAAGATTCGTAGCTAAACCATAACAAAATATGTCCGTAGCTAATTCGTAGCAAAATTTGCTACCGATTTTTGCCGTAGCAAAATTACATAACAAATACATGTTTTTGTAGTAGTGATAATGGTCCATCTAGTTCAATTATCTAAGAGCATTCACATCAGAATTTGTATATATATCATATCCTTAAATTATAAGGGAAAAAAAATAAGATTTAATTAAAAGAGTCTTACATCAGTTTCTTTAAACCTAATCTTTATCCTTAAAATTATAAGGAAATGTACACTAGAATTTTAAATATACCAATTCCTTAACAATTTCTTTATAATGATAAGGAATGAGATATGATAGGTTTTTAAAAAAATGAACAATTTTTTTTATAGAATGATGGCTTTAAGTTAAATTATAAAGATAAAGATAAAGAAGCCGATGCAAATACTCTAAACGTTAGCCATGAAAGCTGACCGATATAATTTTACCCTAAATTTTTATATCATTTTAAGTACAATTTATACTACATTAAAATGGAGTTATGTTGACACCTCAATAACAAATATTTTTCTATAATACTTTGAATTATAATACTTCAAATACATTATATCAAAAAATCAGGATTTGGCATGCAGTGACGGACTCAAGAATTTTTGTGGGGATTGGAAATTTTTTGGGTCGGTTTGGTAGTAAATTTTTTCGGTTCTGTTTAGGTTGGGTCGGGGGCATGTAGTACATATATTGTCACTATTTACAATTAGCAAATAACACATATCGCATAACATTATTACAATTAGTAAATTGTGTAAAAATTTAAATGTGTAATGTGTTAACTAAAGGTGAGCTTAATTGTTTAAATAGGTAATGAGTTAATTAAATTTGTGTTTAATTGTTTAAATGGCTAGGATTTTAGTTCATTTTAGTTCAAATCTCTAATTAAGTTATTAGTTTAAATGGAGGTTGTTAAAAATTAGTTTTTCATGGGGTCAGTCAAATTTTATGAAGATCGGTGTCAAGATTTCTTGGAAATCTATTGATGCTTATACCGCATGATGTCGACCAACCCGGCTACCAATAGGTAGGTCTGCCAATGATTGCATATTAACAAGAAGCGAGCTCCAACAGTAGCCTGGATCACTAACGAATTAACGACTAACTTTTCCGTATTTAATACCTAATTTTTATTATTACTATTATTATTGTTATATATATTATATTAACATTAACAAGTTCTCATAAATGCAAATAGCACATTTGAAATAAATAAAATCTTTTCGATCAAATTCTGTAAAATAAAATATGTTTAATAATAACAATCCATCTAGCTAAGTATGAGAAGCGAGTGGGTTGTGGGGTTGGGCTTGTCCCATATGTCGGCTCATAAAAGCTCGAAGTTGTTCATTAAGTCGATTGATATTTTTTTTTAACGGCGAACATCGAATGTTGTGACGTCGCACCCCTCATCATATGGGAGAGACTCGTCCAACTCCGGCCAATATGTTGTCTTAACCGGGCCCACTTGGCGTCAGAGTTTGAGAGCATCTAAAGAAAAATCCCACCCAATACGGCCCCTTCCGGGCTTGAGGGATAGCCGAGGCTCGTACCCTGGATCGGCGTGGGTAAAACCTTGTGCATCAGCCTAAGAACTAGACCTCATTTGCATGCCTTAGAAATTAATGGTGGTGGTGGTAGGGATTGAACACGGGTCCCTTGGGACTTCAGACCTCACCTCAACCACTACATCACAACCTCTTTGTCAAGTCGATTAGTAATAAAAAATGTAAATAATACATATTTTCTCTCAAATACTTTTAATTGTAAATTTGTCGATTTTGACACTTATTTGTGTTTGTCATTACCAATTTATTTGACTTATTTATAAATTTGAACTACATTTTAAGAGAAGTCATTCCAACCATATTATTTCACCAATGAAAGACTTGGGCAAACTTTTATAAAAATAACATTTGTTTTATAAAAATGTTCAAATTTTTAGAGTTTATTTTGTAAGCATTGTGGTTTAGTTGAAACTAGAAATTATGACCTGTGCGTTGTAATGAGGTCGTACAGTGAAATTAACATGGTTAACTACAAAATTAAGTACGCATGTTTATGAATCTCGTTACACGTGTTGCAGATGTGACATTAACGTCGTTAAATATGGTGATATTAGCACACCGCGCTCTATGACGGGAAGCGGATCTTAAACAGTTGAGTTAGTGAATAACGTAACTAAACACAAAAAAACTTATAGTTTTTGAAGAAAACGTTTTTATAAAATAATTCAAAATTTAAATTAGAAAACCAATTTATAAAAAAATCTTTTTTTTTTATAAATAATAAAAAAAACCTAAGAGATCATACTAAATTTTTTTTTTTTGACATCAATAGAGGATGTGACAAGGCTTCCAAAAGAAAATAATGAGCCTACAATGCATCGTTGACTTTTATTTATTTTGCTAATTGAAGGGGCAATTAGGAGACCTTCGTCGGTGGCTTGGGATTAGCCATCGGCGCTGGTTTTTGAGAGTTTATGAATGTTAGAAGTTTTATGTAGATTTTTGTAACACTTTCTATCGATTTGTCATTCTAGTTTCTAAGACTTTGTTTTACAAATTCATATTTTTATACTTTGTTTAAGCTTTAGATAATTTTCTGAAGTGAAAATTTTATTTTGACACATGATCAATTATATTGAATGTGAATTTTTGTGTTGAAAATGTGTCAATTGGTTGGACGTCGATTCACGGTCAGACCGTTAGATCGATTGTGGGTTACTGCTTTGCTTGGTACCCATTTTCAATACTCTGTAAATTTTGAATTTGAACTTTGCACATCCAATGTATGGTCCTACCATAGAATCGACGTGGTCTTGCTTTCTTTACTTTGAGCAAGTTTTAACAGATCATTTAAGGATCATCCATGGTCGATCCACCTATCGACTGTGGGACTTCTTTACACTTTTGTGAAATCTTCTTTTAAGCTTTTTGATTGTGGAACGATCTTTTAGTTGTTTTCATACGAATTTTTGCTTATAACTTCATGGAGATAGATTATAAACATATGATCATTTGTAAGTAACATTTATCTCACATGTTCTTATTTTTTATCATAATAAAAAATGGCGCATCTACAATAATGATCCAAATATGCACTAACACTTTGTATGATTGTAAATCCAGTATTAAGTTGTGGGCCTTGTCATTTGTTGAGTTGTTTTAGGTTACATGAAGTCACATTAGCTTATAACAAGTTATTTAGTTAATGTGTATGATGATAAGTCTACTAATGGGTTGTTAATGGATTTTGTCATGTGTTAATGGGTTGGTTTATGTTACACAAAGTAACATTAGATCATAACAATCCATTTATGTTTCAATGACATTTGTATGATGATAACTTAACTAATGGGCCGTGAATGGACATTGTCATGTTATACAAAGTTAAAGTAGGTCATAACAACTTATTTAGGTGATATTGACCTGTGTATGATGATGATAAGTTCACTAATGGGTCGTTTATGGCCATTTTCATGTGTTAATGTGTTTTTAGGTTGCATAAAGACACATTAGGTCATAACAAGCAATTTAGGTGTCAATAACGTAATGTACAATGATAAGTCCACTAACAGGTCGTTATTAGCCTTAATGGGTATTTTCATTTGTTAATATGTTCTCTTTAGATACACAAAGTCACATTAAGTCATAAAAGTCATTTACTTGCCAATGGCATGTATATGACGATAAGTCCACTGATGGGTCGTTAATGATCCTTGTGATGTGATAGTTATTTACCGTTGGCCATTTGGTGCAATGGTAGACCCAAGACTTCCCATAGTGGAGGTCTTGGGTTCAAATCCTTGCAACAGCAAAAAAGGGTTATGTGGCCAGGTCAGGGGGTTTACCCAGTTGGAGGGTTCCTCCTATGGTGGGCTGCCCTAGATGTTCTAGGTGTTGCCCGGGGAAACGCAATTATCCTAGAATATCTAGCGTTACCGTTCAAAAAAAATGTGATAGTTATTTGTTTTAGATTACACAAAAGTCATTTAGGTGTCAAGAAATGATCGTGTTCAATGTTGCCCAAATAAAAACAAAAGTATTTTGTACTATATCACATTTCCTAGTTCCCCATAAACAAGTTAAGAAATGATCATTTTCAGGTATCTTGCATACAAACCCATGCCATGTGCACCACTGGTTCTCAAATCGACGACCGTTTAATCCATATGGCATGAAAATCAAGTGACAAACAAGGCATTTCCTAGCTATGTTTTACTCTATAAACTTGTAAACATAGATATTTTTCAAGAACTAAAAAGAAACTTATGCTAATGAAGTACGCCATAGGTTTCTCAACTCACATGTTTTGAGCACGTAAGTGGAAACAATTTTGAGACAATCAGAGACCCAAATATTCGAGACCACCAATTCCAGCATTAATTGACCACACGTAACCGAGTGGCCATTTGCAAAACCGTGGAAGATTCCAATACTTCTTTGGCATCACATGTATGGCCGGTGGTGACAGGGGAACAATCTCTCCGTAATCCATTAGTATACATTATACATATAGGCGATTTTATTTTCGAGACCATCAATGAAAACAAAATAGTTTCCAATGTATTCATATACACCGTAAATATTGTTAAAATATCGAATGATAGGCATACATGCACCATAATAAATATATCAAGAATGAAGAATGTGAGGTTCAAAGAAGTCATAACAGTATTTCTGAGTTACATTTCAGATGGATCACAAACGGAAACTGCAGTCGCGGTCCTCTCAACCAACATAACCAGTATACCTAGCAAAAAATCCCATCACGAGTCTTATCTTCACATTTTCCAACGTAATATCCGTCATAAATTTAACCTCACAGAGAATGACTGAAAAGTCTGATACAAAATCTTATTCTTATCCTTAAAACTTGGTGATCACCAGCGATGATTAAATATTATCTTTTACTTTTTTATATTTTCTCCTAGACATGAGTGTTGTTGAAAGCCAGATTTCTAGTAGTGTGGTTTGATTAACTATTTTGTTAAAGAAAACGTACATTTTATACCAGACTTGTTAGTGGTTAATATCAAGATTAACAATCAACTCTGTTTATATTATTTATTTAAAATTAACTTTAAAAAATATAAAATTTTAAACTTAATTAATTTGTTTGTTGCTTGATGATTTTCGATGACGAAAGGTACCTTTGTTGACACGTTTATAATATGGAGAAGCACGAGTGATTGTTTTTAAAAGGGGGCCCGTTTGGCACAAGCGAGACAATGTCACCCGATGACGTTGTCCTCCTTTTCCACCACCTTTCCGCAAAGCAAACTTCTTTTCTTAATTTACCTTTTTTAATCATGTTTTGGGTTTTTTTTTTTTTTTTTTCATTTCATTCACTTTGAATTAAACATAAAATAAGATACTCTTAACATCAAATAAAATAATATATTATTTACCTTCGGCCTAGAGTTTTGTTGAAATAATGTTTGCTATTTAAAAATTTAACTAGTGGGTATTACCTACGTTTGCAACGAGCTCATAACGTAGATAAAAATAAGCGAGACACAATTGTATATTAGGACTCAACTCGTGAAAAAAATGTTCGTTAAAACATTGAAAATGTAGATAAAAGTAAAAAAAATATATCTAAGAAAAAGAGAAAAAAATACATATAAAATAACTGTATTAAAGTTCCGAAGTTGTATACTTCAGGGCTAACAGTGTAAATTGGTTAAAATTCAGGAGGCTAAAACGAAAATTTTAATTGTATTGAAGACTTGTAAAATATGTATAACTAGCAAACATGACCCGCGCGTTGTGGCGGAGCTGTACGATAACATTAACGTGTTTAAGTGCATAGCTAAAGTCCACGTGTTGTGGCGGGTTTGCGAACCTAGTTACGGGCGTTGCGGTTATGACAATAATGTGCCTAAGTACATAAAGAAACGTATGAGGTTGCTACGACTCGGTTCTAGAGATCGAAAAATAGATAATGAAACTTTAGAAACTTGAAGCATATTTTAAAAAAAAATCAAAGTTGAGGAGTTATTGTATTAGAATTTTTGAGTTATATTTCCGTAGTATAATAAAAGCGAGTTTTCTCTAAATTTGTAGGTCCATATGACTCCTCTATAGATCGATCTCGTGACGTGACGTCTAGAAGACACGGAGTGCGGAATCCAACCGTATCAACTTATTTATACACAAAATGACAATAGAAACGATAACAATCAGCAAGTAAATAAGTTCTCGTTGTATTTCCTTATCAGACACTGATTACAATCTCTCTCAGATTCTCAGGTCTGATCTTTCTCTGAAGTTTTCCAAGTCACTACACTAAGACTTGTAAACACCTATTTATAGGAACACAAAGCACCTTAGGCGAACCTAACAAGTTCGCTCCTACAAGTTCGCCTCTCTATGAACTTAAACAATATTGTTATCAACAGTTACAAAACATGTCCTAACAAAATTGTGTGTTCATTTATTTTGCTTAGAGTTCTTAATATCGATTCAATCTTTGAGGTTGGTCCTGAGGATTTAATTGTCCCGACCGAGCTGGAAAAAAAAAGGCCCATATGAACAAAATATACAAACTATTTTTTAACGACGATTAACGTTATATCAATAAACATAGAAAAATATAGTATGTTACATGACACACCGTAATAGATAACAGATGATTCGCGGAGTTCTCCTAACATTCTTGTAAGTAAACTCTTTGACCACCTCTTCACAGTTAGAATATTTTAAAGAGTAAACTACAATTTGCACCCTTGCGGCATATGCCCGCTGACACTTTGCAACCCTCTTTTAAAAGAAGTGCAATTTGCACCTTTGTGGTATGGTTTCTATCTCTTTTTGCACCCATGTCGTTATCTCCGTTAAGGGTATTATGGTCATTACACCCAAAAATAAAAACCTAAACCAATGTGAGCCACTGTGGTTTTATGCATATATCAATTTGCACCCTTCTCCCTTACCGCTGCCCAATTCCCTTCTCGGTCTGCCGTTACAAACCCACCGTCGTCGCCGCCGCCGTCTAAATCGACAGCCAAACATGAACACTTCGCTTCTGGATGTCAATATCGATACACATTGCTCAAAGGTAATGATTTGTACCTGAAATTCGATCCCAAAACTTTTTGAATATCGTCGATTTTTTTTTCAACCGGAATCAGGGTTAGCCGGTCGCTAACCCAAGCGGATGATCGGACCACATAGCGGCTGATCGTGCATTTCAATATCAACGTCTTGTTCTTTCATAATCTGAACTTTTCGTTCAAATATGAAAGGATCGAAGAGGCCGCCGGAGAAGAAGAAGGTGACGTCGGTCTTGGTCGGAGATGAAGGTCGGAGTCGGACACGCCGTCGGTCTTGTTTTTTGGTCTGTTACCCGGCGTCGACGACCATTCTAGTGTAGTTAGGGTTTTTTGGTTGGTTAGTACGGAAATGGTTTAGAACGGAAATGGCGTCTCCGGCCTTTCAAGTTAGACTGGAAAATGTAAATACTTTGCAAATATTATATTAACCTTATTATTTCGTTGTTTGTTGAAAATTTTGGTCGGAAATTATTATGCGGATGTATATATTATTTGATTTGTTCACCAGAGAAGAAAAATGTATTCACCGGAGAAGAAGAAGGTAAATATAGGGTGGGGTTAGGGGCATAATTGTCTTTGTTAGGGGCATAATTGTCTTTTCATTAGAAAAGATAACGTCAGGGGTGAAAAAAGAGTGAGAAACCATACCACAGGGGTGCAAATTATACTTCTTTTAAAAGATGGTTGCAAAGTGTCAGCGGACATATACAACAGGGGTGCAAATTACAGTTTACTCTATTTTAAATAATAGTTAACATTCTATTGTTATTTTTCTCTAAACCTATTGCTGGAAGAACATGCTACAATGACAACACACTTAGGGTTGTTTGATAGTATCTTAATAGTAATAATTCAAAGTCTTTTAATGGTTAAAAGGTAACCTTAAGTCTGAATGGTTAAGAGGTAACATTTCAATGATAAGTCTTCATAAGTTACATGTCCCTTATATCTTAACCATTAATAAGCTACCAAAGAGCCTCTTACTCTGCTTTGTGATTTTCCAACTTCCTCAATTTTCAATCATGCGAGTCAGTTGAAGTTTATTTTATTTCTTTAACTAGGATAGAATCTCGTGTATTACACGAGATTCTATATTAAAAAAGATAAAACTTATAAATTTGTAAATACGTCATTAAGTGGAAATTTGTGTGTATATTACAAATTATTATTTTTCTTTAATTAGTTATATTTTGATTTTCTATTATATATTCTTATGTAATATAATTAGTATTTTTCTTTAATAATATATTTATAATATCATTACTATTTAATAAGATAGATGCGTATTTATTAGGAGAAAGAGGCGGGAAACTCAATGTGAGGAGGCATGAGGAACTGACAAGTGTCCACCTTAAACCTTTATTTATTAGTATAGATTAATAATTTTTTATTTAATAAATTAATAGTAAATAAAATTTGTTTTTTGTTTTATTTTACACTTATATATCCATGTATTACATGGGGTTGCTTAATAGAAAAATGAAGTACAATAATGTATAAAAAAAATTAAAATGATGCATAACACAAGAAAGAAAATTCTTTGTTTCCTTAATTAAGTAATAATTAGAATTCAAATTTTATATTATATTTTTTGAAAAACAAAAACATTAACATAATTAAATTTCAAAATTCAAACTTACTTAAAATAGAAAAAATTAGAAGGATTTGGTGAGAAAAAATATGATGATGACAAGTGTCATTCTTTGGAATCGTTTATTAGAATAAGAATTGTTAGATTATTTGATTAGTTAGTACTAATTGTTTAACGTAGGATTTAATATGTTAGTTTGTTATAAATTTTTAATTATTATTATTATTATTATTATTATTATTATATGTAGCAACAATTATTTGAAAATTATTATTATTATTAGATGTATAACTATTATTTGAAAACATACTCGTAAAAAAGCCAAACTAAAAATCAAGACTTGCATAATAACAATGAAGGTTATAACAAAAGAAGTTGAGATAAAATTGAGTTGTTAAAAGATGAAATTGTTGATGACATCGACTTGCATAAACCAATTAATGATTATTCGATTAAAATGAGATGATTTCTTTATAAACAATTGTTTTAATAAATAAAAATCAGTTGATGGAGGTTATAATAGTAGACATAATAATGGTAGTGTTCAATTTAAGTCGTTTAAAAATAAAAGACAATTTAGATTATATATTTTCACTACAATGTAGGTAATTAAGATGAGATCGATTGTCGTATTTAGTTAACCGTTGTTAATGTGGTTCGATTCTTTTAAAGCAAAGGTTAGCTTTTTACGGGCATGATGAGTCTATAAGTTCTAATGGTCAAATGTTACAGTTATCAACTATTGATAAAAAAGGAAGTAACTGATGTATTCTCACGAATTAAGAATGTAAAGCAATTCTATTATGACCCCCGGTTAAAAAGTTTTAGTTTCGATAGTTAGAACAATTTTACAATGTTTTTTTAATCGGGTTTTGAAATTTCATTACACCTTTCCATAACGGTGGTTCACAATTGGAATTTTTAAGTTTATGAATAATCGTGTTGACATAATAACCTATCGTAAAAGATCAGGGTCGACTCAACATATTTTATGGTCTAAAGCAAATGTTGAAATTAAGGCCTTCTATGAAAGTTTGTAATATATAAAAAAAATTAAAATGTAATTTAATGAAGCGTCAAAACGTATTATGTTGACATAATAGTTGTGAAATTATCATTTCTCTCTGAAAACACAAAAGTTGATAATACAAATTAAAGTAGTTTTTCAATTTTTAAGGCCCTTCAAATTTGAGACCCTAAAACGATTGTTTTAGTTACTTGAACTGTAGAACCACTCCTGTAAAAGATTAGTATCCATGGTTTGTCGTTATTTATGAGCAAATTAGATTTTAATAATTTAAATTATGTTTTTTTTAAATCCATTATTTTTGTCATAATTTTTCACTAACATATCAAATTGTCAATATTGGTATTGTAAGCTCTTTTTTTTTTTCAATATTCCCCTTTTGTTTAAAGTACATCTCTTTGTCTTTCACTCTTCATCTCATTTATCATATAGTTATCTATTTTAATCTAAAATATATGTATAATAACAACTTCTGTAGTTAAACAAATTATATAAGAAAATAAACTTATATGATCTTTAGTTTCAAACTAATCTTTCAAATTTCACCTTTTTATTTTATTTATTATTTTTTATTAACTTTTCTCAGCCTAGATTAATTAGAGTTATTTGAGTTTGTGGACCATCATGAAGCCGATAAAAGCAATATAATTGTGAAAAACCGTTGGTTCGGGTGGATTATATTTTGTCTATGGTTTGTGACAATGACTTCACACACGGCTTCATAATAGATTTTTTTGTTGTTGTTGAATATTCATCCCTATTTATAAAAAAATATTTTAAATATTAACTAGTTGTCTCTTAAATTAGTCAAATCCTTATTCTAATAAATGATTTTAAAAAATATTATGTGTCATCATATTTTTTCTCATCAAAATCTTATAATTTTCCTATTTTAAGTAAGTATGAATTTTGAAATTTACTATGTTAATGCTTTTATTTTTCAAAAATAATAATATAAAATTTAAATTCTAATTATTACTTAATTAAGGAAACAAGAATTTTATTTCTTGTTTTACACATTATTTTAATTTTTTTTACATATTATTGTATTTTTATTTTTCTATTAAACAATCAAATGTAATACACGGATGTATAATCTAGTAAGATTATATAATTTTTTTTAAAAAAAAAGTTGAATGTCACTTTATCAAGATTTTACAAATTTAACGGGTAACGATTTATTATTTAAATATTTTTTTGATAAGTACAAGCATTCTAACACAAGTGCATGGATGTTAATATTGCAAAATTAAGTATAGTGACATTTTTGTGGACTTTTTTACATGTGGACTTTTATATGGCAAAAATATTTAGTGGGATTTTCTCGTGAAAAAAGAGAAATTGTATTGATTTTTTATGATATTAATTATGAACCGTTTAAAGAATACCATACTAAATTTATATTTATCTGAGAACTAAATGAATAGTAATATTTTGTCATTTAATGGTTTTTTTAGTTTTTTTCTTTTGTTTCTTTTAATTTTTCCGTCTATATTTGTGTTCGCGATTTTTGAGATTTTATGGTGAAGTGACGTTTACTTTTACGACAGGGTACAACGTTTGAGTTTTTTTAAATTGTTGCGTCCAGATTTTTTTTATGTTTGATTTAATTCTTTTGTTTTTTCTTTTGCGTTCGCGTTTCTTGACACTGCGATTTCAGGGTTTACGGTGAAGTGACATTCAATTTTACGACGGGGTACGATATAGGGTTTTACGGTAGATTTGTGTTTTTTATTACTTAACGCTATGCTTTCAGTTTTTTGAAGGTCATAGTGGTGACGTTCGCTTTTACGATGAGATATGTTTTAAGGTTTTAAGACGGCGTGACAGACTTATTTTTATATACGGGGTATGTTTTAAGATTTTATGACGGAGTGACAACCGTTATCGAAACCGGTATTGGTATTCGCTTTATCGTTATTCGCTTTTAAGGTTTGCGATGAACCGAGCCAATGTCACGCTGCGAATCACAGGGAATAAACGGCTAAACTTCTGCCATGTATCGCGAGTTTTTTAATAAACAGAACCCGCACAACGTGCGAGTGGACCCAACTATAACTTATTTACAAAAATTTACGTAATAAAAATACAAATTCCTATTTTTCTTTTTAAACATATTAATAATTCACTAATTCTAAAACTTTTAAAGGAAGCACACCATTAATATGAGAAACTAGATTGTCAAAGTGAATATGGACAAAGCACGTTTAGTCACTTACCGACAAAAGCCAAAAAGAAATTAGGTTTGCAATTAAATTTACTTAGATACCCATCTTTATTTATACTATCTAAAATGTCACGTCTCGTATTCATATTTATTTTTATTATATTTTTTTTTTCTTTCTCTTATCAAATACACATCTATATTTTAATAATAATACATTTAAAAAATAAATACTAATTATAATAATAAAACCCATTTATTTTAAATTATCTCTTATTAGAGCATTCACATCAGCTCTCATCTCTACCCTCATCATTAAATTATAAAGAAAAATTAAAAAATCATGTAATTTTACGCTCACATCAGCTCACTCATCCTCATCTCCATCTCCTATATTTTTAGAGGAAACTATAACTATCATCTATACATTACTTTATACTTTTTGTAAATGTGTGTGAGTGGAAAGAAAGAGAAAAAAAATATTAAAAAAATAATATTAAATAAATAAATAAGTATTATTTAATTAAAATAGGTCATAAATATGGGGAGTATGATGTAAAAGTTTTTTAAAAAGTGAGATATTAGTTTAACAAATGATAATTTTTAGTTAAATTGTAGGAATGTGATGGAGGAGCAGATATGAATGCTTTTATAAGAAACTTTGAAATCTATTTATATAACTTTTATTTTCAATCAAATAATAAATGATAGTCAAATTAAATTAATATTTATACATAAATACATAAGAATTTTTTCTATTATTAGTATATGTAATACATTTTTACACCTGTAAAATATATATACATAAATATATATGAATTTTATTTATTAATATTTTTCACCAAATGTGTAATACACGATTTTCTAAAACCAAGTGTATGAAATATAATTTGAAACTCATATACTCATATTTTTATATAATAAACTAGGTTAAAATCCCGTGTATTATACGGGTTAAATAAATAAAATGTTATATATTTATTAATAAAAGTTTTATATTTTTAAAAACCCGTGTAATACACGGGTTGAATAAACCAGTATATTACATCGGTTGAATAAAATACAATGTAATTTGTTAACAAACACATTTGTGAAAATATGTTTTTAAAAAATGTAATTTGTCGTGACAGTTATAAGGTCTGTTAAGTTAGTTTTTAAAATATTTTTTTTTAACTGAGTATTAATTTTTTAATTTATTTGATAAATGTTAGTTCATATTAAGTTCATTTGAATGGTGATATAATAACTATTTATAATTAAATAATAAGTATTCGTAATTAGATTTATTAATATAAATATTATTATTTAATAGGAAAGAGAAATAATAAATCTAATCTATACTATATAATAAATAAAGGTTTACAGTGCCACGTGTCGCCTCCATATTGATTCTCACACTTTTTTTCCCGCCTCTCTCTCTTATTTAATGCACATCGATCTTTTATAATAATAATATACACTTAAAAATAATACTAATTATACTAATAAAACACATTTATTTTAAATTATCCCTTATTATAAGAAACTTTGAAATTAATTATGTAACTTTTATTTCAATTTCAATCAAATAATAAATGAAAGTCAAATTACATTAAATATTAACGTATTTTTGAAACCAATTATATATTAATTTTTACATATTTTGAGTTTGTTTCTATTCTTAGTATATGTAATATATTTTTACACCTGTAAAATATATAAAAATATATTACATAAAGATTTAAAAATTTTATATATTGATATTTTTCAACCCGTGTATAAACACGAGATCTAAACTAGTATTTAATAGGAGAGAGGCGAAAAAATAAAGATGAGGAGTAACCAGAGAGTGACACGTGTCCTGAAAACATTTTCATTTATTAGCGAAGTAAGATTAAAGTTATTTACGTTTAATATAAATAAAAATACCACATTTTAAAAAGAAAATTACTAAATTTTAGTTGAATTCGAAATTAAAACTAGTTTTTTTCAACGCGTTTTGTGGCGGGAGTTTGGTCATTTTTTTTGTCAAGTTTGGTTGTTTGTTTGTAAAATAAAAATGTTACTATTCATTTTCTAAGGTTTTTCAATAATAAAGAGAATTTGAAACTCATATTTTTATATAATAAATTCAAGTTATTTATGTTTAATATAAATAAAAATACCACATTTTAAAAAGAAAATTACTAAATTTTAGTTGAATTCTAAATTAAAACTAGTTTTTTTCCCCGCGTTTCGTGGCGGGATTTTTGGTCTTTTTTTGTGAAGTTTTGGTTGTTTGTTTATAAAATAAAAATGTTAGTATTCATTTCTTAAGTTTTTTCAATAATAAGAAGAATATGATTTTATTTTTAGTTTTTAATCATGTAAATAAATGTAGTTTTTAATACATTGTCTTCGACATCAACATGAACAAAACATCCATCAATAATTAGCACTTAAAAAACAAAAAAAACGAAGAATATTTAAATAAAGTAAATAAAAAATATCATCAAATGTTAATGAAATCCAGAACCCTCAGGAAACGACGTCGTCACATACTCCCTAACCTCTCTCTCAATCACCCCTCTCATAACGTCCCAAAGACTCGCCGGAATATTCCGCCTCATCTTCTCCGGCGGCTCAAATCCACCCATCCCCGGCGGAGCCAATGAAAGAGTCGTCATCGGATCCTCTACATCCACCGCCGTCGGCGACATAGAACTAGCCCCAAACCTCAAAATCTCCGACTCCGACTCCGATCCGGTGATCGGACTCTCAATCCGGCGTCTTTTCAACGTCGAGTTCCAATGATTCTTTACCGCATTGTCAGTCCTTCCGGGAAGCAACCGGGCAATAGTAGCCCACCGGTTGCCGTACTTCGCTTGAGCAGCCACAATGGTCTCGTCCTCCGCCGCGGAAAACGGACGGTGGTGCACATTGGGACTAAGCTGGTTGCACCACCGTAGTCGACAAGACTTACCGGACCGACCCTTTATGTACCTGTCGTTAATAAAAATATATTAGTTATGGTTTGTTACATAGGACAGATTTATTCTCTTTAACTTTATCGTATTAGAAGTTCTAATTAGATTAGTTTTTTTCATATTTATATTATAATTGTATGTATAGTTGATAAATAATACATAATAAATCACCAAGTTTTTATTTTTCCATACCTGCTAATAAGGGACCAGTTTCTGGCCCCATATGAGTCAACAAGTCGGGTCAGGATCCGATCCTCCTCAGCATTCCAAGGACCCTTGATTCTATCAGTCTTGTCGGAGTATCCAGGCTTCCGACCAGACTGTGATGAATCAGATGACTCTGACGAAGAAGAAGAGCGGGACGAGCACCAATTTAGGGCTTCCATGATGGAATTAGGTTTTAGAAAATGGAATCCGATGAGGGTTTGGGAGGAGAGTGGTGATGTGGAATGTTTTGAAGTGAATTAGTGTGTTTGTGTGTGTGGAATGGATATGTATATAGAGGATCAAATATTGAATGGTGCATGCACATATCAACAAAGAGGGGGGCAATGAGGTAGGTTCTTGGAAATTGGCTTTTGTAAAGTTGGTTCAAGTTGTTTAATTAAGAATAATGGGTAACTATTGTCATTTAGAATACTCAAAACTAAATAATCATATGATTGAAGTTAAAAATAATTAATATTTTAATATTTAACGTGATAAAAATTTATTTATTTATTTTACTCAAACATAAAAAATGGGTTGATTTTTTAATAAAACAAATAAATTGGAGACTTAAATTGAAAAAGAATTTGGTTAGGTAAATTAAAAATACATTTAGTTATGCTCATTAGTAATGTTACATTGTTACGTACTTTTTTAAGTAAAATAATGTTTAAATTAATTAAGTAAAAAAATAATTATTATATGTTAGTGACCATGTAACATTCAATCATATCAACCAATATTGTCTGTTTTATCCACAAGTGGTTTGTGAATTTGCTTTGGGTTGCTCGAGTAAAAACTTGTCGGAAGGTCACCAATCCTTAGATTGCTTTCATTCAAGTAAACTTAATTGATGCGGTATCAATGACAGATGTATGAATTGTCATTGATGCGGTATTAGTGACAGATGTATGATAATATTTAAAAGTGAAAACTTCACAAAATAATAATCAAGTTTTTCATATGTCATATTTAAATCACTCAAATTTTTGTCTTATTTTATTCAGTCAAATTTTCTCAGTTGTTACATTTTAGTCACTCAAACTTTTTTTTGTATTATTTTAGTCACTTAAGTTTCACATATTGTTCTAATCTTGCGTAATTACGAGATTAATATGTTACTTTTTTTTTGCTTTTGTCTCATTAATATGGTGAAAATGTTGGTTTAATCTTTTTGGATTTCATTTTCTCCATAAACTAAATTAAAACAACCTTTAGTTATATACTAAATTACACCCGCAGACCTTCATCTTCATTAATTACACTGGACACCCTTTATCTATATGTTTTGTATCAAGTTATAACTTTTAGACTAACCGACGATAGACTTTTCAGTTAAATGTCATGTAAATGACTAATTTACCATTCAATCTTATACAAGGTTAAAACCCATGTATTACATGGGTTGAATAAATACAACTTGTTATAAAACATCAGTTCCTATGTAAATTTGTAAATTCTAAAAATGTTATATAGTTATTTTTTTAAAATATTTTATAGAAAAGAATGAAGAAATGTTCAACTTATAAAAATGTTTTATGAATAAACCTATTTTTTAAAATAAAAAACATTTTATAAAAGTAATTTTAAAAATCATTATTATTTAATAGGAAACAAAAACTATAAAAAAAATTAAAAATTTTGAATAATTAATAAGAGAGAGAGGCGGGAGACAAAAATTAAAAAAAATTAAAAAACTTGTATAATTAATAGGAGAGAGATGATGGAAAAAAATGCTGAGGATGAATGTGTGAGTGACAAGTGTCCAATCAAAACCTTTATTTATCATATAGTATAGATTAACAAATTAATATATATATATATATAGGGGACGGTTATCGTACAAAGAGCCTAAATCGTACGAAACATATGAAGAGCCTTCAACCGTCCAATTAATATGATCTAAGGTTGGAGATAACGCGATGGCATAAACGTAATTACTTTGAAAAAATAATGCGTCGTCCAGATTAAAAAGAGCATAAATGTCAATTTTTTTAAAAATAATCACACTTCATGCGTGCTTTTTTTACATAATCACGTTTTTATGTAACTTTTTTTACGTAATCACGTTTTTACGTAATTATTTTTACGTAATCACGCTTTTTCATAAATATTTTTACCGTAATCACGTTTTGTGTGATTGCAACTAATTTTAAACATGAATAATACTAATCAATACTATTGTCTTCAATCTTATCTTCTTGCTTTTAAGTCAAATTATCGGCAAAAACATTAATCAAAGTTTCTATCGAATGTGTGTGGATCTGGAAACGAAAACGGATAGGAACAAACAAACAAAACTAATTGAAAAATCTAACCTCTGTTAGTCTAAATGTTATAATTTGATACAAACCATTTAGATAAAGAGTGTCTAGTGTAATTAGTGAAGATAAAGATCTGCGGGTGTAATTTAGTATATACTTAAAGGTTGCTTTCTGTAATTTAAGTATTTTCCATATCTATAAAATGAAATCCAGAAAAAAGTAACTTGTAACATGGTAATTTCGTAATATTGGAACAATATGTGAAACTTGAGTGACTAAAATAAAACAAAAAAAGTTTAAGTGACTACAATATAATCTTATCTTACTAACATTATTAATTAAAATTTTTTGTGTCACGTGTCACTCTCTGGTTACTCTTCACTAATATTTTTCCGTCTCTCTCTTCTATTAATTAATAATTATTCCGTTTCTCTTTCATATTAAATAATAATCTTTGTATTAATAAATAAAAATCATATAGACACGTGTCACTTTCTGCTTAATTTTTATCATTTTTCCTTCCTCTCTTTCATATTAAATAATGATATAAAAAGAATTTATTTTTAGATGTTTAATATAAATCTAATTATATTATAAATAGTTATTGTATCATCAATCAAATGAATTTAATATGAATTAACAGAGCTTATAACTGTCACGATAAATTACATTTTTAAAGACATATTTTGACGAGTGTGTTAACAAATTACATTATATTTTAATCAACCAATGTAATAAACTGATTTATTCAACCCCGTGTATTGCACGGGCTTTTAAAATTATATTTTTTTTACTACTATTTAAGTATATAATATTTTATTTATTCAATACGTGTAATACACGGATATTAACCTACTATAACATAAAGAAACTTGATTGACCAAAATAAGATAATTTTTTTTGAGTTACTAAAATAGAACATATAATAAACTTGATTAGTATAATATAAAGTTAACCCTATTTAAAAGTAGGGCAAATGCTATAAAAAACCAATATATTTTCTAGTTTTTCTTATAAAAGTCGTTTAATAATTTTTTACACATAAAAAACCAACATACTCTCTATTTTTTCTCATAAAAGTCTCTTAACAAATTTTTATAAATAAAAAACCAACATTCTGTTTTGTATTCTTGTTAAGCATCGATTTAGTAGGCGGTAATGTTTATTTTGAAACATGAATGTTTTTGATGTCTGTTGGTTGGAAGATCCTGGTTTTGTTTAATTTAAATGTTATAAAAATATGCTTTCAATTTATTCTCTCGTATTTCCTGGTTCTTTCCTTTCCACGTCGCTTGTTTGCTTTTTATTCTTGTTGGGTACATATTCGAATAATTGAAATTCTTCTTATTATAAAACAAATACATTTAAAGAATAATGTACATTCATTGTTAATGACTTGTGTTATTCGCAGGTGTTTTGATATTTCTTTTGAAACATGTTTATAGTAAGGGTGAATGTAATAAAATATAAAATATAAAATTTTATTACATTCATCCTTACCATAAATCCGTTTAAAAAAAAATATCAAAACACCTATTATCTTTTATTTTAAACATACCTATGTCTACATAAAAATGACATGGTATATGTATTTTTTTTACACGTATAGTTGTTACATGTTAATGTAATAAATTTAAATATGCCTGCTTTTCCATAAAAATGTCATGGTATACATATTTTTTAACTTACTGATAATGTGGGTTGCGCGTCACGACTTACGCTAAAGATAAGCGTCCGGAGAACAATGAATAAACGCAAGTATGAAGGTTCGAACAATTAAAAGCATAAAAAGCGAAGAACGTAAGGACATTCACCGTAAAAAAGATCACGTCATTAAATCTCCAACATCCCGAGAAAAGATCATTCCAAGAATAAGACATGAAAGGTAAACGACAAGGGAAGAAGTCAGCTCCTTCTAAGGGGTTGTAGAAGAAAGGTCCAGCGTAAGAAAACAGGTAGCAGAACGAAGAGTCAACAACTTACACCAAAATGGGTATGTGCTCTACCATCAAGAAGAACCAAGATGAACGATGCTAAATGTCATCTATGCCTCCCTCCGGCCTATAAAGTAGAGCTTCGATAGCCAAAGGTAAATCATCCCATTTTCCACTCACTTTTATTTTCACTGCAATTTATAACAAGTCGCAGATTCTTACGCCCGACAGTTAATCATAGGAAGCTTCCTTCTACGATGAGACTAACGGTTTGTTTTTTTTTTTAAAGTCTAGCAACACTTGTCAAACAAGGAATCGAGCCCTCATATTATCTTTTTCACATACCCTTGAAAAAAAAGGTGTAACATCCCATTTTCAATGTAAAATGTATGGATATTTTAATCCATGTAACGTAATAATAAATATTTTTTCGAGGTGTGTCGACAATTGCCCACTTTAATTATTGTGTGAATAGGTTATATAATAAACGATCTTGTATAATATAAAATTAAAATTTCAATAAGGTGTCAAAAATTGCTACCCATGACCTTAATGGTCCGTACGTGTGGAGTAAGGAAATGACCAGGAGTTGACACGTGTTCTGTGACTCACCAAGGGGGAATCGACGCGTGGAAGGGCGGCGGACCGCTAGTCTGAACCTGAACGGTCTGCTACGTGCTCACTAAGCAAAATAAGCCGCCATAAGAGGTGGCGTACCGCCACCACCAAGCGTAGCGGTCCGCTACGGGTCCCCATTTAATCCTATAAATAGATGATCGATCTCAGCACTTTACACACACTCCACACCTGCAATTACACACACAAACACTCTGAAGTTCCGATCCTTAGCCCGGTTTGCGTGCGAGAGTCCAGTTTTTTACCATTCGACTTCAAATTGTCGTAGATTGTGTTGATGTAAGGTTCCAACTTCCCATTAAGCTCTGGTTATACACCTTTAAGCTAGGCTTGTGTATTTAAGTAATATTGTATGATATCTAGGAGCTCTGTCCGAAGTGTTGATCATATTACTGAGTTAATAACCTGAAATACTGTCCAGGTGAGTTCCTAAACTCTGATGCATTAACCTAATCATGATTTTGTCTAGCATGATTGATTTATGAAACATTTTTTAGTATCTTGAAACGATTGCACTGATTGTTTACATATCACGTATTCTAAGCGCTTATTGTATTTCACTTGCCCGTGGAATGACATGTTGGACAGGACCCGTGGAACGGTCTTTGATTTTATATTTACTGAATGATTGTTCGTAGTTAGGACTGAGCAAATCGGGTTTCCCGTGCCAAATAGGGTTACCCGACCCGAACCCGATTCCTGAAAAAACTACATACTCACACCCGAATACCGGACTTATATCTTAAATCGATTGTCGATTTGGTTAGGAAGTTCTAATCGGGATCTATGTTAATACCCGACCCGCCCTAAAATGAGTTCCTCTGCAAATCAAGTGTTCAACTATTCACTCTTCACTGCATCTTCAATTGCTAATCAAATGTTGATCTTCTATTTCAAGGTTCCTACGACTTTTAATCTTGTTTGAATTGAAATTTCAGATTCAAAAGCTATACAAATAACCACTCCCAGCTTCCTAAAAGTCAAATAAGGTAAATCTACAAACAATCTTCACTACATATTGAATTAGGGCTTAATTATAGTTTGCATCTTCACTCCATCTTGATATTTGCTTATTAATAGAGAATTTTTGGATGGATTGAAATAAATTAGTTCATTTATTTGCTTGATTCTATAATGCAAATAAGTTGTTTGTTAAAATGTCCAAGTGACCCACTGGTTATTTGTGTTGCAACTTGATGTGATGTGATGTGAGATAAGTATAAAAATATAATAAATATATATTTTAGGATGATTTCACAAGATTAGGTTTTAAATCTATAAAATGTTAATTACTTTAACTTAAAACACACACAATAGGCAAGTGTACCTGTCGCAGCGTAATATAATTTAGGTAAGAACCAAGTATCGAACCAATGGACACGATCGAGTTCCAATACTCAACTTTTGTTATCGTTTAGCCAGATTAATTAGTGAGTGGGTTTTGCGTGATTGTGAAGCAGAAAAGTAAATGACGGTAAAGTAAATAACATAAAAGTAAAAATGTGTGTGATGTGTGTAACAGAAATGTAACTAGAAGAATAGTAAATAGCAGAAAAGTAAATAAGGCGAAAATGATCAGATTACGGAATGTAAAGGGGCAATACATTCCGTAATCTGATCATTTTCGTCTTATTTACTCTTTTGCTTTTAACTATTCTGCTAATTACATTTCTGCTACACACTTCACCCACATTTTTACTTTTATGTTATTTACTTTACCGTCATTTACTTTTCTGCTTCACAAGCACACAAAACCCACTCACTAATTAATCCGGCTAAACGATAACAAAAGTTGAGTATTGGAACTCGACCGTGTCCACTGTTTCGATACTTGGTTCTTACCTAACTATATAACGCTGCGATAGGTATACTTTCCTAACAAATGATAATTACTTTAACTTAAAACACACACAATAGGCAATTGTACCTATCGCAGCGTAATATAATTTAGGTAAGAACCAAGTATCGAACCAATGGACACGATAGAGTTCCAATACTCAACTTTTGTTATCGTTTAGCCAGATTAATTAGTGAGTGGGTTTTGTGTGATTGTGAAGCAGAAAAGTAAATGACGGTAAAGTAAATAACATAAAAGTAAAAATGTGTGTGATGTGTCTAATAGAAATGTAACTAGCAGAAAAGTAAATAAGGCGAAAATGATCAGATTACGGAATGTAAAGGGGCAATACATTCCGTAATATGATCATTTTCGTCTTATTTACTTTTCTGCTATTAACTATCCTGCTAGTTATATTTCTGCTACACACTTCACGCACATTTTTACTTTTATGTTATTTACTTTACCGTCATTTACTTTTCTATTTCACAAGCACATAAAACCACTCACTAATTAATCCGACTAAACGATAACAAAAGTTGAGTATTGGAACTCGACAGTGTCCACTGGTTCGATACTTGGTTCTTACCTAACTATATTACGTTGCGATAGGTACACTTGCCTATTGTGTGTGTTTTAAGTTAACATAATTATCATTTTAATTTATAAATTTAAAACCTATTGTTGTGAAATCATCCTAAAAATATATTTATTTATATTTTTATATACTTATCACACGCTATCAAGTTTTTGGCGCCGTTTCCGGGGACACGGTGATTTCAACAAAAATTCGAGTTAACGGATTAGCCTTTTTAACCTATACATTTTCTTTTATGGTTTGTTTTGGTAATTCTTTATAGCAACTTTCATGGGTGACAACTACGAGAGTTGTTATGGAGGATACTAAGACAACTATGGGTACCACTATTCGGAGGTTTGGTGTGAGATCTGTGGGGAACCACACTACACCCAAGATTGTTATCACTATCAAGGGTATTCCACACATTTCCACCAACCCTACGGGCAACCATATGAGGAAACCACACCGCCTCAAGAAATTCAACACTCAGATCTAGATTCCGACTCATGGACCCAATGAAATCTGTTTCATCATTTGGAAGAAATTAAGGTTCAACTCCTAAAGAGCTCTCCAACTGAACAACAAGTGTTTTGTCATTTGAAAGAAATTAAGGTTCAGATCTTAAAAAGCTATCCAAATAAGCAACAAGATGACTCCTTCAAAGTCCAAGAATCGGAAGTTATAGTTCCAACATCTCTAGTAAGGTCGAGTGAATTTAAGGAGCAAGAACCTTCCATCTTCACAAGCATGTATCAGTCGGAGGTGAGACCGGATGATTCAGAAGAGACGGCTATTGCAACTTTACAATCACTCCCTGACTTTTTTGAGAGGGCGGAAACTAAACAATCAAAGGAGTTAGAAGAGCGAATCTCTGAAGAAAAACCGGTGGAAGTCCTAAATATGGAAGCAAAGGAGGATGTAATCACCAACAAACAAATGACAATGGTGGCACCTCTTCCTTGCAACAGTGATAGCTGGCCTGTGACCAAGCATATTAGTGAATCATACCATGAATCACATAAGCCACATGATAGGGCACATCACTATGAGGACTACTTCTCGTGGAATGAAGATTACATGACAAAATTATCATACCGAGGTGACCGTCTCCTTCACTACATGGGTTTCTTGAAGTTTGGTCCAGGAAATTTCAAATGGTGGTGGCGTGATTTAATTACACCACTTTATTTAGGTGCTCTTCTATCGAGCATTCTAAATTTGGTAGGTTTACAATAATTTTCAAAATTTGAAATCGATCCATCCAAACTAAAATTAAAACTGTAAATAAACTTTAAAAATATATAAATCAATGATCCACCCATTTTGGCACTAAAAAGTTGAAGGTATAAAAAATTTGAAAATTGGGGAAAATCTTTGATTTATGAAATTGGGACACTTAATGGGGGATTTTTGCTCGGACCACCGGGACAAACCGCCTACGGCGTTTGCCGCATGATCTGGCTCGTCGAAACCTTTCTGTCCCCTGGTAGAGGGCCTTCTAACTCCAAACATAGCTCAAGTTATGACCGTTCTAAGTTTGAACACTTTTTACCCTGTTTTTCGTTATCTAGTTGGTCGAGGATGGACTCCACTAATTCCTAGATCAGCTTATTATCATTGTACGCATGGTTATCAAATGGGTTGGATGAACCTCTCCACATTACAGGCCATCCATTTGACAGATTATTCCACCAATAACACGTACGGGTCGGGCTAAAGACCCTTAAATAAACGTAGTGCATGCATACGGGATAAAGCATGTACCTCAGGTTTGGTTTCTCCAAATTTAAGTTTCTAGTTACTTCAGCCGCCAGGTATGCCTTCTCGATACTAGGACTGTAGAAATAAAGACTGATGGCTACAAAAATTCTCTAAGTACAAATGCTGCTGATCTCAGAGTTTGCTTCTGACCAACAAACTGCTGCGGATAAGCTTATCTGCAGCGGATACTTGTTCTTCTGCTGAAGAACAAATCTGCTGCGGATAGCCTTATCTGCTGAAGACCAGAGCTGCTGCGGATTGGCTTCTTAGCAGCATCAACACTTGATGCTGCTGATAGGCAAATCATCAGCAGCTTTGGATGGTTGAATCTTGCTACTGATCAACAACTCTGCTGCTGATAGTTATTCATCCATTGAAGATCAAACGTTGCAGCTGACCAGCCTTGCAAAAGCAAAAGCAACCATTACCACTGACAACTTTCGGCTACACCACTGACACACTCCATGCAGAAAGAAAGTCACTGGTACAGACAATAAAGCACTACAACGCTCTTCTCCAAGCATGCAAGCAATGATGCCTAAGAAGACGTTTGAGTAAAGCTAACCTTTGTAGTTATTATTATTGTCTGTATATGTAGAATAGCTTCAATACAAGATCAACGGTCTGTGTTAGATCTGATCCTTAGAATCAAGGGTCTGTCTTGATTCTGAGTTACTATATAAGTAGTACTTAGATTCATTGTAAAAGTACTTTTGTGCTTAAGATTTTTCTCTGTAATCTTGTAACACTTGAAGCTTAATACAAATTGCATTTATCAGTATTCTTCTTGTCTACTTGTTTACTTTGATAAGGTTGTGATTGTTTCCGCCAATCTCAACTGGAATAGAACCATCTTGTATTTACCGATCCTACAAGTGTTATCAGAGCTTTGGCTCACAGATTAAACAAACTCACATTTGTTTAATCATTCTCTGGTTCTATTCTTATCTATCTCTTTGCTAAAAGTCACTCATTGTCTAAAAGACAGAAATGTCTCAAAACAATGGATTTGAAGACATTGGAAGCATCAACAGACCACCAAGACTGGTGAAGATTACGATATGTGGAAGAACAGAATGGAAAGCTTCTTCTGCTATCAGGAATATGGGATGTGGAAATCCATTAAAGATGGACCATACATACCCATGGTGTCCTTTGCTGATTCCGGAGGTGCACTGGTTCCTAAAGAACCCTCCAAGTACTCTGATGAAGATATCAAGAAAATGGAGGTAGACTTCAAAGCCTTGGGAGCCATTCAAATGTGCTTACCAAATGAAGTTTTTCACAACTTCAGAGGTTACAAAACTGCTAAGGAGCTATGGGAGGCTCTTGAGAAGATGTTTGCTGGTTCAGAGGAAGTCAAATAAAACAGAAGGGACATCCTGAAGCAGCAGTACGAAAACTTCGTCTGGAAGGAAGGTGAGTCCCTAACTGTTTTATATAACAGATTTACTTATCTTGTAGGTGAGCTGCAGTGCTCAAAGGTGAAGCTGGAGAATGAAGATATTCTAAAAAAATTCATCAGGTCTTTACCTAGCTGCTGGACACTCTACACAGTGTCCATTAGAAGAACTGAAAATCTGAAGACTCTCCAAATGACTGAGCTCTTTGGTATGCTGAAAACCTATGAGCTAGAGATGATTCTGGCAAAAGAACGAAGCTCAAGCTATCAAAATGCCTCAACATCCACCACTACCTCTGCCCTCCACTCTGACCACTCAGGTCCTAGTTCCACCAACTACTATCCTCCCATTGTCACCCATCCACAAACTCCAACCTCTCAAACAAACACCTCACCATTTCTCCTAGAAGCTCCTCCTCAAACCTCAACCTCTGCTGCTTTTGTTTCTGAAAACTCAAGCAACATGTCCTTTATCAAGGAGGATCTGGAATGCTTCCATCCAGATGACTTAGAAGAAATGGACATACAACATTCGTATGCCATGCTCTCTATAAGAGCAAAAAGGTTCTACTCTAGAACCGGAAGACCCATTCCAAGCAACAACTCCAACACCAGAGTTGGATTGGATAAAAGCAAACTAAGATGTTACAACTGTAACCAACTGGGTCACTTTGCTAGAGAATGCAAGGCACCAAGAGCCAATCTAGCTACTCCTCAATCAAGAAAAGCTCACCAAGCCCAACCCAGACAACAACAGCAACAAGCTACTCCTCCAGTTCAAACTGCAGCCTGTGCAACTGTTGGAACTTCTGACTTCGACTGGAGCTTCCAGTATGAAGAGCTGCCTGCCAACAACCAAGCGCTTATGGCAGACACAACTGAGATACCGCCTCAGGCATATGAACATCTCTGTTCCCAAGCTTGTATTGATAAGGTGTTAGGCTACAGAAAGCATAATCAAAACCTTATAGATCAAAATGAAGAGTTTCATCAAATGAAATCTGAATTCATAAAGGTAGAAAACAGTTATAAAGAAAAAATTAACTGCCTAAAGAAAGATATTTCATTACTAAAACATGAACAAAGCAATATTGAAACTCAGATTTATGATCTACTGGCTAGACTAAAAGCTACCAGAGCAAAATTGGCAGAACAAAAGGTTCATGTTGATAAATATGAATTTGCATCTAAAAATCTGCAAAGACTTTTAGATGCTCAAATTCATGAAAAGGTAAAAACTGGTCTGGGGTATCATGGTGAACAATACCAAGCCGTTGCACCTCCTGCTGACTACGTTGCCATCCATGAACCAAGCTTCAATCTCTCAAATCTTGAAAAGGCCAACCGAAATCTTGATCCTTCAATATATGAACCACTGGTGCAAGAATACACTACCTCATCAGCATTTGAGTCATCTTGCTCAGAGTCCACTAAAACTGAGGAGATCTCATCACCAGTACAAGTACCAAAGCTTGTTCTTGAAGTCATTCAAACAAGTACTCCTGTCCCTTTACCAGCCGCTCCGGTTCCTATACCTTTCAACCAAATCAAAATTAGCTATCCTCCAGAAGGAAGAAAGCTAAATGTTGAAAAGGGGCAGTCTTCAACCTCAAAGCCTCAAAGAAAGGTGTTTGACATATGCCATAAGCCTGGAGAAAGAGTTCCATGTGTTCAAAAGACGTTGGAAGAAGCTACTTTTGAGCACAACAAAGCTCACCCTTGGAACTTCAAATATCTTTTCAAAAGAAAGGATTATGTTTATCTTTCAAGGGACAAACTGGCAAAATCATGCTTTGTCTGTGGAAAATATAACCACACTGCCTGCACCTGCTTCTACTACCCTCAGTAGCAAGGAAATCTCAGGCAACGTGCTTTTGAGAAGACTAAGAAGAACAAATAGGTAAGAAGGTCTGAAGCAAAGACAATTCAATTCAGAAAATCTCTTTCTCCACCAAGGGAGCAGTTGTCAAAATCTCAACAGACGTGCATCATCTGTGGTGAATCAGACCACTTTACTGCAAATTGTCAATTTAACCCTTTCAACCAGATCCTTCATCAAGCCCCTCAAAGACGAAAGGTAAAGAAGGATCAGCATACATCGGTTGTTAAACCATCAGCAGCTGAATCAGCAGCTAGAAAAAATGTTGGAAATCAAGTGAAGCACAAGCAACCTAAAGACAAGCCTTCAGCTGCAACTAAATCTGCTGCTGCTCAAGCAAAACCATCAGCAGCAACAACATCTGGTGCTGATAAGATTAAATCAACAGCTGCTGAGAAGCCAAAGCCATCAACAGCAACAAAATCTGCTGCTGTTAAAAAACAGCCATCAGCAGTCAAAGCAAAATCAGCTACTGACAGAGAAAAGAGAACAGGAAGATCCCAATTTCTATCACTCCAAGACTTATCATTGGTTCTGTTGATTGCACACATGATGACTCTAACATTCCAAGAACCCTTTTCTTCAAGGATGCAAGCTCATAGACTCCTCCCACTAACTAGATCTCTATCATGTGCAGGGACTGCCAGGTCACAAGAATAACACCTAGGTGGTAGACAGTGGTTGTTCCAGGCACATGACAGGCAACAGATCCATCCTCTCCAACTTCAGACATTTCAATGGAGGATATGTTGCCTTTGGAAGTGACTCAAAGGGAGGATCCATTACTGGACAAGGAACTGTGTCTAACGAAAGAATCAGCATTGATAAGGTCAACTATGTCAAAGAATTAGACTTCAATCTCATGAGTGTTTCCCAAGTCTGTGACCAAAAGCATTGGATGCTCTTCACAGATAAAGAATGCTTCGTACTGTCTCCAGGATTATCCATACCTCCTACAGAAAAGATTTTATTAACTGCTCAGAGAAAAGAGAATCTCTATATACTGGACATGAATGAAGTCACTCCATCTGGGAGTATTTCTTGTTTTCTGTTAAAAGCCTCAGTTGATGAATCAGCTCTCTAGCACATGAGATTAAGTCATGTTAATATCAAAACTATAAACAAACTGGTAAAGGACAATCTTGTCAGAGGGCTTCCTGACAAAGAATTCCAGCTAGAAGACCACTGCATTGCTTGCTTAAAGGGGAAGCAACACAAGAGTTCTTACAAGCCCAAGACCTTGAATACAAATGACACTCCACTACAGCTGCTGCACATGGATCTCTTTGGTCCTACAAATGTCATGTCAATGGGCAAGAAGTCATACTGTCTGGTGATAACTGATGACTACACCAGATTCTCATGGGTATACTTCTTGAGAATTAAAGATGAAACTACTGAAATTCTCAAATCCTACATTCTTAGGGTAGAGAATCAAAGCAATCAAAAGGTGAAGATCATAAGGTGTGATCAGGGCACAGAGTTCAAGAACAACACTTTAAACTGTTTCTGTGAAAGCAAGGGGATAGAAAGACAATACAGTGCTCCAAGAACTCCTCAACAAAATGGAGTTGCTGAAAGGAGAAACAGAACTCTAATTGAGTCAGCAAGATCTATGTTGGCTGACTCAAAACTGCCTCTCACATTCTAGGCAAAATCAGTCAGCACAGGCTGCTATGTGCAAAATATAGTTCTTATCGTCAAGCCCCTCAACAAGACACCTTATGAACTTTGGTTTCAAAGAGTTCCCTACATTGGGTTTCTAAAGCCCTTTGGGTGTCCATGCACCATTCTCATCACACATGGGGTTCTGCCTAAGTTTGGTGCCAAATCTGATGAAGGATATTTTGTAGGCTATTCCTCTCAATCAAAGGCCTACAGAGTATTCAATTCAAGAACAAGAATTGTGGAAGAATCAGCAAATGTGGAATGTAGAGAACACATCGTCTGTGAATAAGGAAAAGGCCCAAACTGGCTATTTGACATAGACTCCTTCTCCCAAATATTTGAGCCTCTCACCTTCTCAAATATGGAGTCTAACTCTACACAAACACCTGCCTCTACTTCATCCACTGACTACAGACTGGATTTTCCCAAACCTTCTATCCGTCTGCGAAGACCATCCATTGATCCTCCATCAGTTGTGGAAGCAATTGAAGCAAGCGAAGCTGAAATAAGACTCTCCAATGTCACCAGCAGCAGCCTGTCTGAAACTGAAAATTTAGATGAAAATTCTTCGATACATGCTGTAGATACTGTTGATGCTCTTGCTGAAAATATTGATGTGGCTGCTGATATTGAAGACACTTCCACCATGAATGAAAAGACCCCTGATCAAAATCAAAGCAATCTGGAAAAAGGGATACAGCTGGAGGTGGTACCAGTATAGAGGATCCACAAAGAACATCCTCAAGAAAATATTATTGGCCAAGTCTACCAAGGAGTTCTCACAAGAAGCAAATCTCACGAGGCCAATATATGCTTGTTTTCATGTTTTCTATCTCAGGTGGAACCCAAGAAGATAGATGAGGCACTCAAACACAGCAGCTGGATTGAGGCAATGCAGGAAGAGTTACTGCAATTCAAGAGGCAGGATGTCTGGAAACTTGTTGATCTTCCACCAGGTCAATATGCTATTGGCACACGATGGGTTTTTAGGAACAAGCAAGATGAGAGAGGCATTGTAGTAAAAAACAAAGCCAGACTTGTAGCTCAAGGCTACACTCAGGAAGAAGGAATTGACTATGATGAAGTCTTTGCTCCTGTTGCCAGGCTGGAGGCCATCAGAATCTTCCTGGCATATGCTGCATCCAAGAATTTCAATGTCTATCAAATGGATGTGAAGAGTGCCTTTCTGTATGGAAAGATTGGTGAGGAAGTATACGTCAAACAGCCTCCAGGATTTGTAGATCCTGCACATCCTACTCAAGTGTTTAAACTAGACAAAGCTCTGTATGGCTTCCATCAAGCACCAAGAGCCTGGTATGAAACTTTGTCAGGATATCTACTAAGCAACAACTTCAGAAGGGGTGCTATTGACCAGACCTTGTTTATCAAAGATGAAGGGGGAGAAATTTTACTAGTTTAAATCTATGTTGATGATATCATCTTTGGATCAACAAAAAAAAAGCTGTGCAAAGACTTTGAGATTCTGATGCACTCAAAGTTTGAAATGAGTTCAATGGGTGAACTAAATTTCTTCTTGGGTCTACAAGTCAAACAAGTACCAAATTGAATCTTCATCAGCCAATCCAAATATGTAAAAAGAATTTTAGAAAGATTTAAGATGGCTGACTGCTCTGCTGCAAGAACCCCTATGCAAGTGCACCATCAGCTGACTCCAGACAAAGACGGCCAAGACACTGATCAACATCAGTACCGTGCAATGATAGGGTCTCTCATGTATCTCACTGCCTCAAGGCCAGATATCATGTTTGCAGTATGTCTCTATGCAAGATTTCAAGCAGCTCCAAAGTTTCACATCTTAAAGCTGTCAAGAGAATTATTAGATACCTAAAAGGAGCCCCAAGACTTGGGCTTTGTACTCTAAAGATGACAAGTTCAATCTGTATGCATACACTGACAGTGATTACGGGGGATGCAACTTGGACAAAATGTCCACATCAGGGGGATGTCAGTTTCTAGGAGGAAGACTGATTTCATGGCAGTGCAAAAAGCAAACATGTGTTTCAACTTCTATAGCTGAAGCAGAATACATTGCAGCTTCAAGTTGCTGTGCACAAGTCATCTGGATACAAAATCAAATGCTGGATTATGGGATGACTTTCATGGCAACTCCAATTCACATTGACAACATGAGTGCTATATCAATCACAAACAATCCAGTGCAGCACTCCAAGACAAAGCACATTGACATCAGGTATCAATTCATAAGAGATCAAGCTGAGAAAAAGAGGATTATTTTAACCAAAGTTCATACAAATGAGCAATATGCTGATTTGTTTACAAAACCTTTTGATGGAGCTAGATTTAGATATTTAGATGAATCCATTGGTATGATGAACTTTGATTAAAATCTATTTTAAAATTTGTTTTGTCTTTTGTTGTAAATAAAAGTTATAAGTCAGCAGCATTTTTGTCCTTCAGCTGCTGACAGGTTTAATCTTCAGCAGCAAAGGATTTGCCACCGACTGCTTTAAATTATCAGCAGGAACAAGTTTCCTACGAATAGCTTTAAGGCTGTCAGCAGCGACATCCTTGCTGCAGATAATTGAATCCATCAGCAGCAATTGAGTTCGTTGCTGACAGATTTAACCTTCCGCAGCAACCAAACTTGCAGCGGACAGGCTTATTCATCCACAGCAACCAAGTTTGCTGCTGATGGGTAAATTTAAGTCTAAATTAACTTTTAACCGCTGTAAAAATTAAGGTCAGTCTTTACCATGACTGCCTCGGTGTATTACAGCTGTAACAGTAAAGGGTAAATGAGGTTGTACTGTACAAGTCATTTTGCTTTTTCCATCCTCTGCCGTTATAAGAACAAATCAAATTTCCTTACCACCTCTTCACATTCAATTTCACCCTAAACCCACATCACTTTCTCTCAAGTCCCCACCACATTCAAAGCTTTCCATCCTTAAAACATTCAAAGCCTTCCATATTCTTAAACCTTCAAACCTTCCCTCCAAAATCAAACAACAATGGCAGACATCAATAACCCTGACGACAAGTTCTCCCCGTACCACAACCTTACAGCATACTTAACTAAGGGAAAGAAATCCGAAGGATTCGATGATATGATCGACTTCCTATGCCGATCAAAGATCGATTTTGCCCTCACAACCAACCCTACCATATATATCCCTCATATGGAGGATTTCTGGAATACTGCCGTCTACTCTACTGAACAGGGGATTCCCCAAATAAAAGCCAAGGTAGTCGGCAAGGACATCATCATCTCTGAAGCTACTCTCCGAAGACATCTTAAGCTTCAAGATGAGGGAGCAGCCATCTCATACTCAAAGGACGAGTACATGAGGACCTTTGTATCCATAGGGTACACTGGAAATCAAAATGAGTATACAATAGAGAAGGCGCTGATGGGCCGTCCATGTAAGTATCTCTGCCACACTCTTCTCCAATGCATATCTCAGAAGAGAAGTGGATGGCATCAAGTGAGCTCCGCACTTGCCTCTGCTTTCCATGGTATGATTACTGGCCTAGGTTTCAACTTTGCACACCTCATCTTTTAGGGTTTGAGATATAACCTTCAAGAGGGTGCAAAGCAACAATTTTTTATGTACCTAAGATTCTTACAGGAGGTTTTCAACCAGGAACTAAAAGAACTTTCATAACCTGCAAGAATCTACATCATGTTGGGACATAAAAATAATATTTTTCAAAGTATGAGAACTTTTTCTAAAAAGTTCTCAGGGGTCAATGTTCCATTGTTATCTACAATGCTGAACATACAAAGTACCCCGGGTGACAGTTCAGCAATCCCAGCTGATACTGATCCCACACCCTCCACATCACATCCTGAACAACAATCTGCTTCCACCATTCGAACCCCTGTGCATACTACTAAGGATGCACAGGTACAAAAAGTACTTACATCTGTTTTGGATGTTATCGTTCAACTGGAACAAAGGGCCCCAGTTACAACAACATACACCAGAAAAAGGAGCAAGAAGACTCCTTCTCTTCTTGTCTCAAAGGCCCAAACCCAATCTCTAAGCCCTCATTCAAAATCCCAACATTCTGATGAGAATACCAAAAGGGATAGCCACAACACTAGAGAGACTTCCTTAGAAGCCTCTCTATTAGGATCAGGATCACATCCCGGATCCATAGAGCTCTTCTTTAAACCTAAGTGCAGAGGCACCTGGTCAAGATGATATACCTTCTCCAACAACCACTATATCAGAGGTATTGATTGACTTGGCTGCTGGCGCACCCAATCCAGGTTCATCACCCAAGAAGGTTCACTCTGGTAGTATTGATGGAGTGAATGTGGAAAGGGCTATCACTACTCCTGGTACATCAACTGCCCAGGAGGACAGTGATAACATAGCTAAGACCCTAACCACGGCAACTCCCAGTGAGGATGTTTCCTGGGAAACACTCTTCACTGAGAGGAATCCCATGCGCCAAGAAAACCAGGGTGATGGGGATGCAGAGGCTAGGCCTAAGGCCCCATCTAGCTCAAGGATTCCACAACTGTGGATGAGGACAGACTGAAACTTCATAACTTGGAATTGACGGCCAGGGTGGCAATGCTAGAGGCTGAAGTGTCCAAACTAAGACACCAAGTCTCTATGCGTGAAGCCCATCAATGCCCAACTGTGCCTACTCCCTCTCTTGTATCAGTGGAAACTCAAACAGATATATCCCTTTTCACTGATGCAACCAAAAAGGGGGAGGTGGTTACTAAGGAAGACGATGCTGACAGCCTCGAAGATTAGATACAAGAGCAGGCTGTGTTTCAAAGTTCCCTATACAAACCTGCTTTTGTTCAAATCCATGAATTTCCAGACTTAGTAGATGAAGAGGAAGATGTCACTGAGGATTGGAAGTTAGTTGTTCGAGCTGTTGATGAGGTGCTACAAGAAGAAACTCTCCATGAAGACACACCTCCATCATTCAGCCTTCTTCCTGAAGCTGCAGCCATAATAAGTCACTTATCTACCCCCCAACTCTTCCTAACTTCAAAGAAGCTAGAATTTGACTCCATTCTAGCTTGGGGGTATGATGAAATAGCTGAGAGATTCTGGATTGGATGGGAGTTTATTGGAGTAGAAGAGCTAAACTGGAACTCTCTTAATGCCCTCCAAGTTCTCAATCTGTACCTGACAAAATGTGTCAACAATTCATCAGATCTCTCAGCAGAACTTGCAATCAGCAGGTTCTATGACTTAATGGAGGATAACATGCCCTGGTTTGAAAGACTACTAAAAGAAGCTAACAGGGCGGCTTATCCTGAATCTTCATCAGCAGCAGAACAAAGACTGGCTCCGAGAAGACTTGCATAATCAGGAGCAGTACTTTAACTGAAGAAGAGGTTATCTGCTGGAGAAGATTCCTATACAACATAATGGTCAGGGATGTAGAAGTGCAAGGATGGATAAGCACTGACTCCCTTGACTTCACCTTCTTCCTGAGCAATGGATCTTCTCTCTCAATCAACATCAAAGAGATCTTGCTCCTACCTTCAGCTTTCCTGCACAAAGTCTTTGAGCTCAGATCACTCATCTTCAATGTCAACTCCTTAGAAAGTCAAGAAATGATCAAAATCATCAAGGCTTCTCTTTATAAGGAGGAATCTGGATCTGACTCAGACCTATCCTTTCTCTCTTCTCCAACAGTGACAGGTACGGAATGAAAAGAAGATGAAGAAAGTTCCCTTCCCTTGTTCATTCCCCAACATGCCAATGAAGCTAAAGCTGAGATCTCAACAACATCTACTACACCTACTGTTATGATCCATGAAGCTGAAGCAGAGGTATCCAACAAAGATAATGGAAAGGGATTAATGACCAAAGAAGATGAAGAAAGAATTGAGAAGGAGATGAAAGAAAAGGAGGAAAGAAGAAGAAGAAGAAGAGAAGAAGAGGAGATGGATGAACTAAAGAAAGCACAAGACAGACTCACATCCATTCTCCTCAGAGAACAACAGTTCCAGCTGTATGCAAAACAGCTGGATGATCTAAAAGTAAAAATTCCTGTAGTTTATCAAATTGAAGAAGATGAAGCTCTTGCTCTTAAACTGCAGGAACAATTCGATAAAGAAGAAGAAGAGATACAGAAGAAGAAGAAGAAGAAAGAGGCTAAGTTCAGAATAACTGATTCTGAACTAGCCAAAGAAATGAGAGAGGAATGGGTAAAGGCTCTGATTTCTCAAGGTGAGGATGTAGACTACCTTGAGAAACTATCAAATAAAGAAATCTACAGAGCCTTCATGGGTCAGCAGGGTCAATTGTCAAACAAGAAAAAGTCCGAAGAAGAAGAAAAAGCCAAACAAAAGTCCAAGAAGACCATTGCCTTTAACCGAAGAGCCCATGAATAAAGGAAGATCATGATTGAATTCCTTAAGGCTAGAGGAGAGAGTGGAAAGAGGCTAGGTCCCATGAACTTCATGAACCTGCAAGCCCTCTACCTTAAAGTCAAGAAGGATGAGGAAGAAAGACTGGGAAAGAAAGGCTCCAAGAAAAGGGTAATCATTCAAGAATAAGAAATGAAAACAAAGAAACCCAAGCCTTCTCCCTCACCCAACACTTCCTCAATCCAACAACCTTCCACTCTATATCCTAGACCTCCCTCCTCTCCACCCTCAAAGTCCAAATCCTCACACCCAGCTCCTACTCATCAACAACCTCCCAAAAAGAAAAACAAACCTACTTCCAAACCAGAAGACTCAAGAGAAATAATCAGATGGTCATACAGCTCTCAAGACAAATGGTTTGAAGTTTTTAAGGGGAGGACAGAAGCTAAAAGATCAATTTATACAACTGTTGATGAGGTACTACAGCTTCCAGATTCTGATCTAAGAAGAATGATGGAGCTGGGTGAAGTCAATGAGCCCATGAATGAAGGTGGGAGACATTTGCTGCTGGCAATCAAACATCACTTCAACCCCAGCAGAGATGAAATCCTTGATGTCAAACCTCTCCAATCTCACTCTCCATTCATCAGCTGGTTCTACAATGCTGAAAAGGATGAGTTCACATTGATAGATGTTAAAGGACATAAGATGAGACGTTCAAGCAAAGCTATCTTCAAAATGGCCAGCAAAGACATCAAGACTCTATCTGAGCTTCCTCTTAACAATCCCAGCAAGGACCAGAGAGGATATGAGGTTGAAAGAATTGTCAGCCACATGCAAAAGCTTCAGCAACAAAAGCAGTAAGAGAGTTTTGGTAGCATCAATCTAGGGGGAGTTTGTAGAAATAAAGACCGATGGCTACAAAAATTCTCTAAGTACAAATGCTGCTGATCTCAGAGTTTGCTGCTGACCAACAAACTGTTGCGGATAAGCTTATCTGCAGTGGATACTTGTTCTTCTGCTGAAGAACAAATCTGCTGTGGATAGCCTTATCTGCTGAAGACCAGAGCTGCTACGGATAGGCTTCTCAGCAGCATCAACACTTGATGCTGCTGATAGGCAAATCATCAGCAGCTTTGGATGGTTGAATCTTGCTGCTGATTAACAACTCTGCTGCTGATAGTTATTCATCCATTGAAGATCAAACGTTGCAGCTGACCAGCCTTGCAAAAGCAACCATTACCACTGACAACTTTTGGCTACACCACTGACACACTCCATGCAGAAAGAAAGTCACTGATACAGACAATAAAGCACTACAACGCTCTTCTCCAAGCATGCAAGCAATGATGCCTAAGAAGACGTTTGAGTAAAGTTAACCTTTGTAGTTATTATTATTGTCTGTATATGCAGAATAGCTTCAATACAAGATCAACGGTCTGTGTTAGATCTGATCTTTAGAATCAAGGGTCTGTCTTGATTCTGAGTTACTATATAAGTAGTACTTAGATTCATTGTAAAAGTACTTTTGTGCTTAAGATTTTTCTCTGTAATCTTGTAACACTTAAAGCTTAATACAAATTGCATTTATCAGTATTCTTCTCGTCTACTTGTTTACTTTGATAAGGTTGTGATTTTCAAAAAAATATTTAAACCCTTTTTAAGCAAAACCTCTTGGAGTTTGCACCTAATTAAAAAAAATGAAGACATGGCAAGTAGAAACAAACGGAAATTATGCATAACAAATCACTAAACCCTATCCCATCCGTTTCCATGTGAGAATAATCTGAGCCTTTTCACAAGCATTATTATCATTATTTTTGCATGCTCTTTCGTTTGGTATATTGAGTGTTTATTCGATTGAATTTTATGCATAATTAGAACTTGTATGACTTATACATATCAAGACCATGAACTAGTGAAAGTATGAAAATGATTGAGGCACCTACGATCGTCATCACCCTTATTATCCAAAAACCACAAAAATATTATCCGCCTAGATAGCCCTCTGAGCCATAGCCTTTTCTTTTGTAAACCCATACTTATCACCTAACTATCTGCAGGGAAATTCAAAGAAATATTATTTCAAGGAAATTAAGGAAAAAGGAGTATTGAAAAAGTTGTCTTGTTAAAAAAAAAAGAGAGAGTTGGTCTTTTACCTGGAGACCTTAAAAAACTGGATATGCATTATTTTGATTTCAATTTGCTTTTTTGCCTTCATTTCGCAAATCTTGAATTACCAACCGAACTCCGACAAAAGATTTTTCAAGCAACCAGTGATGTAAGAAAATTGTGGTGCAAACAAGAACAATTGCCACTATTATGCGGCTTGTCAAAAAGTGCCACCAAAAGAAGAGCCAAAAGATACGGTAGATGTAGAAAATGTGAAAACTGGAGCCACGATGGAAAGTGTAGCAAGAATCAAACTTGAGCCCAAAGTGAATACACATACCCGATCGAAGTAGGTGCCATTAGGCAGCTAGCCGAATGGACCGTACAGAAAGCTAGAAATTTGCATTACGCAATAAGAAACGAGTTAGCATTTATGAGAGATCTTGGTCTTGGCAATTTGATCATAAATGAGCCCTCAGATTAGTTATACCCTCATGATCTGAGTACTATAGAGGGACCTTTTAGTACTTTCCATTTTAAGCCATGAGGCCATAGCTGAGTGTTTCGCGATAGCTGCAACCCTTCAAACCCCTTTAAAATTCCTAAAAATCCAAAAGGATTTTCATTTTTACCTTTAGTTTTACTTTAGCCACATTACAACCCTTAGAAGTCCTCTTAATTCATGCATACTACTTAGTTAGTTGGTGGAGACTTGATTTGCATACAAGCTTATGACAATTGCATAATTCGATTCGAACTCGATTGTCCCACTTAGCTTACTTTATCTCTATATATATATATATATATATATATATATATATATATATATATATATATATATATATATATATATATATATATAACCCTAGAGTTCAGTGAACTTTGTGAGTAGTGAGGAGTTTTTGCATAATCAACGTTCTAGTAGGCTTGTCATGGATTCTATCATCTTAAAACAAGAAAAACACAAAAATAGAATAAGCAGCTCAAGATTTATCCTGGAGTCTCAACATTAGTTGAAATTCCATTACCCTTGTAAAGTTTTTAGTTATGGGTGTGATCATGCATGAGTTTGCTTGAGGACAAGCAAAGTTTAAGTGTGGGGTGTTATGATATATCATCATTTATACATATTTTACATACATAATAATCCCACATTATGGTACTAATTGAATAATAACCTTGCAATTTATGCTTAAAACACTTATATTTTGTAATTGCAGGTTATTCGGTGTTGAAAATACAAATCAAGCTAAATCCTATAAAAAAAACACCAAGAATTCAAGCTTCTAGAAGTTTCATTACCGAAGCATTGACCCCCAAGAAGTCAAAAATTGGTCAACAATAGTCAACAAGCAGCTAAAAGGCAAAACTAGGAAAAAGAAGGGCACGACCGTGTATTGGCCTCCCCTGCTCCCCACGACCCAGTACCGTGTCCTATTTACCCTGTTTGATTCCCTGGGCCTTTGCACGACCGTGTATTGTACATTTTGAGGCCTATAAATATGAGGCTTGAGTTCTTCATTCCACACACCAATCCAGACCTAAAGAACACTCAAGAAGAGAGCATTATCGTAGTTAGAGTAGATAGTAGATGGGCTCTTCCTCCTTGTTCTACAATAGAGGAGCCTATGAAACTTATCATTACGCTAATCGTTATGGCAATTCATGGCTAAAACTTCTTTGTATTGCTAGGGTGAAGATGATGTTGGTGCATGTTAATGTTTAACTTATTAATGAAGTGGTATGTTTATATATTTAACTAATTCGTCCTCAAAAACCATCTTTTGAAGGGCTTTTATTACTGTCTAAATCCGTCTTTATATTTGTGAGTGTCTTGATTTTAAAGAGTAAGATCGTAAAACTCTTTTTAATCAAACTTCCTTTGAAACTCGTACGTCTTTATAAGAGTAGAGATTGATAAGACAAGTCTTGGTCTATACTTCTAAGATCGTACGTCTTTATACGAGATTATTATGCGACCAAGAATTTGTGAACTCATGTTGGGAACGATACGTCTTTATACTTGGTCCCATTGTTACACCGTATCCCGGTGAGCAAAATATAATCACCTATTTAACTTTAATATAAAGCATTTTGTGTCCGATGTCTTAAACCAACCCGAAGATGACCATTCGATGGGTTGAGGGTAAATGTTGTCCCTAACGAGAGGCACTACTACTTTTAAAAAAATATAATTTGCAAATCAAAGGTAGTGAGGACGAGGCTCTAGTGGTGACCCGGGTCACAAGTTTGTAGTAGTCATACAACTGAATTAGTTAACTTAACATTTTCACGTACCAAGCTTATTCAAATCCCAAAGCAATACATTCCGTAATCTGATCATTTTCGCCTTATTTACTTTTCTGCTATTTACTATTATGCTTGTTACATTTCTGCTACACACTTCACGCGCATTTTTACTTTTATGTTATTTACTTTACCGTCATTTACTTTTCTGCTTCACAAGCACACAAAACCCACTCACTAATTAATCCGGCTAAACAATAACAAAAGTCGAGTATTGAAACTCGACCGTGTCCATTGGTTTGATCCTTGGTTATTACTTAACTATATTACGCTGCGATAGGTACACTTGTCTATTGTGTATGTTTTAAGTTAGCGTAATTATCATTTTAATTTATAAATTTAAAACCGGATCTTGTGAAATCGTCCTAAAAATATATTTATTTATATTTTTACTAGGTTAGTGACCCGTGTATTACACGGGGTTGTAGAATAGAAATTATAGATTTCTATAATGTGCAACTTAACAATTACAATATGTTTATAATAAAAAATTACATAATTCTACAATATGAAAAAAAAAATACATGAGAAAGTTTGTGTTGTAAAATGATCTGTTTGTTGAAGCTCATGTTATGCAGCTTCAAATTCATGCTTAAGTGCATGCAACAAGGGTTGCAGCGCACTGTTGATTATCAACCGCTAGCCCTTTATCTAAACAAAACATCTATGTAGTCAACTTCATTCATTTATGCAAATTCAAGTAAGTTCAAAACAATCATATTATCATAATCTTATAAGCGTCTTCCTCATTTGGGTGTGGGGAAATCATTAACAAAAATAAAAGACAGAAAGCATAGTTTCCACATGAACAAAGAAACTTACTTGTGAATGTTACAACCAGCTAATCCCACCTGAATTATTACCTGAATATGAAAATAATCACAAAAATCAAGTGGCAAAACGACACGTGTATGAAGAACCAACAAAAAATGTTTCATACCAACAAAAAAAACCTAGAAAATACCATGGAATTCTTAGCCCTTTCATACACTCAAACTCACCAATTTGACATTAAGTATATATTTTAATAGTGTTGTAGCCCGCGCTTTGCAGCACGTTTCATTTGTTTTGACAATTTAACATTCAGTTTTTAACTGTTTATTGAGGGATTATATATGCAAGACAAACAAAATGTATTTACACCAAAAGGTTAATACTAACTACTGTTATACATAGCATCTAAAATACGCAAAAGGTGATAATCAGCCAAGAATGTGTAGCATCCATACAGTTTGAAACACATCTAAGTAATTCTCGATCCGATAGTTACATGTCCTCGTTCGACATGGGTCCTACTTATGCCACGCAGATGGAGGCACACATTATCTCCAACCTGGTAGAAAAAGGGAAACATTACATTCAATGTCACATGGAAGCTTAGTAGGAAATGAAATTGTAAAAGAATAATCACTTCTCCATGATCTAAACTCTTCTTGAACATCTCAACACCAGTAACTGTAGTATGTTTCGAACCCTAAAAGTAAAATAAAAAAGGAAACTAAACAGCCACTAACATGTAATGATTATTCAAACAACCTGATCCAACAAATGCCACACTTTACTTGCATCAACCCCATAATCTCAACTTCCTCACCAACTTTAAATGTCCCTTGTTCAACACGGCCAATGGCCACAGTGCCACGTCCCTTTAAGAAAAAGAACAAAAATGTCATGAGGTATATCAACTGATTCGGGTTACGTGTGTCAAACAGGTAATATTCAAACTAAAAAGAAGATTAGTGTACTTATAACGCATAAAACTTCTTAAATAATATATATATTAAAAACTATACATATTACTGTTAATGTAACAAAGCTTTTCTGATCAATATTTGACACAGTAACTATTAATAAAACTAAAATTCAGTGAACAAAAATTTCCAGGGAATTAAATCCAAGATGAAGAATTCAAAATCAATAATTCATCATGTTTTTTCATTATTCCAACATGTTTATTGTAGCCTGTTAACAGAAAATGTGAGAAAAAAGGAGCAAAAATAAGCATCAAATAACATGTTTGTGTGTGATTAGTTAACCATTATAAGACTTAAAAGCTTCAAATAACATGTGTGTGTGATTAGCAAACCATTTGTAATCCATCAAATTAGGGTTTAAAATGAATAAAACATCAAACATCCAAAAAAACATACCTATTGTGATGGATTTCATGGGAGTAGGAAAGCCAGTCGGAGGAGAAGGATATTACGATTTCGTGCGATTACGATTGGGAAAAACACATACGAAAAACCAAAAAAAATATTAGTCAAAGAAGAAGGATTATGCGATTAGAATCATTTGAAGAGTAACATACCAGTCGGGCAGTCGGCGACGATGAAGATGAAGCTTGAATCGGAGGTTGAAGATAGGTAGAAGCGAAATGAGGAAGGGGTGAAGTAGGGTTAGCGAATGAAGAGTCAAAAGAGGGTTTTAACCCGTTTCAAAACCGGGTATGGTAGGCAAATAAGGATCCGCGCGTAAAATAAGTAGAATAGCGAATGGGCGGGAAAAATGAGAAAGTAATGCCCTAATAAGAGGACACGTGCCATTAGTTATTTTTATTTATTAGTTATAGTAGATATACTTATCACACGCTATCACATTTCCATACTTAGAATGAACAAACAAACGATCCAGATGATGGGCATGCTAGGAACTATAAGTCACAAATGATATGTTCTTTGATAGGAACAGATGATGTAACTTTTATTAAATATGATGTAAACAATGTTTGGATATTAATTGTAGTTATGCTTTAGTCTTCCGCTGTGTTCTTGGTATCAACGTCACAGTAACTAGAAGGTGACTTTCTGACTAGTATGCAGTTATCTGACAAACGGAATGTTCTGTCTAGGAAAGAGCGGTGTATAAATCTCGCCTAGACCCGTCGCTCTTACCTGGGAAATAAGGATCCGCGTGTAGATATACTTATCACACGCTATCACATTTCCAGAACTAGAATGAACAGACAAACGATCCAGATGATGGGCATGCTAGGAAGTATATGTCACGAATGATATGTTCCTTGATAGGAACAGATGATGTAACTTTTATTAAATATGATGTAAACAATGTTTGGATATTAATTATGCTTTAGTCTTCCGCTATGTTTTTGGTATCAACGTCACAGTAACTAGAA
The DNA here is from genome assembly GCA_023525975.1 of Smallanthus sonchifolius. Lineage (NCBI taxonomy): Eukaryota > Viridiplantae > Streptophyta > Magnoliopsida > Asterales > Asteraceae > Smallanthus > Smallanthus sonchifolius. The sequence goes on from CM042034.1 coordinate 73,231,930, forward strand.
GGTGACATTCTGACTAGTATGTAGTTATCTGACAAACAGAATGTTCTGTCTAGGAAAGAGCGGTGTATAAATCTCTCCTAGTCCCGTCGCTCTTACCTGGGAACATATCTGTTGGAGGTACTACTCTGGCGAGATAACTGTCTTGTGTTATAGGAGTGAATTTATGATTCTCCAAGTTAACGAGTCTAGAAACCGAGTGCATAATGGTGGATCAACTAACCAAACCTCCTTCCTGAATAACGTTTTATGCGCATTACCTAATTTCTTTTTGATTGAGGAAAGAGGAATACGATCATCATTATTCAAAGAACGATTCTAATAATCTTAGGTTATACCCTTTACCTATAATTCTAGAAGACATTCCATAGTTATCTAGCTTTTCCCCTATAAATATTTTTCAACACACAAAAAGGGTCAAAGTTTACAGTTTAACATGCTTAAAAACACATAGTTGTTTGTATTTCAATGTGGAACATGGTAACTATCGAGATGTTTGTTGTTTGCAGGAAAGTTGAGGTTAAGGAGCGGATATGATGATGAAACAGTAACAAGAAATATGTTACGAGGATGGAGAATGCTTAAGGATCAAAAGAAAAAAAAAATCAAGGAGGAGTGTAAGCTTACGCTCCTGAGGAGTTTTTTTTTGGAAAATTGGGGTTTTTTATTTATATTCTGTAACACCTTAGGCAAATCACATATCGTTCTGTTATGTTCTGTACACGGGAGAGATGCTGGTTCATAAGAAATGCCCCGCCTCAAATACCACAACGTGTTTTGGGGCTTAATGTAGTGGATGAGAGGAGAACTCCATAGTTAAGCGTGCTTGGGTGGGAGTAATCCAGGGATGGGTGACCCACTGCGAAGTTTTCACCCGGGCAACCAAAAACAAATCCGTGAGCTCTTAGGTGGCAAAGCGGACAATATTGTTGGTACGAGAGGCCGGGTGTTACAAATGGTATCAGAGCCACTCCCGTTCTGTTATGTATACGATAGTGGGACAAACCTCATCGAGGACGATGAGTCTCAAGGGGGGTGTTTGTAACACCTTAGGCAAATCCCATATCGTTCTGTTATGTTCTGTACACGGGAGAGATGCTGCGTTCATAAGAAATGCCCCGCCTCAAATACCACAACGCGTTTTGGGGCTTAATGTAGTGGATGAGAGAACTCCACAGTTAAGCGTGCTCGGGTGAGAGTAATCCAGGGATGGGTGACCCCTGGGAAGTTTTCACCCGGGCAACCAAAAACAAATCCATGAGCTCTTAGGAGGCAAAGCGGACAATATTGTTGGTACCAGAGGCCGGATGTTACATATTCAATTCTAAACCCTATGGCCATCATCATTCATTCTCTGGAGCTTCTTGGACGAGTTTTGGGCGATCTTGGGTGTTGAGAAGCTTTATAATTCATTATTTGATGTTTTGTAACTTCGGATTAAGTTTTGAAGGTACGATCATGTTTATGCATAGCTAAATCACTCGTGGTTGTTCCCGGTGTAGGATTACTTTCGTTTATAGGTTTTTCCGGGTTTAAACTTTGTTGGATTAGTTTGTGATTCAATGGTATGATTAATTGCATCCTTTTGTTTTTCCGTTATTGATTAAACGATTTGGTTCTTGGGATTTGGTGTATTCATCAGTTACTCGGTTTTCTAATCGTGAACCATTGATTGCATTAGTTCTTAAGTTCTAAAATTGGTAGTTAAGTAGCTAGTTATTCAACAGGTGTCAATTATTCGTTTTATATCGTTAGTCAACACAGTCAAATATTCCAGTTTTTTTATCTATTTATCAATAATTGGTGTTTTGCACTCCATGTCACTGTGGAGTTCAACAAGTTTCTATTCGGTTTTATCATTAACGTGTGTAATCTGAACCCGGGAGCGATCCGTTTTCTCATAATCTCTTTTAAGTCAATTAAAGTTTGTTGCTTTGGCAATAGTTTTCTGAATCAGTAATCAAAGTCTAGTAGTTTCTGTGTTTTCGTTAAGTAATAATTAAATAGCATTCTCCACGAATTCCTTATGGGTTCGACAACCTTACTTTCCGTACTACAGTCTAAAGTAGCTAAGGAGTAGATTTTAATATAGTTTTTGATTAGCCTTCGACACGCGATCAAAATGGCGCCGTTACCGGGGAATACGTGCGCAAAGTGCTATTTTTGATTTACATTGTTTAGTGCAATACTACTTTGGTGTGTTGACTTGTGCAGGTCTACAGGTTTATGCATACACGACGTTCAGGAAGAACATCACCACTCTTATTTGATCAAGAAATAGAAAAAGCAGCAAAAGCTAACAAAAAGCTCAAAGGAACAATCCAAGTCATTCTTGAGAAGCTCGACAGTCCAACCGTAAGGATGTCGCAAGGAAACCTAGCAGATCAAAACCCACCTATTCCACCCCAACCAGATCTTTTATTTCCCAACCGACAACACCACCAACTAGACCCACCCCAAAACCAACAATCGCCTCCTGCACAAAACCAGAACCAAGACCAACCACCACCCCCCCAATTCCAATAACCTTTACCTCAGCCTGTTTTCCGTAATCAACCCTATCAACCTCAAGATAGTTACCCAAGTTACTCCGACTATGAAGACGATGATCTGATGTCACCGGGACGCAGTCTTCATCCACAACATGGTTCTCAACATGAGAACTGGAATGAAGAAGAGGCGTGGTATGACCTAAACCACCAAGAGGCAGTCCCTCCCAGAAATCAGAGACAAGATGTGGTAGACGGTTGGGTTCAACCACCGCCGAGGGCAAACTATGGGTATCAACCAAGAAATCATCGTCAAGATAATCCGGGTAATTTTGAGAGAGAGAATCAGTACAGGCAGCCTCTGCAAAACAGACAAAACTTTAGCGAGTAGCCATTTAGAAACTGGAATATGGCCAGACAAGATCACGGGGTGGATAGTCACTTCCGCCCGGCCCTAGCCCTGAATGCTTCCCTTGTCATACCACCAGTTCATAGGGGAATGCATTCGAGATCAGACCTGGATGCTAAGGGATCCTCCCACATTTCTTTGGGAGAGCTACCGAAGAACCCTATACCTACCTCTCCGAGTATGAAGCCACATGTGGAACTATAGGTGGTCAGGGATTTACTACAGACGAGGTGAAACTAGTGCTATTCCAGTTTTCACTAAAGGTCCGAGCAAAACAATGGTTTTCTCTGTTGTCTGCTAGTATTGCCACCTGGGCAGAGTTACAGCAACAATTCTTGAATGAGTACTTCCCACTGCACAAAACAAATGACAGAGATGCAATCAGAGACGTTAGGCAACAGTCTGGGGAGCCTTTCTATGAGGCATTCAAGAGATTTAAAGAGCTGTTAAGTAATTACCCACATCATGGTATAGAAAAGTGGCAATTAATTTAGGCGTTTTATAACGGTCTACTACCTGAGGATGTGAGAGATGTGAACTCCACCAGTAACGGGTCATTCTTTTCTAACCATGTGGATGATGATTGGGACATACTTGAAAGAATAGCAGTCACATCAAAAAGGCAAGCCCATACTAGTAGGAGGGCAAAGACAGGGGCTTCTGCAAAGTTAGTGGACTACGAGACACAGAAAAGGTAAGATACTATGGAGATCCAGATGGCACGTCTTGGTAGGCCTAGTGGTACGGATGTGGCGAATGTGTCACAAGCGTATCCAGCGTGTGAAGGATGCGAGGAGTTGGGCCATGTTCTAGCAAATTTCCCAAGGGAGCAAGGAAAGGAAGAAGAGGTAAATAAGCTTCGTGGTAAATGAAGACAACATGATACAACTGTGACCCATTATCATCCGGGACTCAGAACTCACCCGACCTTCAGGTACGGTAATGCTTCTAATCAATTGAATCCTAACTTTCAGGGTTCTAATGTGTAGGGTGGAGGACAACCATAACAATAGCAATATCAGAACCGCTAACAGGGATAAAATCAGGGTGGATATCAGAGGAACCAAGGTAATCAAGGTTATCAACAATGGGGTCAGCATGGGTATCAAAGAAACTATCAACAACAGAATCAGTAGCGTGGAACTGCAGGAGGCGAGGAACTAAAGGGTAATCAATTCAATGCCCTATTGGATGCAATCAAAGGGTTGAAGAAAGAAAATGAGGATGCATTCAAGGAGTTGAGGAAGGATAATGAGGTCCGGGATAAGACCGTCTTATGCCAAGTATTTGAAAGACCTCTGCACGCAAAAGAGAAATCATAAAATGCCTAAGAAACTTGATCTGACTGATAATGTGAGTGCTGTTTTATCTGGTATTCTTCCACCGACGCTTCAAGATCCAGGAGCGCCTTTGATCCAAATTCAAATAGGTGATTTCCAAATTGATAAGGCACTTCTGGATTTGGGAGCTAGTGTTAGTATTTTACCGGGAAGCTTGTATGACCAATACGATTTTGGTCCTATACAGAAAGCTGATACCACCGTGGTATTAGCAGATTTAACTCTTAAGCTACCGCGTGGAATATTAACAGATGTCATAGTTAAGGTGGAATATTTCTATTACCCGGTCGACTTTTTAGTGCTTGACTATGCAGCCCCTATTAAAGGTACTCAACCTAATGTCATTTTGGGAAGGCCATTTTTAAAAACTGCTCAATGTGTGATTTATTGCATGACAGGCACGGTCGACATGGCTTTTGGTAATAGGCGTTTAAGGTTGAATGTTTTTTCCCATACATCTCTAATGCTCCAATAAGTGACAAATGCTTTAGTGCAGACATCATTGATGGGTGTAATCCTCATGCAAGTGAGTGTGAACCTATGGAGCCATGTGTTTTGTGTCAAAAGGAAGAAGCTGAGCATGAGGTTGAGTTGAAGGCACAAGAGGAACAACTGGAAGTGTGCTCCATCGGGGAAGGAAAACCGACATGGACATTACAAGTGGAAAACTTACCCGAGCACATCGACACCCACTTGAAACCGTCATTAGAGTCCCCACCTCAAGTGGAGCTGAAAGAACTGCCAAAGAACTTAAAGTATGCATTCATTGGGGATAACGAAACTTTTCCAGTTATCATTGCTTCAAACTTAACTGGGTCACAGGAAAAAGCATTGATGGAGGTGCTGGTTTCCCACAAGGCAGCCATTGGGTGGACGATATCATATTTGAAGGGAATCAGTCCCTCAATTGTGATGCACAAGATCATCACATAACCTGATGCTAAACCAGCCAGGGATGCACAAAGGAGGTTAAATCCGAACATGAGAGAGGTGGTGAAGAAGGAAGTTTTGAAATGGTTGGATGTCGGGATCATATATCCCATCTCCGACAGCACTTGGGTGAGTCCAACACAGATAGTGCCTAAGAAGGAGGGCATCCGGATCATAAGGGAAGAGAATGGAGAGCTGGTAGCCACCCGACCAGTGACGGGGTGGAGGGTATATATCGACTACAGGAAGTTAAACTCAGCTACTTCCAAGGATCACTTTCCTTTACCCTTTATTGATCAAATCATTGAAAAGTTATCAGTTCAGGAATTTTACTGCTTTCTAGATGGCTATTCAGGTTATAATCAAATTGCTATTCTTCCCGAGGATCAACAGAAAACTACCTTTACCTGCCCGTATGGCACATTTGCCTTCAGGCGAATGCCATTTGGGTTGTGTAATGCCCTAGCCACCTTTCAAAGGTGCATGATGAATATCTTTTCATATATGATTGGGGATTCTCTGGAAATCTTCATGGATGACTTTTCTATCTTTGGTCAGTGTTTTGAAACTTGTCTAGCTCAATTAACCAAAGTTTTGAAAAGATGTATTGAAGAAAATTTGGTCTTAAGTTAGGAAAAAAGTTATTTTATGGTACAGGAGGGGATAGTTTTGGGACACATTGTGTCAAGTAGGAGGATGGAGGTAGATCATGCTAAAATAAAAGTCATTTCAACATTACCCCCCCCCCCCATAAATGTTAAAGGGGTACGGTCATTTTTGGGTCATGCCGGGTTTTACCAGAGGTTTATCAAAGGTTTCAGTACGATCACTAAACCATTTTGCAACTTACTTTTAAAAGATGTCCCATTTTTTTTTAATGAAGAGTGCTTAAAATCATTTAATATTTTAAAAGAAAAGTTAGTGGATACCCCAATCTTGCAAGTACCTGATTGGTCATTACCTTTTGAAATGATGTGTGACGCAAGTGACTTTGCGATCGGGGAAGTTTTGGGTCAAAGGGTGGATAAGAAACCAGTGACAATTTACTATGCGAGCAAGATTTTAGATGGGGCACAATTGAATTATACTACTACGGAAAAGGAATTACTTGTACTTGTTTATGCTCTTGATAAGTTCATGTCCTTCATTTGGGGAAGCAAAGTGATTGTGTATTCAGATCACAGTGCGGTGAAGTATTTGATGGAGAAGAAGGATGCCAAGCCAAGACTGATCCGCTGGGTGCTCTTGTTACAAGAATTCAATCCAGAAATCCGAAACAAGAAGGGAACCGAGAATGTGGTGGCGGACCACCTGTCTAGGGTGATCAATGCTGAAAACGATTCTACTGATGGAATTGGGGAAACTTTTCCAGATGAGCAGTTATTACATATTTCTACTACTTAATGGTATGCTAACATTGTTAACTATTTGGCTACAGGAAAAATTCCAGAGCATTGGGCAACGAAAAAAAGCAACAATTTTTTATCCAAGTGAATTAGTACATCTGGGATGAACCGGACCTCTTTAAAGTTGGAGCGGATCAAATGATCCGTAGATGTGTGCCCGAGATTGAAATTCAGTACTTGTTGGAACATGCTCATTCATATGCATGTGGGGGGCATTTCAGTGGACAGAAAATAGGCCATCGAATCCTGACATGTGGGTTCTTTTTGCCCACAATCTTTCAAGATACAGCGGAGTTTGTGAAGAACTGTGTTAGATGTCAACAAATGGGACGCATCACAAAGCGCAACGAGATGCCATTACAGCCGATTCTTGTTATCAATATCTTCGAAGTCCGGGGCATAGATTTTATGGGACCATTCCTGAATTCTTTCAGGAATTGCTATATCTTGGTGGCGGTCGACTATGTGTCGAAATGGGTCCAAGCAATCGCCACCAAGAGCAATGACCATGCAGTTGTGTGCAAGTTTGTCGAAAATAATATTTTTGTAAGATTTGGAATCCCTCGTGTGATCATCAGTGTTGGGGGATCCCACTTTAAAAACTTTCTTTTTGGAAAATTGCTTAAGCGGTATGGTGTGGATCATCGCCTTGCTACACCATTCCATGCACAAAAAAGTGGCCAGATGGAAGTGTCAAATCGGCAGATAAAAGAAATTTTATGAAAAACGGTGTAGCCCGACCGTAAGGACTGGTCAAACAAACTTAACGATGCTTTGTGGGCTTACTGAACAACATTTAACACACCGATTGGCACTACCCCTTACCGATTGGTCTATGGAAAGGGTTGTCACTTACCTGTAGAGATTGCTTATTGTGCCTTATGGGCGGTTAAGGAAACTAACCCCGATTATGATAATGCAGGGAAAGAACGTAAGTTGCGGTTGTGTGAGCTGGAGGAATTGCGGGATGAGGCCTACGAATGTGCTTCTGCCTACAAAGACATAATGAAGAAAGTGTATGATGCGAAACTGAAGAAGAAAACATTCGAGGTGGGGCAAAAGGTATGGCTGTACAACTCCCATTTAAAGCTCTTCCCAGGGAAACTGAAAAGCAAGTGAATGGGCCCATATCTGATTACACGGGTCGGTGAATTCGGTGACATCGAGATCAAAGATTTCGACGATCATATATGCCAGGTAGTGAATGGTCACAGGTTGAAACCTTACATGGAAGCAGAAGACTTGAATGGTCAAAATGAAGAATCAGTAAGTTTAATAGCATGTATCTCAGAGGATGAAGCAACCTCGAGTTTGTAAGGTACTCCGTCTGGCTGAAGACGTAAAACTTAGCGCTCCCTGGCAGGCAACCCAGGCTTTGTTTGTGTTTGTAGGGTCGTGTTAGTCATCCATATCACTCTGTGTTCAGTCCAAGTGTGGGGACATTCGAGACATCCCAGGTATGTTGTTAGATAGTTCGTGCATCGGGACAATGCACAGTTGTTTTGGGGGTGATGGAAGCACACGTATAGTTTTTTTTACGTATTATTATTATTATTATCGTTATTTTTAGTATTAATGCTTCAAACAAAACAAAACAAAACAAATATGTATATATATATATATATATATATATATATATATATATATATATATATATATTGGCTCCAGCGTAGGCTACGCCCTCCTCAGCGTAGCTTACGCCCTTATGAATCAGCAAACACCCCCGCCGCTGTGCAACGCCCTTCAAACGCTCCTTGCCAAACGCACCCCAGCGTAGGCTACGCCCACCTCGACGTAGCTTACGCCCCTTCCCAAATTTTGCCAAGTTTGTTCTTTCTCTCACTTAACCGACCCAACACCCAATAATAGCACCCAATCTGGATTAAAACCCACCTACCAGCCTTTTTCACTCATTATTTCCATCCCCTCTCTCAAGAACACCAAAACCTTTTCATAACTACATCTCACCATATTTCTTTCAAATCTTCACCAAATCATGCGGGTTTTGGGTGTTTGTTGAGTAGTTTTTCATAAGGAACAAGATCACGGGGGCTGTTTTGTTAGATTCACAGCCATTCGGAGATTGAGGGTAACCTAGGGTTTTGAAAAATTGGGCGTTTCTTGAAGATCAAAGTTAACTTTTTCTATTGTGTGTCTACACGTGAAAGGTATGTATTTTCCTACTTTGGGGGCTTGATTTGCAGGTATGTGGATTTGTTTATACATATTATTGTGTGGAATGGGTATAGTAGATGGAAGGTTGAAATGCTTCAACATATGGCACATGTAGGGTATCATTATACTCGAGTTTATGGAATGTTCAAATTAGGGTTGTGGAACTTGCTGGCATTTAAATGTTTTAAAATCCTTGACACTACCCTCTAACCACATGCCGTATGTTGAAAATTGGTACTAAGTTGTGTAAACAATTGTTACAAGTTTGATTTTTGGTGAATTGTTTGCCTTATTGTTAGACCTAGATTGTATGATTAAGCTTTGATTGCAAGGTGAGGTGTAACCGTGAACTTGGTTTCACGGGTTGGGTGTTATGGGTCGGCTTGTAAGCCGAGAACATGTAATGGGCTAAATTGTTTATGTTTAGTATATATTCATGTTTACCCTAACCGTGTAGGGTTAGCGGTTGTTAGTAATTTTCTCTGTAATTCTCTGAAAGCAATATACGAGTTTTACTTTGAATCTCTGTGTTTTTGAATCACCACAATCAATAGTTTCCGCCTATTGATTGTGAGACTTGATATCATAGTAGTTTATTGTGTGTCAATCGAAGATCCATCAAGATTGGGACTTACAATTGGTATCAGAGCTATTGAAGTCATTCAAGGCTCGGTTTTGAATGACTTCAATAGCTCTGCTAGACCTACAAATTGGTGCAAGCACCAAACCTCCAAGACTAACATGTGCTGAAGATTTTGTGGACTGGAAATTCAGGTTTATGAATCATGTTTTGCTGTTTGAAGCCAAGATGTGGAGAAGTATACTCAAGGGACCTCAAATTCCTATGTTTGATAAGGCTGATGGTACTAAGGCACCAAAACAGATAGAGAATTATACTGATGAAGATTTTGATCTTGTTGAAAGAGACTTAAAAGCTTTAGCATCTCTGACTATGGCATTGTCACCTGACATAGCCCATAATTTTAAAGAATGCACTTCTGCTAAGCAACTTTGGGAGTCTTTGGCTCAGGCCTTTGAAGGGAATGATGATATGAAGGCAAGTAGGAAGGAAATGATTTTACAGCAGTTTAACATGTTTAATCATGTTTTGGGTGAAACACTTGAAGCACAGCTGCATAGATTTACAAAACTGGTTTCACAAATGAGGGGTGCTCAGATTGTAATGAGTGATGGTGATCTAAATAGGAAGCTGATGAATGGTTTTCCACAAAGCTGGGATTGGAACGTCTCTTTGCTGAAACGAACCAAATATTTTAATAAGATCACTCTGAACGATCTAATTTCTATTATCAAGTCCTATGATCTGGATGACCAGCAGAGGAAAGTCAATCATGTCAACACAATAAACTCTGCAGGTGCACAAAGCAGTAATAGTGCTTTTCTTTCAAGTGTTTCACAGGGAGGTTCTGGATCTGGAGATGTGAACCCTGGTGTTGCTGCTACAGCTAAGACATCTGCTCCTGAGCAGCAGGCCTATTCTGCTCAACCAGCTAAGCTAATTGAAGTAAATACTTCTTTGTACACTGGAATCATGAATTTTTATGCAGCTTTTATCTCAGGAAACTTGTCACCTTCAGAGGTTCTTACTGATGAACTCAATCAAATTCATCCAGAGGATGTGGAGGAACTGGATATATCTTGGCAACTAGCAATGGCAGTCTTCAAGGCCAAGAACTTCATCAACAAGACTGACAAGTTTAGATGGAGTGAAGACACAGGGAAAAAGATTGTCTTTAACAAGTCAAGTCTTCGTTGCTACAATTTCCATGAAACAGGTCACTTTGCAAGAAAATGTTCTAAACCAAAGGAAAAAAGAGGAAGTGAAGCTAGATCATCTTCAGGAAGAAATAATGCTACTAACTCCAAGGCCCTAATCAGTCAACAAACCGGTGCATATGACTTGGGAGATCAAATCAAAGAGCTCAATATGAATCATGCTTTTATGGCAGACATTATTGGAGAGTCTTCTACCACCTCATCTTCTGCTACTCCACCTGAGTTAATTGCAACCTTATGTTCTCAATTATGCATTGATAAAGTAGAACTTTATAAAAAACATATTGCTGATTTGATTTTTGAGATGGAAAATTTGAAATATCATAAAAGGAAATTTCTTAAAACTGAAAAGGATTATAAAGAAGCAATATAAGCTGGTAAAAAGGATGTTTCTTTACTCAAATCTCAACTCAGCAATACATGTTGTTTGCTTACTGATGCTAAGCAAGAAATTGTTAGATTAACTGCTGATCTGGAAAGGCAAAATCAAATTTTGCGAGGCCAAATTTAAAGTAGATTTCTTTGGTCAATCAAGTAAGGTAGTTGACATGCTTGAAACTCAACTCCATAAACCGGGTAATGGGAGCAAGGATCTTGGGTATAATAATGTGCCTCCTCCATTTAATGGAAATTGTACTACTGTTCCTCCCTCTGTAGAGGAACAAGTTAAGGAGTTTTTCATGTTTACTCCTGAGGCCAAATCATGTGGTGATGATTCCCATTCATCATCCCTAACCCCTATATGTGTGAACAATTCTAATCCTTCTACCTCATGTGCAGAACAAATAGAAATACAGGATTGGTCAAGTGAGGATGATGAAGATGATAAGTCACAAGTTTGCAGTCTTAAGTTAAATCATAAAAAAATTGAAAACAATGTTAATGTTCCTTCTGTTTTGAAAAACTCCTGTGTGTGATTTGATTGGTTTGAATGTTCCTAATTCTAAATATATTTGCTCTAAAAAATGCTAATATTCACAAAAATACTGTGTTTGTTAAACATTTAGCTAACAGAAACACTGAGAAGCATGTTTTCCAGAAACCCAATCTTGTGACTAAACAAAAAGTCAATGACCAACCCCAAAGGTCTTACCAAAGTATTTCACAAAGGATCAATTTTATGCAAAATATGATCATCACCATTTGAGGTTTGAGCAGTGACATGCTCGTCAACATTTTAAACCTAAACAGGTTTACAAGCAGGATGATTCTTACTATCATAAATCTGACAAGTTTGGACCTGCATCTCATCTCAAGAAACAATGTTGTTATACATGTGGGAAGCCAGGACATCAAGCAAAACATTGTGTTCATCGGCCTTATATTCCATATTATACTCAGAATCAGAAGGCGTCACATAGGCCGATGGATTCTAAGCCAGTGAAGACTGTCAAGTCTGAGACAATGAAGAATCACTCAACGTATAACAAACCTTCTGATGGAGATTGGAATGTAGCCAAGCGGAACAGATATGCTTATTTTGAAAGGCAAAAGAAAAATAATCTCAAACAAAATGCTAAGGTTAAAACTAAGCCGAGTAAAGAAATTAAAAAATCTGCTCTATCTAAGCTTGTGTGGAAAGCTAAAATTGCAAATCTCATAAGCAACAAAGTTGAGTCAAATAATGACATGTGCTTACAAGAAGTGTCATATATTGATACAAATGGTATACCCAGATCTACTATGGCCTGGGTACCAATTACCAATTGATCCTGCACATTGTGCAGGAACACCCAAGGAGGAATGTCAATAATCTATGGTTTGTTGATAGTGGATGTTCCAGGCACATGATAGGAGACATGTCTCCACTACATGATGTGTAAAACTTTAAGGAGGCTATGTCTCATTTGCGAGAGGTAAGGGCAGTAAAATCAGCAAGAAATGTACTGTGATTAATGGGTCTTTAAGTTTTCTTGACGTGAGTTACGTTAGTGAGCTCAATCATAGCTTACTGAGTGTATCTTAAATTTGTGATAAGGAATTTTCAGCACATTTCACAAATAAAGAATGTTTAATTTTAAAACCAGGATTTGTGGTTCCTGAGGAATGGATTTTGTTAAGGACTCCCCGTAAGTGAAACTCATATGTTATTGATATGAATAGTAAACCTGTTTATGAAAATACATGTCTTTTATCAAAATCAGCTGAATATGATGCTATGTTGTGGCATCGTCGTCTTGGACATGTAAATATGAAAAACTTAAACCGTGTTGCCAAAGGTAATCATGTTCGTGATTTACGTATCTCTGAGTTCTTTTCAATAGAGAAATGTGTAGCATGTGCTAAAGGGAAACAACACTGAAAGCCCCATAAGTAAAAAATGTTTAACTCCATTGACTGCATCCTTCATCTTCTTCATATGGACTTATTTGGTCCTGTGAACGTGATGAGCATTGGGCAAAAATCATATTGTTTAGTCATAACTGATGATTACTCACGTTTTTCTTGGGTCTTATTTTTGGCTAATAAGAGTGAGACTGCAAAACTGAATTCATTTTGTTGGTTGAAAATCAAAGAGATGTGAAGGTGAAGGCAATCTGGTGTGATAATGGAACTGAATTCAAGAACGCTGTGTTGAATCAGTTTTGTGCTGAAAAAGGGATAGCAAGACAGTTTAGTGCAGCTCGAACACCTCAGTAAAATGGTGTTGCTGAAAGAAAGAACAGAACTCTCATTGAAGCTGCAAGAACGATGCTTTCTGAATCAAAGTTGCCCTTGTTCTTCTAGGAAGAAGCTGTAAACACAACATACTATGTGCTCAACCAGGTTCTTCTTAACAAGAAAATTCAAATGACTCCGTACGAGGCCATCTACAATGAGAAACCACAGGTTTGATACTTCAGAGCCTTTGGGTGTCCGTGTACTGTATTGCATACAGAATCCACACCAAAGTTCAATGAAAAGGCAGATGAGTGTTATTTTGTGGGTTATGGATCTAACACTACTGCTTATAGAGTCTACAACAAGGTCACCAAAGAGATAACAAAATTGACTTATGTTGATTGGCAAGAGCAAAATCCCACTGATGCTGAATGCGATCCATCATGGTTATTTGATTATCATTCCTTGTTTAAATGATTTAATCTCCGTTCTGATGACATCGCAGGGTCACCCAATGAACCGCTTGATGAGAGTGATGACGATGAAGATTCTTATGTAGGACCACTGCTTATTGTTGATCCTCCAGAAGTTATCAGACAACAAAGTGATGAATGATCTGAGAATCTCCCTGTTTCAACGAATGTCTCTGAGGATTCACCAGCAACTGTTGAGAATTCCACGTCAGCTGTCAACGACGGTAGATCTACACCTGAGACTTAAGATTCATCAATATTCCAGGAGCCGATTCCTGATGAAAGTATGGTCGAGAAGCCGATTTCCGACCCTATAAATGAATCCAATGAAGGGACCCCAACAAATGTGATAAATTTGCCCATCACAATGCATGTTTCTGATGTTTCCTCTCACATAATCAATAAAGATCATCCGGTTAACACAATAATCGGGTCATTAACGGATGGGGTTAGAACCAGAAGCACTGCCGGAGACATAAATAGATGTATGTAATCCTATTTAATTTCTCAAATTGAACCCAAGAACATAAACATGGCTCTTTTCGAACCTAGTTGGGTTGATGCAATGCACGAAGAGCTGAATCAGTTTGCTAAACTGCAAGTATGGGATTTTGTGCCGTTGCCACCGGGCAAGAAAACTATTGGCACCCGCTGGGTTTTTAGAAACAAACAAGATGAAAGCAAAGTACTCATCAGAAATAAAGCTCAATTGGTTGTGTAGGGGTTTTATCAACATGAGGGGATAGATTATGAGGAAGTTTTTGCTCCCGTCGCTAGTCTGGAAGCTATTCGAATATTCTTGGCATATGCATCATATATGAACTTCACAGTTTATCAAATGGATGTCAAGACCGCATTTATATATGAAAATGTAAAAGAAGATATATATGTGTGTCAGCCACCTGGTTTTGAAGACAGTGATCATCCTGACTACGTTTACAAGCTCGATAAGGCTTTATATGGGTTACATCAAGCATAGCTGGCTTGGTATGGCACTCTTATTGGTCATCTGCTTGCCCATGGATACACCCGTTGTGCAATTGACCAGGCTCTGTTTGTTCGAAAGGTGGATGCAGATCTAATTCTTGTGCAAATTTATGTGGATGATATCATCTTTGGATCCACAAATGAGGACCTGTGCACAGAGTTCAGAAAGGTTATGGAAAAAAAGTTTGAGATGAGTGCTTTGGGTGAAATGGCATTTTTTTCTCGGGTTACAGGTCAAGCAATCAAGTGATGGCATCCTAATTCATCAATGAAAATATGTGGTTGACATCATAGCCAAGTTTAAATTCACCGGATGCTCAGGCGGCATCAACTCCTATGGCTGCACGACCAGTTCTGGATGCTGACACAAACGGAGCTGCTGTTGATCAGAAACAATACCGATCCATGATTGGATCCTTGATGTACTTGATAGCCAGCCGTCCAGATATCATGTTTGTCGTGTGTCAGTGTGCTCGTTATCAAGCAAATCCTAAGATGTTCCATCTAACTACTGTTAAATGTATCTTTCGGTATCTAAAGGGCAAGCCTCGGCATGGCCATTGGTATCCCAAAGAATCTATTTTTGACTTGTATGCTTTTTGTGACAGTGATTATGGAGGGTGTCAACTTGAAAGAAAATCTACAAGTGGGGGCTGTCAATTTCTAGGTGATAGGCTAATCTCTTGGCAATGCAAGAAACAACATATAGTATCTACCTCTACTGTTGAGGCTGTATATGTTGCTGCATCGACTTGCTGCTCACAAGTCATCTGGATGCAACATCAATTGCTGGATTACGGTTTGACCTTTCTTAATACTCCCTTTTTCTGTGATAATGAGACTGCTGTGCTAATTGTGAAAAATCCAGTTCAACATTCTAAAACCAAGCATATTGATATCAAGGTGCATTTCATTCACGACTGCTTTGAGAGAAATCTCATATGTCTTGAAAGGGTTGATTCTGACAACAATGTTCGAGATTTCTTCACTAAAGCATTTGATACATCTCGAGTCAATGTGCTCGTAGAGTCCCTGAAAATGATTGGGTTCAAAGATTAAATTGGTCCCCAAAAAATTTTTTCTTCGTCGTTAAATTTGTACGGTTTTTTATGCACAAATTTAGGGGGAGAATCAAGAAAAATACAAAAAGAACAAAAAGAGACTTTAAATTTTTAGAGTCAAGAAAAATACAAAAAGAACAAAAACAGTCTTTAAATTTTTTAGAATCAAGAAAAATACAAAAAAAAAGTTTGTTGTTAAGGTTATTTAACCAAAAAATACAAAAAAATTGTTTGTGTTTGAGTCGAGAGTTTGCAATTAAATGGGAAGTGGTATGAATGTTCGTTTCTTAAGGCTAGGATCAACACATGTAAGGCACTAAAATGAAAAGACTAGGATCAGTGTTGGATACGTTGATAGGCTCTGCATGTGATACACTTGAACAAAATAATCTTATGGCCTTAGTGGGGAACATCTCATAGATTAGTATAATTTGCTATTCCTGTTAATAATTGAGAACTTAAACATAAAGATTGATGAACTGTGGATAACCCTTGTTCTATGGGATTGCACTGACCGGGACCCTTCACAAAGGGGTTGCGAGCTTGACTTGATACAAGTCTGTAAATATTACATATATATAGTTAAAAGACATGCATTGACATGCAATAGGTGAAAAGACACTCAATGATAGTGCAAAGCTAATCTGCAAAGCAGATCTCTGAGCAAAAAGACACACAATGTTAATGTCGTGCTATAGGAATAAATCAAAAGATATGCAATGTCATACAACAAAAGGATATGTATAAAGACATACATATTATTATTGTAAATATTTTTATCGTTGGGAATATGTGACTGGAAAGGGATCTCTTGTCAAGGCATGTAAGTCTGTAGTGCTATGACCCTGAGCTTTTGTTGATTCTAAACATGTAAGCCCATAGTGTTATGTTTGATCAAATTTTATCAGAGATTCCTTGAAAAGTTGCATAAACCTGTGCTAGTTATGCTCATTTAGTTATTATTTAGGTGCTCAAAAGATCATGACGAAGGAAAGGTTTACCTAATAAGCTATGGGGTCCATTAAATTTCATCAAGAATTCACTTAATTCATATTCATTTAAATACAGGTTTCTGAGATATGAGTGTGGGACCCATTAAGTCATAATCAATTATACCCAAAACATGAGAACTTAAATCACAGTGAAAAACTTAGGTTTGAAGCTAAAGCATGAGTTTAGAAGGATCTGAATATTAGCAACCTGCTTGACCTTGTCTGATTAGAAAATACGTGCTGAAAAATGTTCCTTGGTCTGGTTGTAGAACGATTTGATCCCATTGCAAACTTTCTAAAGGCTCGGTTGTAATTATAGTTCAAGTGGTTTTATCGTCTTTAATTGAGTCATGTAAGTATGTTTTATTTCTTATTTTTGTTTAAGTATTAAATGATAAAAATGACCAAAGTTTAATTTTTGACATTGCATCTAAGGGATTAATTTATTTAGTTGTCAGGTTGAAGGAATGGCCCACCTAGGTTCATGGTGGGCCCAAACCAAAAATTGAATCCGGGATTCTTTAAAAGCATAAGATAAACCCTAATGTGGAGTTTGTGTGTTCACGGTATTTTAAACCTCAAAATATTTCTCTCTCTTCCCTCTTGGCGATTTGCAAACTTTGTGGCTATTCTTCCTTCAGTCGAATCTGATGATGAATCTTGAAATTAAGGATGTGGTTAAAGTCATTTTTTATGGACGATCTTATGTATGTGGGAAAGAACTTGAAAGATTCTAGGTGTAGGGTGAATTTGAAAGCTATGGTTGATGTTTGTGTTGTTCGTAACACTGGGTTTACGACAATGTTCATAATACCATGAACTTTTGGTATTCCCCCGCATACGGTTTGTGTACCGTGAACCCCCAACAAGCCGTGAACCTTGAATATCTTGCATTTGAAGCCGTAAACCCCATTTACACCGAGAACCATTTTGAGCCGTAAACTACTTTTTACCGAGAACCTCATAAGGGCCGTAAACCCTTTGAAAGCCGAAAACCTTAAAAGGGGCCGTAAACCCCTAATCGGCCAAGAATCTTTGAAATAATTCTTTTAAGTTATTTATTAATTTAATGTATGGTTCTGACTTATTTAGTTTTGTGCAGATATGGCCGAAATGAAATTTGTTGCTGATTACAATGCTTGTGCATTCACTTTGGACCAACCTGAAGAATTCGAATATTTCAGATCGATGCTTGTGGAGTTGACACTTTTCCCCATCAACTTTGCTGTGATGGAAAATCCGATCATTTACAGAACCCACATTCAGGATTTTTGGTCCACTGCAACAATACATCCAAATGACCATGGAGAAGAATGCATTATTGGTACATTTCAAGCAAAGAGAGTTCGGATTTCAGAAGCTGTAATAAGAACTGCTCTACAGTTCGGTGATCTACCAACTCATCCAACCAAGTTGAATCAAGATGTTGTTACTCCAGTTCTTACAAGGATGGATTATGAAGGTCCTTATCCTCCCATTTACAAGAAGCTACTCCATCCCTACTGGAGATATCTTGCACACGTGTGCATGAACTGCTTATCCAGAAAAAAAGGGGGATTTGATGAATTAAACACCACCATTGCTTTAGCTATGGTTTCTTTGACTATGAGATTAGACGTCAACTTCTCGAAGATGGTGTTTGAAGAATTTAAAAGTAATTTGAAAGGAGGAAAGAAGGAGATCTTCCTCATGTACCCTCGGTTCCTACAGATCATTCTCAACATAAATCATGTTTATCTGGAGCCTACTGTTGAAACATTGGACATAAAGGGTATGGGTCCATTGATTTTCAAGTTCATGAATGTCAACAAGCATGTAAAAAGGGTGTATCAAGGGATGCATCCCCTTGAAAAATTTGGTAGATTTGCTGCTCTACTTGATGAAAAGATTGAAGAACCCGCTGTGCAAGTACAAGCTGAGGTTGCTGAAGAACAAATGCTACCTGTTTAACAACAACTTGAACCAGAACCCCAAGATCCAATTGTGCATGAGTTAGAAGATGCTAAAGTGGTATCTTCTTCTGACAATGAAGGCACTCCTGAGAGACCACTAGTACCAATAAATCAGTATGTCAGATAAATGGAGAACAAAATGCGTAGAATTGAGAATGCTCGTCTCACTTCCTCGTCTAACCAATGTGACAGCGACGCTGATTACACACCGGATCAAGTTTTACCTTCCAGACCATGGAAGCGAAAAGATCCGAGGAATGTGAGAATGCCCCCACTCACACCAAACCCAACACCTTCTCAAACTCTCAAACCAACAACTTCCTTACCCACTCAAGTGCCACACTCACCTACTACCACCTTTTCCTAACCTCTATCCTCATCTCATGATAATCCCAATCCATCTTTAGAAGACTTTGATTATGATCAATTCTTAGTCTTCTCAAGTGAGGCGTATAGATCTGAGAAAGCTAAAGGAAAAAGCCCTATAGATTCGTCTACATCTGCTCCTGTAGATCCACATGTTCTACAAGAGAGAGTGTTTGAATTGGAACAACAGGTAGCAACACAGAACTCAAAGATTCTGACTGTAGAAGCTAATCAGGGCTACCTTGTTACCCTGGTATAGGAGATGAAGAAGCATATTAAGGGAAAGCAGAGTGAACACTTCACTACTGGTACAAGCAATGATAAGAATGATCAAGGAGACGAAGATGATGGAAGTAATGATCAAGGTGGAACTAAAGATGACACTCAAGGGATTGATCCATTCAACCTTGAGTTTGTAGGAGACCTTACAGATCCAAAGAACAATGACCTCTCTCAACACTTGGAATCAAATCACGCCAAAGACATTCAAGATGATAAAGTTGAAAGTTCATCAGATTCAGAGATGGAAAGACTGAATCAAGACATTGATGATGAAGTGAACATTTCAAGCTCTACTGCAGATAGGTCTGAAGATGTTGATGCAAGAAAATCCTCTAAGAAAGAGAGACCTCCATGGAGGTTGCCACCTGGTCCTCCATTTGAAACACATGCCACCGTCAACATAGAGGATTATTACTCTAAGAGAGGAGACATATCAGGTGTTGCATCTTGGGTTTATGACTCAGATAAAGGAATGTATGTGGTAAAAAGAAAGAGTGGACGTCTGGAATACTACATGAGTGCTCATGATTTTAGCTCACTAACCAAAGTTGATCTTCATCAATTGAATGATGCATACTTTGAGAACAGAGGGAGAAATGGACCAGCTGAGATGTTTCTCACATTTCTAAATGAACAGTGCCTGACAAACTTTGCCAAAATGAAGACAGCTGAGTCCAAATTAAAAAGGTCCAAATGGGTCAGAGATCCTCATACTGGCAAGCCTTGGTATAATGTCATCTGGCCAACTCCCAAGACAGCTAAAATTGTTCATGTTCACAAGAAGATGCCAGTGAATACTCTTAGAGATTTTCAATACTGGACATATGATCCAATTACAGCAGAAGCCTTGATAGTTACTGATCAGGCAAAGTATCGAATTCTGGATCCTTTTGATTTGTCAAAGTTCAGTGAACAAGACATTAAAGTGTTAGCAAGAATCCAGATTCGGCATGAGCAACTATGGGAAGAACAAGCAAAGATTTTTACTGTTGCTGCTGCTGATATCTTGAGCAAGAACTTGTATGAAAGGAGTGGACATCATGGTGAAGATATCAATTTTTGAAGTTAAGGAAGCTTAATCCTAGGGGAGATTGTTAGACCTAGATTGTATGATTAAGCTTTGATTGCAAGGTGAGGTGTAACCGTGAACTTGGTTTCATGGGTTGGGTGTTATGGGCCGTCTTGTAAGCCAAGAATATGTAATGGGCTAAATTGTTTATGTTTAGTATATATTCATGTTTACCCTAACCGTGTAGGGTTAGCGGTTATTCATAATTTTCTCTGTAATTCTCTGAAAGCAATATACGAGTTTTACTTTGAATCTCTGTGTTCTTGAATCACCACAATCAATAGTTTCTGCCTATTGATTGTGAGGCTTGATATCATAGTAGTTTATTGTGTGTTAATCGAAGATCCATAAAGATTGGGACTTACACTTATTACGAGTTGGTTTGATTTGAAGGTAAAATGGCAAGGAAGAATGATACAAAAGGCAAAGGAAAAGAACCTGAGAGTTCCTCTAAAAGGCGGAGAGGTGAAGTTATTGAATCCTCTAGTGAGGAAGAAGCAGAACAAATGCAGGAAGACGCGTCTAGTGAGGAGGAGACGCAAGGGACAGTTTGAAGAAAACACAGAGATTGTCCACATTTCCACAACTAGTGCAAGCCCAGTTGTATCTGTCTAAGATTAGCAATTCAAAACAAGGGTTCAAGAGTTTATTCCTTTGTGAGCGGCAGATCTATGAGCAACATTTTGATATGTTTGGAGTGGGAGAATGTTTAAAGAGATTACGTTAGGAGGATAGTTTGGCATTTCATTATGCAGGGGTTGAGGAGGTGTACACAGAGCAGATAGTACAATGGATGTTCACTCTAAGGAAAATTGATGGCGATAATCCGCCAGTGAACACGATTCTTCAGAGCACAGCCAATGGCAAGGTAATGGATTTGTCTTTTAATGTGATTGAGAGGTTGGCAAATTTTGATTCGGGACCTGACCCAGTGAGGCCATACGAATATGTTGCTGAGAGGAGGTTGACCTACAATATAGTAGATGATCCTTAGTGGGAAGAAATAGTGAGGACATTGTTTGAGATCCCCGAGGGGGAAAGAGTGACATCAATGACTTTATAGAGAGTGTGGTTGAAACCGTTGCCGAAATTATTGTTAGTGTTTGTTCAACTTAACATCATGCCTCGTGTTGGAGATAAAGTGAAAGTCCGGTACGGGGAGGTTCTAGTGTTATATGCACTGGTGATGGGCCAACCCACAATGTCAGCCCCCCAATTAATCATGCTAAATATTTGGGAGGCGCGAGAAGGACAGGAGCGGATGAAAATTCCGCATTGTAGGTTATTATCAAAAATGCTGAAACGTGCAAGTGTTTTACCTAAGAAGCCAAAGCTAATTGTGTTCCCCCACAAGCATTCCGTCGAGAACACTTGGCAAAGACAGATTGGGAGTACGAGCTCACCGAGAGAAATCATGTCCTGCGAGACAGGAAGGGACACAGGGTTTTGGAAGCATTAAGGGAAGATATCCCGTTACAACAAATGTTCAAAGATGAGGAAGAAGTTAGAGAGCCAGCAATAATGATGAGAGGTTTCGAATCAAGGTTTGTTAGAGAAGAGTATGATTGGGACGGGGGCATTAGGCAAGTTGTGGACCAACGCCGACCAGCCGAATTTAGGAACTGGCCAAGTAGAGATAGGGAAATGTGGGACAGGCAGTCCCGAGAGATGGAAGAAAATATGCGATATTGATAGGCCATGATGTGGGCCAGAGAGCAAGAGATAAATGACAGATATCGACATGAGGAGGAGGTATGTCACTATCATGATTATCATCAGGGTGTACCATATTCTCCGCACC
Organism: Smallanthus sonchifolius; assembly: GCA_023525975.1. Classification (NCBI taxonomy): domain Eukaryota; kingdom Viridiplantae; phylum Streptophyta; class Magnoliopsida; order Asterales; family Asteraceae; genus Smallanthus; species Smallanthus sonchifolius. The sequence continues at coordinate 73,254,057 of CM042034.1, forward strand.
CACAGCCCACAAACTTGGAATCTTTACCACTATATCAGTCTGATCAGCCTTATCAAAGATACCCAGAAAGTCACCAGTCTCAATGGGTTAACCCATACCCCGAACAAGCGACGCTAGAGCAGGGTTCCAGTAGTGCAGGGCAAGGAGGGTCTTTTGACCTGAGCTCTATGTTTCAAGGTTTATGCAGATATGTATTTGGTGACCCGTTTCCACATGTACAATATAATGCAAGAGCCAGGTCTCGCTAGCCATATACAGAGCAGGATGCGGAGAATGAGCAGGACGAGGAAGGAGACGATGACAGCCCATGAGCTGTTATTATGCACTCGCTGATCGAGTGATGTGCTCACTGATCAGGTCCATGTGCTTGGTCTTTATCTATCTTAAATGCTTTTATGTGTTGCTTGTTTAAGATGTTCCATTATCTGTGTTAAGTTTATGGGTCTGATGCCCGTGTGTGGTTATGATGAACTACTGGTTAGGCCCCCAGGTTTGCTTTTAAGTACCTTTACATTGAGGACAATGTGCCTCAAGTGTGGGGATGTGGAGAAGAGTTGGTGTGAGGATTTAAAACATTTAAGCATGATGAAAATTTGAAAAAAAATTGAATATGAAAAATTTAAGCTTTCATAAAAATCAGATTTTCAATGTAAATCACCAACTCATTACCCGCCAAAAACAAGTTTAGATCCTTAGTCATGGTCGAACTCTTTAAGTTGCATGATAAATATCCTAGCAAGCGTTTTCAGAAGTTGATAGAAATGTCTAATTGGGGGTAACATTCTAGACGATGGACTCACATGCATGCTTTCACATCGGTAACCTAATATCCACCATTTTGTGAGGATTTGAGCCTTAATTTGAATTGTAGAACATAAGTAGGAATAATTACTAAATTTCTGTTCTTGTGTGTTTACCATAATGTTACATCCTTTTAGAACTTGCTTTTGTTATACGTGTTGAGACCATGAACCAAGATTTTGCACAAAGATGATTAAGGCATTAGGTTTAGCCCATTCGTTTAGCCTGTTCTTTCGTTTTCCCTACTCGATACAATTTTCCCTTTGAAGCCACTTTGAGCCTGAGTCTTTCGTTTGTTAAGCCATAACTTGAGCCCGAATCCCTTCTTAGCCTTTTTATTTTATTTCTTATCCGGTGAATTGGAATTCAATTAAGCTAAGTGGTGTAAGTATAGAAATAAGGAAAGAGAAAAACTTGTGTACAAGCAGAGTGATGTTGAATGAGAGAATTAGAACTGAATTGCTAGATATCAAAATATGTATGCAACACGAGCAATGTGTGTTTGATCTAGAAAGGGAAGTTGCTTGTACGCAAGAGAAAGGGAAAGAAAAATATATAGTAAGTAGTTGTCTTTGTTTATAGTTTGGTTTAACAAAAAATTAAAAAAATTAAAAAAAATACATAAACAGTGTGGTTGGGTCAATTTTACCCAGTCGGGATCGATAGTTCTTTGTAGTAGTTGAAAATAAGAGTTTCATTTTTAACGGGTCATTTTCACCCAAGTTAGATAGTTTTTAGTCGTTTGATGTTAAACTTACTTAGTGGATTCCAAATTACCTTAGCCACTTTTTAAATATCCCCTTCCATACCCTTAACCTTAGCCTAACATTACAACCCGTCAGTCCTTCTGATTTGTGTGAAATTTTGTGTTAATTGGTGGAGATGTGATATTTGAGCAAGCTTATGATAACGTTGTTTCATTGATGGTCTGAGTGTGTAATTTCAACTGGTACATCTTTTGCCAGTCCAGATATTAACCCGAGGGGAGTGAACAGTGTGAGGGGTGTGAAAGCATGTAGGTAGAAATCTTGAAGCGTGGTAGGCCTGGTTAGACATGATGATTTTAAATGCTAGATTATTTTACTTGCTAGGTGAAATTCTATTGACGCGTTAAGCCTTGCGAGTTGGGTATGACTTTGGATCTTAATTGAATAATGGTTAGGGATGAGTGAAGTGTTTTTGTTAATACTGATAAAAAATATTCGAGGCTTTGATTGGGGGCAATCAAAGAGCAAGTGTGGGAATGTGATGTAAGGGTGAAAGTTTGCAGTTTAACATGCTTAAAAACACATAGTTGTTTATATTTCAATGTGGAACATGGTAACTATCAAGATGTTTGTTGTTTGTAGGAAAGTTGAGGTTAACGAGCGGACATGATGATGAAACAGCAAAAGAAAAATGTTACGAGGATGGAGAATGATTAAGGATCAAAAGAAACAAAAATCAAGGAGGAGCGTAAGCTACGCCCTCCTCGGCGTAGCTTACGCTGGGTAGCGTTTGACCGTGAGCGTTTGTGGAGCGTAGTACAGAAAAAAAAAGCGTAGTGAAATCAAGAGAGAGTGTAGCTTACGCCCCCTACGACGTAGCTTACGCTCCTGAGGAGTTTTTTAGGAAACTTGGGATTTTTTTATTTATATTCAATTCTAAACCCTATGGCTGTCATCATTCATTCTCTGGATCTTCTTGGACGAGTTTTGGGCGATCTTGGGAGTTGAGAAGCTTTATAATTCATTATTTGATGTTTTCTAACTACGGATTAAGTTTTGAAGGTACGGTCATGTTTATGCGTAGCTAAATCACTCGTGGTTGTTCCCGGGTGTAGGATTACTTTCGTTTAATGGTTTTTCTGGGTTTAAACTTTGTTAGATTAGTTTGTGATTTAATCGTATGATTAATTGCATGCTTTTGTTTTTCCGTTATTGATTAAACGATTTGGTTCTTAGGATTTGGTATATTCATCAGTAACTCGGTTTTCTAATCGTGAACCATTGATTGCATTAGTTATTAAGTTCTAAAATTGGTAGTTAAGTAGCTAGTTATTCAACAAGTGTCAATTATTCGGTTTTATATCGTTAATCAACACAGTCAAATATTCCAGCTTTTATGTATTTATCAATCATTGGTGTTTTGCACTCCATGTCTATGTGGAGTTCAACAAGTTTCTATTCGGTTTTATCATTAACGTGTGTAATCTGAACCCGGGAGCGATCCGTTTTCTCATAATCGCTTTTAAGTCAATTAAAGTTTGTTGCTTTGGCAATAGTTTTCTGAATCAGTAATAAAAGTCTAGTAGTTTCTGTGTTTTCGTTAAGTAATAATTAAATAGCATTCTCCACGAATTCCTTGTGGGTTCGACAACCTTACTTTCCGTACTACAGTCTAAAGTAGCTAAGAAGTAGATTTTAATATAGTTTTTTATTAGCCTTCGACACGCGATCAAAACTCATAACGAATCAGGACAAGATACAAGCCTCCACTGTCATTTATACAAAAGAGTTCGATTAAGGCTCGATAAACTACCAATCTTCGTACTGCCTTTTGATTTATTAGCTAGCACCAAATCCCACTAGGATCACCATTCCAATCTTCAATAACCACTCTATGAAATCTCTCCAAATACCGTGTTATCCCTAGTCAAAATTCCACCTAAAAAGAACTCGCAGCAAAATCAAAGTTATAATTCCCCTACATCTCCTTAACTTTAAAAGTATCTACAGAAATCATACGTGTCTCTTCTGGCCCCAAAAACTAAAAATCTTGTTTACAACATTAATTTTTAATCTTTTTACGTTTACACACCTCCCCGCTCACATAAATGTTAATAGACAAAATATTAATCGATTCACCAAAAGTTCACTCCTCCTTTTCTAAGAGTTTGGCAAAATCTTTATAGTAACCTAATATATCATACCCCATAACGTCACCAATTTCTATGTTTCTAAGAACTGCATTCAACAAAGATCCCCCATGATATTTCCTACCTTTATTTTTAACTTTAGTCTTCCTATTTTTTAAAAGAATTGACAGAATTCGTGGGACTAACCTTATGTTTACTGACTTGCAAATTGAAGACATAAATGACAAGGTGAGTACACAAACATTAAATTAGAAAATATACATTAAAACAACCTAATTTCATATATGATATGTGCCATTTAGGGGAATCACACATTGGTATGTTCTCTCCACAAAAAAATATTGGGCCATAAGAAATCCCCCGTTACAGTATCATCAATACGTTTTGGATGTGTTAAAAATGTCATAATTTAATTCAATCTGCAAATATAATATTTTAGTTTTGATATGTTAATTGTTATTTTTCATAGTAATAAATTTGAGCAATGTAGGCTTCTGGATTTCATTTGATGGGCTGATGTATTGGGCTGGTAGTTGGGCTGGAGCACAAGAGTTTTGGAGTTGGAGCTTATTAAAGAAATAGAGAGAGTGAAAGAATTTAGTTTCTGAGACTCATTTTTCTCTCAGACCAGATAGAGTTCCCCAATGGTTATTCGTCTTCTATAGTTCTTCCAGAATCCGGACTAGGGTTTTTATGTTGATCATGATTTCTGGCTTGGTCTTGTTTCTTTGTCTGGTTATTATGATCAGATTTTCACAATGATAATTTGATTTTTTGTTTTGATCCTGTTACTTTTGTAAAAGGATTGGTGTTCTTAGATTTGGGATGGTAAAAGTCTTGATTTACCAATTCTGACAGGATGCATTGACTATTGATGAGAAAAAAACTCTACAATTAACGTGTTTGGGCGGGAGATAAGATGGGTGGTTTGTAGGAAGTTTTCACTATGACAACCAAAAACAAATCTTTAAGCTCCTTATGAGTAAAGCGGCCTATATTTGCTGGTATAAGTAAACGAATATTACATTTAAGTTACTCATGAAACGCAAACTTATTTAAAAGGATTATTCTTTAAACACAGTTACATTTTTAACATGTTATAAAATATGCACGATGTAATTATGAAATCGTCATGTAAATTGTGTTTATGCTCTTTTATATACATCTTGTTTAGATCGATTTTAACTTAATTTGTTTCTTCTTTTTTTTTTATCTGAAATAAGTTTACATGTTTTAGTCGTCTTTCTATGTTAATCTTAAAATAAAAATAAATCATCTAAATGGACAATTCATGTTGGGATTTACAACCTTAATTAAACAATATATTATATTGTTAAATAAGTTACATAGTATTTTATAATAATAATAATAATAATAATAATAAATAATGATTGTAATACAAATAAAAGTAATACTAGTAGAAACAAAAATAATAATCATAATAATACATTAGAAAATTGGATCATGAAAATATCATTAAAACAGGTCATTTAGGTATAATATACTTTAGTAATATTATTAAAACTATAAAGTACATAAATTTAATAAACTTCGCACTCTTATACAGTTATACTAGTGTTTTTATTAAGTATAAATGTAAGTTGATTAGACATTTCAATGATTATCGTTTTCATTTGTTTTTATTAAGTATAAATGTAAATTGATTAGACATTTCATTGATTATCGTTTTCATTTTAAAGATTATAGACTTATAGTGTATTGTTGGCCTATTGGGTTTAGTATGGTATGGGCTTTGGCCCATGGGATTCTCTAAACAACAAAATTCAAAGAGTGTGTGATGTGACGAATGAGGAATAAGGATTAGGCTTGCACAAAAAACCAGCTTGACTTTTCAACCGGTTCAAAACTTGTATGAACCGTCGGTTTTAAACCGGTTTAAGACATTCTAGAATGGATCGGGTTAGGGACCGGTTCCTCTAGACCGGTTTTAGACCAATTCAAACCGGTTTTTTCGCTGAAACATTTATAGCCGTTAGACAACGGATTTCTAGCTGTTGGAGATGTTTATGACTGTTTTTTTGCCCCCATTTGCACCCATAAATAACTATAAATATGTGTGCGTGTTTAGATTTAATTACACCTCTCTCTACTCTTTTTAGTCTCTAAAACCGCTCTTTAAACGCTCAAAAGCGCTCTTTAAACTCTAAAAAAACTATGGCAAGTAGTGTTGGTGCTTCCTCAAACGAAGATACAATTTTGGAAATTCGACCAACAACGAGAAATCCGGCAATTTGGTGCACTTACGATCTATGTTTGTTGTCAAACATGAAGGAACGTGCTCGGTAGAAGATATGTGGTGCGTTTTTAAGGAAAGATTCAAACATTAGTTTGAAAACTCATATGAAAAAATCTTGCCTAACGTTGAAGAGAATTCCAAGTGAAGGTCAAGCCTCGATGACAAGCGAATGAGAAATTTGAAACTTTGATCCAAATATGGTTCGAGATCAAATGACGAAGTTATTAGATTTTGGCATGAAACGAATATTCTTTGCTTAGGTCCGTATTGGGACGTCGAGACAAGATGTAACTTGACTCATAAAATGTTTCAAAGTGCTTTACGACAAAGAAAAACTTTAGAAATGTTCCATGAAATGCTTTCCTCAAAACTTCATCGTAGAATTCAAAAGTTTCCGTCTACGAGTTGGCACATTTTAAAAGACGTAACCAAATTGCTTGAAGTTTTTAAATCCGCCACTACTTTTTTATCCGGTGTTTATTATCCCACAAGATCATTTACTCTTAAACAAATATTTTTAATGACTAATAAGTTGTCGGATCTTGAATTTAAAAAGCACTCTTTTACAAGAAAGATAAAACCGATGAAAGAAAAATTAGTAAAATATTTTAAAGAAATGTCTCTGTAGAGATAAAGACTGATAGCTACAAAATTCTCTAAGTACATATGCTGCGGACTCATCAATTCTGCTGACTTACAAAGTTGCGCGGATAAGGCATATGATGCAGATAGTTAAGTTCTACTGCTGATAAACAACTATGCTGCGGATAGCCTTATCTGCTGAAGTCCAAAGTTGTTTCTGATAGGCTTCTCAACAACATCAAACATTGATGTTGCTGATAGGCAAATCATCAGCAACTTTGACTTTGCTACTAACACCTTTTGCTGCAACCCTAACACCTTTTGCTGCAACCCTAACACATCTATCAGTAGAAGGAATGTTATTGGTGCAGATGATTAAAGACAAAGCTACTACTTCTGAAGTCTCCTACAAAGATTCCTAAGAAGAATTTTGACCTGATTCATACTGTTTGCTTGTTGTCTACCAATTGTAGTGTAACTTGTAACTGTCAAAGATCAACGGCTTGTGTTTGATCTAATCCTTAGAATCAAGGGTCTGTCTTGATTATAATTTCCTTTATATGTATTGTATCTTCTCATTGTATAAGTGTGTGCTTCCTTAGATTTTTCTTTGTAACTTGTAAACTTTGAAGATTAATACATCTTGCATTTATCAGTATTATAATTGTTTCCTGTTTGCATTGTATAGTTGTGATTAATTTCGCCAATCTCATCTAAACAGAACCATCTTGTAAAACACCAATCCTACAAGTGGTATCAGAGTTTTGGCTCTCAGATTAAACAAACTCACACTTGTTTAATCACTATGTGGTTCTGTTTACCGTTATCTCTTTGCAGAAATCATCAATCCAAAGTATGGTACATAATACTGGATTTGACGATACTGGAAGACTCAACAGACCACCAAGACTGGTGTCTGGAGAAGATTATGATATGTGGAAAAATAGAATGGAAAGCTTCTTCTACTACCAAGAATATGGAATGTGGAGATCCATAATCGATGGTTCCTATGTACCCATGGTGGCCTCTACTGATTCCGGAGGTCCATATGTCCCTAAAGAGGCCTCAAAATTTTCAGAAGAAGACGTCAAGAAGATGGAAGTTGATTTTAAAGCTCTAGGAGCTATACAAATGTGCTTGCCAAATGAAGTTTTTCATAACTTCAGAGAATACAAAACTGCCAAAGAGCTATGGGAAGCTCTTGAAAAGATGTTTGCTGGATCTGAAGAAATGAAAGAAAATTGAAGAGACATTCTAAAGCAACAATATGAAAACTTTGTCTACAAGGATAGTGAGTCTCTTACCACTCTATACAACAGGTACACCTATCTTGTGGGAGAGTTACAGTGCTCTAAAGTTAAGCCGGAGAATGAAGACATTCTCAAGAAGTTTATTAGATCTCTTCCAAGTTGCAAGACACTCTACACAGTGTCAACCAGAAGAACTGAAAACTTGAAGACTATCCAAATGGCTGAGCTATTTGGTATGCTGAAGACATATGAGCTGGGAATGATTCAAGCCAGAGAAAGAAGCTTAAGTAATTCATCTTCAGCCTCATCATCCACCACTTCCTCTGCATTACACCCTGGCCACTCTCTTCCAAGTTCAAGCAACTACTATCCTCACATTGTTACACATCCACAAACTCCCAACTCATAAGCAAGAAACTCACCATTTCTCTTTGAAGCTCCACCTCAAACTAACTCTGCTGCCTTTGTCTCTGATGCCCCAAGCAATATGTCATTTATCAAAGAAGATCTGGAGTATTTTCATCCAGATGACCTGGAAGAAATGGATATACAACATTCTTATGCTATGTTATCTCTTAGAGCTAAACGGTTCTACTCTAGAACTGGAAGACCTACTCCAAGCAACAACTCAAACACTAGAGTTGGTTTGGACAAAAGCAAGATAAGATGTTACAACTGTAACCAACTTGGTCACTTTGCCGAAGAATGCAAGGCACCAAAGGTAAACCCAGCCGCTGCACAACCAAGACAGACTCATCAAGGTCAAGTAAGTCAAAGCACTCCTTTTTCTCAAACTGCAGCATGTGAAGCTCAACAAGTTGGGACAACTGATTTTGACTGGAGCTTTCAATATGAAGAATTTCCTGCCAACAACCAAGCTCTCATGGTAGACACCAAGGAGATACCACCTCAGGTATATGAACATCTCTGTTCTCAGGCTTGCATTGATAAGGTTCTAGGATATAGAAAGCATAACAAAATCTTATAGATCAAAATGAAGAGTTTCATCAAATGAAATCTGAATTCAAAAAGGTTGAAAACAGTTATAAAGAAAAGATTAACTGTCTAAAGAGAGAGATTTCATCATTAAAACATGAACAAAAAAATCTTGAAACTCAGATTGATGATCTATTGGTTAAGCTAAAAGCTACAAGAGCTGAGATGGCAGAACAAAAGGTTCACGTTGACAAATATGAATTTGCATCCAAAAAGCTGCAAAGACTTTTGGATGCTAAAATTCATGAAAGGGTGACTGCTGGTCTTGGGTATCAAACTGAGAAGCCTTACAAATCTGTACCACCACCTGCTGACTATGTAGCCATACATGAACCTAACTTCAACCTCACAAACCTTGATCATGCTAACCGAACCTTGATCCTTCCAAGGAGGAAACATTTGTGCAAGAATGCAATACCCCAACTGAATCTGAGTCCACTTGCTCAGAATCCACTGAAGCCCCATTACTCTCTACCAATGAAGTCATTCTAAAAACCACCAAATCTGGTAGAGTAATTCAAATAAATGGTCCAAGCCCCTTTATTGCTTCCATACCAGTACCTCAACTCACCATGCAAATCAAAATTAGCTATACTCCTGAAGGAAGAAAGCTGATTATTGAAAAGGGATAATCCTCAAATTCCACAAATCACCAAGCCAACCAACCAAGAAAAGTGTTTGACATCTGTCATGCACCTGGAGAGAGAACTCCATACGTTCAGAAAACATTGGAGGAAGCCACTTTTGAACATAACAAAACTCATCCCTAGAACATCAAAGATTTATTTAAAAGAAAGGACTATGTGTACTTTAAAAGGGATAAAATTGCTAAATCATGTTTTGTTTGTGGCAAATACAATCATACTGCTAGCACCTGCTTCTATTACCTTCAACAACAAAGAAATCTCAAGCAACAAGCATTTGAGAAAACAAACAAGAATAAGAAGGTAAGAAGCAATGAAGCAAAAGCAACTAAGTTTAGAAAGTCTCTTTCTCCACCAAGGCAGCCAATTATTAAGCAGATCCCAAAAACTCAACAATCTTGCATCATATGTGGTGAATCAGACCACTTTACTGCAAATTGTATATTCAATCCGTTCAACCAGCTTTCTCAATCATTAGCAACAACAGTCAAGATCCTTCCTGACAGATAGAAAACTGTCTATAGAAGAAATCCTACAGAAAAACCCACTTTCAACAGGAAGGTAAGGAAGGAGAAGCAAGTAATTGTGGTTGAACAGTCAGAAGCAATCAGGAGTGCTGATGATCAATTGAAGCCTAAAAATATAAAGAACAAATCCAAGTCATCAGCATCAAAGTTTGCTGCTGATCAGTCAAAGCTATCAACAGCAACAAACTTTGCTGCTGATCAGCCAAAGCCGACACCAATCAAGTTTGCTGCTAATTAGTCAAAACCATCAGCAGCAAATCTCAAAACTCAAAGAGCACAATCAGCAGCCAAAGTCACATCTGTTGTTGATAAAGTAAAAAGGGTTTGGATATTAACTCAAAAATGGAAAGCAATGTCCACACCTTCGTTCTCTCAAAGCATTATCATTGGGTCTATTGAATGCCAGCATGTTGATCTTAAGTCACTCTCACCCAAGTCTGCAGGGTCTTGGGTCCCTCCCTCTAACTAGATCTCTCTCATGTGCAGGGACAACCAGGTAATAAGGATAACACATGGGTTGTAGACAGTGATTGTTCCAGGCACATGACCAACAACAGGTTCATCCTCTCAAATTTCATAAACTTCTATGGAGGATATGTTGTGGGCTATTCCTCTTAATCTAAGGCTTATAGAGTATTCAATTCTAAAATAAGAATAGTTAAAGAATCAGCAAATGTGGAATGTAGGGAACACATTCCATGTGAAAACGGTAAAGGACCAAACTGACTCTTTGATATTGACTCCTTCACACAAGTATTTGAGCCTCTCATCTTCTTAAATATGGAGTCTACATAACAAGCCTCTACATCATCTGTTGACTACAGAATGGGATTCAATGGTCCCTCTATAAGAATCAAAAGACCATCCATTGATCCTCCATCTGTTGTGGTAGCTATTGAAGACAATGAAGATAGAACAAGTATCTCCAATGTCACCAGCATCAGTCTCTCTAAACATGAAAATCAAAATGAGAATCTTGACAACTCTGCATTTGGTATAGAAGTATCTGTTGTTGATGGGGAAAATATAACCAATAATGCTGCTGATGTTGAAGACTCCTCTTCAATACATGAAGACACCCCTGATTAAAATCAAAGCATTCTCTAGCAAGGTACACAGATGGATGTAGTTCTAGCACAAAGAACATCCATTAGAGTATATCATTGGCCAAGTTCAACAAGGAGTTCAAACAAGAAGCAAATCTCATGAGGCCAATATATGTATGTACTTCTGCTTTCTGTCTCAAGTAGAACCAAAGAACATTTTTGAAGTTTTGCAACATAGCAGCTGGATTGAAGCAATGCAGGACGAATTGCTGCAATTCAAGAGACAAGAAGTGTGGACCCTAGTTGATCTTCCACCTGGCCAAACTACTATAGGTACACGGTGGGTCTTCAAGAACAAGAAAGATAAGAGAGGAATTATAGTTAAGAAGAAAGCCATACTTGTGGCTCAAGGCTACACTTAGGAAGAGGGAATTGACTATGTAGAAGTATTTGCACCTGTTGCCAGACTGGAGGCTATCAGAATCTTGTTAGCATATGCTGCATCCAAGAGCTTTACTCTTTATTAAATGGATATCAAGAGTGCTTTTCTATATGGGAAGATCGGTGAGGAAGTCTATGTCATACAGCCTCCGGGCTTCTTAGATCTTGCACATCCTGAAAAAGTGTTCAAATTAGAGATCAAGATGAAAAAAAGAGAATTATTTTAACCAAAGTTCATAACAATGAGGAGTATGCTGAGTTATTCACAAAAACCTTTGATGAAGCTAGATTTAGACATTTAATTGAATCCATTTACATGATGAACTTTGATTAAAATTTGTCTCTGAAAATCCCTAATAAAAATGTATTTGTCTTTCTTTTGTTGTAAATAAAGTTTCTTGAAAATTTAAGAATCAGCAGCAAACATTTTTGCTGCTGATAGGTTTAGTCATCAACATCAAAGTTTTTTCCACTGACTGCTTTAAGATATCAGCAGGAACAAATTAACTGCGGACCATTACATCCATCAACAACAACCAAGTTTTCCTGCTGATCGACTTAACCATCCGCAGCAACCAAGTTTATTGCGGATGAGTAAAAATGAGTCCAAATTAACGTTTACCCGCTGTAAAAACTACTTTCAGTCGTTACCATGATTGCTATAGTGTTACAGTTGTAAGACAGTGAAAAGTAAAAGGATTGTACAGTACAAGCCAACATTGCTCATCCACTTGTGCTTATCTACTCTTGTCGTTATAACAAAATCAAATTCCCTCCTTCACCATTTCACAGTGAATTCTAACCTAACCTTCTGTTGGAAATTTTTATGGTGACAACGAGCTTGAAGAATCTATGTCTTAGTCTTAGAGTCTTTGACTTGTAATGTTATAGAATTGTAAGCAAAAGTTAAGAGGGAGTCTATTGGAAAATGTTTTGTAACTGTCGCTGAAATTCTATGTTGTAAGTTAGCGAATCTATCAAGTTCGCCTGAGGAAGTTAGAGCAAACTTGATAAGTTCGCTTAACGTTACAAGTTTGCCTGTGGTGCTTTGTGGTTTCTCTAAAAATAGAGGTTTACTTGTCAGTTTTAGTAGCTTAGACAAGAACATAGAATCAAATGCAAATGCATCCATGGCTGATTTGAAACAGAACATAGAAAGTGACTGAGAAATTGCTGAGATGTTATCCGAAGCAAATGCATCCATGGCTGATTCGAAACAGATACATAAGGTTGTTTCTTGTTCTAAGTGCATTGATTCAGATTTGAAAATTGTAAGATTGTGTGATGACAACACAAATCTGATCTGTGACGTGAAGGCAATATACACATCAAATCAAGTTTTGAAAGAAAATGAAAAGCTTTTAAATGCAAGAATCGAATCATTGAAAGATGATATCAAGATTTTAAAGATAAAAGCAAATGAACAAGCTTTTCACATTGATGTGGCATATTCTAAATCTGAGAAAAAGATAAATGAACTTGCCCAGTCACAGAGTGAGGTCACCAAATTGTTGAGAAAGCTCGAAGGTTATAAGAATTCCAGTATTCTGTTGGAATATTATAATGAGAAAGCTTCAGGTGAGAAAGTAGTTTGTGGTGTTGGTTTATGTCTCTCATTTGATGATAAGGATGTTGGAGGAGGTGTTGGTTATTGTCCACCTTTTAATTGTAGTTACACTTCTCGTACTATTGAGGTTGTGACAAATGAGGATTTGGAGCCAAAAATCATCCTCAAGGTAAATCCTGTTATAGGAGAGGACATGGTTTATGATAACTCAAGTGATGATGAAACATTTGATCCAGATAAATCTGAAGGAACAGTGAAAGACTGCAAAGTTGATGAACCAGTTGTGGTTAAGAAAGTCACCAGAGATCGGTGCATCTTGACTGAACCAGATGAAGATATTAAACAACCACAAACTAAACCAGTAAAAAAGTTTGTAAGCAGTGGTTTTGATTTTCAAGAAAATAATAAAATTGAGAAAATTTCAACTCTTGGTTTTATTAAAAATAAGGTTGATTCAGAAAAACCCAAGGTTGTTCAAGTTTCTAACACTGCTTCTCAATGTGAATCGTCTACTTCAAGAAGTGTTAAGCAAGCGAAGTATGTCAGGGTTTACAATGAAAGACGAACATGTTTTCATTGTGGTATTGTTTGTCATATCTTGATAAATTGTCCACATAAGAATGTGGGAAAGCGTCTAGAAGATCCCAGGTTGGGAAGACCTTTTGTTAAACCACCAGCAAAGCCAGTGGTGAAATATGTTCCTGTGAAGAAACCTGATGTTTCTAAACCTGATGTAAACGTTTCATATGTACCAGTGAAATCAAAGTTACAAATTCAGCCACCAAAAGCTGTGAATCAAAGTGAGGCGCCTAGTTCTAGGGATTCAAGAGATATGATTCCTAAAGCTCCTTACGAAAGGAAGTTTATTGAGAGGAGAAGTTGTTTTTATTGTGGTGTAATGGGTCCATTTATGTGAATTGTCCGTCAAAGACCCAGTCATCTGAAACACCAAAGACTAGACCAGTTGTACGAGATTTGTTGGTACAAAGTCTCTTAATTTACAATCAAAGGTTCGGCTCTCTCGACCTCAGAGACGGAGAAGAAACAGAAGAATAAGAAACTTGTTAGAACAACATTAGGTTTCGAAATCTCAACATGTTTCAAATGAACCAGAATTCTCAAACACTTCACTTTTTCATATGAAGGAACTTAATGAACAGAAGAGTGTTTGGAAAAGAAAAGTTTATGTTTCTGATTCAACGGAACAATATCCAAAAATTGAGGAGAAATCTGATTGTGAATTGCGCGAAGTCAATTATTTTGATATAGATGGAAGACCAAGGACTACCATTGCTTGGGTTTCCCTTTCAGACTAATTCTTCTTGTTTGATGTGCAGGATTAACCAACCGGGACTATTAATAGAATTTAGTTTGTTAATAGAGGTGGTTCATAGCACATGACAGGGAATGATATCTAGAAGAGCAAAGAGTTGTTTTGATTACTGATAAGTCTATTTGGTTCAACGACTTGATGCTCAATGGGGAGATAATGTCCCACACAATGGGTGTTTTTGGAATTGTGTTTGACCAAGTCCAAAAGACAACATGAAACTTAGGGTGATGATGGTGAGCATAAAGTCGTTGATGCAACCATTTGACTAGTTGAGGGGGAGTCTACAGGACAGGGGGAGTACAAAATTGTGTTGGTGACAAAGGCAAAGGCATTCGATTACACCGGTTTGAGTTTTTGATTGATTGAAATGCTTAATTTCCAAGTAACCAAGTAAAATATTTTTCTCAAAATGTTTTCATGGAAGTTTTATTTTCTTAAGTTTTACTTTCTGTCAAAAAGATTTTGAAAAAGCCAAACAAATTGAAAAAGTTAAAATCGACATTACTTGAAGTTATAAGAGAAGTGATAGTACATTAGTAGATGTTCAGTCAAACATGAACTTAGTTGGACTTTATGATTGCTTATCTAATATATCGATGATAAATGTTTTGATCAGAACTTCTTACACTGCATAATTTGGGAAATGTTAGCTTCATAACTGCTTATGCTTAACAAAAAATGATGCTTGATGCTTATATTTTAATTTGGATACTAGCATGTACACTGAATTGTCAATAGGCTATGAGTATCTTTGGTCCATTAGTAGTGTGACAACATAATAAACTTTGTGACAACTGTGATTTGAACCCATGGTATGTCGGGTGTATGTGTGTGTAAAAGATCATTATCAGATATAGAATATAAGATCTAAAGTACTTCATGAGACGAGTACCAGTTATGTCGTTAAACACAATTTTTCAGTTCACTTCACTGCCCATGCCCCGAAAAACATGCAATGTGATTTTGGACTAAGATATTTTTTTGACAACATCTGTTAGAACATATACTCGCCCTTGGATCAATTATCTTGATTCCATTGAATATATCCAGATAACAGTTAGATCACGTTATCCTATGTCATTGAATCAATCGATTCCTTGATCATTCATATTGTTGAAGAATTCCATCGGTACAATCTTTCTGTTACTATGAATCATGATACTTCATCCAAACCAAGACATTTGAATCATTCGATTCTGAATCATTCTGATTCTCTGCTTGATTTTTTCCTGTGTTTAACGGTATAATTTCATCCTGGAGATTGAAAACTATCTTGGAAGGATCTTATATGTCTTGAAGATAATGCACATTTATTTTTATGTTGGCATATTTGTGGGGTACACATTGTATTACAAAATAAGAGGTACCTTTTTTCACAAGAACATGGGACAAAGATACTGATGGTTTCAAATATTATAATATTGACAACTTAGATTGACATGTTATGTGTTGCAAATTCATATGTAATTTATTATAGGCATGTTATGATCTGATCACATCTTCTTTGAAGTTCTTCGCGTATCATTACATGTTTTGGTTGAAGCTTAAAAGATTTGATCTTATCTAGTATAGGGAAAAGAAAAAGAAAAGAAATAAATGAAAGAATGAATCTGGATAGGATACCCTTAGACTGTTTAGGGTTGTTTATCCACAATGTGTGATTGACGTATTGCTTATACTGATATGATCTTCTTACTCGTGATGTTCGACCAAAAAGATGTGTTTTGTATTTTTACATTTTATTTTGTATAGAGAAAAGCCAAAAATATTTTGTATTTCTTACGTTTGAAAAACCAAAAAAGATTTTATTTTTCCAACTTTCATGGAAATTTTACTTGTTATTTATACTTGGTTGTTCTCCTTTGCAAAAATTGAATATTGCAGACAGAAGTTGATAAGGGGTCCTTCTCCTAAGTTTTCTTTTAGAAATAAAGAGAGAGTGTGTAGATATACAAGACAAAGACTATGATCTGTTTGAGGACTGATGACAATCTTCTGAAGCTGTTGTCAAGGGGTAGTCTGTTGGAACTATTTATGGTAACGAGCTTGAAGAATATATGTCTTGGTATTAGATTCTTTGACTTGTAGTGTGATAGAGTTGTAAGCAACAGTTAAGAGGGAGTCTGTTGGTAAATGTTTTGTAACTGTCGCTGACATTTTATGTTGTAAGTTAGCAAAGCTGTCAAGTTTGCCTAAGGAACTTAGAGCAAACTTGATAGGCGAACTTGATAAGTTCGCATAACCTTATTAGGGGCGAACTTAACAAGTTCGCATGTGGTTCTTTGTGGTTTCCCTATAAATAGAGGTTTACTTCTCAGTTTTAGTTTCTTAGACAAGAACATAGAATAATGTAGATTAGAAACTGAGAGAACTTGTAAACAGTGATTTGTAGTGGAAATACAAAGAAGATTATTTACACCGTGTTGATGATTGAGTTACACGTTGCACGTTGATCATGGATTCACGTTATCACCGTGTCATACCGCGAGTCTAGAGATCCGTCACACCGTGTCCGGGACCTACACCTTCATCTTTTCTCTCTATCACTCAAGCATTCAAAGCTTCCCACACTTAACCAACTTTCAAAAGCTTCATCCTTCCCTCCAAACCTTACTATAATGGCAAACGTTGACATCGAGAACCCAAATGATAAGTTCTCAACTTACCACAATCTAACGGCGTATCTTGACGATATGATCGATTTACTGTGTCGATCAAAAATACACTTTGCTCGGACCGTCAATCCAACTATCTACATATCTCACATGGAATATTTCTGAAACTCAACCGTCTTCTCTACCGAATAGGGTACTCCCCAAATCAAGGCCAAGGTAGACGGCGAAGATATCATTATTACCGAAGCTACACTTAGAAAACATCTCAAGCTTCAAGACGAGGGTGCCGTCATCTCTTATACAAAAAATGAGTACATCAGGACCTTTGTATCCATAGGGTACACTGGAAATCAACAGTAGTACAAAATCGAGAAGGCACTGATGGTCCT
The DNA here is from genome assembly GCA_023525975.1 of Smallanthus sonchifolius. Taxonomy (NCBI): domain Eukaryota; kingdom Viridiplantae; phylum Streptophyta; class Magnoliopsida; order Asterales; family Asteraceae; genus Smallanthus; species Smallanthus sonchifolius. Next base: position 73,271,362 of record CM042034.1, read on the forward strand.
CCCTAGAAATTTTTGTTCTCCAATGTATATCTTAGAAGTGGAGTAGATGGAATTAACTAAACTCTGCTCTTGCCTCTGCTATTCATGGTATGGTCACTGGGCAAGGGTTCAACTTTTCTCACTTGATTTTTGAAGGTTTGAGACATAATCTTCAAGAAGGAGCAAAACAAACCTTTTATATGTACCCTAGGTTCATGCAGGATGTTTTTAACAATGAAGTAAAAGATCTTTCAAAAAACTGCAAGAATCTACATGATAGGGGACATAAAATTAACATTTTTAAAAGTATGAGAACTGTTTCAGAAAAGTTCTCAGGGGTCAATGTTCCATTGTTATCTACAATGATGAACATACAAAGTACCCAATGTGATAGTTCAGCAGTCCCAGTTGATACTGATCTCACACCCTCCACTTCACAATCTGAACATACAACTGCTTCCTTTGAGCGAACCCCTGTGCAACCTCCTGAGGGTGCACAGGTACAACAAATCCTCACCCCTATTCTTCAAGCCCAACTGGAACAAAGGGCCCAGTTGAGGCAACTTATACTCATAAAAGAAAGAAGAGGAAGAAGAATCCTTCTATTCTTGGCTCAGAGGCCCAATCCCAACCTAAAAGCCCTCATCCAGAATTAGGGGTGATTATCGGGCTTTAACCGGACCGGGACCGGGACCATTAACAGGGTAAATCAGAGACCAAGGACTGGACCAATTGTTAACAGGCCGGTCCGGGCTTTCACGGGCTTTTATGAGCCAGTCCTCGGGCTATGGTATTCATGACCGTTTAATTAAATTACCTTAATCATATTAGCTCATGTCTAACTATAAATCTGATTTATTAATATTCTCATTTGTTTGTTAACGGAAATAGAATATTCTTGAATATTTGTCTTTTATTTCCTTTTATTTTTCATTTTTTTTTCTTTATGCAAGATTTTGATTGTGAATTAGTGTTATATGCATTCGAATATGTTTTAGTTTTTGTTTCTTTTTTACCTTTTAGAATCTCTTTTGTATATATGTGTAACATTACATTTATGTATAAATCATTATATGTAGTCTTTAATCTTCGAAGGGGATATATGTAATTGATCAGGGTTATTAATTATGATTAGTAAATATCGAAAAGTGATAGGTAGTGCCGTCGAGTATTGAAAAAGCTTTTGCGCAACAACAAATGTTCATAATCAAAAGTATGATGGTACAAACTGTAATTTAAAATTGTGGATTCAGTTCTAGTTCTCTTGGGCGATGACTGAAAAGTATAAAGAAGCATTTGCGTTTATATAACAAAATTGAATAAAGTTAAAAAAAAACTATATTTATGAAAAACATTGTTTTCGTGTTAAAATAAGAAGAAAACTTAAAAACGATTACTGTTTAAACTAAAAAAAGATATATAACTATAGTTAATATTTTCACAAGCGTTAAATGTTCAAATAATAATAATATAAAGGAAAATTTTAAATATGGTCTATGTAAAACTTTAATTAAGGGTTAGACTTTTTTTGAAATTACTAATTGTTCTATATATACGGATTTTATGGGCTTTTATGAAGACCCACGGGCTTAGCCCGGACCAGAACCATAACCGTTAAGCCATGAAAGATAGGACTGAAGACCGCACCAATTACACACATCATGGTTCGGCCCGGGTTTAACGGGTCGGTCCCGTGAGCTTTCATGGGCCAACCCATTTAATCCACGCCCATATCCAGAATCACAACATTCTGGTGATAATATCCAAACGGATAGCCACATTACTAGGGAAACTTCCTTATAAGTTTCTCTATTAGGATTAGGATCACATCTCGGATCCAAAGAACAGACCACTGAGCCCATACACTTTGTTTCGTCTCTGAACTTAAGTGCAGAGGCACCTAGTCAAGATGATGTACCTTCTCCAACTGCCACTATTTCGAAGGTACTGATTGACCTGGTTGTTATTTTACCCAGCCCAAGTTCATCACCCAAGAAGGTTCAATCTGGGAGTAATGATAGAGTGAATGTGGAAGGGGTTATCACTACTTCTGGTACATCAATTGACCAGGATGATACTGATAACATCACTAAGTCCCCAACCACGTCAACTCACGGTGAAAATGTTTCTCTTGAAACATTTTTCACTGAGAGGAATCTTAGGAGCCAAGAAAACCAGGGTGGTGGGGATGTAGAGGCTAGGCCTAAGGCCCCATCTAGTTCCAAGGATTCCACATCTATGGATGAGGACAGTTTGAAACTTCAAAATATGGAATTGATGGCTAGGGTGGCTATGCTAGAGGCTGATGTGTCAAAACTAAGACACTAAGTTTCTGTGGATGAAACCCATCAATGCCCAAGATTGACTCCTCCTTCCCTTGTATCAGTGGGCACTCAAACAGACCCCTCTTTATGCACTGATACAACCAAAAAGGGGGAGAAAATTACAACAGAAGATGACACTGACAGCCTGGGGATTAGATACAAGAGCAGGCAGCCTTTCAAAGAACACTATTCCAACCTGCCTTTGTTCAATTCCATGATCTGATGCCCCTCATAGATGAAGAAGAAGAGGTCTCTGAAGAATGGAAGTTAGTTGCCAGGGATGTAGATGAAGTATTCCCTAAGGAGATGGAGTTTGAAAATGAAGATGAAGAAATGCCTCCCTCATTCCTTATACTTCTAGCTGCTGCAAACATATCAAGGCAGATCATAGCCCACAATTCCCACTAAATGCACATAATTTGGAATTTGACTCTATTCTAGCACGGGGGGTATGATGGCATCCTTGAAAGATTCTGGATTGGCTAGGGATTTGCTGGAGCCAAAGAGCTTATCTTGGATAACCTAAATCTGTTTGAAATCCTGTCCCTACACCTGACTAAAAGTGTTAACACTTCTAAGAACCTATCTGCCATGCTTTCCATTGAAAGATTCATTGATATATGTGAAGACAACATGCCTCAGTTTGAGAAATTTCTTGGATAAGCTAAAAGGGTTGCTTATCTAAGACTTGAGGATGAAGAAGTAGAGTCCTTAAGTTGTTGAAGAAAGGAAAAACCAAAGGCTGGGGTTGATAAGAAGCAGGGTCCTAACTGAAGAACAGATTTTGTGCTTAAAAAAATACATGTACAATGAGGTGGTTAGAGTCTTGAAAGTTCATGGGTGGTCACACACTGAGCCTTCAGGGTTTCAATTCTTTTTGTGTGATGGATCATCATTTATAATCAACAATATTCAAGAAATCCTACTCCTCAACCCAGACTTCCTCTACAAGGCATTTGAACTAAGGTCACATATATGCAATACAAACTCCAAAAGAAGTCAAGAAATGATCCTTATTGTTAAAACCTTTCTTGAGAAAGAGGGATGGATTGCAATGGGTGACTCTGATTCAGACCTATCCTTTCCCTTTTCTCCAACTGTCATTCTGAACACAGAAGAGGAATCTAAAAGAAGGGAAGACAGAAAGTAATGACATAATGGAAGACAATGACAGGAGAAGAATGGAAGACAGGTGAAGATGAAGAAGTCCCCCCCTATCTATTCCTCAAATTGCCAATGAAGCTAATGCTGAGGTCTCAATAGAAACTCCCACATCTACTATTATGATCTATGAAGCTGAAGCAGAGGCATCCAATAAAGACAAAGGGAAGTGAATTATGACTAATGAAGAAGAAAAGAAGATAGAGGAAGAAAAGAAAGAAGTAGAAAGAAGAAGAGGAGAGAGAGAAGAAGAAGAGATGGTTGAGCTTAAGAAAGCACAAGAAAGAAAAGCAGACATGCTCTTAAGAGAACAACAGATCCAGTTGCATGCAAGGCAACGCGATAGAACAAATGTTTCAGTTCCAGTAGCTTCACAAATAACAGAAGATGAAACTCTAGCCCTCCAGTTGTAGGAACAACAAAATAAAGAAGATGAAGAGAGAGAGAGAGAGGCAGAAAATTGAAAAAGCCAAGTTCAAAATTAATGACTCTGAACATGGAAAAGAAATGAGGGAGGAGTGGATGGCAGTTCTAATTTCTCAAGGTGAGGATGCAGACTACCTTGAGAAATTATCTAATAAAGAACTTTACATGGCCTTTATTTGTCACCCAGGAGAACTGGCCAAGAAGAAAAGGGCTGAAGAAGAAGAAGAAGGAGAAGAAGAAGAAGAAAAAGTCAGACTGAAATCTAGGAAAGCCATTGCCTTTAACATAAGAACACATGAAGAAAGGAAGGTCATGATGGACTTCCTAAAGGCAAGAGGTAAGAGTGGAACGAGGTTGGGTCTCATGAACTTCATGAACCTCCAAGCCCTCTACATAAAGGTGAAAAAAAGAAAAAGAAGAGAGGCTGAAGAAGATAAGCTCTAAAAGAAGGGTAGACATTCAAACAGAGGAAAGAAAACAAAAGAATCCCAAGAATACTCCCTCAACCTATCGTCCTTCTGTCCAACAAATTCCCTCTCACCCTCTTAGATCACTCTCCTCCCCTCTCAAAGAGTCCAAATCCTCTCACCCAGCTCCCTCTCATCAACAGCCTCCAAAAAAGAAAAATAAACCTCCTACCACATCTGGTGATTCAATAGAGATTGTACAATGGATTTATAGTTTCTCAGATCAACGGTTTGAAGTGTTTAGAGGAAGAAAATAGATGAAGAGACCAGTCTACAAATCTGGTGATGAGGTGATGCAGCTTTCAGACATTGACCTAAAGAAAATTATGGAGTTGGGTGAAGATCATGAGCTTCACAATGAAAATGGGAGACATCTTTTGCTGGTGATAAAGCATCACTTCAATCCTAGCAAATATGTCATCATATATGCAAAACCAGTCCAATCTCACTTTCATCTTGTCAAATGGTCCTATAATGCTGATAAAGATGAATATACACTAGTGGATGTCAGAGGAAACAAGATGAGATGTCCCAGCAAAGCCATCTTCAGCATGCCTAGAAGGGACATCAAATCTCTGTCGGAAATTTGTTTTGAAAATCCTAGCAAGGACCCAAGAGGCTATGAGACGGAAAGGATAGTCATGCATATGCAAAAGCTTCACGAACAAAGGCAGTAAGAGTGTTTTGGTAGCATCAGTCTAGGGGAGTATATATGCTGCAGACTCAACAATTCTGCTGACTTACAAAGTTGTTGTGTAACGAACCAATTTTTAGGTTTATAAAAATAATATAGAAATTATATTATGGGGTGTAATTAAATAAATGAAAGTTGGAGACTAATTACAAAAGGTGAAAATGTCTAACTTTGGTGCAAGGGGTCAAATTTACAACTACAGGGCCTAGTTTTGTAATTCACCCAAATCTGATTTGGGTTTGGGGATAAGAATGGCGACACACACACAATTGTGTGTGTGTGTCTTACAAGTTTGAGAGAGGAGCACGAGAAGTGGCTAGGATCATCAATTTAAGAAGATGCATGTGATTTCAGTTAGTTTTGGTGTAATCCTCTCATTCCAAACATCAAGTAAGCATCCTTTCATCTTATGAATCCACCATTTATGGTGTTCTTGGTTGGTTGTGCTGAAATCAAGCTATGAGGCTGTTTGGGTGTTGTAAATGATTAATAACTTGATAAAAGTTATAATATAGCTTGATTAAAGGTTAAGGGTAGTAGATAACATCATGTCAACATCCAATTTGATGATTTAAGAATTAGGGTTCTTGAGAGTGATTTGAGGATTTTCTAATTGGATGTGTTTATGATGGTAATAGACACTTTAATTGATAAGAAATCTCAATCAATTTGATGATTTAGAAATTAGGGATCTTGAGAACCTTATTTGGTGGTTTTACAATGTGAGGTGTTTAAATGGTGAATTAAGTATGGATAAGTGTTTATAGTATAATATAAACACATTTTCAAGTATAAAACCCAAGTGATTTGGTGATTCCCAAATTGGATGAAATTGTGGAAATTGGGGTGAAATCCTTAACGAGTCAAAATGGGTAGAAATGGATTATTAATAATTAAAAGCTTGTATGGGGCTTAATAAACCAAGATTAGAAGATAGTGAAGATCATAGAATCTTGGGTGGGTGTTAAACTCCAATTAGTGTATATATTGGGGTAATTTAGATTACTAAAACAAGTGGAATGTTTAGTTAATCAAGGCGTTAAAGATGCTAACTTTGAAGACCGAGTGGAATCTTCATTGGCAAAGGTAAGTGCTTTGCACTTACTTAGTATTAGATATGTAGTCTATGTGTAAGTGGTTTATGTTGTATGCTATTTACATATTGTTAATGTGTTTGACTTGTGTGACATAAAGTCAATGCTTAATTGTTATGGTAGAACTTGTATGTTTAACTCAATGTGAAAATTTAGTCAAACTAAACCATTGATGTGTAATAATGTGTGTAAATTGGCTTAAGTGGTATCAACAGATAAGGGGCGGGAACTACTCGAGAATCTTAAGAGGTTGGTTCAAAAGCATGTTAAACGCATCTGGGACCCGGACCGGTTCTGGTATTAGTTAAAGCCAAAAAGGGCTACTATGTATGGGTTTCGAACCCATGCCATTTGGTTCGGCGGTGCAGTTTCTTACCGGCCGGACTAGGTGGTTCGCTGATATAAACATGGAATCAAGATACATAAATACACTAACTCAATCAAATCGAATTCTCCCTTTTAAAAATCATAAAAACTGGGTTGAGGAAATTACAGAAATCGAATTCGATCCAAATTGGTTTCTGTAATTGATAATGGGCTTTCGATCTATGAACAAAAACGAATCAGATGGTGCAAACCATACCTGTAATGGTTGCGTAACCAAGGTTGTCGACTAAAGGGCAGGGACGACTGTTCTTGATGCTCGATTGAGGTGTGGGGATGAAATGAGGAACGATAGGATGTTTACGGAGTTTGTAATGATCTGTGCTAAAGTGTGGGTGTATATAATTTCGTTTAATTCTCCCTTAATTACCTGATTCGACTGTTATTTGAGGATGACATCTATCGGTCAATTTTCACGCGTTAATTCAGTGAAAGAGGATGAATTGGGGTCATGTTTTAGGGTTGGTTACATGCGTGATCAATCAATGCATGAATTACGGAATTGGACGCGTTGAATTTGCTTGATTAGGAAGGAATTTGGGTTTGGTTTGACTCTAAAGAGTCAAACCTGTTGGAATTAAAAGTTTACCGCGAAAAGACTGATTTAGGTTGATAATTGGGCCAGGATTGGGTTGATTATTGATGGTGTGACCATGAGGAGTCCATCCCAGCAAGAATTCGATCAATGGCAGCCTTGGATTGTGAGGTTCTTGAGTTGTTTGACTTTTAAAAAGTCAAAATTGGTCATTGTATCATGAATGGGGTCAAAGATCAAAGTCAAAGGTTCAATTTGAGGTGATGGGGTTCAAGTTCAAGGATGAGGGTTCAAGAATAGTTAATTTGAAATTTTGTTATAAAATAGCTTTTATAAAAATTGTAATAAAGAAAATACTAATTATTTTATTTTAAACTATTTTATGTACGAACATCCATCTTTATAATATTACAAAATTTAAAAAATTGATTATTTAATATAAATAAATATATATTTACATATATTTATATAATTTAGTACATGTGTGTATGTGTGTGTGTGTGTATATATATATATATATAAAGAAACGACATGTTAGAGTAACGTTGAAATTTGGAGTTGATATACGTTTAGATAATAATTAATGTGACATAAGGTATTGAATAAGTGCACGATTTCAAGTGTTTGTTATTGTACCTATGAAAACGAAGAAAAATTATGGCCTGAAAGTCATGGATGTTATAGTATCCCCATGTTGAGGGAATTTCGTCCCGAAATTTAACTAATGGAAGCTATTGAATCAGAATAGGGATTATGGTACTTAAGCTTCATCTGATCTGTACGTTCTCAAGTAAACTCTGGGCCACGTTTGGATCCTCAATTAACCTTGAAAATTGAGTTGAGGAGTACTATTGATAACAAGATTCAGGTCTGTTTCTCAAAGTCAGGCACAAATGACGACAGTGGATTTAGTTTTTGAAATGAACTTAAGAAGAAAAACTGTCGAATAATAATTTGGATTCTAAAGGTGAAATGCGTTACATGGAATGGATTTGATAGGAATTTGATGATCAGGGTTTGTTTAAGATGTAGTCTAATATGCGCAAGAACTGTCCGTGGATAAGAGATTTCACAACCATAGGTCTGGGTCAAAACTTCACGCGACACGAATAACGCTACTTTTGGTAATATGATAGGGCACTTATATATAGGAAGTACCGTCGGCGTATCCACCATGCCCTTGTCATATCACTTTAGTTTCGTTGTTATATATCACGAAAGGTTTTAGGTTATAACACACGACAGAATTCACTATGTTTTCCATGCGCTGATTTTTATAATTACGTACTATGTCCTTAAATAGGCAGGTCAGTTAGCAGCTAAAGAGTAATAAGGTAGTATAACTTAAAGTCTCATATCTTACTCGTGTTTGAACAAGAATTTGTCAAACATCAAGTTGTTTTAAAGTGTTACAGCTTCCTCGTGTTTAAATAAGAATACGTCAAACTTCGAGTAACTTCAATGTGTTATGGTTTTCAACTTTGGTGAACAAAGTGTATGACCATGCCTTGTGTATAATGTAATCAATCAATTACAACAATTATAAGCAATTTAGTTTCATGTATAATGTAGCACCCAAGTTTCATGTATGATCTAGTGTCATGTAGCTTGTACACAAATAGGCTTCATATGTAACGTTAACAATTTAGCATCATGTATATGGTAAGTAATGAATTTCATGTATGATGTTAACAACTTAGTATCATGTATTTTGTAACCAAATAAGCTTATGTGTAAACAATTTAGTATCATGTATTTTGTAAACAAATAAGCTTCCATGTGTAATATAAACAATTTAGTATCTTATATATTGTATAACGTGCACAATTTAGTATCATGTACTTTGTAACCAAATAAATTTCATGTTTAATGTGGTCAATCTAGTATTATGTACCAAACAAACAATTTTGTGTATTATGTGATCAATTTAGTATCATGTATATTATAAATAACTCGGTTTTCATGTATTATGTGTTCAATCCAGTAGAATGTGTATTGCAAATAAACAAGTTTCATGTATTATGTGATCAGGCTATGTATTTTGTGAACGTGCATACGTATATTATTGAATTTCGTGTGTCACGTATACTAGCGAGTTTTGTATGTGATCGAGTGTTGCGGACACGCGTGTTGTTTGGCGTTCATGTATAATGTGAGTGGCTGGGTTGTAGCTTTCTAAATCCCGTTGAGGTTTGTATGAATAGTTGACGTTTACGTGAAATGATTTATATTTTTGAAGTGGCAAGCATACTAGTCGGTTACTGAAAGTGCAAAATAGTGTGTGGGCTCTGGAAAAATATTCCGAGAAATGTGTTTACGAATAACCGATTTTGTTTGTAAGTAAGAAATTGTTCGTAGATGGATAGGAGGCTGAAAGTAATGGGTTGAATAAGTAAATAGATAATTACATGAAAACTTTTTTTTTATAAAAGTATTTAAGAAGATAGTGATTAAATAACTTAAACCGTGATTTACAATGGCTAAACAAGTAGTATATTAATTTAGCTAAGGTTTAGAAATAATTAATTTAACGAGAAAAGTCATAATTATTTATCAATTTGAAATAATGCTTTTATAAAACAGATTGTATTAAGTTTTCTTACAAGATGAAAATGTTTATAGAAATGTATATTTTTGATATTTTCTAAGAGTTTGATAAACATTTTGTTTGAACAAAATAACGAGGTTGTTTAAATGAAATAATAGGATGATTTGTTTACGAAGAAGATTGCCGGTTGTGTATTAAATTGTAGCGAATGAGGAAGGTGAGACTTGGAGAATTCTGATGAAAATATGACTGGTGTAATTCACACTCACTATGTCAAATCAATGAATAATAACTTTAGAGTTGTAATATAAAATTTATTACATGCTGAAATGTTGAACATTATTCAAAACATAGGGAAATGGTTCTCAAACTGAAAATTTAAATACAATAAATAGAAATTTCTGCTAACGTCTCTGGTAGCTTTCCACTATGAAGCAGATAATCACCAAGACGAGCACCGCTATGGTTACTCGGGCAGCCGATCTAGCCTCAGCTCTAGCTGCTTCCGTGCGATTCTCAAGCATTTCTTTTTCAAGGGCGGAAATTTTCTCCTTTTGGTACCATATTTGATTCGCTAGGCTATCTATTCTCTGTCCTTGCAAGTCCCGCCTTATCCCGTGCTCCATCCCTTGTCTCACGAACTCTGTGGTCCTCACATATTGGTGAATGGCATCGAATGGGACTCCCATAGCACTAGTGGGTGCCATGGTATGCCTTGCCCTTGGGTTAGGATGATATGGGTCGGGCACTAGATACGGGTCTCTTAGTGGGGGTGGTAACTAATTGTGTAGATGAGGTGTCTGATACGGGTTTCTGGATAAGGGTGAGCCAGATGCTCGAAGTCTCGGACCAGTATTCCTAATCCAATATGCCCTTACGTCAAACCTTGGCCTAGCAGCTGCGGGTGTTGGTGACCAATACACTGGTGACCCGATGTCTTCTTCCTGATCAGACTCTGCTCCGGGATGGTATACCGAGGACGAAGGAGAGTAGGAGTCCATGTCTATCAGAAAAACAATGAAAAGGTTGTAAGCGATAATAAAATACTGAGTGTTAAATATAGGAGTTCTCATAGGTTTAGAGTTTGACTAGTCATAACACCGAGTCTTCACAATAGTATTTTAGAAGTAAACTTGACCTATAAGTATTGCATCCATGAGGAGAATTCCCATGATAGAGGGGAGGGTCACTAGGACACACTTATGTACCCTGTCTTTCCCTAGCAAGAATCCCTCATGGGTGTACACACTTTTCCAGTCATCATGTACTAATAACACTATTGTTTGACTCGTGGTCATGATGAGAATCAGTGTGAACTGGGCTTTGAGGCCCGAAAGTGAGGTTTATTTATTCCAGCATGTTTCTTCTTCTTGGAGGATAAGTGGGCTTCTCAGTTTATTATTAATGGGCATTAGGCCTAATAGTTTAGATTTTGTTCACAAAAGATGGCGGTATCATGTGTTTGAGATTAAGGGTGCATGAAGAATTTGGTGTGTATGTGTGTGGGTTAAACCTAGGATAACACTTAATGAATCAAATAGGTAGCATGTAGATATCATTGAATATAAGCACAAGAGTTATCAAGTATTGTGACACATAGACTATTAAGTATTGTATCATGTGGTGTAATTACTTAGGATAACATGTAAAAATATTCACACAAAGTAGTAATCATGTAGCATGTAGTGACATGGCACAGTATGGGTGTCCTAAGGTTATAGTCTAGGTCAAAAGTGTCGAATAACCTAATTCCCTATAACCAAGGCTCTGATACCAATCTGTCACACCCCAACCGACGACGGAATACGTCGGGGCGGGACATGTAGATTGTTCATGAGCACATGGTTGACTAAACTGTAATATATTAAACATCACATTTTCATTTCATAATTCAAACCAGACAAAAATCCAATCAAAGTACATAAATTGAAATACATAAATTCTTTAATAATTTAAACTAGGTCCACAACTTAAATGAAGCATGTCTTGATCAACTCATATATTCGTACATGAAACATGATTAAAACAAGGTCAACTAAAAAGTTGGTGAGCATACATAGGTTTTGACTCTAAATAGAATCAAAGTGTTGTGTGTATACAATCCATACATATCATGTTTAATAAGGCAAAAATGGAGAGTTACTATTCTGATACCAAATTGTACAATCAAACCTTTTTAACTTGCATGCGAAACCAAATTATGTTATCGGTAACAATCACCCTAACTGGGTGGTTTTGTCAGACTTAATAGATCTATCATTGTTAACCGTCGGCTTGTATAGTTAATGATTGCACATGTAAATTGTACACAAAATGTAGTTAACACACCTAGTACTCAAACATAAGGCTCAAATTGCACACATGAACGTAGGGTGGAATTGTATTATGTAGTTTGCAAACATTGTATATTTGTAATTCATGTTCCACCCCAAAAATGTAAATAGTGTAAAAGGGGCTATGTAAAACTCACACGTAATAATGGTGTAGATAGCACGAGCAAAAGGTAGTAAAAGTGATTCTTTTGCAAATCGCCAAGTTAACCTAGAGTGTAATGTATATGAATATGAATTAATAATATGCACAAATGTCTAAGGCAAGTTCTAGGGTTTCAATGGGAGTGAGTATGAGGTCTTGTACAATGGGTTTAATTTGAATAACAAAATAAATTAAATAGTTAATTTCTTTTTATTTATTTATTTAGAAAAAGTAGTGTCGAGTTATATTTATTCAAATATAATTTGAATAAATAAGTTTTATTTATTTATTTATTTATTTATTTAAGAAAAATGTGTCATATTATAGTGTAAATATCTATTAGTTTGTATAATTAAGAAATTATACTAAATATAATTTAAATCATTAATGGATTATTAATGTAAAAAGATAACTGATTAAAATAAACAAATTCTTTTCTTTTATTTATTAATTTATTAATAAAATAGTATGTACTCAAAAACATGGAAAAAGTAAATATATATAAATATATATTTAGAAAATTTATATTTGTTTACATATGTAACGAACCAAAATCCGGGTCTCGTTATAAATAAATAAATATTTCTAATTAATATTATGGTGAAAATAATATTTTAGAAATAAGTTGAAACAAGTGGGTTTCAAGTTTGTAATGGGGCTATGTTAGTTTTGACTAACTTTAGAATGAAATGGGTGAAGTGGAAAGTTGAGGGACTAAAGTTGTAATATGGCAAAATCTGCCATTTGACTAGTTAAAGTCAAAATTAACTCATTTTTGAGGTGTTAGTCGTTCAAGAGAAGAGGAGAAGAAGAGAATTTCGGTTTTGGAGCTAAATCGCGAAATTGAGGCTTGTTTTGTGAAGGTTTTGGCTCACACAACACCTTCATAACATCAAGTAAGTGATTCTCTTCCTCTTGATTTCACCATGAATGTGTTCTTGGTGGGTTTTGGGTGAAATCCGAAATTATGTATGCATGTGATGAAATGGTGTTAGATTATTGATAATCTAGCTAAACTAAAGTTAAAGAATGATGATTAACATCCTAGAACCCTTTGATTTTGATTATGAGAAGTTAGGGTTCATATGGTGGAAATTGGGGGTGTTTGGATCATGATGCTAAAATGATGAATTAATGAAGATTAAGTGTTTTTAAGATGTTAGACACTTGAACAAACACCAAATTAACTTAATAATAATTTTTGAAAGAAAGATTAGTGTTAAGGTTAAGATAATGAAACTCAAGTAGGTGAGTTTGTGGTGAAAGAGGGTGTTTGGTTATGAGTATAACCCAAACGGGTCAATTTGGGTTGGAAATGGGAATTTAGTTGTGAACCCAATTGTAATGTGATTTTGGTGTATGTTAGATTACTAAACTAGGTGAATGTGTTTAGGTAATCAAGTTGCAAAGCTAGAAGCCGGTGCGGGACCTTCTAACCCGAAAGGTAAGTGCTTTAGCACTTACTTAGTTTTGATGATATGGTATTTGTATGCAATGTTGTATATATGATGTATATGGTTGCATAATTTGACATGTGGTATGAATGTAGATGGAAGTGTGTAAATGTTAGAATGTATGTAGTTATAGTATGTGTACTATAATGAATATGTGAATATGGAGTTATGGTCTAAGTACCATAATGGATAGAATGGATATGGAGTTATGGTCTATGAACCATAATGGATAGAATGGAAATGGAGTTATGGTCTAAGTACCATAATGGATAGAACGGTTATGGAATTATGATCTCGTATCCTAAATGGATATGAAGTTATGGCCTACGTGCCATAATGGAAATGAAAATGTGATAATGAAACCCTTAATTGACTTATCGTATGCAAACGGGTCAAAGGGTCAAAAATGGGTGAAAGGTGTGAAATCAAGTTGTGAATACTTGATGTTATGTATAACATATTTCTATGATAATATGTTAGAGAATTACAAGGGAATGAAACCTTAATTGACCAAATGTGTGCAAATGGGTCAAATGGGTCAAATGGGTGAAAGTGGTGAAAACAAGTATATATACTTGTTGTTTTGGTCATCTCAATACTAATGGTGTTATGTTAATGTGGATATGTAGGGAAAGCTCCGAAGTAGGTCAAGGTCAAGTCCATTGGCAAAAGAGGATTCTCGTATGCGTTATGGTGATCATTGGGTTTTTGTTTGAAAACCGTTTTTGACGTGTATTTTGGTTCACAAACAATGTTGTTTATGTTAATATATGTGATATGTATGTCTTTGGTCAAAACCCAGGTGTTGGGAGAGTTTTGGTGTTGTTGGGTGTGAAAAAGTTGGAAAAATGGTTAAGTATGAAAACCTGCAGGAAACTGAAACTCTCTGAGTTTTGAGTCCCTCGCGGTACGCGAGAGCCCTTAGAGGATTCTCTCGCGGTACGCGAGAGACCGGGTTTCCGGGTTTGCGTTTCTGAGACTCCCTCGCGGTACGCGAGGGAGGTGGCTAGTTTGTCTCGCGGTACGCGAGGAGTTTTTTAAAAAAAAAAAAAAAAAAAAAAAAAAAAAAAAATTTCTGGGATTTAGTCTTCCGCGCGTTAAACTTTTGTTATTGAAAGTGGTGTGTTACAACTTGGTATCAGAGCAATGGTTTGAGGGATTTGGTGTGCGAGACACTAAACTCAAACCGGATGCTCTTGATATGGGGGGATGATACGAGAATCCAAGTAGGACTTGACTAAGACTCGGAGCTTGCTGAAATGAAAGGTTAGTAATGATTTGATAAAATGATAATATATATATATATGGTGTATGTATATATGTATGATGAATGTTGTTAAGGTGTTATGTGTGCCGAAACTTGTTTTGTGACTTGTTATATGGAGATGGTAATTACAATTGGGCATGGCGTACTATTAAACATGTCTGGCCAATATGTTTAATAAGATGAAATGTGCAAGAGACTTTATGATAACCATATAACAATGAACATTTGCAAGGATTAGGTGAAGGTGGTTATATATGTATGTATGTATATAGGTAGGTATATATATACTTAATGCATATAATAGTGAATGTGTAATGGATACCTAGGGTATTGAAAGTGAAAGGGTATTAAGGTGTTTGTGGTTCATTTCTCAGCTTAGAGATGGCAGAAGATGCAAGTAATGAACCGTTGGATCCACGGATTCAAGAGTTGATAAAAGAGGAGGTGGCCAAGGCCTTTGAGCAAGCCACAAATCTGTTGATGGAAGAGATGAGGGGGACTATTAAACTCTCTCTCGAGGAGATCTTGAAGGAGAAAGAAAAGGAACCTCAAGGTTGTACTCTGAAAGAGTTTATGGTGATCAAGCCCAAGGAGTATAATGGGCAGGTGGACCCGATTCTGAGCCACAGGTGGATTGTGGATATGGAGTCTAATTTTGAGACTACTAAATGTAAGCCCGAGGATAGGGTGATGTTCAGTGTGCCTTTGTTGACTGGAAGGGCAAAGGAGTGGTTGTTGAATCTCCGCAAGGAGAGAGGTGATTTAGGTGTGACCTCCATGTCTTGGGAGGAGTTTAAGGCGGCTTTTCTGAAGTATCATTGCCCGCAAGCCGCAGTTGATAGAATGACTGAGGAGTTTCTCCTCATGAGGCAAAAGAATGAGTCAATAGATGAATTGGCTGGAGCTTTCTTTGATCGCGCCAAGTTCTGTCCGGACGTGGTGTCGACCGAGAAGGCGAAGATTGACAGATTTTATGCTATGTTGACTGTGGAATTCAGAGATAGCATATCTCCATCTTCTTTCACCACACTTGTGGATTTAATAAACAGGTGTCGGGAAAGGGAAGTGGAGTTGAAGAGGCAAGAGGCTAGGGGAGAGAAAAGGAAAAGGGAAATTGTGGATCAAGTGGTGAGCAAGATAAAGGGCGGGAGCCCTAGTAAGAAGCCTTTTACCAAGTTCTCTTCTCGAGGATGCAAAGTTTGTGGGAAGGAGCACTATGGGGATTGTAAGAAGGGAACGTCAAATTGCTACAAGTGTGGGAAGCCGGGGCATATGGCAAATCAGTGTCCAAGCCAGATTCGTATATGCTATAATTGTTACAAGCCAGGACACCTTAGGGCGGATTGCCCGGATTTGAAGCAAGGTGGAAGCGAAAGAAAAGTTGAGATACCCAGGCCTAAGGGTAGAGCCTTCCACATATCTGCGGAGGAAGCAAAGAACAACTCGGAGGTGGTGTCAGGTACATTCAGGATTAACTCTTTACCTGCACTAGTTCTTTTCGATTCGGGGGCTAGTCGTTCGTTTGTGTCTTTGAAATTTGTTAAGCATTCTTCTTTTATAAGTAGCAAGTTAGACGAACCCTTAGAAATTGAGGCGGCAAACGATAAGAGCTTCCTAGTGTTTGATGTTTATAGGAATTGCAAATTAAAGGCGGGGGGTGAAACGTTCCATATTGATTTAATTCCTATGTCTATGGGGGATTTTGATGTTATTGTGGGGATGGATTGGTTGTCAAAGAATAAGGCGAGTATATTATGTGGACCAAAGGCGATCCAACTTGATTCCCCGTCGGGAGAGTCCATCTACATTGAAGGTGATAAGAAAGGTAAGGTGAGGTTGTGCTCCTTTGTGAAGGCAACCAAGTACATGGCGCGTGGGTGCAAGGCGTTCATGGCATGTGTTACGGATGTGGATGGAAAGGTAAAGGAGATTCACGACGTGCCGGTCGTGAATCAGTTTGCGGATGTGTTTCCTGACGAGTTACCGGGGGTTCCGCCTGATAGGGAGATTGAGTTTGGGATCGACTTGATGCCGGGTGCTAAACCGGTAGCTAAAGCGCCTTATAGATTGGCACCGCCTGAAATGAAAGAGTTGATGGAGCAATTACAAGAATTGCTTGATAAAGGTTTCATACGCCCAAGTGTCTCACCTTGGGGTGCGCCCATTCTCTTCGTTAAAAAGAAGGATGGGAGCATGAGGATGTGTATGGATTATCGGGAGTTGAATAAGTTGACGGTGAAGAATAGGTACCCTTTACCTAGGATTGATGATCTTTTCGATCAATTACAAGGGGCGTCGTGGTTCTCTAAGATTGATTTGAAATCCGGGTACCATCAACTGAAAGTGAAAGAAGATGACATTCCTAAAACCGCTTTTCGCACTCGTTACGGTCACTATGAATTTACAGTTATGCCTTTCGGCTTAACCAACGCACCCGCGGTTTTCATGGATCTTATGAACCGGGTGTGTAGACCGTTCCTCGACCGCTCGGTCATTGTTTTCATCGACGATCTTCTCATCTATTCAAGGAGCAAAGGTGATCACGCTTGCCATTTGCGTGAAATTCTCGAAGTCTTGCAAAAGGAGAAACTTTATGCTAAATTCTCCAAGTGTGCCTTTTGGTTACGCGAAATTCAATTCTTGGGTCATGTGATTAATGATAAAGGGATTACTGTCGACCCATCCAAGATAGTGGCGGTTAAAGATTGGTTTCCACCGAAGACGCCTTCAGAGATTAGAAGTTTCTTGGGGTTGGCGGGTTATTACCGGCGGTTTATTGAAAACTTCTCTCGGATTGCCTTACCGATGACGAAGTTGACCCGTAAAGAGACTAAGTTTGTTTGGGGTTCCGAGCAAGAATCTGCCTTTCAACTCTTGAAAGAAAAGTTGACAAAGGCACCTGTTTTATCCTTGCCAGACGGGACCGAAGATTTTGTTGTGTATTCGGATGCCTCGCATTCGGGGTTGGGGTGTGTTTTGATGCAAAGGGGGAAAGTAATTGCCTACGCGTCTAGGCAATTGAAGGTTCACGAGGTGAATTACCCTACCCATGATCTAGAGCTTGCGGCCGTGGTTTTCGCACTCAAGATTTGGAGGCATTATTTGTATGGGGTTAAGTGTACGATCTACACGGATCACAAAAGTCTCAAGTACTTCTTTGACCAAAAGGACCTCAACATGAGGCAAAGGCGGTGGCTTGAATTGGTCAAGGATTATGATTGTGACATACTTTACCATCCGGGTAAAGCGAATGTTGTGGCGGATGCGCTTAGTAGGAAGTCAAGTCATGCACCTATCAAGGTGAAGTCATTCAAGATGACAATTTCATCATCCCTAATTGATGAAATCCGGGAGGCTCAAGTGTTAGCACTTAATGGTGACTTGAAGAAAGAGCGGATGGTTGCTTATGTTGATAAACTTGGTGAAAATAGCATGGGCTTGAAGACATGCTTTGGTAGGATTTGGATTCCTAGGTTGTCAAGTATTTTGACAACTATTTTAGATGAGGCGCATAAATCCAAATATTCTATCCATCCGGGGGCCACAAAGATGTTTTACGATTTGAGGTGTCATTTTTGGTGGCCGGGTATGAGGCGTGATGTTGTTAAGTATGTTGAGAGGTGTCTCACATGCTTAAGGGTGAAGGCGGAACACCAAAAGCCGTATGGAAAGCTCCAACCGCTTGAAATACCGCTTTGGAAATGGGAGAATATAGCTATGGATTTGATCACTAAACTACCAAAGACTCGAAAGGGTTATGATGCGATATGGGTAGTAGTGGATCGGTTGACGAAGAGTGCACATTTCCTACCTATAAAGGAAACATACTCTTCGGATAGATTGGCGGAAATGTATGTGAAGGAAATTGTGTCACGTCATGGTGTGCCGGTGTCGATTATATCGGATCGTGATACTAGATTTACTTCTCGATTTTGGAAGAAATTCCATGAGGATATGGGGACTAGATTGAATCTTAGCACTGCTTATCATCCACAAACGGATGGTCAAAGCGAGCGAACGATTCAAACGCTCGAAGATATGTTGCGAGCGTGTGCTTTAGATTTTGGTGGTAGTTGGGATGACCATTTACCGTTGGCGGAATTTTCGTATAACAATAGTTATCATTCTAGTATTGGTATGCCGCCTTTTGAGGCATTGTACGGGAGAAAGTGTCGAACACCCGTGTGTTGGGGTGAAATCGGTCAACGGGAACTAGGTAGTAAAGAGGTGGTCTTGGAAACTAATGATAGTATTGACCAAATTAGAGCACGCTTGAAGGCGGCTCAAGATCGCCAAAAGTCCTATGCGGATAATAGGAAGCGGGCGATTGAGTTTCAAGTGGGGGACTTTGTACTTTTGAAAGTCTCTCCTTGGAAAGGTGTGATACGTTTTAGAAAACGGGGGAAGTTAAGTCCTCGTTTCATCGGACCGTTTAAAGTGATAGCAAAAGTGGGTGCGGTAGCTTATCGTTTGGAACTACCAGAGGGACTAAGTAGACTTCATAACACATTTCATGTGTCTCATTTGCGAAAGTGTTTGGCGGATGAATCTACTTTTGTTCCATTGGATGATATTGAGTTGGACGAAAAGTTGAATTATGTGGAAGAACCGGTGGCAATCTTGGATAGAAAAGTGAAGCGTTTACGCAATAAAGAGATTAGCCAAATTTTGGTGAGGTGGAAACATAGAAGGGGAGCGGAAATGACTTGGGAAACCGAGGAGGAAATGCTCAAATACTATCCGAACCTTTTTATGTGAAGTCGGGTTTCGGGGACGAAACCCAAATAAGGGGAGGAGATTTGTAACGAACCAAAATCCGGGTCTCGTTATAAATAAATAAATATTTCTAATTAATATTATGGTGAAAATAATATTTTAGAAATAAGTTGAAACAAGTGGGTTTCAAGTTTGTAATGGGGCTATGTTAGTTTTGACTAACTTTAGAATGAAATGGGTGAAGTGGAAAGTTGAGGGACTAAAGTTGTAATATGGCAAAATCTGCCATTTGACTAGTTAAAGTCAAAATTAACTCATTTTTGAGGTGTTAGTCGTTCAAGAGAAGAGGAGAAGAAGAGAATTTCGGTTTTGGAGCTAAATCGCGAAATTGAGGCTTGTTTTGTGAAGGTTTTGGCTCACACAACACCTTCATAACATCAAGTAAGTGATTCTCTTCCTCTTGATTTCACCATGAATGTGTTCTTGGTGGGTTTTGGGTGAAATCCGAAATTATGTATGCATGTGATGAAATGGTGTTAGATTATTGATAATCTAGCTAAACTAAAGTTAAAGAATGATGATTAACATCCTAGAACCCTTTGATTTTGATTATGAGAAGTTAGGGTTCATATGGTGGAAATTGGGGGTGTTTGGATCATGATGCTAAAATGATGAATTAATGAAGATTAAGTGTTTTTAAGATGTTAGACACTTGAACAAACACCAAATTAACTTAATAATAATTTTTGAAAGAAAGATTAGTGTTAAGGTTAAGATAATGAAACTCAAGTAGGTGAGTTTGTGGTGAAAGAGGGTGTTTGGTTATGAGTATAACCCAAACGGGTCAATTTGGGTTGGAAATGGGAATTTAGTTGTGAACCCAATTGTAATGTGATTTTGGTGTATGTTAGATTACTAAACTAGGTGAATGTGTTTAGGTAATCAAGTTGCAAAGCTAGAAGCCGGTGCGGGACCTTCTAACCCGAAAGGTAAGTGCTTTAGCACTTACTTAGTTTTGATGATATGGTATTTGTATGCAATGTTGTATATATGATGTATATGGTTGCATAATTTGACATGTGGTATGAATGTAGATGGAAGTGTGTAAATGTTAGAATGTATGTAGTTATAGTATGTGTACTATAATGAATATGTGAATATGGAGTTATGGTCTAAGTACCATAATGGATAGAATGGATATGGAGTTATGGTCTATGAACCATAATGGATAGAATGGAAATGGAGTTATGGTCTAAGTACCATAATGGATAGAACGGTTATGGAATTATGATCTCGTATCCTAAATGGATATGAAGTTATGGCCTACGTGCCATAATGGAAATGAAAATGTGATAATGAAACCCTTAATTGACTTATCGTATGCAAACGGGTCAAAGGGTCAAAAATGGGTGAAAGGTGTGAAATCAAGTTGTGAATACTTGATGTTATGTATAACATATTTCTATGATAATATGTTAGAGAATTACAAGGGAATGAAACCTTAATTGACCAAATGTGTGCAAATGGGTCAAATGGGTCAAATGGGTGAAAGTGGTGAAAACAAGTATATATACTTGTTGTTTTGGTCATCTCAATACTAATGGTGTTATGTTAATGTGGATATGTAGGGAAAGCTCCGAAGTAGGTCAAGGTCAAGTCCATTGGCAAAAGAGGATTCTCGTATGCGTTATGGTGATCATTGGGTTTTTGTTTGAAAACCGTTTTTGACGTGTATTTTGGTTCACAAACAATGTTGTTTATGTTAATATATGTGATATGTATGTCTTTGGTCAAAACCCAGGTGTTGGGAGAGTTTTGGTGTTGTTGGGTGTGAAAAAGTTGGAAAAATGGTTAAGTATGAAAACCTGCAGGAAACTGAAACTCTCTGAGTTTTGAGTCCCTCGCGGTACGCGAGAGCCCTTAGAGGATTCTCTCGCGGTACGCGAGAGACCGGGTTTCCGGGTTTGCGTTTCTGAGACTCCCTCGCGGTACGCGAGGGAGGTGGCTAGTTTGTCTCGCGGTACGCGAGGAGTTTTTTTAAAAAAAAAAAAAAAAAAAAAAAAAAAAAAAAATTTCTGGGATTTAGTCTTCCGCGCGTTAAACTTTTGTTATTGAAAGTGGTGTGTTACAACATAGGGTTTAAACCCTAATATATCTAATTAATAAAAGTTGATCTTTATAAAATTGTTTTATGAAATGATAGGGTATAAAATATTTACAATATTTCATAAAATTAGATATTTCAAATGCTTTGTTTTAAGAATAACAATTTTATTTTAAATGATTTTGGTGTCTTGAATTCAAGTTTTGAAATGATTTTTAATTATCAAATTATAGTTTCCTTTAAAATTTATCAATTAAAAATCATAAAACTGATCTGAGTTTCATAAGTGTATTAAAATAAATTTTATAAATTTTCATTTATGTGTGAAATTCGGGTCTTCAAAACAATTGCAGGGAGCCGGGATCGAACCCGGGTTGATCCTGGGTGAGAACAAATGTGTAACCACCGGACCAGAGGTCCATCCGTGTTAAGAGGTTGGTTCAAAAGCATGTTAAACGCATCTAG
This sequence comes from Smallanthus sonchifolius, assembly GCA_023525975.1. Classification (NCBI taxonomy): domain Eukaryota; kingdom Viridiplantae; phylum Streptophyta; class Magnoliopsida; order Asterales; family Asteraceae; genus Smallanthus; species Smallanthus sonchifolius. The sequence continues at coordinate 73,293,455 of CM042034.1, forward strand.
GACCCAGACCGGTTCTGGTATAAGTTAAAGCCAAAAAGGGCTACTGTGTATGGGTTTCGAACCCATGCCACCTAGTTCGGTGGTGCAGTTGCTTACCGGGCGGACCAGGTGGTTCGTTGATATAACCATGGAATTAAGATACATAAATACACTAACTTAATCAAATCGAATTCCCCCTTTTAAAAATCATAAAAACTGGGTTGAGGAAATTACATAAATCGAATTCGATCCAAATTGGTTTCTGTAATTGATAATGGGCTTTCGATCTATGAACAAAAACGAATCAGATGGTGCAAAGCATACCTGTAATGGTTGCGTAACCAAGGTTGTCGGCTAAAGGGCAGGGATGGCTGTTCTTGATGCTCGATTGAGGTGTGGGGATGAAATGAGGAACGATAGGATGTTTAGGGAGTTTGTAATGATCTGTGCGAAAGTGTGGGTGTATATAAATTCGTTTAATTCTCCCTTAATTACCTAATTCGACTGTTATTTGAGGATGACATCTATCGGTCAATTTTCACGCGTTAATTCAGTGAAAGAGGATGAATTGGGTCATGTTTTAGGGTTGGTTACATGCGTGATCAATCAATGCATGAATAACGGAATTAGACGCGTTGAATTTGCTTGATTAGGAAGGGATTTGGGTTTGGTTTGACTCGAAAGAGTCAAACTTGTTGGAATTAAAAGTTTACCACGAAAAGACTGATATAGGTTGATAATTGGGCCAGGATTGGGTCGATTATTGATGGTGTGACCATGAGGAGTCCATCCCAGCAAGAATTCGATCAATGGCAGCCTTGGATTGTGAGGTTTTTGAGTTGTTTGACTTTTAAAAAGTCAAAACTCAGAGAGCACAATCAGTAGCCAAAGTCACATATGTTGTTGATAAAGTAAAATGGGCTAGGATATTGACTCAAAAATGGAAATCAAAGTCCACACCTTCGTTCTCTCAAAGCATTATCACTGGGTCTATTGAATTCCAACATGTTGATCTTATATCACACTCACCCAAGTCTGCAAGGTCTTGGGTCCCTCCCTCTAACTAGATCTCTCTCATGTGCAGCGACAACAAGGTAACAAGGATAACACCTGGGTTGTAGACAATGGTTGTTCCAGGCACATGACCAACAACAGGTTCATCCTCTTAAATTTTAGAAACTTCTATGGAGGATATGTTGCCTTTGGGAGTGATTCAAAAGGAGGATCTATCACTGGACAAGGAACCGTGTCCAATGAAAGAATGAGTATTGAAAAGGTGATATTCGTTAAAGAATTAGGGTTCAATCTCATGAGTGTGTCTCAAATATGTGATCAGAAGCATTGGATGCTTTTCACAGATAAAGAATGTTTTGTGCTCTCCCCTAGGCTAAGCAAACCTCCTACAGAGAAGATCTTGTTGACTACTCAAAGAAAAGATAACCTATACGTACTTGATATGAACGAGGTCACACCATCTGGTAGTGTATCTTATTTTCTGTCCAAGGCATCAGTTGATGAATCTGCTCTATGGCACATGATATTAAGCCATGTTAATGTAAAAACTTTCAACAAGTTGGTGAAAGGAAATCTAGTCAGAGGACTACCTAATAAGGAATTCCAGCTTGAAGATCACTGCATAGCCTACTTAAAGGGGAAGAAATATAATAGTTAACACAAGCCCAAGACATTGAATTCAAATGACACTCCACTACAGCTACTACATATGGATCTTTTCGGTTCTACAAATGTCATGTCAACGGGAAAGAAGTCATATTGTCTGGTGATAACTGATGACTACACCAGATTCTCATGGGTTTACTTCTTGAGAACAAAAGATGAAACTGCTGAGATTCTTAAATCCTACATCCTTCGGGGTAAGAATCAAAGCAATCAGAAAGTTAAAACCATAAGGTGTTATCAAGGTACAGAATTCAAGAATCATATCTTGAACATTTTTTAGTGAGAGCAAGGGAATTCAAAGACAATATAGTGCTCCAAGAACTCCTCAACAAAATGGGGTTGCTGAAAGGAGAAACAAAACTCTTATTGAATCTGCCAGATCCATGTTGGCTGACTCAAAACTGCCCTCACATTCTGGGCAGAGGCAGTTAGCACAACTTGCTAAGTGCAAAATAGAGTTCTCATTGTCAAGCCTCTTAACAAAACACCTTATGAACTATGGTTCAACAGAGTTCCCTTCATTAGATTCCTAAAACCCTTTGGATGTCCATGTACTATTTTTATCACCAATGGAGTTTTTCCAAAGTTTGGTGCAAAATCAGATGAATGATACTTTGTGGGCTATTCCTCTTAATCCAAGGCTTATAAAGTATTCAATTCCAAAACAAGAATAGTTGAAGAATCAGCAAATGTGGAATGTAGGGAACACATTCCATGTGAAAAGGGTAAAGGACCAGACTGACTCTTTGATATTGACTCCTTCACACAAGTATTTGAGCCTCTTATCTTCTTAAATATGGAGTCTACATAACAAGCCTCTACATCATCTGCTGACTACATAATGGGATTCAATAGTCCCTCTATAAGAATCAAAAGACAATCCATTGATCCTCCATCTGTTGTGGTAGCTATTGAAGCCAATGAAGCTAGAACAAGTATCTCCAATGTCACCTGCAGCAGTCTCTCTAAACATGAAAATCAAAATGAGAATCTTGACAAATCTGCATTTGGTATAGAAGTATCTACTGTTGATGGGGAAAATATAACCAATAATGCTGCTGATGTTGAAGACTCCTCTTCAATACATGAAGACATCCTTGATCAAAATCAAAGCAATCTCTAGCAAGGTATACAGATGCATTTAGTTCCAGCACAAAGAATCAACAAAGAACATCCATTAGAGAATATCATTGGCCAAGTTCAACAAGGAGTTCAAACAAGAAGCAAATCTCATGAGGCCAATATCTGTCTGTACTCCTGCTTTTTGTCTCAAGTAGAACCAAAGAACATTATTGAAGTTTTGCAACATTGCAGCTGGATTGAAGCAATGCAGGAGGAATTGCTGCAATTCAAGAGATAAGAAGTGTGGACCCTAGTTGATCTTCCAACTGGCCAAACTACTATAGGTACATGGTGGGTCTTCAGGAAGAAGAAAGATAAGAGAGGAATTGTAGTCAAGAACAAAGCCAGACTTGTGGCTCAAGGCTACACTTAGGAAGAGGGAATTGACTATGATGAAGTCTTTGCACCTGTTGCTAGACTGGAGGCTATCAAAATCTTGTTAGCATATGTTGCATCCAAGAGCTTTACTGTTTATTAGATGGATGTCAAGAGTGCTTTTCTATATGGGAAGATCGGTGAGGAAGTCTATGTCAGACAGCATCTGGTCTTCTTAGATCTTGCACATCCTGAAAAAGTGTTCAAATTAGACAAAGCTCTATATGTCTTACATCAAGCTCCATGAGCCTGGTATGAAACTCTGTTAGGATATCTACTCAGCAACAATTTCAGAAGAGGTGTCATTGATCAGACCTTGTTTATCAAAGATGAAGGGGGAGAAATTCTATTGGTACAAATCTATGTACATGACATCATCTTTGAATCAACAAGGAAGAAGTTATGGAAAGACTTTGAGATCCTAATGCACTGAAAGTTTGAAATGAGTTCAATGGGTGAACTAAATTTCTTTTTGGGTCTCCAAGTCAAACAAGTTCCAAATGGAATCTTCATCAGTCAATTCAAATATGTCAGAAACATTTTGGAAAGACTCAAACCGGCTGATTGCTCTGCTGCAAGAACTCCTATGCAAGTGCACCATTAACTGTCCCCAGACAAAAATGGTCAAGACACTGATCAATATCAGTATAGGGCAATGATTGGATCACTCATGTATCTAACTGCATCAAGACCAGATATCATGTTTGCAGTATGTCTGTGTGCAAGATTTCAAGCAGCTCCAAAGAACTCACACCTCCAAGCTGTCAAAAAAAATTTTAGATACCTAAAGGGAGCTTAAGGACTTGGGCTATGGTACTCTAAGAATGATAAATTTAACTTATATGCATACACTGATAGTGACTATGGAGAATGCAACTTGGATAAAAAGTCCACATCAGGAGGATGCCGATTTCTGGGAGGAAGACTGATTTCATGGCAATGCAAGAAGCAAACATGTGTATCAACATCTACAGTAGAAGCAAAATACAATGCAGCTTCAAGTTGTTGTGCATAAGTCATCTGGATATAAAATCCAATGCTGGATTATAGGGTGACTTTCATGGCAACTCCCATTCACATTGACAACAAGAGTGTGATATCAATTACAAATAATAATGTGCAACACTCAAAGACAAAACACATTGACTTCAGGTATCACTTTATTAGAGATCAAGATGAAAAAAAAAAGAATTATTTTAACCAAAGTTCATAATAATGAGGAGTATGTTGAGTTATTCACAAAAACCTTTGATGAAGCTAGATTTAGATATTTAGTTGAATCCATTTGCATGATGAACTTTGATTAAAAAGTTTCTCTAAAAATCCCTAATAAAAATGTATTTGTCTTTCTTTTGTTGTAAATAAAGTTTCTTGAAAATTTAAGAATCAGCAGCAAACATTTTTGCTGCTGATAGGTTTAGTCATCAGCAGCAAAGATTTTACCATTGACTGCTTTAAGATATCAGCAGGAACAAGTTTACTGCAGACCATTACATCCATCAGCAGCAACCAAGTTTTGCTGCTGTTCGACTTAATCATCCACAGCAACCAAGTTTATTGCGAATGAGTAAAAATGAGTCCAAATTAACGTTTACCCGCTGTAAAAACTACTTTCAGTCTTTACCATGACTGCTACAGTGTTACAGTTGTAAGACAGTGAAAAGTAAAAGGATTGTACAGTACAAGCCAGCATTGCTCATCCACTTGTGCTCATCCACTCTTGTCGTTATAACGAAATCAAATTCCCTCCTTCACCATTTCACAGTGAATTCTAACCTAACCTTCTGTTGGAAATATTTATGGTGAAAACGATCTTGAAGATTCTATGTCTTAGTCTTAGAGTCTTTGACTTGTAATGTGATAGAATTGTAAGCAACAGTTAAGATGGAGTCTGTTGGAAAATGTTTTGTAACAGTTGCAAAAATTCTATGTTGTAAGTTAGCGAATCTGTCAACTTCGCCTGACGAACTTAGAGCGAACTTGATAAGAGAACTTGATAAGTTCGCCTAACCTTACAAGTTCGCCTGTGGTGCTTTGTGGTTTCCCTATAAATATTTTGATATAGATGGAAGACCCAGGACTACCATCGCTTGGGTTTCCCTTTCAGACTAATTCTTCTTGTTTGATGTGCAGGATTAACCAACAGGGACTATTAATAGAATTTAGTTTGTTAATAGAGGTGGTTCATAGCACATGACAGGGAATGATATCTAGAAGAGCAAAGAGTTGTTTTGATTACTGATAAGTCTATATGTTTTATGAAATGACAGGGTATAAAATTGTTTTATGAAATGACAGGGTATAAAATCTTTACAATATTTCATAAAATTAGATATTTCAAATGCTTTGTTTCAAGAATAACAATTTTATTTTAAATGATTTTTGTGTCTTGAATTCAAGTTTTGAAATGATTTTTAATTGTCAAATTATAGTTTCCTTTAAAATTTATCAATTAAAAATCATAAAACTGATCTGAGTTTCATAAGTGTATTAAAACAAATTTTATAAATTTAAATTTATGTGTGAAATTCGGGTCTTAAAAACAATTCCAGGGACCCGGGATCGAACCCGGGTTGATCCTGGGTGAGAACAAATGTGTAACCGCTGGACTAGAGGTCCATCCGTGTTAAGAGGTTGGTTCAAAAGCATGTTAAACGCATCTGGGACCCAGACCGGTTCAGGTATAAGTTAAAGCCAAAAAGGGCTACTGTGTATGGGTTTCGAACCCATGCCACCTGGTTCGGTGGTGCAGTTGCTTACCGGGCGGACCAGGTGGTTCGCTGATATAAACATGGAATCAAGATACATATATACACTAACTTAATCAAATTGAATTCCCCCTTTTAAAAATCATAAAAACTGGGTTGAGGAAATTACAAAAATCGACTTCGATCCAAATTGGTTTCTGTAATTGATACGGGGCTTTCGATCTATGAACAAAAACGAATCAGATGGTGCAAACCCTATCTGTAATGGTTGCGTAACCAAGGTTGTCGGCTAAAGGGCAGGGACGGCTATTCTTGATGCTCGATTGAGGTGTGGGGATGAAATGAGGAACGATAGGATGTTTAGGGAGTTTGTAATGATCTGTACGAAAGTGTGGGTGTATATAATTTCGTTTAATTCTCCCTTAATTACCTGATTCGACTGTTATTTGAGGATGACATCTATCGGTCAATTTTCACGCATTAATTCGATGAAAGAGGATGAATTGGGTCATGTTTTAGGGTTGGTTACATCCGTGATCAATCAATGCATGAATTACGGAATTGGACGCGTTGAATTTGCTTGATTAGGAAGGGATTTGGGTTTGGTTTGACTCTAAAGAGTCAAACTTGTTGGAGTTAAAAGTTTACCGCGTAAAGTCTGATTTAGGTTGATAACTGGGCCAGGATTGGGTCGATTATTGATGGTGTGACCTTGAGGAGTCCATCCCAGCAAGAATTCGATCAATGGCAGCCTTGGATTGTGAGGTTCTTGGGTTGTTTGACTTTTAAAAAGTCAAAATTGGTCAATGTATCATGAATGGGGTCAAAGATCAAAGTCAAAGGTCCAATTTGAGGTGATGGGGTTCAAGTTCAAGGATGAGGGTCAAATTGAGGGTTCAAGACTAGTTAATTTGAAATTTTGTTATAAAATAGCTTTTATAAAAATTGTAATAAAGAAAATTCTAATTATTTTATTTTAAACTATTTTATGTACGAACATCCATCTTTATAATATTACAAATTTTGAAAAATTGATTATTTGATATAAATAAATATATATTTACATATATTTATATAATTTAGTACATGTGTGTGATTGTGTATATATATATTAAGAAACGACATGTTAGAGTAACGTTGAAATTTGGAGTTGATATACGTTTAGATAATAATTAATGTGACATAAGGTGTTGAATAAGTGCGGGATTTCAAGTGTTTATTATTGTACCTACGAAAAGGAAGAAAAATTATGGCCTGAAAGTCATGGATGTTACACGTTAAAGATGTTAGCTTTGAAGACTGAGTGGAATCTTCATTGGCAAAGGTAAGTGCTTTGCACTTACTAAGTATTAGATATGTAGCCTATGTGTAAGTAGTTTATGTTGTATGCTATTTACATGTTGTTAATGTGTTTGACTTGTGTGACATGAAGTCAATGCTTAATTGTTATGGTAGAACTTGTATGTTTGACTCAATGTGAAAATTTAGTCAAACTAAACCATTGATGTGTAATAATATGTGTAAATTGGCTTAAGTGGTATCCAGCCAAACTATATTAACTAATGTGGTAAATAGGTGTAATTAGACCATGTGGGTAATAGTCCAACTTGAATGTGCAAATGTGGTAAAAGGGTGTAATTAGACTATGTGGTTAATAGTCAAACTTGAATGTGCAAATGTGGTAAATAGATGTATTTAGACTATGTGGTTAATAGTCAAACTTGAATGTGCAAATGTGGTTAAATGGTGTAAATGACTCAATGTGGTAAGAGTCAACTAAAATGTAGAATGTAGTAACATTAGACTAGAATTGACTTAATGTGGTAAAAGTCAATTGTTGGTTCTAAAATGTTAATTAGGTTGATTATGAAGTGTGGATACTTCATGGAGGTGTTACGTGAAGTTAAATACTTCAGGGTGGTAGTGAGGTTAAGTACCTCACGGGTAAAAGTGAATTCAAATACTTCACAGATGACTTGAAGTGTGGATACTTCTTGGGTCGTCATGGAGTCAAATACTCCATGCGGAAAAGAGAATGGTGGTTCTCGAAATAGACATGTGGATATGTCAAATTTATGAATGGTGAAATGTTAGGACTTGTATGAGTCAATGCATGTCTTAGATATAGGCCGTTGTATGCCTAAAAGATTATATGATTGAACTTGAAGTTAACCACTTCAAGAGTAGAAAACGAGTAGTGGTGCTCAGGTTTGGAGGTGGATAATTAACCAATTCATGTTAGTAGATGCGGATGATCATATATGTAGTTTAAACATGAGCTTATGATGGTTATTAGCTTAAATATACAAACGGGTTGTGATACACGAGTATGGAAATAAAAGAAAACTGCAGTAACATACTTTTAGCCCAGCTCCTGTAGTAAGCTACAATCTAGCAGTAGCCTATGGCCCTCTTAAATATGTCCTACGGTTGGATTGGACCTTACGGCCTAGAAGTTCTGCCTTACAGCCACACCTTACGGTCTACGCTGGAATTTTCGGATTTTTAAGTTTTTGACATGTTGTTGTAGGGACTTGTGGGAGGTCCCTAAGACTTCTTATCTATACTAACCATGTTCAAATTAATGTTTTGAATGTAGGGAAAGCTCCAGAGTGATCTCGGGTTCTGCATCAAGTGGATTGGCATCTCGTGGTCGTGTATTACAGTTGTTTGTGTTAATATTCTCGTGTGGAGTCTTTACAAACTATTTGGAGTTATAATAAGTTGTAGATAACTTGTTATTATTTTTGTTAAACTAATTTAGGTAATTATATTAGTTTAATCCGTGTTTCTAAAACTTAAGTCGTTTTGGAACCTAACTTCCGTGTTGTTTTAAAAGTTTAAATCGGTTTGAAATTTTGTGTGTTACATGTTGCGGATAAGGCATATGCTGCGGATAGTTAAGTTCTACTGTTGATAAACAACTATGCTGCGGATAGCCTTATCTGCTGAAGTCCAAAGTTGCTGCTGATAGGCTTATCAGCAGTGTCAAACATTGATGCTGTCGATAGACAAATTATCAGCAGCTTTGACTTTGGTACTGACACCTTTTGCTGCAACCCTGACACATCTATCAGCAGAAGGTATGTTATTGGCGCAGATGATTAAAGACAAAGTTAGTACTTCTAAAGTCTCCTGCAAAGATTCCTAAGAAGACTTTTGACCTGATTCATACTGTTTGCTGTAGTTTGTCTTTTAGTTGTCTACCAATTGTAGTGTAGCTTGTAACTGTCAAAGATCAACAGCTTGTGTTTGATCTAATCCTTAGAGTCAAGGGTATGTCTTGATTCTAAGTTCTTTTATATGTATTGTATCTTCTCATTGTATAAGTGTGTGCTTCCTTAGCGTTTTCTTTGTAACTTGTAAACTTTGAAGATTAATAAATCTTGCATTTATCAGTATTATATTTTGTTTCCTGTGTGAATTATATAGTTGTGGTTGTTTCCGCTAATCTCAACTAAACAGAACCATCTTGTAAAACAATGATCCTACAGTCTCCCGTTATAACTTGTGTCGCCGCGTTAAACCCTACCATAAATGTTTTCGAGGTTGAAACTTTGTTTGATAAAATTACTCATGCTTTGGATTGTGTAGACTTCCATTTTGCACAAAACACAAAAGCGTATTTTAACAAATGTTTACAAGATTTGTTTGATGTTTATTTATAAAAATATGGTACAACTCCGACTCCACATGATACAATGGGTGCTACATCATCAAGTGGTAGCTCGAGAAATGTAAACTTTAATTTATATAACGAAATGATAAATGAAATTAGTAAACGGGCTTGAGCTAGCACCCCGAGTAGCGAACTCAGAAGGTATATTGGAAAAACTTTTATCGTTTATGCATCCGTCTGTTTTTTAGGAGTTTGATATTTTCGCTTGGTGGAAAACAAAAGAAGCTTCGTTTCCGATTCTTCCGCCATTACCCGTGATCAACTAATCGTCCAAGCTTCCACGGTAGCTTCGGAATTTGTGTTTTCTTTTAGTGGCAGGGTGTTATTGATACGAAGAACTAGACTCACTCCCGTAGCGATGGAAATGTGCATTTTCTTAAAAGACCATTTGGATGCGATGGAAATGATACAAGACCAAACTTTTCTCGAAGACGAAATTCAACCTGAAGAAACCATACACGACAACGAGGTTGATATTAGAAAATCAGAACCAGTTACCGATGAAGAACTAGCCGAAGATGCAAGGTTACGAAGCCCCGGTTCCGAAGATGACGTACAAGAATAAACAATAAAAAGTCCAAAAAATAAATATATATTGTCACTTGTAATGTTTTCCAATTTTCTAATTTTATCTTGTAATGTTTTGTAATTTTCGAACATCCCGAATATCAATAAACGTTGAACTTCTGTTTTATATTTGTTATATATTTTTTTGATTTTTTTAATTATATTGAATTTTATTGATTTTTTTATTTTTAAATAAAAAACCGGTTTAAAGTTCAGACAAGTCCTGAACAGACCCTAACCGGTTAAGGGGGTTTGGGTTTGGATTATTGGATATTAATAATCTTACATTTTACCAATTGACCAATAATAATCCCAACTGAAAATATTCTTACCACCAGTCCCTACTTTCGAACTACTTTCTTACATTGGACCCCCCGTTAAAAAAACCTAACGTGGTTAGATTTTATATGAAGTGTACATCTAAAAACCGCCGGAAAGTCAAGTCAAGCTAGCAGTGGTCTGTGGTGGGTTTTGAAATGAGCTTTGGTGGTGTTTAACTGGTCTCGTTAAACACCACCGTTTTCTCTGTTTGGACTTGGCGGAAAAATGAGACCAGTTAAACACCACTAGATCCAATTTCAAAACACATCACAAAACCACTGCTAGGTTGGCTCGACTTTTTGGCGGTTTACAGATGTCCACTTCATATAAATCTAACTGCGCTAATGTTTTTAACGGGGGGTCCAATGTAAGTAAATAGTTTGAAAGTAGGGACTGGTGGTAAGAATATTCTCAGTTGGGATTATTATTGGCCAATTGGTAAAATGTGAAATTATTAAAATCCAATAATCCTTTAGGTTTTTATGTCCTGTATCCCAGTTTGAACTGAACCGGTTGAGAGGCAAACCGGTTTTGACCATTGGTTGACCAAACCGGTCCGGTTCGGATTAAACCGATTTGGTTCCAAAAAACCGATTTATGCACCTCTACTAAGGTTTAAGGAACCCCATTGGTAATTTCATTTTTCATATATTTTTAACATATATATATATATATATATGGGGAGGTTCAAATAAGAAGTAGTTTTTCGTTAAGAAATCTAAGAAATGACAAAAATGCTAAGAAATGTAAGAAATGAAGGAACATGAACAAGAAATTTCGTTTGTTTAGTAAAATGAACGAACATTAACAGAGATTTCGTTCATTCATTTATGTTCGTGAATGTTCGGTAATGTGTTCATTTATGTTTGTTTATTTTCGTTCATGTTCGTTCGGTCTTTAAACGTTTTTATATTTGACATTTTATCAATTAAAAATATTTCTTAATTGTGTTTATAATAATTATGTCAAGTATGTAGAGATAAATATGTTAATTGCCAAGTATTTCATGTTTATTTTTGGTGGATTTCATGTAATGTTAATTTGAATGAAAATGCTGATTTTATTCTCAAATGAGGTTGTGTGTGTTCATGAACGTCCCTTTGCATTCATTTGTGTTCGTTTATGTTCGTTGCATAAAATTATCGCACAAACACGAACATGTTCATTTCCATAATGAACGAACACGAAATGTCATTCGGTTATGTGTTCGTGAGCAGGAAATTTCTTAATGAATGAACACGAATAAGGTGTTTTTAATGTTCGTTCGATTTGTTTGCAACCCTACTCATTTTCGTTCAGATTGCATGCCTAGTGAAAACATCGGATAGTAAGGTGCTAATAGTTACCAATATTAGTTTAGGCCAAGGGGACTACCCATAAATTTCCACATTTTCACACCCCTCCACGTTAGCGTCACATCAAATTTCACAACTTTTTTCAACACTCTCCCCATTTGAGAGAAATTGTTCCACATTTTCACACTGTCACGTCATTTTCTTTTTGTAATTTAAGATATAAGAACTCATTATTTGAATATTTTATATAAATCCTTACAAATTGTTTATTTTCTCTGACATTTTTAGTGAGTTTTTTCTCCTTAAACTAATGAAGATTTATCAACAGATAAAATTTCAATTTCTTTAATTAAAAACGTTTACCTATAAAATCAATGAGAGACAACACCTACGACAGTAATCAACAAGAGATAACACCTTCATGATCGTTGAAACCTAGACCAGTGACGTACCCGTGACTTTATTCACGGGGAGGAAATTTATAAGAGTCTTTTGTATATCGCTAAATGTTACATTTTTTCGGTCCAATCTGGGTTATAAAAAGATAAGACCAAATCAACCATGTTCATTTTCCATAATTTACTAATCTAAACCTAAATCAACCAACAAGTTTTAAACTAACAAACTTAACACACAATAATAACATTCAAATAATCACCTAATCAAGCAAACAACAAAATAATAAAGCAAATGATCTAATTGAAATTTCCATAGGGTGTTTAAAGAATGCCGCTAAAACTATAACAAAGAATTATTTAAAATAGGTATTGGACTGTTTGAAGTTTAGTATTAAGCTTAGTTGTTTAAAATGGTTATCGTATTAAATTTAAATCATTAAACGGTATTGATCCAGTTTGTTCATAATTATTTTATATATGTTACTTATGTATAATAGGTTTATAATTGCACAGTTTGAAAATCTTAAATTAACTTTTCTTCATGGTCGGTCAAAATTCCATAGGGTCATCTATATGTTCTTATAAGTTAATATTAAGTTTTGCTTGATTTTAAACTAGAACTTATCAGCGTTAGCTGAGTTTTAATGTACATTTCAGGTAACAAAAAAAATGTGTGCTAAGGCGTAAAGGCTACCTGGCTCAAGACCGACATCCCATTTTATTACATTATGTGTTAAGACAATGTTTATTATGTTAAGACTTCCGTTGTTATATATTTGACTATTTGCACGCTCCCGCTATGATTGCATGTTTTTAATTATGTGTTCAGTATTGATGACTTTGTTTGTGAGTAAATCAAACAACTTAGGTCACCCGGGAAAGGGGCTTTACAAGTTAAAAAGTAAGATCTCAAAATGCTTGAAAAAAATAATTAGTTGTGTTTTATTCTAAAACGAACTTAGCTTAACAAGCACTCTCGGGACTTGTAAAGCATTTTCATAACTAAGTTCCGGAGGACTTAGGGTAGGGGGTATACTCTCACGGGTACCCCCATGTGAGGATGCTCACGTCGTGAGTCAAGGTGGAACACCACCCCCTCTTGCGTGAAGGGGGTGTGAGGGAGCAGCCATGAGTGGCTTCACGGGAGAAAGGAAGAGTTTGTGAGTGTTGGTTGGGTTTCCCATCGTGGGTGTTGGTGTTGGTGTTGGTGTTGGGTGGCTTCCCTATTGTCAAATATGTTTTATTTCACTCACTTGGGCATTTTCCTTACCGAGTGAGACTCAAGTGAGGAACCAACTAAACTTATGTGACCCCCACGTGACATAAAAGTTACTCTTACTTAGGATTGCCAAGTAAGAGTATACCACATACTCTTAGAGGTCTCCCTTTGTTCTTTTATTTATTTCAGGACCGAATTTCATAGCACTTAAAGATGAGAAATGTGTTTTAAGAGACCATTGTTGACAAAAATTCTCAGTCGCCTTTTCTTCTTATGTTCTTTGTTCTTTTATTTATTTTAATTGTAACATGCACTAATTATAATGCATGAAATGTCTACGTATGGTTTATTCATTATTTTTTTGGTCGGTAATTACAATTTACAAACAATGATGAACGAGATTATGAAGGGACGAAGGTCAAAGGCTGAAGTGTTGCGATCACAAGGAATATAGGGACGATTTCAAAGAATTTAATTTGGTTTTATTGTTTTATCATGTGACACCACCCGATCCGAATCAGACCGAAACTTTTAGTATTTAGCTATAGACACTCGACCACAATGCTAAGAATAGTAATTTAATAGTTAGCAACTTGAAAGTCATATAAGTAGTAGCATTTAGTAATAGGTAGCTCATGAGACTTTGTTTTAGCTCTATATAAACCCATGTAATTGTATTTGAGAATTCAAACATCAAGTTTATATAACACAAATCCTTCTCACTAGTCTAGATTATTCTAGCTTTTTTTTAGCGGCAATTTGTATTACTGACGGGTCACTGACCCACCCGACCATCTCCATCTTCCTTAGGAGGAAACCAACCATAGGTGGTGAGAAAACCCTCTGGGCCAACCTGAACCCTTTTTTTGTTACAAGTGAGAATTGAACCCAATACCACCTTATTTTAGTGAATTCTTGGGTATACAACTTTGTCATTAGACTAAGCTAATGGTTGTTCTAGATTATTCACCTACTAATAACAGTAGGACTTGTGGGAAGGATATCAAATACCAGCTACACTGGTTCCAGTACAACGTCGAAAACGTAGTTGATCACTTAGCTACAAATGGAATCACAGCTATACCCGGTGAAAGAAGAAGTATAGAAGATCTGGAAGGAATGAGTTGGAATTTAAGGCCAGCTCTAATAACCCCAACAAGGGTTCCAGCAAGGGTGGAAATAAATCAAAGACTGGACAGAACTACAAGCCTAAGATTCAGGTCTTACGGAAATCGTCCACAACCACCAAGATTCTCGGTAGATAGTGCAGACCGAGAATTGCATGAAGATGAAGAGCACTTTGTTGGAATAAGTATTCAAGAGAATACTATACACAAATCATATGATGTATGTTTCTGTGAAGCATGCCTGGAAGAAGCCCAAAAGATAGAAGAAGAGCCCCTAAATCAAAAGAAACTTGGTTGCAAACCCAAGAAGAATAAAAGAAAAGGCTGGGAAAACTGGGCAACACTAGGAGAATATTCCGACAAATGGGACTACTATGTCAATTATAGTGCCCCAGACAAAACAACACCAATTGATCAGATTATAGCTACTGGATGGGACGAGTATGAATCTGATCAATGGAGAGACAATCTTGATGAAGGAAAGGTTGTTATACAAGAAGAAGAATCAGATGAAGGAAACACTGAAGATGAGTTTCAAACAAAACTAGAGATGCTTCAGATGATAGCATCCCCAAAAATTAGCAAAGAGCAAATTTTCCATACAACCATAGAAGACGAAGACGATGAAGACAAAGATGATGGCATGGAATACCCAAGTATTAGAAAATTAAAGAAAATAATCAAAAGGGTTGAAACGGCATACCCTTCAACATCAGGATCAAATATCTATGACCCCCCAGAAGTCTCAATGAGTGGACCATCGGTCTACCCACCAGCAAGAGAAACCTCAGGAAATTCGTATGCATCAAACTTCCGATTTCCTCATACCAGAAAGGAATTTAAAGGAGGGTATGAAAGATATTATGATTCTCGGTGGGTATTACCACCCGCAATGACAACAGTTGGAGCAATGTTAGTCCTCCCACCTGATCCAGGACTATGGTCAGATGTCATCGCAAGATGAGAGTCAATAACACTCAACAAGCTAAATGAATCATCCTGGACTGATAACAAAGCGAAGCTGATGTTTGCTGAAAACCTGTTGGGAGAAAACGAAAAGAAAATGTGGCAACAATGGAGAACCACATACCCAGAAGCATTTGCAGCACTTGAAGCGATTACAGATGACCCACAAAATATCACTTCTCAAATAAGGAAAATAATCCTTATGGAAGATCCATACAGAGGCTCAACCGAAGAACAAGACAGAGCCTACAGAAACCTAGAAAGAATAGCGTGTATAGATACGAAGGATTTGTGGAAATTTTTAAATGAATTCAGAATCCTTGCAAGCGAATCAGGAAAATTATTCTTTCCGGCAACAACAGAAAAGTTCTTTACAAAGCTACCTCCAATAATATCCAAAAGAATAGAAGAGGCTTTTAGAAATAAGTATCCTGGATTAACTGCAGGAGTTCTCCTTGCAATCAAATTCACGCATACTTACATTTCTGAAATGTGCACAGAGGCAGCCCTGCAAAAGGAACTTAGAGACTTATCTTTATGCTCAGCAATACCTATACCAGGGTATTATGAGAAAACAGGAAAAAGGTATGGCATAAGAAAGTCAAGGACATATAAAGGAAAGCCTCATGATAAAACTCATGTGAAGGTCTTCAAAAGAAAATATAAAGAAGACAGAGGCAGGGTCAGTAAATGCAAATGCTATATTTGTGGAAGAGAAGGCTGTTTTGCTAGAGACTGCAGAAGCAAAACTGGTAACATAGTAAGAAGGGCAGTAATAGACAATCTTGATCTAAAGGAAGATTGGGATATTATATCAGCTAACGTTAGCGACCAGAACACAGTTTATAGCATATCAGAAGGGGAAGGAGGTGCAACAATGCTAAACATAGGGGCAATGATAGAAGACTCTCCACTGGAAGAAAATGCTTTCATAATACAGGAAGAATACTGCTTCATGTTTCATCCTGAAAGCACTGAGGACATTCACAAAAGAGTTCAAGAAGCAAGATCATGGAGACCCTATATTGATATGCCCGAAACCAGCAAGAACTGTGTTCACGAATGGTAAGAAAATGAAATAACCCCATATACATTCTGCCATTATTGTGGGATTGCTACATCCGAAATATCAATGCTCCATTGCACAAAATGCAAACTAACAGCATGTGCATTATGTGCACTACATCATTTAAAGAAAAAGGTTGAAGTAAAAAGGAAGGAGCCTGATGTAACGGGAACTCAGGTAGACTCAATCCTAAAATTGTTAATCCAGAAGGATAACGAATGGAAACAAGCCATCAGAGACCAAGCTAAAGAATTCTATGAATGGCAAGTAAAAGAGCAAGAGTACAAAAGACAAATCAGGGAAGTAGAGAAACTGCGGGAAGAAAACAAGTCATTAATAAAGGACCTAGGCGAAGTCCTTAAAATTAATGAGCAAATGAGAGACCAAATAAAGGCTTTACAGCAAGAAAATGAGAAAATAAAAGGAAAACAAAAAGAACGAAGTCTTGAAGAAGCATTCCCACGCTTTGAAGAAACACTTCCCCCTCGATTTGAAGAAATATCCCCCCCAAAGCAACAAATAAATGCACTAATAGAAGATGAAGTCCATACAGCAAAGAAAACAGATGAAGGCGAGCAGAAAAAAGTCCGCAAGATAATCAATAACCAGCTTTATAATGTTGATGTAGAGTTTGATATACCAAATATTAAACTCTTCAAAGTCAAAGCTATTATCGATACCGGAGCCACATCATGCTGTATAAATAAGAGTGCAGTTCCAGTAAGTTCACTGGAAACAATGGAGAGAACCGTTTATTTCAATGGCCTTAATTCAAGACAACCTTCAAATCAAAAAATGAAGGCAGGAAATTTCAGAATAGAAGGACATAAATTTAGAATCCCTCTAATTTATGCTCTGGAAATGAGAACAGGAGATGGCATTGATATGCTAATTGGTACCAACTTTACAAGATCAATGAATGGAGGAATCAGAATTGAAGGTGATGAGGTAACCTTATATAAAAAGGTCACAAGGTTAAAAACAAATCAAACAACGGAGGTAAACACAGCAGCCATAGAAGAGCTTGATATGGACGAAAAGTTTTACCAAGAACTACAAGAAACGGTGTTCTTCTCAAAACAAGATTCAGAAAAGTTGAAAGAAATGTTCAAACCAATATTAAATGAGCTTCGAGAACAAGGGTATATTGGAGAAGAACCTCTAAAACATTGGGGGAAGAATGGTGAAACTTGTAGGTTGGATATCATCAATCCAGATGTCACAATACAAGATAAACCCTTAAAACATGTAACACCGGCTCTTGAAGCAAGCTTCTAGAAACATGTTGATGCCCTCCTGAAACTGGGAGTAATACGTCCAAGCAAAAGCAGGCACAGAACTATGGCAATGATGGTAAACTCGGGAACTACTGTTAACCCAGCAACAGGAAAGGAAATTAAAGGAAAAGAAAGGATGGTCTTTAATTATCGAACTCTCTATGATAATACCTATAAAGACCAATATTCCTTACCTAGTATTAACACTCTGATACAAAGAATCGGAACAGCAAAAATAAACTCAAAATTCGATCTTAAATCAGGGTTCCATCAAGTTGCAATGGCAGAAGACTCAATTGAATGGACAGCTTTCTTAGTCCCAAAAGGGCTTTATGAATGGCTAGTCATGCCATTTGGTTTAAAAAATGCTCCAGCTATTTTTCAAAGAAAAATGGATGAATGTTTCAAAAGAACAGATGAATTCATCGCAGTATATATAGATGATATTCTGGTATTCTCAAAGAATGAAGCTGATCATGAAAAGCATTTACAAATTATACGAAAAAAACAAAACCCCATGGTGATAAAAGGATGAAGCCCTCTGATTATGAAATAATTAGAGAAATCAAGAGACAAGTTGAAACATTGTCAGACCTGGAAATACCACCAGAAGATGCTTACATCGTAATCGAAGTGGATGGTTGCATGGAAGGATGGGGAGGAGTATGCAAATGGAAAAAAAGAAAAATGGATCCAAAGAAGAACAAGAAAATAAGCGCATATGCAAGCGGAACGTTCAAAACCATCCAATCCACCATCGATGCAGAAATCAATGCTTGCATAAACTCCCTAGAAAAATTAAAAATATATTATCTTGACAAAAGGGAGATAACCCTAAGAACATACTGCCAGGCTATTATAAGTTTTTATAACAAAACTAATAGTAACAAGGCATCAAGGGTTAGATGGTTAAAGTTTGCTGATATAATCACGGGAACGGGAGTCCAAATAAATATTGAACACATAGAAGGAAAACAGAATACCCTGGCAGATGCCTTATCAAGACTGGTAAATCTCTGTTTTGCAGAATGTACAGATCAAGCCCAGGAAGTTCTAATGAAGAGCCTGAACATGATAGAAGAAGCATTGGAAGAAGGTGTTCGGTCAAAGAAAGAGAGGAATGGATTAGATCAAATAATCCAGATTTCAAACCATTGCCAAGACTATATGAAAGACCATTCTCATTCACGGAACCAGGAGCATTGTACAGAAGATACCAAATCAAAGCCAATACACTCCCAATCTCAAATGAAGCAGGAAGTGCCTACACTAAAGTCGCACAACAATTGGAATCCGAAGCAGCAAGAGAATCAGTTGCAGCCATGCGAAATCTCCAAACAGTTTTGGACTTCAAAGCCCAAGTCTGTCTTTCAAAATCAACCCGTGATAACTTCTGGGGAGACCACTGGCCAGAGGTCCGAAAGCAAAATCAAAGGGCCCGAAAGCTGCTTTGCGAACTTGAGGCCCTATGCAACGAATTGGGCCGGATCTCAATCTAAAACAAGAAAAATGTTTTCAGCCCAAAGCAAGTTTCTAGAAGGTGACGCACTGAATGAAGAAATTGCTAGGCGACAATAACTTCATAAAAGTAGCTTAAAGTGGAATCAAGCTTTATACCTAATCGATGAAAATTGGACCCCACCAATAACTCAAGATAGGTATGCAAAGCTGTAAAGCAAAAGTTAGTGGATGCTTTTTCAAAAAATAATGGTCATTGTTGTACGATATGTCGGCCACATGTTTGTGTAATAATTCTAGGCGAATATTCGAGGGCATATGTCTTCTGAATCCGCCTATATAAGTTTGCTTATTTCGTTTTAGAGAGAACAGAAGCATATACACTTCACTCTCAAAAACCTATAACAAAACCTTAAGTGTGAAAGAAGCAAGTAGTGTGCTATAAGCTTTGTTTAAAGGTGTGTTTTGCAAATTACTATTTTCATTTTATAAATTACTGTCTTATCATAGTATCACTCTTTTAAAGATTATAATGCAAGGCTAAAAAGCCTAATTTCAAGGTTACTGGGAGGGTATTCTGGTTATCACCAATCTCTTGGTCATTATTATTAATCTCTGTCTAAAATAAACAAAAGGAAGCTTTTTGATTCCCTTATGATTCATAAACAAAAGGTCAACTACTCGTTTTAAAAACAGTGTAGTGTTTTACCAGAGGAAAGCTGAGTTTGGGTTGGTCATAAGACTTGATCAAAAGGCTTGTCCTTTTTAACTTTCCAACAGAAACAGTTACGATCGGATATCTAGTTTTATTATCTTTGTATTTTAATTTTATCACCCGAAAATCTCCGACCCCTGTAAAAAATTCGTAGGTCATATTTTCTCGATCTAAACACTTCTGAATGCCAACTATGCCCACAAATCAGTCCATCTATTTTTCTATTCAACCTCAAATAGAAGTCATGATCTTTAGAACACCCTTATCCAGATCGTTCCCATTATCACATCTCTCTTAGAAAACCAACCCACTTTATGCCCTTTCATGAATTTTGTATGCGCAGCGCAGCCTCATTCTAGTTGGGCTAGGGGTTGGCCCATTAGGTCCAACAGCCTCATTCGGCTTTGTATTTCACACACATTTATTTACTAATCCTATTTGACTATATGTTCGATCCAACCCAATTTATGCGCTTTTATGAATTAAGTGTGCGCATGCCGGAGGCTAGGGATTGGTGAGGCTCAAGTTAAATCGGTTTCAATTCGACAGTTTCAACTAGTTTCAAACAGGTTTAACAATCGGTTTGGGTCGGTTTGAAAACTGATTTGAAATCCTAAACCGGTTTTTTTTTTTTGCACCTCTAAGTTCGACAATAGGAGGTATACAAATTATGTGACAACGTACATGATATTATGTATTAAGGCATAACATCTTTAGATGTGTTTTGATTTTAGTTCTAAAATTGAAGCTTTTTTGTTATCGGAATTTGATACACAAATATCGAATATAAAACATCTTCAATTGAATTAACAAATGATACTTTTACACATGTATAATAACGGTATTTGATTGTTTAGAAACTAGGAATTTGACCCGCCGCGTTTTGCGGCGGTGTCGAAACATAGACTGACTCGAATTTATAACGTCGAATGAAAACATATTATATTTGACTCGAGTCGAACAAAATGTACGTTCGTTGAAACGCAGACCAAATGGAAACGTAATCCGATTCCTTTAAGAAAATTTTTTACATCGAAACGTGGACGGCTGGAAACGTAATAAAAATAAGCAAAGAAAAATATAAGGTTATGACGACTCGTTTAACCCTAGAAAAATTGAATAAAAAACAAAAGAAAAAAATCATAGCAAAAAAAATGTCTTAGCGTTGACACTAACGTAACTAAGTACATAAAAGTAATACGAACTTAAAGTGTATCAGTTTTGAAGATCGAACCATAATTATAAAAATATATTATGTCTATCACGTTGCACATAATAATTTAAAAAAACTATCAAAAGAAAAAAAGAAATACAAAAAACAAAGAAAAAGAAAATAAAAGGAAGGAAGAAAAAAAGAAATAAAGAACGAAAAAAAATTTGTTAGCCATGAGGATTGAATCCATGACCTACAAAGAAGATTGAAAAGCCTACAAACTACTACACCAACTCAGGTTGTTGGAAATTATATTACAAATAATATAGAAAACATAAAAACGAACTGTGTTGGTGGCCTCATACCATTGTCCACCTGTCATGTGTTTTAAGGTTTAGTAATGTCGAATTTCGGACATGATAACACAAGTAGAGCTGACATATCGTGTATACACGTACACGATAAGACACGAACACGATAAGATACGAACATGAAACACGTATACACGAACATGACACGATAACTTATCGTGTACTTTTTTCCAAACACGAACTTGTTTATACCTGCTGAACACGATAAGACACGATAATACCTGTTCAGAAACACACGTTTAAGAACCTGTTTAGTGAAACAAAAGTCGTCGAATGTTCATAAAAGTCTTAAATAAAGCATAAATACATAATCCTTAACAAATTTAT
Organism: Smallanthus sonchifolius; assembly: GCA_023525975.1. NCBI lineage: Eukaryota > Viridiplantae > Streptophyta > Magnoliopsida > Asterales > Asteraceae > Smallanthus > Smallanthus sonchifolius. Next base: position 73,315,258 of record CM042034.1, read on the forward strand.
AACAAAAATCCATAAAAGTCTAATAAAAACAATTTCAAGTTTCAATTGATCTTGCACTCTTTCTTCCCAAATCTTCAATTCCAAACAATCAAACCTACACACAAAATAAATACAGTCAATTGGACATATTCATATACTTTTATCAAGCAACATTACTATAAAGATTTGGAGTGGATACCTTAGTATTGTTCACTGAGTTTGAAGCATTTGATTCATGATTTATGTCAAGCGACATTATATCTTCTGTGACCTCATCTACACTAACTTGGTTAGAACCTACAAAGTACAAACAAACATACACCATTAATATAATACTATGTAAAAAACTTATTAAAAATAAAGGGAAAATGGACATTACAAAAATCTCCAAATAACCAATCTTTTGTGCATATTAGAGCCTCAACGGTATCTTTACCTACGGCTGATGAACTCGGGGAAAACGAAATATAAACTTGTAATACCATCGAGGGTCGATGAGTTGATTTCAGAGTGGTGAACCGTGAATGGTAGCGGCAGCCGCTGTTCAAGGGTAATACCACCGAGGTTCGCAAAGCGGCTGTTCATTCGATGGGGGAATATTTTCCTCTAATATGCAGGTGGCAGGCCCAAAAGTTGAATGACCCAATAGGCCAAAATTAAATTCCATTAAAATTATATTTAAAAGAAAATATTAACAGGTACTAACAGGTACTTAACAGGTAAATAGGTATTTTATCTGTTAAGAAACGAAAATTAACAGGTAGATTCGTGTCTACCTGTTTAGGACACGAAACACGATAAAGGCCATACACGATACCTGTTAAGATCGTGTAGGTTCGTGTCGTGTATTCGTGTACGTGTCTAAATTGCCAGCCCTACTTTAAAGGACCATATTATTACCTGTATAAATATAATATTATACGTATATTTTAGTATAAATATAATATTATATGTAGATTTTGTTATCGGAATTTGATACATAACCATGTTTAAAGGACCATATTATTACCTGTATAAATATAACTACTTTTTACCCTCGCATTTCGCGGCGGGAGTTTGGTCGTTATTGTTTGACTCTTTTGCGTGGAATTGCAGACTCGTTATAACATACGATACAAAAAAAACACTCGAAGTTGAATACAACTGCCCATCGTTAATAAAATTTAAACGAAAGCGTAGGCGCAACGGTAAAAATAATGTTAATAGAAGGAAACATAAAACTAAATAATAAAAAAGGGAAAAACAATTAAAAAAATTACCGGTTCGATTCGTCGAAAACCATAAGGCGAATACCGATACGGGTTCTGTTAATACCAATATCGACAATGATGTTGTTCGTCCATAATATGTTCGGTTCGTCACGGTACCACAACGGTAACGGCACTCGCTACGGGCAATGATAAAAAAACTCGATTTTAAATACAAGTACGTTTTAAAAAAATATATATCCGAACGTTGACAAAAAAAAAACAACGGCGCACCCGTGTTTTGAAAAAAGTTAACGAACGAAAGTTTATTGAACTTCTATGACAAATCTATAAAAAACAGAGTTTTGAGTAAAAAAAATAAAAGCTTATTTTAAATTTTAGTGACAAGTTTATAAAAAAAACTTAGTGTGAAAAACTGTAAAAAAAAAAAACCCTACTATTCCCCCATGGGAAATAATAGGCTAATAATATTATATGTATATTTTAGTATAATATATATCTACATAATAACTTTTTTTGTTATTATTAATAATAAAAGAACTCACAAATCTATACTAGGTTATACATAGAACTAGGGATGTTTAAAACCGGATATCCGAAATTTCGGATATCCGATTTTCGGATATTCAAAAATTTCGGATAGTGGTTTTTACTATCCGAATCGTATCTGAAATTTCGGATACGGATTCAGATACTAAAACGTATATCCGATTTCTTTCAAAAAAACATTGAATTAAGCTAGGATGCGGGAGTCGCCTGTTGTTATTCAGCGGTAAAATCATATGAAAAAACATATCAAACATTTTAATTTGGTTTATGTTCTTCAATACAACACAGCTAACTAGGATGTTTCTAAATAACCAAATAAAGCTTTTTAAAAGCCATTTTATGTACAGGTATCAAAGCCACAAATGTTAGTCCTAATTCTTGGTTACTTTCAAAGTCTTCATCATCTCCAAAAGTGAATACACTACCACATCTGGGAGTCGCCGGAGTGTCCATTGCCGTCGTTGTCTCAATTAAGAAAAGGTTTGAACGATTCACAGGTGAATAGCAACCTGATTCACACGATTACAACATACCTGGTTCACTCGAAGGAAAGGGCGAGAGGGTCGCGCAGTCGAGGGGTTGATTCAGATGACGGGAAGATCCGACGGGGGTTGATTACGAAGACGGGAGGAATGATTCCGAAGACGGGAAGATCTGACGCCGAGAAGACGCAGACCAGAGAGTCCGCTGACGGGATTGGGGGTGGGCTGCGCTGAAGTGTGAAAATGGATTTGGAATAGTGAAGAAGCTTTTACTTAGGAGATTAGAGTTTGAAATAATATAATAAATAAATAATTAAAAAATTTATACTTCGGATATCTGAAATATCCGAAAATATCCAATATTAATATCCGAATCAGAAAATTCGGAATCAGAAATTTTCGGATATTCGGATTCGTAATTTCGGATAGTTCGAGTTCGGGTTCGGTTTCGGATTCTAATATTTTTGAACACCCCTACGTAGAACTAGTTTAGAACTCGTGTACTACACACTGGACGGAGTGGTGATAACGGGTTCTCACGAGTAGCGCGGGTTCCACGGGCTACACCGCCGCAAGGGTCACGGGCTTGGCGCGGGTTAAGGGGCACGGGTATTAAAGCCCGTTTATACCAGTTTAAAATTTTGAACGTTGGAGTGATGTCGTTGGGGACCGTTGGGTTCACCTGGATGTTGCCGTTGTGTTCACTGGATGTCGCTGCCGGAAGGGAGGTCGGCGACAATGGTGAAAGTGTGTGGTGGTGGTGGTGGTGGTGTTAGGCACGATGAAGAAGATAGATCGGATGCTCAGATTCCGGTGATTTCGCCATTGATGAAGCTTCTGGAGGAGGAAAATGTTGTTGGCATAGGAAATAATCTGGTGATGTAGTTGTAATTTAGGTCAAGATGAGTTAAGTTTTTGAGGTCACAAATGAAGGGTGGAAAATTTCCGGTGATGTCTTGATTGTATATGGTGATTCCGGTGACGGTGGTGGCCGTACATGTGATCTCCGGCCAGGTGCAAGGGTTGGAGGATTGGTTCTGGTGGTTGAGGGAGGGTGGTTTTTGATTCAAGAGCTTATTGGTTTCACACCCTCTCTTTAGAGTTGGAGAGGGTAAAAATGATATGGCAAACTCTTATTGAGTTAAATGAGAGGATTCCATGAATACCACTCCCTCCACCCTAATATCCTCTTTCCCCAACTGTTCTTTTAACTAGTTAAGTTAGTGTCATACCCCTTGAAAGTCAATACAGTATTAACTGTAACTAATTCTACTTAATACGTAAAAAATAGTTATTATTTTATGAGTAAGTTATCGTTTTCGTCCATTTGGTTTAGTCATTTTTGACGGTTTTATTCAAAAGGTTTATTTTTCTTCTGTTTATATTTGTGGTTTGCAAAACTTGTCATTATTTTCTTTTTTATATATTTTTTGAAACGGCAGAGATATTATAAAAACTAGCAAAAATCTAGAAAAAAAAATTACAAACATAGAAATGGGTTTTAAGTCACTCAAACCAGTTCAGTCTACATTTACAGTTCCTACTATCATACCAAAAAAACAAAAGTTATAAAACGTCATCAAAACATACCCTTAAACCATGTTTGGTTGGGTTGTTGACTGGGGCAATTACGATAGCCGGACTTTTGGAAATCGGTATTCAATTATGATCGACTTTGAAATGTTGTTGACTAGGGCAAATAAGATAGTAATTCAAGAAGATGATAGCCACAAAGAAGATTGTAATTCAAGAAGATGATAACCACAACGATGATCATAATTCAAGAAGATGATGGCTACTGGGACGATCATAATAGTGTAATTATGGTTAATATAGTTTAATGGGATGTGGGAAATAATTAAGTGTTAAAATATTGATAAAATAAATGAATATATAAAAAGACGTAAATACCCCTCATTTAACGTTAAGATATAGATGGAGTTAACTGATTTGATGAAAACTGACAAGTTTTATAAACCACAATAATAAATAAGAGAAAAATAAAATTTTTGGATGAAACCGACAAAAATAACTAAACCACATGAACGAAAATAAGAGTTTACTCTTATTACTAACTAAGTTTAAATTACTACCCCACTGAATAGTACCTTCTTCGTTAGAATGTTGTCATGTCTTTTTTATGTTTTCTATATTTTTCATTTTCAATTTTTATACTATATTGGAACCCGTATCGGTATTCGCTTTATGGTTTTCAATGACCTGAACCGGTCATTTTTTATTTTGTTTTTTCCCTTTTTTTATTATTTAGTTTTATGTTTTTTTTATTAACATAATTTTTACCGTTATACCTACGTTTTCGTTTAAATTTTATTGACGATGGATCCGACACCCGTCGCGAAGCGCAGGTATAACCATGTGGTTACAAATAAGGGATAACTTTACACAATAGTAACCAAGTTTTTTCAAGTGTTCTATTTAAATACCTCAAAGTTTTTTTTTTACCTCTAAAGTCATTCAACTTTCAGTAACTGTTCCAATCCTATATAATATTTTTATAAATGTTTAAATTTTTTAATATTGAATGAGATATATGAAACATATATGAATCTTGTTCACTATTTAACAATTATTTTTTTCTAATTCGACTTATATATAACAATTTTGAAACTTATTTAATATTTGATGAATTTTATTTCTTCACTATTACCTCCTATCTTAAGTTAATTGAATAAAAAATTCACTTATTGATAACTAATATTCATATATATTTCATTTCCTTCATTCAATTTAAAAAAAATTAAACATTTATAAAAATATTACATAGAATTGGAACACTTAGTGAAAGTTGAGTGACTTTAAAGTGACAAAAAAACTTTAAAGTATTTAAATGAAACACTTAAGAAACTTCACTTAGTGAAAGTTGAGTGACTTTAAAGTGACAAAAAAACTTTAAAGTATTTAAATGAAACACTTAAGAAACTTGATTACTATTTGATTTGATGAAGTTTTCCGTACAAATAAATATGAAAGAATTGAAACATCAAAAACGGAATGAAAAGAACAGGGGAATCATTATCATTCACTTGTTAGATGCCTCCTGGTCTTTTGTTAAGAGTTAAGACACAAGGCTTGCTTTTCTACCTAACTATGGTCCCTCGTTACGTATCCTGACGTTCCATGTAACTAGTTTCTAGATTACTAAAATAAGATTTAATGAGAAGAGACGTTTATATTATATTCGTAGAGGTTCCACTAATAATTGATTTTTTGTTAATAAATCCTAAAAATCGGGTCAAACGAACTCCGACTGAGCTCATTTCACGGTGTTGAAACCGTCTCATCGAACCCTAATCCGGACCCAAAAACCTAAATCCCCCTCCACACGCACCCCCAAAAACCTACCCCAACCAACCCGAACCCGAAAAGCCTAAACCCACCACCCAACCCCAAAACCCTAAACCCCACCCCCACCCCCACCCACCCTCAAAAACCTAAACCCCCACCCCCAAAAAAAAACCTAAATCCTAAAATCTAAACCCTAATACTAAACCCTAAGGTTAAAATCCTAAAATTCAATGCTAAAATCTAAACCCTGAAAGCTAAGATTGTAAAGTTCGACGATACGGTTCCAACGCCGCTAAAATGATCGGAGTTCGTTTGATATCGTTCTTAATGTTTTTGTCATTTCTTAGATTTTTTAGCGAAAAACAACTTTTTATTTGAAGCTCCCCCTATATTCGTATCTACAATACATATTAATATTTTCTGGTATTTTGTTGACTCATTCGTATTATCATTTTAATTATTAATTAAGATTTGCTATGTTTTTTTTGGAAGACAAACATTGAATGTTATAACGTCGCACCCCCTCGTTATATGGGAGATCGTCCAACTCCGGTCAATATGTTGTCTTAAACGGTCCTATTTGGCATCAGAGTTGAAAAGCTTTCAAGGAAAACCCCCCACCAATATGGCTTATTCCGAGCTTGAGGGAGAGCTGAGGCTCGAACCCTGGATTGGCGTGGGTAAAACCCTGGTGCATCAACCTAAGAGTCAGTCTCATTTGCATGCAGCATAAACTAATGGTGATGACAAGGATCGAATCCGGGTCCCTTGAAACTCCGGGTCTTACCTCAACCACTACACAACCTCCTCTTTGACATTAACATTTGCTATGTACTTATCTATTTGATACCCTATCCCGTTATCTAGATTCATTATTTCGATGTAATGTTACCTTGTGATCCCGACTTTCCACAAACTTCATTTTAAGACATCACGTTTCCGTTACTTAAAATCTTACTTGCATAACCATAATCTTATTGGTATAAGGAGCGTCTTTGGGATGAATCTTTAGCTGCATCTTGCTCACCACCAGTGGCGTACCTGCCTTTCAATAGGTGGGTCGCCCGACACCGATAAAAAAAAGCTTTTATTTGTTATATATACGGGATAATCTCGACCGACCCCCATGAAATTGTGACACCCACATCCCGGATCTCCCGAGATGCCGGCCACTTGTCAAATTTACTCATGAACATATAGTAAACAGAGATCATACACCGCGGAAAACTTTTAAAAATACTATATTTATATCATAAACGTGTCTTAATGTACATTCTAAAGAAAGTACAACATAACGATACTAATGTCAGCCCATCAGAGGATGCCAGATGCCTCTACTCTAGCTCCTTGCCTTTACTACAGGAAGTTACATCCTTACATGATACACATGCTTAAAACATATGTCAGCTTACGATGGTGAGTTCTAAGTTTTAGTCAAAATAACTTTGACCTCTGCCTCATACATAAATGGGTTTATTTGACACGTAGTAATACATCATATTAACTTCTTGCCTAAACATAATACTTTATACTTGCACACTTGTCTTCCTTTCGAGGTCACGTTAACCTCCAAGTGGTCGTCACCACTTATACATACCCTTGCACAACGTGTCCATACTATATCCCACAAAGGAATGCAGTACGTGTCTGCGTCTTAAGTTGCAAGATATTATTTGGCATTTGGCTAGACGTGGCAAAACCTTTCTTTACAGACCAATATGGTCAAAACATTTGACATAGCCAAAAACTCCATTTCCTTTCCTTTACTATTTGTCAAGACAATGATTATCAAGACCTTTACAGGTCATGGTAAAACTCTGACTTCTCTGTCATTACTTATCTGGGCGCACCATAATAAGTTCTAAAACGTTTTATGTGTCAAAACCATTTTCTTTCTCAAGATGAAATCATGTCAAAAGACAAGGATTCCTCTCTTTCTTTCTTTCAAAATCAATCTTTATCTCAAACCCTTGTAAAGGTTTCTCCATGGTACATCAAAAAAATAAGATGGTTATCTTTCTAGAGTAGTACCTCCAATAAAAATGTTCCCAGGAAAGAGTGATGGGTCCAGGAGGGATTTATACAACACTCTTTCCTTAGACAGAATATTCTGTTTGCCAAATAACTACATACCGGTCAAATGGTTACCCAACACTTCTTTGATATCTCATGAATACTCTGTTACTTAGTTTTAAGATTTAGACATCATTTATACATAACCTCTTGCAACATGAATTCTATTCCAAATATTTAAATCAAGGTATATAGCATTTATGTAAATCATTCTAGCATGCATATCGGCCCAAAATATTTAACGTAAAACATTAAAAAGGGCCTCACTGGGGTGTTACAAATCTACCCCCCTTACAAAGGTTTCGTCCTCGAAACCTGCTACTTACTCGAATAAGTAGGGATAGGATTGCTTCATTTATTCCTCTGTCTCCCACGTGGCTTCAGATCCCTTTCGATGTTGCCACTTAACTTTAACTTGTTTGATTACCTTATTTTGTAATCTCTTTTCTTTCCAGTCGAGTATAGCCACTGGATTCTCGACATAATTCAATATTTCGTTTACCTCTATATCATTCAGTGGTACATGAGAGGTTTCATCTGCCAAACACTTTCTCAAGTATGATACATTAAATGTTGAGTGAATTCCACTCAGCTCTGCTGGCAATTCCATCTTATAAGCAACCTTCCCTATTCGAGCTATAATTTTAAATGGTCAAATGAATCTTGGACTTAACTTGCCTCTTTTCCTAAATCGAATGATTCCTTTCCACGGAGATACTTTCAATAAAACGTAGTCTCCGACTTGGAATTCTATTGGCCTTTTTCTTTTATCTGCAAAGGACTTCTGTCTGTCCTGAGCAGCTTTTAGACGAGTTCTAATCTGATCTAAGTTTACACCAGTTGCTTGGACAATTTCTTTACTTCCTAATTCTTTCTGTCCAACCTCTCCCTTCTCCCGTATAACGTTTCATAGGGCGGCATGCTGACGGGTGGTCCGTAGGACGACCCTTAAGAGCTATAAATGGTATTTTAATCCTACATTTAATCGAGTAATTGTCTAGAATTAGATGACTACGTTTGCTTGTGTTTCAGGTACATTCGGATCTTAAAAGTGTGGAAATGAAGGTTCGAATAAACGCGGATGGATTGGAGAGTGAAAGACGGAGCATAGGTGAAAAAAATAATTTCTTTTAATTGAAGAATTAAGAAGATAACATGATAGAGGAAGAAATTACGAGAACATGGGCGCAAACGGCGAAGAAAACGGAGTTGAAACGAAAAAGTTATGAAGAAAACAAAATTGCATGCTGAAGCCTACCGTAGCTTACGGTAGCTACCGTAAGTTACGGTATCCCCCAGCACTTTTCTTCCACCGTAAGGCAGTAGAGACCCACCGTAGCACTTAAAAAGCTACCGTAAGCTACGGTAGATACCGTAGCTTACGATAGACATTGACGCAGAAAGTGTAACTGCCCATAAAAATCAATTTTCGAAGGGGCTTTTCATTATCTGATCATTGGGGGCGATTCAGAACCTGATGATTGCAGGCGTTTTAGAGCGGTTTTTGGGCGAAAATTGGAGATTCTTGGGGTTCCAAACAATCTCTAAACAATTCGGTTTGTGTTTTGATTCATATGAACATTAATCTTTGTGTGATGATGATGCACCAAGGCATGAGTGGCTAAACTTGTGGTGTTCATCCTAGGTTGAAGGTTTGTCTAAGACATTTGTGTTTTTATCCGTATTTCTAGAATAATAGACTTGCAATGTTTGTTTGTTTATTATGGTGTGTGAATGTTTGTCTGTAAATTGTTGATTGATGTTTTGATCATAATCTAAATCGTACGTTCTTGGTGTCGTTGACAATCGAGATATCACGGGAGGGATTAGGGTTGGATATTGGTTAATTGGTCATCGGGTAACAACCTCGCATTTTCGTAATCCGAGTACTTAGTTCCCTTTTATCACAAACAAGTGGTCACGCATGAATCATGTCTATGTGATTCTTTCTAGTTGGATTTAAACATGGATGTCAATTGAAACCGGAAACCTAGGATGATCACTTTCTTTTAATCTGTTTACAAACTAATCTTTGATTTGCAATTTATTTAGTTGATCTTAGTTTTTGAAACCAAACAATCAAAATCGTGAATTTACATTTCTTGCAATTTATTTTAAGTTAGTTAAATTCGAACTACTTAGTAAGCACATTTTCCACAAACTCCATGTGTTCGATATCCACTTACCACTATCTATTTAGTGTAATTGGTTTATTTTTGAGTGAGACTTCGTCCTCACGTCACATGCCAATACTTGCATGATAACTGTTGTTATACGAGAATTCTACCAAAGGTAGATGGCTATCCCAACTTCCACCGAAGTCAATGATACAAGCACGTAACATATCCTCAAGTGTTTGTATCGTTCTTTCACTTTGTCCATCTGTTTGAGGATGATACGTCGTGCTAATCAATAACTTAGTTCCCATTTATTCATGGAACCTTTTCCAGAAATGTGACGTAAAACGCGTATCTCTATCAGATACAATTGAAACTAGCACTCCATGCCTCGAAACAATTTCTTTAATAAAAGTTTCTGCTAACTTTCAGAGGAGTAAGTCTCATGTATCGGCAAAAAGTGAGCACTCTTAGTTAGCCTATCCACTATCACCCATATGGTATCATAACCTTTAGTTATTTTCGGTAGGTTAGTTATGAAGTCTATAGGGATATGTTCCCGCTTCCATTCTGGAATATCTAATGGCTGCAATCTGCCATAAGGTTTTTGATGCTCTGCTTTGACTTTAGAACAAGTCAAGCATTTAGCCACATATCTCATGACATCGAATTTCATACCAGGCCACCAATAATCTTGGCGTAGATCTTGGTACATTTTTGTAGTGCCTGGATGAATCGAATATCGAGATTTATGAGCTTCATCTAAAACTTTAACTCTGAATTCACCCATATGTGGTATCCACATACGGTCGAATAGAATCTTAACCCCATATTCATTCTCTTCCAAGTATTTTTCTTGTCCAGCCATTCTCTCTTTCTTAACATTTTCTGCTTTCAATGCGTTTATCTGAACATTTTTTAGATGAGTCATAAAGTCAGGAGTTACAACTAACTTATATGACTTCACCGTGATAGGAGGATGCTCTTATTTACGGTTTAGAGCATCTGCCACTACATTGGCTTTCCCTGGATGATACAGGATTTCACAATCATAATCCTTTATCAGCTCTAACCATCTTCGGTGCCTCATGTTGAGATCTTTTTGCGTAAAGAAATACTTTAAGCTTTTATGATCTGTGTAGATTGTGCACTTAACTCCATATAGATAGTGTCTCCATATTTTAAGTGCAAATACTACAGCGGCTAACTCTAAATCATGGGTCGGGTAGTTAGCTTCATGGGGTTTGAGTTATCGTGAAACATAGGCTATAACCTTGCCTCTCTACATTAGTACGCACCCCAATCCCTGATAGAAAGCATCAAAGTAAACTACCAGATCCTCTGTTCCTTACGGTAAAGACAATACCGGGTCCTGAGTCAATTTCTCCTTTAGCTTTTGAAAAGCGTTATCTTACTCTATTCCCCATACAAACTTTGTCTCCTTCTTCGTGAGTTTTGTTAATAGGGTTGCAATCCTGGAGAAATCATGAATAAACCTTATATAGTAACCAGCCAAACCTAATAAACTACGTATTTCTGTTGGTGTCTTTGATGGGTTCCATTTCATACTGTTTCTATCTTTGAAGGATTTACAAGAATTCCTTCGACGTTTATCACATGACCCAAGAATTGAACTTCTCAGAGCCAAAACGCACACTTAGAGAATTTTGCATATAACTTTTCTTTTCTAAGTGTTTCCAGTACTTTCTTGAGATGACATGCATAATCTCCTTCATTCTTATAATAGATTAGAATATCATCAATGAACACGATCACATATCGGTCTAACATTGGTCGACAAACCCTATTCATGAGGTCCATGAATGCAGCGGGGGCAATAGTTAAACCAAATGACATTACTAAGAACTCATAGTGTCCATATCTTGTACGGAAGGCTGTCTTTGGAATATCTTCATCTCTAACTTTTAACTGATGATAACCTGACCTTATATCGATTTTGGAGAACCAGCTTGCTCCTTGTAATTGATCGAATAAGTCACCGATCCTTGGTAATGGTTATTTGTTCTTGATTGTAAGATTGTTTAGTTCTCTATAGTCTATGCACATTCGCATACTACCATCTTTCTTCTTTACGAAAAGAACCGGAGCACCCCAAGGCGAGATACTCGGTCTAATGAATCCTCTGTCTAATAACACTTGCAGTTGTGACATTAGTTCCTTCATTTCTGATGGAGCTAAACGATATGGTGCCTTAGCTACATGCTTAGCACCAGGCACTAAGTCGATACGAAACTCCACTTCTCTTTTTGGAGGTATTCTTGGTAATTCTTCTGGGAAGACATCAGGAAAGTCACAGACTACTAGCAAATCTTTTAATTCCTTAGTCTTAACTTTGGAATCAATAGCGTATGCCAAATAGGCCTCATTGCCTCGATTCATAAACTTCATAGCTTTCATCATGGAAATGATTCTAACGGCTGATCTTAACTTATCATCGTGGATTGTAATCCAATTACCACCAGGAGTCTGTATCTGAACTGCTTTCTGGTTGCAAATGATTTAGGCATCGTTTGCTGCTAACCAGTCCATTCCTAAGACTACATTAAATCTCTCTAGGATCATTGGATATAATCTGACAGAAAATTTATGTCCTTCAAGATTGATGAAACAATCCTGAATGACTTCTGCCACCTTCATCGTCTTCCCAATAGCCGTTTCGACTTCAAAACTTTCGTTTAATCTTACCGTAGGTCTATCTAAGGAAGGATAGAAATCTAGAGATATGAAACTTGTACTAGCTCCTGAGTCAAATAACACAGTAGCAGGTACATTATTAATAAGAAATGTACCTGATACTACGTCAGTCAATGCCTTAGCTTCCTTGGTTTTCAAAGTGTAGGCCCTAGTCTTGGCCTTTGAAGCTTCCTTTTCCTTTCCATCTTTAATCACTATTGTTGTTGAAATCTTCAGGGTTGGGCAGTCTATGATTCTGTGTCCAAGTTCTCCACACTTGAAACACCTTAGTCCCGAATTACTTGGGCAATTGGTGGCTATATGTCCAGGCTTACCACAACTGTACCAAGTATTCATTCCATACCTACATTCCCCAGTATGTAGTTCACCGTATTTGGTACATTTATATCCACCACTTTGTTCTTGCCTCTTTCTTCCTCCTCCTCCATTGTTCTTATTCTGATTTTTAGAGATATCAGACCATTTTCTCTTTGATTCCACAAGGCGGAAACCAAAGACTTCATTGTACATGGTCGAAGCCAACTGTATGGCAAACCGAAAATTCTTTAAGTCTGAAGTCTTTACTAACCTCCGTATCTCAGATGGTAAACCATGTATGTATCGCTTGATGCGTACTGATTCAGGGGTTATCAAATGAGGTACCAATCGGGCCATTCTATTAAATTTGGTAGTATACTCTCTGTGAGTCATACTACCAACTACTAATCTAAGAAAATCTCTCTCGAGTTTGTCCATTTCATTATCTGGACAAAACTCCTCTATCGGCAATCTTTTCAATTCCTCCAAAGTCATCCGATCAATAGCTTTATCTCCCAAAGCTATGACTAAGTTCTCCCACCAACACAATTCTTCTGACACAAACGAGTGGGCTACATACTTGACCTTTTGGTCATATCTACATTCACTAATCTTGATCACTGCCTCTATATCTCTTATCCACTGATGAGTGACAGTGGCATCCTTTGTCCCTTTGAATTTAGGGGGATTTCCATCCTTGAATTCCTTATAAGGACATTCCTTCTTCCTTTTCTTACGAGGTCTAGCCTCGTATGAATCATCAGATTCATAATCATAATCGAAATCATCCTCATCCTCATCATCTGGATTATTCGTTCTTTCTGTCGGTTGAGTTTCATAATTCTTCATTCTATTTTCCTCTAAGCTTGTCAATAAAATTGGCAGAGCCGTTTCTAGTGCTTTGACAACAACCAAGTCAACAAGATTTTTAAGTTGAGGATCTATCACAGGTTCCTCTACATTCTCTTCTCTATCTACCTGTCTTATTTCTGGTTCGGCATTGGCGGTAGACCGCGTCTGCCTTCTTGAGGTATTAGGATTAACCCTTCCTCCTCTTTTGCCTCAACCTTTACCAACCATTTTCTACAAAGGACATGGAGTGTTTTAGTATCCGCATGATAGATTGATAGCTAGAACACAAGTGTATTGTAACATTAATAACTGTGGCCACAACGAAATTAATCATTTACGCCATTTTCGGTGTTCTAGTTATCCTTCTATTATATTCGTACTAAAATACCCATACCTTTTTCTTTACCCTTGGGATCAGGCTATCTTGACTGGCATCTCTACTGGAATTCTTATTGTCCCTTAATCCTAGTTTAAGTCTAGATACTTGGGCAAGTATCTAAATCTCTTAAAATATGGCTCTGATACCAACTTGTGACACCCACATCCCGGATCTCCCGAGATGCCGGCCACTTGTCGGATTTACTCATGAACATATAGTAAACAGAGATCATACACAGCGGAAGACTTTTAAAAATACTATATTTATATCATAAACATGTCTTAATGTACATTCTAAAGAAAGTACAACATAATGATACTAATGCCAGCCCATCAGAGGATGCCAGATGCCTCTACTCTAGCCCCTTGCCTTTACTGCAGGAAGTTACATCCTTACATGATACACATGCTTAAAACATATGTCAGCTTACGATGGTGAGTTCTAAGTTTTAGTCAAAATAACTTTGACCTCTGCCTCATACATAAATGGGTTTATTTGAAACGTAGTAAAACATCATATTAACTTCTTGCCCAAACATAATACTTTATACTTGCACGCTTGTCTTCCTTTCGAGGTCACGTTAACCTCTAAGTGGTCGTCACCACTTATACATACCCTTGCACAAGGTGTCCATACTATATCCCACAAAGGAATGCAGTACGTGTCTACGTCTTAAGTTGCAAGATATTATGTGGCATTTGGCCAGACGTGGCAAAACCTTTCTTTACAGACCAATATGGTCAAAACATTTGACATAGCAAAATATGCCAAAACTCCATTTCCTTTCCTTTACTATTTGTCAAAACAATGATTGTCAAGACCTTTACAGGTCATGGTAAAACTCTGACTTCTCTGCCATTACTTATCTGGACGCACCATAATAAGTTCTAAAACGTTTTACGTGTCAAAACCATTTTCTTTCTCAAGATGAAATCATGTCAAAAGACAAGGATTCCTTTCTTTCTTTCAAAATCAATCTTTATCTCAAACCCTCGTAAAGGTTTCTCCATAATACATCAAAAAAATAAGGTGGTTATCTTTCCAGAGTAGTACCTCCAACAAAAATGTTCCCAGGAAAGAGTGACGCGTCCAGGAGGGATTTATACACCACTCTTTCCTTAGACAGAACATTCTGTTTTCCAGATAACTATATACCGGTCATATGGTTACCCAACACTTCTTTGATATATCATGAATACTCCGTTACTTAGTTTTAAGATTTAGACATCATTTATACATAACCTCTTACAACATGATTGCTATTCCAAATATTTAAATCAAGGTATCTAGCATTTATGTAAATCATTCTAGCATGCATACCGGCCCAAAATATTTAAAGTAAAACATTAAAAAGGGCCTCATAGAACTCACCTCTAGCTTCCTTCCTGTTCAAATATTCTTTACGTGCTAGCACAATGACTTGGAATAGTATCCTAAGTCATCATAACATTACTTAATCATAAGTTCCTAGCTTTGTGAAAGTAACCAAGTCATTTAGGAACTAGTCGAAACCTTACCTCAGAACTATCTCCTTCGTAATGGGATCGAAAGTTGGAAACCGGACTTCTCTACCCAAACCGGGGCTCGGGACACGCTTTCCTAGGTTAACTAGGTGTTTTGGATGTGTGTTTGCTGTGTGGGATGGTCTAAAACTGAGCTCATGGTCCATCTATTTATAGGCTGCACGATGGTTCAGTAGCGGACCGTTATCTATTCCCATATCGGTCCGCTATCTAGCGTGGCGGTGTAATTTTACTTAACGGACACATAACATACCGTTATCCATTCCATGTTGGTTCGATGTCTATCTCCACATGTCAGTTCTCAGCGATTAGTCACCTGACACGTGTCACCTCCTAAGTGATCCCGTGTCCCCTACATAGCGGACCGTTATCCTTGAGATGTCGGTCCGACATCTGTCTATTTTCTAATTTATCACTTTTAGTCCCTGAACTTTATCTTAATTACAATCTAACCCCTTATATTTTAACATAATGTTATTTAACCCTCTAAGGTTTTATCATTTTGACAGATTTAACCCGTAAACTTATATTCCTTAAAAAAACTGAGGTGTTACAGAAATTTTGACATCGACCCCCATTAAATTTTGACCGACCCCAAGAAAAAAATAATTTTTAACACCGACCCGTATAAACTAGTAACTTAATTTGATATTTGGACTAAAAACTTGGTCAGTTAAACAATTAAACCCACATTTAATTAACTCATTTACCCATTTAGACAATTAAGCCAATATTTAGTTAACCCATTATCCATTTAAATTTTTAAATAATTTAATCTAATAAAAAATATAAGTAGCAGCAATCCGGATTCTTGATCCATCGACGACTCGACGTTTCATATTCACGCTTCACGTAATCAGAAAAACGACAATTTGCTAATCACGGTTCTCTCCATGTCTCCTAGTCGAAGTAAACGCAATCAGAAGAACGATTAACCACGATTCTCCCCTGCCTCCTCACGATTTCAGGCTCTTTGCTAATCACGAATTCACGATTCTAGCCCCTGGTAGTCGGTTCATTGTTCATAGCCTTGCGCCCTTCCCTACTCACGATTTCATGTAACTTTTTTTAATTTTCTTCTCTAAATTTAGAATTTTGCTTATCAAATTATTTTGCAATAATACTATGTCATATGTGTTATTTACTAATTGTAATTAGTGATAATGTGTGTATAATTTTGCAATAATACTATGTCATATGTGTTATTTACTAATTGTAATTAGTGACAATGTGTGTATAATGTGACACGACCCAACCTGAACCAAACAAAAAAATATATATATTTAGCGATAAACAATCGACCCAAAAAATTTTTGACACTCGTAAAAAAAATTTCTGGGTTCACCACTGTTCACCACAACTATCAATTTTGGTTGACATTTTAGATGGAAATTTTGAGTCGTGAACCAGATCTTGATATCGAATATAACGGTCTATTTTTTTCTTTTACTGTTTGGGATTTTTTTTTTAATTATACTATAAATACAATACTTTCACTAATTTTTTTTCACAAAAAAATATTCTCTTACTCTACTAATATATTTTCTACTCAAATGGATGATGAAAAATAATAACAAAAGGTCACCTCCAAATCCTCTAAATCGAAGGTTGGTCGAACCAAAAGTGAACCAATTCCACCACCATTGTTTTAATATCCATAATTCTATCCACAATATCCGCACATGCAAACATGTCAATTCAAATTGCATCGGGTCAATTCACATTTTCCCACACAAGATAAACCACCATTTGACCGGTTTGCGTATCGTGAACCTATTCCACCACCACTGTTTTAATAGGTAGTGGCGGAACTTGAACAATGAAATTGGTTTTCCTTATTTTTTTGTTTAGAAGTATTGATTTCGGCATACTAGATTAATTTCATATTAGTACTGTTTGGGCCCCTCATAATTCAGACCAAAAGCCCAAATCTGTTCCACAAATCCACTAAAAAAATTGATTTTTTTATGTGTAGTATTTTCGCCCTCCCCAATTTAATTGTTCAAGTTCCGCCACCACCTACCATCCCTTGTTGAAGAACAAGAACAACATGATGAAGATGAAGAAGAAGATAACGAAGAAGAAGTTGTAGATTTGGCCAAGGTCAATAACATAAAAATCAAAATATATAAAAATATAAAAAACTTAAATAAAATTTTAATATATAAAAAAATCTTTAATATACGACATAAAAAACAGACATGAAAGAACGCAAACGAACAAACATAAATGAACGTAAACGAACGAACAAAAACAAACGTAAATGAACGAACGTTCATGAACATAATTAAATGAACGAGACATTTGTTCATGTTTGTTTACTTAACTAATCGAACAGAATTCCTTCTTTGTGCTCATTTATTTATAAAACGAACGAACATGAATGAACTTCTCATTAAACGATGTACGATCTGTTCGCTGAATATTCGGTTCGTTTACGACGGAAATTGTTACCTCTAGATGGTTTATCCATGTGTCTTAATACCATTCACATCCTAGTTTCCTCTACTTCTAGATGATTTATCCATGTGGAGCTCGATGTATATCAATTAAGCTACTCGGCTTTTATACAAGTATTTCAACCCAAAAATGAGAATGGTCCCAAATGGTGGATTATTCTCCTTATTTTTTTTCGGGTAACCTATAATATTATTACTTAATAAAGTAATTAGTATAAGCAAGTATATAATAAAAAAAAATAAAAGTATAATAATATATAAAAAATTAAAACAGTATGTAAAACAAAAAATAAAATTATTTGTTTCCCTAATTAAGTAATATTTAGAACTCAAATTTTATATTATTTTATCTAAAATAAAAACATTAAAATAAATTAATTTCAATATTCAAACTTACTTAAAATAAGGGAAATTAAAAGATTTTAATGAGAAAAAATATGATGATAACACATGACATTTTTTAGAATCATTTATTAGAATAAGAAACTTAATAAAGTAATTAGTATAAGCAAGTGACACAATCTTTTGATTAATTTAACTTACCCTTTTAACGGTTTAATTGAACTCAATTATAAATTGATTTTTGTTGACAATGTATACTTGGATCACAATAGTCTAAACGAATTGCCACTTTGTAAGAGTATCTTCTTCTTTCTCCTTTAGAGTCTGCACACAAAACAACACGCGTTAAGGCGTCACAGGGTGGGTGTACCCCCTGTGTCGGCCCTCCGGCGTGAGAATAAGTTTTCCGGTGATAGTTCAAGAGTAGATATTAGAGTTTTTAGAGTAGTGAAGTCATACCATCCTTATTTACTATTCGTCTCTTTTTATATGCCGTTTCTTAGTGATTATTTTGTTAGCTTGTGGGGACCAGTGGGGTCCACCATGAGTCATGCAGCTGGAGCTTGATCTCCTATTGGTTAAGAAAGATTCCGCCAATCTTGGATTGCTATATGTTGTAACTGCCTTAAAGATGGGCGTTGGGCCTTTTTATTTTGGGATAGTGGGCTTCGTGAAAGCCACTCCCTCTTCAAGTCCCCCATAGTCTAATGTTACCAAGACTATTTAGGTAATATTAGACTAAAAAAATGATTTGTGATTTTAGCGTGGGAACTTTTTGTGTTTCAAAATTTGAAAATCGTCGTTTCATATGTTGATGTGACGGGTATGTGGAGAAACAATTTATAGGCTCTAGGCGTGACGAGAGTCTCTGTTGGCGAATATATATATAAGTGTTATTCTGGTTGCTGAAGAGATATCGCCCCTTGTTATCTGAGTTTGAAATTCGATGCGTCCTATTCCTTCTATAATCCATTTCTCTTCAATTATGACGGCCACTTCTAGCAAAGGTACTCGTGGAGATGGTAACTCTGTATATGATGTGGCGGTAAAGTGGAAGGAGACTGAATTTAAAACCTTTCTGGCAGATTACGGGATATCATCTAAGTGGAAACCCGAGCTTCCTTTAGCCGAGCGTCATGCGTTTAACCCTCCCGCCAGGAAGATTACTTTGTACGCCGATTTCTTTAAATATTTCCATTTTCGTATACCTGCTTCCCGATTTTGTCCGGAACTTTTGGAAGCGTATCAGCTTCATATCTCGCAGATCCATCCTCTAGATTTGGTCAAGATCGCCCATTTTGAATTTATAATGAGGAGCTTAAAGCAGATCCCGTCTTTCGATTTATTTAAAGCGTTTTTTCAAGTTGAGAAGAAGGGTGATTGGTATTCTTTTGACAAGCGAAAAGTTGCATCACATTTTTTAACAGAGGTTCCTTCAAGCTCGAAAGATAAAAACTGGAAACAAAAGTTTTTCTTTATTGACACGCGCATATTGCCGACGAAGATGGTATTCCGGCGGAAGAATGAAGATGTGGTGGATTTGAATCCTGATGCAAAGGTTAGTTTGGATGCGACTTATAAGTAGCTCAGTCGCTATTCCATTCATATTCAACCGCTAGAGGAACATGCCTTAGTGGCTTTGGGAATGAGCCGGATGTGGAATAAGAAGGGTTTCCGTCCTGCTTATCATCATGTTGAGGGCGGTAAGAGAAGCTTTAAAAATTCCGATGCCTGTAGCAAAGGGCTTGTGTTATTAACTACTGGTTTTGTTTTTTTTGTGTTTTAACAGATGCTGTTGGGTTTATAGAGCTGTTATTTTCCATCAATCGGTCAAAGCTGAGGGCTATTGATGTGGAGTTAAGTGCTGGAGAGAAGGAGATTTTAGAGAGGACGCGCTTCTGCTTTGTTTATTATGATGCGTCATTTGATGTGAAGGCGGCTTGGGAACGGAATGTACAGGTATTTGTAGTAACGTTGTTGAACAGATTTTCAATGTAGCGATTGTTAGCCTTATTTATTTTATATGTTCAGGTGGACAAAGTTGTTGAGCATAATAAAAGAGAGTATGAGGAGGAGTACATTTTGGGGGCGGACATTATGGATGTGGATGTGGATGTTGATGGGGAAGATCTGGAGGAGGAGAAGGTAGAAGCGAAGGGACCAGAGAAAAAGGTATCCATGCCAGCGAAGGGAAAGCGTCAGGCAGGTATATCCCCCTAGGAAGGTGGACGGAAGCGCAAAGGGCACTCGTCATTAAAAATAAAGTCGCCTGGCTCTCCAAAGAATATAGTGGACGAGTTTTTCCAGCGGAGATCCGGGAGTGGTCACGGTGAGAAAGATGCCAAAGATAAACAGGCGGTTGTTGTTGATTTGTCGAGGGAAACCGAAACCTATCATAAACGTATCATGACCATTAGGGAGAGGGAAATGGAGGTGCATCATGGCGGTAAGAAAGTCAAAAAAGAAGGATCTAGTTTTTCTTCAGCGCAGGCGACTGCAGAGGGAGATGAGACCGTGACTGGCGGAGAGAAAGATCCCAATGTGGAGAGTAAAGGTGTGACTGGGATCCAAGCCAAAAAGGGACGCGGGAAGGATGTTGAACCCATTGGGTTAGGGTTAAAGACCAACGAGGAGGAAGAGAGGCAGCGTACCCTTACCCAGGTAAAATTGACTTACCCTCCTTTTACTAGCTGGGATGGGAGTGATTTTTGTCAAACTTACCGCCCTAATTGGCAAATTGTGCAGGGTAGCCGACTAATTAACCCGGACATTTGTTGGGATTGGATGGTACAGGCGGTCCCCCTAGGTGAACTGTCATATCTGCAGTCAGTGGAGACCCGCCAGGTAGATGATAACTTAGCTACTTCTGTTGATGCTTTGATTAGCAACTTGACGGAGGCACGACGTCAGGCGCATGTGGACGTGCACCGTGCTGCTGTGGCGTTGGTTGCGCAACGCAAGGCGGAGGCATCCCTGGCGGCCGCGCAAAAGATAATAGAAGAGATGAAGTTTCAAGTTGATAGTGATATGTGAATCAAAGTGAAGGTGGAAGGAGAGTTGGCGAAGGTTAAGGGTGTGTTGCGGGTGGTATTTTTAGAGAAACAAGAATTAGAAGAAAAGGTGGCGGTTGATGTCGTCCAGACGGTCTATATAAAAACTACTAAAACCTAACCTAGACTCCTAAGTAATAAAAGGAATACCCTCTAACTAAACCGCACGGACAGGCAAGTGAACCTATAGAGTGTAGCACATCTTAACGGTAAACCGAGTATCGAACCCTAGAGACACTACGTAACAATACTAGACTCTGACTCGGTCTAAAGATTTGATTGATGGGGGGTTTACTACACTACTGAATTAACTAAAGAATGCAGAAAACTAAGGTCGAATCAAACTATCAAGACAAGAACAAAGGTATCAGGAATGAGAAGAACACTACCTAGGTCGGAACCCTACTTGTAAAGCTCAACTTATACCGGTTCTGGAACTATGATGGATCTGGGTTTCTAAAGATAACAACTCTAGACAACCTAGTGGATCCCTAATCACTCTCAGGGTGTCACCAACTAAGCTACCTAAAGTGTACTAAACTCACCAGATGATTGGATCACCTCTCGGGTATTTTCAACTATGAAAATGTACCCAAATGAACGGATTACCTCTCAGTCTCACCCTCCACAATACACTAAACGAATGCACGGGGTAATCCTAGAGTAATAACTATGATTCAGGATAGCAACAATCACTAGACACCTAAACCAACTTCCTCTCAGACAGTTGACACTCGGATTCCTAATGTCGAAGACTAAACGAATAATTGTCACCTCTCGGGTATTGAACTAGGACACACACTCAACTCTTAATCAGCAATCAATCACAACTCCTATGGCTACTACGTCTAACAAACCACCGAAATCACAAACCCTAAGATCTATGACATAGATATGCTAATTCAACTGGAAGACAACCACAATCAACGCAAGGATTGAAACCAATCACACAATCAGAATTAAAGCATGCATATACATCATAATCATCATACTAAGATCGTTTACAAAATCATTAAACCAACATTAAATCCAAAAACGGATAAAAATCACAACTTCAACAAGTATTCATCGAATGGCCTAGGCAGTATTAAGGTTTTAGCCTAGAATCATATCTAAAACATCCAAAAAGAAGTAATAAACATAAATCATGGTTTCAAACACAGAAATCACAGATAAAGATTCGAACTTTAAACCCTAGAACGCTACTACAACGAACCCGGAATCCAAAAGCTTCGATCTTGCACTTCAATTCAACTTCTTGCTCCCAAAATCACCCCTTTTCCCTCTCAAGACGGCTGGAATACGAACTAATTGCATAATGGGATTACAAATCTAATAAAATCGAATTTTAGGGTTTTTTCGGATTTTACAGGCCTCTCGCGTACCACGAGAGATGGGACATGGTTTCTCGCGTACCACGAGAGCCAAAATAGTGCGCCCGATTTTCAGTTCCTTCGCGTACCGCAAAAGGATGCTCTCTGAACTTCGTGTACCGTGACAGACTAGAATTTTCAGATTTTTCACTTTTATTTCTCCGAGCTTCATTCTTGTGCTCAGTTTCTTCGGGTTTTCACTTGTAATCATCACGAGCACCTGAGAACATAAAAAAGACTAAATTGTATACAAAAACGTCTCAAACCGACAATAAATCTAAGTAAAATGACACGAAAACAAAGGAATAAAGATGTGTGCTTTGCACTACATCAACGGTGGTGAAAGAAATGGAAGTTGAAATTGCGGATTTGAGAAAAATGGTTAAGGATGTGGAAAGTAAAAAGGTAAGCGCTGGAGAATCAGAAAGGAAAGGAGGTGTCAGAGTTACAGCATCAGTTGGAATTGTCTGATTTGTCCGTGCAGCGGTTGAACTTGGAGAAAAAATGGATTCTAGAAGAATGGTGTGCGTTGGTTTATGAGTCATGTCATATGGATGAGAAATATAGGGATGCGTTTCTGGATTTGATTACTGAAGTGGATCGGGTGGGGAGGTACGAAGGGATGAAGGATGGGTACAAATATGGATGTAAGGGAGAGGTGCTAGAACAACATCCTTTATATGTAGAAGCATCCAGGAGTACCTTAAATGCTGCCATGGATACTCTAAGTGATGTGGAGTTGGAGATGCTAGACCAAATTTATGACCTTGCTTCGGATGAGGATATTGGTGGCTTGAAGGCATTTCTTGGGGTTGGGGATGCGAGCGGTAGCGGCGGGGGTGACGCAGAAGATGGTGATGGTGAAGACTGATTCTTATTTGATTGTATGTGTATGGGTTTTGTTCTTTTGGAAGTATGAATGTAATAGCGTAGGGATCATTGTACACATGTCTTTAGCTTTTGCAATTTTTTCAAATCATCTATTTTACCTAGCGCATACTGTATTTGTTTGCTTTTGTAATGAGAGTTTCTTATACTGCTTTGCTTGAATCATGTTGTCTTTGCGCCTATGCTGCTATTTACCACTGTGTGCGATATTGGTGAATGCCTTTAATGAATGCTTCACACATAGGGAGTGTTTATCTCTCCGCTGGCGCGTGAAAATACTGGCCTTTGCCGTTAAGGGCATAAAAACTTTGTCTTTGGCGCGCATATCTGTTTTTCAGGTGGCGTTGTTGAGTGCTTTAGCTTTAGCCATTAGGGGCATAAAGACTTTAAGCCTTTGGTGCACGCACCTGTTTTTAGGTGGCGTTGTTGAGTGCTTTAGCTTTAGCCGTTAGGGGCATAAAGACTTTAAGAAAAACAGGCGCGCGCACCTGTTTTTCAGGTGGCGTGTTGAATACTTTAGCTTTAGCCGTTAGGGGCATAAAGACTTTAAGCCTTTGGCACGCACACCTGTTTTTCAAGTGGCGTGTTGAATGCTTTAGCTTTAGCCGTTAGGAGCATAAAGACTTTAAGCCTTTGGCGCGCACACCTGTTTTTCAGGTGGCGTGTTGAATGCTTTAGCTTTAGCCGTTAGGGGCATAAAGACTTTAAGCCTTTGGCACGCACACCTGTTTTTCAGGGGGCGTGTTGAATGCTTTAGCTTAAAAGCTTTCATTATAAATAAACGGGTTTCTCTTAACTTACATAGGTAATGCCTCTTCCGCCTAGGCGTAACCTTCCTTTAGAGGTAGCACTTCCTTCGTTGTGCTACATTCCAAGTGCGCGGTATTTCTTTGCCATCCAGGTGGGATAAATTATAGGCGCCCTTGCCCAGTTTTTTAGAGATGATGTATGGACCTTCCCAAGTTGGCCCTAATTTACAGTTTATTTCTGGTCGACTTGCTTGATTACTTCGCAAGACATACTCTCCCTCCTGAAAGGTGTATTCTACCACGCGCTTGATGTATGCCATTCCCAGTCGGCGTTTGTACCTGTCTTCATTTATAGCAGTTGTTTCACGGCGTGCTTCTAATAAGTCCAAGCTTTGTCGTAGTTCATTATCGTTATCTGTGCCTTGAATGTTAATTCTTCGCGCGAATGGGATTCCTACTTCGGTGGGAATCATAGCTCCATAAGTGTCATTAATATTGTTGGCTACTAGCAATGAATCCACATGAGCTCGAATATGATGCACGCCTTTTTAAACTGCCCACCTAAGTCCTGCGAGGAGCCCCTCGTATTCGGATTCATTGTTAGAAGTGGGAAATAGCAGTTTTAAAGCCTTGGTCTATTCCATGCCTTGGGGGCATACTAGTAGTATTCCAACTCTTCCGCGCACGCTGCACCATCAGTAAAAAGTTCCCAACACGCGGGTACTTGGGTTTGGACAGGGATTGAAGTGACATATTCGGATGTCTCTATCTGCGTCCCAATTGGAATTTTTGCTGTAAAACCAGCAATCACCTGCCCTTTTACCGCTGTGCGCGGCTTGTAAGTGAGATCAAAAACTCTTAGCTTAATGGCCCAGCGCGTCATTTGACCCGAGAGTTCTGGACGTCGAAGCACTTGCTGAAGAGGGAAGTTAGTTAAGACATCAATGTAATGACCCCGGAAGTACCGGCGTGATGCATGCACCAAAGCTAAAACCAATTTTTCCAGCATAGAATAATTGAGCTCTGAAGTTACCAGGACCCGGCTAAAGTAGTAAATAGGAGTTCGAAAGCCCCCGCGCTCCACCATTAGAAATGCACTGACTGCTTGAGTGGATGTTGTCAGATACATTTGCAAACGCTCCCCCTTGAGCGGAGTGGCCAGAGTAGGCAGTTTCGCCAAATATTCTTTTAACTCTTGAAATGCTGCTTCCGCTGCTTCAGACCATCTAAAGGCGGACTTGGTTAAACAATTTTTTAGTGTTATAATAAATGGGAGAGAGTGTTCTACATGCTTTGCCAAGAATCGGTTAATAGCCACCAGGCGGCCATTAAGGGTCTGCACATCATTGAGGGATCTAGGTGACGCCATTTGTGTAATTGCCAATACTTTTTTCTGGTTTTACGCGGATACCATCCCGGGCAACAATTACGCCCAGTAACTTTCCTTCCTCCATTCCAAACGAGCATTTTCCTGGATTTAACTTGATATTGGATTCTTTTAGGCGAATGAGTGTTTCTAAAATATCGGCCAGCATATTTTTTTCATTCTTGCTTTTGATGACTAAATCGTCTACATAGACCTCCAGGTTCTTGCCAATCTGGTTTTCAAAAAATTTATCCATGAGTCTCTGATAAGTTACACCAGCATTTTTAAGTCCAAATGGCATTTTGGTATAACAAAAAATGCCTATGTCGGTATGAAAGGTTGTTTTATCTTCATCTTCTGGCGTCATATGTACCTGATGATACCCTTTGTAGGCATCTAAAAAACATTTAAAAGGGTATGTGGCCAGGGAGTCTACTTTGGAATTTATTTCTAGAAGGGGATAAGAATCCTTTAGGCATGCTCTGTTTAAATCCTTGTAATCAATACACATCCGCCATGACCCGCACGTCTTTTTAACTATTACTAGATTAGCGATCCATGTTTGATACCGAACTTCTCGGAGGATACCCGCTTCTACTAACTTTTTTACTTCCTTTACAACAGCTGCCCGCCGTTCAGGTGCCATGCTGCGCCGGTTTTGCACTATTGGCTCCACTGACTTGTAAGTTTTTAATGCATGCTCGGCAATGTCACAGGGAATCCCTGTCATATCCGCGGGCTGAAAAGCGAAGACATCCATATTCTCCCTCAATAGTATCTTGAGGTGTGCCCATATATGTGGTGACAACGTATGACCAATCATGATAGCTTGAGTGGGAAACACTGGATTAATTGACCATTTTTTCGAGGATGTGAGAACTGATTCCGCTGGTATCTCTTTTACTTCTTCCACTGCAATACATCTTTGGTCACCCCAAACTTTGCGACTCCTTGCGGAGTGGGAAACATGATCAGCCCTAAAGATGTTGACACCGCCGCCGCCAGGATTCCTAAAGCTGTTCGCCCCAGAATGATGTTATGTTGTGAGTGCGCGGGTACTACCAAGAAGTGAATCATCACTGTCCGGACACGGTCTCGATCCCCCACTGTTACCGGGAAAGAGATTTGGCCCAAAGGCTTGATAGTTTCTCCCGAAAAACCCATGATAGGCGCATGTACTCCTCCAATCGTGCCTGATCTTCAGCATCCATTTGTCGAAAACACTGTTCATAAAGGATGTCTGAGGAGCTACCAATGTTAATAAAAATGCGGTGTATTCGGTAAGATCCTACTAAAGCAGTGATTATTAATGGACCGACATGGTAATCCCCCACTTGAGGGGGGAAAACCAATGGGAACTCCATCCAAGACTCAGCCACTTCCGCCGCACGTTTTCTCCTTCCCTTTGCTGTGACCGTTCCAGGGATGCCTTTCTCTTTTCCCCAACTTACCAGTGTCCTTATCATGCTTTACAAGATACGCAAGCTTTCACGCCTTGACCTGGTATTCAATTTGCCGTTTTAATTGAAAACAGTGATCCGTATCATGCCCCACCGCTTTGTGGTAAGCACAGTAACTTCTAGAATCCCGCGTAGGATTATCACGCATGGGTCTGGGCTCCTCCAGTTTGAGGTTTTCAGTGGCCAAAATAGCGTTGGGTGTCTTGCTCAATGCAGGATAGGAGGAGGAGGAGTAAGATGGACGACGGGAAATGCTAGAAGTCTCTCGTCGCGGATAGTAAGAATGGGAGGAATAAGTGTCACGCAGCCTCTGTAAGCGGGGGTTAGTACTAGAAGATGGAAATCGCGGGCTATTACTAGAACTAGTAAAAAGCGGTGTGCCCTATCATTGTCCCGCCGGCTATATGACTCGGACCCCCGTCGTACATCCTTAGATTTTTCTCGGTTCTGTGCTACCGACTTTTCAGCCTTGACATGGGTTTTTGCTACAGCCATTAAGGCTTCCATAGTTTGTGGGATTCCATCTGCGCCATGTAAGCGGTGGATCAAGTGATCATCCCGCACACCATTTACAAAACCCGCTACCATCAAGTCTTCTGTCGCACCTCCTATTTGTAAACTTTCCAGGTTATATCGGACCAAAAATTGTTCTACCTTTTCATCATATTTGCGAAGAATATGCAGAATCTCTGTTTTGTCCTTAGTGTGGCGTTTCTGCCGGCTAAACTATTACATGAACCGTTTAACTAATTCTTCAAAACTGTCAATCCCCCGTATGGGAAGGCTGTCAAACCACAATGGCGCCGCACCGATCAGTGTTTGAACAAACATGTGACACCACACATGTATTTACCACTGCTCCACCCTACCTGCACTGATAAAGACATTAAGGTGATCATCCGGGTCACTCGACCCATCGTACTTACCTACAACTAAGGGCATGCGAAGCTTAGCCGGGAACTCAGCCATAGCAATTCGAGAGGTAAATTTGGACTTGGCGACCAAGGCCGCCTGGCGATATGGTTTAGAAAAGTCATATGTTCTTGGGCGAGGTACTGGCGGGAAAGATGGCGTAAAGTTTGGTAAGGGTGGATTGGGAATAGCACCGGTGGCAACTGAAGGTAGAATGAAGTTTTGTGGCGTGAAAGGGGTCTATGGGCTAGTGAATAGCTACGCACGCACACTTACCAATTGTGCTTCCCGCATCCATTACTCGTATTGCTGCATATATCGATGTTGCTCTAGCCACCAAGCATGCGGTGGTGGAACGAGAAGTACTGATGTTCCTAGAAGAGAGCTCACCAATGACTGGGATGCCACTGGCATCTGAGAGACGACTGGGTGATTAGTTGTTATGACAGTGGATGCTGGAATAGGTGCGAATGGATAGAATCCGAAAGGTGGAGCAGAAACTGTGGGCCCAGTCATAATGGGTAAGGATGTTGTCCCTAAGGTAGTGGTAGGTGGCGCCGGAATATGACTCTCGTCCTCAGAATCATTGGTAAAACAAGCAGGGAACGGGGTAAACCCAGCAGATTTGGCCGATTGCGGTGACACAAGTTGAGAAACCGTACCAACAAGGAGATCGATGGTGGAAGAAGGGACGGTAGATGAAGCAGGAGTAGAAGAAGACATCGGCGAATCGAAAAGGAAAATCGGGGAAGAAATACGGATAGCGCCAATGTAAATCCAAAGATCGGAACCTGGTTCTTAATGATAATTGGATCACAACAGCGTAAACGAATTGCCACTTTGTAAGAGTATCTTCTTCTTTCTCCTTCAGAGTCTGCACACAAAACAACACGCGTTAAGGCGTCACAGGGTGGGTGTACCCCCTGTGTCGGCCCTCCGGCGTGAGAATAAGTTTTCCGGTGATGGTTCAAGAATAGAACTCAGAGTTTTTAGAGTAGTGAGGTCATACCATCCTTATTTATTATTCTTCTCTTTTTATATGCCGTTTCTTGGTGATTATTCTGTTAGCTTGTGGGGACCAGTGGGGTCCGCTATGAGTCATGCAGCTGGAGATTGATCTCCTATTGGTTAAGAAAGATTTCGTCAATATTGGATTGCCATATGTTATAACTGCCTTAAAGATGGTCCTTAGGCCTTTTTATTTTGGGACAGTGGGCTTCGCGAAAGCCACTCCCTCTTTAGTGTTCATCTTGTGAAGTATATACATAACAAAAACAAGTTACTCGTTGATACATTTTTATTTAATTTTAAAGGGTTATTTATTTTAAAATAGTTGGTTCCGTTAAAAGTATGGTTTGTCTAAAAAAAAGATAGGAATGAGAAGAACGCGTCATGTGCACCTTACTGGTTTTATAGAAGAAAAGCGTTTGCGTTCATTTATGCATAAAAATACAACACAATTACAGATATATGGTCCATTGTCCTTCTTTACCTATTATAACTTTGTTTTTTACTATTATAAGTAAAATTCTGCTAGTGTATCATTTATAATTGTTTTGTTTTATCATCATAACTGTGATGTTACTATTATAACGGTAAATCAATCATACTTAGTGTAAAACAACACAATCTCAGACGATTTATTATATTAATTTTTCTAAAAAAGGTCATACACATATATCGTAATACTATATTAAAAATAAAAATGTTCGATGTTATGATGTAATTTAAAAAAAATGTCTTATCAGAAAGTTATTTACCTTTTAAACTTTGACAAAATTTAAAAAAGTTCAATAAAAATTGGTTTTCTAAAAAGGCCCTACACCTTTTTGTTTCCTCTACTTAGAATCTCAACTATTGATTATTAGAGCATCTATAATACCCGGGTAGTAGTGTACAAACCGGGTCCAAAAGCCAAACCGTTCCGGGTTTAAACCCGGATCGGGTTAGGCAAAACCCGGTTGGATCGGACCCAAACCGTCTAAACCGGATCGGACCGGGTTGGGTAGCGAAACCGGTTCGGGTTCAGAACTGATTTACACTGTTTTTTTTTAAATAGCCGTTAAAATTTAAAAAAAAGTAGTTATTTTTTATTATTTTTAACCGTTTTTTAAACTTTTTTTCGCTTTTTTTGACCCCATAAATTAGTATAAATACTTATTGGTTTGTGCGGGTTAAACACACAATTTTCTACTCTCATTTCTACTTCTTTAGCAAAAAACAATCTAAAAAATGGTCGAAAACGTTAGTCCATCTTCAACGGTTGTAACAGTTATTCCAACCACACGAAAGCCAAGTATTTGGCAATATTTTGATTTGTGTGAGATGTCAAGCGGACCGAACAAGGCTCGTTGCAAGCTATGCGGGTCGTTTTTTAGTAAAGAATCCGATACAAATTTAAGCCGTCACTTCGAAAAATATTTCAAGTTGTATGACGAGACGAAGATTGCAAATCCCAACAATGCGAATAACTAGTAACGTGTTATGTAAGTTTTAGCTAGTCTTGATGTTGTATTTTAATTAAAAGGGTTTAGTAATCAAACTACAGCGGAAGTCTTTCAAAAATCATTTATTGCTATTTAATGTTATTACATTTACCTCAACGATTGCCTGCACACCAATCCGAGTAGCCCCGCTCCCAATCCAAGATACGTCAACGCGACGCTTACCTACAAAACAATCTATCGCACACACAAAGTCAGCTACGCTGAGTGAGTTCTAATAGTTTAATTTAGTTAAAAGCCAACTCATCCCAATAGTTATTTTATCTTATCTTTAGACCCTCGGCCCTTATTAAATAGTTATACCATTCCTTAACAAATACATAGCCTGTTATCACATGGTATCCCATACCTGTTCATTATCCATGACTCGTCCCATAATTAATAATAATACTTGTAATAATACTCCCCTAGTCTTGCCGACATAGGTCGTACTTACTCTGCCAATAACTCGTACTCTAGAACACGTATTTACCCGACGCTTTGCTAAGCCAATAGAAGCCTAGACGTCAACTTACCCGACCTTAATCAAGGCTCCTACTTTTCAACTGACAAAACAGTTGTACACATCACATTACGATCCCAACATCACCGATAATCTAACTATACAATAATAATATTCACACGTCACGATAGCGCTACCGCCTTAATATCATCACATTCACAATAAATATAGCTCAACGTATGCATGCAATTCCGCACACATGTAAGTATAAAAAAACAGAAGCACTTACCTCATTACTGCACCCTCGTCAGGGTGTAACACACCCCGAGCTCATCATTAACCTGTCAAATAAATGTCACCATTGGTGACTTCCCGAAGGACCTCATCCTTCACAAATCCCATTTGCTATATCATAAAGACAACGATGCAAACACGTCGCACAAATATAAAGCACATAGTATCACACATCATATACATGACTCGTTGACTACACCTGCACCTCACACATGACACTAGGACAACATATATCCCACATGAAATCATAAGCATTTAGTTTAAAACCCGACTCTCCCCGATCTACCCTTATCACATCACATATTAATAGCTCATACCCTTAGCGCACATATTTCTACGAACACACCATAAACCCTACGACTCTTTAATAAGCATTTTATACTCAAAACATATCGGGTTAGAACCCGAAACCCTCAACACGATTAATTATATTAACACCGCATGAAAGTATGTACGATAGCCCCAAAACAGTAAAATGTTTAAGAGAGGGGAATTAGAAACTCACCGGATATGTCGAGTCTGCGTCCTTACTATGTAACTCATCTGTTCTCGCTCAGAACCCGCACCTGTCACACGTATGATCACATGTTCAAAACATATCCTAAACATACGTCGGACTCGCGTAAAACTTAAACATTTCCAGTACGTGTCCCTTCCGCACAATCCCCTTCACCATGCCAAAACCCTAATTCTACATGCTAACGTGACCCGGACCAACCCCGGTTCTCCTTGGCTCAGCCCCACCGAACCGGTCTCAACTCATGCACGCTCATATGTTATTCCTGCAAGCAAACCTTAACGAGAGCACACGTACTCGACCCGGGTTTCAAACTCGCATGCAAGCCATGCCCTATGAGGATTTAACCTGGTGAGCGTACGAGCCTACGTCGGCTTCATGTTGCATGCATGCCTTGAGGAACCCTAGCCGAACCCGCCGTGCACCACCGGGTACCCTCCTCCTCTTCGTGAACGCTCTGACCGGCTGATATCACCACTGCTTCATCAAAGTTCCGTCGTCCGAGGTCGTTGCAGTTTCCATTATTCTCCCCCATGCATCCCCGCCATGTGCGAACCCTAGCGGGTGGTCACAGTTCCACCGCACCACCACCGGCCGCCCCTACGCCCGAGTCGGTCGTTCCTGCGGTTGCCGTTCACTACCATCGGCTCAACACCCGACTCCTCCGCGCCACTCCATCCCGTCGCATCACTAATGTCCTCGCATCCCGCCACCTACGCTGCTGATTTCACCGCTTTCGAATCCCCAATCCCCACCGTCACAGGCCGCCGCATAGTACCAGGCTGCCGCCGAGACCCATAACCACCACCCTAGTCGGGTATTTAACTAAACCGGACAACAAACATGATAATGGGGTTAAGGAGTTACCTATGGTTACGTGTGAAGCTCCCTTACTTAAAACCGTCGTCGCACCACCGCCTCCGTCCTTCACCGTCGTCTCTCTCTCCCTCTCTTCTTCTTGCGTCTGCCGTCGAACACACCTAGGCCGATTATGGCCTAGGTGTGACGCTTCGGATTTTTCGTTCTCGCACTTGTATTATATTTATCATGTAATCATTTTCTATTAAATGAAATGCGAGTGTTCTTATTTAATTTTGTACAAAATATATATATTTTATTTTATAATAATTAAAATTTTATAAGTTTTTAAACTTATATAAAATTTTATATGAAAACCTAGATTTAAAAGTTGCATAACCCATTTAAATAATACAAATAATCTTTTTATAAAAAGTTATTTATAATAATAATAATGAAAATAAATTTATAAAATATAAAGGGATTTAAAAGAAATTAAATTAATTTAATAAAAAGTTTAGGGGTTGTTTAGTAATTAATCAAACTAGAAGGTTTTAGAATGGAAATCTGTTGAGGGACCATTCCTGGACAAGTTAAAGTACAAGGGCCCATCCGTAATTATCGCAGGGACCTAATTAAAACGAAATCAAACTCCAGGGACTAAAACTGTCAATACCCAATTCGTTTATCCGGTCACCCCCAACAATAGTCCGGCGGTCCAAGGCTTTCTCCGGCGAACGCCCGACAGGACTGTTCCCTGCACCTCATCAGCCAACAAGAACTTCTCTGGCCTCGTCGTCCCCACGCGAACAAAAGCCCTCGACAAATTTGTCGATTAAACATAGGGATCGACTGATCCTGTTGGTGGCCGAAAAACCCACGATCGAATTCGCACTCGACAGGCCACCTCCACGCGTGTCGATTGTCTGGTTAGCTTCGTCTCGTTCAGACCAATGTCGGGACATGCCCAATTGCACGTTCTAGCATAGAAATCGAGCTCGCCTATAAATGACCATTGTCGGCCCTGTACGAGCTCGCTACCATCCTTCCACCTGCTCTCACTCCAAATTGAGAATTTCATCACTCTCGTCTTCCCTGAGAGAAGCTGTGACCAAGAATTCAAGAGCTGATTCCATCCAGAAGTTTGATTCCCGTTTTGGACATTTACGGTTCAAGGTTTCTGCCGACCAGGCTCTTCGCGACTAGGTTCAGGTCTCGAATCGATTCCTTTACCTTCTATTAATCCCTGGTAATCAATCCAACTCGAAATCACGGCAATCGCACGAGAGTTACCGGGCAAACCCAGTGTCCTCGGACACGGTTTGCCGGTCACCGAGGTCCAGCGATCTGATTTACCCTTGTGCATTTAAATTATCCATCACACACATAACCAGCGATGGGCAGTTGCCCGGCTGGTTATGCGTGTGTGTGTCCGAGGCTGAGGTCGCGGGTTCGAACCTTCCGGCTTCCGGCCCAACCCCATTTTGCTCCTGTTTTCATTTTTTTTATTTTATTTAATTATCTTAACTTATTTTAATATTATTTTTATACACTAAAGACTAAAACGAGTCGGTTTGATCGTTCGTTTATTTTGAAATCTATTAAACAATCTTTTTATCTATAAACTATTCCAATTTTTATAAATCTTATAATATTTTTATAAACTTATTTAAACACATTTTTATATATAAAATGTCCTATATTTTTATAAATCTTACAACATTTTTATAAACTTATTTAAACACATTTTTATATATAAAATGCCCTATATTTTTATAAATCTTGTAACATGTTTATAAACTTATTAAAATACATTCAATATGTAAAAGGTCTCATTTTTATAAATCTTGCAATGTTTTTAATAAACTTGTTAAAACAAATTTTAATCTATATAATATGATTAGTCAAATAAAGAATTTTCTTTTATTTGTTATTGTTATTTATAAATACATTAAACATAATAAATACTTGTTTAAAACAATATATATATAGATATATATATATTTTTATGAGTTAAAAGTTTTACAAAACCGTTATCATTTTCTACCCTATTTTATACAAATAAATATTAAGGATATTATTATAAAACCTATACTCATTAAATACGAATGCGCTTATACATATAAACATACAATAATACTTATCCATTCATATAGGGTTTCATCGTGCTTAGGTTTCAACGCCTTTATCAACCGCACTCGTGAATTATCGTATCCGCTAAGCCAGGTGAGTTACATAGCCCCTATTTTACATTTTTATACGTTTTGGGGTGAAACATTATACATGCTACTCACATTGTTTATACGTGTTATACATGAGACTATATGCTTATTCTTTGGATGTACATACATTTAAACACAAGACAACCACCTGTAATATTGATAGATCTATTGTGCCTGACCAGCCCACCCGGTTAGGGTGTTTATTACTGCATACTCGGATATAACCGCGTGTTATATTCAAACATATCGGATATAGTGGGTAACTATATTCAAGCATACCGAACTTAGCTGTTGTGCTCTGTTCAAGCGCGTCAAACTCGGTTTAAATTGTGATTAAATAAATGATACATCATATACTATGTTTAACAAGATAAACAATGAGTTTCACAACGATTTACACTACTATTTACCGAATTTACTAAACCTATGTACTCACCAACTTCTTAGTTGACATTTGATTTAAATAATGTTTCAGGTTTGGATATGTGACTGCTTGCCGAAGATCTCTCCACTTAGGAACTATGGACCTAGTTAAATAAATTAATGTTTTGAACTAGACTAGGTTATTTGAAATGTATTGTATTTGGAACTTGTTATCTTTAAATTAAATTATGAATTATGCAACCTTTAGTTATCATGTGCTTTTGAACAATCATCACATTGTCCGCCTCGATGATTCCGTCATCGGTCGGGGTGTGACACTAGGGTTTCTCAATGATTGGTATATTTATCTAAGTTAGTTCGCTTCGGGTCCCTCCCTTTACGTTTATCGCGTTTCTTAATCCAAACTTTCGAAATAACGACCAACCGGGTCTTTAATGCTTGAGAACCCGAGCCTAACACGGGAAACTTGCTAGCTTTTATTTTGTATGCCACATATTCGGGTGATCCGTTATCCCTAACTAATTTCTTTTTTCTATTAAAACAATTATGTATATTAAAACCACTTTCTTATGAAAAATTTATGTTGGCTACATATCACTTCAATTTTGAAGAAAAAGTACTCGTGGACCCCAGTAGACATGATAGTCAAAGTTCATTTCCACTAGTTTGACTTTTGGTCAAAGTAAACATAAACACCCAAAATGTCATTACTCCATTAGTCTTAAAAGCATCTTTTTGGAAGACTTGGAAGCTGGGAGTAAAAAAATAATTTGGATTAGATGAGTAGATTAAGGGCACAATCGACGGTCGTACCCATTATTAGATTGGATATTGGTAACCAATTTAGTCAAATATATTTTACTTCTTGAACTTTTAAGGAAAATATAAATTAAGAAAATAGTTTAAGGGGTAAGTCGATAATCCAATCACATAAATATTCAAAATGATTTACGATGTAAACAAATGAACATAATTAGCCTTTTAAGTTGTTTATTTGTTATTAAATAGCATGCTTGTGATTAGCCTTTCAGTATAAGCGTATTTTAGTTAAATATTCACGAGTGATTCAAAGATAATCCATCACTAAAGTTTATTATGGAATGGTCACGATGGTGGTTGTTTAATTTTGTTTATGTTCCGGTAGTGTAAGTAATCGAATGTTTGGTGATTGTAAGCTGCTTTCTAGCTCCTTGTTAGAAGTTTTTGGTTTTTATAAAATCCCCACCGTTCTAAAGATATAGTTTTCGGGTAAATAAATCATTAAATTTTCGTCATATTTTTTAGAACAGTGAATTTCTTTACTCCTGTAAGATCTTCTAACCTAGGTGTTGTAAGAGGCTTTAAATTTTCGTTATTAGTGTAACTAAATGTATTTCAAAATCCATTTTAATACATAAATCATATATATTCAAAATGAAGAAATTTGATTCGGTAGCATAAATCCAAAATTCATTATAACAAAATAAGGAATGATTCTAGTTGAGAGGATAAGGAGAGGTTAAAATGTTGCAAGCATCATCTCTTAAACAATATTAACTTGTCTTTTATTTGTTTTTTAATGGTTTTTGTCTTGTCATGCAGCACTCGTCTGTTCTTTTTTATCTGCCATTTTAGTTGCTCTTTCCTTGTGCATAAATATTAAATAATAAACACATATTATCAATACAACATACTATGATTTTTTTCAATAGAGTATGTCTCATTACAACAAATATGACTTTTAAGATCATGGCGCATTACGACCTATAAGATCCATTATAACCTAATATAATCCTTATGTTATTCATAGTGGTTTCACGTATTTTCACTTTCACGCACCGCAACATCACTGTTACATCCACACATAAGCAATCACTGTCAGAATCACTAAGGTGCGTAGTAATTTCACGTCCCACATTTAATTTTTAATCATTAACTAAAATACAAATATTTATTTAAAATAAAGATAACAAAATACAAATATATTTAATTAAAAAATAAACATATTAAAATACAAAAAATCAGTCATCACTTGGACGATTACTCCAAATATGCTCCGTCAAATCACCGCGTAGACTAAGATGTGTTTCCCTGTCACGTATTGCGTTACGAATTGCGTGTTTCTCTTTGGAGCTTAGTTGTGTCGGCAGCGTTTGTGGGTTATCATCATAGTTTTGGCAAATGGCTAGGCCCTTGTCTTCCAATATCATGTTACGTAATATTATGCAATTGTACATAACATTCCTTATTTTATCTTCGGACCTAATTCGACATGAATTTTTAATCATAGCCTATTTTTTCTTTAGAACTCCAAACGAATGTTTGATATCCTTCCATGCCGATTCTTGTGTTTTTTTTAAGTGTAGGAAGGAATCCAAAACATTGATATTGTTGTTTGCCCCTACAATACCAAAGAATGCATGTCAAATCCAAAGATCATATGATGCAATATATTCAAGTAGAGATGCACAAATCAGGTTTTGGGTCAGACTCAGACTCGGGTACGAACTAGTTCTTGGCTAGATCGAGTCCAATTAGGACCGGTTCCACTGAATAACCCGGTTCGGACCGGAACCGGTTTGAGGGTGGATGGACCGTACTCATATGTAACTGAGTAGGTTAGGGTACGAATACAGGTCGGTTCTCGTTCCGGTAGGAACCGGTTCCAAACGTTGCCAAACAGCTCTAACCCTTCTTACACCATTTTTTACACACAATAACATTATAAATACAACTCAATATTTTACTCCACTCTCAACTCACAAAAATTATCTCCACCCTTTACTCACAAAAATGAACTTTTTGACCGAATACAGAGTACGGATTGGCCCTTGCGATGGCATGTTACGGCCGAGACGACAAGTGATGAGTTATCAGATCCTGATTTATTATGGGATCGCGTTAAGGATAGATTCTACGAGGAAATGAACTCTGATACGAAGCATACAAAGGCTCAAATAATGTCAAAGTGACGTAGTTATTATTACATTACTCTTAGGCCTTAGCAGGCTAGCACGACTAATTGTTTGAAACATTCGTCTCGTCATACAACTTGCAACGAGCCTTGTTCGGCCCGGTTGACATCTCGGAAAGATCAAAATATTGCCAAATATCTGGGTTTCTATTCGTAGGATTAACTTTTTCCACCATTACAGATGGCCAACAACGTTATCAACCATTTGCAGAAGAAGAGAGAGTAAAACAATAGTATTTTTTGCGTTTTTTTTCATTCGATTTTGCGGTTTTAGCTTGGATACTCAACCCATACACGTAACTTATATTTATACTAAGCCTTTAGTTGTTAAAAAATGGTTTAAAAACGGCCAGAACCGGTTCCAAACGACTATATAGCAGTTTTTTAACGGTCATTTTCATTTCAAACGAACCCTTTTTTTAATCGGGTTGAATGTTTTTTAATAGAGGTATCTTGTCCAACAATGAATGTTTTTCTGTGAACAATTCAACTTCCTAATCATTCTTAGGTTCATATCATGTAAACTCATTTAGTATTATATTGTAACATCCGACCTCTTGTACCAACAATATTGTCCGCTTTGTCCCTAAGAGCTCACGGATTTGTTTTTGGTTGCCCGGGTGAAAACTTCTCAGGGGTCACCCATCCCTGGATTACTCCCACCCGAGCACGCTTAACTGTGGAGTTCTCCTCTCATCCACTACATTAAGCCCAAAAACGTGTTGTCATATTTGAGGCATGGCATTCCTTAGGAACCCAGCATCTCTCCCATGGACATAACAGAACGATATGAGATTTGCTTAAGGTATTACATATACTAACGGTGATATTTAACATATACTTTTAGGCAAAGCA
Source organism: Smallanthus sonchifolius (assembly GCA_023525975.1). NCBI lineage: Eukaryota > Viridiplantae > Streptophyta > Magnoliopsida > Asterales > Asteraceae > Smallanthus > Smallanthus sonchifolius. The sequence goes on from CM042034.1 coordinate 73,354,306, forward strand.
TCAAAACCAGGAAGATGATCGCGATAGGGTCTAGAGATGAAGTATCAAAAACATCATTTGTATATGTTGGCTGTTAATATCTATATCTATATTATATAATAAATAAAAGTTTTAGAGGGACACTTGTCACTCTCCTATACACCCTTATCATTTTTCCCGTCTCTCTCCTATTAAATAATAATGATTTCTATAATTATTTTTATAAATTTTTTTCATTTAAAAAAATAGGTTTGTTCATAAAACATTTTTAGAAATTGAACATTTCTTTCATTATTTTTATAAAATATTTTAAAAAAATAACCATATAACGTTTCTAAAATTTGTATTAAAAAATTATATAATATGTCATAAATATGTAATATGTAAATTTTTATTACTAACTGTATAACATTGTATTTATTCAAACCATGTAATACACGGGGTTTCTAGCCTAGTATATACATATATATAATAAGAAGCTATAAAACATAATAAGAAGCTATTTTATAATTGGTGAGAATTTTATTACAATATGAAATCTTAAATAATTATAATATGAAACTTTAAATGAATTAAACATGAAACATGAAGTAGAAGGCGAATCAGTAAATAAGATTTTAAAAAAGAAAAAAAATCAAGTCTAGTGTGATTCATCAGTTCAACAGATAACCACCATATTCAAATAAAAACGGTTAAAATATATACAACCAGACTAGTTCTATACACGGTTTTAGTTCTAACTAACATGTCTAGAGTAAAGGGGATTTAGATTTTAGACCATTTATTTAGTATCCTAATTGAAGTGGAGGCGAGAGAGTCCGAGACAAAAACCCTAATTCAATTGATAAAGCCTAAAGTAAAGGGGATTTAGATTTTAGACTATTTATTTAGTATATCCACCATGAAATAAATTAATATATATATATATATATATATATATATATATATTAATTTTCGGATAGTTGGATATCTGAATATCCGAACATTTTCAAAATCAATATCCGAATCCGAAAATTCGGATATCCGATTTTTCGGGTATTTCGGATACAAATATTTTTGAACACCCCTCATTTTGAATGGAGCATTTTTTTACTAATTTTGACCTAAAATAATACTTAAAAATACCTAAAAAATACGTGGCAAGTTTAGGCGGGAAAATTTTGGTCAAATGATGCCTGCGGTGATGACACGTGTCCCTAAAGATGTTCCTTTATTAGTACACATTTAAAACAGAATAAGAAACTATTTTATATTTGGTGAGAGTTTATAATTTTATTACAATATGAAACCGTAAATAATTATAATATGAAAGTTTAAATGAATTAAACATGAAGTAGAAGGCGAATCAGTAAATAAGATTTTAAAAGAGAAAATAAAAAATCATGTCAAATATGATTCATCAGTCCAACACATAACCACCATATTAAAATAATCATGTCTAATCTAATTCTTCAGTCCAATAGATAACTACCATATTTAAATAAAAAACGGTTAAAATATATACAACCACACTAGTTCAATACACGGTTTAAGTTCTAACAAACATGTCTAAAAAATCACCATCAAAATATCAAAATATGGCATAGATGTATAACAAAATATATAAAAAAGCCATGCTTTACATAAGGGTAGAATAGTAATTCCTTAACATTACTTTGACATAACGTCCCATCACCAGTCTTCTACATAACACCACCAAATACTCAACATCCTCTCCTTACTCCTTTCTCTCCGGCGAACAATTAAAATGGCCGTGACGGACTTCTTCGCCGGAGAGATCGCCACCGAGCTTCTCAAAATGCTAATAAACATAACAAGAAAAGCCTGCCTCTGCAAACCTAGCGCCGAGCAGCTCATCCTCTCCATCCAGCAACTCCTCCCCATCATAAACGAAATCAAATACTCCGGCGTCGAATTAAACGTCACACGTCAAACACAACTCGACAAAATCTCCAGAGCTCTCCAAGACGGTCACGAGCTCGCCGTCAAAGTTGTCAATTCCAGCCGCTGGAACATGTACAAAAACCTACAATATTCAAGGAAAATGGAAAAAGTCGAGAAGAAGATATCCAGATTCGTACAAGGTCCGCTTCAGGCTCACGTGCTCGCCGACGTGCATCACATGAGGTTCGAAACGGCCGAACGGTTTGATCGGCTTGAAGGCTCGGCTCGCCGGCTCGAGCAGGGGCTCGGCTCGATGAAAATCGGCGGCAGCGGCGGCGACGGCAGACAATCATGGTGGATTGAAGAGGCGATGAAGAAAATGGATGAAGACGAGGTCTATGAAGATAATTTGATAAAGGTGGGGATGGAATTGGGGAAAAGGAAAATTAAAAACATGTTGTTTGATGATTTTGGTATAATTGGGATTAGTGGAATTGGCGGGAGTGGTAAAACTACTTTAGCTAGAGAGATTTGCAGAGATGATGAAGTTAAAAGTAAGTTTTAGTTTTCCCCTTTTGTATTGCCCACCAAGTGTTTGATGAAATGTCTGTTTTTGTATTGCCCACCAAGTATTTGATGAAATGTTTGTGTGGTGTTTTTAGGTTATTTTAGCAACAAGATCTTGTTCCTGACAGTGTCCCAGTCTCCGAATGTGGAGCAATTAAGGCAAAAGATTTGTGGGTTTCTTTCAGAGAGCAAATTGGATGGGTGTTCTGACATGGTGAGACCTCAATATAATCATTGGAGCACTGTGACACCAATCCTTGTGGTTTTGGATGATGTTTGGTCACTTCCGGTTTTGCAACAGCTTATCTTTAAGGTTCCTGGTTGCAAGACTCTTGTGGTTTCACGTATTAAGTTTCCGACTGTTTTAAACGCGACTTATGAGGTGGAGTTGCTCAGGGAAGAAGATGCAGTCTCACTTTTCTGTCACACTGCTTTTGGGAGGACATCAATACCTCCCGGATTCGATGAGAATCTAATCAAACAGGTGATTTATTATGTCCTGTAATCTCACACATAACAGGGCTATTTATTATATTGTACATGAAAGATATGATCATACTGTCATGTGATCATATCTTTCAAATCAATAGACTGTATCTTACTAAATTACTAAATTAGAATTCAGTAAGGTAATTGATTTTTGGGTTTGAATGTTTGATAGATTGTTGAGAAATGTAAAGGGCTTCCTTTGGCTTTAAAAGTGATTGGAGCTTCACTCAGGGACCAGTCTGAAATGTACTGGAAAGGGGCCAGGAACCGGTTATCACGGGCCCAGCCGATTTGTGAATCCCATGAAACCGAATTGCTTAATCGAATGAAGTTAAGCATTGATTACCTTTCGGACAAGGTGAAAAACTGTTTTCTTGATTTGGGTTTTTTTCCGGAAGACAAAAAGATACCTTTAGATGTTCTTATCAACATGTGGACCGAGCTTCATGACATCGATGAAGAAGAAGGTTTTGCAATTCTTGTTGAGCTCTCAAACAAGAATCTTCTCACACTTGTGAAAGATTCAAGGTATGTTTAAATTTTATAAAAAATCATTTTGGATTTATATTTTTGTGCTTTTTTGAGTTGATTTTATGTTGAAATTGTTTTAGGGCTAGAGATATGTATCGTAGCTACTGTGAGATCTCGGTTTGTCAACATGATGTGTTAAGAGATCTTGCTATTCATATGAGCAGTCTGGAGCGAGTAAATCACAGAAAGCGGTTGGTTATGGCGCGAAGAGAAGATGGAGTTCCCAAAGAATGGGAGAGGGATACTGATCAACCATTTCTTGCAAGAATTGTTTCAATTCATACAGGTAAATTATTTTAGGAAAGTTTTACACATCAGTAACCCAGTTTCTCAATTATTTCGTTAAAGTCGCTCAAAGATTTTTTTATTTTTTCTAAAGTCACTGAATTTTCATTAGATGTTGACATGTTGAATGATTTTAAAACTTTTTTATAAATGTTAATTTTTTTTAGGTATTATTTTTTCTTTACTTTTGACTTAAATCGAAAATTATAAAATTTGGTTTTTATTTGTTGATTTTTTCCTTCTGTATTACTTCTTACTTCAAGTTAATTTAAAAAAGTTTAATCGCTAAATAGTAACTAAAGTTCATATATGTACCATTTAGGTTACTTAGTTTCAAAAACTTATAGCATTTGTAAAACTTTCTTACTAGATTGGACCACCTATTGAATGTTTGGTGATTTGGTGCAATGGTAGCCTCAAGACTTTCCATAATCGAGGTCTTGGGTTCGAATCCTGGTCACAACAAAAAAGGGTTTGTGGTCAGGTCAGGGGGTTTACCCAGTTGGTGGGTTCCTCCTGTGGTGGGCTGCCCTGGATATTCTAGGTGTTAGCTTCGGGGAAACCCAAACTATATTGGACCACCTATTGAATGTTTGGTGATTTAGAAGAACAAAAAAACTGAGTGACTTTAGTGGAACACTTGGGAAACCTGATTACTATTGTGTAAAGTTACCCCTTAATTTTAGATATTTCAATGAATATCATAAATCAAGAATTTTGATTTATCTTTTGTTTAATTGTGTAGGTGAAATGAGAGAAATGGATTGGTTGAAAATAGAATTTCCCAAAGCTGAAGTCTTGATCTTGAATTTTGATTCCACTGATTATTTCTTGCCACCATTTATAGAAAACATGTCTAAACTTAGAGCATTGGTGTTGATAAATTACAGCACGAAAATCGCAGAAATTCACAACTTATTGGTCTTAGGTAACTTAACCAATTTGAGAAGCCTCTGGTTTGAAAAAGTGTCGATCCTACCCAAAAAAACCTTTTTACCCCTCACAAACCTTCTTAAAATATCGTTACTTCTTTGTAAGATAAACATGAAAGATGAATCAGAACTAGACCTCTTTCACTTATTCCCTCGCCTTACTGACCTGGCGATGGACCACTGCATTGGAATGACGATATTACCGTCGAGTATTTGCCGAGTGAAAACCCTTAAGAGTCTAAGCATCACCAACTGTGAAAGCCTTGAAGAACTCCCGCTTGATTTCGGTAAGCTACTCTTTTTACGAATCTTGAGAGTTTACGCATGTCCAAAGCTGAAAATGCTTCCGTTTGGGATGAAAAATCTTATATGGCTAGAACATATTGATGTATCTCAATGTGTTAGTCTTCAATGTCTTGATGAAGAAATTGGTGGGTGTTTAAGTTTAAAAGAAATCGACATGCGGGAATGCCCACAGATAAAGAACTTACCGAAGTCGTTTTCGGGTTTGAGATCGTTGAGACGGGTTATTTGTGATGAAGAGGTTTCATGGCATTGGAAAGAAATGGAGAAAGAATTGCCCGGTTTGTGTGTTCAAGTTGCAGAACAAAGCTTTGATCTAGATTGGCTTAGAGAGTAAATATATTTTTCTGTATTTTTGTAAATATTAATTAGATAAATATTTTAAATTAACGGGGGAAATAAAATGGTTAATGGTACTGTATGCCATTTGAAAAAGTGATCTATTGATCTCCTTATCTTTATTAAAGCCTGTTTGTTTATAGCATGTTTGATATCCGACACAAAAGACAAAATTCAAGGAAAATGATGTTCATCTTTGTTCCCTTCGGTTTGATGGAATTTACTGGAATTCAATGTAATATCAATCTTAAATCTATATCTTAGTTTGGAGTGTAAAAGATTCTATCATGGGCTCACCTAAGCTCGAGTTATGCTCGTGTATAACTTTTCAGGCTCGATTTTTTACTCATGCTTGTGTCATGGGATTGTTACTTGGTGCTCGGTTGCCGAGAGCCAACAATGATCGAGACTCATGCAAATTGGAGTCTGTTGGATTTATATGTCAGAGTAACGACATTCAACAACACGACCATCGAGATAAGATCCAAAGAGTTACACCGCGAACAACAATATATAAGAAATGTCGTTTAAGAGTTAAACGAGTCTTACACGAAATTAAACTGAAAGGCAAACGATTATTTATGAAATAATCATCTAAGATTATCTGGGATCAACAATGGCGAAAAGAAAGAGATACTGTAATTTGGAATTACAAGTGTCTATATTAACTAATCGGATAATTTGGAAGTACGGAATAACTAAGAATATTGGATATATGTATATAATTAACTATAAAAGTTAATTAAAATGTATTTATATAATTATATAAGGGGTTATATAATTAAATAACTAAATAGCTGGTTATTAGAGATTATTGGATAATCATAAGGGTTTAATTGGTAAATTAAAACCCTAGCTTGGGAATTAAGTTACCTATAAATACATAAGTCTAGGGAGAGGATTAGAGACACGTTAACTAGGAAATAGTAGGCTAAGAGGCCAAACCCTAATCCTCCCTTCTCTCCCACTTTACGCCGCCGCTGCCACCTAGTCGGAGCTGTCGACCCCCGAGTACAGCCGTAAGGGCTCCGCTGACCTCAGTTGGTTGTCGTCGCCGCTCCAACCTTCTCCAACCCTACCACCGTCGTCGTCAGCCGGCCCCCGCCGTCGGAATGCCTCTGTTCACCCTCTAGGCCTTCCGCCATTCTTGAGTCGTCACTGTAAGACCCCAACCCGGGCTCATAACGGGTCATTTTCATTAAAAATGCATTTATTGTAATTCAAACTACAGCGAAAGTCTTTCAAAACTCATTTATCACCATTTAACGTTATTATGCTTACCTTACAAATGTCTGCACACCAATCCGAGTAACACCGCCTCCAAGCCAATATACGTCAACTCTACGCTTACCTGCAAGCCAATCTAACGTACACACAAAGTCAGCTACGCTGAGTGAGTTCTAATAGTTTAGTTTGAACAAAAACCATCACGTTATCATTAATTATGTTCAAATCCTAATGCGGTAAAACTCAAGATCAATATCAAAATCAAATATTCAACATTTGAATTACACACTACACCACGTAAACGTCTAATAAGTCAAAACGTCAAATCACCTCAACACCTCTCATGACAACTGCCACACTAACTAATCATCAAGCAACCGAGCATCCTAAATACTGCTCACCAAATCGCTGCTAGACCACGTCAGGTGCAACTGGCGAATCCTCCTCTAGTCCCTCCTGAAACAAATCTCTCTTAACCACCGCAAGTGGTCGATCTCTTAATCGTTCAGGTCCACATCCTAGAAGTAAATCACGTACAACCGACACTGATCTCCTTCTCTGTTCCGTCTTTCCAATCACCGCTCCATGCGGTATGTCGACGACCGAAGCTCTAGTCACACTTGGCGCGAAAAGCACCAACATCACCCCACCTCACCATCAGCTCTATCTACGGGAGTCGTCGGCTTGACCTGTCAATCTGCATTCCTCTTAGTAGGAGTTCCACGCTTTCTCGATCTCGTACGCTTTGTCTTAGCCACCTAATCCTAATCAAGATAGAACGCTAGAGTGATTACTATGGGCACAAATTCAGAATATGAGAGTAATCATAAACTGCCAAATCACGATGATCAAATGCAATTTGGTGGTCCTCATCACTGCTTGGATTCTAAACCTTTCCCATCATACCCACACTAACTTTCTACCTTCACGCACACCGGATGCACATGCATCCCACACAATTCACATAGCATCACACAATTATCCATCATATCATCATAATAATCACAATTGTACACCACATATAGTTACAGGCAAATTCATTACACTTCGCTAATCTAAGCTGTGTAACATAACGCAATTAATGTTACTCCAAATTAGTCAGCATCACAAAACATGATTTTACTAAATTACACCACACGACTTCACATAATTCTACACACTACTATAACACATAGCACACATCATGTTCCCACGCGAAACCATAAATCATTTACTCACCTTAATCGTTTTACCTATCGTAACACTACGCAAATGGTAAATAATAATCACTCATCAACTTGAAAGGCGTACCTCTTGGCTAGAGGTTACTCGTGGTGGCATTCGTTTCACCCTCGTCCCATTTTCGGTTTAAGTTAAACTATTTTATTTGCTTAAAAATACCAGTTTTCTCTTAAACCACAGCTCTGATACCAACTTGTAAGACCCCAACCCGGCCATCCTATAGTTGGTTCTCATAACGGGTCATTTTCATTAAAAATGCATTTATTGTAATTCAAACTACAGCGGAAGTCTTTCAAAACTCATTTATTACCATTTAACGTTATTATGCTTACCTTACGAATGCCTGCACACCAATCCGAGTAACACCGCCTCCAAGCCAAGATACGTCAACTCTACGCTTACCTGCAAGGCAATCTAACTTACACACAAAGTCAGCTACGCTGAGTGAGTTCTAATAGTTTAGTTTGAACAAAAACCATCACGTTACATTCATTAGCTTAATTCACTCTGGACCCTTCGGTCCTCACAAAATAGTTTTATGATTTATTAACGAATAGTTAACCCCCTGACATCCCACGGCATCCCTTAACCGTTCATCACCAGGGACTCATCCCGTATTACCAATAATAATAATAATAACCTTACAGTCACATCGACATAGACTCAACATACTATGCTAACAACTCGTACCCAAGAATATGCATTAACTCGACTCTGGGTTAACACAACCTACCCTAGACATTAACACATCCGGCCTTAACTAAGGCTCCCACAATTAACTGACACGACTCTTATACACGTCACGTCACAAGTCCTGACTCAACGGTCAGTCTAACTTCACATATTATATTACTATCATCAACACATCACATTAACGCAATCTCACACACAATAAATATAACTCATTACTAGCATGCAAATTAACACATATATACGCATGCAAGCACATACCTTGTCACTGCACCCTCGACAGGGTTACCCTCGTCAGGGCGTTTAACACACCCCGAGCTCATCATTAACCTGTTAATAAATGTCACCGTTGGTGACTTCCCGACGAACTTCGTCCTTCACAATCCCGTTTGCCATGTCATAAAGACAAAGACGCAAACACAGTGCCCGTTGTGTCACATGAACAACGACACAAGCACACAACACAATTATAACACATAAAATATCACACAATATTCATCTGACTCATTAACCACACCTGCACCTTACATATAGCACTAAAATAATAAATATATACCCCACATGAAATCATAAGCATTTAGCTTAACGCCCGACTCTCCCCAATCTACCCTTATCATATCACATATTAATAACTCATACCCTTAGCTCACATTTTTCTATGAACACACCATAGACCCTACGACTTCTTAATAGTCGTTTTAGACTCAAAACACATCGGGTTAGAACCCGAAACCCTTAACACGATTAATTGTATTAATATCTCATGAATGTATATACGATAGCCCCAAAACAGTAAAACGTTTAATAGAGGGGGATTAGAAACTCACTGGTTTGATGATCCCTCACAAGCACTGCAATGCCGCCTCGTACAAACATGAACCTGTTAACGTATGATTACAACGTTAGTGTACATCCTACCCATGTGTTGATTATATTAAATATAAGTGATCTCGGTGCTTGTCTTGCCCATTCATCCCTTCATCCCTGCAAAACTCTAAACCACGTCCCTGCTTCATCCGGGTTATCCTGAACCCGTTTAGATTCCCACATGCATGCACGCTTATGTCCATGAAATGCGTTAGTCTCGTAGGTTCCATGCACATACCCCCCCCACCCCATGCACATCTAACACCACATGCAAACCTCATGATTACAGAACCGTACCCGTGTTCCTTCCCGTTCACCACCGTGAGCCTCCACCATCGTACGTCACCACCACTACACCTTGCATCCGTGAACCACCACCGTTTCTCCAATCAAGTCATCCCAACTGCCGGAACAACTTCATTTTGGTTGTCCGCTGTGCTCCGCCGTAGAAACACCACAACAGCCCTCCCCGCGACGTCGAGCACCACCGCGTTCTGCCCTTGTCGTCCTCGGCTGTCCCCCGCAGCCACCACCTTCAATCGACACCCCTTTCTCCTCTTTCTAACATTTTCTCCTTCTCGGCTGCTACCCCGCCACACGCGCCACCTACGACCACCGTAACCATTATCGCCTCCACTACCGCACCTCTCTCTCTCTCCTTCTCCATCGTTCACGGCCAAACACACAAAAATCTAACCGGGTTTCCATACGATACATGCAAACAAAATGAAAGGCACGAACGGAGATTTAAATGAGGAATACCTTGAAGCAGTTAGGAGGTCACGTTGTCGGAACTCGTCGCCAGATTAGCTCATCCTCGCCGCTCCTCCTTCTCGCGTCCTCCTCTAGCTGTCACATGCACCTAGGGTCTCGAATGGCCCTAGGGTTTGCGATAAGGTGGGTTATAGACCACCACTAAATTCGTTTTGAGTCCCTACACTTCCATTTTGTGCGTTTAGATTCCGAAATATTCTTCAAACGACCCTATGCGTCCTTCCCGGCAGTTAAACGAACCTCGTATAACAACTTCTTTAAATTTCTACCCATTTAAATACAGTTTCGGGTCGTCCACTATCCCAAACCACTTGTTTAGAATTTCCGGGAGGTTACAAACACCGGGAGACCCGTTGGCCCGGTTGTCTCCGTGGACCGCTAGGAACCGTCATGTGCCACCGGTATCGTTTGGTGTTATTAACACCGATTTTGTAGGTGGTGAAATTGGTGATTGGTATAAATGAATAGAGTTCTGTTTTGGTGTTTGGAGCACTAAAGATAAGACGTATATAGATTTGGAGTTGTACGGGTGGATTAGCAGTTGCAGGTTTAGTTCGTTTAACCGGATCTAGCAGCCGGGTTGTTGTCACGTGGTGTTAAATCTTGGTTGTCGTCTCCTGCTCGCGAAAAGTATAACCCTAAAACCCCCTATGGTTGTGTATTGAATATTTGGTTTGCATCTTGACTCCTGGTGGGGCGATCTAGGTGTAAGTCCCAATATATATTAGGATCTTCGAATGAACACACTAACACGAACAAGATATCAAATCTCACAATCAAAAGGCGAAAACTTGTGATTGTGGTGATTCAAGAACACGATACACTCGTAAAACTTGTATATTTTCTTTAGAGAATTACAAAGAAAAACACAACCAAAATCGCTAACACTCTAGATGGTTTTTGCCACTTGTCTAACTCTCTCTAGACGGCTATCAACTTGTCTAACCTCACGTCTCACTTTTCTCAGAAACGTTTTTTTTTTCTGGCTGCTCACCTAATTTAGGTTACATAAAGAAGTATTTATACTAAGCCTAATAACACTAAACCCAAAATACATGTTCTCGGCCCATGGCCAGCCCAAGACCCATCTAGTGAACCTAGTTCACTGTTATAAAACCCGAATACCCATATATTCAGTAACACCAATAACTATGCTAATTTGATAAGCATCAGCCTCACATATTCAGACCCAGCACTAGGGTTTGGCCTAGATCGTTTCGTGTATGTTTTTTCGCTGCGTGTTTTAAAATAGTTTTGAAACCATAGTAGGAAACCCCAACAGTACGACGGGTTGGGATGAGAACTGGGGGAACATGTTTAACGTATTTCCGTGTCGACTTTATCTCTAAAAGTTTTAAGATATTTGGTTTTCAATGTTTTGTTTTTGTATCACATAAATTTCTGCTTGGTTCTGCTTAGGTTTCGATCTACTTATTCTTGATCTAAAATTTGTTACTAAAAGTTTTATTTAAAACTAAAAAATGGTCATGAAAATCAAACCAAATGATTAATGAAAACCACTTTAAAATCTTGTTTTACCACGGAACAAAGTTTTTACACATATATGAAAATCCTATACTTGAATTTACACATGTGTAATATGAATTTACATATGTGTAAAAATTTGTTATTCATGTGTTTTGTCGATCTAGATCTTAACATGTGTACACAAACAAGATTTGCATATGTGTAATATGAATTTACACGTGTTTAAAAAAAATTATTCATGTGTTTACGTCTATCCAGATATTAACTTGTCTAAACATACAAGATTTGAATTTACACATGTGCAAACCAGGTTAAAACTTCGTTTTTCTTCTTCAGATCTACATTTTTGTTCTTAAATAGTTGCTAATTTACGTTTAAATCTCCGTTTCTTATTTAGAACACGTTGAACATCCCATATCTAAGATGTAAACAAGGAAGAATCAAATAAAGATCTGTTAACCTATGTTATTTTTATGTTTCTTTTAACCATCCTTTGATTCTAGGTTCCACCTCCTTTAATATATGGGTTCTACACATGTGTATTTTGATTATTACACACATTGTATTTGATTTATACACATGTAGTTTCTATTCATGTGTATAAAGATATTTTTCTGATATTTGGTTTGCATGTAGAATTTTTTTCCGGCTTTGTAAAGATATTTAGGTATTTTGGATGTAGATTTTATTTTCTGAATTGTGTATATGGTTTTTAATCATGTTTATTTGATTATTACACATGTGTATTTGATTTGTACACATGTGTTGTTCTTCAATTGTTTCATTGATATGAAGATAGTTAAAATCATGATTTAATAAAAAAAGAGTAAATTACCGTTTGAGTCCCTATGGTTTACACGATTTAACATAATGTCCCTAACACGAATTTTAACGCTTTGAGTACCTGTGGTATACAATCTGTAACACTCTGATTCATTGGACCTAACTTCATTAAAAAATTCCGTTAAGTTTTTAAACGACTAGCGGTATGATGGTCATTTGTAATTTTATATAACCCTAATATCACATTGAGTCCCCCACCCCATTTTATATAACCCTATATCACAGGGACTCAGACATGGACGCAAAAAGATATTCCATGTTTCCAGGGACGCCGACTGTTATACAGTAACATGGTACAACGGACATTTTATCTAAATTTAAATTAACTTGTTGGAGGAGTTAAGTCCAAGGACTCAAAGTGTTACCGATTGTATAGCACAGGTAATCAAAGCGTTAAAAATTCACACAGGGACGCAAACGATAATTTACTCAAAAAAAAAGATTTACCTTTTTCATAAAAAAATGCAGATTCAAAAAAGAAACAAAAAAATATGTATTGACCTTTTTACCCTTTAATAAATCTAGGGCAAACAAAATAATAATAAATACAGATTTAATAATGGATACATCTATATCTATATCTATATCTATAATCTATAATATATGCTATATAATAAATAAAAATCTTTTATATCACATTGCGGTGGTTTGCTATAGATATAGATATAGATATAGATATAGATATAGACTAGCAAACTCGCGTGTTGAGGTGGTTTGCTTCTCATTGCGTATCGGAATGGTATATCCAAAAATAACAAAAAGTTACGCAGTTGTAAAAATGAACTTAAACACGAAAGTGTATTTAAAAAGAAGTGTCAGTTTTAAATAAAGTTTACGTCGGAACGTAACCCGACTCAAGTTTTGATAAAATTTATATCGAAACGTAGATAAAATAAGTACGTCGTAACATTATATTCGAAATGCACAAAAACTCAAAACACAATATTTTAATAGCTATAAGAAAAAAAACAAAATACGTTTAAAATTAGTTATAAGTATTAAAATAATAAAGAAATAATATAAATATTAAAATATTTTGCGACTGAAGCAGAAAGCGGAAAAATATTTGGGTTCCAAGTGAAAAGATTTTAGTGTTCGTAAAAGTCTAAAAGTTTTATAGTGAAAGTTGAAAATGGAAAATTTTTGAAAATTACATTTTTTTTGGCTATTTAATTTATAGAGGAGGGTTTAAGAGAAAATCACATAGTTAGACGAAAACTGAGAAAATCACTAAAAAAACCAATTTTAACCAATTATATAATAATATTTCTTTTTTATTTTTATTTACTTATAAGAGTATCAATGTAATATTATAAATTTTTACTAAAAAATCATTTAAGTATTGGCTTACGTATATGTAACCCATAGTGTTACGTATACGTAAACAGAAAGCAAAAAAATTGTGGTTACGTATATGTAAAACAAAATACGTAAAATATTTTTTTGGTAAATTGTGTAATATTATATTAATACAATTAGAAATAAGTTAAAAAAATAAAAAAATTTAAAAATTATTTGATTGGTTTTTAGTGGTTTTCTCGGTTTTCGCCTAACTTTGTGGTTTTCTCTTGATGCTTTAATTTATAAAACCTTAAAAGTTTTATGTTGTCTTTATTTAATAGCTAGATTGTTATATCTGCACTTCGCGGCGGGTTTCTGGCCCGTCGTTAATAAAATTTAAATTAAAACGTAAGTAAAACGGTAAAAATAATATTAATCAAAGAGAAACACAAAACTAAATAATAAAAAAGGAAATAAACAAAATAAAAAAATTAATGTTTCGAAAACCATTAAAGCGAATACCGATACGGGTTCCGATAGTATCAATAACGAAAATGATGTTCGTTCATAAAAAGTTTGGCTCGTCATGGTACAACAACGGTAACGACGCTCGCTATAGGTAACGATAAAAAAACCTTAGATTTTGAATACAACTCCATTTAAAAAAAATTATATCAGAACGTTGACACAAAAAATTAAAAACATTCGTGCCCTACGTATTTTGAAAAAAGTTAAGGAACGAAAGTTATTAAAGAAAAACGAAATTAATAGAAAATGAAATGGACTAAAAGCGTATATTATATAGTATAAAGGTTGAAAATGAAAATATTGAAAAGGTACAAAAGAAAAACTCCAAAAGTTTGATGGCAAAAATGAAAAAAAAAAACAAAACTTAAGTATTCTCTCAAGTTTTGTTTTAATCTATATAAATATAATTGTAGGAGCAGGTTCAACTAAGAAGTGTAATTTGACTAAGAAACTTAAGAAACAATCTTAGCCATCCATTTCTTAATAAGGGATGAGATTGAAATGGGGAAAAAAGAATATTAGAGGGGTATCTTTGGAATAGCCACTTTTGTTGATTTTTTTTAAACTCCCTAACATTTTTTAAACGTCCACAACTTTTTTTTAAGACATTATTTTTTGAAAAAAAAATACAACATAAAATCGAGCATTTTTTTCTCTTTAATTTGAGTATAATGTTAATATATAAAAAATGATTATTTAAAAAAAATCAAAATTTGTGTTTATTTTCAATAAAACAGCACTGATAATAGAATCTGTGCTGTTTTCTAGTAAACAACAGCAAACCAGCACAGGAAAATATCACAACAACAAAATCAACACAACAATAAATCAGTACAACATAAAAATCAACACAATAACAAAAACAACATATGTAATTTTATAAAATCATAAATCTGAAATAAAAGTCATCCTCTATAAAAAAGAATATATGTAATTAAGTTTTGACCTTCGGCAACATAAAAAGAAGAATGTGTCTTATCTTCACGTCTTCTAGTAACTATTGTTGTAAGGAAAAAAATGTACTATAAATACAAGAAAGTGAATTAAAAAAAACTTCACGTGAATACTATGAAACTTGGGTCAAAACCTAAAATCTAATTTGAAATGTTTTTTTTGTATATAATACAATCTTAAAAACTTAGTTTTGTTGTGCTGGGGTTTGTTCATTTTTGTGATGGCCTAACTGTGCTAGTTTTGCTTGTATTGGGTTATGTTTTTGCTGGTTTTAGGATTATAACATGTCAATTTCAATTGTGTTCTTTGTTTTGAGCTGGTTTGATACACTAGTTTTTGTTGTGCTGGTTTTGTTTGTGATGGGTTAGCTAAGAAAAGCATGTCACACAATTAACCGTGTTGTTTTGGTGATGTTTTATAGTAAAACAACACAATTAATTGTTATATTTGGTGTTGTTTTATGATAAAGCAGCACAATTAATAGTGTTGTTTTACAATGCAGCACAGTTAATTGTGCGATTTTACTAGAAACCAACACATTTATGTAAAGTTGCACAATTTTATTAAGTGTCAATTTTGTTTTTACTAAAAATATAGCAATACTATACAAGAATTAAAGGTAAAAAAACGCTTGATTTTATGGTGTAACTTTTTTTTTAAAATAAGGTCGTATGAAAAAGTTATGTACGTTTAAAAATAGTGGGAGAATTTGAAAAAAATCAACAATTGTGGGTTTCCCAAGAATGCCCCTCCACCCGTTATTTTTCCTACACTTAAATCTATATCATAGATCATCCAATTAAATGAATGAGATTATTTCTTAGGCTTATTAGCCAATTTGAACTTCTTAGGGGAACCATCCCGTATAATTGTATATATTATTAATAATAGGATAATAGTTTAATTTATACTATATAATAAATAAAGGTTTTTCTATTTCACGTGTTGCCTCCACATTCATTCTCATCATTTTTTTCCTGTTTCTCTCTCTTATTAAATGCACCTCCATCTTTTAATAATAGTATATATTTAAAGAAAATGTTAATTATACTAATAAAATACATTTATTTTAAATTATCACTTATGAAACTTTGAAATCTAATTATGTAATTTTTATTTTTAATTAAATAATAAATAAAAATCAAATTAAATTAAATAGTATTTAATGTATTTTTGAAACTCAGTTATGTATTAGTTTTACATATTTTGAGTTTTGCTTTCTATCCTTTGTATATGATATATTTTTATACCTGTAAAATATATACATAAAAATTTAAAAAAAATATTTATTAATATTTTTCACCCCGTGTGCATACACGGGATCTAAAGTAGTTATATATATAGACTTCTGTGTGAACGCTTGATAAAACGCGTTACTTGGTTTTGGCCCGAAGCGTGGTCTCGGATGATAGCAACATGCAAGTAAATAATATCCTCACTAAAAAACAATATAAGTTCTTGAAAATCATTGACCTTTTGGTCATAAATATTGATAGGTGAAAATAACTTTCTTTTTGTAATTATCATGCAACAACCTTCAAGACTTCATTTTCTTATTATTTATATTAATAAAATTTTATATTATTATTAATTATTTTATAAGTTATAGACCATAATGTTAACCACATATAGTAATACTTACCAAATATTCGTGACTTGTGATATTGTTTTGGTCCTTTCTTATATGTCTATATTTTTCAAACTTCACAACTTTTGTTGCTCGTTGATATATATTTATATCTATACTATATAATAAATAAAAGTTTTGTTTAGACACTTATCACTCTTTTATTTTTAACATTTTTCCCCGTCTCTCTCTCCTATTAATTATATAAATTTCTTTAATTTTTTTATAACTTTTATTTATATCTATACTATATAATAAATAAAAGTTTTGGTTAGACACTTATCACTCTTCTATACATTTTTAACATTTTTTTTCCGTCTCTCTCTCCTATTAATTATACAAATTTCTTTAATTTTTTATAATTTTTATTTATATCTATACTATATAATAAATAAAAGTTTTGGTTAGACACTTATCATTTTTCTATGCATCTTTAACATTTTTTTCCCGTCTCTCCTATTAATTATACAAATTTTTTAAATTTTTTTTATAATTTTTATTTATATCTATACTATATAATAAATAAAAGTTTCGCTTAGACACTTATCACTCTCCTATGCATCTTTAACATTTTTTTTCCCGTCTCTCTCTCCTATTAATTATACAAATTTGTTTAATTTTGTTTATAATTTTTATTTATATCTATACTATATAATAAATAAAAGTGTTGGTTAGACATTTATCACTCTCCTATACATCTTTAATATTTATTTTTCCGTCTCTCTCTCTCTCCTATTAATTATATAACTTTCTTTAAATTTTTTTATAATTTTTGTTTCCTGCCTATGTTTTCTATTAAATAATGATAATAATTTCGATAATTCTTTTTATAAAACGTTTTTATTTAAAAAAATAGGTTTGTTAATAAAATATTTTTATAAATTGAACATTTCTTTCAATCTTTTTATAGAACATTTAAAAAAAATAACTATATAACGTTTCTACAATTTGTATTAAAAAACCTATATAATATATTATAATATGTAACATGTAAATCTTTTTTAACAAGTATATAATATTGCATTTATTTAACCCGTGTAATACACCGGGTTTATAGCCTAGTTATATTATATAATATTAAAAACCAACATATGTATCTATACTACATAATAAAGGAAAACCATGGGGACACGCGTCATTCTCTGGTTACTCCTCACTTTTTATTTTTCCGTCTCTCTCTCATATTAAATATTAATTTTTTTGTTTTACTCTCCTATTAAATAATAATTTTTATATTAATAAATAAAATTATGTGGACACGTTTCACTTTCTGGTTTATTTGTATCATTTTTTCCGACCCTCTCTCTCTCTCTCATATTGAATAATGATATTAAAAGAATTTATTTTTAGATTTTTAATATACAACTAATTACGGATACTTATTATTTAGTTATAAATAGTTCAACCGATGTAATATACCGGTTTATTCAACCTGTGTCACGGGCTTTTAAAATATAAAATTTTTATTACTAAGTATATAACATTTTATTTATTCAACCCGTGTAATATACGAGATTTTAACCTAGTTATATTATATAACAATTGAATGAACTGGAGTTGGTTGGTAACTCATATTGGGATGTTTATCGGTTCGATTAAAGGTTAATCTGGATAATTTAGATTCATTAATTCAGATATTTTTTTTAGTCTTAACCGTTAATCAAACCGAGTTCAAGTATTGCTTAAACGAAACGAACTAACCATCCGATTGGGTTTCCGGTAATTACCGAATTTAGCTGAATTGAGTTACTCACACCTCTATCAAAGTGGTAGTAGGTTCGAATCTCTGATTGTGTTTAGGTATTATTATTACTATTATTTTCTTTTTTTCTATTATTATTATTATTATTATTATTATCAACGTCATCTTCTCTTATATTCGGTCAATGATTACACCAAAAACAATCCGGCTCTTACTACATTCCACCGGGGGGATTGCAAAATTTTACTGGGGATGATCGAGATTTTAACGTGTTTATAATACTAAAAAAAATCATTGAGGGAGGCTGCCCCCCATTCTCTTTTGTTTCTACCGGTAAAACTTCTTACTACGTTAAATAAATTTGTATATCTCTCCTAATATCGGTCCGCCTATAGCCCTAATTTTGAGATGGAGAGAACGATGACTCGATTAGAAATCAAAGGGTAAATGAAGGGGAGAAAAGAAGGGGGAGTAAAAAGACATTTTTGCCCTCACATGACAAACACGTAACCTGACTTAACGGTGAAGTTAGACGGTTATAATGTTAAAGGACGTAAAGTGTATAAAGTTTTAAACGTAAAAGACATACACTTTAATTTCCTTAATTAAAGAACGTATACTGAAATTTAGGTAATATTTAAATGACGTAATTTATAATTTGCTCTAAACATTTTAATTCATTCATTTAAAATTTTTTTTTTTTTTAAAATAATGATTTTTTGTGATAATTTTGTATTGACAATGTTAAAAGTGTCATTATAGATGAAAATAACTTTCTTTTTGAAATTATCATGCAACAACCTTCAAACGTCATTTTCTTATTAGTTATACAAATAAAATTTTATATTATTAATTATTTTATAAGTTATAGACCATAATATTAACCAGACTTGTGATATCGTTTTCGTACTTTCTTATATATGTCTATATTTTGAAAGTTCACAACTTTTGTTGCTCGTTGATATATATTATATCAATATCATATAATATTAAAAACCAACATATATATTACCGTTTGCATCCTTGTGGTTTACACGATTTAACACAATGCGTCCCTAACACGAAATTTTAACGCTTTGAGTAACTGTGGTATAAAATCTGTAACACTCTGAACTCCTGAGCCTAACTTCGTTAAATTCTTTCTGTTAAGTTTAGTTTTGACAGGGGTAAGATGGTAATTTCCTTTTTTATAACCCTAATTCATAAATTGAACCCCAACCCTATTTTAACTCACACATCCCTAAAAACTCGCCTTCCTCCTCTCGCCGTCCTTCCTATAGAAACTCGCCTTCCTCCTCTCGCCGTCCTTCCTATCGAAACTCGCCTTCCTCTTCTCGTCGTCCTCCCTTTTCCTCGCTGTCCTCCCTATCAAAACCCTAATTCTCAAATAATGCCTCTTTGCGTGGATGCCATCATCGACAACCAGGATGTCACAGTTACAATTTGTGACCAATTTTTGTGTTTAATCGTTTTTGTGTTTTTTGATCGGACATTTGATCGGTCCAATTTTTGACTAATTTTTTTGTGTTTGAAGCCGGAATGCGGGTGCACGCGACCCCCACTCACCTTCGGGTGCCAGTAAGGTTCGTGTTGAAGTTCCTTTTCAACTATGACTTCAACTTTCAGGTTGAATATGGCGGGGACGACATGTAGTTTAGATTGGGTTTTTTTTTTTCAGAATAGTAGTTTCGGTTCGGTTTTTTTTTGTCAGATTAGTAGTTTCGGTTGGTTTTTTTTGTCAGATTAATAGTTTCGATTGGATTTTTATTGGTCAGATTAGTAGTTTCGATTGGATGTATTTTGGATTGGATGTATTTTGGATTGGATTTTTAGTTGTTTTTGCATGA
Organism: Smallanthus sonchifolius; assembly: GCA_023525975.1. NCBI lineage: Eukaryota > Viridiplantae > Streptophyta > Magnoliopsida > Asterales > Asteraceae > Smallanthus > Smallanthus sonchifolius. The sequence continues at coordinate 73,374,664 of CM042034.1, forward strand.
ATTAGTAGTTTCGGGTGAACCCCTATTGAAACTAAACTTAACGGAAAGAATTTAACGAAGTTAGGCCCAGGGGTTCAGAGTGTTACAAATTGTATACCACAGGTACTCAAAGCGTTAAAAATTCGTGTTAGAGACGCATTGTGTTAAATCGTGTAAACCACAGGAACGTAAACGGTAATATATTCTATAACAACTGAATGAAGTGGAGTTGGTTGGTAACTCATATTGGGAGGTTTATAGGTTCGGTTAACGGTTAACCTGGTTAATTCAGATTCATTAATTCAGTTAATTAGTTTTAGGCTTAACCGTTAATCAAACCGAATTTAAATATAGCTTAACCAAAACAAACTAACCATCAAGTTCGGTTTCCAGTTATAACCAAATTTAGCTGAATAGAGTTACTCACCCCTCAATCAAAGTGGTAGTAGGTTCGAGTCTCTGGTTGTGTTTTGGTATTATTATGATTATTATTTTCTTTTTTTCTATTATTATTATTATTATTGTTATCATCTTCTCTCATATTCGGTCAATGATTACAGAAAAAAAAATCCACCTCTTACTACATTGCCCGGGTTAATCAGAACTTTTTGAAATCGGTTGACAAATGATATATAACACTAAAAATTTTCATGGGGGCGATTGCAAATTTTTATTGGGAACGATCATGATTTTAACCCATATATAACACTAAAAAAATTCATTGAGGGCTACTGCCGCCGTTCTCTTAACATAGGTCCGACTATGCTTATGTTTCTACCGGTAAACTTAATACTACGTTAAATAATTTTTTTTATATCCCTTAACATAGGTCAGCCTATAGCCCTAACTTTGAGATGGAGAAAACAATGTCTCAATTAGAAATCAGGGGGTAAATGAAGGGGAGTGAAAAGATATTTTTGTCCTCACGTGGCAAGCATGTGACCTAACTTAACGGTGAAATTAGACGGCCGGTAGGCTAAAGGATGTAACTTGTGCAGAAAGTTTTAAACATAAAGGACATACACTTTAATTTCCTTAATTAAAGGACGTATACTAAAAATTGGGTAATAATTAAAGGATATAGTTTCTAATTTGCTCTAAACATTATAAATCATTCATTTAAATTTTTTATTTTTTTTCTTAAATAATGATTTTTGTGATAAATTTTTATTGATAATGTTAAAAGTGTCATTATGACTTGTGATTTGATTTTTAGTTTCTAATAATAGTTGATATGGTAGTGGAACGAAGGGGAATGTGGGTGATAATGGTAATTAGTAGGAGAAGACTATTGGATGCAGGTTGAGATGGTGGTGTTGGTTGAAGAAGATGACTAACTCATGAAAGAGAAGGTTCAGGGTTACAGCTGCTACTCACTCCCTAATCCTTCTCAAATTGGGCTATTTATAGTAATTGATAGGTATCGAAACTATGTCAACCGAAGCTACTAGTTTCGGTTGAACATTTACAAATGAACACCCTGTCGAAACTACCATATATCGAAACTACTAGTTTCGATTGAACATAACTCAATCGAAACTAGACAGTTTCGATGGACCAGACTTAAATATAATAAAACAGTAAATTACATAAACTGAAATTACAATTAAAGTAAGCTAAGCTAAGATTGTTCAAAATATAATAATGACAACAACTTAATAGAATTACATGACTCTACACAATTTTTCAATAAAGTTTTTTTTAAATAAGAGTGCATAATTGTTTTATGTCATTAGAGTGTTGAATGTATTAATTTCATGATTGCTTAAAAGATAAAAATTCACCATCATCGTCATGCTCATCAACAAGACCATAACTATTTTCGTTTCCTATAACATTAAATAAGAAGTTTTATTGCTTAAATATTTTTAAACAATTTTTTAAAGTTTAAACTTAAAATTTTACTTGCAACTAAAACCGGTACAACGATATAACCCGGTATTACCGGTAATACCGGCGGTTCAATTAACATACCGGTTTTTCAATTTACCGAGGTCAAACTTACCGGGCTAGCGGCCGAGACCCGGTTCAACCGGTATTACCGGCCGGTGTAAACCGGTTTTTAAAACATTGTGTTTAACTAAATGAGTTGCTTTCGTAAGGCCTCAAACCTGGGAGGCCTCAATTGTTGGATTTACTCATTTACAAACAGTTCTTAAACTTGAATACCAAATAATGCCACAGAATAATTCATTTCATACATAATAAAACTTGTTCAACATTCATAAACGACAAACATTGTCTAAGACATAACCATTGTCAATAGCATAAACATAACATGATGCCAGACTTCGTGATCACCCGGGTAACTCCTTTCGCCGGCCAAGCATCCATTCACCTTTGTACCTGTCCATAACCTGAATGAGCATACTAAAAGTCAGCTACGCTGGTGGGTTTTAGCTTTACATAAAACTGTAACATAAACATTTTGCCGAAAACATAACACACATTTATTTAACAAAAGCGTACGTAAAACATGCAATTCCTTAACATCATAAAACATCGTAGCATAGCATCGTAACTTTAGCAACTCCATCGGCTCAAAGATTACCATATCTTCCCTGCCTTCACACTCTATCACGTCATTACTAATATTTGGATTGTAGCACCATTTCTTGAAGGTTTGGAGTTGAACAGGCACTGATTTGGGAAGAGTGATGGTTTTGTGGGTTTGTGCTGGTTTTTATCTCAAGAAGACATAAGGCTTCTTGGTCTTTGGATGAAACCTAGTCTTTGAGATCTCTTTCTTCATCTTCCTAGGCTTCATCCCCTTAAAGTCACAGTTGACCTGGTTGTGCAGGAAGTGTTCAAAATCAGAGGCCATCATGACATTCCCTGGATTTTGAAGGGGAAGCTTGGCTAGATCCCTTAGATCATAGAAGGGAAGAGTTTAGAAATTTGTCATGTTCTTAAAATGTTGAACTCCGCCCTTGTATCTTCTGATTATAAACAACTTCCTCTCAGCATCATACTTCCAACCAACTGGAGGTCTCTTTAGCTCTTGATGTTCAGCTATCCACTAATATGTCTAAGGACTCTCCTCCTCTATAATCTTCCTCAACCAAGGTTTCTTTGGGTTTAGGTAGTTAGGATCAATAGTAGGTTGAGTTGGAGCTTGAGTGGTTTCAGGCACTGTAGTGGGTTCTTCAGTCACAACAGGCTTCACAATGTTGACCTGTACATCATCTTCAACTTGACTTTCATCAAAGAGAGCTTGAATTTCATCTCCTTCTTCTGTAAAGTATCGGACTCTTTCAGTCTCTAGCTCTTCAGTAGGTAAGATTTCTGGATATAGATCATTGTAGCCAAAGTTGTCGATTTCATCTAGAAGGGCATTGAGCTCATCGTCAGATGCCACATATTCGTCATACAGAATTATTGTTTCAACTTCAGTCTCAGTTCCCTTCTCTCTCTTCCTAGCTTCTCTTCTTTCACTTGCTGAGGGAAGGTCGAACTATTGCTCTTCAATCTTAACCTCCATAGCCTCCTTTGTCTTAGTGTCATGTTCAGAGAAGATGATCACTGCTGATTCTGTAGTAGTGACCAACCCGAGGTGGTATCCCCCTAAGCCGTGGAGGTGGTTGCTTGTTGCTGATCTGGCTTTACTAAAGAAGCCTTGAGTTGCTCAACTATTTCAGCTAAGGCATTGAATTCTTCTTGTTGCTTTGAAATGAGCTTTTGTTGTGTTTCCAGTTGAGTTTGCTGGACTTCAAGCTGGGTGTGTAAGCCCCTAACTTCCAGCTTCAAGTTTTTAACTTCTTCTTTGCACTCATTCAGCCCAGTTCTCAATCCTTCAATCACTGTCTCCTTTTCCTTAACAAGATCCTGTAGTTTCTTCACTTCAAGACTTAAGGTCTTGAATATTGGTACTGATGATGTTGCTTCATGAGATGGTGATGTAGGTGAAGTAGGAATGTGTATATGTTGTGGAGATGGAGGTGGTGTGGGGATGTGTACATGATGAGGTGATGGTGGTGGTGTAGGGATGGGTGCATGTTGTGGAGATGGAGGTGGTGTAGGTTGTGGTGTTAGCTGTGGTGATGGTGGAGGTGTAGGTTGTGGTGTATCAAGAATTGAATCAGAGAAAGATGATACATCTTCAAACCCTGTCTTTATCTTCTTGCCTTTGGCTCTTCAAGCTCATAATCAGAGTCTGAATCAGCTTGTCTTTTGGAGGATGATGCAGGGGGTTCAGTTTGAGCATCTGAGTCTGACTTGTAGTAGTATGACCCATAGATTCCTGCATCCAGAGTTCGACTAGACTCTGCAATCTCCTCCTCATCTCCTTGAATACCAGCTTCAACATTAACCACTGGCTCAATAGGGATTTGTACTTCCTCAACAAAAAGGATCTTCTAGCACAGGCTCATCAGCTGGTTGCTCTTCTTCTTGAATGATGGGGACTTCAATATCAGCTTCATCTTCAGTCTCTTGCTGGTTCCCTTCATCTTGTTCTACCTCTACTTCTTCTTCCTCAGCTGAGTCATTATCTTCTTCAACTGGTAGATCAGGGTTAATATCAGGTACAAATTCTTCTTCCTCACCAATTACATGACCAAATAAAGGGATATCAGCAATGACTCTATTTATTCTCTCGTTTTTGCTTTTCATGTAGCTCAGAGTCTTTTCTCCCATATGATCAAATACCAAGATATTTCCTCCCTGGTGAAGATTTGGATGGAGATGATTTATGATGATCTGAAAGAATCTTGGATAGGCTAGAAACTTTTCTTTCACAGCTCTGGTTAGATTTTCCTTGAGTTGTGTGAATACCAACCCAGAAAAATTGTAGTTCCTGCCTTTGACCAACCCCAATATAGCAGATGCCACCATTGCATTTGTAGAGTCAAAACCACCTTTTCGAATGGACAGGCAGTGGATGAAGATATGCACAAAATACCTCCAGTGTGAAGGTAGGGAGTTCTTAATGATCTGGCCACTCTTGAATTCATCTGGATGACTCATTTTTCTAAAGCATTCCTTTATGTGGTAGCTTGAAAACTCTGTTGGTGCTTCTGGATTATCATTGAACATCAACACTTGTCTCATTGTGGCTTCAGAAAATAGAACCTCTTGCTCGCGAACTATGGCCCTTATGTGCTCCACATTGTCAATAGTAGCTAATTCAGCTGTTTCCCAAAACTCTCTTATGGATGCTTCAAAAACCGAAAGATTGTGATTGATGGCAAATCTTATGTTTGAATTAGCCAGGAAGTTCAGGACAGGAACGAACTCAACACTTTTTGGATCGTTAGCATCAAGGAAAGCACAAACATTGTGCCTTTTAACGAACAGTAGATCCATATCTGCAAACACACAAGACTAATCAAGTTTGATACTTAGAGAAATTTCAGAGAAAAACTAATCAAAACTCTTTGTCCCAACAGTTAGACAAATTCAGAAACAAGTCCTATCGAAACTACTAGTTTTGATCGAAACAACAAGTTTCGATTAACACTTAAAAAAATTTCAAACTAGGCCTTATCGAAACTACTAGTTTCGATCGAGACAACAAGTTTCGATCAACACTTAGACAATTTCAGACTAGGCCTTATCGAAACTACTATTTTCGATCGAAACAGCAAGTTTCGATCAACACTTAGACAATTTCAGAAAAGAGTGATCGAAACTAAACAGTTTCGGGCAAAGAGACAACACTTGGGCAAATTTTGGTATCGAAACTACTAGTTTCGATTTTGAAAAACACATTTTAAAATAAAGACAACCCTTCTATCGAAACTACTTAGTTTCGATGCCCAAACCCTTGAACATACTTAACACACAGTATCAAGACACAAAGAGATTTACAGACTCATATAAGCATGAAATTGACAAAAAAGATAAAGGAAGGAGTAAGAGTGGCCTGTGAGTGTCAAAACTCCATCTTATCGATGATTCAATGAAAAATCTGTAAATATGTACACAAAGATGTAAGATATTAATAATGGTGAGTCTATTAACAGAAACTAAACCTTGATCGGCCATAAATGTGAAGTGTTAGTCGTGAAAAACTATCCATCTCAAACCCTAGGTTTGATCACCTGACATTTCAAACAGAACCTTAAAAATATCTTTACCTGATGATAAAGATGATGGAGACGACGGTGGAATCAAGTTACAGACGTTGATTTCGCAAGCTTAGACCGAGGGTTTGAGAGCTTTTGTGTGTGAGAGAGAAGGTGTAAAATGATCGGAGATGGTAAAGTGAGGCTTGACGACGACGAAACCTGATTATGAAGTCATTTAATTTTCCGATGTGGCAAAGGACATTTTTACCCCTGTCGAAACTACTAGTTTCGATAGAGCAAAGCAGTTTCGATTGACTTGGAAGTTTCGGGTGAATGGAGTAGTTTTGGGTGAATGGTAGTTTCGGGTAAATGGTAGTTTCGGGTAAATGGTAGTTTCGGGGGACTTGAGAATAAAAACAGAACTTAACTTATATACAACCTATACAAAATATTCACACTTAACCTTTTTTGAAAAGATCCAACATGAGATCATATCTGGTCAGTCTGTTGAAACACTTCCTTTTGCAATCAACTACTGTGAGTCCCTGAAGATAGCTGATATTTATGCAAGGTAAACCCGAACATTTGTTTATACATAGGTTTTCATGTGATTTAAATGGTACCATTAAAACAAGATACAAGGTGTACCCCACATATTGAAATAAAATGGTTTTAAAAACCTATAAATCCTCAAGAAATACCTGTATTCATCCTATCATCTCTTTCTGATTAACCAAAGTACCATCTTAGTAATTTTAAAATACCACCAAAATAAAATAAGAAACCCAAGTGGATTAGAATATTTAAAATGAAAAATATCCAAGTAGATATTAAAAAGGTACGAACATTCTAGATCTTTGCGTAAGCAAAACAGAAGAAGTCGTAAAATTATCCAAACGGATAGGAAAATGTTGAACACCCGAGATCTTTGCGTAAAATAGACGGGGTCAAATCATCCAAGTGGATGGGAAAAAGATGAACACCCGAGATCTTTGCATAAGCAAAACATACAGGGTCATCGGTGGTAAATATCGTTACTTTGACGGTCACCTGGCGTATGAATAGGAATCCAACACGTAGGACTGTATCTGATTGAATTGGTTTTCTAAATAGACAAAATGGGTTAGATGTTTCAATAATGGGTTCAAACACACAATTATAAGATAGGATTTAGGTTTTCACACTACTTACAAGTTTTTAACCATATGTCGGGCCTACCAGCTATATCTCAGTAAACACCATCGCTTTTGATCCATTCCATGTTCAAGAGATGTGATCAGACGTTATCATTACTCAAAGGTCAGATTCAATTTTCCTGCAACAAAAACCACTTGTAAGACTATACATAAAACAAATTTTTTTTAATTTTATAAAGCAATTCTTTTCAATTTTGACATAATAAATTCTCATTTCTCCCCCAAAAGATTTGCTAGGTAATAAAAATAAACTATACACAAAAGGAGAATCTTTTTTGGAAATTTTATTGACTTTTAAGCATAAACATAAAATGTCACACCCCAACCGATGGCGGAATCATCGGGGCGGGACATGTAGACTGTTCATGAGCTCAAGGCTGACTAAATTGTAATATGTTAAATCCATTTCCATTCAAACAAACATGAATCAAATTCAAAGTACATAATGAAATACAATTTGTTTTTGAATTAAGATTAACTAGGTCCAAAGCCTATGTGTAGCATGTCTTGATCAAACTCATATGAAAGCACCTGAAACATGAATAAAATAAGGTCAACTAAAAAGTTGGTGAGTATAACACAGGTTTGTATATAGGTAGCATATAATTTGTAAACCAAATCCTTTACATAACATGATAAATAAGGCGTTTATGGGGAGCAGCTATTGTGTAACCAAGTACAATCAAACCTTTGTAACTAGCATGCAAAAATTGTGTTGTCGGTTTCAATCACCGCGCACCTGTGTGGGTTTGTCAGACTCAATAGATCTATCATTGAAAACCGTCGGCTTGAATAGTTAATGATTGCACATAATAGCATACAAAAGGTTAGCACACCTAGCACTCGGGCATAAAGCTCAAATTGCACACATGAATGTAAATAGGATTTGTACTTGTGTTGTTTGTGTAAATGTAAACATGTAATTTGTATATAGTTCATGTTTCACCCCAAAAGTGTAAGAGAGTAAAAGGGGCTATGAAATACTCACTTGGTATGAAAGTGTAGCTAACAAAGAGTATAGATAAAATAAGAATCCTTGATACGCACGAGTTAACCTAGATAATAATGTATATTGAATCAAATATGTGCACAAAGTTTAAGTCTAAAAATGAAGGTTGAATTTGCGTATAAAACTATTGATTTGTATTTAAAAGTATTGAATAACATATATAAAGTTTTGAAGTAAATATTTTTGAAACATTTTGATTAAGGTTGGGAATTGAATAGTAAAATAGAATATTTATAAAATCATTGATTATGAAAATAAAGTATGTGTTAAATGTAATTTAATAAATAAATAAATGTTTTTATTTAAAATGAAGAATAAATAAATAATCTTTATTCATTTATTTATAAAGTATGTAACTTACAAATAAAATGTTTTAAATGAAAAGTTTAATAACAAATTTAATTTTATAAAACTTTTAATTAAATGATTTTCCATTATTCCAAGATTAATTATTTGATCTTTTCAAATACCTTTTTATAAAACTAACTATTTTTATTTAAAAACTTAATCTGGAATTTTTACAGATTAAAATAAAACAACAATAATTCTGATCAAAGATTCTGACCTAGACACGACCGTGCCTGGGAAGGACACGACCGCGCTCGAACCACGGGCACGGCCGCGCTAGTCGGGACGCGACTGGGTTTGATCAAACAGAGGCCAACTTGGATAATTCAAGAGGCACGACCGTGCCTTAGCTCGGCACGGTCGTGTCTATGATTCTTAGACACAACAGAAATTAGCCCAGAGGGCATGACTAGGTCTGGACAGGAGGACACGACCGCGCTACATGAGGCACGGCCGCGCTAGATGATTAGCGCGACCGTGTCTCTTCCAAAGCAGACACGAATTGGATAAATCTTGAATTTTAAATGATAGGATTGATAGGGCTTTTGATTATTGAGTTATTACGAGTCCTTTCATATAATTTAATTGCATGTAAATCGTGTTTAAGTATGGATTCGATTAAATCTTTTCTTATTAAAATAGTAATTCTGATTCAGACGATTTCTGTAATGAAAGCCCAGATTAATAGGGGGCTTTTGATATTGATACTGAAACGAATGAGATGGGGAGTATACTTACCCTGAAGCGTATCGAATCGATGAAGAACGGTAGAATGGAATTCCGACGACGGCAAGATTAACCTCCGGTGACTTCTGCTGCGATTCCGACTGCTTCAACGGCTTCGGTCGTTCCAGAGAGGGTTGAATATCGTATGGTGATGGATTGCTCGAGAGTATTCGGGTCGATTTTGAGGATTCGAGGCTTGGGAGGAACTTGACGGTTTCTTGAGAGGAAAACGTAATTGGATTGATAAAACTTCGTAATGGACTGAGATATTTTTCTTTGTCAGAGAAAATGAAACGTAATCGGTTTCGAATTTCAAACGATCGGGCGTTTTGAAATTGCATTTATGTTTCGACTGATACGCAGGCGCGACCGTGCCAAGATAGGCGCGACCGTGCTTAGGCACCGGCGCGATCGTTCCAGGACCAGTCGCGCGATCGTGCCGAGGCACTTGGCGCGACCGTGCCAGGACGAAGCACGACCGTGCTAATTAGGGTTTCTTGGTATTTTGTTCAACTTTAATTCTTGACTTTTCAGGTTCTATAAGTATGAACTAAATAGTTACTTGTATAATGTTTAAGTGTATATAATCGAGCAAAACTTGTGGATTTGTATTGAATCATTGCATTTAATTTATGGTGAGAAAAATAATAAGACAGTGCACGAGTATTAAGTTTGAAATTGCATTACATTGAATTGAAATATGAATACTAAAATCAGAAATGTTATAGTCTCCCCATGTTGAGAGAATTTCGTCCCGAAATTGAACTAATGGAGGCTGCAAAATCGAGAAGGAGGAGGGAGTTTTTGATTCTCGATGAATTTTGATTGTTGGGTTCTGGGGAGTGTAACCGTTGACATAGCTTAGGCCTGATACTCAAAGTTGTATACGAAGGTGGTAATGAAATTTGTTTTAAGATGAATTTAAGGAGGAGACTGTCGAATAGAAATTTTGAATTCTTCATGTGAGATGTATTATTTAGAATGAGTTTAATGAGATTCTGAAATCTAAAGTTTGTGTAAGATATAGTCTAATAGGCTCAAAGTTGCTAGCGGGTAAGAGGTTTCATAAACACTGGTCTGGGTCAACACTTCACGTGACACTAACAACGCCACTCATGATAATATGGTAGGACACTTATATATGGGAAGTACCATCGGCGTATCCACCATGCCCTCGTCACATTACATCAGTTTCGTTGTTACACATCATGATAAGTTTTAGGTCACAACACACGACAAAATTTCACTATAGTTTCCATGCGCTGATTTTCATAATTCCGTGTGCACCCGTAATTATTCAAATCATCGTATGGTCCGTATAGATTGTTTCGTTGTGTGTGGGTAAGGGGGCACAATTTCGCTATGATCACGTCTATTGTTTACACATAGAAAGTCGCTAACAAGTAACTAAGTCCCTAATCAGGTCAGTTCGCAACTAAAGAGTAGTAAAGTAGTAACACTTAAAGTTTCTTAGTTTGTTCATGTTTGAACAAGAATACGTCAAACCCCGAGTCGTTTCAATGTATTATGGTCTTCAACTTTGGTGTACAAAGTGCATGACCATGTCTTGTGTATAATGTAATCAATCCATTGCAATAATTGTAAGCAAATTTGTTTCGAGTATATAGTAAGCACACAAGTCTCATGTATGATCTAGTGTCACGTAGTTTGTAATCAAATAGGTCTCATATATAGCGTAAATAATTTAGCGTCTTGTATTTTGTAAATCAATAAGCTCTAATATGTAATGTAAACAACATAGTATTATGTGTATTGTAGGAAATGGATCTCATGTATAGTGTTAGCAACTTAGCATCATGTATTATGTATAATGTACACCGTTTAGTATAAAGTGCTTTGTAACAAAATGAGTTTCATGTATAGTGTGGTCAATATAGAACTATGTATCAATGACGCAATTCTTATGTATCACGTATATTGCAAACAATTAAGTTTCGTGTATCATGTGCTCAAACCAGTAGCATGTGTATTGTAATTAAACATGTTTCGTGCATTACATGATTAATCGAGCAAATTGTGATTTGTAGGCAAACTAGTTTCATGTATTATGTAATTTGTGTAGCATTGGATATATTGAGAATAATTGAGTTTTATGTACCATAAGATTGCGTTGAATATATTGTGAACGTGAGTATTGAACTTCGCGTGCGATGTGTACTAACGGGTTTTGCATGTGTTCGAGTGCTGCGGACAAACGTGTTTTTTGGCGTTCCTGCATAATGTGGTAGTTAGGTTCAAGTCCTCAAATCTCATTGAGGTTGGTGGGAAAGGTTAACGTTTACGCGGTATGGATCGTCTTTTGAAGCGTCAAGTGAAAGGTAACGAGGAGGTTTTGGAAATATTCGGGAATTTGTGTTTACAATTACGGGTCTTTGTTTGAACATAGAAAGTGGAAAATTGTTCTTGGTTGTAGATATATAAAGTAGTGAAATCATTGAATCGCATATTTTAAATGAATATGCAATTTATGAGAAAATATTTTTAATTTAAAATTTCAACTTTTGGCTAAACAAGTAGTAGCATATTAATTTAGCCAAAGTTTGGAATTATTTACTTTAATGAATAAAAATCACAATTATTTATCAGTTTTAAAAAAAAAAAATTTATAAAATTGATTGCATTACTTTCCTCATTATGTGAAAAAGTTTTATGGAAAATTTATGTTTTTGATATTATCTAAAAAAAAATTCAATAAACATTTTGTTAAACAAGATAGCGATGTTTTGTTTAAATCACAAAATAGGATGATTTATTTATGAAAGAGATTGTTGGTAATGTACTAAATCATGTTGAATGAAAGAAGTGATATTTGAGAAAGTTTGATGAAAATATAACAGGTGTAATTTACGCTCCACGGGTCAAATCAATGAACAATAACTGTAGAGTTGAAATATATGGAATTGACTAGATGCTGAAATGTTAGACATTACTCAAAACATAAGGAAATGGTTCTCAAATCGAAAATTTAAAGGTAATCAGTAGAAGCTTCTTCTAACGTCTCTGGTAGCTTTCCACTAGGAAGAAGATAATTGCCAAGATGAGCACCGCTATATTCACTCGAGTAGCAGATCTGGCTTCAGTCCTGGCGGTCTCCGTGCGATGTTCTTGTATTTCTTTTTCGAGGATGGATATTAACTCCTTTTGGTATCCTAATTGGTTTGCTAGGCTATCCATTCTTTGTCTTTGTAAGTCGTGTATTACTCCCTGCTCTATCCTTTGCCTCTCAAATTCTGAAGTTCTTACATATTGATGGAAGTCATTGGTTGGAATTCCCATAACACCAGGGGGTGCCATGGTATGCCTTACCCAAGGGTTAGGTAGGTACGGGTCGGGCATTAGGTATGGGTCTCTTAGGGGTGGTAATTGATTGTGGAGGTGAGGTGTATCATACGGGTTTACGGGTACGGGAGATCCAGGTGTTTGAAGTCTCAGGTCAGTGTTCTTAATCCAGTCCGCCCTTACATCAAACCTTGGCCTAGTAGCTGGGGGTGTTGGTGACCGGTACACGGGTGTCTCAGTGTCTTCTTCCCAATCAGATTATGATCCAGGACGGTAAACCGGGGAGGGAGGAGGATAGGAGTCCATGTCTAGCAGAAAAACAATGAAAAAGTTGTAAGTGATAATGAAATATGAAGTGTCAAATATAGAAGTTCTTATGGGTTTTAGAGTTTGACTAGTCATAACGCCGAACCTTCACGATAGTATTTTAGAAATACACTTGACCTATAAGTAATGTATCCCTAAGGAGAATTCCCAGGAAAGAGGGGTGGGTCACTAGGACACACTTAAGTACCCTATCTTTCCTTAGCCAGAATTCCTCATGGGATTACACACTCTTCCAGCCATCATGTATTAATAATACTATTGTTGGGCTCATGGTTATGATGGGAATTGTTGTGGACTGGGCTTTGAGGCCCAAAGGTAAGGTTTATGCATTTCAGTGGGCTTCTTCTTCTTGGGGAATAGATGGGCTTCTTAGTTTATTATTGGTGGGAATTAGGCCCAATAGTTTAAATCTTTGCTCATAAAAGGGTGATGGTATCATGTATGTGAGTCCAATGGTGTATGAATAATTCGGTGTGTATGTGTGTGTGTTGAACTTAGGGTAGTACCTTAAATAAATCTAATAGGTAGAAATAAATAGTAGAAAAGTTGTCAGGTAATGTGTCACATCGACTATTGAGTGTTGTATCATTGAATGTAATTATATAGTATAACATGTAAAATATTTGCATAGAAAGTAATCATATAGCATGTAGGTGGTAATGAGTGTAAGCACAAGAGTTATCAAGTAGTGTGACACATAAGTCATTATGTATTGTGTCATGTAGTGTAATTACTTATAATAGTATATAAAAATACTTGCACAAGAATTTCTAATGTAACATGTAGTAACATGGAATTGTATGGGTGCCCTAAAGTTATAGTCTAGGTCAAAAGTGTCTAATAACCTAGTTCCCTATAACCAAGGCTCTGATACCAATCTGTCACACCCCAACCGACGGCGGAATCATCGGGGCGGGACATGTAGACTGTTCATGAGCTCAAGGTTGACTAAATTGTAATATGTTAAATCCATTTCCATTCAAACAAACATGAATCAAATTCAAAGTACATAATGAAATACAATTTGTTTTTGAATTAAGATTAACTAGGTCCAAAGCCTATGTGTAGCATGTCTTGATCAAACTCATATGAAAGCACCTGAAACATGAATAAAATAAGGTCAACTAAAAAGTTGGTGAGTATAACACAGGTTTGTATATAGGTAGCATATAATTTGTAAACCAAATCCTTTACATAACATGATAAATAAGGCGTTTATGGGGAGCAGCTATTGTGTAACCAAGTACAATCAAACCTTTGTAACTAGCATGCAAAAATTGTGTTGTCGGTTTCAATCACCGCGCACCTGGGTGGGTTTGTCAGACTCAATAGATCTATCATTGAAAACCGTCGGCTTGAATAGTTAATGATTGCACATAATAGCATACAAAAGGTTAGCACACCTAGCACTCGGGCATAAATCTCAAATTGCACACATGAATGTAAATAGGATTTGTACTTGTGTTGTTTGTGTAAATGTAAACATGTAATTTGTATATAGTTCATGTTTCACCCCAAAAGTGTAAGAGAGTAAAAGGGGCTATGAAATACTCACTTGGTATGGAAGTGTAGCTAACAAAGAGTATAGATAAAATAAGAATCCTTGATACGCACGAGTTAACCCAGATAATAATGTATATTGAATCAAATATGTGCACAAAGTTTAAGTCTAAAAATGAAGGTTGAATTTGCGTATAAAACTATTGATTTGTATTTAAAAGTATTGAATAACATATATAAAGTTTTGAAGTAAATATTTTTGAAACATTTTGATTAAGGTTGGGAATTGAATACTAAAATAGAATATTTATAAAATCATTGATTATGAAAATAAAGTATGTGTTAAATGTAATTTAATAAATAAATAAATGTTTTTATTTAAAATGAAGAATAAATAAATAATCTTTATTTATTTATTTATAAAGTATGCAACTTACAAATAAAATGTTTTAAATGAAAAGTTTAATAACAAATTTAATTTTATAAAACTTTTAATTAAATGATTTTCCATTATTTCAAGATTAATTATTTGATCTTTTCAAATACCTTTTTATAAAACTAACTATTTTTATTTAAAAACTTAATCTGGAATTTTTACAGATTAAAATAAAACAACAATAATTCTGATCAAAGATTCTGACCTAGACACGACCGTGCCTGGGAAGGACACGACCGCGCTCGAACCACGGGCACGGCCGCGCTAGTCGGGACGCGACCGGGTTTGATCAAACAGAGGCCAACTTGGATAATTCAAGAGGCACGACCGTGCCTTAGCTCGGCACGGTCGTGTCTATGATTCTTAGACACAACAGAGATTAGCCCAGAGGGCATGACTAGGTCTGGACAGGAGGACACGACCGCGCTACATGAGGCACGGCCGCGCTAGATGATTAGCGCGACCGTGTCTCTTCCAAAGCAGACACGAATTGGATAAATCTTGAATTTTAAATGATAGGATTGATAGGGCTTTTGATTATTGAGTTATTACGAGTCCTTTCATATAATTTAATTGCATGTAAATCGTGTTTAAGTATGGATTCGCTTAAATCTTTTCTTATTAAAATAATAATTCTGATTCGGACGTTCCAGGACCAGTCGCGCGATCGTGCCAGGACCTGGACCAGTCGCGCATTCGTGCCGAGGCACTTGGCGCGACCGTGCCAGGACGAAGCACGACCGTGCTAATTAGGGTTTCTTGGTATTTTGTTCAACTTTAATTCTTGACTTTTCAGGTTCTATAAGTTTGAACTAAATAGTTACTTGTATAATGTTTAAGTGTATATAATCGAGCAAAACTTGTGGATTTGTATTGAATCATTGCATTTAATTTATGGCGAGAAAAATAATAAGACAGTGCACGAGTATAGAGTTTGAAATTGCATTACATTGAATTGAAATATGAATACTAAAATCAGAAATGTTACATAAAACATCTAATATATATACAAGGATTACTGAAAGTTTATCATTCCAAGCATCTCCACCAGTTGGGCAAATCTGGTAAAGTTAAAAGCCTTTGTGAAGATGTCTGCGGTTTGCTTGTCGGTTTTGACCTCAACGATTTGAATATGTTTCTTTTCAACACAATCACAGATAAAATGATGTTTGATCTCGATGTGTTTGGTTTTGGAATGCGGAACTGGGTTTTTGGTGATATGGGGAACGACAGTGTTATCACAAAGAATTGGTGTCTAATGGAATGTGATCCCATAGTCGAGCATCTGATGGTGTATCCATATGACTTGGGAACAACAAAGGGCGACGACAATGTATTCGGCTTCGGCAGTGGATTGGGAAACGATGGATTGTTTCTTACATTGCCATTAGACAAGGCGGTTTCCAAGGAACTGACAACCTCTAGAAGTGGATTTGCGGTCTAATTTGCATCCCCCGTAGTCTGAATCTGAATAAGCCACAAGATCAAACAAATCATTTTTAGGGTACCAAATACCCAATTTTGGCTTATACTTTAAATATCTCAAAATACGTTTGACAGCAAATAAATGAGAGAGTTTAGGATTAGCCTGAAAACGTGCACATAAGCACACTGCAAACAAGATGTTGGGTCTGCTGGCAGTGAGATACATGAGAGATCCTATGATAGAGCGATAGAGGTGCTGATCAACGCTTTCACCATCCAAATCGGGAGACAGACAATGTCGAACTTCCACGTGGGTTTTGACTCGATGTGACTCAACCATTTTGAACTTGGTCAGAATTTCCTTGACATATTTCTTTTAATGAATGAGAATTCCTGATTCGGACTGATCAACTTGTAGTCCTAAGAATAATTTCATTTCACCCATAGAGCTCATTTCAAACTTAGAACGTATCGCTTCTTCGAATTCTTTGCACAAACGAGGATTGGCGGATCCAAAGATGATATCGTCCACATAAATTTGCACCATGATTGTATCCTTTCCATCCTTCCATTTAAACAGAGTTTGGTCAATCGCTCCTCGTGTGAAACCATTTTCAAGCAAATGCTTTGATAATGTCTCATACCACGCACGAGGTGCTTGGTGAAGACCGTACAATGCCTTGTCTAACTTGTAAACACGGTCTAGAAAGTTAGGATCAATTTGTAGAGATAAAGATTGATGGCTACAAAATTCTCTAAGTACAACTGCTGCGGACTCTACAATTTTGCTACTGACCAACAAGATGATGCGGATAAAGTTAGTTGCTTTGGATAGTTGTTCTCCTGCTGATGAACAACTATGTTGCGGATAGCCTTGTCTGCTGAAGTCCAAAGTTGCTGATGATGATAGGCTTCTCAGCAGCATCAAACACTTGATGCTGCTGATAGGAAAATCATCAGCAGCTTTGACTTTGTTACTGACACCTCTACTGCAACACTGACACATCTATTAGCAGAAGGAATATTATTGGTGCAGATGATTAAATACAAACCACTTCTGAAGTCTCTTGCAAAGATTCCTAAGAATACTTTTGACCTAAACATTACTGTTTGCTGCAGTTTGTCTTTTAGTTGTGTTAGAGCATAAATTTGTATCTGTAGAAAAAATTCTAAGTGTATATGTAGCGAACATGTGAAGTTCGCCTAAGGGAATGTTTAGGCGAACTTACTAAGTTCGCCTATAGAGTTATGGGCGAACTTGTTAAGTTCGCCTGCAGACTCAGTTTGCCTATAAATAGGACATTAAGTTGTTCATTTATAGCAAGCAATGCTAGAGATAGCATACACAGAGAGGGAGTGATTCTCTGTGTGAAATGAGTCACAATCCCTAGGTAGAGCTCACCTAGGGATTGCAATTAGAGCTTAAACGTAAAGATGTACACTTCTTCGGTATTGTAATCTGTGATGACGACTTCGTTATCAATTATATATATGAATCAATTCTGTTTCATCTCTGTTTTGTATTCGTGTTTATGTTTGAATCACTTCGTGCTTCCGTCTCAATGCGAATCATCGAGTAATTCGTTGTAATCATGATCGTCTTGCTTGTTAGAGTCTTTGACTTGTAATTTAAAGAATTGTTAGCAATAGTTAAAGGGGAGTCTGTTAGGACATGTTTTGTAACTGTTGATAACAATATTGTGTAAGTTCATAGAGAGGCGAACTTAACAAGTTCGCCTAAGCATCTTTAGGAGCGAACTTGTTAAGTTCGCGTATAGTGCTGTGTGGGTTTGTGTTTTCCTATAAATAGGTGTTTACAAGTCTTAGATGAGAGTGAACTAGAGTTGATCAGTGTAGAACAGAAACTGAGAGATCTTGTAAACTGATATTCTGAGTAGAAATACAAAGAGGATTATTTACACCGTGTTGTTGATTGAGTTACACGTTGCACGTTGATCATGGATTCCGCACATTATCACTGTGTCGTACCGCGAGTCTAGAGATCCGTCACGCACCGAATAGGGACCAACAAAGCAAGTTGTCTACCAGTTGTTGTATAGCTTGTAACTGTCCAAGATCAACGGTCTATGTTTGATCTGATCATTAAAATCAAGGGTTTGTCTTGATTCTAAGTTCCTTTATATGTATTGTATCTTCCATTTTTTACAAGTGTGTGCTTCCTTAGAGTTTCCTCTGTAATATTGAAAACATTGAAGATTAATACAATTTGCATCTATCACTATTCTCTTTGTTTATCTGTTTACATTGCATAGTTGTGATTGTTTTCGCCAATCTCAACTAGAATAGAATAACATTCCTTCTGCTAATAGATGTGTCAGTGTTGTAGCAGAGGTGTCAGTAGCAAAGTCAAAGCTGCTGATGATTTGCCTATCAGCAGCATCAAGTGTTTGATGCTGCTGAGAAGCCTATCAGCAGCAACTCTGGACTTCAGCAGATAAGGCTATCCGCAGCATAGTTGTTCATCAGCAGGAGAACAACTATCCGCAACAACTAACCTTATCCGGAGCAGCTTGTTGGTCCGTAGCAAAATTGTGGAGTCCGCGACAGTTGTACTTAGAGAATTTTGTAGCCATTAATCTTTATCTCTACAATATGTTATGTGGAGATCCATAAAAGATGGACCATATGTACCCATGGTGGCCTCTGCTGATTCCGAAGGTCCATCAGTCCCTAAAGAACCCTCAAAGTACTCAGAGGAAGACATCAAGAAGATGGAGGTAGATTTCAAAGCTTTGGGAGCCATTCAGATGTGCTTGCCAAACGAAGTTTTCCACAACTTCAGAGAGTACAAGACTGCAAAGGAGCTATAGGAAGCTCTTGAGAAGATGTTTGCTAGGTTAGAAGAAGTGAAGGAAAATAGAAGAGACATCTTGAAGCAACAATATGAAAACTTTGTCTGGAAGGAAGGTGAGTCTCTTACTGTTTTGTACAACAGGCACACCTACCTTGTGGAGAGCTACAGTGCTCAAAGGTGAAGCTGGAGAATGAAGACATTCTCAAAAAGTTTATTAGATCTCTTCCCCACTACTAGACACTTTATACAGTGTCAATCAGAAGAACTGAAAACCTGAAGACCTTGCAGATGACTGAGCTTTTTGGTATGCTCAAAACATATGAATAAGATATGATTTAAGCTAAAGAAAGAAGATCAGGTCATTCTACAACCTCATTATCCACCCCCACTTCTTCTTCTGCACTACACTCTGACCACTCAGTCTCTAGTTCAAGCAACTACTACCCTCCCATTGTTACCCATCCCCAGACTCCAACCTCACAATCAAACAACATACCATTTTTTCTTGAAGCCCCACCTCAAACAAACTCTGTTGCTTTTGTCTCTAAAAGTTCTAACAACATGTCCTTCATCAAAGAAGATCTGGAATGCTTCCATCCAGATGACTTAGAAGAAATGGACATACAATACTCCTATGCCATGCTTTCTCTTAGAGCAAAAAGGTTCTAATCTAGAACTGGAAGACCCATTCCAAGCAACAACTCCAACACCAGAGTTGGCTTGGACAACAGCAAGCTGAGATGTTACAACTGCAACCAACTTGGTCATTTTGCTAGAGAATGCAAGGCACCAAAGGCAAATCCAGTTGTTGCTCAGCCAAGACAAGCTCATCAAGGTCAAACAAGCCAAGCTCAGCCACAAGCTACCCCTCCTGCTCAAACTGCCGCATGTGCAGCTGTTGGAACAACTGAGTTTGACTGGTTCTTTCAATATGAGGATCTCCATATGTTCAGAAAACATTGGAGGAAGCCACTTTTGAACATAACAAAGCTCATCCCTGGAACTTCAAAGACCTATTCAAAAGAAAAGGTTATGTATACTTTCAAAGTGATAAATCAGCTAAATCATGTTTTGTTTGTGGCAAATACAATCATATAGCTAGCACATGCTTCTATTACCTTCAGCAGCAAATAAATCTCAAGCAACATGCTTTTGAGAAAACAAACAAGAACAAAAAGGTAAGAAGCTATGAAGCCCAGACAACTCAATTCAGAAAGTCTCTCTCTCCTCCAAGGAAGCAGCTCCCAAAACCCCAACAATCCTGCATCATTTGTGGTGAATCAGACCACTTTGCTATAGATTGTGAATTCAATCCCTTCAACCAGATCTTTCAACAAGCTACTCTGAAACAGAAGCAAATCTATAAGAGAACTCCCACAGAGAAACCCACTTTTAATAGAAAGGTAAAGCAGGAGAAGCATGTATATATTGTTGAACCATCAGTAGTCAGCAAAAATGCTGCTGATCATGTGAAGCTGAAGAAATTAAGAACCAAGCCTTCAGCAACAAACAAGTCTGCTTGCTGATCATGTAAAACCATCAGCAGCAACCAAGTCTGCTGCTGATAAGCCAAAGTCCTCAGCAACAAAGTCTGCTGCTGATTAAGCAAAACCTTCAGCATCCAAAGCAACGTCAGCTGCTGACAGAGTAAAAAGATCTGGAAAACCATTCCAACAATGGAAAGCCAAGTCCACAGCTTCTATCCCTCAAAGCATCATCATGGGATCCATTAAATGCAAGCATACTGATATTATTGGCCCAAAGACACACTCACCCAAGTCTGCAAGTTCTTGGGTTCCTCCCTCTAACTAGATCTCTTTCATGTGCAGGGACAACCAGGTCACAAGGATAACACCTGGGTTGTAGACAGTGGTTGTTCCAGGCACATGACTGGAAACAGGTCCATCCTCTCTAACTTCAGACATTTCAATGGAGGATATGTTGCCTTTGGGAGTGATTCAAAAGGAGGATCAATTACTGGACAAGGAACCATGTCCAATGAGAGAATGAGTATTGAAAGAGTAAACTTTGTCAAAGAATTGGATTTCAATCTCATGATTGTCTCAGATCTGTGATCAAAAGCATTGGATGCTTTTCACAGACAAAGAATGTTTTGTGCTCTTCCCTGGGTTAAACAAACCTCCTTCAGAGAAGATTCTATTAACTGCTCAAATAAAAGATAACCTATATGTGCTTGACATGAATGAGGTCACTCCATCTAGTAGTGTATCTTGTTTTCTGTCAAAGGCATCAGTTGATGAATCAGCTCTCTAGCATAGGAGATTAAGCCATGTCAATGTAAAAACCATCAACAAGCTGGTGAATGGAAGCCTTGTCAGAGGTCTTCCTGACAAAGAATTCCAACTTGAAGATCATTGCATTGCATGCCTGAAGGGGAAGCAACACAAGAGTTCTCGCAAGCCCAAGACATTGAATTCAACTGACACTCCATTACAACTGTTGCATATGGATATTTTTAGTCCTACAAACGTCATGTCAATGGGAAAGAAGTCATACTGTCTGGTAATAACTGATGACTATACCAGATTCTCATGGGTATACTTCTTGAGAACAAAAGATGAAACTGCTGAGATTCTCAAATCCTACATTCTGAGGGTAGAGAATCAAAGCAATCAGAAAGTCAAGGTCATAAGGTGTGATCAAGGTACAGAGTTCAAGAACCACACCTTGAACTGTTTTTGTGAGAACAAGGGCATAGAAAGACAATATAGTGCTTCAAGAACTCCTCAACAAAATGGAGTTGCTAAAGGAGAAACAGAACTCTAATTGAATCGGCAAGATCTATGTTGGCTGATTCAAAACTGCCTCTCACATTCTGGGCAGAAGCAGTTAGCACAACTTGCTATGTGCAAAATAGAGTTATCATTGTCAAGCCTCTCAACAAAACACCTTATGAACTCTGGTTCAAAAGAGTTCCCTACATTGGATTTCTAAAACCCTTTGGATGTCCATGTACCATTCTAATCACACATGGGATTCTTCCTTAGTTTGGTTCCAAATCTGATGAAGGATATTTTGTGGGCTATTCCTCTCAATCTAAGGCCTACAGAGTATTTAACTCAAGAACAAGAGTTGTGGAAGAATCAGCAAATGTGGAATGTAGGGAACACATTGCATGTGAACAGGGTAAAGGACCAGACTGGCTCTTTGATATAGACTCCTTCTCCCAAATATTTGAGCCTCTCATCTTCTTAAATATGGAGTCTACCTCTTCTAAAGCACTAGCTTCCACTGATTACATATTGGAATTCACTAGTCCTTCTATAAGACTAAAAAGGCCATTTATTGATCCTCCATCTGTTGTGGAAGCTATTGAAGCTAGTGAAGCAAGAACCAGTCTCTCTAATGTCACCAGCAACAGTCTCTCTAAGAATGAAACTCCGAATGAAATTCAAGACACGTTTGTAAATGATGTAGAGGCATCTGCTGCTACTGATAATGATGATGCTGCTGCTGATATTGAAGACTCTTCCATCATGAATGAAGAGTTTCCTGATCAAAATCAAAGCAATCTTGAGCAAGGAATACAGTTGGATGTTGTACCAGCACAGAGAATCAACAAGGAACATCCCTTAGAAAATATCATTGGCCTTCAGCAAGGATTTCAAACAAGAAACAAAACTCATGAGGCCAATATATGCATGTATTCTTGCTTTCTATCTCAGGTAGAACCCAAGAAGATAGATGAAGCTTTGAAACACAGCAGTTAGATTGAGGAAATGCAGGAAGAGTTGCTGCAATTCAAGAGATAGGATGTCTGGAAACTTGTTGATCTTCCACCTGGTCAAACTGCTATTGGCACAAGATGGGTATTCAGGAACAAGCAAGATGAGAGAGGAATTGTAGTCAAGAACAAAGCCAGATTGTAGCTCAAGGCTACACTCAGCAAGAGGAAATTGACTATGTTGAAGTCTTTGATCCTGTTGCAAGGCTGGAGGCCATCCGAATCTTCCTGGCATATGTTGCATCCAAGAATTTCATGGTTTATCAAATGGATGTCAAGAGTGCCTTTCTGTATAGGAAGATTAGTGAAGTCTATGCTAGACAGCCTCCAGGCTTTGTAGACCCTACACATCCTAACCAATTGTTCAAACTAGACAACGCTCTCTATGGCTTACATAAAGCCCCAAGAGCCTGGTATGAAACTTTGTCTGGATATCTACTAAGCAACAACTTCAGAGGAGGTGCCATTGATTAGACCTGGTTTATCAAAGATGAAGGGGGAGAAATCCTACTGGTACAAATCTATGTTGATGACATCATCTATGTTGATGACATCATCTTTAGATCAACAAGGAAGAAGTTGTGTAAAAACTTTGAGGTCTAGATGCACTCAAAGTTTGAAATGAGTTTAATGGGTGAACTAAATTTCTTTTTGGGTCTTCAAGTCAAACAAGTTCCAAATGGAATCTTCATCAGCCAATCCAAATATGTGAAGAGCATTTTGGAAAGATTCAAGATGGCTGACTGCTCTGCTGCAAGAACACCTATGCAAGTGCACCATCAACTGACTTCAGACAAAGATGGTCAAGACACTGATCAACATCAGTACCGTGCAATGATAGGATCACTCATGTATCTCACTGCCTTAAGGCCAGATATCATGTTTGCAGTATGCCTTTGTGTAAGATTCCAAGCAGCGCCAAAGAATACACATCTTCAAGCCATCAAGAGAATTTTTAGATACCTAAAGGGAGCCCCAAGACTTGGGCTATGGTATTCTAAAAATGATAAGTTCAACCTGTATGCATACACTGACAGTGACTATGGAGGATGCAACTTGGACAAAAAGTCCACACCAGGGGGATGTCAGTTTCTGGGAGGAAGACTGATTTCATGGCAGTGCAAGAAGCAAACTTGTGTATCAACTTTTACAGCAGAAGCAGAATACATTGCAGCTTCAAGTTGCTGTGCACAAGTCATCTGGATACAAAACCAAATGCTGGATTATGGGATGACTTTCATGGCTACTCCCATTCACATTGACAACATGAGTGCTATATCAATTACAAATAATCCGGTGCAACACTCCTAGACAAAGCACATTGGCATCAGGTATCACTTCATAAGATATCAAGCTGAGAAAAAGAGAATTATTTTAACCAAAGTTCATACCAATGAGCAATATGCTGACTTGTTTACAAAACCTTTTGATGAAGCTAGATTTAGATATTTAGTTGAATCCATTGGTATGATGAACTTTGACTAAAATCTGTCTCTAAAATTTGAACAAATAAAATGAGTTTGTCGTTTGTTGTAAATAAAAGTTATAAGTAGCAACAAACATTTTTGCTGCTGACAGGTTTAATCATCAGCAGCAAAGAATTTTGTCACTGACTGCTTTAAGTTATCAGCAGGAACAAGTTTCCTGCGGATAGCTTTAAGGCAATCAGCAGCAATATCTTTGCTGCGGACCATTATATCCATCAGCAGCAATTGAGTTTGCTGATGATAGACTTAACCATCCGCAACAACCAAGTTTGCAGCTGATAGGCTTATCCATCCGCAGCAACCAAGTTTGCTGCTGATGGGTAAAATAAGTCCAAATTAACTTTTGCCTGCTGTAAAAAGTACTTTCAGTCTTTACCATGACAGCTACAGTGTATTATAGCTGTAAAACAGTGAAAAGTAAAAGGGTTGTACTGTACAAGTAACTTTGCTTTTTCCCTCCTCTGCCGTTATAACACAAATCAAATTCTTCCTTCACCACTTCACATTCAATTCTGACCTAACCCTCACCATTTTCTCTCAAGCATTCAAAGCTTTTCATACTTAACCACCTTTCAAAACCTTTCTCCTTCCCTCCAAATCCAACTATAATGGCAGAGGTTGACATAAACCATCCCGGTGACAAGTTCTCAACTTACCATAATCTCACCGCATACCTGGTTAAAGGAAAGAAATCTAAAGGGTTTGATGACATGATCGATTTTCTTTGTCGATCAAAGATTTATTTTGCACTCATCGTCAACCCTACCATCTGTATCCCGCACATGGAGGATTTCTAGAACTCAGCCGTCTACTCTACCGAACAGGGGATTTCCCAGATCAAAGCCAAGGTAGACGGCAAAGACATCACTGTCACTGAAGCCACACTCCGAAAACACCCCAAGCTTCAGGACGAGGGGGCCGCCATCTCATACACTAGAGACGAATATATGAGGAGCTTTGTATCCATAGGGTACACCAGAAATCAAGACGAATACACGATTGAAAAGGCGCTGATGGGTCCTCAATGGAAGTTCCTATGCCACACTCTTCTTCAATGCATATCTCAGAAGAGAAGTGTATGGCATCAACTGAGCTCTGCTCTTGCTTCTGCTGCCCACGGTATGGTTACTGGCCAAGGCTTTAATTTTGCATATCTGATATTTGAAGGCTTGAGATATAACCTTCAGGAAGGTGTAAATCAGGCCTTCTTTATGTACCCAAGGTTCTTGCAGAAAGTTTTCAATCATGAACTAAAAGATCTTTCAAAACCTGTAAGAATCTACCTAATGTTGGGGCATAAAAATAACATTTTTTTCAAAGTATGAGAACTGTTTCCAAAAAGTTCTCAGGGGTCAAAGTTCCATTGTTATCTACCATGATGAACATACAAAGCACCCAGGGTGACAGTTCAGCAGTTCCAGCTGATACTGATCTCACACCCTCCACTTCACAGCCTGAACATCAAACAGTCTCCATTGATCGAACCCCTGTGCAGCCTATTGAGGGTGCACAGGCACAAAAAATACTTACCCCAGTTCTAGAAGCCCAACTGGAACACAGGGCCCCAGTTCAGGTAAGTTATATCCGAAAAAGAAAAAGGAGCAAGAAGACTCCTTCTATTCTTGTCTTCCGGGCCCAATCCCAACCTAAAAGCCCTCATTCAGAATCCCAACATTCTGGTGAGAATATGATAAGGGATAACCTAATTATTAGAGAGACTTCCTTGGAAGTCCCTCTATTAAGATCAGGATCACATCCCGGATCCATAGAACAACCCCTTGAGCCTATACACTCTTCTTTTTCTTTGAACTTAAGTACAGAGGCACCATATCAAGATGATTTACCTTCTCCAACTGCCACTATCTCGAAGGTACTGATTGACTTGGCTGCCGAAGCCCAACCCAAGTTCATCACATGAGAAGGTTCACTCTGGGAGTGATGATAGAGTGAATGTGGAAGGGGCTATCACTACTATTGGTACATCAATTGACCAGGAGGACAGTGAATGTGGAGTGGATGTTTCTCTTGAAACACTCTTCACTAAGAGGAATCCCAAGCGCCAAGAAAACCAGGGTGATGGGGATGCAAAGGCTAGGCCTAAGGCCCCATCTAGTTCCCAGGATTCCACAACTATGAATGAGGACAGACTGAAACTGGAAAACATGGAATTGACGGCCAGGGTGGCTATGCAAGAGGCTGAAGTGTCCAAACTAAAGCACCAAGTCTCTATGCATGAAGCCCATCAATGCCCACATGTGACTACTCCTTCCCTTGTATCAGTGGGAACTCAAACAGATGAAACCTTATGCACTGATGCAACCAAAATGGGGGAGATAGTTACTGTTGAAGATGACAAGGACAGTCTTGATGTTTGGATACAAGAACATGTTGCTTTTCAAAGTACACTTTTCAAGCATGCTTTTGTTCAAATCCATTACTTGCTAGCCTCAGAAGATGAAGTGGAAGAGATCCCTGAGGATTGGAAGTTAGTGGTCAGAGCTGTTGATGAGGTTTTGGAGAATGAAAGCAAAGATGAAGACACACCTCTGTCAATCAGCATACTTCCAGTTGCTGCAAGCATATCAAGACAAACCATTGCCCCTCAATTCACATTAGCTGCACATAAGCTAGAGTTTGACTCCATTCTAGCATAGGGGTATGATGGTCTATCTGAGAGATTCTGGATTGGATGGGAATTTGGTGGAATAGAAGAGCTAAATTGGAATAAACTGAATCCACTCAAAGTTCTGGATTTATATTTGACAAGATGCATCAACACATCCACAGATCTCTCTGCTAAACTTGCAATTGACAGATTCTATGATCTGATGGAGGATAACATGCCCTGGTTTAAATGGTTTCTTCAAGAAGCAAACAAGTTGGCTTATTCAAACACTACAGAGTCTTCAAGAGCAGTTGAACAAAGACAAGCTCCAAGACTTGACTTGATAAGGAGCAGGGCTTTGACAGAAGAACAAGTACTATGCATCAAAAGATTCTTGTATAATGAAGTGTGCAGGGGTTTGGAAGTACATGGATGGTCAAGCACCGGGTCCTCTGGCTTTCAGTTCTTCCTGTGTGATGGATCATCCTTTATAATTAACAACATTCAAGAAATCATGCTCCTCAACCCACACTTCTTGCACAAGGTCAAGAGATGATCAAGATCTGCAACATCAACTCCTTGGAAAGTCAAGAGATGATCAAGATTTTCAAAGCTTTTCTTGAAAAGGAGGGATGAATTGCAATGGATGATTCTGACTCAGACTTATCCATTCCTTCCTCACCAACTGTCATCCTAAATGCAACAGAAGAATCAATAAAAACAGTTGCACAGAATATTAAAGAGGCATATAAGACTGCATATGGAAATGAATGGGAGAAGGAAGAGAATGAAGAAGTCCCTTCCAATTTGTCTATTCGTCAACTTGACAATGAAGCTGAAGCTGAGATCACAACAGCATCTCTCACATCTGCTGTTGTGATACATGAACCTGAAGCAGAGGCATCCAATAAAGACAAAGAGAAGGGTATCATGACTGGAGAAGAAGAAGAAAGGATAAAGAAAGAGAAGAAAGAAAAGGAGAAGAGAAGAAGAGAGAGAGGAGAGGAGGAGATGGCTGAGCTAAAAAGATTCAAGAAAGGAAAGCTGCCATACTCCTCCGAGAACAGCAGATCCAGTTGCATGCTAGGCAACTGGATAAATTAAAGGTTAAATTTTCCGCAGCTACACAACTGAAAGAATATGAAGCTTTAGCTCTTCAGCTGCAGGAACAACTTAATAAAGAAGAAGAAGAGAGAGAGAGAGAAGAAGAGAAGAGAAGAAGCTATATTTAGAATAACTGACTCTGAATTAGCTAAAGAAATGAGAGATGAGTGGACTGAAGCTCTGATTTCTCAAGGTGAGGATGCAGACTACCTTGAGAAATTATCAAATAAAGAAATATATAAAGCTTTGTAGAGATAAAGACTGATGGCTACAAAATTCTCTAAGTACAACTGTTGCGGACTCCACAATTTTGCTAGGGTGTTTTGTTGCAGCTTTTGGTGATGAGAACACGATTTTGCACAAAACATGCAGTGTTGGCCGCCTCAGCCCAAAAGGTCACGGGAAGCTTGGAATCAACAATCATAGTTCTTGTAGCTTCAATCAGTATGCGGTTTCTTCTTTCAGCTACACTGTTTTGTTGAGGAGTATGCGGTGCACTGTATTGCCTAGAAATTCCTTTGCTTTCACAGAAGGAATCAAGAGTGGCATTCTTGAATTATGTTCCGTGATTACTGCGGATAGTCTTCACACTCAAATTGAAGAGGTTCTCAATTTGGAGCATATCGGTCTTCAGAATCTCTGGCGTCTCATATTTCTTAGCCAGGAAGAACACCCAAGTAAACCTAGAGAAGTCATCGGTTACCACCAAACAATAGGATTTTTGTCCAAGACTCATGACACTCACATGACCGAAGAGATCCATGTGAAGTAATTGGAGAGGGAAGTCTTTGAGAGGCAATCCGGTAACAAGGTTTCCTCGAACCAGGCGGTTCATGGTTTTAAAATTTACGTGTCCCAACCTCTTATGCCACATAAATGATTCATCTTCAAAAGTCTTTGAAAGAAAGCACGAGTCAATTCCTGATGGGTTGTTCATATCCAAGCTATAGGTGTTGTATCTTCTCGGAGCACGCATGAGAATGAGTTCTTCTGGAATCACCACTCCAGGCTTCAAGATCAAGCATTCTCTTGAATTAAATAGAGCACAAAAATCCTTATCACAAATATGAGAAACACTCATCAGATTGTACTTCAATTGGTGAATGAAGTTGACATGTTCCAGACTATTTACACCATTCGATACTGTTCCTTGTCCTTCAATCTTTCCTCCCCTTGGATTGCCAGCAAAAGCTACATAATCTCCATCCATTGGATGATAATCTTGCAGCAAGTTAAATTGACCGGTCATATGTCTTGAACACCCACTATCTACATGTCAAATGTTATCTCCGGTTCTTCTTGGTTGACCCTGTACATAACGAATCATTTAGGAGTTTCTTGTCAGGATATGGCATCACATAGGAATCATAGTCAGAATCCTCCTTAGATGAAGCATGATCATCATAAAAAACATTATTTTTAATTTTCCAGGTTCTTTTCAAATAATTTTTAGCATTCTTAATTCTTTTACACCTAACTTTTCTACAGTGAGAAGACTTAGACAGCACATTTGAGTTTAATAAAA
The DNA here is from genome assembly GCA_023525975.1 of Smallanthus sonchifolius. Taxonomy (NCBI): domain Eukaryota; kingdom Viridiplantae; phylum Streptophyta; class Magnoliopsida; order Asterales; family Asteraceae; genus Smallanthus; species Smallanthus sonchifolius. Next base: position 73,404,199 of record CM042034.1, read on the forward strand.
TTTTGGGAGACGATTCTTCATTACAATGTACTGTTGTCAAATTACAACTTTTTGAAACATGATTTGAAGCACCACAACTAAAAAAACCTTTATCATAAGACGCCTTAGCCTAATAATTGTCATCACAAGATGAAGATGATTGTGATGTTGAGGCATCTGAACATGATATGATTCTTTCTTCAATAACTTTGTGTTGAATACTTTGTTCTTCCTTTAATCTGAAAAATTTAATGTTGCTCATGGTTTCATGTGGTACATCACTCACAATAATTCTTACACTTATAAACTTGGTAACACAAGACACAACATTCAAAGATTTAGGAATAAAAGGTAAAGCATTTTTAAACTTAGAAATGTCATTTACCAAACCCACATGCTCAGAAGGCAAAGAATCAAAATACAAATTTTCAACATGTTCACAAATATCTGGTTTTGACACGGACATATTATTACATTCATCCGACACAAATTCATTTAAAACAGTTCTAGAACAAGAACTCTCATCACAATCATCCTCTAAAGCTACACAATTTGACTCTGCACATGAAACAAAGCTGTCAGAATCTGAGGATGTAATATAATCATCAGGATATAAAGTGCACACAAAAGGAGTAGGAACATGAGCAACAGGCATGTCAGCAAATCTACCTGACTTAGAATAAGGTGGTGGATGAGAGTTATAACCAAGACCCTCTGTGCCTTTTCTATTAAATTGTTTATCAATTATCCCAAACAAAATTTTCTGATCCGTGTCCATATGGTCAACTTGTAATTTAGCATTTTCTGCCTTTTGGACTCTTTTACTTAAAATTTTATTATTAATGGTTTGAGTGTTAAGTTGCACAATTAAAGAACGGTTTTCTCCAGAAATGTCACGAATTTTCTTTAAATACAATTTCTCATTTTTTGCCACAGAGTTATACATCACCTTAATGTGATCTCGTTAGCCAATCAAAGCTTGATTGATGAATCTGTATTTCTGAATTTCATTTAAACAAGATCTTGCACTACAAAGTTTAGAAATAACCTCAGCTGGTGCAGCAGTGAGATCCTCAGCTGGCTCGATCATGACACACTTTCCTTTATCTTCAACATCTGCCATCAAGGCTTTGTCAGCAGCTTCTCGACTTGTTTTCCCCAATGATAGTGTCCATCAACTTGACAAACAAGAGCTGTGGAGCTTGAATATGTGTGGGTCTTGGGAGGATTAGCAGCATGCTTTCCAGACAAAGTCTTCTTTTCATGCTGATCCTTTGATGAAGGCTCCTTACAGTTTCTTGTAAAGTGACACAGCTGGTCACAGTTGTAGCACCTACCTTCTTGATGTCAAAACCAAGAGTTTTTCCCTACTTAAATCTATCCATACCCGTCCTTTTGATGAATCTCTTGGCCCTTAGAGTCAGCATGACCATGCACCAATCAATGTCTATTTTCTCCAAATCATCGGGGTTAATCTGTTCCAGGTCATCGGGTTAAAAACTGACCGGTGTCAAGTTTCCAGAAATTAGTGCATCATAGCAGGACATGAAATCAGTCATGATTGGCACATATTCATCAGGAATCATAGCAATATTCTTCTGAGGAGCGGAGGAACTGGTACATTGAATTGCAGCAGCAGAAGGAGGAACATCAGTCTAAAAGTATTAGCTACTGGAAGAGCTTGATCCAGCAATGAGAGATGTGTTTCCAGACTGGTTGGTGGGAGTGACTGCTCCTTTCTTGATCTCAATCTCATAAGATTCAAGAATGTTGTAGACTTCTTGTTGAGATAAGACGCTCAGATTCTCAGTCTTCTTGATCATGATACGGTACATATTCCATTCCTCAGGGAGAGCATCTAGAAGTTTCTTGTTTAGCCCCACAGTTGGTTACTCAACACCCATTACCTTCAACCTAGACACTATGCTTGAGAAACGGTTGATCAGATCAGACATTGATTCTCCTCTGACACTGTTGAACATCTCATATTGCTTCTTAACCAGATCTCTCTTACTCTCCCTAACTTCAGCACTACCTTCAAATCTAGTACACAAGGCTACCCATAGATCTTTGGCTGTGGTGTACTCGGCAAAGGTGTTGAAGATATCCATAGGAAGAGCCATAGCAATAGTACCACAAGCCTTGTTGTCTCGGGCAATCAAAGCAATGTCTTTATCATCATATTCAGCCACGGTCTTAGGATGCTAAACATCAACATTAGTGTTAACAGGTTTGTGGGGACCATCTTTGATGGAGTTCAACAACGTATGATCATGAAATTGAAAGAAAGTCTTCATCTTCTTTGTCCAGTCATCAAATTCTCTTGTGGACACAAGAACAAGTGGTTTCTTCCCTCCAGAAAACTCATTTGAGCTTGTAGTTGCCATTATATCAGAAGTCGAAACTAAAACAGTGACTAGTTTCGGGTGGACAAGCTTGATCGAAACTATTAGTTTCGATTGAGAAACACTGATCGAAACTCCTAGTTTCGATTGAGAAAAAGTTGCCTAAAACTTCTAGTTTTAATAGAAGAGATAAATCCCGAAACAACTAGTTTCGATGGTTAACACTTGGTTAGGAAGAAGCAGAACCTTAGTAGAAACTACTAGTTTCGATACCCAAAGTTTCAGGTGAACACACTGCACAGAGTAGTTTCGATTAGAACAAGATAAATGGCTAGCTTCGATTGTACCTTTTCCAGATAACAAGTACAGACAAGAAGTTTCGATGACCAACGAAATTAAGAGAATGTTCCCTAGTAGCTTCGATGCCTTCTTCCCTAAACTCAGAAAAACTCCATTATTGAAAAGCTCCAGAAATCAATATAATAGAAATGACACTCCAATCAAGTGAAAACCTTTGTCTAACACTCCTGATCACTAAACCAACCTACGATTTTGAAAGCACGAACAAAAACCTTCGGAAATCAATGAAACAGTAACAACAGCGAGGAAACAGTGCTTTCGAGAATTTTTATGCATAAAACTTTGAAATACCACACAAATCACCTAGAATCGATCAGAAAACCTAATAATACTCCAAAACACAAGAGCATAAAGCTCTGATACCAATTTTAGGTCTAGATTTCACGTAGAAATCTCACAGATGATCGATTCTCCACACACAAAGATGGAAACAGTGTGTATGGAGGTGAAACAGAGGATAGAAACAAATTTTGGTGAAGATAACGGGCTAAACACACTCACAATCAATACAAATATGATATGAAATTGTAAGAACAGTGCACCATAACTCAAAATGCAAATGTATTGATTGATGAACAATGAAAAAGAAGGTTCAGGGTTACAGCCGCTACTCACTCCTTAATCCTTCTCAAACTGGGCTATTTATAGTAATTGACAGGTATCGAAACTATGTCAACCGAAACTACTAGTTTCGGTTAAACATTTACAAATGAACACCATGTCGAAACTACCATCTATCGAAACTACTAGTTTCGATTGAACATAACTCAATCGAAACTAAGTAGTTTCGATGGCCCAGACTTAACTACAATAAAGCAGTAAATTACAGAAACTGAAATTACAATTAAAGTAAGCTAAGCTAAGATTGTTCAAAATACATTAATGATAACAGCTTAATAGAATTACATGACTCTACACAATTTTTCAATAAAGTTTTTTTTAAATAAAAGCGCATAATTGTTTTATGTCATTGGATTGTTGAATGTATTAATTTCATGATTGCTTAAAAGATAAAAATTCACCATCATCGTCATGCTCATCAACAAGAGCATAACTATTTCCGTTTCCTATAATATTAAATAAGAAGTTTTATTGCTTATTTAAACAATTTTTTTTAAAGTTTAAACTTAAAATTTTACTTGCAACTAAAACCGGTACAACGGTATAACCCGATATTACCGGTAATACCGGCGGTTCAACTAACATACGGTTTTCCAATTTACTAGGCTCAAACTTACCTGGCTAGTGGCCGAGACCCGGTTTAACCAGTATTACCGGCCGGTTTAAACCAGTTTTTAAAACAATGTGTTTAACTAAATGAGTTGCGTTATTAAGGCCCCAAACCTGGGAGGCCTCACTTGTTGGATTTACTCATTTACAAACAGTTTTAAACTTGAATATCAAATAACGCCGTAGAATAATTCATTTCATACATAATAAAACTTGTTCAACATTCATAACAAACATTGTCCAAGACATAACCATTGTCAATAACGTAAACATAACATGATGCCAGACTTCGTGATCACCCGGGTAACTCCGTTCGCCGGCCAAGCATCTGTTCACCTTTGTACCTGTCCATAATCTGAATGGGCATACTAAAAGTCAGCTACGCTGGTGAGTTTTAGCTTTACATAAAACTGTAACATAAACATTTTGCCGAAAGCATAACATACATTTATTTAACAAAAGCGTACGTAAAACATTCAATACCTTAACATCATAAAACATCGTAGCATAGCATCGTAACGTAAGTCAAAATTGGATTTGAATCCATTCGGTGCAACCACCATCTCCCTAACCGTTCGGGCATTTAATGACAAAATTGGTTATAAATAAAACCCGTATTACCTCAACGAAACCTCACTCGAACTCTCTAAACCTTCAATTCAATCGATTTGGACCTGCAATTGCCATTGCAATTCTATGACAGCCGAACAAGAACCCGAACTCGTTCTCCTTCATTTCGATATCGATTCAGGTAATTCTCGTGGCCAAAAGTCTCGTCTTCATACATAGAACAAAAGCCCTCTGTCAATTTACACTGACAGAGGGCAAATCGATTCGTATTTGGGGTTTTGATTTCTAGGGTTCATACGAAATTGGGGCTTGATTGGGGATTGTGTTTATCTATTTGATTTTCCAGGTTATAACTCAACGACGCCCGTAGTCGGGTGGTTTGTGCACGTGTGTGTTGGCTCTGGCGGCTTAGGTTCGACTCCGGCCGGCCTGAGTTTTGGATTTCTATTTTTTTATACATTTTTAATTAGTTTTAAAAATTTCTATTACTTTTATAAAATATGTCATGCTTTTATAAACTTAAAACTGAAATTTATTTATAATTTTGCTTTCTAGAAAATATTTATTTAATTAAAACATAACTAAAACTTATAAATAATAAATCTTAAAAATTAAGTTTAAGTACTTAGAACTATAAAACACTTTTAAAACTTTATAAAACTTATATTTAAAGCATAAACTATTTTATAAAATAAGAAATATAACTTGTTATTATTCTCTGAAATAAATAAAATGGTTTTTGTTTAAAACTTTAAATAATATTTATAAACTTTAACTAAAACATAATAGCTTATATAATTGTTATGAAATCAGAAAATTTATAAAACTTATAACTTTATTTTAGAAATCAGAAACTTACAAATTTTATAAAATTACATTGAAATAAAACTTAAAATTTAATTAATTATTTAACTTAAAACAGAAAAATAAATATGTTTTATTTATCTATTTAAAACCTAAGCTTGTTTAAAATATTTGGTTACTTAGAAATTAAAAAAGAAACCAACTTTTATTATATACACCCATGTTGTATTCTCTCAAATTCTTAAACACCTTCTAAATATCATTTAGAATAATTACAAGTCATTTAAATAAAATGAATACTTAATAGTTAAATACTTTAAATAATTTTAATTGATACATCATTTTAAAATTTGATAAAACATTCAATTACAAAATTCTTTTAGATAATTATTATTTATCTTTAATAATTATTTACTCTATTTAAAATAAATTGTTACTTATCATTGATAATTATTTATTTGGGTGGTTATTATTAATCCATGATAATAATTATTCTTTTAGATAACTATTATATATTTTAAATAATTATTAAACCCTTGTGAATAATTATTTATTAACCTTAATACTTATTTATCCATTACTCAATTTATATTTTATTTATGATACTTGGAAACTTACTTAAAATCATTGTTTTATAATAATTAATTAAAACTTACTATAACTTAAACTTTATAACACAATCATCCCCGCCTTCCCATTTGAAACCCTGGCAAATCCTAAAACCCTAGATCCTTGTCATTAACTTTTAGGATCGACTTTTAAACTCTAGAGGATATTCTTCCTCAAAGCTTTGTTACGCTTAAACTTTATTGGACACTCCTCATCAATCCATGTGAGTATACTTAGCCCCTTTTTGTTTTTGTTTTGATTTCTAAACCTGGGGTGGAACATGTATCAAGCTTTTAGACTCATATAATTCAAACACAACAATGCTTATATGCCTTCTATGTGTTATATGCTTTGAGACTTGCATGCTTAAATAAAACTTAAAACTAGCATGTTCATTAACTTTGGCCGAGACTACAATGAAAATGATAGATCTATTGTATTTGACCAATCCACCTAAATTGATTGACCCTTCGGGGGGAGCCCATGGTGATTGTTGCTAGATTTATACTTAGACTTTTAAGGGTAACCCTCGGGTTATGCCTAAACTTAGTTGGAGGTTTGAAATGCACAATGTTTAACTTGCTTGCTCTCACATTTAAACTTAGATGCATTAACATTGTGAATTTTAAAACTTTTAAAGACTTTATTAAACAGTGTCAAAACCTTCGTATCTCACCAACAATTTTTAGTTAACAGTTTACTTAACATGTTTCAGGTGCTCCAGTTTGAGGCTTATCTTGTGATCACGTAGGATGCCAGGACTTAGAATATCTTCCAATTTAAACTTGTGTTATCGTTATGTTGTTGAACAATATGTTACTTTTTATTGTTTGAACCTTGGAAATCCATTAATGAAATATTTAAACTTTGTTAGCCAACCTTGAGATTTTGAACAACCGCGTCCGCCCCGGCGTATAATCAGCCGTCGGTTGGGGTGTGACAGATTGGTATCAGAGCCTTGGTTATAGGGAATTAGGTTATTAGACACATGACCTAGACTGTAACTTAGGATTCCCCAAAACATGAGTCATCTCATGTACTTACCAGGAAGCTCTTCTCTATTCTACTTTTCAATCTTAAACCCTATATATACATGCTTATACTTGGAAACTTACATCTACTTACGTATTACAAGAATCTACTACATCAAGGTTATATACTTAGGCTTCAAGCCTGATCCAAAAAACTAACTCTCGTCAAAAGTATTTGAGTTCTAAACAATGTATGAGAACTTGTGCGGATCGGAAGGGTGGATACATGTATTCTGGGAAATTCTATCCAGGAACGCATTTCGAACAAATCCAGATCAACCGCTGGACCCGTATGCTTTCCTGGGAATTCTTGGGATGAGCGTCCACTTATAGGAATGCACGACTTCTCTAACTTTATTGAAATTAAATTACTTTTGATATGTCAAAGTACCTATTTGGTGATGCAAACTAAGTGGGTACCATCAAAATGTTTTATACTTCATGATTTATATCCTCATCTAGACTCCTTACGGTATGATTCTTACGTTCAAACCTTTCGTTGTCTGCCAATTTATAGCATGTCTCATCGTCGTAGCCGAAGCAGAACCATTACAACCCTTATTGCCCAACAAATGGCTAAGGTCCTACCTACTTTGGTCACTGAACTGAACCAAGATGCAGCTAGCAACAGTGCTAACTCTGGATCACTTCAATCTGGTTCAAACCCTCCATGCACTTTCAAGCATTTCAACTTATGTAACCCTGCCAAATTCTTTGGGACCAAAGGAGCCACTGGTCTTCTCCAATGGTTCGAAAGCATGGAAAGCACTTTCCTGAACAACGATTGACCTGATAACCTCAGAGTCTGTCATGCATCAAGTGTCCTTCAAAAGAGGGCACTAACGTGGTGGAATGGAGAGAAACGTAATCGTGGTGCAGACGCTGCTATATCACCAACCTGGGACGAGTTCAAAGATTTAATGATCGAAGAGTTCTGCCCAAGGAATGAGATGAAAAAGTTTCGAGGCCGAATTCTGGGATGTTGCTCAGGATAGTGGGGAGAACCTAGTTTATACGACTCATTTCCATGAACTAAGCTTACTGGTACCTCATATGGTTACTCCTCTTTCTCGGGAATTGAAAAGTACATTAGTGGGTTGCCTATGAAAATCCAGGACACTGTGTGGGGTCGGAACCTTGCTACCTTGGAAGACGCCATACGTCTTTCTGCTACCCTAACGGATAATCACGTGAAAGCAGGAACCCTTACCAGAAAGAGTTCCAAAAAACCCGTTGACACTCCTACTCCTGAGCCTACCAAAGCGGTCAAGACTGAACCCTCGTTCAACAATAAGCGTAAGGTCAAAAACTTTGTAGTGGTCACACCGGCTGCCCCTTTGACTTAAGTTGCTCCTATTAAGAAGCCTTATGTGGGAGCACATCCCCAATGTAACACCTGCAAGTTTCATCATCTAGCCACTATGCCATGCCGTTTGTGCGACCTATGTGGCCGCTATGGGCACATATCCACCTCATGCTTTATCAACAGGCCTCCAGTTGTTCAGGGAAATCGTCCCAATGCTCCTGTACCACCAGCTTTACCAAATGGTCGGGCTTATTTCGGATGTGGTGATCCGACCCATTTCCGTAACCAGTGTCCAAAGCTCACCAATGTGAATCCAGGGGCAAGAGGACGTGCCTTTAACATCATTACTAAAGAAGCTCAGGCTAACACATAGGTGGTCAAAGGTATGTTTTTAGTAAATCAACAATATGCTTCCGTTTTATTTGATACCGGCGCCGATAAGAGTTTCGTTTCTTTGGAATTTGAATTACTACTTGCTAAAAACCGCTCTAAGTTAAAACAATATATTACGGTAGAAGTAGCTGATGGAAATCCCATAACTATTGACTACGTCATTCGTGACTGCGTTCTTAACCTTAACGATCACGACTTCCCAATTAATCTTATCCCGGTGCGTCTTGGAAGTTTTGACATAATAGTTGGCATGGATTGGTTAGCCGAACATCATGCTAAAATCGTGTGCTTCGAAAAGTGTATCCATATGCCCCTATCATCTGGGAGTATCTTACAAATCTATGGCGAAAAACAATCTAGCAGTCTTAGACTCATGTCTTGTACCACGGCTCATAAGTACATGCGAAAGAATTATGTAACATTCCTAGCTAACATCATGGAAAAGAAGGAAAAGGGAAAGAGTATTCAAGACATCCCTGTCATCCGTGACTCTCCCGAAGTTTTTCCCGAAGACTTGCCAGGCCTTCCTCCCATACGTCAAGTTGAATTCAGAATCGATCTCATCTCAGGAGCAAACCCTGTAGCAAAATCACCTTACCGCATTGCACCTTTCGGAGATGCAAGAATTAGCAAGCCAATTACAAGAGCTTTTCGAAAAAGGCTCCATTCGTCCTAGCGTTTCACCATAGGGAGCACCCGTTTTATTCGTGAAAAAGAAGGATGGATCCTTTCGTATGTGCATTGATTATCGTGAACTCAATAAGCTTACCGTCAAGAATCGTTATCCTCTACCAAGAATTGACGATCTCTTTGATCAACTTCAAGGTTCTTCATGTTTTTCCAAGATTGATCTTCGTTCCGGTTATCACCAACTTCATGTCCCCGAGGAGGATATTCCTAAGATAGCCTTTCGTACGAGATATGGTCACTACGAGTTTATGGTTATGCCTTTTGGACTAACTAATGCACCTGTGGTATTCATGGACCTAATGAACTGTGTGTGCAGACCATACTTGGACAAGTTCGTAATCATTTTTATTGACGATATCTTGATCTATTCTAAATCTAAAAAGGATCATGGAGAACACCTGTGTTTGGTGTTAGACCTCTTGAAGAAGGAGAAATTGTTTGCCAAAATTTTCAAATGTGAATTCTGGCTAAATGAAGTCCAATTCTTAGGACATATAGTCAACGAGAAAGGAATTCACGTAGATCCCCCAAAGATCGAAGCGGTGAAAAACTGGAAAGCACCAAAGACTCCTACAGAAGTCCGGTCATTCCTCGGTCTAGCCGGTTATTAACGACATTTCATTTCCAGCTTCTCCAATGTTGCGGTACCTCTCACAGCCTTAACTCATAAAGGCAAGCCTTACGAGTGGGGATCAAAACAAGAAGAAGCCTTTCAAACCCTGAAACAAAAACTTTGTGACGCTCTAATCTTGACCCTTCCTGAGGGTAACGACGATTTCGTGGTTTATTGTGATGCATCTAACCAAGGTCTCAGTTGTGTCCTTATGCAACGAGGCAAGTTTATTGCGTATGCATCAAGGCAACTCAAGATTCATGAAAAGAACTACACAACGCACGATTTCGAATTGGGTGCGGTTGTCTTTGCTCTCAAAATCTGGCGACACTACCTTTACGGTACAAAGTGTATGGTTTTCACAGACCACAAAAGCCTTCAGCACATCTTCAATCAGAAAGAACTCAACATGAGGCAACGTCGTTAGGTTGATTTACTTAACGACTATGACTGTGACATTCGTTATCATCCAGGAAAAGCGAATGTTGTAGCCGATGCCTTAAGTCGGAAGGAACACACTATGCTACAGTGTGTGAGAGTTCAAAACGACATTCAAATCCGTATTCTTGAAGCCCAACACCTCTTGGTTACCGAAGGGAACATGTACAATGAAATGGCATGTGGGGCTGAACTTCAATTGGAGACTAAGCCCAACAGCTTACTCTACTTCCTGAATCGTATCTGGATTCTTGTTCGTGATGATCTTCATACATTCATTTTAAACGAAGCTCATAAAACTCGTTATTCGGTTCATCCTGGTGCAGACAAAATACACAAGGATCTTCGTTACTGATGTCGTGTGTTTAAATATAAAAATATAAATAAATATATTTTTAAAATGATTTCACAAGATCAGGTTTTAAATTTATAAAATGATAATTACTTGAACTTAAAACACACACAATAGCCAAGTGTACCTATCGCAGCGTAATATAGTTTGGGTAAGAACCAAGTATCGAAACATGGACACGGATCCCGTACTCGACCATCGCTATTGTCTGACCAGAATAATAAGTTGGAAAATGGGTTTTGTTTAAAAGGAAAATAAAAAGTTAAGAAATGTAATTAGAATAATTATTCTGTTTAAGGTGTTACTCTAGTTGTTATTCCTTGTTAATTGATGATATATTTAAAGTAAGTTTGGTCATAGTTACTAGTACTAACCCTTTCGATAAGGGAGTTAGTATGTCGTAACGGAACAGTGGATATGATCGGCCTACTGTTCCTTAATGAATATAACGGACCCTAAACGGGGTGATAAGTCCGTCGGTATCATCACAATTCATTATTCAAACTTATTATCCTTGTGACTGTCGTACGTCGTGTCTTGTAACTTTTTCCGGTAAGTCGGAATGCACGACTTCCTCCAAAGGTACTTTATAAACGCTCGGACCTAACTAATTATGTTCTTAATTAGTTGTCTTTACTTATATTATTATTACAAATAAATAAGACTTTCCTTCTCAAAATCAAACCCCATGGCTCCCGCTAGAAGTCCTCTACAAGCCGATACGAGATAAGTAGAGAATTACCGACACAAACCGCCCGGTCTGGTTAGGGCTCAAACGGCCTGCTGAATACCCAAACCTCCAATCAAACCATAATATTAAATCTATAATAACCGGCCGGACTAGCACCAATATTTGTATATAGACAGTACAAATATAGAATAAACTTCTTAAACAAGAAGTCTTGCTTGAGTAACTCACAAGATACAAGATTATTAGATTGATTTAAAGATCATTTATTCTGGTCTTTTTTAGATAAATGATAGTAAAGACTTTAAAAACATAACTTACTAAAAATACTTCATTAATTATTTAAAGTTCAACCAACTCGAGCAACACAAGAGGACTAGCCATAAATGACCATACAAGTGACTCCACTAACCCTTAGATAATGTGTGGAAGTGTTCCAACACCAAGTGAGAGTGGGTATAGGTGGCCTCTTGTCTCACTCGAACGATAAGAATAAGTTAATATTACAAAACTTAGAAAAGAAAATAGAAATAAAAACCTAAATGGACCAAAACCGAGAGAGTTCCGGGTCTTAGCAGAGCACTAAGGCCTTCCCTTCTCTTGATCTTGGACACCTAAAACTCTAGAATGAGCTTGCTATTTATAGACTCGGAATTTGGTAATGCACGGCAGTGCATTGGGATGCACGGTCGTGCAAAGCACACATCTCCTGCACGTGAGGGAATTTGGCAGAGTATGAAGGTATAGGGACTCGTGGGGCCATTTGCACGGCCGTTCATTGCAATGCACGACCATGCAAAGTCAAATTTTGACTATATGCTTTATTTTGACTTCTGGTTTGACTCCATGAGTCCGATTTTGTTCAATTGACTTTCGAATGCTGATTTTGCCTTGTTTTTGGGTGTTTTCTTCATGTTTTTGTATGCAATGCTTAATTACCCTGTTGTAACACAAATAAGTGGATTAAGTATCATATTTTATCATATTCTCTATAATTTGTGTTATTTATGGGGATAATTGTGCATGTAAAACATGTATAAATGATGGTATATCATAACACCTCATACTTAAACTTTGCTTATCCTCAAACAAACTCATACATGATTATACCCATAGAATAAAACATTAATTTAATATTAATCTAAAGCTTTTGTCCCAAATTGTTAAACGCCTATTTTGATAATAATAACTTGATGTTTGCATCTTTCGAATGTTTCACCATAATAGGGTAGCAAGCCAAACATACTTGATGGAACTATGATTATGCACAAAATTACAGTCTCACAAATGTTCACTCAACACTCGGGTTTAATATATGGATAATGTATGTCAAGAAAAACACTCAATGCTATATTTAATGCTTGCATAATCATAGGCTTGTATAGAAATCAAATCTCCATCAATTGACATAAAATATGTGCATAAATCAAGAGGGCTTTAAATGGGTTGTAATGATAGGCTTAGGGTTAGGGTAAGAAATATTTGGGAAGAATGGCTAATTGTTGGAAATCCGACTTGGCTTAATGATTAAACGGTGAGCGAGCTTGTTGCTAAACTTAGACTAGACATTGTGACTAATCTAAGGACTCTTTTAAGGTCAGATCGTTAAGACCAATTTCTTTATTCAAGAATGCAAACTTCTTCTTATTTTGAAGCATTTACTGCTATCAATTCCCCGTGGATTTTTCGGTTGTTTCTTCCTAATACGTCCATATTCTTGATTTGCTTTGCATACTCCAATTTTTCGAGTAAGTTTGATTTTCTTTTGATGAAATTTTGTTAAATAATTTGGGCGAATATGACTTTCTTTTTGTTGCCTCTTTTCTTTTTCTTTTTCATTTCCATATTCCTTCTTTTCTTCTTGCTAATTTTCATTTGTTGATCATAAGATGAATGTATGATCCTTTTTTGTGGATAATTGCTCCTCATATCATAGTCAAGTTGACTTCCAACTAAATAGGAAAAAGAAAACGAAGCCAAAAACTTGATGTTGTTTATAGGTTTGAAGTGTGGGTTTAGGAATGAAAAGGGTTTAGGCTCAAAGGGGTTAACTAGGGAGTAATGTTTAGGGTAGGTGAAAGAAGATAAGAAGGCTAAAGAAGGTGGGTGAATCCTAATGCCTCAATCATTTTTATGCATTCTTTTAGTCGATGATCTTGAAATGTATGTTTTACACAAGTTCTAATATGAAAAGCAATAATTAGCAACCACTCTATCAAACGAAATGAGCATGTAAAATTTGGCAATGGTGTCAAAAACTTGATGTGTTATATGATAATGCTCGGATAGGCTCAAATTCTCACATGAAACGGAAGATAAAGGGGTTTAAAAGTAAAAATGTGCATAAACTTATTTCTTTCTTTCCGTTGTGCTTACTAATCTTCCCTATTTGTTTCCTTGATTCATTTCAATGGTATTTCAAATTATTGTTTTTATAAGATCGTTTTTATCTAAATGATTTCTAAGACTTAAGATTTTAGATTATTTATGAAGCTCACAACTTTATAGGTTGTTTTTGAAAATGTTTTAATGACTTCTATGTGTATTTCGATTCAAAGGATTGAATACTTGTTAATCATGCACTTGTAATGCTTGGGACAACATTAAGCAACCAATTTATCAAAGGGGGTTCCACCCCACACTTAGTTTCTGACAATATAGATGTATGCAATATGATATGTATCATGAATAATAAGATTGTGGCTAAACTAATACTCCCCTGATGAGACGTCATCACCATGCATATGTTCGATTCCCACCATCGCATAAAATGTATTTCCCAACACGAACCAAAACTTGCCTTTACCTATTTATTCAAAGCTCAATACAAAACTAATTACTAGAAATAAAAAGAACATTAAACTAATATTCGCCAACTAGGGCGGCCGAAAGTGGTGGTGGTGTCACCATATCAACGGTTATCTACATAACAGGTAAAAAACCATGAGTGTCAATGTATCCAATTCATCCAACAAGTGTTTGGGTGTGAGGGTTTTGAGGAAATGAACATTCGGCTCCTATTTAACACCCGTCTTCACGGAGCCCAATGCACGGTCGTGCATTGCCCCTGTCTGACCAAATTTGAGTTCCTTTTTTTTTAGAGGAAATAAGGAAGAAAATATAACTTAAACACGTAAAACCATCCAAAAGCGTTACGCCTAAAAATAAAATTTTTTCTTTCGAATGGCGGTACTTATGTTTATTTATTTTTCTTAACAAAAATTTCACGGTCCGGATTCCTTGAAAATTCCTGCAAAGATAGATTAGTTAACACAAGCACCAAAATAAAAATAAAAGGAAAATAAAGTTGAAAATGAAAATAGAGAGAACATAGAAATAGTCAGTCCAACGGCGTAGATCTTTCACAAAATTACCGTGTCCTCGGCAACGGCGCCAAAAATTTGATGTCGTGTGTTTAAATATTAAAATATAAATAAATAAATTTTTAAGATCATTTCACAAGATCAGATTTTAAATTTATAAAAGGATAATTACTTGAACTTAAAACACACACAATAGGCAAGTGTACCAATCGCAACGTAATATAGTTTGGGTAACAACCAAGTATCGAACCATGGACACGGATCCCGTACTCGACAGAATATTAAGTTGGAAAATGGGTTTTGTTTAAAAGGAAAATAAAAGGTTAAGAAATGTAATTAGAACTATTATTCTGTTTAAGGTGTTACTCTAGTTGTTATTCCTTGTTAATTAATGCTATATTTAAAGTAAGTTTGGTCATAGTTACTATTACTAACCCTTTCGATAAGGGAGTTAGTATGTCGTAATGGAACAGTGGATACGGTCGGCCTACTGTTCCTTAATGAATATAACGGACCCTAAACGGGGTGTCAAGTCCGTCGGTATCATCACAATTCATTATCCGGACTTATTATCCTTGTGACTGGCATACGTCTGGTCTTGTAACTTCTTCCGGTAAGTCGGAATGCATGACTTCCTCCAAAGGTACTTTATGAATGCTCGGACCTAACTAATTATGTTCTTAAATAGTTGTCTTTACTTATATTATTATTTCAAATAAATAAGACTTTCCTTCTCAAGATCAAACCACATGGCTCCCGCTAGAAGTCCTCTACAAGCCGATACGAGATAAGTAGAGAATTACCGACACAAACCGCCATGTCTGGTTAGGGCTCAAACGGCCTGCCAAATACCCAAACCTCCAATCAACCCATAATATTAAATCTATACTAACCGGCCGGACTAGCACCAATATTTGTATATAGACAGTACAAATATCGAATAAACTTCCTAAACAAGAAGTCTTGCTTGAGTAACTCACAAGATAAAAGATTATTAGATTGATTTAAAGATCATTTATTCTGGTCTTTTTTAGATAAATGATAGTAAAGACTTTAAAAACATAACTTACTAAAAATACTTCATTAATTATATAAAGTTCAACCAACTCGAGCAACACAAGAGGACTAGCCATAAATGACCATACAAGTGACTCCACTAACCCTTAGATAATGTGTGGAAGTGTTCCAAAACCAAGGGAGAGTGGGTATAGGTCGCCTCTTGTCTCACTCGAACGATAAGAATAAGTTAATATTACAAAACTTAGAAAAGAAAATAGAAATAAAAACCTAAATGGACCAAAACCGAGAGAGTTCCGGCTCTTAGCAGATCACTAAGGTCTTCCCTTCTCTTGATCTTGGACACCTAAAACTCTAGAATGAGCTTGCTATTTATAAACTCAGAATTTGGTAATGCACAGTAGTGCATTGGGATGCACGGTCCTGCAAAGCACACATCTCTTGCACGTGTGGGAATCTGGCAGAGCCGGAAGGTACAGGGACACGTGGGGCTATTTGCATGGCCGTGCATTGCAATGCAAGATCGTGCAAAGTCAAATTTTGACTATATGCTTTATTTTGACTTCTGATTTGACTTCATGCGTCCGGCTTTTTTCAATTGACTTCCGAATGCTGATTTTGCCGTGTGTTTGTGTAACATTTCTGATTTTCATCATGTAATCGTTTGATTTCAATAAACAAACACATTTCAGTTTCGATTCGTGTACAAACAAACTACGATGCAGTTACATATACAAACTATTCTATTACAATAAATTAAACAAAAACGCAATTATCTCACAAGCCCCGAGGACCAAAACTGACAAAACTCAAAAACTACAAAACTAGGCAAGCACGGTCGCGCCTAGGACTAGGCACGGTCGCGCCTGCAGACCTAAGCACGGTCGCGCCTAAAGTAGGCACGGTCGCGCTGATGAACCCACTTGACTGCAGAAAGTCAAACCATACCATACCTTCTGAATTCGCGAAAATTAAAATAAAGAAAAGCCGGTCTTCGCGCGTCAGACCATACTCGACTGAAATTCGTCTAAAACACGCATCAATTGTCGTCCAATTTGCACAATTAATTAATCCCATTCACACCACAACCGAGCCTCTCAAATTCGTCGATATGGAGTCAGTTGCACGCTTCCTACACCCTCATATACACCCACTCAATCTCTCAGAACTCTCACTCGACGCTCACAACACCTCTGTCGTCCGATTGATCGCCAAGAAACGAAGCCGCTCGACCCGTAGCCGACCGCATTCAATTGCCCACTTTCAACAAGTAAGTAACACGTCTTCAGCTTTGTATCTACCTCTACTACGAAAGCCCTATGTCAATTCGTTGTAGAAACACTCAAATCGATCCGATTTTGAACCAAAAAGCCGAAACATAAATTTTACTCAAACTACACTCTAGACATGATATAAATACAATTAAACTATGTAGAAACATTCGTAATCATCCACTAAGTGAAAGCCCTAAGAATATAGAAGCTATTAATATAAGAATCGATCGAATTGTGTCTGAAAAAGGCCCGACACGGTCGCACTCATCCCTGAGCGCGGTCGTGCCTGACCAAGCACAGTCGTGCCCCAGGTGTGGCCCGGTCGTGCTTACCGAGCAAACAAGTCTTGACCAAAAATAAACACTAGACGCGGTCGTGCCAGATAAGAGCACGGTCGTGCTCTATGTCCAGACCCTCTGTAGTGACTTCTGACTCGACCACGGGCGCGCTCAGACCACCACGGTCACGCCCGGCAACGAGCGCGGTCGTGCCCTACTTGAGCACGGTCGTGCTCCTTGACCAGAAACTTTAATTTTATTATTTTCAAACTTAATTTAATATGTTTTTATTTAAACATTTCAAAACTTGTTTATAAAAATTTAAGTTATAAAATCCCAAAACCCGGGAATCATTTATATACCAAATCGCTGATTTAGAAATTTAAAACGATTAATTCCTGATAGTTTCAAAACCGATGAAATAGTGAATTTATATAATCATTTTTATTTATACAAATATATATGTATATTGATTTAAACAAATATCGTTTAATTAAATTTTATTTAAATAAATATATATATATATCGCTACTAATTTATTATTCCAAAACCAACCCTAAACACATAAACCACCAACGAACCCACTTTGGACACAAAATAACACAAACAGTGACACGCGTTATACCCTCATTCAATAGGTCAAACGTAGCGACCTACAACACGCTTGATATTTTTGTTGATCTGTGCAAACTACACGCCCCAACACAAGTGAGTTACATAGCCCCTCTTTTACTCTATTTACAAACTTTTGGGGTGGAACATGCGTTCTATTTTTACAAACTACACAATATACAATTCCACCCTACAATCATGTGTTACAATTTTGAGCTTTGTGCTTGAGTACTAGGTGTGTAGACCAACACGCAGTTTGCTATTCACGTGTAATCATTAACTATTTTATAGCCTACAGTAAACAGTGATAGATCTATTGAGTCTGACAAACCCACCCAGGTAGGGTGACTGTTACTGCCAACACGCGTTTGTTTTGCATGCTAGTTACAAAGGTTTGATTGTACTACCAGGTCACACGATGGTATCTCTCCATAAATGCCTTAATTGCCATGTTTGTATGAATTGTATACACACAACACTATATTCTATTACATGACACGAAAACCTATGTATTCTCACCAACTTTTTAGTTGACTTTGTTTTTAACCATGTTTCAGGTGACAATGTTTGAAGTATTACAAGCTGCTACATATAGGATTTGGACCTAGCAATTAATCTAAACTATTTATATTTTGTAATCGCTACATTTGGTTCTTGTATGGTATGAACTTGCTACGTGTAATGAAAATGAATGTTTAAATTATTCAAACTTTAGCAACCATGAGCTATGAACAGTCTGCACAGCTTCACGCCCCGACGTTTTCCGCCGTCGGTCGGGGTGTGACAGATTGGTATCAGAGCCTTGGTTATAGGGAATTAGGTTATTAGACACCATTGACCTAGACTATAACTTTAGGACACCCAACAATGCCATGCTACATGTTTTATGTGATACGTGCTATTTGCTATATGTCACATGCCTTATGTGTTAGTTATTTGATACTTAAATTGTTTAGACTACAAGACTTAATAAGCATACGTAAATAATAAAATAAATCGTATCCATACCCGTATCCTAAGCCGCATATCCTCCTTAACTGCTTCTATGTCATCATCGCCATAACTTGTGGAAAAACTCATACTCGTGGACATTTGCCTATCAAAAAAAAAAAATATTTTCATACCCGTTAAGGTTTTAGACTCTGTTAATTATTAGAGGACACGTGCAATCTGGAAGGGTGACACCTGTATTCTAGGTTTTCTGTCTAGGAAAGCATTTCATATAAATCCCAATCAACCGAGGGATCCGTATGCTTTCCTGGGAATTCCCGGGATGAGTGTTTACCTATAGGCTAAAGCACGTCTCCTTGAAAATTTTATAAGTCTAATTAACCTTAATATGTCATTGTGTTCAAGTAGAAATGTGATTACTTGAAAACAATCCGAACTATGAAATAAATGTGTTATTATTCCTCCTATCCTAAATTTCAATGGATTTTTATAAATTCTCACAACACTTTCGTATCATTCTCTTTTTATAGAATGCCTCCTCGTCGTAACATCAACCGCAACAACACCGACAACGCCAACGATAGCACCAACACCAATACCAGCAATGCCAACAACAACAATAATACCGACCTTGCTGCTCTCCTCACTCAGCTGGTAACTCAACTAACTCAAGCCAATAACAACAACAATGGGAACGCCAGTGGTAGTGCTAATACTGGTGGTGGCGGTGGTGCCAACCCGCCACAATGTACCTTCAAGCATTTCAACTCTTGCAATCCCTTGAAGTTTTATGGTACCGAAGGAGCCACGGGACTCCTTCAATGGTTCGAAAGTATTGAGGGCACCTTCCTCAATAGTGACTGTCCGGACAATCTGCGTGTCCGCCATGCCACTAGTGTCTTCCAAAAACGGGCACTAACCTGGTGGAATGGGGAAAAGAGAACAAGGGGAGTAGAAGTAGCAATGGCTCTGCCATGGGATGAGCTGAAAAGGATCATGACCGAGGAATTCTGTGCTCGAAATGAGATGAAGAAACTGGAAGCGGAATTTTGGGATCTTACCCAAGATAGCGGTGAAAGCTTGGCGTACACTAACCGTTTCCACGAACTCAGCATGCTGGTACCGCACATGGTTACACCTTTGTCTAGGTGTATTGAAAAATATATCAGTGGTCTACCGAGACAAATCCAGGACACTGTTCTGGGAAGAAATCCTGCAAACCTAGAAGATGTTATTCGTCTAGCTGCCACACTGACCGATAATCACGTTAAACCAGGTACTCTTACCAAAAAGGGGGCCAAGAAAGTTTCTGACACCACAACTCCTCCTACTCATGTCAAAGAAGTTCAAAACGAACAGTATCGAAACACCAGGAAGAGAAAGGCGAAGAATTTTGCAATAGTCACTCCAGCCGCCCCAATTAATCAAGTTGCACCCTTGGCTCAAAATCCAGCCAAGAAAGCTTATGGAGGTACCTACCCACTCTGCAACAACTGCAACTATCATCACCCACAAACTGTCCCATGTCGCCTTTGCAATCATTGTGGGAAACTTGGCCATACGGCCAATATCTGCCGACAAAAGGCACTTACTACTCAAGCCAACCCGGTTAATCAACCCGGAGCTAATCAAGTGGTTCCAATCAATGCAAATGGACGGGCATGCTATGAATGTGGCAACCCGAACCACTTCCGAAACCAATGTCCAAAACTTGTGAACAATAATCAGGGCGGAGCTCGTGGGCGTGCTTTCAACATCAACGCCAATGAAGCTCAAGCCAACGATCATGTGGTCAACGGTACGTTTCTTGTAAATAAACAATTTGCATCTATACTATTTGATACCGGAGCCGATAAGAGTTTTGTGTCACTTAACTTTGAACCTTTACTTGCAAAAACACGATCCAAACTCGACAAAACCTTCACCGTTGAAGTAGCGGATGGAAACTCCATCACTATTGACTCCATCATTCATGACTGCTCACTAGAACTCAATGGTCACACGTTTCCAGTCAACCTTATACCAATGCCATTGGGAAGCTTTGACGTCATCATCGGCATGGATTGGTTATCTAAAAACCATGCCGAGGTCATGTGCTTTGAAAAGTACATCCGAGTACCTCTTCCATCGGGAGACATATTGAAAGTCTTTGGCGAGAAACCTTGCAAAGGACTCAAACTAATGTCATGCATAACTGCCCAGAAATACATTCGAAAGAAGTGCATGGTTTTCCTAGCTCATGTGATTCAAAAAGAAGACAAGGAGAGAAGAATAGAAGATATTCCCATCATTCGGGAGTTTCCCGAAGTCTTTCCCGATGACTTACCCGGACTTCCACCTATTCGGGAAGTAAAGTTTCAAATCGATCTTATACCCGGAGCAAACCCTGTGGCTAAAGCTCCATACCGGCTTGCACCTTCCGAATTGCAAGAACTTGCAAGTCAACTTCAAGAACTCGCTGACAAAGGTTTCATACGGCCAAGTCATTCACCGTGGGGTGCACCAGTCTTGTTTGTTAAAAAGAAGGATGGTTCATTCCGCATGTGTATTGACTATCGAGAGCTCAACAAGCTTACAATCATAAACCGCTACCCGTTACCTAGGATTGACGACCTCTTCGATCAACTCCAAGGTTCTACTTGTTTCTCGAAGATTGATCTTCGATCTGGTTATCACCAACTGCGTGTCCGAGAAGAAGATATTCCAAAGACCGCCTTCCGAACAAGATATGGTCATTACGAGTTCACGGTTATGCCTTTTGGGTTGACCAATGCACCTGCTGTCTTTATGGACCTCATGAACCGCATGTGCAAACCATACCTTGACAAATTCGTGATCGTTTTCATCGATGACATCTTGATCTATTCCAAGACTGAGGAAGAACATGAACAGCACCTTAGACTAGTTTTGGATCTCCTGAGAACCGAACAATTATACGCCAAGTTCTCCAAATGTGAATTTTGGCTAAAGGAGGTTCAATTTTTGGGTCATGTTGTCAATAAAAAGGGAATACATGTCGACCCTGCCAAGATCGAAGCTGTCAAGAATTGGAGTGCTCCTCAAACCCCTACCGAGGTTCGTTCGTTTCTTGGTTTAGCGGGTTATTACCGAAGGTTCATTTCTAATTTCTTCAAGATTGCTGTTCCCCTCACCGCCTTGACACATAAAGGTAAACCTTATGAATGGGGGCCAAAACAAGAAGAAGCTTTCCAAACTCTTAAACAGAAGTTATGTGATGCTCCTATTCTGACTCTTCCAGAAGGAAACGATGATCTAGTCGTCTACTGCGATGCCTCTAACCTAGGCCTTGGTTGTGTTCTCATGCAACGAGGCAAGGTAATCGCTTATGCATCAAGGCAACTCAAGATCCATGAAAAGAACTATACGACGCACGATCTGGAGCTAGGTGCAGTCATATTTGCCTTGAAGATTTGGAGACATTATCTATATGGCACGAAATGTGTGGTATTTACCGACCACAAAAGCCTCCAACACATCTTCAATCAAAAAGAACTCAACATGAGGCAACGACGTTGGGTTGAACTACTCAATGACTACGATTGCGAGATTCGTTATCATCCCGGTAAGGCTAATGTTGTAGCCGATGCGCTGAGCCGTAAAGAACGCGTCATGCTCCAAAGTATCAAGATTCATTCCGACATTCAAACCCGTATTCTAGCAGCTCAACACGTCTCGATTACCGAGGGCAATATGTATGAGGAAATGTCGTGCGGTGCTGAATTTCAACTAGAAACTAAAAACAATGGCTTGCTTTATTTCTTGGATCGTATTTGGGTTCCCAATCGCAATGATCTCCGAGAATTCCTCATGACTGAAGCACACAAGTCTCGGTATTCTATCCATCCCGGTGCGGATAAAATGTATCACAATCTTCGACCACAGTATTGGTGGCCTGGTATGAAGAAAGACATTGCACTCTATGTTGCAAAATGCCTAACCTGCTCTAAAGTCAAAGCCGAACATCAACGTCCTTCCGGTTTACTTGAACAACCGGAAATCCCCGTGTGGAAATGGGAAAATCTAGCCATGGACTTCATTACTAAACTCCCCCGTACTTCAAACGGCTATGATAGCATTTGGGTAATCATTGACCGTCTCACAAAGTCCTCACACTTCCTGCCCATCCGTGAAGACTATCGGGTTGAGAAATTGGCCCGAATCTATATTAACGAAATTGTGAGTCGACACGGTATACCTTTGAACATAATCTCCGACAGAGATGCTCGTTTCACTTCCAGATTTTGGCAATCTCTGCAAAAGGCACTTGGCACACGATTGGATTTAAGCACAGCCTACCATCCCCAAACTGATGGCCAGACTGAACGAACAATCCAAACCCTCGAAGACATGCTGAGAGCCTGTGTCATAGACTTTGGTGGCAATTGGGATTCACATCTAGCACTTATTGAATTCTCCTACAATAACAGCTACCACACCAGCATCAACATGGCTCCATTCGAAGCTCTTTATGGTCGCAAATGCCGTTCTCCTATCTGTTGGAACGAGATTGGTGAAGCATAAATCACCGGTCCCGAGTTAATTCAGGAAACATCCGACAAAATCCTTCAAATCCGTGACAACATCCGAGTAGCGAGAAGTCGACAAAAGAGCTATGCCGACAAGCGACGAAAACCCTTGGAATTCCAAGTGGGTGACCTTGTGCTTCTCAAAGTATCCCATTGGAAGGGTGTGATCCGCTTTGGAAAGAAAGGCAAACTAGCACCTCGTTACGTAGGCCCGTTCAAGATCCTTGAAAGAATCGGGAAAGTGGCTTACAAACTTGAGCTACCTCCAGCACTCAACAATGTTCATCCAACCTTCCACGTGTCCAACCTGAAGAAATGTCTTGCTGATGAGAACCTCCACATACCTCTTGACGACGTGCGCATTGATGAAACGATGCACTTTGTCGAGAAACCGGTGGAAATCATGGACCGTGAGATCAAGCAACTCAAACGCAGCCGCATTCCTATAGTCAAAGTCCGTTGGGATTCTAAACGTGGTCCTGAGTTTACTTGGGAACGTGAAGACCAAATGAAACTCAAGTATCCTCACCTATTCACCAATTCTGCAGCCTCAACTAGTTGAATTTCGGGACGAAATCCCCTCAACAAGGGGAGACTGTAACATTTATGATTTTCATCATGTAATCGTTTGATTTCAATAAACAAACACATTTCAGTTTCGATTCGTGTACAAACAAACTACGATGCAGTTACATATACAAACTATTCTATTACAATAAATTAAACAAAAACGCAATTATCTCACAAGCCCCGAGGACCAAAACTGACAAAACTCAAAAACTACAAAACTAGGCAAGCACGGTCGCGCCTAGGACTAGGCACGGTCGCGCCTGCAGACCTAAGCACGGTCGCGCTGATGAACCCACTTGACTGCAGAAAGTCAAACCATACCATACCTTCTGAATTCGCGAAAATTAAAATAAAGAAAAGCCGGTCTTCGCGCGTCAGACCATACTCGACTGAAATTCGTCTAAAACACGCATCAATTGTCGTCCAATTTGCACAATTAATTAATCCCATTCACACCACAACCGAGCCTCTCAAATTCGTCGATATGGAGTCAGTTGCACGCTTCCTACACCCTCATATACACCCACTCAATCTCTCAGAACTCTCACTCGACGCTCACAACACCTCTGTCGTCCGATTGATCGCCAAGAAACGAAGCCGCTCGACCCGTAGCCGACCGCATTCAATTGCCCACTTTCAACAAGTAAGTAACACGTCTTCAGCTTTGTATCTACCTCTACTACGAAAGCCCTATGTCAATTCGTTGTAGAAACACTCAAATCGATCCGATTTTGAACCAAAAAGCCGAAACATAAATTTTACTCAAACTACACTCTAGACATGATATAAATACAATTAAACTATGTAGAAACATTCGTAATCATCCACTAAGTGAAAGCCCTAAGAATATAGAAGCTATTAATATAAGAATCGATCGAATTGTGTCTGAAAAAGGCCCGACACGGTCGCACTCATCCCTGAGCGCGGTCGTGCCTGACCAAGCACAGTCGTGCCCAAGGTGTGGCCCGGTCGTGCTTACCGAGCAAACAAGTCTTGACCAAAAACAAACACTAGACGCGGTCGTGCCAGATAAGAGCACGGTCGTGCTCTATGTCCAGACCCTCTGTAGTGACTTCTGACTCGACCACGGGCGCGCTCAGACCACCACGGTCACGCCCGGCAACGAGCGCGGTCGTGCCCTACTTGAGCACGGTCGTGCTCCTTGACCAGAAACTTTAATTTTATTATTTTCAAACTTAATTTAATATGTTTTTATTTAAACATTTCAAAACTTGTTTATAAAAATTTAAGTTATAAAATCCCAAAACCCGGGAATCATTTATATACCAAATCGCTGATTTAGAAATTTAAAACGATTAATTCCCGATAGTTTCAAAACCGATGAAATAGTGAATTTATATAATCATTTTTATTTATACAAATATATATATATATTGATTTAAACAAATATCGTTTAATTAAATTTTATTTAAATAAATATATATATATATATATATATATATATATATATATCGCTACTAATTTATTATTCCAAAACCAACCCTAAACACACAAACCACCAACGAACCCACTTTGGACACAAAATAACACAAACAGTGACACGCGTTATACCCTCATTCAATAGGTCAAACGTAGCGACCTACAACACGCTTGGTATTTTTGTTGATCTGTGCAAACTACACGCCCCAACACAAGTGAGTTACATAGCCCCTCTTTTACTCTATTTACAAACTTTTGGGGTGGAACATGCGTTCTATTTTTACAAACTACACAATATACAATTCCACCCTACAATCATGTGTTACAATTTTGAGCTTTGTGCTTGAGTACTAGGTGTGTAGACCAACACGCAGTTTGCTATTCACGTGCAATCATTAACTATTTTATAGCCTACAGTAAACACTGATAGATCTATTGAGTCTGACAAACCCACCCAGGTAGGGTGACTGTTACTGCCAACACGCGTTTGTTTTGCATGCTAGTTACAAAGGTTTGATTGTACTACCAGGTCACACGATGGTATCTCTCCATAAATGCCTTAATTGCCATGTTTGTATGAATTGTATACACACAACACTATATTCTATTACATGACACGAAAACCTATGTATTCTCACCAACTTTTTAGTTGACTTTGTTTTTAACCATGTTTCAGGTGACAATGTTTGAAGTATTACAAGCTGCTACATATAGGATTTGGACCTAGCAATTAATCTAAACTATTTATATTTTGTAATCGCTACATTTGGTTCTTGTATGGTATGAACTTGCTACGTGTAATGAAAATGAATGTTTAAATTATTCAAACTTTAGCAACCATGAGCTATGAACAGTCTGCACAGCTTCACGCCCCGACGTTTTCCGCCGTCGGTCGGGGTGTGACAGTTTGGATGTGTTCTTCATGTTTTTGTATGCAAGGGTTAATTATCCTGTTGTAACACAAATAAGTGGATTATGTATCATATCTTATCATATTCTCTATAATTTGTGCTATTTATAGGGATAATTATTCATGTAAAACATGTATAAATGATGGTATATCAGTTACCAATACTGTTGGCCGGGCATGAAGAAGGACATTGCCTTGTACGTAGCAAAGTGCCTCACCTGCTCCAAAGTCAAAGCCGAGCACCAACGTCCATTTGGCCTTCTGGAACAACCGGAGATTCCCGTATGGAAATGGGAGTGTATAGCAACGGATTTCATTACAAAACTACCTCGTACCACTCATGGTCATGATAGCATCTGGGTAATCGTTGACCGTCTAACTAAATCTGCACACTTCTTGCCTATTCGTGAGGACTATGGAGTCGAGAAATTGGCTCGGATTTACATTAATGAAATAGTTAGTCGTCACGGTGTGCCTCTTAACTTTATCTCTGATCATGATGTTCGTTTCACTTCCCGTTTCTGGCAATCTCTACAACTTGCTCTTGGTACCCAATTGAATCTCAGCACAGCTTACCATCCTCAAACCGATGGTCAATCCGAGCGAACCATTCAAACTTTAGAGGACATGCTTAGGGCATGCGTTATTGACTTCGGTGGTAACTAGGATTTACATCTACCTTTGATTGAGTTCTCATACAACAATAGTTATCATACTCGTATCAACATGGCACCTTTTGAAGTTCTTTATGGCCGTAAGTGTCGTTCGCCTGTTTGTTGGAACGAGGTCGGTGAAACACAAATCACCAGACCCGAACTTATTCAGGAAACATCCGATAAAGTCCTCTGTATTCGTGATAATCTTCTAGTAGCTAGAAGTCGGCAAAAGAGCTATGCTGACAAACGACGAAAACCGTTAGAATTTCAAGTCGGTGATCTCGTACTTCTTAAGGTATCACCTTGGAAGGGAGTGGTTCGATTTGGAAAGAAAGGGAAGCTAGAACCTTGTTTCGTGGGTCCTTTTAAGATTCTCGAAAGGATCGGGAAAGTGGCCTACAAGCTTGAACTACCCAAGGATCTCAGCAACATTCATCCAACTTTTCAAGTCTCAAATCTCAAATAGTGTCTTGCTGACGAGAACCTCCACATACCTCTTGACGACATGCGTATTGATGAAACTATGCACTTCGTGGAGAAACCCGTGGAAATCATGGATCGTGAAATCAAACAACTCAAGCGTAGTCGTATTCCAATCGTCAAAGTTCGTTGGGCCTAGAATTTACTTGGGAACGTGAAGACCAAATGAAAGTCAAGTACCCACATCTTTTCTCTGGACCATCCTCTTAAATTTCGGGACAAAATTTCCTAAAGTAGAGGAGACTGTAATATCCGGGACTTTCCAATGTATCTTTTTCTATTTTTCGTTGTAAACCATCTATTCTAAATTTCAATAAACGTACCATCTCAAATTCTTGACACATACCACCTATTTAAAACATATTTCTTATTCTTAAATAAATATAGAATAAATAGATTTATATTTAATACATATATAAATACCTAAATATAGGTGAAATTAAAGATATATATGTATATATATATATATATATATATATGTATCCTTTAAAAGATATAGATTAAAACCCTAAAAACTTTATAAGTTTATGTTTATGATTAATAGATTTATTAACTTTAAATACTTAAAATAAATAAACCTATAAATTATGAAACTTATAAAACTTATTTGATTTTATAAAAATAAAACATATTATTTACTTTTATAAAGTCAAGGGACCAAAGTTGTCAACTTCTGAAACTTGTTTTCGAACAAAAATCTTGTTTTAACATGAAATAACAAAACTTATAAACACCAGGGACCTCTTGTGTAATTATCCCAAACTCCCATAACCCAAACCAGTCCTAGGTTCGACCCTCGCAAAGCCCGGTTCTCACCCCGTTTATTCGAAAACACGTATTGCGGCCAGATTCATAGCACCTCGGGCTTCCATTCGAGGTGCGACCCAACCCCGATGCTCATCAATGCCTGATTCCAATCGTAACAACGCGTGGGTGTGGATTTGAATCCATTCGGCGCAACCACCATCTCCCTAACCGTTCGGGCATTTAATGACAAAATTGGTTATAAATAACACCCGTACTACCTCAACGAAACCTCACTCGAACTCTCTAAACCTTCAATTCAATCGATTTGGACCTGCAATTGCCATTGCAATTCTATTACAGCCGAACCAGAACCCGAACTCGTTCTCCTTCATTTCGATATCGATTCAGGTAATTCTCGTGGCCAAAAGTCTCGTCTTCATACATAGAACAAAAGCCCTCTGTCAATTTACACTGACAGAGGGCAAATCGATTCGTATTTGGGGTTTTGATTTCTAGGGTTCATACGAAATTGGGGCTTGATTGGGGATTGTGTTTATCTATTTGATTTTCCAGGTTATAACTCAACGAGACCCATAGTCGGGTGGTTTGTGCTCGTGTGTGTTGGCTCAGGCGGCTCGGGTTTGAATCCGGCCGGCCTGAGTTTTGGATTTCTATTTTTTATACATTTTTAATTAGTTTTAAAAATTCCTTTTTACTTCTATAAAATCTGTCATGCTTTTATAAACTTAAAACTGAAATTTTTTTATACTTCTGTTTTCCAGAAAACATTTATGTAATTAAAACTTAACTAAAACTTAATAAATCTTAAAAATTAAGTTTAAGTACTTAGAACTATAAAACACTTTTAAAACTTTATAAAACTTATATTTAAAGCATAAACTATTTTATAAAATAAAAAATAGAACTTGTTATTATTTTCTGAAGTAAGTAAAATATTTTTTGTTTAAAACTTTAAATAATATTTATAAACTTTAATTAAAACAGAAAAGCTTAAATAATTGTTATGAAATCAGAAAATTTATAAAACTTATAACTTTATTTTAGAAATCAGAAACTTACAAATTTTATAAAATTGCATTGAATTAAAACTTAAAATTAAATTAATTGTTTAACATGTATCAAGCTTTTAGACTCATACAACTCAAACATAACAATGTTTATATGCCTTCTATGTGTTGTATGCTTTGAGACTTGCATGCTTAAAATAAACTTAAAACTAGCATGTTCATTAACTTTGGCCGAGCCTACAATGACAATGATAGATCTATTGTATTTGACCAATCCACCTAGATTGATTAACCCTTCGGGGGGAGCCCATGGTGATTGTTGTTGGATTTAAACTTAGACTTTTAAGGGTAACCCTCGGGCTATGCCTAAACTTGGTTGGAGGTTTGAAATGCACAATGTTTAACTTGCTTGCTCTCACATTTAAACTTAGATGCATTAAAAAAAGTTTATATACACATGTATTACATGTGATTATTTAATAAAAAAATAAAAGTACAATAATGTGTACAAATATTTAAAATAATGTATAAAATAGAAATTATATAGTTTTAGAATATCTACAAAAATTTACATAAATAAAGTATTTTTATTACGTATATCAATAAAAAATGAAAGTACAATTCATAAATTTCTAAGAGTAAATTACACAAATTATCCTTTAATTATACTAGAAATTATACTCTCTGTCCTTTGATTTCAATAAGTACACCACATGTTTTTTTTACATACTTTTGTACACTCTGTATCCTTTCCACTAACTGTTGTTATCTTTTTCAGTTAGTTTCAAATGAAATTACCAAAATACCCTTACCAATAAAATATAAAATTGTAAAATTAAATAAACTCCTAACACACATACACACACCAACCCTAATTTTCATTCTCCACCTTCCACCCACAACCAGACCACCACTGTAACCACCTCCCCCTGCAACCTTCGCCTACTCCGGCCACCACCCAAACCACATTCTCCTATCAAGTATTTCAGAATCTACTTGCAGCAAAATCATACAATTCTTCCTCCGGAGTACAGATCACCACCTGCTTAAACAAAACCACGATTCAAGTCTTATCCGCAATACAGAATCATGGCCATCAGGCACCACATCCACTCACCACGAACTACCACATCCACTCGACATCTTGAGCCACCCACTTCAATCGAACCTAATCCACTCGACATCACCACCTGCAACGCCCAACATATCTATATAATCCCACGTTCAACACCACCATCGTCGTCCATCGATGCCCCCCTGATCCCCCTCTTCACCTTCTTCGTTTAGATGGCCAGAGAATGAGAATTAGGGTTATAGGAGGATGTGGTTTGGGTGTTGGCCAGAGTTGGCAAAGGTTACAGGGGGAGGTGGTTACGGTGGTGGTTTGGCTGTGGGGGAAGGTGGATAATGAGAATTAGGGCTGGTCTGTGTGTGTTAGGGGTTTATTTAATTTTATAATTTTATATTTTATTGGTAAGGGTAGTTTGGTAATTTCATTTGAAACTAACTGAAAAAGATAATAACAGTTAGTGGAAAGGGCATAGAGTGTACAAAAGTATGTAAGAAAATGATATGTCGTGTACTTATTGAAATCAAAGGAGAGAGAGTGTAATTTCTAGTATAACTAAATGACGATCTGTGTAATTTACTCAATTTCTAAATAACTTTTTGTTCACGAAATTTGTTGTTTTGTTTATAATTTTATCGTCTTTATCAAATATCAATTGTTTAAATTCATCCCTACCTTTTAATATGTATACACACGCACATATATATAAAACTAAAACAATAAATAAAATTCTTTGTTTCCTTAAATACTTAATAATTAGCATTCAATATTTATATTATTTTTTTCAAAAGAAAAAACATTAACATAATTAGATTTCAAAAGTCAAACTTACTTCAATTTGAAAAATTCAATTTGAAAAAATAAGAACATTTTGGTGAGAACAAAATATGGTGATAACACGTGGCTGTCTTAAGCCTCTGGTTAGTTCAAGGTCGCCGGTTCGATCCCCATGTCCACTTTTAATTTGTTTTTTTTTCTTTTTACCCCTCAATTTTCAAATACACCTTTTAGTTTTTTAAAATTTCAACTTTAGCCCTGAACTAAATTCTTAATTCTTTCCCTTAAATTTCTACACTTTCAAGTGTACCCATCACATATTCGCGCCGTAATTTATCTATTTTCTCAATCTCCAAAACTAAGTCACGGTAAGTTCAAATGTTTCTTTTATTTACTTAGTCACATTAGTGTCAACGCCGCAACGCACGTAACGAAGTTCACAAACCCGTCGTATTACGCGGGCTTAATTTCTAGTTAACATTAATAAGTAACACATGTTTGCAACTAGAATTTATGTCTGCGTGATGTGGCGGATTGTGGAGGTGACAATAATCTGATTAACTATACAAAAGAAACGTATGACGCTGCCGCGACTTGATTATGAAGACTGAAAAATAGACAGAGCGCGACGCGAATATTAGTAAACATTGAAACGACAAATTCGTTAAAAAAGTTAGTTACAAAATAAAAACAAATTAAAAATAGAAAATATTAATTTTTATAAACGAATATAAAAAGAAAGTAAAAGAAAAAAACAATGTAATTTGAAGGTAAAGTTGAAACTTTAGAAACCTAAGGAGGTATTTTAAAATTTTTAAAAGGTTAAGGGGTAAAAGGAAAAAAAAACTCAAAAAAAGCTTTTCGTTGGGCACATGGTTCGAACCTATGACTTGCTACAAATGAAAGAGTTTAATGAAAACAAATTTAAACCAATATGCCAAAACAACTTTTGATCAAAACTAGTAATTGTACCCGTGCTCTGCAGCGGGAGCGTGGTTGTTTTTCTCCATATTACGCGACGAGATTTTGGCCGTTATTGGTTTTGCTCGTTGAAAATCATAAAAACGGCTACCAATATCGGTTACGATAATACCAAAACACTGTTAACGATGTTGTTTGCTAATAAGCGTTTGGATTTCTCACAGCTACAATATGTTAATGTCGCTCACTATGTCATAGGATACAAAAAAATTTATACTGGAAAATTTAAAAAAAATCTCAAATCAGTCGAGCATTCTGTTTTTTTTTTAAGTTAACGAACGAAAGCCATTTTAGAAAAATGATATTAATAGAAAATTAAACGAGTTAAAATCTTATAAAATAAAGCCACGTGAAAAAATTAACCTACTCGAAAACTTATAAAATAAAGCTAAAACTTTTTAGTAAACTAACCCTACGTGAGAATAGCGTATAATATTTTTAGTTATAAGTTGAAAGCAAGAAAAAAAGGTTGAAATAACTAAAGAAAGAGTTAGCCGAGGGTTTCGAACTCGCGTTGGTTGCGTAATAGTGAAACACGGATACAACTAAACTAGCAACAATCTTTTGATTTTCAATTGCAACAAATACTATTTAATAACAAACTTTACATGAGAAAAAAGAAAAAAAATAAGAAAAAACATGCATAAAAGAGTTACACTTTATGCACACCAAACTGTACAATTGTTACAGTGAATTTTCTTCACAACTCAAAGTCACTTTTTAATAATTATTAAAATATGGTTAATTAATATTAAACATAGGAAAAATGGTAATTGTCGGTATCTTCGTATTAACCATCGACATTGACTTTTAAGGTTATCTAAATATTTATAAACAATTTTTATATGGTAAAAAAAGTTAAGTTTTATATGATATTTATAATATTAATTTATTAAAATAAAAGTTGTATGATAAATTTTTTTCTAATATCTACTATTCTTTAAGTTTCTATAAAAGTAATATTAAATGACAAAATCATTCATTCATTCATTCATTCGATAACATTTAAAATGAACAAGTGAAAAACACTTGTTTGGACTTATAGTTATCATAAACAACAATAACTTCCTCAGGATGTCCATAATTTTCTGTTTACTATTAAAAAAGATGAGCCAGAAAGCATATGGCTTGAAACACTTGTATCCTTCTTGGGTGGTGGAAGGATAAGAAAAACGGGGGCTAGGCAGGCTGGGTTAACAAAACACTTCACAACCTGCTAACTTGTTTCGTTTTAAGCTAACTAATTCATTTTGACGTTTTAGAGATAAGACCCCAAATCGACACATTAGTAAAAGGGTCGAAATAATATAAATATACCAATTGAATTAGCCATTGTTGTAGGAAACAATTTATTTTGTGCATTTTGTAAGGTAACTAAATGGTTATACCCGTGATTCGCGGCGGGTGTCGGGTCCATCGTTAATAAAATTTAAACGAAAACGTAAGCGTAACGGTAAAAACAATGTTAATAAAAAAGAAACATAAAATTAAATAATAAAAAAGTAAAAAAAAAATTACCTGTTCCGGTCGTCGAAAACCATAAAGCGAATACCGATACGGGTTCTAATAATACCAATACCGACAAAAATGTTGTTCGCTCATAATAGGTTCGGCTCATATATATATATCGGAACGTGTAAAAAACACTAAAAACAGACGTGCACTCCGTATTTTGAAAAAAGTTAACGAATAAAAGTTATTAAAAGAAAACAAAATTAATAGAAAATGAAAGGTCTAAAAGCGTATATTATATAAAGTATGTGGGTTGAAAATGAAAATATAAAAAACAAAAAAGAAGGAAAAAACGTGACAACATTCTAAGGAAAAGTTGATGTTCCCCGGCACGGAATTAAATACATGCGCGCTGCAGCGGGAGTGTTAACATTTGTAAGGATAGTTTTCCTATACACTGGCATTCACCTAGCAAAAAAACTCACGTTGATATAAAAACATGTCGAAACAGAAAACCCCGAATTTATAAAATATCATATTTTAAAGGTTGTAAGAGGAAAATAGAAAAAAATGAACTTTGCTGTAATGCGTTGCGGCGGTGACACTGACGTGGCTAAGTACGTAAAGAGAAATGCATGAAGATCCGACGGCTCGGTTTTGAATATCTAAATGTAGATAAAATAACACACATCAACGACATATTCAGAAATCATATAAAAATGAATGTTAAAACTTACGAAACACGAAATAGAATTTGAAAAAAAAAACATTAAAGATTATGTTGTTGTGAAAATGAGTGTTGCGTATTTGCTAAAAAGTGTTTTTTACATGCTCAGTTTTATATCGAAAAATAAATAAAAATAAGAATGTCGTATTAGTAAATGAAAATTTTTATAAGTCCTTATATATCAAAAAGTTTTAAAGAAAACTAAAGTGTATTTCAAAGTAAAAAAAATATTTAATAAAAATATAAAATCAAGAAGATAAGATAAGTAAATGTAACGAATTACTATTGTGGTGGTCGAAACCGCTCCGCTAATTTGAGGGAGGGAAGAAGACGATAACCACTGACCTCTTTCCATTCCAAAAATATACGTAAGGAGTATTGTTCAACAACTCACATAAATGGATAAGGACTAAAGTTAAACAGTTAATTCTTCTACTAAAGTAATTTGACTTTTATAAGTAATTGAATGTGTTACCCATTTGGCTGCATATCCTTATTTTTTTATAAGTAATTGAATGTGTCACCGATCACCTTTAAACCCTCAACTCTGTTACATTTATCAACTAAATCCTTATTTTTTTATAATTTTCAATTGATTATATAATATATGCTTTTTAACACCATTAATTCTTCTACTAAATTTTATTTTCTTTAATAACTTTCATTCGTTTACTTTTTTATTTTTTAAATTATTAAATATATTTTTTAGATACCGTTGGTTATATCGACTGACGGTAACGTGCCGGTATCTAGAAGAATGAAACCGACACCGACTAAAGAATATCGGTACCGTTATATAACTGTTTTTGTTATTAATTTTGTTAACGAGTTTGTTGTTTCAATGTTAAGTCTTGTTTACGTCGCAACGTTAATTTTATACGATTCTTTTTATGTTTAGTCATATTAATGTGACCGTTTTAACTGTTTAACATTCACCTCCCGCTACGAAGAGCGAGGCTAAGTTTCTCGTTTTGTTATTAAGTTGAAAGTTTAAAACACAGTAAAAAAAAAGTTAAGGATCTATCACGTGAAAGTCCTAAACATGATAAGAAATACTTAAGAATTAAAACGTTATTAACCCATTATTTAATTTGTATATTTATAAAATAAGAAACTATAGTTTTTACATTCAAAATGTGTTAATATTGTTTTTTTACTCATCACAAATTTATTGACATATTTTCTCTCGCTATTCACTGGTGGTTTGATTATAAAGAAAATAAGTTGTGGCTTAGAGTCGCATATTTAAGGGCCCTTCCAATTTTTAAGATATAACTTTGTTTAATTTTCAGGTTTTGATAAAACAAAAAAAAATCATTATAATTGAAAGAGTTTCTTTTTACTAAAACACACTTCAACTTTAATACGTGGAATTGTATGACTTTAAGAAATCGTATACAAAAAATATGCATCATCATATTTCTATGTGTTAAAATTCTAAAAAAACAAGTATTTTTTTTATAAAAATACCCTAATTTTATAATTTGTTTTAACCTTAAAAAAGGTGAGCTGACCATGTCGCTATTGAACCTAAAATGATTATTCTAAATTCATTCTCTTTTGCATATGGTTTTGCATGGTATTTTAACCAAACTTGGTATTTATTTATTGTGGTCTCTATTCAACCTTGTTTGAAATATGGAATCATATATGGCACATGAAATTTGACCATATACATTGAATACCAATGTCTTTACTCTCTTAATATGTGCCACGTCTCATTAATTTTTCATCATTTTATTTTATTTTTTACTAGGTTAAAGACCCGTGTATTACACTAGATTGAGTAGTAAAAATCAAGTAAATATCTATCTTCTAATCAAAAACTAAATGCTTTTACCACTTGTTATCACCATATTACACCTTACAAGTTTTTCTTTCAAAACCATATTTATATCATTCATTTAATACTTCCATATTTAGCCTTTTTTTTTTGAAAAATTACGTAAATAAATATTTTATCAAATCAATTTATTATTATTACCATTGACTCACATTTTCTTTTAAAATTATCATCAAAATTAATATTTAAAAAAATCAAGAATTAATATATAGGAGATTTTAAAAAAGCGAGTTTTAAAAATTTTATTATTAAAAAATGATTTTTATAAATTTTAATATCAAAAAACAAAATTTTTTCAACTTTAAATATAAAATTTGAAAAGACTACGTTTGTAATTTAAATAAATATGTGTTAAAATAAAGTTTGTTAATATTTAATTAGTAGTTTTTTTTTTAATTTGATATTTATAAATAAATTTTTATTTTGATTTATAAATTTTAATACTTAGTTTTTAATAAAATTAAGAAACTTTCAAATATTTATTTTTAAAAGTGTATTATATTTTAAACTTTAATTTTTTTTAAATGACTAGATTTGTTTTTCAAAAAATATGTTTACATGTAACGAACTAACTTCCGAGTTTCATCCTATAATATACTTATTATATTGTAAGAGGGTGTAAATAAATAAAATAAAAGTTTAGAGGGTATTATGTTGCAAGTTAAAGGTTTTGAGTAACTTATAGTAAAAAACAGGTCAAAATTAAAGTGGAGGGACTGATTTGGCAAATAACCAAATCTGATTATTTGATGTAGGTGGATGGAGACACACACACAAATGTGTGTGTCATGATTGAGAGAGCAAGAAGAGGAGAAGAAGCCATGGATTGAAATTGATAAGTTGCATGTGAAATCAGTTGATTTCTATGTATTCAACTTCTTTCAAACATCAAGTAAGTAGCCTTCTCATTTCTTGATTCACCATGGATTATGTTCTTGGTGGGTTTTTATAAAAATCAAGTTAAAGGCTGAATTGTTGGTTGATTATGGTTGATAACTTGTTTAAAGTTATAATCTAGCCTGATTAAAGGTTAAGGGTGGTAGATAACATCATTGAACCATCCAATTTGTTGATTTCAAAATTATGGTTCTTGAGACCTAAATTGGAGGTTTTGTAATTAAATGTGTTTAAATAGTGATTTGAGTATGGATAAGTGTTTATGGTGTAATATAAACACATTTTCAATTATAAAACTCAATTGAGTTGGTGATTTCTAAATTGTGAAATTTTGGTTAAAACCCAAACGGGTCAACGTGGGTCTGTTGTTGATATTTGTGTTTATATGGGCGAATATTGTGATTGGAGCTAAGACTAATGAGGATGTTAGTCTTTTAGTCTTAGAAGAATGTTGTATCTCAAATGGTGTAAGTTTGAGATATTTTGATTACTAAGCAAGATGAATTGTTTAGGTGATCAAGACGATGAAGGTGTTAGCTATGATGTCCGATTGGAATCTTCATTGGCAAAGGTAAGTGCTTTGCACTAACTTAGTAGTGGATATGTAAGTAGATTATGTGGTTTAATTATGTTTACATGTTGTATGTTGATTTTGAATATGTGATTATTAGTCAAATATGAAGGTGGTATGTTGTAGAATTGATGTGGTTGACTTAATGTGGTACAAGTCAAACCATTGTGGATAATGGTGAAATTGGTGTAAATTAACCTTAGTGGTATATGGTCAAACTATTATGTTGAAATTTGTGTAATTAGACTATGTGATTATAACATCCTAAAAATAGTAAATAAGTAAATAATAATACGATAGAGATTTAAACGTCATAAAACGAAATAAGAACGGATGGGCTTGGGCCCGGCTCCAACGGGTCGATGGAAGCCCAGGTATATAAGGGGCAAGGCAGCCCACTTTCTCCACTTCACCTTCATTTCACCATTCTAGAGAGAGAAAGGAGAGCTCGGGTCTAGAGAGAGAAAGTCGACGGATCGACACGAGATTGTAGGAGCACGTTACAGCTGAGCTCGTGAGCAAAACCCCCGAATCAGAGTTCCAATCCAGGTAACGATTCAACCATAATCTGAGTTTTTGTTCGTTTTTGGGTTTCTCGGGTTTTAGCTAAATAGGAGACGTTTTTATGGATAAAACCTGATAATAAAGTCAGTAAGTTTAGAATGATTTAGCCATTAGAGTCGGGGTTGGGTCTAATGTGTATTTAACTACCTAATCCAGATCGAAAGTGATGTTGTTGGACCTTAGTTTAGGACAACCTAGAGAAGCTTTTCAGGTGAGTTCTATGTGCCCCCTTCTATGTTATGTGCAAACCTTATTAAATGTTTTGGGGCTGAAATGTATACACTAAATGAATAAATGATATGAATGCTAATATGATCATACGTGATGTAATAATATATATTTTATATATATATAAGAGAATGAATTATGAACAAAGAATGAAACGTATGTTTACAAAGAATGAAGGAAAGAATGGCATAACGTAAATAAATGAAATCTTGCTTTATAATTATTTATATTGCATGTTATGAATGTATGTATACGTTATGGACGAAAACGAAGCTAACGGCTACTTCTGTAGACGGACGACCACGTGACTATTTTGCAACCGGGAAAGATACGTCCTTCGCAAGCTAGGACGTACAAAAAGCATAAATGGGCGGTCGAAGTAAATGCTAAAATAGTATAACGGTTGCATAAACAATAGTTCGCGTGGGAAACGGATGCCTTAGGGCAGACGGGCGAATATGACGAACTACGACGGTAGGACGGTAAAGACGGACGGCCGAAGGTTGGCCGGACGAAAGTTAAAGTGGACGGCTTCTAGGACCGGACGAGTAAAATGGCTACGACGGTAGCTTAAGGGCGTATGTCTTTGTGATATACGCAGTAAAAGACGGGTTGATCACCCTTATGTGTATGACCAATGAATGTAAAGGAAAGAAAAGGTGAATGCATATCTATGTAATCACATAAGAATGAAGAAAGAAAAGTAAAAGCTATGAATACGTATTTATAGAAATGTATCTATATAATTATGTATACTTTTAAAGCAAAGAATGAACATACTTAATTGTTTTAAACTAGAACTCACCAGCATTAGCTGACTTTTAGTATACATTTCAGGTACAGAAAGGAAGGGTCGTGCGAAGGCGTGAAGGTTACCCGGCACAAGACTGTCATCCCACTTTTATATATGTTAAGACAAATGTTATGTACTTAATTTTAAAGACTTCCGCTGTTATGTCATGTCATGTTACGTTATGTAATGAATGAATTCAAATGTTTTAAATTTAAGCTCAGTAATTATGACTATGTTTATGAGTAAATCCAACAAGTGAGGTTACCTGGGAAAGGGGCCTTACAAGTTGGTATCAGAGTCAGGTTTGAGAGATTCAGACATCCCTAAATGTCTGGACTCAAACTGATTATGGGACCAACGCACGGATGTCAGTATGGGTAACCAACGCCAGCGCTAGCACGGTAAGTAAGTACTAGAGTTAATACACTTGGATAATAATAGATACCTTAACTTAGAACAAATAGATGTCAATGTCACAACTGATTTGAAGAGTTTTGAACCCGAAAAGCAATGTAAATTAGTAATCACAAACCGGTCACTGTAATTAAAAATTTTCCTTGCTCGTACTGTTCTAAACTATGATCTGAAGAAATGACATTGATGTATTCCCTTTATAACTATCAGGAAAACTAAGAACTATGGCTGGTGGAGGAAGGACCGGACGCCGAGGCGGTCGCACTGGCCGAGTAGGTAGACCTCCGTTGAATCAAAGGCTTGAAGAGGAAGCGAGTGTGCACGCAGAACACACTGAGAGTGTGCACGAAACAGATATGACCCCAACTAGGAACGACAATCAAGGGACTATACAGTTGGAACCCGAGGTCAGGGATGCTATAGCCCGTGAAGTCGTACTCACTCTAAAGAAAGTATTGCCTGATCTACTATCCGAGGCACTAAAGAAAAGTAGAGAGGGGGATGAAAGAGACCATGAAGAGAAAGTGTATGACAGCGATGGGGATGAAGTGAAGGTGAGATCAAGCAATCATGGGTGTACTTACAAAGGTTTCAAGGACGGAGACCCACCCAAGTTCGATGGGAGCAAGGATTCAGTGGCAACTCTCGAATGGATTGAGAGGATGAATGTTGTAATTAACATCAGCGATTGTCGACCAGACCAGGCGGTTAAATATGTTGCTCATTCTTTCACCAACGAAGCACTAGGTTGGTGGAGAAACATTCAGAGAACAAAGTCTCCAAACGCTATCGCCAGAATGACATGGGAAGACCTGAAGAAGCTCATAATCCAAAAGTTCTGCCCGCAGAACGAGATTGATCGTGTGGAGAACGAGTTCCTAAACTTTAAGGCGGGTAACAAGACGCACCGCCAGTATACCTCTAGATTCAATGAGCTAGCTCAACTGGTACCCCACCTGGTGGAGACAGAAGAGCGAATGATCAAGTATTATGTGAAGGGCCTACCTCAAAGGGTCCGTGTCCATGTGAAAGCTAACCCACCCTCAACCTTCGAGTCAGTAGTGAATCTGAGCGGAATCGTCTACGACGACTATGCCAATGAGGACCCTGCACTTGAGACACAAAAGAGAAAGTGGGAGAACCCGTCTAGAGGCACTCGAAAAGGGAATGTAGCATCTGAAATTAAGAAACCAAGGTTGGATGAATATGAAACTTGCAGAAAATGTGGAAGGCAACATCTTGGTGAGTGCTGAATCGGCACCACCACATGCTATAAGTGCGGGAAGCCGGGTCACTTCTCCCGAGAATGCGTAAAGAACGTCAAGTGTCAAGTATGTGGATTGTTTGGACATCTGACAAAGAACTGCAGGAAGGCCGGCCAATCTGGTTCGGGAAAAGAGAGGGAAAAGGAACAGCTGCAGGCTAGGACTCGAGCCTACGCCCTAACTGAGGAGGAAGCAAGGGGAAAACCTGATGTTATGTCAGGTACGTTCCTAGTTAATGATGAACATGCTGCTATTTTATTTGACTCTGGTGCTAGTAAAAGTTTTATATCCAATGCATTTAGTCGTAAACTAGGTTGCACTATCGACACCATAGTAAAGGCCTTTAACGTACAAACTGTCGTTGGTAAAAATTCCGCAGTATTTCAAGTAACAGAGGATTGCATCATAGAAATAGAGGGTCATAAGTTCCCTTCTAGATTATTCCTTCTTACCTTAGGAGAATTCGATATAGTATTGGGTATGGATTGGCTAGCTGCCAACGAAGCTCAAATCATATGTAAACGTAAGAGGATACACCTCAAAGCTCCTAGCGGCAGTCCAATTACGGTTTATAGGGATTGGAATTGCACGATGCCGAACATCATCTCGATGATCAAGGCCGAAAGTTACATGAGGCGCGGTTGCGAAGCTTATTTGGCATATGTTATTGATGATAGAATGAAAATGAATGAACTCAAGAATGTACCCGTGGTGTGCAACTTTCTGGAAGTATTCCCTGAGGATCTACCTGGGTTACCACCCGATCGGGAAATAGAATTTCAGATTGACTTATTGCCAGAAGCTGAGCCCGTTGCCAAAGCCCCCTACCGATTGGCTCCGTCAGAAATGAAAGAATTGATGTCTCAACTAGAGGAACTAACAGAAAAAGGATTTATTAGACCGAGCATCTCACCGTGGGGCGCTCCGATACTATTTGTTAAGAAGAAGGACGGCAGCATGCACATGTGCATTGACTACCGCGAGTTGAACAAGAGGACAGTAAAGAACAAATACCCACTACCTAGAATAGACGACCTTTTTGATCAACTGCAAGGTGCAAGTTGGTTCTCAAAGATCGATCTTAGGTCGGGTTACCATCAGTTAAAAGTAAGAGAAGAAGACGTACCAAAGACCGCGTTTCGCACGCGTTATGGGCATTATGAGTTTCTCGTGATGTCCTTCGGATTGACCAACGCACCAGCAGCGTTCATGGATTTGATGAATAGAGTATGTCGACCAATGTTGGATCGATCAGTGATAGTTTTTGTAGACGACATACTGGTATATTCGAAAAGCGAGGGTGATCACCACTGTCACCTAAGAGAGGTTCTGGAGGTGCTAAAGCAGGAAAAGTTGTACGCAAAATTCTCCAAATGCGTATTCTGGCTTAGGGAAGTCCAATTCCTAGGTCACGTAATAAACCCAAACGGAATCATGGTGGATCCTGCAAAGATCGAGACAGTAAAGGAATGGAACATCCCAAAGACACCAACAGAGATACGAAGTTTTCTGGGATTGGCAGGCTACTATCGAATATTCATTCAAGATTTTTCAAGAATAGCCTTGCCACTAACTAAGTTGAAATGGAAGGAAGTGAAGTATGAATGGTGTCAAACCCAAAACAACGCGTTTGAAGAACTTAAGGCACGATTAACCCAAGCTCCAGTCTTGACTCTACCTGAGGGAAAGGAAGACTTGGTAGTCTATTCTGACGCTTCAGGGCAGGGTTTAGGTTGCGTACTTTCGCGACAACTAAAGATTCACGAGGTTAACTACCCAACACACGATCTAGAGTTAGCAGCAATAGTTTTCACATTGAAAATATGGAGGCACTATCTGTATGGAGTCAAATGCACCATTTACTCCGATCACAAAAGCCTTAAGTACTTTTTCGAGCAAAAAGAATTAAACATGAGACAAAGAAGGTGGTTAGAGCTACTGAAGGACTATGACTGTGAGATATTGTACCATCCAGGCAAGGCAAACGTGGTGGCTGACGCTTTAAGTAGAAAGGAAGAATCGACACCAATCCGGATCAAAGCATGTCAGCTGATTATAACGCCAGATTTGATAAGTGAAATATCAAAGGCACAAGATGAATCACTATCAAAAAGAAATATAAAATGGGAAAGAATAGTAGGACAACAAGGGAATTTAGATGCAAATGCATACGGTGAACAAACTAGGTTTGGCCGGATGTGGATACCTAAGATTGGCGAACTTAGAGCCAAAATACTCGATGAGGCCCATAAGTCTCGCTATTCTATCCACCCTGGGACAAACAAAATGTATCAAGACTTGAAGAAAGAATACTGGTGGCCTGGCATGAAGAATGATATGACAGAGTACGCGAGTAAGTGTCTAACGTGTTCTCTAGTTAAGGCCGAGCACCAGAAACCATGCGGTAAAATGCAACCTTTACCAATACCGGAATGGAAGTGGGAGGAGATCACGATGGACTTCATTACCAAGCTACCGCGAACAGCTAAAGGAAATGATACCATTTGGGTGATCGTCGACCGCTTGAAGAAAAGTGCTCACTTCTTACCAATACGTGAGACTTCTTCGTCAGAAAGACTAGCAGAAATATTTATCAAGGAAGTTGTGAGCAGACATGGTATGCCGCTGTCGATTGTGTCCGACAGGGATACTTGATTCACGTCAAGGTTTTGGAAGAAATTCAACGAAGCAATGGGCACTAGACTGAACATCAGCACCGCTTACCACCCCCAAACCGATGGACAATCGGAAAGGACCATTCAGACCTTGGAGGACATGCTCCGGGCCTGTATCATCGACTTTGGTGGGAGTTGGGACAGCCATCTACCATTGGCAGAATTTTCATATAACAACAGCTATCACTCGACTATTGGCATGCCGCCATTTGAAATGTTGTATGGGAGGAAATGTAGGACCCCGGTTTGTTGGGGGGAAATTGGACAAAAGGATTTCGCAAGTCTCGAAGTGGTCAAGGCTACTTTCGAGAAGTTTGATCAAATCAAGGCTCGAATGAAAGCCGCAAAGGATAGACAGAAATCATACGCGGATAAGAGAAGAAGGGATTTAGAGTTTCAAGTGGGGGACGTGGTACTGTTAAAGGTATCACCACGGAAAGGAATCATTCGATTTAGAAAGCGTGGCAAACTAAGTCCAAGGGTTGTTGGACCTTTCAAGATTCTAGCAAGAGTGGGTCAAGTTGCTTAAAGACTCGACCTACCCGTTGAGCTTAGTGGAATACACCCTACGTTCCACGTGTCACACTTACGCAAGTGCCTAGCTGACGACACAGCTCACATACCTTACGACGAGATCGAAGTGGATAACAGTCTAAATTATATAGAGGAACCGATAGCCATTATTGACCGAGCTGAGAAACGACTACGAAATAAGTCGATTCAGTTAGTTAAAGTACAATAGAAGCACAGAAAAGGGTCAGAAGCTACATGGGAAAAAGAAGACGAGATGAGGGGACTATACCCTCAATTGTTTAACGTATAAACAGTTTTGAGGACGAAACCTCTTTAAGGAGAGTAGACTTGTAACATCCTAAAAATAGTAAATAAGTAAATAATAACACGATAGAGATTTAAACGTCATAAAACGAAATAAGAACAGATGGGCTTGGGCTCGGCTCCAATGGGCCGATGGAAGCCCAGGTATATAAGGGGCAAGGCAGCCCACTTTCTCCACTTCACCTTCATTTCACCATTCTAGAGAGAGAAAGGAGAGCTCGGGTCTAAAGAGAGAAAGTCGACGGATCGACACGAGATTGAAGGAGCACGTTACAGCTGAGCTCGTGAGCAAAACCTCCGAATCAGAGTTCCAATCCAGGTAACGATTCAACCATAATCTGAGTTTTTGTTTGTTTTTGGGTTTCTCGGGTTTTAGCTAAATAAGAGACGTTTTTATGGATAAAACCTGATAATAAGCCTAGAACTAGCATCTAGAATGAAAACCGCACGTTTTCATCAAAGA
Source organism: Smallanthus sonchifolius (assembly GCA_023525975.1). Taxonomy (NCBI): domain Eukaryota; kingdom Viridiplantae; phylum Streptophyta; class Magnoliopsida; order Asterales; family Asteraceae; genus Smallanthus; species Smallanthus sonchifolius. The sequence continues at coordinate 73,448,996 of CM042034.1, forward strand.
AAATTGTAAGATTGGCATGATCGGGTTAGCATGCAAGAATTTTGGATTTTTGGTCCAGGAACCAGGTATTGCGTACTTACCAAGTGCGCAAGAAGGACTTCCTGCGTACTTACCAAGTACGCAGGAGGAAGATCCGGCGTACTTACCAAGTGCGCAAGAAGTATTCTCTACGCACTTGTCAAGTGCGCATGAGTATGGTCCTGCGCACTTAGCAAGTGCGCAGGCAGCAGACAGCAGGCAGCAGGTTGGTTAAGTAAAGTCAGTAAGTTTAGAATGATTTAACCATTAGAGTCTGGGTTGGGTCTAATGTGTATTTAACTACCTAATTCAGATCGGAAGTGACGTTGTTGGACCTTTGTTTAGGACAACCTAGAGAAGCTTTTCAGGTGAGTTCTATGTGCCCCTTCTATGTTATGTGCAAACCTTATTAAATGTTTTGGGGCTGAAATGTATACACTAAATGAATATATGATATGAATGCTAATGTGATCATACGTGATGTACTAATATATATTTTATATATATATAAGAGAATGAATTATGAACAAAGAATGAAACGTATGTTTACAAAGAATGAAGGAAAGAATGGCATAACGTAAATAAATGAAATCTTGCTTTATAATTATTTATATTGCATGTTATGAATGTATGCATACGTTATGGATGGAAACGAAGCTAACGGCTACTTCTGTAGACGGACGACCACGTGACTATTTTGCAACCGGGAAAGATACGTCCTTCGCAAGCTAGGACGTACAAAAAGCATAAATAGGCGGTCGAAGTAAATGCTAAAATAGTATAACGGTTGCATAAACAATAGTTCGCGTGGGAAACGGATGCCTTAGGGCAGACGGGCGAATATGACGGACTACGACGGTAGGACGGTGAAGACGGACGGCCGAAGGTTGGTCGGACGAAAGTTAAGGCGGACGGTTTCTAGGACCAGACGAGTAAAAGGGCTACGACGGTAGCTTAAGGGCGTATGTCTTTGTGATATACGCAGTAAAAGACTGGTTGATCACCCTTATGTGTATGACCAATGAATGTAAAGGAAAGAAAAGGTGAATGCATATCTATGTAATCACATAAGAATGAAGAAAGAAAAGTAAAAGCTATGAATACGTATTTATAGAAATGTATCTATATAATTATGTATACTTTTAAAGCAAAAACTGAACATACTTAATAGTTTTAAACTAGAACTCACCAGCGTTAGCTGACTTTTAGTATACATTTCAGGTACAGAAAGGAAGGGTCGTGCGAAGGCGTGAAGGTTACTCGGCACAAGACTGACATCCCACTTTTATATATGTTAAGACAAATGTTATGTACTTAATTTTAAAGACTTCCGCTGTTATGTCATGTCATGTTACGTTATGTAATGAATGAATTCGAATGTTTTAAATTTAAGCTCAGTAATTATGACTATGTTTATGAGTAAATCCAACAAGTGAGGTTACCTGGGAAAGGGGCCTTACAGTGATTAATTGTCAAACTTGAATGTGCAAATGTGGCAAATATGTGTAATTAGACTATGTGGTTAATAGTCAAACTTGAATGTGTAAATATGGTAAATAGGTGTAATTAGACTATGTGGGTAGTATTCAAACTTGAATGTGCAAATGTGGAAAATATGTGTAATTAGACTATGTGGTTAATAGTCAAACTTGAATGTGTAAATATGTTAAATAGGTGTAATTAGACTATGTGGGTAATAGTCAAACTTGAATGTGCAAATATGGTAAATAGATGTATTTAGATTATGTGGTTAATAGTCAAACTTGAATGTGCAAATGTGGTTAAATGGTGTAAATAACTCAATGTGGTCAAGAGTCAACTAAAATGTAGAATGTAGTAACATTAGACTAGAATTGACCTAATGTGGTAAAAGTCAACTGTTGGTGCTAAAATGGTAATTTGGTTGATTACATGAAGTGTGGATACTTCATGGAGAGGTCAAGTACCTCATGGGTGAAAATGAAGTCAAATACTTCACGGATGACATGAAGTGTGGATACTTCATGGATCGGCATGGAATTAAATTCTCCATGCGAAAAAGCGAATGGTGGTTCTTGCAATAGACATGTGGATATGTCAAATTGATGAATGGTGAAATGTTAGGACTTGTATGAGTCAATGCATGTCTTTGATATAGGTCGTTATACGCCTAAATGATTATATGATTGAACTTGAAGTTAACCACTTCAAGAGTAGAAAACGTGTAGTGGTGCTCGGGTTTGGGGGTGGATAATTAACCAATTCATGTTAGTAAATGTGGATGATCATATATGTAGTTTAAACATGAGCTTATGATGGTTAATAGCTTAAATATGCAAACGGGTTGTGATACACGAGTATGGAAATAGAAGAAAACTGCAGTAACATACTATTAGCCCAGCTCCTGCAGTAAGCTACGGCCCTCCTAAAGATGGCATACGGCTGGATTGGACCTTACTGCCTAGAAGTTCTACCTTACGGTCTACGCTGAATTTCCGGATTTTTGAGTTTTTGACCTATTTTGTTGTAGGGACTTGTGGGAGGTCCCTAAGACTTCTTATCTATACTAACCATGTTCAAATTAATGTTTTGAATGTAGGGAAAGCTTCGGAGCGATCTCGGGTCCCGCATCAAGTGGATTGGATTCTCGTGGTCGCATATTGCAACTGTTTGTGTTAATATTCTCGTGTGGAGTCTTTACAAACTATTTGGAGTTATAATAAGTTGTGGATAACTTGTTAGTATTTTTGTTAAACTAATTTAGGTAATCATGTTAGTTTAATCCGTGTTTGTAAAACTTAACGCGTGGATACGTTAAATGTCGGTTTGGGACCTAACTTCCGCGTTGTTTTAAAAGTTTAAATCGGTTTGAAATTTTGAGTGTAGCATTACAATTTTCAATTTTTTTTCATATTTAATTTGGAATTTTAAATTTAGTTGTGTCGAAATATTAAGGAGAGAAATTTTTAAATTTTAGAGTTTTAAATTTTGAATTTAAAATACGATATATTGTTGAACTTTAAATTTTATTTGTATATTTTTTTTAATGAGAGATTTTGTATTAAGAGTTACGCGAGATTTTTCGAATACACGTATAAATAGTATCCGTCAATTAGAGCATCTTGATGATGATTTTAATTAAAGTTTATAATCTCCTAATTTTCTAAATGAACTTACATTATCAGGTTTGTTAAACCATAAATTAGTTTTTAAGCGTCGGTGTTCCAGTTATGCTATCAAGAAATATTAAAGAAAAAATTGTTTAGATAATGTAACAAGACTTCGGGTCAAATCATTAATCGCGTTATAGAAGCGAATATTATATTTAGAAGCAAAAATTGATCATCATAATTTTATACCTATAATTTGGTTAACATATTCAAACAAAAGAATTCCACAGATCTTGTCGGATATCTAGAGATATAAAAGTTGAGGAATGAAAATGGAAGATGAAGCTCGATTAACCGCCACAATTATTGTAGGAGATACAGAGATGTAAAGGCCATACAAATGAAAATGAAAAGGAAAATGAAGAAAAACAAGTGAAATGGTGTGGTGTGTAGCTGTAACGCACTAGTATCTCCACAAAAATTTATATTTAGGTTAAACTATAGTATGGGCTTATGGGCCATTTGAATTAGTCTTGCAAATGAAATAATTTATATACGATGTATAGGATAGGAGTATATGGACTTAATATTATCGGTTCTATAAATATATATATATATATATATATATATATATATATATATTTAAATATTTATATTATTTACTACGTCGTCCGGTTCTTAAATCCGGTCCGACTGGTTCGACCAGTAAACCTCTAAGATGTCCGGTTCGCAGTCCGGTCCGGTTCTGAAAACATTGTATTTAAATATATATATATATATATATATATATATATATATATATATATATATATATATATATATATATATATATATATATATATTTATAAAAGGCCCAACTTGTATTATCTATTTATCCTATTAACCCACTTATATATTAAAAAAGACTCACTACTTGTATTATCCATTTATTCTATTAACCTACTTAAAATTAAAAAGGGCCACTAGATTTTCAAACTTATTAAAATATAACAAAATAAGTGGGCTGGGGCCCGCTTTTATTTTACATGTCCCGGGCCCAAAAAGTTTTGGGGATTCTCGGGACCGGCCCTTGTCACACCCCGCCGAAGGCGGAAACACGGAGGTGAGACGAGAGCGGTGCATCGAACGCTTAGGCACAAGAGAATGCTAATGGGTACACTGCAAATTTCAAAGAACCACTACAAACATACCCAAGAAAGTACAGTGTCATACAAACCACAAAAGCCAAAATACAAATTCAGGTTGTCTACATAAACCAAACATCCCAAAAGCATAATACAAAACCAACAACCAAGTTATAATCCAAAAGAAAGTCCCCAAAAGCAATTCACCAAACTAGTCATTTGCTTCAATTCTGTTTACCTAAAAAACATGTTTCGAAAACGGTCACTATAAAAATAGTTGGTGAGTACGCAGGTTTTACGACTCAATAAAATAAGTAAATGAATTTCAAAATATAAAAGTAACCATCCGCAAATGATAAAGTACATGTGTTAAGATTTTAGTTACCCTGAGCCACATTTAAAACCGTCAGACTAGTTGTTGCCCATATATCTAGGTGTTAAATGCGAACACCTACTATGGCTAATTATGCGCCCAAATGAACCTACAAGTCTGGTTGGCGCGACCAACCCTGGGCGGGGGTGTCGACCCAAATAGTACTATTCATAATTCTCATCGGCTATTCAAGCTAATTGATTGCGTTAAAGTGGAGACTTAATGCATCTAAAAATAAAACCAATGTAACCCTAATCCCAAGTAACAACATGTAGTGAAACAGCTTTTCCCCCGTAAAACAGTAAAAATTTAAAAGTGGGGTCACGAAACTCACCTGAGAGTGAAACGCGAAAAAGTGCGGTAAAACATTGAAACAACCAACAGTGGTATCCTAACCGAGTCCTACTAATAAGTAGACACAAAATGTATTTAGGAAACCTAATATGTGTGACTAAGTCAACAAAAGTCAAAAGTGGCTATGCAGTCAATTGTATAGCCAAAACCCGTGCACGTGCGTACGAACCGTTAAGAATTGTAAAACCGGCTTTTATATGATTTAATAACCTTAAAAATTTACGTTTTAAATTTTAATAAATAACATCAGTAGTTAAAAGTCACAATTGATAAAATCTCATGTCACGGTTTCGTGTAATCAAAAACGCGATTACGCGCGTAAAGTCCGGTTTACGGTTTGAGAATCAGATTCATCCGAAAAATAGGGTTTTAGTGTGATATTAGCACCCAATTTAAAAGTCAAATTTTATGTTTTAAATGGGGTATACTTCTGTCCAAAATCCCCTAGAATTTTGATAAAATCAATTTTATATCAAAATTTTCAAAATTAATAACTTTTTATAAAATTTAAATGGACCATAATTCTAAATTCATACTTAGACATAAAGTTACTGATTGAAATTTATACCAATTGATCATGTATATAAGTAAAAATTTTTGACCAATTTTCATATTTTTTCAACATCCAGATTATTTAATAATAATTTAATATTTTTAAAATTTACAAATTCGGGAAAAATAGTGAAACACGTCAAAACTTCACCAAATGTTTATCATATTAGTTTTAAGTCATTATAAGATCCCATACTAAGTTTCAAGTCCTGATTTTATCCAGAAGTATTCAAACCCTAAATCATCCGTTTAAACTTTATAAATACTAAACGTATACTTAAACAACTCCAATTTTCATAAAATTTGGACAGGAGTCTTAGTTCATCATATAAAAATCACTGTCCAATTTTTAAACCCTCAGAAGTATTTTTCCCAAATTTCCATGTGTTAAACTTGTGTGAATTTTAATAAATAATCTAAAAGAGTTAGATAACCAAATTTTTCAGATCCTCATTTAAAACATATTCTACTGTTAGAAACAAATTTGGGTGCTAAATCAACCATTTTTAAAAATCCACCAAAAACATGTTTGTTCTTGATCATTTAAGCTAAACTACAAGTTTGATCAAGGATTATACCTTTCAAATTCAACAAATGATGATGAAATTTGATGCTAAGCTACTGAGTTTTCCTTTATTTATAACCTACAATCACAATGTGGTTCAATTCCAAGATCAAAAACTCAAAAATCAACAAAATACTCTTTTAATTCAAGAAAATGCAAATATGAACACCCAAGTGTTCATACACTTTGATCATCAAATCTTGCAAGCTTTTCACTAGATAACTCATTGTGGATGATTACAACTAGTTTTTATCTACAAATCCTTGTTAAAACCATAAGATTCAAGCTAAAAACTCTTAAAAACAACAAAACTTGAAAATCAAAGTAAGTGTGTGTAGTGTGTGTGTTCTTGGTGTTCTTGAGAACACATGCAAGATCAAAAACAAAAAATCAAAGGTTAAAAACATGTTAAAATACCTTCTAATCAATAATAACATGCTCATAAACAACAAAGATCCAAGGATCTAGGTTGCATGGATGGATTCTTGAGCTTGAAATTGAAAATAAGAAAATGTTTGTGTGTGTTGTGTACGGCAAGAGAGAGAGAGAGAGAGAGAGGAAGAGGAGAAAGGGTGGGGGGTTGGGTATTTATAATGGAAGTGTGATGTAGTGGTTTAAAAGACCAAATGTATAAAAAAATATCCACTTTTTTTATAAAAATTACACCCCTAAACACTCTAATAAATATTTTTATCCAAACATAAAATTATAGTATCCAAAATAATGAACTTTAGAAATTTTTAAAACTTAAAAACTCAAAATTTTTCAAAAAGTTATACCTGATAAACACCGGGTTTTTAACGGAAGAACCACCTGTGATCGTTAATTTAAATCAAGAAACACAAAAGTTAGCACATAAATTATTATAAAACATTATTCTTAACCAAAATATAAATATAAAAATTATTTTCGAGAATTTAATTTTTACCGTTTATTTAACGCGTTCGCAATATACGCAGTGTATGCACTTAACCCGGTTTTTTAATTCGGACCTTAGTGTTTGTCTAAGGTAGTATTCCTAGAAACACTAAAAATATATAAAATCATAATATTTAAAAATATAACGTATAAAAAGTCGAGAAACGGTAAGGACCTGAAAAACCGCGGTTGTCACATTATCCCCCAGTTGAAACGAATTTTGTCCCGAAATTCAACTGGTGTTAGTAATGACCGCTTTATTCACAAAAAATTGAGGATATTTCTGCTTCATTTGGTCCTCTCGTTCCCTTGTGAATTCGGGTCCATGCTTCAAGTTACATCGGACCTTCATGATAAGGATACGACTACGTTTAAGCGTCTTGATCTCGCGATCCAAAATCTCAACCGGTTCTTCGATAAAGTGAAGGTTTTTTTCGACACAAACTTCCTCATGTGATATTACCAATGACTCATTGGCTAAACACTTTTTTAGGTTTGATACGTGGAAAGTATCGTGTATACCGCCGAGTTCTTGAGGCAATTTCAATTTATACGCCACGGGACCAATTCTATCAATAATTTCATATGATCCAATATACCTCGGATTGAGTTTACTCCTCTTTCCGAACTGAATAACGCTCTTCCAAGGTGAAACTTTTAAAAGCACCCTGTTCCAATTTAAAATTCCAAGGGTTTCCTTCGATTGTCGGCGTAGTTTTTCTGTCTGTCTCGTGCGGCCTTTAGTCTATCCCGAATCTTAAAAATTTTGTCCGTAGTCTCCTGAATAATCTCGGGACCAATTAAACGATTGTCACCAACTTCGGCCCAACAAAGTGGTAATCGACACTTACGTCCATACAAAGCTTCAAACGGCGCGCACTTGAGGCTAGTGTGATAACTGTTATTATAAGAGAATTCGATTAACGGCAAATGGGTATCCCAATTTCCACCAAATTCTATCACACATGCCCTTAGCATATCCTCCATGGTCTGAATCGTTCGTTCACTTTGACCGTCAGTCTGAGGATGGTAAGCCGTGCTCATATCCAAGGGCGTTCCCAAAGCTCGTTGTAGTGTCTGCTAAAATCGGGATGTAAAACGACTATCCCTATCCGAGATGATGGAAACGGGCACTCCATGCCTAGAAACAATTTCACCGATGTACAAACGGACTAACTTTTCCATCTTATAATCCTCTCGGATGAGAATAAAATGAGCAGATTTCGTCAACCGATCAACAATGACCCAAATTGAATCATAACCGCTAGAAGTTCATGGTAACTTAGTGACAAAATCCATAGTAATTTGCTCCCATTTCCACTGAGGGATGTCGGGTTGCTGCAAAAGTCCCGACGGTTTCTGGTATTCTGCCTTGACTTTAGAACAAGTCAAGCACTTCCCAACATAACTTGCAATTTCTTTCTTCATCTCGGGCCACCAATAAAATTCTTTCAAGTCTTTGTACACCTTGTCAGCTCCGGGATGTATGGAATATCTCTACTTGTGAGCTTCATTAAAAATCAATTGTCTCAAGTTATGGGAATCCGGAATCCACAATCGATCCAAATAATAAATTAACTCATCTTTTTTCTGTTCGAATTTCCTCTTAGCACCACATAAAAGTTCATCTTTTAAATTATTTCTCTCTAGTGCTTCTTTCTGTGCCTCAAGAATCTGAGCTTTCAAGTTCGTTTGAATTATCATCCCTAAAGCACGCACTCGATAAGGTTTTATTCTTTCCTTCCTACTCAAAGCATCTGCCACCACATTTGCTTTCCTAGGGTGATATCGGATCTCACAGTCATAGTCGTTGAGTAGTTCGACCCATCTCCTTTGTCTCATGTTCAACATATTTTGATCAAATATGTGCTGGAGGCTTTTGTGGTCGGTAAAAATAGTGCACTTAGTGCCATAAAGATAGTGCCTCCAAATCTTAAGTGCAAAAACAACGACACCCAATTCCAAGTCGTGAGTTGTGTAATTCTTTTCGTGCACTTTCAATTGTCGGGATGCATACGCGATAACCTTGTCCTTTTGAATCAACACGCAACCAAGACCTTGGTGTGAAGCGTCACAGTATACGACAAAGCCATCCGTTCCTTCGGGAAGAGTTAGAATCGGAGCGTTACATAACTTATGTTTCAATAATTGAATGCCTCTTCCTGTTTGTCATCCCATTCAAATTTTCTATCTTTCTGAGTCAACAGAGTTAAGGAGTGAGCTATCTTCGAGAAATTCTCAATGAATCGCCTATAGTGGTCTGCCAAACCAAGAAATTGACGAATCTCGGTTGGGGTCTTAGGCGTCCCCACTTCTTTATCGACTCAATCTTGGCCGGATCCAAATGTATGCCCTTCTCGTTAATCACGTGGCCAAGAAAGTGAACTTCTTTTAGCCAAAATTCACACTTTGAGAACTTGGCATAAAGTTTATCATTCCGAAGCAACTCCAAAATTAACCGCAGGTGTTGCTCGTGCTCTTCCTTACTCCGAGAATATATCAAGATGTCGTCTATAAAGACTATCATGAACTTGTCTACGTAGGGCTTACATACCCTATTCATCAGATCTATAAACACTGCCGGAGCATTGGTTAGCCCGAAAGGCATAACCAAAAACTCATAGTGACCATACCGAGTCCTAAATGTCATCTTCGGTATGTCATCCTCCTGGATCCTTAACTGATGATAACCGGATCTGAGATCGATCTTAGAGAAATGAGTCGATCCCTACAATTGGTCAAACAAGTCGTCGATCCTCGGGAGTGGATATCGGTTCTTGATCGTCAATTTATTCAACTCCCGGTAGTCGATACACATCCGAAATGATCCATCCTTCTTTTTCACGAACAAGACCGGAGCTCCCCAAGGTGAGAAATTCGGTCTAATAAATCCTTTCTCTAAAAGTTCCTGCAACTGATTCGACAACTCTTGCAATTCAGACGGTGCCAAACGGTAGGGGGATCTAGCAATAGGTGCAGCGTCAGGTACCAAGTCGATCCTAAACTCAACTTGCCGTGAAGGGGGTAATCCGGGTAAATCCTCGGGAAAGACTTCCGGATAATCGCGCACGATTGGAATATCTTGAATTTTTAACTCCTCCGACCTCTTCTCGACAATGTTAGCAAGAAATGCGTAACTCCCTTTCTTCAAAAATTGCCAAGCCTTCATACATGAAATAATGTTCAAGATCCTTCCAGGTTTATCACCATGGACATCTAGTACTTCACCGTTTGAGAGCGGAATTCGAACTATCTTTTCTTAACAAATAATCTCGGCTCGTTGTTTTGACAACCAATCCATGCCGATTACAACATCGAAGCTACCAAGATCAATCGGAATAAGATCTACACTAAATGGATGATCATTTAAATTCATAGTGCCACCTCGGACAATATCACTAGCCTTAATCAATTTACAGTTTGCTAGTTCTATAGTGTAGGCATCATGCAATTTTTTTGACTCAAGACTAATCAATAATCTAAACTCAGTAGAAATAAAACTTCTATCAGCCCCTGTGTCAAATAGTATAGATGCATGGATATTATTGATGAGAAACGTACCCGTCACCACATTCGGGTCCTGACGAGCGTCTCCAACCCCAAATGCGAATGCTCTACCCTTAGCTTGATTCGTATTACCACCATTACGTCCTAGTTTAGGACATCTGTCTCTGAAGTGACCAGTCTCCTTACATTCATAACATGATCTCTAAGGTTCCAAGTTGACCCTGCAGTTTTTGGCAAGATGACCGGTCATGTTACACCTTTCACAAGTAACAACTGCGCATTGGCCGGTATGGTGAAGGTTGCATCTATTACACTTAGGTAAGTTCCCAATGTACACCTTCTTTCCTTGTGTCACCGCTCCATAATTCTTCACAAACTTGCGCTTCTTACTTGGACCACCAGTGGTTTTCTCCATAGCCTTCTCCTCCGATTTCTTTCCAACTGTTCCTTTCTTAACCAAGATTCCATTTCTCACCATTTCATCAGTTAATTCACCCGCCAACTGAATCACACTTTGCATAGTAGTGGGTTTGGCCGAAGTAACCATTCCCCGAATTTAGGGCACTAATCCCCAGATATACCTTTCGATCCTCTTGGGTTCTGGTGTCACCAGATGTGGCACCACACGGGACAACTTTTGAAATCGAGTCGTGTAATCCAATATCTCTGCTCCATCCATTTCCAGATTCCAAAATTCAACTTCAATTTTCTTCAATTCATTCCGAGGACAGTACTCCTCTATCAGCATTTTCTTAAAGTCATCCCAAGTAAGGTTATCAGTAACCTGTTCTCCTAACGCATCAACTTGAGAATTCCACCATGTTAGGGCTTCGCCCTGTAGAGAGCAAGCAGCATACTTAACCTTCTGATTATCCAAGCCGTTACTGATTTTTATGACAGACTCCATCTTTTCCATCCAACGAACAATCCCAACTGCCCCCTCAATACCATGAAAATCCAGGGGTTTTCCCGCAGAGAAGTCTTTAAAAGTGCATCCGCGGTTGGTGTTACCAGTATTTGTGCCACCACCAGCACCACCACCGGCTCCACCACCAGCTCCACCACTACCAGAAGCACCACCACTAGTGCCACCAACACTCCTGATTAACCCTGCGGTGATCTGTGCCACTATTCTTGGTATAGCCACTATTCTTGGTATAGCCGCATCTATCCCTTGATTTATTAGCTGGGTCAGATCTGGTTGAGCATTCTCTGTCTCATTATGTTGAGGTTCTCTCCTCGGTGGCATTGTCTAAAAACAGAAACGGATAGGAATTTGATAAGAGTTTGAGTAAATGATGGTACTTGATTAGAAATCACTCAAAACATAGCAAACAATCTATACATAAAAGACATGTTTTTTTTTTTTGAAAAGGATGATAATCATTTGGTTGAACCATGTACACAAGGTAACAATTAAGAATGATAACAATACACAAATAATAACAAAATGAAATTTATGACATACAAGGATTCAACCAAAATATAATTCATTTCCATCATCCAAAATTTACAAAAGTGCTTCACCGAGCATAGAAAGTAGCTAGGGTTTACAAGAGTTAGTAATAATTTTTACAAAATTAGGCATTAGTTAGAACTATGCCAAGATACCCCAAAAGAAACAAAGTTTTTGTAACCCTTCAAAAGGACCTGAGCACAACCCACTCAGTGTCTAAAATAGAAACCTAACACAACAGCAACCAGTAAAACAAAGAAAGCCACAAAAATAGTCAATCTGGAGTAGACCCTCTTCTCAAATCGATCCATGCGCTGGTTCCTGTTCAGCTCTGACGCCTGAAGAGTAGTAACATACTGATATAGCTCCGGTATCCTCTCTAGAACATCCTCCAACACAGTATGATGATGATCCAGTCTTGTCTCGTGCCCAGCGTAAACCTCCACTAATTCGTCCATTTGTACCTCCCTATTAGTCCTGATGTCCTCGGGCTCCTCTTCTTCATCTGATGATAACTCTATAATAATAGGTGCAGTCCTAGTAGATGATCCTCCGACCTCGAAGGTCGATCCAGGAAACAGTGACTGTCCAGCAGCGGGGAGTAGCAGGGTGTAGAACAACAGTCACTGGTACTACCCTGGTAGGGGGTAGGACCGAAGTAGGTGAGGGTAGACGGCTCCCTAAATCCTCTGAGCTGGTCGCGTAGCTAGACTCACCGGGCACATAGTGCTCCGACGGATCCTCCTCTGACGTATGACTAGGCTCGGGCGCACTCCAATCACCTGATGCAGTAGGGACAGGTACAAGAGGGATGCTGTTGAGGCTGTCCACCTCATCGTCCGTGAAGTACTGCTGAAATGAAGATGCTGAAGACGAAGACATGCTGTGACGGAGAACGTAAAGCTGGCAAGAATAAGAAATGCGAAATGATATGCAATGCACACATAGTTCCTAAGGTTCTTTGCAATGTTTCTTAAGGTCATAGTCTAGGTTCGAGTCTGGGGTAAACCTACTTCTCTATAACCAGTGCTCTGATACCAAGTCTGTTACACCCCGCCGAAGGCGGAAACACGGAGGTGAGACGAGAGCGGTGCATCGAATACTTAGCCACAAGAGAATGCTAATGGGTACACTGCAATTTTTAAAGAACCACTACAAACATACCCAAGAAAGTACAGTGTCATACAAACCACGAAAGCCAAAATACAAATTCAGGTTGTCTACATAAACCAAACATCCCAAAAGCAGAATACAAAACCAACAAACAAGTTATAATCCAAAAGAATGTCCCCAAAAGCAATTCACCAAACTAGTCATTTGCTTCAATTCTGTTTACCTGAAAAGCATATTTCGAAAACGGTCAACTATAAAAATAGTTGGTGAGTACGCAGGTTTTACGACTCAATAAAATAAGTAAATGAATTTCAAAATGTAAAAGTAAACATCCGCAGATGATAAAGTACATGTGTTAAGATTTTAGTTACCCTGAGCCACAATCAAAACCGTCAGATTAGTTGTTGCCCCTATATCCAGGTGTTAAATGCGAACACCTACTATGGCTAATTATGCGCTCAAATGACCTTACAAGTCTGGTTGGCGCGACCAACCCTGGGCGGGGGTGTCGACCCAAATAGTACTATTCATAATTCACATCGGCTATTCAAGCTAATTGATTGCGTTAAAGTGGACACTTAATGCATCTAAAAATAAAACCAATGTAACCCTAATCCCAAGTAACAACATGTAGTGAAACAGCTTTTCCCCCATAAAATAGTAAAAATTTAAAAGTGGGGCCGCGAAACTCACCTGAGAGTGAAACGCGAAAAAGTGCGGTAAAACATTGAAACAACCAACAGTGGTATCCTAACCGAGTCCTACTAATAAGTAGACACAAAATGTATTTAGGAAACCTAATATGTGTGGCTAAGTCAACAAAAGTCAAAAGTGGCTATGCAGTCAATTGTATAGCCAAAACTCGTGCACGTGCGTACGAACCGTTAAGAATTGTAAAACCGGCTTTTATATGATTTAATAACCTTAAAACTTTAAGTTTTAAATTTTAATAAATAACATCAGTAGTTAAAAGTCACATTTGATAAAATCTCATGTCACGGTTTCGTGTAATTAAAAACGCGATTACGCGCGTAAAGTCCGGTTTACGGTTTGAGAATCAGATTCGTCCGAAAATAGGGTTTTAGTGTGATATTAGCACCCAATTTAAAAGTCAAATTTTATGTTTTAAATGAGTTATAATTCTGTCCAAAATCCCCTAGAATTTTGATAAAATCAATTTTATATCAAAATTTCCAAAATTAATAACTTTTTATAAAATTTAAATGGACCATAATTCTAAAGTCATACTTAGACATAAATTTACTGCTTGAAATTTATACCAATTGATCATGTATATAAATAAAAATTTCTGACCAATTTTCATATTTTTTCAGTATCCAGATTATTTAATATGAATTTAATATTTTTAAAATTTACAAATTCGGGAAAAATAGTAAAACACATCAAAACTTCACCGAAATTTTATCATATTAGTTTTAAGTCATTATAAGATCCCATACCAAGTTTCAAGTCCTGATTTTATCCAAAAGTATTCAAACACTAAATCATCCGTTTAAACTTTATAAATACTAAATGTATACTTAAACAACTCCAATTTTCATAAAATTTGGACAGGAGTCTTAGTTCATCATATAAAAATCACTGTATAATTTCCAGAATTTTTAAATACTCATAAGTATTTTTCCCAATTTTCCATGTATTAAACTTGTGTGAATTTTAATATATAATCTATAAAGAGTTAGATAACCAAAATTTTCAGATCCTCATTTTAAAACATATTCTACTGTATAGAAACAAATTTGGGTGCTAAATCAACCATTTTTAAAAATCCACCAAAAACATGTTTGTTCTTGATCATTTAAGCTAAACTACAAGTTTGATCAAGGATTATACCTTCCAAATTCAACAAATGATGATGAAATTTGATGCTAAGCTACTGAGTTTTCCTTTATTTAGAACCTACAATCACAATGTGGTTCAATTCCAAGATCAAAAACTCAAAAATCAACAAAATGCTCTTTTAATTCAAGAAAATGCAAATATGAACACCCAAGTGTTCATACACTTTGATCATCAAATCTTGCAAGATTTTCACTAGATAACTCATTGTGGATGATTACAACTAGTTTTTATCCACAAATCCTTGTTAAACCCACAAGATTCAAGCTAAAAACTCTAAAAAACAACAAAACTTGAAAATCAAAGTGAGTGTTAAAAATCAACAAAATGCTCTTTTAATTCAAGAAAATGCAAATATGAACACCCAAGTGTTCATACACTTTGATCATCAAATCTTGCAAGCTTTTCTCTAGACAACTCATTGTGGATGATTACAACTAGTTTTTATCCACAAATCATTGTTAAAACCACAAGATTCAAGCTAAAAACTCTAAAAAACAACAAAACTTGAAAATCAAAGTGAGTGTGTATAGTGTGTGTGTTCTTGGTGATCTTGAGAACACATGCAAGATCAAAAACAGAAAATCATAGGTTAAAAACATGTTAAAATACCTTCTAATCACTAAATAACAAAAATCCAAGGATCAAGGTTGCATGAATGGATTCTTGAGCTTGAAATTGAAAATAAGAAAATGTGTGTGTGTGTTGTGTACGGCAAAAGAGAGAGAGAGAGAGAGAGAGAGAGGAAGAGGTGAAAGGGTGGGTGTTGGGTATTTATAATGGAAGTGTGATGTAGTGGTTTAAAAGACCAAATGTATAAAAAAATACTCATTTTTTATAAAAACTATACCCCTAAACACTCTAATAAATATTTTTATTCAAACATAAAATTCTAGTATCCAAAATTATGAATTTTAGAAATTTTTAAAACATAAAAACTCAAAATTTTTCAAAAAGTTATACCGGATAAACACCGGGTTTTTAACGAAAGAACCACCAGTGATCGTTAGTTTAAATCAAGAAACACAAAAGTTAGCACATAAATTATTATAAAACATTATTCTTAACCAAAATATAAATATAAAAATTATTTTCGAGAATTTAATTTTTACCGTTTATTTAACACGTTCGCAGTATACGCAGTGTATGCACTTAACCGGGTTTTCTAGTTCGGACCTTAGTGTTTGTCTAAGGTAGTATTCCTAGAATTCTTAGAAACACTAAAAATATATAAAATCATAATATTTAAAAATATAACGTATAAAAAATCGAGAAACGGTAAGGACCTGAAAAACCGCGGTTGTCACAGCCCTGAGGATCAGTTGTATGTTGCATTATCAAGAGCTAAAAGTAGAGATGGACTCAAGCTATTAATCTTTGGTAAACATGAAAAAATTACCAATACCACGTCAAATGTTAAATACAATGAAGTATTTTTAAATTTGTAAATAATCATTGTAAAGTTTCACTTGACATGTAATTTAATGTATTGTAAAAAGTACACAATTTATGAAATGTATTTGCAAGTATTTTTTAATGTTTTGATTACTCTTATCCATATAATCTTAACATGTAACAAAATTAAAAAGTTACAAATACAATATCAAATTTGTATAAAAGAGATGTAAGATATTTAACAATATAATCTTAATGTTTCACCTCGTGTAACACACTGGGTTAAAGCTAGTTTCTTATAATAATAATTACACATGCCAATTCAAATTTCAACAATTTAAAACATCCATATGAATTGATTAGTAATAAAAAAAATCTCTTTATTACCTTGAAAACAACTTCTTTACATTTGGTAAGATTGAGGAGTCAACACTGATGGCTTGCACAACTCCTTACTTTCTAGTTTTACCGACAATGTAGCACCCAATTGACCAAAACAGGAGGAATGTCAACTTCACATTGCTTACACATGGATTTCATGTAGATTGAATTACATATTGATCTGATTACATTCCAAATGATTCCTTTATGTTGTCATTCTTTAGAAAAAAACATTTTAAACATTAAAATATACGCATAAAACTATGTATCTGATCAGATGTTGCAAACATCTAAGAAAGCTACATGACACTATAAACCTCTACCAAATGCTTCCATGTGATTCCATTTTCAAAGTTCTAAAAGAATATCTTAACTGCCTAATGCCGAGTCATCTCCATCAGATGAATAGTCAACGATTGATAAACCTTGCAACTTCAGGGCCAGCATGACCATCATATATCCCAACAAAGGTAAACCGAACCGTTAGATCTGATTTTTCAAACCTGTCACTTTCTCAACGGTTTATGAACACCCCTACCTTAAATAATCAAATAACCTAAGGCAAAATCTATTTATCCAAACATGATTATATAATCAATTTCAAAACACAGTTTTCAAGTCATACCTTTGATTTTCTGATGTCGGGTAAGCAGAGCCGAAACAACTGCATCGGCCAAAAATGTCATATGTGTTATTGCTTCCTGTAAGCTTCAAATGATTCAAGCAATTCACTTTGACACTAAAAAAGAAATAAAAAACATTTTAAAGGTTAACACCTAATAAACGAACACAACTTAAAGAATTTAAAGAAAGAACCATGGACGTTTTTATCTTTTTAAGTACCTCAACATCTTTGAGAAAGATCGTTTTCCAATCATGATTATGAGGTCTAACCGAAATGTCCATGTCCTCCACGGTGTTCTCTGACTCTCCAACCACCCACCGAAATCTTCCAAAGCCTCAATCCCGATGTCCTATTGAAACCAAAAAGGTTCACAAAGATCTTGTTCCACCTTAAAATGAACGCTAAGTTAAAATGTTGTAACCGAGTTAGCAGATTCTCATCCTTGTTTACAAATTATCAAACACCATGTTCAAGTTTCAACATCAAAATTGAAAACTTACAGAATTTTATGAAAGATTGTGCCCTAAAAGAAACAAATTGTCAAATGGGTACATCAAAATTCAAACTTTTAAGCTAATAACTTATAATAAAAAAAATAAGAACTTATCAAAGATTGTGAACTAAAACAAACAAATTTCCAAAGAACCTGTAGCTCCCGGTTTTTCGTTTAGAAAACGGGTTTGTAATTACTGTAAATAACGGTTCGCGGGAAAGGAGACTTGGCGGGGTTAGTGCGGAAATCATTGTGTAAATAAATCTAGAAGGTGTGGCGAGTAAATGACGAGACTTATAGGGGGTGTTATTAAAATTCGAGTCGAGCCTCAGGTGCGCAAGGGCCGAAGCTCGGTCCGCGATTGCGAACCCTTTTAGGGTGTTACGGCAATTGGGGGGGGGGTTCCCCATTTGCTGGTTGCGACTGTCGAGAGCTCAAGGAGAGGAAGAGGAAGCCGATCATCGAGTTCTTGTACGGACTAAGGTAAGATCGTGAACCACTAATCATCGTATGCGCGTTTGTAACTCCGTTTAACCGAAATGATTATGTTTATGATCCTAGGGTTTCATAGGTGACGAGTGAAGGAAGAAGACGAGTTCTTGGTGATTCGATTCGCACGAGTCACTCGGAATAAAGGTATAATCACAAAACTCGACTCATTGTAAGCATGTTTTCGTTTTATGGGTGTTGCGGGATAAGGGGTGTTCGGCTGAACCCATGATGGGTGGCCGACATGTATACCGAGCTCGGGTAAGGACCGGCTATGGCCGGGGTGGTAAGCAAGATACAGGAGAGGGACGAACGAAGCCGACAGGGCTGTGACGGCTCGGTGGAGACGACAGCGGCACGGTGGTGGCGTAGGAAGGGCACAACAGCAGTAGGGAATCCGAGAGAATGCGCAGCCGGCGATGGCGCTGGGCACGACAGTCCCCCGAAGGGGCTGTCCAAGGCGGTGCAGGTGGGGGAAGGCGGAGACAGCCCGTTATTAGGGCGGTTCACGGTTGGGACAAGTCGTCGGGGTCGGAAATGGTTGTAGGTGACCGAAGTCGTGGCCCCGATGTTCCGGCAGCAGTGGTACAGTGACGGTGGAGGTTGACAGAAGCCGAATGTGGAGATGCGAAGTCGGGTTGGGTGCGTTGAGGTGTGTACGCGTACATGCAAGCCATGCATGGCGACTTGCATACGCGGGTGATAACGCACCGGGTCGGGTCGCGTGAGTGAGCGAAAGGATGAACGTCGAGTCATTGACTCGTGTATTGTGTAATTGTTAGGTACAAGGTTGAAGGACGAGCACGAAAAGTTAGCGAGTTCTAGTGATCGAGTTGCGACTAGCAAAGGTGAGTTTCTATCGCCCACTTTTAAATGTTTTGTAGTTTTGTAGTTTTTGGCATGAATACATGCTACGTGCGATATAGCGAATGCACTCGATAAAAGGGTTTTGACTTTAATATCTGTGTTGTGAAATAATAGTTATATTTGTAAGCATAGGATTGATGTCACATAATTAAATATCATGACTGTTAATTTATAGTTATTTGATATTGTTTCGACACTAGTCGACGGGAAATTAGTTTGACATTAATCAGATGAAATGGGTCGCTCAAGCTTGATAGTAATTCGGTGTTAGTCGGTGAGTTGTTATAGCTGACGGTGATCAGTCAACGAGTCATGATCGCACGTGTCCTTAGACTAGTCAACATGATTTTGTGTATGTCGATAAAATATATTATTTGAATAAATGGTGAATTAAATGAGAAAACCTTTGGGACTTAAATCATTTTTAATAAAGGTTCGGGACTTAATACCCCCAAACGAATTACTATATAACTCACTCAGCGTAGCTGACTTTTACCATTTATTTCAGGTAAAGAGAAATTGTGAGTTGGCGGCTTCTGGATGGCGTTTGGTTACTTTGATCGCTGTGATGACATTTATTTTCCGTTATGATGAACGATTTAGATATTAGTACTTGATTGATTTGTGTTTGAGATTTGGGTCGTTGACCATTGTTGACTGTTTGTTTTCCGTTGCATTTATTGAGTTTATTTGACGTCATTTACTACTGTGCTTACGTGTATGCCAACGTGTCGGGTTCCCGGGATCACGTGCCCCACGGTGGGCGCCACTTGTTGCTACACCGATGAGAGCAGCCCAAGGTGACCTCGCCCTGCTAAGATAAAATAAATCGTTAGGCTCACCGTACGAGATGATCTCCTGCAATCCACCTCCGATATAAGAATCAATAAAAGGTTCTGAGTATAAAGTAGAGAGTAGTAGTAGAGAAGTAGGCTAAGATTAGATGGTTTACCTTGAAGAGGGAGTTCTCTATTTATACTATGAGCCTTAGAATTCCCGTGACTCGGGGATTTCTATGGTTTGGCAGGCATCTCCTTCTTTGGTCCATGTCTCGTGTTTGGGAGATTCCCCTTAAAGGGTATAAGTTGTTGACACCGGTTCTCTATCAGGCTTTTTGTCTTGAACGTTGACTTCCCCTCTTTCCATGTAATGGGAGGGGGAAGAGGGTACTGCAACTTTACTGTCTGCTCTGACCTTTCCCTATTTGTGTTTTATTTGGATTATGTTCTTTATTGTTTCGCGGGTTATTCCTTCGTTATGCTTAGGGAGTTTTCTCCCGGTTAAGACCGGGCTGCCTATGTCATTGTTGGGCTTAATTTTGGGCCTTGCCTTTATTGGATTGCTGACTTTATTATTGACTTTATTGGACCCGTTATCATCAACCTTGCCCCAAATTAAGATAGGAGTAGAATATTTCACGATGATTTTAAATCCCTAACTTTTTGAAGTTAGAAAAACGTAAACATGAATACATTATTATTCATTAAAACAGGAAAAATAAAATGAAGAGTTTACCTAAAAACATGGGTCTCTCTTGATATAATTCGAGTTTATGGAAAACAGATTATATGACCTTTATTATAATTGAACTCCTACAATAATCCAATTGGTTTCCTAGTCTCGATCAAAAGTTTGTTCTTTGTATACATGAAATATTTGATGTTATTCATGATACAAACCCGAAACCAATGTTTTAAAAACTGGGCAGGACAGCAAACCGGATGACATATGAGGTTTAAATAGATATAAAAATGTTTTTATTTTATATAAATTTATAATTTGAATGACATATAAAGTTTAAATAAATATAATATGCAACTTAGGGGAGGATCAAATAAGAAGTTGAATTTGGCTAAGAAGCAATCTCATCCATTCAATTGGATGATCAAGAGTAGAGATTTAAGTGTATGAAAAATAAAGATGAAATGGTATTTAAGTAATAACCACTTTTTTGACTTTTTTTAACTTCTCCCACTTTTTTTAAACGTTCATAACTTTTTCATAAGACATTATTTTTTTTTAAAATACACCATAAAATCGTGCGTTTTTTATCTTTAATTTGAGTATAGTATTGCTATATTTTTTATAAAAACAAAATCGACAATTAATGAAATTGTGCTAATTTATGTAAATGTGTTGGTTTCTAGTAAAACAGCACAATTTAGCACATTAAAAATTTGCTGGTTTTTGTTAAAACAGCACACTTTACGTAAATGTGTTGGTTTCTTTAATTTGTGTTACTTTTTATCAATTATTATATGTCTAATTTGGTATCATTCTTTAAAAATAAAAATTTAAAGCATATATACACCAACAAACGGTTCAGTGTAGGCAACAAAAAGCTTATGTATCAAAATTTTGTTTTGTGCTGGTTTGTTTTATGCTGGTTTGATGTACTAGTTTTGTTGTGCTGGTTTTGTTGTGTTGGTTTTGTTTGTGCTTGGTTAGCTAAGAAGAGCAAGTTACACAATTAATTGTTATATTTGGTGTTGTTTTATGATAAACCAGCACAGTTAATTATGCTGTTTTAAAATACAGCACAGTTAATTGTGCTATTTTACAAGAAACCAGCACATTTACGTAAAATAGCACAATTTCATTAAGTGTCGATTTTGTTTTTACAAAAAAATATAGCAATACTATACTCGAATTAAAGGTAAAAAAACGCTTAATTTTATGGCGTAATTTTTTTTTTAAATAAGGTCGTATGAAAAGGTTATGTACGTTTAAAAAAAGTGGGGAAAGTTGAAAAAAGTCAACAATTATAGGTTTTCCAAGAATGCCTCTCCACCCTTTATTTTCCTTACACTTAAATTTCTACCATTAATCATCCAATTGAATAGATAAGATTGTTTCTAAGGCTTCTTAATCAAATTATACTTATTAGGGTAACCATCCCCATGCAATTTATACTAAATTAATCAGAAAATAAGATTTTCTATGAGTATATATAAAAAAACAAAAAAAAAGTTTTGAAATATAAGGTTCAACGGTTCAGCCGGTAACAGACCAGTTCAAATAGAAACAGTTCAACTACACACAGACGGACCGGTTATGTATCCGATTCCCAGTCCGACCAACCGGTCCGGTTCTAAAAACAATGCCCAAAACCAGGCCAAGTAAATTAGTTTGGGAACTTATCGAAAATCAATACATAATCATTCAAGAATCAAAGTTATTTTAGTTAGTTTTGAAACTACAAGAATGATTTACAGTTTTCATCTTTACTCGATCTCAGAAGAAAAGAATTCAACACAATCAACAACTAAAAGAAAAAATAAAACCAACCCATAAGATCAGTTAAATAACAGACTGGTGGACGTAATTGTCCGATCCCAAATACCGTCACAAAGAACCCGACAGCAAACATCGAGGTGAAGCATTCACAACACTCGGCGATGATTCAAGATTTAAGATCCACCGTGTGTATAGCAGATAGGGAGGATGACTCGTGTCAAGAATGTGCAACGCCTCTTCTTGCTTCATAAATGGTGTCCGAGATTCTTGTAGGTGGCCAATACCGAAACACAGACCGACCCACAATGTTCTCTACAGGAAGCGGGCCCCTACACGATAACATACAAACATTATATTTCATTGTATTTTGCCAAGTGGTAAAAAAAATATAAGAATCCGATCATTACCAATTGTGCGAGTCAAAACTGTTGTTACGGTTGTCACCCAGAACAAACACATATCCATCTGGCACAACCTTAATCACAAAAAAAACAAAAAAAAAATCAAATGTTTTGAGATTAAAGATTGGATCTTGGATTTTATGAGCATAATCAAGAACTTGTAGAGTCAAGTAATCAAGTAAAAAGAAAGTACCATAGATTTCATTTCATAATCTAGTGGCTCTAAGATGAATTCTTCATCTTGGACATCACCATTAATCAACAACTTACCTCCTCGAACCTAAAATGTAAAATTTATATGATGAAATTAACATTTCAGGCGTAAAGAATTGACGATAATTGCTATAAATATGTAAATCATTTGAAGAGGAGGATGATGTTTACATCTTACCTCAACACAGTCTCCAGCCTTCGCTACAATTCTTTTTATAAATACGTCCCCGGAACTGTAACCAAATTCCTGCATCATGATGGGTCGAGGACAATGAGTCAACAACGAGAACATAAAATCCAT
The DNA here is from genome assembly GCA_023525975.1 of Smallanthus sonchifolius. Classification (NCBI taxonomy): domain Eukaryota; kingdom Viridiplantae; phylum Streptophyta; class Magnoliopsida; order Asterales; family Asteraceae; genus Smallanthus; species Smallanthus sonchifolius. The sequence goes on from CM042034.1 coordinate 73,472,327, forward strand.
ACAAGATCGACATTAAGACGAATGCTATGAAAAAACATAATTCAGAACTAAGATCCGACCTGAAGAATGGGAGGGGCTTTGAATATCACAATATCTGAAACTTCCGGCTTTCGAAAGATGTATGAAACCTAAATCAATAAGAAGCAAAAATCAAAATTTTGATCATAAAATCAAACCTCTTTCTCACATTATATATACTACTATTTAAGCTATAACATTGGTATTTAATTATTTATTTTTTGATTTAGTTGTTTAAAATCAATCAAATGAAACAACAAGTCTCAATCTACTTTGAAGGATTAGCAAATCAAGAAACTAATACTTGATAGCACCTTAAAATCCATCAAATGAACCCATAAATCATATTTACTTTGAGGGATTAGCAAATCAAGAAACAATTATTTGATAACACTTTCAAATCCATCATATGAAACGACAAATTTCCATTTACTTTAAGGGATCAACATAATCAAGAAACAATTACTCGGTAACACTTTCAAATCTATCATATTAAACAACAAGCCTCCATTTACTTTGAGGGATTGGCAATTCACGAAACAATAACTTGATAACACCTTCAAATCCATCAAACAAAACCACAAATCTCCATTTACTTTGAGAGATAAGTAAATCAAGAAACAATTTAATTGATTACACCTACAAACCCATCAAATGAAGCAAAAAATCTTCATTTACTTTGAGGGATTAGCAAATCACGAAATGATTACTTGATAACACTTTCAAATCCATCAAATGAAACTACAAATCACTATTTACTTTGAGGGAATAAAAAAAAGAAGTGCTTGATAACACTTTAAAAGTAAATGGAGATTTGTGATTTCATTTGATGGATTTGAAAGTGTTATCAAGTAATTGTTTTATGATTTGCTAATCCCTCAAAGTAAATGAAGTATTTTGGTTTAATTTGATAGATTTGAAAGTGTCATCAAGTAACCGTTTCTTGATTTGTGTTTCTTGTTTTGCTAATCCCTCAAAGTAAATGGAGATTTGTGGTTTCATTTGATGGATTTGAAAGTCTTATCAAGTAATTGTTTCTTGATTTGCTAATCCCTCAAAGTAAATGGAGATTTGTGGTTTAATTTGATGGATTTGAAGGTGTTATCAAGTTATTGTTTGTTGATTTGCTAATCCCTCAAAGTAAATGATGTTTGTGGTTTCATTTGATGGACTTGAAATCAAGTAACTGTTTCTTGATGTGCTAATCCCTCAAAGTAAATGGTGATTTGTGGTTTCATTTGATGGATTTTAAAGTGTTAATCCCTCAAAGCAAATAGTCAAATCCATCAAATGAAACCACAAATCTCCATTTACTTTGAGGGATTAGCAAAACAAAAAACACAAATCAAGAAACGGTTACTTGATGACACTTTCAAATCCATCAATTAAACCAAAAATCTCCATTTACTTTGTGGGATTAGCAAATCAAGAAACACAAATCAAGATTCAATTACTTGATACCACTTTCAAATCCATCAAACGAAACCACAAACACCTTTTACTTTGAGGGAGTAGAAAAACAATAAACAATTACTTGACAACAACCTTCAAATCCATCAAAAAAACCAAAAATGTCCATTTACCTTGAGGGATTAGCAATTTAGCATGAAGTCCTAACTCAATTGGAACATTAATAAGCTTAATCTAATCACATATCATCCATAAAACACCAAGAACTAAACAAATTTCAAGATACCTCACACAATAGCTAATATATAAACCACCAATTCCGATTATACCTTTTCGGCCAGAATGCGATCACCAACATCAAGAGTAGGGCACATGGAAGCCGAGGGAATTGACCTCGGTTCAGCCAACTGCGATCTAAACAATATACTAACACTCAAAGCTGTGAAGGCAGCCTTAGCATCATCAGAGCAAACATTCAACAATTTAGAAAACCAATTGTTCTTCTCAACAATTGATCCTTTTCCACTAACAACATCACATCTCTTCACAGGCACACTAGCAGGCTGATCATTCTTCATTGTCCTAGTACCGCCTTTATCCACCTCCGTACTGTTAATCTCGTTACAAGGAAGCCACTTAGAACCTTGCAAAAACGGTATAACCGAAGACGCCTTCAACGGCGAGATCCCAAACACTCCAGAACCACTACCGGCGCTTCCACCGGCAGCCGTTGACCTTATCAACGAGATCAATCCAACAACAAGCGGAGAAGGTTTAGAATAACTCTCAACACCTAAAAACTCACCGGCAAGCGTCGCGTACGTCGAAAACGAACTTCCAGAAGCCGCCGACGCTGCTGGACGGTAGCTGGTGCCTGGATCTCTCTCCCGCGCCTGGAATATACGAGGACGAGCGAATATGTCTTGAAAAATCCGGCATGTATTGGATTTTCCGGTGGAGGAAACTAGGTTTTGTGCGACGTAACCGGAATAGGAAACGGTGAATCGGATCGCCATAACCGCAATTCTGATTAAGAATATGAAGATCTGGAAAATTGCTTCTTCGGTGGTTAACTGTTGTGATGCTAAGAGAAAGCCTACAAAGTGAAATATCCCATCGGAATTGAAGGAATCAGTGAAATTGAGAGAGTATAGTTGAATCGGAGGTTTAGATTAGACGAAAGTGCAAGAAACTGACGGTGAAAATGGCGGGAATATGACCTGAGATTTTTCTCCGGGAAGCGACGGAGAAGACTCAGGGAAGCGGCGGCGAACGAGCGGCGAAAAAACGGGGAAAGCTGAAACAAATTAAGCCCTTGTGTTGTGTGGCTTTTGTTTATACGGGGCGGCTAACTTAATTGCTACTTTTTTCCACATTATTAATTAAATTAATGGTGTTTTACCAAATTATTATTTTTTAAATATAATCTTAAAACTTTAATTATTTTTTTAAGTAAATAACAAAACTATTGCAACTCTTAAAACTTTTTAAAAGAATTTCCAAGAAATAATTGTGAAACATGTTTATAGTTATAGGTTGTTTTATTCATTTTAAAAGCAAACTTATTATGAGTTTTGACAAAAATTATGGGTCAAACTAATAAGTGCGGGTTTTTGAAGAAACTAAACCAAACTGGCTGAGTTGGTTGACTGGCTCAGCCGATTTTGGTGATTTTCCGTTTTGGAAAAGGTTTTTTCTTCTTTTTATACGAAATCGTATTATTAGATAATTGAAATTTTAATAAAATGTTAGGCTTAAAAAGAGACCAAACATTTTACCTTTTGTGTATTAAAGGTTTAAAAAAAAACTTAACTTTAGGCTTACAAATTACTATACGTATTATTGTAGTAAGATTCATATACGAAAAAGATTAATTTTATTTTATTAAATTTATAAAGGTTAAAAAATATTTTTTTAATATCTTAGCCGTTCGGTTTATTCCGTTGTGGTGGTTAGTCTGTTGTTCGTCTATTTCTTAATGGAGTATTTTAGATTAGTGCTCGCCCGTCACGGTATTTTGGTGCGGTTACGGACAGGTCCTGTCCTCTAATCCATACGGTTATGAGGTTTGTGGGGTTATACCCTTTCAATTAAGATTGTTTTTTTTTAACGTCGCGGGCTCGACTGACACGTCCCACCAAGGGAGTCTCGTACATCATTCTACTCGAACATCCCTCAAGGAATTCGAAATCTGCAGAGGGTGTTCCTAGTTTTTATGAAATACAGCTTGTAATATTCGAACCCATGACTTCCATACATAGAAAACCTTTTGAAAAAACCCCCCTGATCACTAAGATAGAACATTGATGGGAATTAAGATTGTTTAACTATGATAATTCTCTATTACATTAATTTTTTTAGAATCTAATTCAAAGTTTTGGGGCTCAAAAGATGGTGAGGTAGAATGGTAAGGCGGAGTTTATTTATGTCAGAAACGACGACGTAAGCGCATACGAAATTAGCCTTTATTGACTGGATTTGGTGGGATGTTCCCCTCTCTCCCCAACATCTTGCCTTTGACATTTTCATTTTTCTATAAAAATAAATAAATATATATCCTCTTACTAAAAGTTATTTTATTTTAAGTATATTTATATGCCACTTGTCACATGTGAGATAAAAGATTTTATTATTATAACAATAAGAAAAAAAGGAATTTGATCACAACGATTTCAAGTGTATAAATTTAAGCTTATAACTTTTTTTTAGAACGGCGAACGTTGAATGTTGTGACGTATCATCCTTTTGTCATATGGGAAAGACTCGTTCAATTCAGGTCAATATGTTGTATTAATCAGACCCACTTGGCGTCAGAGTTGGAGAACATCCAAGGAAAAATCTCACCCAATACGGCCCTTCCGGACATGAGGGAGAGCCCAGGCTCGACCCCTGGATCGACGTGGATAAAATCCATGTGCATCAGCCTAACCTAGGCCTCATTTGCATGCCACAAAAACTAATGTGGAGGGCAGGGATTGAACATGGGTCACTAGGAAGACAAGGTCTTTCTCTCCCTTACTACTCCACCACTAGCTCATTGACAATTTAAGCTTATAACTAAATACATGATTACATCGAACTAGGGTTCAAATAAGAATTCTTAATATTTTGAGAATTCGTGAGAACTCGTCAAAAAATCAATGAATTTTTTTTTCACCACCATTATTATCAAAATACAACATAAAACATGATTTATCTCTACAACTAATACATCGCTTCTCTCTAAGTTATTCTTAAAAAAAATTATACACATGTGTAAATAGTGAGCACTTACACATGTGTGTGTATATATTTTTTTAATATATGAATACATGTAAATTTAAATATATATATATAAACTCATTTTTTTATGTTGTATTCTAGTAATAATGGTAATAAAAACAAAAAAAATGGTTTTGATTATTTTTTTGATAAAGAGATTTTATATGTCATTTTATATTTGTGATATAATTAGAAAATGACCCGCGCGTTGCGGCGGGTTTACGAACCTCGTTACTCGCATTGCGGCAAGGACAATAACTTCACTAACTACATAAAATAAATGTATGGAGTTGTCATGACTCAGTCATTGAGATCGAAAAATAGATAAATTACGACGCGAATAGAAGTTAACATTAAAATTGTAAATTCGTTAGACTTGAGGTGGTAAAATTAACAGTTTACAAATCTAGTGTGAGTTTTGCCATTTTACCAAAGTGGGGAGGTGGGGGGAGAAGTGTCAGATTAACAATTTACAAAGCTAGGGTTAGTTATGCAATTTTAGCAAAGTCGGGGTGTGAAATTAATAATTACAAAGTTGTGGGTAACTTTTATAATTTAACTAAAGTTAAGGAGAAACAATGAGCTATTTTAAAAAGAAGAAGAAAAAAAGGATGGCTGCATGAATCGAACCTGCAACTTCCTTGGATGGAAAAAATTTAACAGGTAAGTTGAAACCAACCGATCTAACCAAAGCTTATGTAAGAATGTACAACATTAAATATGTAACATAGAACGAAATTCGGTGGCTTTTTCCTATTGGTCATCGACTTTACTTTTTAAGTTCTTATAGAATTCGAAGTATAAAAGTTTGGCCTAAAACCATAAAATATGTGTCTAAATTTACGTATCCATTTTCATACCTCTACCATGGTTTATATTTATTTCGTGTTTTTTTTATCTTGTACCTGTTTTGTGAGTCTTTTATAATGGGACGTGTCTTGTATTAGGTCGTATTTCGTCCTCTCTAGTTCCATACTAATTTTTTAATATAATTCTTGTCGTTTGAATTTTTTTTTTAAATCACCTTTTATCACTCAACTTTGCAAGAAACACTGACGGACGTTTAGTTCACGGAATGTTTTGAAAGAAATTAAAAATGGAATTGGAATTTGAATGAAATCCTTCACAAAATTTTATGTTGTTTGGTTTGGTTAATTTGTGATTGGAATTGAATTGTTAAAAAATTAGAGGACGTTTGGGAGTGTGGTGAGAAAGTGTTTATTGACTTATTGGCTTTTTAAAAAACTGATAAGTCAATAAGTCATTTTCAAAAGCCAAGATTTCTTGGCTTTTAGGAATGGCTTATTAACTTATTAGCTTTTTAAAAAGCCAATAAGTCAATAAGCACTTTCTTACCACACTCCCAAACACCCTTTTAAAATGACAAACTTACCGTTAATACCATCCCCTTCAACCGCCCCTCATCATCATGTGACCACCAAATCAGCCTAGCCTCCCCATGGCTACCGATCTTTGATCGTTTAGTGCGTCGCTTGAAGCATAAATCAAGGATAAGCATGATGGATATTAATCGAGAAATCATTAAAGAATATTTCTAAACAAAACTTCAAAATTACACCTCAATCGTTTGAAACGAAACTGGTTTGTCACAGTCGATTTGTTGATAGAAATCGAATGAGGTTTTGGTGGATTTGCTGGTTTATCACAATTGATGTTCTAAAAATACAATGTTTCCAAAGTAAAACGAAACTGGTTTGTCACAGTTGTTTTTGAAAAAAAAAAACTGGTTTTAAAACTAAATTAGTTTCATATGTCGATGAGATTTTGGTGGATTTGCTGGAAAAAAAATCGAATGTATTTTATTTTTTGGATTTGGGTTTTCATTCGGTGTTTATTTGGCTTTGTTGATATCCAGTGGATAATTTCGGTAATGATTTCGATTGAGCTTATATTCTGGATTGTTATGATTTTTAGATGATTCTTTCGATCAATGTGAATGGTTTCTCTGGATGATTTTCTTTTTGACACATAATATATTGGATGATGTGTGCCCATTTAAGGTGATGAAGAAGAAACATGAGCTGCTGAAGAGGAAACATATTTTTTTATGATGGGTTTTTTTTGGTAATTTTTAACATTCTAACATTCCATTGGAATCTAATCGATGTTGTTTGGTCAGTCAAAAACAATCCTTAAACACCTTAACTAATAAGGGTAAGTATAGTATTGTATCTACGAGGACTTTGTGGAAACTGTCACTTTGTTACAATATTTGAAAGACAGAAAAATAGTAAATACTGATTTGGATTTAGATTTAAAACAATGAGGAAGGTAATCCTCTCCGGGGTTCAGGTATGTAAACACAAGTCACTTCTAGATAATTAGCAAGCGATTACATAGACATAATCATACGGTTCAATTGAATTCTGTGATAATGGAAGAACCTGTTGTAAAGAAAACTTATTTTCACATAATCAACATAGATTAACCAACTATAATCCAACCCCCAAGTTGTCCCTGATGTAAAGAAACCCGAGACTATTGAGACTTGAACAACAATTCGAAATCAACCAAAGTAGTTTAAAGCATTCAATCAATAAATGAAATCATATGGCTTAACATGTCAATCAAGATTACAAACCAAAGCTAATCATTCCAGAAAATAACAAGTGTTCAACAAGACCCTAGATCCGGAGAAGACCACGAGTGATTTAGCCACTCATACTCATAACAACAATCAAAACTAATGTAATGGGACTTACAATCATGAAACTCTAGTAACAATCGACCTAAGAATAGTGGAAATCGCCCTCTTCAAGCTCTGGAACGGCTGGAATCGAAGATACATGAGAATGGGGGCTGATCAAGATTAAAACCCGATTTAAGTTAATTTTTCTATAAAACAGGATCTTTGAGTGTCGCGAAGATGGTGACCAAGTCCTTCGCGTGGCGTGAAGGACAAACTAGTCGGGCGCGCCTATGGATTCTCGCGTGTCGCGAACATTGTCCACCAGGTCTTCGCGTGTCGCGAAGACCAGAAATTCAGCAAATTTGACTTTTTGACTTTTTAATCTCTCGTGCTTCGCATCCAACTGCTTCTCATCCGTTTCCCGCTTATTTAGCACATAAAACATGGGAGGCACACACAACCACAAACACACATAAACCAAACAAAGATACAAACTAAAACAACTAAAACGCACACAATACGACATGTAAAATGGGGTTATTAAACACTACATCACATCCCCACACTTACTCTTTTGCGTCCCGAAAAAGAATTATGCAATGGAATCATAATTGGAACCTGCTTTCACCATCTCATTCATTTAATCATTCAAACATAATCATGCATTGACTATAACAATTGGTATTTCTATCCGACTAAACCCAACCACCGACCTATTGAGCCCCCTATTCTGTGATCTACTATCCTATTCATTACTAAATAACAGTTTATCTATGGATGTCACACTTAGAAAGCTACAACTTAGCCTAATCCTATCTCAAGGTCATGTTTAGGCACGGGTTAAACCTTATGGATTTTCCACCACTATAAACACTAATTTACTAGTTTATAAAAACTATGGAATTATGGATCGATGGATGCATGTTTTGAGCTTTGATTAACACTTATATGAATAAACCTCACCCAGTGGCGTATCCCCCAAGTCACCTGTCACACCACAACCACAGCGGTTTCCCGCGGGGCGCGACGGTCATGGATCATCGTCACTGATTACTTAGAACGACCTTTATATGGTTTTGAAAATCACGCATTCAAAGTCATTCCAAAATATGACATTGTTTTACAGAGTTTAATGTATAAGGGAAATAAACTGTTTTGAAAATACAATGCCAAGCAAAAGACAAGCAAAAGTTCATTCTCATAGGAACATCAAAAGACTTCATGCATGATGTGCACCCTAATCCCGTGCAAGCTTAACGACCTGAGAAAACATGCTTAAACGAGTCAACAATAATGTTGGTGAGTTCACAGGTTTAAATGTAAAAGTAAATCGTTGTAACGGACCACAAAACTTTCAATGATTTGATTGTTATACATACAATGCTACAATATTACCATAGGCACACCAAAACCGAAGCTAGACTGTAACAGTATTGAAATGCCTCTACCATGCCTATCGTATGCATGAGGTGATTAAGTCAATGATGCACCCATTTTGACATCCAGTCAAAGTTAGCGCAACTAACGCAGTGAGGGTTGTCAAACTCAAATAGTACTATCCATGATTACCTCGCTTTGTGGAAAAAAAACTAACGGTCCGATTATGAGAGGACTTAATACGATATGAAACCGCTTATGTAATATGTGAAATCATGTAAGTGAAATTGTGTCCAATGAAAACAGTAAGTATGCATGTAATCTCCCCCAAAAGAAAAATGAGTAAAATGGGGCCGTGAGACTCACCTGATGCGTGAGTACTGGAAACGTGCAAGTAGCAAAAGTTCGAGAATAAACCGACCTATGTGTGCCCTAGAAAATATAAGACACCTTAAGGTCTAAGTAATGTTTCCGTGTGTAAGTGGGTTATGTAACCGTCTCACCCAACTCGATACGTCTTGGTTAAAAACATTTGACTCGGCGACCCGTTGGTGATATGTATTTGTTACCCAAAAATATATATTTATATAAAATAAATATAAGTCATATACTCGATCAAGTGTGTCCATGTCTACAAATAACTCGGTATCAACTTAGAGTTCGTGTTTAAAAATAAAGTTTGACTCGAACCGAGTCGTAACTCGATGTGAACGGTAAATAAATATATTGTTTATTTACTTAAAGTAATATTTTCGAAATAGTACACATTTTTAAGTAAAAATAATATTTATATTATTTTCTATAAAATATAACTTTTAGGAATATAACATCAAAAATAAAATGTCGGTTTTCATTTTTCCTACCAAAATATATACAAGTATATATTTATAAAGACATATATATATATATATATATATATATATATATAAGTTAAGATCTAGTCTTTCTTTCCAAATACTTATATATTTAAAATAGATGGACTTTAATATAAATACGTTTTTTTCATCATCTTTTTATACAAACATAAATCTTAATATATATACATTTCCAAAATGAAAACATAACAATAATCTTATGAACTATTAAAATACTAACAACCAATTAGTAATAATTTGACTTTCATAATTTTGACAAAACTCAACTAAGAAAATATAAACTTGTAAGGAACTAATATTCATAATATCATATGTTAAACACTATAAGATTTATATGGACAAGGTAAACTCACTTGATGCATATACACTTTATTTTAGTTCCTGAATCCATAAAGTTACTATTACTATTTTTACACAAAAATAAGTCTCATATAGTAATTTTATTCCATGTTTGATAAAAAATAGATTTTGTGGGTGAAGTTTGGTACATAACAACATGTTAACAAAATATAAAACAAGAGTAAAAATATAAATAAGAAGGTTTTCTCATTAGAAGCAAGCAAGGAAGAAGGTGGGAATGGAGTAGGTTGCTTGGGAGACACCAAGAGACCACTTGTTCTTCACCACAAGAGACTTGGAACACTTTAAGTCTTGAAGTATTATTTGAGAAATGGTTGTTTGTGAGGGTGGTGGTGGAGCCGTAACTAGGAGAAAGAGAGGAAGGAATGTGTTTGAAACTTGTTGGTGTGATAATATTTGGAAGAGATGGGTACATATAACCTTTAGATTTCATTGGTAATACAATTTGGCATTGGGATATGATGGTGGCTCAAGATCTCGGTAAAAAAAAAAGAAAAAGGGAAACGAGAAGGGATTAGAGGTTCAAATGAGTAAGTATCTTGAGTGGGTTTTAGTGCATAAAGTGATTAATCACCAAATTAGTAAACTAGAGTGTTGTCAAGATCAAGTAGGGTGGCTTGTGTGTGGATTGTTCCATGTTGGTCGAAAAAGAAGAAAAGAAAATAAAGGGTCAGATGTGACTAAGTTTGAGGTTGTGTGTGAAAGGTATTATCTCAAAATCAAGCTTCATGTTGGTCAAATTAACACACATCCTCATATGTGTGTTTACTGTATTTCGTACAACGAATAAATCAATGAAGGTTGAGTTTTATTTGGGATAATATGGAAAAAGAGGATTTTGTAGTTTAAAACGGGTATTTGGGTGGTAGCGAGACACGATATAAAATAGAGATTTTATTAAACCGAACTTAATAAAATTATACATTATAAATTTAGTGGTTTACTCATATGTAAACATATGTCTAGTAAATTAATATTGCGGGGTAGCACATTAAAATAAGATATGCCGGTGAAACCGTGAATGTGCGCGTTAAAGTACTAAGTTGATATAAACAAACACACGCGTATAGTTAAGTTCTAAAATAGTGTTGTAACATCTCGAAATATTTATTAAAACATAAATATTAATTATCATCAACGTTCGTGTGTGACGGTTACATTGCATGTGACCCGGTAATTTACCGAATTACCGATGCGTGAAATGTTATGAATGGACTTTGCTGCTTATGAAATGACCTTAATTAACCATAATTAAGTCTAACACGAATGTAATGTATGCAATTTATGACAGAGACAGGGACTAGTATTGACCTGAAATTATCGGTTGTCACATCACCATCCCGAGGGGTAACACCTAGGTTTCGGCTTGCAAGCAATGATGTTCGTAAGGTTTGGAATAGTGGTGTATCCTTCAAGTCGCCATCCCGAAGGGTAACACATAAACCTAACTTATTCATCCAGTTTTGATCACTTGAGTCCCGCCCATGAGTGTATCAACCAAGTCACTATCCCGGAGGGTAACACGTAGGCGAAACTCAGGCTTTCAATTGATTTAATTAAGCTCATACAAGATGGATTATGGATGCGAGCACCATCAACTTTTGGATTTATTTTCATAAAAAGAAAGTGATGTGCCAGGTAATTTAAAAAACTTATAAATTTTTGCTTATAGTGATACCTATCACCCTATATTGACAGTTTCGACCTTGCTGACACCCCTAAGATGAGAACCCACAAGACATCCTGAAATAATTATCAATTAAACCTAGATACACTATCTGGATATTTAAGCTCTTTAAGTCGGTTGGGTCTACCAAAACATTACAAATTAGACGTGCTTTCTATTATTTATTCAATTCAATTACACACAAGCATAGTTCCAATTGTAACTATCATTTCTCATGTGACTACACAAATTCTAATCTAGAGACATTTTTTGAAAAATTTTAAATTTTTATGGATTTTCAAAATTTTATAAACTAACTTAATGAACACTTAAACGACAGTCTCCCTCCCCATACTTAAACAATACAATGCCCTCAATGTAGGAAGAGAAACATAAATTCAAATCTAGAGACATATTTTGAAAATTTTTAGATTTTTATGGATTTTCAAAATTTTGTAAACTATAAAGACTCAATGAACACTTAAATGATAGTCTCCTCCCAACACTTAAACACTACATTGCTCTCAATATAAGAATAGAATATATAGGTAAGAATAGAATTATATGTCGGCAATGGCGCCATTTTAATCGATGTCGTTTGGTCGGTAAAAAATAATCCTTAGACACCTTAATTAGTAAGGGTAAGTAGGGTATCGTATCCACGAGGACTTTGTGGAAAGTGTCACTTTGTTACAATATTTGAAAGACATAAAATAGTAAATACTGATTTGGATTTGGATTTAAAACAATAATAATGAAGGTAATCCTCTCCGGGGTTCAGGTATGCAAACACAAGTCACTTCTAGATAATTAGCAAACAATTACATAGACATAATCATACGGTTCAATTGAATTCAGTGATAATGGAAGAACTCGTTGTAAAGAAAACTTATTCTTTCATAACCAACATAGATTAACCAACTATCATCTAACCCCCAAGTTGTCCCTGATATAAAGATACCCGAAACTATTGAGACTTGAACAACAATTCAAAATCAACAAAGTAGTTTAAAACATTCAATCAATAAATGAAATCATATGGCTTATGATGTGCACTAAATTAGTCATATATTTCACATCAATTGATTCCTGATTTTGGCCATTTTTTATGTAAAATTATATGAATCATTACTTAATTAGTTCATATTTTAATTTATAGGCCATTAACCCTCCGGAAGAACAAAATGAAGAAAAAGTGAAAGAAATAAACAAAGATTGAAGAGAAACGACCCTACGAGTGGCAGAACTTGTTTTTCACTTTCCCGCTTCGTTATAACTCGGAATTGAGCCCCGTTTTCGCCCACGTATCCTAGTTTCAATCCTCTACATATTGATGGAAACAAGGGTGAAGCACGGTCCGTGCTTAACTAGGCACGGGCCATGCTTCCTTTCAAACGTTCAGAAATCAGCTTTTTCGAAGTCAGGGTCGTGTCCAATGAAGCACGGGGACGTGTTCGATGAAGCACGGGCCGTGGCTCACTAAGCACGCCCCCGTGGTCAGCCAGGAAAAGTACAACAGTAGCTTTGTCTCCCGACCAGGTGTAACACGGGGCCGTGCCCCACTAGGCACGCCCCCGTGTCTAGTACATGTGTAGTACGATCGCGAAAAAAAAAAACAGTTACTCTGTGGTCCCAACACGGGCCGTGATTCCTTGCCTAGAGAGTATAAATTGAGGCCTTTGGCTCATTTGTTAGAAAGGGGATTCTTGGGAGGAAATACCCAATATTTACTCTCGGGAACCAGATATTTGAAGGCATTTGGAAGGCTTAGAAGGCCCATTCATCACAAAGAAGAAGTTCTTGCACCATTAGACGTTCCTAGCTTGGACTTTTGGTTAGATCTTTCGGTTTTATAATGAGTTCCTTTCTATTTTGCTACTTTGTTGTAATGAACATGCTCATCATGAGCTATACATCTTTTATCATCCTAGTTAGATCAAACTTTACTAATTAATGTTGAAACTATGAATTTGTCAAATATTATATTAATGTTATGATAATATTATGGTAGTCTCTTGATGGATGTGCATGCTTTAGTGTTGATGGAATGATCAATGTTTTATAAATGTGAAATCATATCAGTTGGTAAACTTATGAGATTAACATTTATTCATGATTTTATAACCTCATGTTTAACGTCATGGCTAAGTATTAGGAATAATCTTTGAAAGCATAATTAATGAAATCAACACTTAAGCATGCATCCTGTTGACTCATGTTTGGAAAATCTGCGATATCTGTTATAATATTTCTTCGACAAAGCTTATGCTAATTAAAGTATTGATTACTCGAGCTTGTGATTTTCATAAATTTGTCTAAAAGTTTTATAAGTCAAGAGAATACATAATATTTATCTATTTAAACTAGCTTTAGGTGGATGTTATGAAAAATACTCATCAATGTCTTTCCTAATAGCTATGGAGTTAGTGACCTTAACAGGAATCTAATTCGATCTCTTAAACGAACATTAATATAATTATAAAATTTTCATTCATATGTTTCATTGTAATTAGTAAAGTGGATTCTAAACTAGGATGATGGCCTTTCTTATCTTGTTATTTGAAACATTTTTATTTACGTCTTTTCGGTCGTTAATTATCACTCAAGTTAAGTTTCCAAAACCAAAACAAAAATCTATTTTAACTCACTCGGCTTAATTAATCTCAAGGATCAAGTAGTGAAATCGTGTCCACGGATTGATACTCGGTTCTTATCAACTCTATATTACCACTCGACAGGTACACTTGCCTTTGTGTGTGTAATTTAGTTTAGGTGAAAACCAATTTTAAAACTTATATTTGTGTGAAAAATCTTTAAATACATACATATATATATATATATATCATATATATATATAGTTCACGCACATCAGCTTAACATGCCAATCAAGATTACAAACCAAAGCTAACCATTCTAGAAAATAACAAATGTTCAACAAAACCCTAGCCCGGAGAACACCACGGGTGATTTAGCCACTCATACTCATAACAACAATCAAAACTAATGTAATGGGACTTACAATCATGAAACTCTAGTAACAATCGACCTAAGAATAGTTGAAATCGCCCTCTTAAAGCTCCCAAACGGCTAAAATCGGAGATGGGGGAGAATGGAGGCTGATTGAGATTAAAACCTGATTTAGGTTAAAATTGTTGTAAAAGAGTCCCCCCACGTACCGCGAAGATCAGAGCCACGTCCCTCGCGTACTGCGAGGGACAAACTAGTCGGGGCGCGGGGGCCTCTTTTCTTCTTTGCGTAACGCAAAAGTCCTGGACAAATCCTTCGCGTGTCGCGAAGGACAAGATAACCATGCATTCTTGACTGATCCCTCGCGTACCGTAAGAGATTTCTCTAAAGTTCTCGCGTACCGCGAGAGACCTAAAATCCAGAATTCTTGACCTTTTCAACTTCGTGCTTCGCGTTCCGCTGCTTTGCTTTCGTTTCCCGTACATTTAGCACATAAAACATGGGAGGCACACACAACCACAAACACACATAAACCAAACAAAGATACAAACTAAAACAACTAAAACGCACACAATACGACATGTAAAATGGGGTTATTAAACACTACATCACATCCCCACACTTACTCTTTTGCGTCCCGAAAAAGAATTATGCAATGGAATCATAATTGGAACCTGCTTTCACCATCTCATTCATTTAATCATTCAAACATAATCATGCATTGACTGTAACAATTGGTATTTCTATCCGACTAAACCCAACCACCGACCTATTGAGCCCCCTATTCTGTGATCTACTATCCTATTCATTACTAAATAACAGTTTGTCTATGGATGTCATACTTAGAAAGCTACAACTTAGCCTAATCCTATCTCAAGGTCATGTTTAGGCACGGGTTAAACCTTATGGATTTTCCACCACTATAAACACCAATTTACTAGTTTATAAAAACTATGGAATTATGGATCGATGGATGCATGTTTTGAGCTTTGATTAACACTTATATGAATAAACCTCACCCAGTGGCGTATCACCCAAGTCACTATCACGAGGGGTAACACGTAGGTTTCGATTTGTAAGCAATGATGTTCATAAGGTTCGAAATAGTGGTGTATCCTTCATGTCGCCATCTTGAAGGGTAACACATAAACCTAACTTATTCATCCAATATTGATCACTTACGTCCCGCCCATGGGTGTATCAACCAAGTCACTATTCC
The DNA here is from genome assembly GCA_023525975.1 of Smallanthus sonchifolius. Classification (NCBI taxonomy): domain Eukaryota; kingdom Viridiplantae; phylum Streptophyta; class Magnoliopsida; order Asterales; family Asteraceae; genus Smallanthus; species Smallanthus sonchifolius. Next base: position 73,488,130 of record CM042034.1, read on the forward strand.
GGAGGGTAACACGTAGGCGAAACTTAAGCTCTCAATTTAATTAATTAAGCTCATGAATGATGGATGAGGGCGCTGCTTTCACCAAAAATTACCAAAGATAATCAAGTAGCCAAACTTTGTATGTGAGGTAGTGTGCTTGTATGATTCGTGATGAACAAAGTGTATAAAGCAATAAATGACATGAGCGTTTATGAGGAAAGCCCTTGATCTTTGATGATCTCCGGCATAAAACCTCGGGAGCCGACTAAACATCGGGCTGCCTTGATAGATTTTATAAAATTGAAAAAATATGAATATAGTGAGAGCAAATGATGACTGATCTAAGTGTGTTATAGAACTGGTTTGCGACTATTGAGTAATGCTAAAAGTGAATGTGTGTATTCTATATTGATTAAGTCACTTATTAAATACAAAAAAATGGAATAACAAACTATCCGAGAATCCAGAAGCTTTACTCGGTCTTCAAATATGACCGTTATAGAGCTTCTCCCGCAAGTTTCACACGTTCTCTTTGACCTCTTAACCGATTCTTCAGGGATGAATGAGTCAACACGTTTTACCTGCGTATATAAATTAGGATAGGGGAACGAATAACCGTTAGTAACGTTAACATTCAGGATATCGATTTTAGGATCCCGGATTCCGGATCATACTATACTCGGGATCCTGGATTCTGGATCATAAAATTGACCCCTAACAATTGTCCCCAAAATTTGACAGTTGTTATCATCATTTACAACTGTTAAATTTTTAAATTGATGCTGCTGAAAGAACCTTCCGTCTCAAGATCACCTTCGTAGAATTAAGTTCAGAAAGCTATCCTTCCACCTCTGAGATGTCTGGTAAGATTTGAAAAAATTAAAATACTTGGTTAGTTAATAATATGTGTATTGATCTAACTTGTTATCTTGAACTAGGTGTTCGCAAGTTAAGCTCTTAATTTGCCCTCGACATCATCGATAACACAGTCTCCGAAAGCAAAGCCATCAAAAAGGAAAAGGCTACTGCCGAAGCTCCCAAACCTTATGCTCCTACTCGACACCCCAAGATCACCGTTTTCAAAAGAGAAAGCTCTGTGATGCTACCGATGTAGCTATCTACAAAGGCCTGAACTATGTTGATGCCTACAAGAAGCTTCATGTCCTCAGTCATATGGTAACATACTTTCAATATCCTGGATTCTGAATCTGCATTAAAGAAATTCTAATAGATTTTCTTATAACAGGGCCTAGAGCAGATGACCAGGTGTTATGAGTCAGTTGTGAAGGCAGCGGAGAAGGTTGTTGAAGAGGACGATGATGGCAATAAATACAAGGTATGAGTCCAACTTTTGGATGAGACTCAAATCACTAATTTTCGTGCATTCTCAATATTAGTAAATAACTTATGACTATGTGCCATGATTGTTATGTGTTTGATATGTTTTTGACATATTTTTAGAAAATAAGGATTCTTAGGCAATTAATGGAAAAATAGATTTAGGTGTCTTTTTAGGATACCAGATCCTTTATGAACATTTGGAAATAATATCTTAGATTTAAACTTTGGTTTAGGAAAACATACATTGTTTCTGATAAATAGTTTGGAAAAATACCAGTTACAAACATACCATGACTTAGTTATCAAATATTTCGAGTCTACCCAAAATTGAAAATCAATAAGAAATTCTAAGTAAATACCTTCATCGAGAATCAGGTTGGATAGGTATACATACCAGATAATGATAGGGAGTCCAAAGAGACTCAAAGTTTGATAACTTTTAGTTGTCCCCTGTGTATAGATGTCAAACAAATTGTTTGCTTAGTAATTGTACCCCAGGATTCTCAAGGGTGTCCCCAATCCACTTAAGTGTTAGGATCTTGAGTTATTAACTTGGGACATGCCAACGTAGTGGGTTGTATCTGTAGTGTAGTGGGTTGTATCTGTAGTGACATGTAAATGCCAATAACCTTTGGTTAACATGTCAATGTTAAACTGCTTGGGTCATGCCCGACTGTATAACACGTCCGTGTTACTCCATTGATAATATTCGTAAGGTCCAACATATAGCCAACAATGATGAAATTATCATCCACTGTTACATGGACCGGTCGCACCACCTCGAACTATACTTGGATATAGTGCACTCCTAGCGGTGTGTAGAAACCCAATCTACTTAGAAAGGTGAAAGCCGTTTAAACCTTTGAAGGGATTTTGAATTCCTTAGACTTAGGAGAGATGGTCAATCTCTATCTTGGTGATCCTTTCTGTAAAACATGAAACCTTGGTGAAGGTGGGTGTTAGATTGGCTAATACCCCTCCGACGCTCAAGTCAGTACTTTGATAAAGAATAACAAATATAAAGATAAATATGGAAAGAAGACGTACCATTTTTAGTTAGAATATAATTTCCAACTTACATAAAGTAGGTTTTGAGATGGATGGCGTTCCGGGATCTTGGCAGAATATCTCTTTCCATAGTAGCCAACAAATATGCACTCTTGCCTGCTTCTGAATAGACTTTCTATACAATATATTGTGCAATATTGTAAAACGAGATACCCTAATTCAAAAAGCCTTGTGATTCTTTTCACCATTTGGGATCTCACCATCCTGCAAATATTTTTGAAGGGTAAAATCCAGGATCCTTGACTAGGTTCAGGATTCCGAATATATGCTTCTTCTTCAGTGTTGGATACTTCATTTATCTTCTCAATTGTTGTGTAATATTGAAAATTTTGAATTCCGCAGATAATTGCTTAACTATTGTGAGATATATGGCTAACCTCTCGCCCTAGACTGAATACGAGTCATTGAAATGGTTAGCAATTAATAGTGAATCCACATATACCTGGAGATACCTGATCTTGAGATCACTGGCTAATTTCCTCATATTCCGCTTTGTTATTGGTTGACTGGAACTCACAGCTTATAGGTTGGGGTATTATGTCCCCTTGTGGCGATTTCAGTATGATGCCTAGACATGTTCCTCTAACATTTGATGCACCATCAGTGAATAAGGTCCACTTATCCTTGGATTATTCCAATTGTTGAACTTCAAGGTCTACTTCATGTTGAATGTCACTACTGAAATCCGCCACAAAATCCGCAAGTGCTTAAGACTTTATTGTGGTTATATACTAGATCGTATGCACTGAGTTTGACCGACCACTTAGCCATTCTTCTTGACATCTCTAGTTTTATTAAGACACTTAACAGGATAATTAGTCTTAACATGAATAGTATAAGTTTCAAAGTAATGTCTAAGCTTAGTAGATGCCATTATTAAAGTTAAAATTAGTTTTTATAAATGAGAGTACATGGTCTCTGCTGCTAGAAAGCTTTTACTTACATAGTATACGGGATGTTGTTGTCCTTCATGATCCTTGACTAAGACATCACTTACAACATTTCTGGATACCGCCAAATACAGGGATAATGGTTCACCATCCTCTGGCTTCACTAGTAGAGGTGCTGATGACATGTATCCAGGGTCTCCCCCTTCGATGTTGATTGGTAGCTTTATTTCACCAACTATGCTCTTGACCTCTCCACTGAATCCTACCAAGACTGAGGATTTTGAGATGATTTCGGAATCAGGGATCCCCATCCTTTTCAAGACTTCTAATTGTATGATGTTCACTGAGCTTCCTCCATTAATCAGGATCCGGGGGATGAAGTGATTGGCTATGTATAGAGTGATTACCAAGTAGTCATGGTGAGGATCCTGTACATCGTCTATGTCCCATTTTTCGAAAGAGATTACTTTCTTTTCGGTTAAGGTGGATGTTTTGGTATGCCTGCCCCTTTTCTCTGTATTTGCTTCCTTAGTGTTTATCTTTGCTGCACAATAAGAAGTGCCACATATATTAGACCTACCAGATATGAAACTTATTACCTTGACATCCTTAGGTGGGGATGCCGCTCGTCTTGGGGTAACATCAGGATTCTGATTCTTTTCTTTCTTTCTTTCTTCCCATGAGTTCCTTCAGGTGGCCTTTGATAAGAAGATAGCTTATTTCTTTTCTAAGGGCAATACAATCCGTAGTCATATGCCCAAAGTCTTCATGATAGGCACACCATTTAGATTTGTCCTTCCATCCGGATGCCTTATCAGTTTTCCTAGGCCATCTGACCTTATCCCCAAGATCCTGCATAGCATACATGAGTCCTAAAACATCAACAGAAAAACAATAGTCAATCAGTTTAGGATAATTTTCTTCTTCCTCATCGCCCTTCACATCGTTGGATCTGGGATTGTCAGCTCTCGAGTAAGGCTTTGATCTATGAAGCCTAAAAGATGATGATTCAGATTTCCTGTTGGGATAATCATAGTTGGAGGGTGCATCAATCATTTTCTGGATCTTCTTGTCATCCTCGAGTCTTATGAATCTCAGAGCCTGATTCCTGATTCCGTCCAAGTTCCTAGCCATTTTAGGGCTGATCCTGTTAAGGTAGAGCCGAAGCCTTTGCATAGATATGCTTCCTTCAGGTCCAAAGGGATGGGGTTAATCTCCATCCTTTCTCTGTATTGCGCCACATGTTCCTCAGGGTCTGTAGTTCCATCAAACAACTTCATGTTGGGAGTCTGGAAGCGTTTCGGTATATCTGCATCGCATATCGGAGGAGCGAATCTGGAGATCCTGTGACTAGCTGAGGATGCTTCCGGTATTGGTTGGACCACACCTGGTACGCTGGAGATCATATCTGTAGGTCCCTCGGGTGTGGCAGATCGTCACATGCAAGTGGGTCTACTAGTCGGACCGGGTGCGGAATACCCGTGACTAGGTGGAGAGTCAAACTAAACAAAGTAAACCAACAAGAGAAAACACTTTAAACGTTCTTTGTATTATAAACACTTGAAGGTTACAGAGAAAAGCACTGAGATTACAATCTGCGTATTTGCTATAATGCCCTTCGTACTTAACTTCTGTCAACCTATCCTATTTATACAGGACCTGATGCCTGCGCACTTAGCAAGTGCGCAGGGCAAAATGCTCTTGCGTACTTAGCAAGTACGCAAAGTTATTCTTGCGTACTTGCTAAGTACGCAGGAGCTTTCTCCTGCGCACTTATAAGTGCGCAAAACACTTAGAGAATTTAGCAACATTCAGTATGTAAAAGTAAATACAACTCGATAAACTAATACATAAAGACTCTTACATACAAAGATAATTACAAACAAGACAAGACAACCTAAGACTAAGACTCTATCTATCCAGAGTGTTTGTCACAGGAAAGTGCTTCAACAATCCCCCTTGACAACAGCTATGGATAATCTTCAGTCTTCGGTTTTCACATCTTCAGACTTCACAGTGCTTGATCTTTAGCTTCCATATTCTTCTTGTAATCAAGGCAGAACTTAATAACCTTGTCATATTTAGAAGCAAGGAGCTTTGTCCACTCATCCGTGTAGACGCAATAACATTCTGCTAGTACCTTTAGATCTTTCACAGAAAAGTTGATAAAGCAGACTTCATCAAATATTCTGATCAGTTCCTTTGGCACTATGTTCCCACTCTCTGAACGTCCTTTACCATGTTCACAGCCTCGCCCGTCTTTGGATCTACGTACCAGTACCACATGTCACCAAGAATATCCTGAGATAACTTGCTCAGGGGAATCTTAGTTTCACACCGCACTGGCTTGTATACCAATTTCTTTAAGTGCTTCTTAGTCATAGGATGTACAACATGCTTATCCTTGACTCTCTTGGGCACTTGAGGCTTGAACATTTTGAATTTCCACGATCTTGCTTCTCGCTGCAGAACCACCCACAAACCCATCGCCACTGCGTGATTGGAATGACCCAACAGCTCTCGGTTTGCTAGGTTCACAAGGTCGTATTTGGGCAAGGAGCTGAACGCTTCACTGGTGGGTTTTAAGTATTGAACCCCGCCAGATCTTTTGATAGCGAACAGCTGCTTGTCCTCCTTGAACCTTACAGCCAAGATCATCCTTGTTGCTCAGTGTTTGTCTATTATAGACGTCTTTTGCCACACAGGAGCTGGAACCTTTGATGAAGTAGAAGGCATGTCTGTTTCTTTCGATGCCTCTGGGTCCACAGGTTCAGGGTCAACTGGGGAGGCTTCAGTCGAGGCTTCTACATTACTGGCCTGCTCGACTGAACCTGTATCGAGCGGAGCGTCGAAGGATGGAAATTCAAAGATCTCTCCATCTTCTAGCTCGTACTCTCCTTCCCCGTCACCCTTGGGAATTTCGATCACAACATCCTCGTCATCATCATCCCAATCGTCACCAGAGTCGATCTCTCCTTCTTCTAGATTGAAGAGAGCATCGATCTGCTTCTTTGGAATAGTCAGGCTCTAGATATAGGGTCAGTTTTTGCTTCTAAAATAGACTAGGGATTTTTGAGTGATTTTTGCTTCTAAAATAGTGTTTGTCACAGGAAAGTGCTTCAACAGTATCCTTCAACTTTTTCAACTCCTTGTCCATGATTGGACTGATTCCTGTATCATGCATAAGTTCGTTAGTGTTTAAAGATTTATTGAAACTGTTACCAATGTGAGGATCCCGCGATGAGGATCCTGGGGTGATTCCAAGATTCTGGTTTGCAGTGATTCCAACAGCTGGAGTCGGGCCAACTGTAGTGGTTCCGGTCTGCATGGGGATGAAGTCTCCCTTATGGTTTCCTGAGGATCCTGCATAGTCAAATTCCAGGATCCTTGGTAGCAGTGGAGTTGTCACTTCTACCGGTCTCTTAGATTCTTTGATTTTTTTAAGCTCTCTAAACAACATCTGATTAGTCCTTTTCTGCTACTCCATTTGTTGTTTCATATTCGAGAATAGATCGAGGATATCAATGTTCGAAACGATCACAGGTGCACCAGCAGGTATTCCGAATCCCAAAAAACCCGTAGGAGTAGTTTTTTACGGCTGATTAACACTCTTTTGGAATGGGGGAGGAGGAGGAGGAATAGGGTGGTTCAACCCAGAGCTTGAAGATGGAGGAGAAACATATTTTTTTTTTGGATTGGGACGACATTTTTGAAATCAGTTTTGAGAAAAAATGATTGAACGCAAGCTTTAGTAAAGTTTTAAAACGAAAAGCACCACTTGCCCCAAGGTGGGCGCCAAATTGTTTTGACCAAAAATTACCAAAGATAATCAAGTAGTCAAACATTGTTTGTGAGTTAGTGTGCTTGTATGATTTGTGATGAACAAAGTGTATAAAGCAATAAATGACACGAGCGTTTACGAGGAAAGCCCTTGATCTTTAATGATCTCCGGCATAAAACCTCGGGAGCCAACTAAACGTCAGGCTACCTTGATAGCTTTTATAAAATTGAAAAATATGAATACAAGTGAGAGCAACTGATGATCGATCTAAGTGTGTTACAGAATTTGTTTGCGACTAATGAGTAATGCTAAAAGTGAATGTGGGTGTTCTATATCGATCAAGTCACTTATTAAATACAAAAAAAGAATAAAAAACTATCCGAGAATCCTGGAGCTTTACTCGGTCTTCAAATATGACCGTTATAGAGCTTCTCCCAAAAGTTTCACACGTTCTCTTTGACCTCTTAACCGATTCTTCAAGGATGAATGAGTCAACACGTTTTACCTGCGTATATAAATTAGGATAAGGGAACAAATAACCGTTAGTAACGTTAACATTCAGGATATCGATTTCAGGATCCCCGATTCTGGATCATACTATACTTGGGATCCTGGATTCTGGATCATAAAATTGACCCCTAACAGTTTATTTTCATAAAAAGAAAGTGATGTGCCAAGTAATTTTAAAAACTTATAAATTTTTGCTTATAGTGGTACCTATCACCCTATATTGACAATTTTAACTTTGTCGACACTCCTAAGATGAGAACCCACAAGACATCCTGAATTAATTATCAATTAAACCTAGATACACTATCCAGATATTTAAGCTCTTTAAGTCGGTAGAGTCTATCAAAACATTACAAATCAGACGCGTTTTCTATTATTTATTCAATTCAATTACACACAAGCATAGTTCCAATTGTAACTATCATTTCTCATGTGACTTCACAAATTCTAATCAGTGAAATTTTTTGAAAAACTTTAAATTTTTATGGATTTTCAAAATTTTGTAAACTATACAGACTCAAAGAACACTTAAACGACAGTCTCCCTCCCCACACATAAACACTACATTGCCCTCATTGTAGGAAGAGAAACTCAAAAACAAAAAGACATATACAAAAATTAAAGAACTTAACTGGATATGCGATCGTATAGCATTTCATTCGCGATCGTGCTCCACAGATGCAGGCGGGCAACGTTGTACAGTAATCAAGCGGAGGTCGGAAATCATCACCCGAATGGAGATTGAGTACGAAAAATTAATTCCAAATCTGCAAAAATAAACTCATGAAACACCCGCAAACATCATATCGACTCAATTTAACAAGACTCACATAAAATAAAATACAGGATGAACTTACACAAATAAAAACAATTTTTTTAGTTTCACGTGTCGCGAGAGATGGGGGCATGGTGTTTGCGTACCGCGAAGACCTGGAGATACTATCGGACGACCAATCTTGCGTGGCGGAAGATCCAAAAGCCATGCCGGACGACCAAAACTTCGCGTGTAGCGAACATTTGGGCCAGGATCCTTCGCGTTGCGCGAAGACCCTTCCTTGAAAGAAAGAAAAGAAGGAAAATTGAGTTTTTGCCTTAAAAAAATTTTCAACATCTAAAACTCAAATTTTCCAACTTTCTTCAAAACTTGTTCCAACACAAGAATAATGATCTTACATACCTGGCACGAGATTCCCCATCATTTCTCTTGCCAAAATCAACACGAAAACCTATAAAACATAGAAAAACTACAAAAACATACCCAAAACATAAAAAAATTACAAAACTCTACATATGGTGCCCTACCCCCCAAGAACTTGTGCATTGCCCTCAATTGCACTTAGATGAGTCCAAAACACTTCAAAGGCGTCCCCACACTTGTTCAAATGCACAAAAACAAAGAATAAAGTTCTAACTCACTTTCGTAGGCATCACAGGTGCATTTAGCGTATACACCAAGCCTTTTAAACCCCTTGGCAGCCCGAGTGGACGAGTTTAGTCTCGTGAGGCTTTCTTGTCGCACCCCAACCGACAGCGGAATACGTCGGGGCAGGACACGTAGTCTATTCATGAGCACATGGTTGTCTGGATTGTAATATGTTTAAACCTCACATTTCATTTCAATAAAGTCCGACAAGTACACAAAATGGGAAATACATAACAAGTTCTTTTTAAATATCTAGGTCTACATCTTAAGTGTAGCAAGTTTGTTCAACTCAAACAATTGTACCTGAAACATGATGAAAACGAGGTCAACTAAAAAGTTGGTGAGCATACATAGGTTTTGACTCTAAATAGCATCAAAGTGTTGTGTGTAAACAAATCCATACAAGTCATGATTAACAAGGCAATTATGGAGAGTTACTATTGTGTAACCAAGTAGTACAATCAAACCTTTGTAAGTAGCATGCAAAACAAAGTGTGTTGTCTGTAACAATCACCCTAACTGGGTGGGTTTGTCAGACTCAATAGATCTATCAATGTTAACCGTTGGCTTGTACTGAGTTAATGATTGTACTAATGTCATGAATATGTAGTCTTAACTCATAGCATTCAAGCATAAAACACAAATAACACATAGCATCATATTATTGAATTGTATATGAGTAATTGCAAAGAGTTTCAAAGTGTAATCATGTTTCCCCTCAAAAAGTGCAAAATATAAAAAGGGGTTATGTAAAACTCACTTGTATTAATGGTGTAGATAGCATGAGAAATAGGTAGCAAACGTGATTCTTTTGCCAATCACAAAGTTAACCTAGAGTGTAATGTATGAAATTGAATTAATAACATGCACCAAGACTAAGGTAAGGTCTAGGGTTTCAACGGATTTTGAGTAAAGGAATTTGTACAAAAGTGTTTGTTTTATCACAAGAGATGAATGTGTGAATTGGTGTTTGTAATGGAATAAAAGTTTTTAATAATAAATGCAACTCAAAGTACATATCAAATGACATTTTGTTTTAGGGTTTTATTTAGAGTAGATAAAAATAATAATAATATGAATAGATGAATGGTGTTCTTTTGTTTGTACATAAAAGAGTGAACGAATAAGTAGTTGAATGACTAAATAAATAACTAAATGATAGATAAATAAATCTTTTTATTTATTTAGTTTGATAAAAGAAAATAAGTTTTGCAAGGAAATGGGTTTATAAAAATAGTCATATCTTAATATTAACAAAATTGTTTCCCTTGAAAGTTTAACAATAAATTCAAACGTTCGAATGTTTGAAAAACAATTATAAAATAGTTTTGTGCATCAAAACCTTGTTTAAGAAATAATATGGGTATATAGGCGTACATGCTCGTAAAAACTTAATAAGAAAAATTTTGTATAACTGTTTAAATTTGTATAAGTTTATGTTTTATTGCCCACACAAAGAAAATGATATGTATTACTCTCTATAAGGTTTTATGTGAAAAATGTGTTATATATATATGAATGTGGGTGTGTGTATGTGTGAGTAAAAAGGAGCAAAATGCACAAATAAGGAAAAGGGAAAGAAAACGGGCAGAACAGGGGTCGAACCCGCGACCTGCTCTGTGGAAGGGAAACGACTTAACCGGTTACACTAGGCTTATGCTTTGTTAATAATTCAGAAACTTTTAATTTTAACATATAGGTTCTGAGAACCCTTCTTCCCTAAAAAATCCGATTGAAACCCTAACCCCAAATTGATTAAGTTTAAGCACAGATATGAAACGAAAATGATGGGGCTTCATTCCCTAGATCAAAACGAGTCTATAGATCCAAATTTTTCCTGAAATGGATGAGGGATGGTGGAGAAAGACTGAGATGAAGGATTCGCTGGTCTTGGTCCTTGATAGCGAACCAAAGGTAAAATGTAGGATGAATGCGGGTTGAGAGAGTTTGTACGGGGTTATGCAAAGGTGTAAGAGTGTTTTTCATGGATCAGTTTCACCCTAATTGACCGATTTGATTTCAATCGCGCATATGACAACTGTCGACACCAATCACGCGAGGAATCGAATGCTTGATGATGAATTGGGTCGCGAATGTGGTCTGAATACATGCAAGGGGTGTTTGTAACATCTATGATTTTCTGACCTTATTTTTTTATTATTTAATATTTATTTATTTATCTATTTTATGTAAAGATAACACTACCATGTGCATGTCCAACACATTATGCCATCTTAATTATTCGATCTTTTAACCTTGCATTACATACTATTCCTCTATAACACATTTTAGATATTTATGTATAAACATATATAAATACACATTTGAATTATACTAAATAAACTAAGCATACAACTTTTAAAATTATGAAAATAAAACTTATAAGCGTAAGCCAAGTATTTTCATTATTTAAATAAATACCTGAAATTTTATTTACAAGTAAACATGTATGCCATTTAGTTTCATTAAATAAACCATTTATAAACTCCATAAAGTGAAACTATTCTTTATATATATATATATATATATATATATATATATATATATATATATATATATATATATATACTTGTATATATATAAGACTTTATATCTTTATAGATATTTATAACCAAAACAAATAACAATTAGGTTTTTATAAATTTTATAAACACAACTTTATAATTACAAAGAAGGAATTCAAAACAAATGAAATTAGTCTTGAACCCCCTCAACAAGCCTTGAACCCCCTCTCTTTTGCATTGAACCCTATTTGAACCCCCCTCCCTTGTGTGAACCCTGGAACAAGTGTTAGCCCCAATTTTGACTTAGAAAAGTCAACCTACATCAACAATACTCGAATCCATTCAAATTCGGATTTCCAGATCCGTAGTAACCATTCTCCACTCACTTTCAAACACTTAAGAGGGTTTAATTATTGGTTAAATCCAAAATCATGAACATTTAACATCCAATTGAAAACTTTCGGTTATGGTTTTAAAACCCATAAAGTAAACTCTTAAAATCTCATTAACCAGCGTAGTTATTGCTGTAAATCATGTTCCAAGCCATCTATAAATATCCCACGACCTCCTATTTTACTCAGAATCGAAGATCTTCACTCGAAATCACTTGAAACCCGTCCCTCGTACCCTCTCCGATCGCGACAGCCGCAAGAGCAAAAACACACTCGTCTTTCGCGAATTCGAGTTCCAATCTCAGGTAAAACACTTACCATTTGCTCGATTTATGTTATAGATCAAAAGCCCCTGTAACATAAACGAATTCGTGAGGATTCGAGGACTAGGGTTTGGATTGAGGTGTTTGGGGAAGGAGGGAACGTTTGGGTTGTATGTTAAAATATTACCAAATCCATTCAGAACACGGTTGTAGCCCAGATCACTTGGTTTGTGCATTTTACTCTCACGAAACCCATGGATTTTTAATCATTTTCCTTTTAAACCCAATTTAACACATTGATTCACATTTAAAAATTCCTAATTAATTGTTATAAATTATATAAATACCTCCTATAATGTTTATAAGAAAATCAGAAACAATTTAAATAGTATTTTAACCATTTTATTTAACCTCTTGTAATTTTTAAATAAAAATAATGTAAATTATTTGTTTAGACAAATCTAATTATGTTATTTATTTATTAATAATGTTATTCCACAAATTTTATGTTTAAAATTTTTTAAACTTCTAAATAATGATTATGGTAAGAGTAATTAATAAATACTCTTAGACTTGTAAATACTTAAATAATTGTTTTTAAATAATAATTTCATACAAAGTTCAACAAATCCTATTTAAAACCTATTTTGTTATTTATAAATTCATTTAAAATGAATTAATTAAATGATTAAGTAACATTTTATTTACATCTATTACTAGATTAATCAACGACTTTAGTTACATTAACTAATGGTGTAATTAATTATTTTATTTACATAAAACAAATTAATTAAACATTTACCATTTCAAGATTTGTTCCTAAATTATTTTAGAATAGTTATATAAATAAACCCAAAGCTATTATTTAAACTATTCCATAACTTTATAAGTTACAATAATTAGAAGTCTTAATTGTTTATAATTAATTTATAAACTACTTTTGTTAACTTTTCAATACTTCTAATTTCCTACAAAATATATGCATACAAATCCATCTTCAAACCCAAACCCCGCGAAAAACCCTAAAGTCCCAAGAACCTCCTCAAATTCAATTTAGACATACATTGAAACTTAGAGTACCATTATACGTGTAGGTTTATTGTGAGAAATTATCATTATTCGTACCACTTACATCTTCAATACATGTGAGTTTTATAGCCCCCTTTATCTTTACTATTATTTATAAATACTCGGGGTGGAACATGTTTACATACTATACTTACCAAATTCAATACCAATGTTCTCATGCTACTTACTATGTGCTTTATGTCTTAAACTACTTGGCGACCATTACATGTGTTCATGGTAGTACATTCATTAACCTGCTATCCAGGCGTAAGGTAGTACCTAACATGATCATTTATAGGGGAATCCAATTCCATTTAACACAGACCTTGGCGGGTTTTGTGTGTACCATATTACTATTTTTCCAAAGCATAATCAGTGGGATTGTACTTACCAGTTTTCCATTTACTACGGATTGAATTGTACGCTTGGAACCTTGTATGTTTTCACATTTATGCCATAGTTATGCTTTGAACAATATTGAATTACCAATACTTTTTACTTAACTTTTGTTAGTGTCAAAACCTATGTTACTCACCAACTACTTGTAGTTGACATTTACTCACATGTTTCAGGTGCACCAGTTTAGGGACACTACTTGATCACATAGGACATGGACCTAGTTTCAATTTAATTTAATTATGTTATGTTTGAATGCTTTGTTTTCCATTTTCTACTTGTAACGGATGCATTTAATTATGATGAATAAATAATATCATTTAATAGATGATCATGTGCTTATGAACAACCGCGTCAGCCCCGGCGTATAATCCGCCGCCGGCCGGGGTGTGACAGTGTTTGAGCGTGATTTGCGGGATCTAAACGTGTCTAATTGCTTGATTTGAAACCGAATTGATTAGGTTTTGACTCTAGGGAGTCAAACTATTCGAATTCGAATTAATCCGCGTAAAATGGTTGAATTGAGGTGTTAATGAAACTTGTAAATGGTCGACATTCGAATTGGTAAACAGGGAGGGTCCGTAACAGTTGGATTTGATCGATTCCCATTTTGAATTTTCAAAGAACTTGGGTAGTTTGACTTTTAAGGTCAAAATTGGGGTTTAATGGGTTCACATTCAAAGGTGTGGGTTCATTTTGAGAGTCCAAATGTTCAAGGGTTCAAATCTAATTTGTTACAAATACAACTTTATATATAAATACATGTATGCATTACTTTTGGACCTTTAAAGCTTGAAACTCTATAAATGGTGTTAATGTCTTAGTAAAACAAAGTGTTATAAACCATTGCCTAAATATATATATATATATATATATATATATATTATTTATTTCTAAAATTGTTTTGTTTATTTTTTTTTCTTTTTATAAAAACTAACCAATATTTGTTTAATTATAATTACTTTATAAGGGAATAGATTCCATTTTTATAAAAATAACAATGTGTGCGAATTGTTTAATTTAGTAACATTATATGAAAAGATGTAACAAATTTTATAAGGTTTATCTTTAATTTATGCAATATAACAAAGTATATATATATATATATATATATATATATATATTTCTATATATCTATGCATACCTATGTTATATATATATTAGATATGTTAATTGAAATATTGAAAAAAAAACATTTTGCATTGATACATGTTAAAAATAAATGCCAGAAAATCACGGATGTTACATTTCTAGGGAACACACCCACAATGTTCAAACACTAAAACAAAACTAGACAAATGTAAAACTTAGGTTGCCTCCTAAGAGTGCTTAGTTTTACGTCTTCAGCCAGACACGGTGTACCTAAGATTAGCTACGTGTCTACATCCTCTATAGTGCTCAAGAACAACACCTCTACTTGCTTATCCGGACCATTGATGTCATTGAGCTCTAAGTATGGCTTTAGAAGGTGGCCATTAACCGTTTACCTCAAATAGTTTTCAAAGTCCTCAATTTCCACATCACCCGAGTGACCCACCTTGGTCACCAGATAAGGACCTGTCCACTTGCTCTTCAGCTTGCCAGGGAAGAGCTTCAACCTTGAGTTGAACAACCACACATTTTTCCTAATTAAAAAGGTTTTGAACCGGATCTTTGCATCGTGCACCTTCTTCATCTTATCCTTGTAGGCCGAGGCACTCTCATATGCATCATCCCGTAACTCTTCTAACTCACTCAAGCACAATTGTCTTTGCTTACTTGTAGCATCATAATCAAGATTAACATTTTTAATGACCCATAATGCTCGATGAGCCAACTCTACATGTAAGTGACATCCCTTCCCATAGACCAACCGTTATGGAGTAGTGCCAATAGGTGTTTTTTATGTAGTACGGTATGCCCACAAGGCATCATTCAGTTTGTTTGACCAATCCTTGAGGTCAGACCGTACTGTTTTCTGCAAAATCTAGTTGATATGCGTATTGGACACTTCCACTTGCCCACTTGTTTTTGGATGGTAAGGTGTGGCAATCCGATGGTCTACATCATAGCGTTTCAAAAGTTTGCCAAAATGAAAATTCTTAAAGTGAGATCCTCCATCATTTATGATCACACAAGGAAGCCCAAATCTAGAAAAAAAATATTTGATTGCACAAATTTGCAAACCACGTTGTGGTCATTGGTCTTGGTGGCAATTGCTTCTACCCATTTTGACACATAGTCAACTGCCACCAAGATATACAAATTGCCAAATGAATTTGGGAATGGGCCCATGAAATCAATTCCCCACATGTCAAAGATGTCAACAACGAGGATTGGTTGCATGGGCATCTCATTTCTCTTGGTAATACTACCCATATTTTGGCAATTAGTACATGTTCGAGCAAACTAAAATGCATCCTTAAAAATAATGGGCCAAAATAACCCGCAAGATAAGATTCGATTGTCAGGCCCCAAACCCGGGAGGCCTCACTTATTGGATTTACTCATTCACAAACAGTTCTTAAACTCTTATATCAAAATAACGCAGCGGAAAATTTCGTTCATTACATAACATAACTGTTCTACATGCGGAAGCGTAAAACTTTGTTCATTACATAACATAATCAAAACATAACGGGATGCCAGTCTTCGTGTCAGCCGGGTAACTCTTCATCGCTAGCCAAGCATCACCGTCCATCATCATAACCTGCCCTTAACCTGAATGTGCATACTAAGAAGGTCAGCTACGCTGGTGAGTTCTAGTTTTAACATAAATCATTAACATCAAATATTTGCCAAAAAAACATAACATCATACTTTATTTAATAAAAGCGTACGTAAAATATGCAATAACTTCACATCATCAAAACATCGTAACATAACATCGTAACAATAGTCAATATGAACCGAATCTGCGCCTTTTCGTAACCGTCAATTCCATTCATCGCGTACCAGCGGATGAACTTAAGGCTCGTTACCTCTAAGTCATCCGTCACACAGGTCCCCTAAGGCTCGTTACCTCTAGGTGAACCAAACATATGTCTCCTAAGGCTCGTTACCTCTAGGTAGACAGCGCATACCAGCGGATGAACTTAAGGCTTGCTACCTCTAAGTCATCCGTCATCCAGGTCTCCTAAGGCTCGTTACCTCTAGGTGGACCAAACATACGTCTCCTAAGGCTCGTTACCTCTAGGTAGACTAAACATACGTCTCCTAAGGCTCGTTACCTCTAGGAAGACTAAACATACCATAGGCAATATTTCCCCGCAAGGAATAGTACCTTCCATCGGGATCCCGGTAATCCCATGGGCGACCGTCGTCACCCCATCCTCAACCAGTTGTACAACCGTTAGCCAGCCACAAAGGCCCCCCGTAAGGTAAGGCCAATACATACATACATACATACTCTAGCTCCCGTAGGAACTCGTGGCAGATTCGTTCATTCGTGACTTTCATAAAAACCTTTACCTCGTTTTAGTTAAAGCGTTCGTACGTTTTATTAAATAACACTTCATTCGTAAACCTTTCACAACTTCGTTTGGCAAAATATTTTATAAACATCATCTCGTAAACCTCGTTTCGTAAACATCTCATTAACTCGTTTCGTCTTCCCCTTTCGGAAGCATCGTTCATAAACCTCGTTTCGTAAACCTCGTTTCATAAACCTCGTTTCGTAAACCTCGTTTCGTAAACCTCGTTTCATAAACCTCGTTTCGTAAACCTCGTTTCATAAACCTCGTTTCGTAAACCTCGTTTCGTAAACCTCGTTTCATAAACCTCGTTTCGTAAACCTCGTTTCATAAACCTCGTTTCGTATGTATGCACACCAGCCCAAAACATTTAATTAAAACATTAAAAGAAGGGCTTCTAGAACTCACCTTATAAGTTACTCTTGGGTTGTCCTAAACAAAGGTCCAACAACGTCACTTCCGATCTGAATTGATTAATTAAATACACATCAGACCTAAATCCCGACTCTAACGGTTTACTCGTTCTGTTACAGGTGAATACACTGACTTCACTTACTGATGCAGACCTATCGAAACTACTTAGTTTCGATACCTGCAGGCCCCTCGAAACTTCTAGTTTCGATACCTGCAGGCCCCTCGAAACTTCTAGTTTCGACAACTGCAGGTCACTCGAAACTTCTAGTTTCGACAACTGCAGGTCACTCGAAACTTCTAGTTTCGACACCTGCAGGCCACTCGAAACTCTAGTTTCGATACCTGCAGAACTCAGCTATCTTCCCCAAAAACCCTAACTTTCGCATGCAGGTCCGATCTTGTCAAGATCCGGACTTTTTACATTCAAAACGTGTATTTTCCCTTCGTGATTCCAGATTTATAACCCTTTCCTCATTTGGTTTATAAAAACCCGTCATTTTCCCGAAAATACCCGAAAACCCAAAAACGAACAAAAATTCAGATTTGGTTCGGGTGTTACCTGATTTCGAGATTCTGATCCGGAGGTTTTGCTCACGAGTTCAGTAGCAACAAACTCCTTCAATCTCGGGTCGATCCGCCAACTTTCTCTCTCTACGGTTTCTCTCTCTAGATTCTTGCAAATGAGAGAAATGGTGTGTGTGTTGGCTATTTAAAGGGAGGAAACCCCCCCCCCCTTCCTTCAAGTTTGCCGGCCCAACCGGCCCGGCCCGTTACGCCTCGCCCTTTTATCCCGATCGTCCCGGTTCAACCCGTTATTTAAAATCCTCATTTATTTTGGGATGTTACAAGTCTACCCCCCTTACAATAGGTTTCGTCCCCGAAACCTATCATAAGTCAAACAGTTGAGGGTACGACTCCTTCATTTCCGTCTCCGTTTCCCATGTAGTTTCCGATCCCTTCCGGTACTTCCATTGGACTTTAACCAATCGAATAACCTTATTACGTAAACGCTTCTCTTTCCTGTCTAAGATGGCCACAGGTTCTTCAATGTAGTTAAGGCTGTTATCGACCTCGATGTCAGTAAGTGGTACGTGAGCCGTTTCATCCGCCAAACACTTTCGCAAGTGTGATACATGGAAGGTAGGATGAACCCCACTTAACTCATCAGGCAATTCCAACCGATAAGCGACTTCACCAACCCGTGCCATAATCCTGAATGGTCCGATAAACCTCGGACTTAACTTTCCTCTCTTCCTGAATCGTATGATTCCCTTCCAGGGCGACACTTTCAACATTACTCTGTCCCCAACATTAAATTCAATAGGCCTTCGTCGTCTATCCGCGTAGGATTTCTGACGATCTTGGGCGGCCTTCATTCGTGCTTTGATCTGATCAAACCTTTCCGACGTTTCTTTTACAACTTCAAGACTTCCCAATTCCTTCTGTCCAATCTCACCCCAACAAACCGGGGTCCTGCATCTCCTCCCATACAACATTTCATAAGGCGGCATGCCTATCGTCGTGTGATGACTGTTGTTGTAGGAGAATTCGGCTAACGGCAGATGACTGTCCCAACTGCCACCGAAGTCGATAATACAAGCACGAAGCATATCCTCCAATGTTTGAATGGTCCTTTCGGACTGACCATCCGTTTGTGGGTGGTATGCCGTACTAATATTGAGTCTCGTGCCCATTGCCTCGTGAAACCTCTTCCAGAACCTCGATGTGAATCGTGTGTCCCGATCAGATACAATCGTCAGAGGCATCCCATGCCGCGCCACTACTTCGTTAATAAATACTTCCGCTAACCTTTCCGACGAGAACGTCTCGCGAATAGGTAGAAAATGAGCACTCTTCGTTAAACGGTCCACAATTACCCAAATGGCGTCATGACCTTTAGCTGTGCGAGGTAGCTTGGTTATGAAGTCCATAGTAATGTGTTCCCACTTCCATTCCGGTATCTCAAGTGGTTGAATTTTCCCATACGGTTTCTGGTGTTCGGCCTTCACTTGTGAGCAAGTCAAGCACTTGCTTACATACTTCGTCACGTCACATTTCATTCCAGGCCACCAGTATTCCTTCCTCAGATCTTGGTACATTTTATTGGTACCGGGATGGATAGAGTAACGAGACTTATGAGCCTCATCCAAGATTTTGGTCCTAAGCTCGCCACCCATAGGTATCCATATCCGCCCAAAACGTGTCCTAACACCAAGGGTGTTATATTCCAACTTGTCCTGTTGGCCAACCATCCTTTCCTTCTTTATGTTTTCCTCTTTAAGTGCCTCATCTTGAGCCTTTTCAATTTCTCTCATCACATCTGAAGTTACCACCAACTGGCAAGCCTTCACTCTAATAGGAGTAGGCACATCCTTTCGGCTTAGAGCGTCAGCCACCACGTTTGCCTTTCCAGGGTGGTATATGATTTCACAGTCATAATCTTTCAGAAGTTCCAACCATCGTCTCTGCCTCATATTAAGCTCTCTTTGTTCGAAGAAGTATTTCAAACTTTTGTGGTCGGAGTAAATAGTAAACTTCACCCCATAGAGGTAGTGCCTCCATATTTTCAATGCAAATACGACAGCAGTAAGTTCCAAATCATGAGTCGGATAATTGACTTCGTGAACTTTCTACTGCCGCGACGTATGTGCAATCACTCTCCCGTTGACAGATCCTTGTGTAGTCTTGACTATACCTCTCTCGTTCTTGATAGACGTTATCTTTTTCAGCATCGTACATCCCTAGTCGGTCTTTCACATCTAACCGTTAGGGTTCTTATATCGTCATTCTATGTGAAATGTCTTATCAAACTCGGAGTCGTCCACAGAAGACTCCTTGGCCATAATTTCAACTCCTCGTTCAGGTTATCCACCTTTCCATCTGGACGGTTCCTATCGATCGTCTCTCAACTATTTGGATCATTGTGTATACCTCATAAGCTGTCCATGGTGCATTCGTCCTTGAAGGACCATACCATGTCGTTCTCGAATGAATCATAATATCCCGTTCCTGAATGATTCTTACTATCAAGTTTCCTAAGGTACCGTACCATCTCATTCCCGAAGGAACCACATCGTCTCGTTCCCTAAGGAACCATATACTTCATTCCAGAAGGAACCTTATCGCTTCGTTCCCGTAGGAACCGTATCGGGTATCCCCCAAACATATGAGGTATCCCTTATCACACTCAACTTGTCGGGAAGGTATTCATTCAGATGGCACACTAGTCACTCGAACTTTTCATTCATATCTTCATACACAATCTCCTTCTAGTCTTTCTTTCAAACGTACTTGTCAGGTTTTACGTTTCACATCGTTGGTTCATTGAACACCCTTATTCCTACATATCACTGGATGGTCTTAGGGATTGGCATCCCATCTGACCGACAATATATATTCTCTAGCTACTCGTTTCCGTTAGCCTTTTCTGCATGCATTTCTTCTAAAGTCACATTCGTTGGTCTTACTATGGATAGATGACACGTACGGTGACACTTGTACTTTCATTTCCTTTCTAGTTTCAGTGGGTCCCTCAACGGCTTTCCAATTCTAGTAACACTCGCAGCTATTGATTAGACTTAGACATAGTAGAGCGTTCTCTGAGTCGCCTTGAATTTCTTCTTAGTGCCCATGCCTTGCTTCACATTGTTAGTCAAAACTTGTCCTTCACATTCATTCTAGACAAACAATCCTTGGGTCGGATCTGGTTTGGTTTGGTTTGGTTTAGTCTGCACGCCCTAATTAACATCGCGGTTTCCGTCTCTTGTTGTTGTTGGTATATCTACTTTCTCATTTCAGCAGATACCCTTATTAGTTGTCTTGGACTGTCTTCTACATGGAAAGATGCGCTTTGTGCATTCGTGCACTCATATATTCTTTGGACATACACTAGTGTGGTTATTTCTTTCATGCTCATGCATACTTCAACAGTAGACCGATTCTTATTCATCAGAACGTGTTTGCGCTAAGCGTAGCCCATCCTAGCTCCTTGGCATCCTTCATACGTATGCTCGTCTGACTTAGGTAAACCGAAGTTTCATTCCTCCTCATCTTGTCTGTGGCTCGTACTTGCTGACATCATTCACCGTTGTAAGGTACACCATCTTTGACATCATTACCATTACTAATGATGTTCATCAATCTCCTTAATCGTTACTCGGGTGACTAACATCTCGTAGTCGTGGTTGAGTAATTGGATCAACTCTGATACGTAAGCATTAATCAATACCATAAGATTCACCATCATGCACGTGCACCTGTAAATTCACAATTTCGCGGATCCAAACGAAATTACCAATTTACCTTACTCGAGCATTCTAGTTCCTCTTATAACACTTTCTAATACTCGCGTCCCTTCAAAGTTGAGATTTTGTCCCGGCATTCTCATCGACACCTCTTACCACTTTCGCTCTAAGTCAACACAACGGAGGACATTTCGCATCACACTCGTACGGTCTCATGCACACTACCTTCCGGTTCCGCAAGAACTCTGGCCTTTTCACTATAAACTTGGTGGGCGGGAATCCTACCGTGTCATCCGGTACGACCCTCACCACGCCTTCCTCCTATTCTTCCCTCCATTTCGTTCTTAAAAGACAAGGAATCTAATGTCATCACGCTAGTTAACAAATAAAATTCAATAAGTACTGTAAGATGTTAATATACACTGGCCATCTGCAATTAACCATTACACTACCTCTTGATTTCGATTTGACCACCTTTGTGATTTCCATCAGAACCCAAGTCCTAACCTTAACACTTCCTAAGGCATACTATATATGTAAATATATATACACTACCTTCATACCTGATGCTGTGGCTCGAGTTACCCGTACTGGCATCCGCTTTCGGTCCCATTCTCAGTTTAAGTTCAGACACAGGGAGTGTCCAAATCTCTCAAACTATTGCTCTGATACCAACTTGTCAGGCCCCAAACCCGGGAGGCCTCACTTATTGGATTTACTCATTCACAAACAGTTCTTAAACTCTTATATCAAAATAACGCAGCGGAAAATTTCGTTCATTACATAACATAACTGTTCTACATGCGGAAGCGTAAAACTTTGTTCATTACATAACATAATCAAAACATAACGGGATGCCAGTCTTCGTGTCAGCCGGGTAACTCTTCATCGCTAGCCAAGCATCACCGTCCATCATCATAACCTGCCCTTAACCTGAATGTGCATACTAAGAAGGTCAGCTACGCTGGTGAGTTCTAGTTTTAACATAAATCATTAACATCAAATATTTGCCAAAAAAACATAACATCATACTTTATTTAATAAAAGCGTACGTAAAATATGCAATAACTTCACATCATCAAAACATCGTAACATAACATCGTAACAATAGTCAATATGAACCGAATCTGCGCCTTTTCGTAACCGTCAATTCCATTCATCGCGTACCAGCGGATGAACTTAAGGCTCGTTACCTCTAAGTCATCCGTCACACAGGTCCCCTAAGGCTCGTTACCTCTAGGTGAACCAAACATATGTCTCCTAAGGCTCGTTACCTCTAGGTAGACAGCGCATACCAGCGGATGAACTTAAGGCTCGCTACCTCTAAGTCATCCGTCATCCAGGTCTCCTAAGGCTCGTTACCTCTAGGTGGACCAAACATACGTCTCCTAAGGCTCGTTACCTCTAGGTAGACTAAACATACGTCTCCTAAGGCTCGTTACCTCTAGGAAGACTAAACATACCATAGGCAATATTTCCCCGCAAGGAATAGTACCTTCCATCGGGATCCCGGTAATCCCATGGGCGACCGTCGTCACCCCATCCTCAACCAGTTGTACAACCGTTAGCCAGCCACAAAGGCCCCCCGTAAGGTAAGGCCAATACATACATACATACATACTCTAGCTCCCGTAGGAACTCGTGGCAGATTCGTTCATTCGTGACTTTCATAAAAACCTTTACCTCGTTTTAGTTAAAGCGTTCGTACGTTTTATTAAATAACACTTCATTCGTAAACCTTTCACAACTTCGTTTGGCAAAATATTTTATAAACATCATCTCGTAAACCTCGTTTCGTAAACATCTCATTAACTCGTTTCGTCTTCCCCTTTCGGAAGCATCGTTCATAAACCTCGTTTCGTAAACCTCGTTTCATAAACCTCGTTTCGTAAACCTCGTTTCGTAAACCTCGTTTCATAAACCTCGTTTCGTAAACCTCGTTTCATAAACCTCGTTTCGTAAACCTCGTTTCGTAAACCTCGTTTCATAAACCTCGTTTCGTAAACCTCGTTTCATAAACCTCGTTTCGTATGTATGCACACCAGCCCAAAACATTTAATTAAAACATTAAAAGAAGGGCTTCTAGAACTCACCTTATAAGTTACTCTTGGGTTGTCCTAAACAAAGGTCCAACAACGTCACTTCCGATCTGAATTGATTAATTAAATACACATCAGACCTAAATCCCGACTCTAACGGTTTACTCGTTCTGTTACAGGTGAATACACTGACTTCACTTACTGATGCAGACCTATCGAAACTACTTAGTTTCGATACCTGCAGGCCCCTCGAAACTTCTAGTTTCGATACCTGCAGGCCCCTCGAAACTTCTAGTTTCGACAACTGCAGGTCACTCGAAACTTCTAGTTTCGACAACTGCAGGTCACTCGAAACTTCTAGTTTCGACACCTGCAGGCCACTCGAAACTCTAGTTTCGATACCTGCAGAACTCAGCTATCTTCCCCAAAAACCCTAACTTTCGCATGCAGGTCCGATCTTGTCAAGATCCGGACTTTTTACATTCAAAACGTGTATTTTCCCTTCGTGATTCCAGATTTATAACCCTTTCCTCATTTGGTTTATAAAAACCCGTCATTTTCCCGAAAATACCCGAAAACCCAAAAACGAACAAAAATTCAGATTTGGTTCGGGTGTTACCTGATTTCGAGATTCTGATCCGGAGGTTTTGCTCACGAGTTCAGTAGCAACAAACTCCTTCAATCTCGGGTCGATCCGCCAACTTTCTCTCTCTACGGTTTCTCTCTCTAGATTCTTGCAAATGAGAGAAATGGTGTGTGTGTTGGCTATTTAAAGGGAGGAAACCCCCCCCCTTCCTTCAAGTTTGCCGGCCCAACCGGCCCGGCCCGTTACGCCTCGCCCTTTTATCCCGATCGTCCCGGTTCAACCCGTTATTTAAAATCCTCATTTATTTTGGGATGTTACATCGATGCCCTGTTTTCTGGCTACTAAAATGGCCACCACACACAGATGCATGTGCAGCTCTGACACTGCTGGAATTTCTGACTCAGGAATGCAGCGTCTGATGAGTTGGTCTGCTCCCACCTTGAACAAATCTGGTTCATCCCAGATGTACTGATTGACCTTTGTCAAGAAGTGGTTCTTCTTCTTCTTGGTCCAGTCTTCAGGAATAGTTGTTGTGTGCTGGAAGGTCTATGAAAAATAATATAAAAACCTAACCTAGACACTCTAGCTTTAAATTTATAAATCTAGACTCAACCTATTACTAGACCACACAACCGGCAAGTGTACCGATCAATGTAGTAAAGTCTAATGAAGTCCGGATATCGAACCCACGAGACACTAGCTACAACTAACCTAGACTCTGACTCAACTAACTGAACTGGATTATATGGGGGATTTGTGTTGTGATTATAACTAATGAAACCCCTAACTAACGATAACCAAATATAAAGCAACAGACTTTAGACGAACTCACAAATGGGGAAAGCACTACCTAGACCGTGAATCCTACACATGTACCTTATAATTCTCTCAGATACGGAAACTATGATGGAACCGAGCTCTTAGAATACGACACACTTAGACGACCTAATGGATCCCGGATCATTCTCTAGGTGTGACAAAAAAGGAAACCCTAAGGGACGTGTAAAAATAACCAGTTAGTCAGATCACCTCCCAGCTTTCTCCAACAACACTAAAGTACTCGATAGATAGA
The DNA here is from genome assembly GCA_023525975.1 of Smallanthus sonchifolius. Taxonomy (NCBI): domain Eukaryota; kingdom Viridiplantae; phylum Streptophyta; class Magnoliopsida; order Asterales; family Asteraceae; genus Smallanthus; species Smallanthus sonchifolius. Next base: position 73,513,552 of record CM042034.1, read on the forward strand.
TTTCCTCGAATCCCGGAAACAACAAAAAAGGGGTTTGTGGCCAGGTTAGGGGGTTTACCCAGTTGGGGGTTCCTCCTGTGGTGGGCTGCTCTAGATGTTTTAGGTGTTGCCCCGGGGAAACCCAATTATCCTAGAATATCTAGTGTTTCCGTTCAAAAAAAAAAGATAGATTACCTCTCAGTCTCACTACCTCAATACACCTTTCAATGCAGGGAGTAACTTGAATTCACTTGACAAAACACGAAATAACAACGACACTAGGAAACCCTCCTTTTAGAGTAGTTGACCTAAAAACCCTAACACCAAAGATTACCCATCTACTTCTCACATCTCAGCTATTGAAGCAGGCAGAATACCTAACCCTAATAGACTCCCAATCGATGTTCCTATGGATACAACGTTAGTAAACCATAAACCAATCACGTGCACAATGCTAGTGACCTAATATGCAACCATACATGAAAGACATTCACAAAGTAGCATATGGAACATTCAACAGATTATCAATCAAGATCAAATACGCATACACATCTAATCAAATGAAACAAGTTCTTTACTTTGATATTAATCCATCAACAAATATCCGAAATCCGACAGAAAACCAATTAACAAAATATGATCATCACAATCTAGGTAGTTCAAGTTAATTAGCCTGCTACCATCATCAAAACATCAACACAAAGTCTAATATCCCGAATCATGGTGCAAGATAGATGAATCAAATAACAAAAGATAAGAAACATAAACTGAAAACACGATAATCCAATCGATCCACGCATCCAATGCTTCAATCCTTGATCCATTGAGACTTCTCCCACTTGAAATCGCCTAAAAACCTCAATATTTACCTCTTGAATCGATTATCAAACCCTAGGATTTACCCCAACCTTTTAAACCTTGAAAATAGGCAAAAATACCCGTAACTGGGTTTTCTCGCGTACCGCGAGGCACAGGGGTCCATCCCCTCGCGTACCGCGAGAGAAAACTGATTTCGTAACTTTTCCTAGAACCTCGTATCTTCGCGTGTCGCGAAGTGTTTGGGCTTATTCTTCGCATGGCGCGAAGATTGGGTGGTAACAGAATGGGCCCCGTAACTCATTTTCTAGCCCGAGATATGCCTCTTTTAAGATTGGACTCTTTCCTGACTTTTTCCGTTTCTCATCCCGGGTTCTCGTGCTCGTTTCTTTCCCGGTTCTTGTTCCTTTAAGCTCAAAAGTGACCCGATTACCTACAAAACAATGTATGACTAAGTAGGATCGATGTCGTTTGGTCAATAAAAAACAATACTTCAACACCTTAATTAGTAAGGGTAAGTAGAGTATCATATCCACGAGGAGTATGTGGAAAGTGTTACTTTGTTACAAGATTCAAAGACATAAAAAAATAATAATTGATTTGGATTTGGGTTTAAAACAATAATGAGAATGGTAATCCTCTCTGGGGTTCGGGTATGCAAACACAAGTTCCTTCAAGATAATTAGCAAGCAATTACATAGACATAATCATACGGTTCAATTGAATTCAGTGATGATATGAGAACCCATTGTAAATAAAACTTATTCACATACAACCATCAATGATAAACCAACTATAATCCAATCCCCAAGTTGTCCCCGTTGTAAAGAAACCCGAGACTATTGAGACTTGAACAATAATTCGAAATTAATCAATGAAGTTTAAAGCATTCAATAAAGAAATGAAATCATATGGCTTAACATGCCAATCAAGATTACAAACCAAAGCTAATCATTCAAGAGTTCACAAATATATACAAAACCCTAGACCCAAAGAGGACTACAAGAGATTTAGCCACTCATCATCATAACAACAATCAAAACTAATGTACTAGGACTTACAATCATGAAATATTAAGAACAATCGACCCAGGTATGGTAGAAATCACCTTCTTGGAGCTCTGGAATGGCTGGAATCGAGAGTAATCGGGAATGGGGGCTGCACATGGTGAAAACCTGATTTAGGTTAACTTTTCTATAAAACAGCCCCCTCGTGTACCACGAAGATCTTGGACAAGTCCCTCACATACCGCGAGGGAAAAACTAATCGGGCGCCCCTCTAGACTTCTACGCGTACCGCGAAAGTTCTTCCCCAGGTCTTCGCGCAGAAATCTCAGAATTTTGACTTTTAGAACTCTCGTGCTTCGCGTCTCACTGCTTTGCTTCCATTATCCGCTCATTTAACACATAAAACCTGAGAGGTAGGCACAACCACAAACACATACAACTCAAAACAACTAAAACGCACACACAACGAGATATAAACCTGGGTTATTAAACCCTACATCAAAGTACTCACTATATTAGACTCAAAACGACTCTAAAACTATACGAAAATGATATGAAACACGACGAAAATGATTGTGTGCTTTGTACACATCAATAGTACATGTAACTAAATAGTTAGCAATACCTGCATACCAAGGATCAGAAGAAGTAAAAGACATTAAACACTTATCAGGGAAGTGTTCATTGATTTCAGGAGTGACATCCTCCTCTTCCCATTGGATTCTTGACAGGTTGTCAGCCACAGAATTCTCACATCCTTTCTTATCCCTGATATCTAGATTGAATTCCAGCAACAAAAGGACCCACCTAATCAACCTGGGCTTGGCATCCTTCTTTGCCATCAAATAACGGACAACTGCATGATCATAGTAAACAATCACTTTACAACCCCAAATATAAGACTTGAATTTGTCCAAGGCATAGACAAATGCAAGCAACTCCTTCTCTGATGTGGTGTAGTTCAACTGAACACCGGAGACGGTCTTACTTGCATAATAAATGACAACAGGTCTCTTGTCTACCCTTTGACCCAAAACAGTCCCAACTGCATAATCACTAGCATCACACATAATTTCAAAAGGAAGATTCCAATCCGGTGATTACAAAATTGGGGCTTGTACCAATTGATCCTTTAAAACATTAAAAGCAGTTAAGCATTCTTTATCAAATTCAAAAGGCACTTCTTTGAGAAGTAAGTTGCATAAAGGTTTTGTGATGACACTAAACCCCTTAATGAACCTATGGTAAAACCCAGCCCTAGAAACGAGCGCACACCCTTGACATTCATCGGCGGATGTAATTGAAATAACACTAATTTTAGCCTTGTCTACCTCAATCCCTCGAATTGACACCACATGGCCCAAAACAATACCCTCTTGAACCATAAAAATGTCTCTTTTCCCAGCTTAGAACCAAATTAGTTTACACACATCGTTGTAAAACTTTAGATAATTCATGTAAACACAATTCAAACAATGAGCCAAAAACTGAAAAGTCATCCATAAAGACCCCAAGTGACTCCCCGACCATGTCCAAGAAAATACTCATCATACACCTTTGAAAGGTGGCCGGGGCGTTACACAACCCAAATGGCATTCGTCGGAAGGCAAAGTTACCATAAGGACATGTGAAAGTGGTCTTTTCCTGGTCATCAGGATGGATGGCTATTTGGTTATACCCTGAGTAACCATCTAAAAAGAATTAAAACTTCTCACCTGAAAGCTTCTCAATGATTTGGTCAATAAAAGGCAAAGGAAAGTGATCCTTTGATGTGGCGGCGTTCAATTTCCTATAATCAATACACACATGCCACTCGGTTACCGGCCGAGTGGCAATTTGCTCACCATCTTCGCTTGTCACTACCTGTATACCTGCTTTCTTGGGCACTGTTTGGGTCGGACTCACCCGTGGACTATCAGAAATGGGATAGATGATCCCGACGTCCAACCACTTCAAGACCTCCTTCTTTACAACCTCCTGCATGTTGGGATTTAATCGGCGTTGTGTATCCCGTGAAGGTCTTGCATCTGTATCTGTGATGATCTTGTGCATCACAATGGAGGGACTGACACCCTTTAACTCAGTAATGGTCCAACCAATTACAGCCTTGTAATCCTGATTCACCTTCAGTAGTGCCTCTTCTTGCTCCTCGTCCAAGTTGGATGCAATGATGACAGGTAAAGTTTCTTCCTCCCTTAGAAATGCATATTTTAGGTTTTTGGGGAGGTCCTTCAACTATACCTTTGGGGGGCTGACAAGTGGCCCCGAGTCAATCTCATTTGGTAAACTCTCCACATGATGAGTCCATGGGGGTCTACCATCTTTCACAGCTAAAGCTTCCACAACCTTCTCCTCCTCGTGTAAGTCAAGCTCCAGTTCCTGTTCTACCCTGTCACACGCAAAACAATCCTTTGTACACTCATCCTCAGAATGAGGATAACATCCTTCAATGATGTCTGTCATGAATCATTCATCACTTGGTATAGGGTTATATTCATTTTAAAAGATATTTAAATGGGTCCTTCTATTGCCAAAAGTCATATCAACTGTGCCTAAGCGACAATCCATCAAAGAGTGGGATGTGGCTAAAAAGGGTCAACCCAAAATGATAGTTGGTTGAGTGACCTTTTCAGATTGCACATAGTCAAGAACCAAGAAATCCATTGGATAGTATAATTGATTCACTTTCACTCTCACATCACGAACCATCCCTCTTGGGAGTTTAGGGGTCAAATTCGCCAACACCACAGTGGTATTGGATCGACGCAATGGACCAAAATCATATTGGTCATACAAACTCCCAGGAAGGATGTTCACACTTGCTCCAATATCCAATAGTGCCTTGCCCATTTTAAAATCACCCACTTTTATAGAACTTATGGGCGCTCCTGGATCTTGGAGTTTAGGTGGAAGAGCACCAGTCAAAATTGCACGGACTCGTGCATTCAGATCAAGCTTTTTAGGAATCTTATTATGCCTTTTCTAAGTGCATAGGTCTTTCAAATATTTAGTATAGACTGGTATCTGTTTAATTGCATCAAGAAGAGGTATATTAATTTTTACCTGTTTGAAAAGCTTCCATATCTCCTGATGTTGAGGACCTTTCTTCTTGACTGCCACCTACTTTCTTGCATTCACTAAAGAAGCAGGGAGTGGAACCCTTGGAGGTACCACTCCCCCACTGTTAACATTAGATGATGTTTTAGGAACAAGTGTTTCTGTTTGACTTGAAAAAGCAACCCGTGTAACCGGAATCGGCTCTGGTTCATCATCACTGATAGCATGCTCATCAATGTCCTCCACCACACCATCAACAAAGGTTGGTGGAGGTGCAACCTTGTTATCATAAATCTTACCGCTTCGAAGAGTACTAACCCTACCCACATGGTTGTTCTTCATGTTTCTGCTCCCCGAGGTGTGATGAGATGGATTGGTCACTGTATCACTTGGAAGCTTGCCACTACTCTTCCTCAAATCCGCTATTGTAGTGGCAAATTATCCCATTTGAGTGGTCAACACTTGCACGGCTTTATCACGCACCTCATCAGCTTGATTCTTCTTTTGCAAGTCTTGTTGGATGGACTTCAAGATCTCCAACATTGCATTCTCACTTGCCTGATTAGAGGATCCAAATGATACCCTCCTTGCTCATTCCCCCTTTGGTTGTTGCCTTGATTGTAATTTTGGTTTCGGGTGGGAATGGTTGTTGAGCTCTTTGACCACTTCCTTGAAAATTGGGGTTAGCTTGATTGAAGGCATCCCCATACCGAAAGTTGGGATGATTTCTAAGGCCCGGGTAGTAGTTGTTGGAGTCCATATCTGAGTTCCTACCACCCCCTTGAACATAACTCACATCCTCATAAGTACCTGTGCAACTGACACCATTATGCCCCAATTCCCCACACTTCTCACATACCTCATACTGTTGACCTCCCGTGCCCAGATTGGCTACCTGCTTCTCTAACCTGTTCGCCTTAGAACTAGGGCTGTCAACTACTCTAACCACTGAATGTTTTGCCAGTCTTGAAAATTGGGCTTTCCTCTTAGATGTTACTGCCATTCTCTCCAAATAATCCCAGTCGATATCCTCATAGTTAGTACCAAAGGTGCCATTGGAAATAGAGTTTAGATCCTGGGCATCATCATCTGTCAAACCCTCATGGAAGGTGTTCAACATCTCCTACATTTACAAACCGTGGTGTGGCCAGTTCTTGATTACATCTTGAACCGAAGGAAGGCCTCATGAAATAGTTCCATTGATTATTGTTGGAAATTCCTAATGTTCTTCCTTGCATCACTAGTTCTCTTATTGGTGTAAAACTCATCAAAAAACTATTGTTGCATATCACCCCATGTGTAAATAGAAGCAGAAGGCAGAGAATGAAACCACTGTTGCGCCTTATCTTCTAGGGTGAATTGGAACAAAACCAACTTCACATCATCTGGTGTGAATCCCTGTCCCCCAATGGTATTGCACCTAACATCATAGGCACTCAGATGCAACTAAGGCTCCTCTGTCCCCAGACCATGATACTTAGGCAAATTCTGAATTTCCTGGGAACGAACTTCAAATGACCTACCATCTTGTTATGGAATAACAAATGGAGATGGATTGTAAGCAATGGACGGTCTGAAGTGGCTCTCAATCCCTCTAACAGGGCCTATATCATGTCTCCTTAGAATGCCTCAAGGATTATCAACAGGAGGGATTGCATTCCTAGGGCCAGGACTTCTTTGCCTGTTTACAGGCTGCTGCTGCGATGATATTGGTGAAGGAATGTCTTGCTGAGGTGGTTGCTATGGCAACCTCTGATCAATTTGATGCTCATTCGGCCTTTCAAACCGAACACCTGTATCATGTCTCCTGTATACTGGCATCCTGACCCGCTGTCTTTCCCTTCTGTCAACATCATGTGTATCATCCTCATATTCTCCAAACTCATCATCAAAGCCATCTGTATCATCCTCATAATCTAGACCTGAAGTGTATGGATGGAAACCCGGTAGTGGGGTTGAGTGGAATATGGAGGGCTTTGTGATCGGTGGTTGTGAGGTTAGTGATATGGTATTGGTATCTGGCACTATCCTCACGTATGGTGAAGAATAATGGGAGTCGGGTTTGAATGTAAAAGGTTCGCTCACTTGCGGTAGAGGTTGGCCAAAGCTAGGTAATGGTGGGATTTGACTGGTGGATTGATTGAGGTTTCCATCTGTCCTTGGTGGAGGGAAAGATGGTGAGAACATACCCGAGGAGGGCTGCTGTTCTGGTAGTAATTGACCCGCAGGAGGCAGATCAGATTGCGTCCCATGATCCGGTTTATTTTCCATTTTGGTTGGAGAAGACACTACTTTGTTGGTTCTGTGAAAAACTCTGTTGTATGATGCATACAACTGATCAAAAAGCAATGGAGATGACTTCTTGGAGTATCTTGTATGATGCATACAACTGATGAATCAGCTGCACAATACAAACAAGAAAGCCTCGTGTAATTCTGAACAAAAAAAAAATAAGACAAGAAAAGTAAATAAGAAATTTTTTATTTTGTGAGTTGTAGCAAACAATATAAAATTAACACTAAGCGCACTAACTCCTCGGCAACGGCGTCATTTTGATTGATGTCGTTTGGTCGGTAAAAAACAATCCTTAAACACCTTAACTAGTAAGGGTAAGTAGAGTATCGTATCCATGTAACATCCCAAAATTTAAAACGACAATTATAATAACGGAATAAACGAATGAGGCATGACGGGCCGGGCCTGCGGGCTTGAAGGGGCAAACATAGGGGAGCCTCCCCTATAAATAGCCCAACACACTCCACATTTATCTCATTTGCAAGTTCTAGAGGGAGAAACCGTAGAGAGAGAAAGTTGGCGGATCGACCCGAGATTGAAGAAGTGTGTTGCTCTAGAGCTTGTGAGAAGAAGAAGCTCGATACAGGTAATGATCCGACCTAGATCTGAGTTTTTGCTCGTTTTTGGGTTTTTTGGGTTTTAGACAAAAATGTGACGTTTTTATGGATGAAACTGGAAGAAAAACATGGATTTGAGATCCTTAATGAAAAGCAAACATTTTGAATGTAAACAAGTTCGGGATCTTGACGTGATCAGACCCGAATGCGAAAGTTAGGGTTTTTGCGGGGAAGCAGATCATGCGTACTTATCAAGTACGCAGGAAGAGGGTCCTGCATACTTATCAAGTACGCAGGAAGAGGGTCCTGCGTACTTATCAAGTACGTATGAAGCAAATTTTGCGCACTTATTAAGTACGCAAGAGCAAGGCCCTGCGCACTTGCTAAGTGCGTAGGCATCAGGCTGTTTAGGTAAAGTCAGTATGTTTAGAAGGTTAAACCGTTAGAGTCGGGATTTGGTCTGATGTGTATTTAACTAATCAATTCAGATCGAAAGTGACGTTGGGGGACCTTTGTTTAGGACAACCCAGATTAGCTTATTAAGTGAGTTCTAGAAGCCCTTCTTTAAATGTTTTAATTAAATGTTTTTGGGCTGGTGTGCATACATACGGAATGAAGTTTTGAAATGAGGTTTACGAAACGAGGTTTACGAAATGATGTTTATGATATGATGTTTACGAAATGATGTTTACGGGATGATGTTTATGAAATGTTTTTCCAAATGAAGTTTAGGAAAGAGATGATGTTTTGTTTAATAAAACGTACGAATGCTTTAACTAAAAAGATGTAAAGGTTTTATGAAAGTCACGAATGAACGAATCTGCCACGAGTTCCTACGGGATCTAAGGTATGTATGTATGTATTGGCCTCACCCTTACGGGGCCTTTGTGGCTGGCTAACGGTTGTACAACTGGTTGATGATGGGGTGACGACGGTCACCCATGGGATTACCGGGATCCCGATGGAAGGTACTATTCCTTGCGGGGAAATAGTGCCTATGTTATGTTCTGTCTACCTAGAGGTAACCAGCCTTAGGAGACATATGTTTGGTCTACCTAGAGGTAACGAGCCTTAGGAGATATATGTTTGGTCCACCTAGCCTTAGGGGACCTGTGTGACGGATAACTTAGAGGTAACGAGCCTTAACTTCATCCGCTGGTATGCGATGTATGGAATTGACGGTTACGAGAAGACGCAGATTCGATTCATGTTGACTTATGTTATGATGTTATGTTACGATGTTATGATGATGTTAAGTGATTGCATGTTTTACGTACGCTTTTGTTAAACAAATGTATGTTATATTTTTGGCAAAATGTTTATGTTAAGGTTTTATGTAAAGCTAGAACTCACCAGCGTAGCTGACCTTTTAGTATGCACATTCAGGTTAAGGGCAGGTTATGGTGATGGACGGTGATGCTTGGCAAGCGAGAAGAGTTACCCAGATGATATGAAGACTGGTATCCCGTTATAAGTTGTTTATGTTATGTTTATATGTTTGACAATGCTACGCTTCCGCATGTATGAACAAGTTTTAATTATGATGAATGAAAGATTCCGCTGTCGTCTTTGATATTCAAGTTTAATAACTATTTGTGAATGAGTAAATCCAACAAGTGAGGCCTCCCGGGTTTGGGGCCTTACAATCCATGAGTAGTTTGTGGAAAGTGTCACTTTGTTACAATATTTGAAAGACGAAAAATAGTAAATACTGATTTGGATTTGGATTTAAAACAATAATGAGGAAGGTAATCCTCTCCGGGGTTCAAGTATGCAAACACAAGTCACTTCTAGATAATTAGCAAGCGATTACATATACATAATCATACGGCTTAATTGAATTCAGTGATAATGGAAGAACCCGTTGTAAAGAAAACTTATTCTCACATAATCGACATAGATTAACCAACTATAATCCAACCCCCAAGTTGTCCCTGATGTAAAGAAACCCGAGACTATTGAGACTTGAACAACAATTCAAAATAAACCAAAGTAGTTTAAAGCATTCAATCAATAAATGAAATCATATGGATTAACATGACAATCAAGATTACAAACCAAAGCTAATCATTCCAGAAAATAACAAGTGTTCAACAAAACCCTAGACCCGGAGAAGACCACGAGTGATTTACCCACTCATACTCATAACAACAATCAAAACTAATGTAATGGGACTTACAATCATGAAACTCTAGTAACAATCGACCTAAGAATAGTGGAAATCGCCCTCTTGAAGCTCTGGAACGGCTGGAATTGAAGATGGAGGAGAATGGGGGCTGATCGAGATTAAAACCTGATTTAGGCTAAAATTGCTGTAAAAGAGTCCCCCGCGTACCGCGAAGATTAGATCCATGTCCCTCGCGTACCGTGAGGGACAAACTAGTCAGGGCGCCTCTTTGCTTTTTCGCTTACCGCGAAAGTCCTGGACAAATCCTTCCCGTGTCGCGAAGGACAAGATAACCGGGCATTCTTTACTGATCCCTTGCGTACCGCGAGAGATTTCTCCAAGGTTCTCGCATACTGCGAGAGACCTAAAATCCAGAATTCTTGACTTTTTCAACCTCGTGCTTCACGTCCCGCTGCTTTGCTTCCGTTTCCCACACATTTAGCAAATAAAACCTGGGAGGCACACACAGCCACAAACACACATAAAACCGAACAAAGATACAAATTAAAACAACTAAAACACACACAATACGAAATGTAAATTGTGGGTATTAAACACTATATCAGAATGTTTACAATTCTGTGACAGAAAGTTAAAATCCATGATTGAAGGAAAGTTTTTCATTTCTGATTCCTTTAATGACCAACCAAACACAATTTTAGATGGAATGTTTTTCAATTCCATTTCCTATGAATTCTTTGAACCAAACAGGGCCTAAGGGTAGGCGGGGTCGAGCAGGAAGGGGCTAGGATGAGGGGTACCGCCGAGCAAACGATTCCGCCCCCTATCATTACCTTGAAATTTTGAGATTTACGAGTTAGGGTTGCCGATCGATTCCCATGGAAACCAACAACTAGTTTAAAAAAATAATTATAAACCTTATTTAAACCAGCTTAACTCTTTTTTTAATCATATCTTTATCCTTTCTCGCTCAAATTGAAAGACGATGTTGCTGCAATAAGTCATGATTACGTTCCAAATCCTCCGGCCATTGAAGAAGAACCAGAAAAAGACATTTTTTTGGAATTGTGTTGCCAAGAAACTCACGATAGCCTTCGATGGAATCTCATCGAACATATTGCATACATCCATGTAATCCACCTTGACGGCTAATTGCATTTTTTTACTTGGTTTTGTAATTTTTCTTTTATGTTAATGAAATAATATGTTTTAAATTAATATTAAAAGTTTATATTTAATTTTAACTAGTTTTTACCCCCCGCGCTTCACGGTGAGAGTCTGGTTGTTATTTGTTTGACTCGTTTGCGTAGATAAAACTTGCATCAAATCACATACTCGTTATAATATACGATACCAAAAATACACTCGAATTTAAATACAACTTCTTTTTCAATAAAATTTAAGCCAGAATGTTAACAAAAAAGTTTTAAGAAAACGACCACAAATGGTTATTTAAAAAACCAAAACAAATGAAAGTTATCAAAGAAAATGGTGTCGGGCCCATCATTAATAAAATTTAAACGAAAACGTAGGCGTAACGGTAAAAATAATGTTAATAGAAAGGAAACATAAAACTATATAATAAAAAAGAGAAAAAAAAACAAGTTCACAAAACTTTAGTGGCCCAACCAAAAATCACAAAACTTTAGTGGCCCAACTATAAAACAATGAAAGTTAACTATTATTAACAGTTTTGTTTTAATATTGTTTATAATTAATTATATATTTTTAATTATGTGTTATTTAATTTAATTAAAAAATGGTTCTAGGGACAGAGGGATGGATTCCGCCTATCCAGAGAAGAAATGAAAAATCTAAGACCAAGTTGGTTTTTTTTAACAACAATACCCTATTTTGGGGTCACTAAACTATTCTTAATAAGTTATACAAATTTGTCATAGACGGTGCTTGAAACTTTGACAAATCAGCTAGGTAGAACTTATCTATGAGTACATGAGTTGTTGTTTCAGTGTGACGACTTTTCTCTCATCACACGGTTGCGATTCAGTCATTAAGATAGGAGACCGGGGACAATGGCGATGTCGGGTTCAATATTTATGGGAGAAGACATTTAGTCAAATACAAACTGCATATTTATTAGGAGTAGTTTAGGCGGGAGCTTCATAAACTTTGTTTTCAACTCCCTTGATGAACTATCTTACTCACAAAGTAGATGACTTGGGCCCATGAGAACGCATTTTCACGGTGAGTTTGTTCAACACACATTTGAATCAAGCATAAAGACATTGATATATTTGCTACATAGACTTATCTTGACCTTTAAGGTTACGCCTCTTATTCAAAAAAATAATTTATAACTATCTTTTGTTATAATTTAGTTTCTTGGTGATTTTTATTTATTTATTTGATTATTATTATTAGAATTAATTGTCTTTTCCATCCATGTGGTTTGCTAAAAATTGTTATTTGAATCCAAAAGTTTAAATTTTGTCATTTGAATCCAAAGGTTTCATAAAAACTGTCATTTGAATCCATTTGACTACACCTAATTAACATCGTTAACATTTTCCGTTAAACCATTCCCCACTTTAGGTTATTTCAGTTAAAACAATTAAAAAATAAAGAACCAGCCCACGTGAGGGGTTTTATGCGTTCAATTTCGTTAGGTAATCACAAAAAACGAATTTTCATCCTCAAAATCAATCTCTTTCGTCCCCATAATCAACATCAAACGTAGTAGCCGCAATCGTAATTTCATCCTAAAAAACAATCGCAAGTAATGTTTGAAGAACTTTGGTTTGTTTGCTGCCCTACGGACGATGAAGATGCAATATACTTGAATTAGGGTCGATTACATTCGATAATGCAATGGTGATAGCGACTGCGGTGGCAACGAACGAACCAGAGTTCTTCAAATATTACTTGCGATTGTTTTTGGGAACGAAATTACGATTACGGCCACTACGTTTGCAAACCAGAAGGATACAAAATGCACTTAACTCTTATTATTATTATTTTGCATTTCATAGATATGATCTACGAGGTTTTACAATACATAAAAAAATACACAAGTATTTGATATGTAGCAATATTCTTAAAAAATACACAAGTATTTGATATGTAGCAATATTCTTAGGGCCAACCATTAGGTGGGTCAAGAATGCCATGGAGGTATGTACCTTAGTTTTTCTATATATTCTTCAAAATTATTTTATTAGTACTAATTAATCTAGTGGGTGATAAACGATGTTACCGACGCCGCCAAACTATGATCCATACGTACTCACTTACATATGAACGTGGATGCGGACTCAAGAACTTTTTTATGAGTGTAAAAAATTTTCAGTTTTCATGTCTATTAAAATGAATTTGTTGTTGGGACGGATCATTGAAATTTTTTACTGGATTAAGTTGGGTTATCGAACTTTTTTTAGTGTAAATCTAAGGTTTTTGCCGGGCCGGACCATTGAAATTTTTTACCGGATTGAGTCGGTTTATAGAACTTTTTTTAGTGTAAATCTAAGGTTTTTGTCAGGCCAGATCATTGAAATAGTTTGGGTTTTTAGTGTAAATCTAAGGTTTTTGATTCGGGTTGTAACTTCTCATGTACCTAACATGAGGTGCAAGATATTTGTATAATATTTTTTTATATTTCTCATAATTTCTAACATAAGCACTCAAAATTTAGATATAAATGATCTCTATATATAATTTAAATTAAATCTTATATATAATAAAATACCATAAAAAACTAGTGTAATGTAACTAGAATATCAACTTAACAGATTACCTAAAACACAAACTTACCATTAAATTACCGTAGCAAATAACATTTAAAAATAACAAATGTTATCATAATGTAGTAAATACAGTAGGATGTTGTTTACTAACATAAAATTAGTTTATTAAATTATCAAGAAAACAAATTTTTAGTTTTTACAAGAAATATCATTTAATATATAGAGTAAAATGTCATTTTCGTCCTTCTGGTTTGATCATTTTAGTTAGTTTCATCAAAAAAACATTTTCTTTTAGCTTTTTCGTCCCTAACTTTTCAAAATCTAGTCATTTTCATCCACTAACTCCGTCTACATTTTCACGTTATATCACGATAAATATGCTTGAACAAAATTTTATTTTTAAAGAAAATTTTAATTTCTATAACCTATTTTATTATTTATCTTTCTGGACTCCTAAATTTGAGGTTGAGACATTGTTAGAAGCTTTTGTTCAAATAGATTTTTTTTTAAATTTGAAATATATAATAAATACAAAGTGGACATTTCTAGTCTTATTTTTCTCATTTTTCCACTCAATTATTTATTTGAACTTCTACTGTCTATTGTAAGACACCACCTTTGACTCTTATGACATGAGAACAAGGTTGAAAGTCGGGTCCTACATTGCTTTCACCGTTCACCCACCCCACCCACCCACCCCCCACCCCATATCAAAAACAAATATGTGAAATCAATTATGTGGCTCCCATATAAATATGAAGTTGTCCTGATTTTTGGGTTAAAAACAAATCTTTGAAATTAATTGTCTTTAGATATATTGTCAGTCCATATAATGTTTAGAACAAACACACTTTTGTAGGAAGGGAGGTTTGAATACAAAATTTCATACGTATAATAATTTCAATATATAATTTACTACCAATCATGAATCAAATAGTTATAGTTTGTCTTAGAGGGTGTTTGGGAGTGTGGTGGGAAAGTGCTTATTGACTTATTGACTTTTTTCAAAAAGCCGATAAGTCAAAAAAATTAACATTTTTTTTAAAAAGTCAATAAGTCAATAAACTATTCTCAAAAGCCAAAAAATCCTACATTTGAAAAATGACTTATTAGCTTTTCAAAAAGCTAATAAGTCAATAAGTTATTTCCAAAAGCACATTCAAACACCCTCTTAAAAGATAAATACATTAGAGCACACACTCTTATCACTAATCTAACAATCTAGAACAAATCATTAATAACTAAACAAATATCAACCGATGAGCAGTAACGTACAAGTGTTTGAAGCGTGATCGTACAACTACGTCCTTCCAGTTTCGTGTTCTTCTCTCCTTTGTTATCGCCTCATTCTCTCTCTTTCTATCTAATTCTCTGTGTTGCCCTCCTTCTTTTTGACAAACTTTGGCTGCAATAGGCGAGGTGTGCATTTTATTCACACTTAAAAGTACATTTTCTTTGGATATCATTTGGATTTGTTTTGTTTCTTTTCTTAAATTGTTTGAAATTGTTTGAAGTTCTTGATGGATTGTTGGAACCTTTGTGGAAAGCAATAGGACTGACTTTCAACTCCCCCTTTTTCTCATTTTGGATATGTGATACAACTTAAAACTTTGTATAGGCTTGTTTTTGACTCCATATATGAATTGGGTATTCTTGAATATATGTAAAAAATTGACACTTTTTTTGTTTTTATAAAAGTTACAAAGAATATATACTACATAACTTACACTGCCCAATGCTTAATTCGTGGCCATTACACCTTTTTGGCTTTTTGCCTCCAAAAGACCATGATAACTACTACAGGTTGATGGGGTTCAACATTTTGGTCCAAAAGAACTCGGTGCTTATGTCACCGGAGCAACCAATATATCATACACATTCGGACCACACACAGGCAAAATGTAAGCTTTCTTCTAATGACTATGAAATTCGAGGGAGGGTTTTTAATAATGAAATTAGGAAGTAGCCCCGATTTTTCATTTCTCTTTAGGCCCAAAAAAGTTGAGCCGGCCCTGGTAACCTAATTTGTTTGTTTCTCAACTTGGTGGTTTCAGTTTTCATTCTTTGACTTTTATCAGGTGAGTTTAATGGGTCAAAACCCCGATTTTTCATTTCTCTTTAGGCCCAAAAAAGGTTGAGCCGGCCCTGGTAACCTAATTTGTTTGTTTTTCAACTTGGTGGTTTCAGTTTTCATTCTTTGACTTTCATCAGGTGAGTTTAATGTGTCAAAATTGGCCAAATGGCTAATTTGTTGGGCAGGCCTGCCAAGTAACATATGGTAGGTAAGGTTCTATTACATGTCAGTTTAGGTAGTGTTTTAGGATGGTTTGAACGGGTCGAGTTGACCCACCAACAGTTTTTCCTTTGAAAATATGAAATATGTTTAAAGTGTTGTGATTCCTATACACCGAATTTCACATAAATGAATTGAAATTGCGCCCACAACCGAAATTGTTGAATATTGTTTTTTCAATTGGAGAATGGCAAGTGCCCACTTGCTACCTCTATTGCAGCCATGACAATTTGATATGCTAGATTTGAAGGTATCATAAGACTTGACCACTTTTAACTATTATTAGATGAATTTGTAGGTTGGACTTCATTGTTAACAGGTGAGATTGTAGGTCTCAATATTGTTATTCATTTATTGAACAAGGTAGTGTAACGGGTCAAATTGCAAGGGTAAGAAGAGTAAATTAGTTGCTGCATGACCAAAGGTTTCAATGGAGTATACAAGACGAATCTTTTATCCTTCTGCTTAGAGGTGTATTCAGAATTTCATTTGATCTTATTGACTTATTTTACATCTAATTTGTTTCCAAAATAATGCCAAACAAACACTATGCATCTATCCTTACTGCTTTACCCTTTACCCTCCCTGCAGAATGGAGTTGTGCTCATCTTGCATTTCGGATGAAGTCGAAAGAATAATCATGTTGAAGATAGGAACTTTGGTTAAGCATCTTATTTTTTGAGTTTATTGATGCCTTAGGGTTTTTGTATACATGTTTGATATATGGGATGTGACGAAATTCACGGCGCAACGCGCGCGGGAAAACCCTTAGTTAAGATTATTGGCTAAATTATAGACTTGATATCTAAGCTCTATACGAAGTATATACGAGTAAGTGAGATGATTTTTTATGATTTCATTGACTATACAGTGATCAACAACATTCAATATCTTCTATTTAGAGCTTAAATCATTCTTTATTTCAAATAATTCAAGTGTTTGTGAAACTTTTAGGAAACTTGATCCTTAGAATTGATGTTACAAAACTAAGTTCATTGCTACTTTTGATGGTTACTACTAATGATGATAAGTTGCTACTGATGATGAGCTGAAATGAAGAAAGGGTTAATTGTTGAACAACTTCCTATGGAGGGTAAGTTGCTACCGATATTTAAAGTTCGTACTGATGACTAGTTTACTATTGTTTGGTGTTAATAAGGAAGTTAATATTGACGGAGACGCATGGCTAAGATGAAGATTTAACTAAAGATTTCATTGGGGTTGGTGGTCCATGTTGGATATAGGATGTCCGATCGTCAATTAGGTCAACGTTACTATCGAGGTATGATCCAAAGAGTTATACTTTGGGCAACAAACAATTAATAATATTTAATTGTTGAATATTATAGTTCACGAAAGATGTATTTATTAAACGACAAATAAATATTTAGATAAATATTTATTGAAGAAATTGTGAATTAATTATTTAGAGAAATAATTATTTACGGGGATTAATGTTTAAATGTTAAACATTAAAGAATCAAGTTTTTACAAAATGCAAGGGTTAATAATAATTAAGAGTTAATTAGTTGATTATTAATTGTTAATACCCCGGCTAAGTCTGTAATTAAAATGGTTATAAATATAACCTTAAGTCTAAACCCTAATTACAAGTTGTTGCCTCCACCTCAAACCCTGCCCCCTTGTTCCGACCGACGCCTCAAGCCACCACTAGGTTGTTCCGCCCGACGCCGCAAGCCACCACTGGACTGTCGTCGCCAACAGGCCACCGTCGTCCGTCACTTCGTCACCGTCGTCGCCGGATCTTTTTTGTGCAATTGTGTGACGTTTTGCTGCAGATTTAGTGATCGTGTCATCTAGCGAGACGCTTGTTGAACCAAGGTGTGTTATTCGGTTAATCGTCGAATGTGTAATCATGAACACCTTATGGTTGCTATAACACCCAAAAAATCAAACCGATTTAAACTTTTAAAACAATGCGGAAGCTAGGTCCCAACGATCATTCATATTTAAAAGCATTGACAATCTATTCACATTATCATGTGAATGTCATAAGTTTCACAAGGATATGTGTTTAAACTACTACAATTCCAAAATATACTTGTTAACATAAGTAATCCCTTCTAAGGGTTAGTTTTTAAAGCAAACAAACTTCCAAAGAAACATTGAGAATCCAATTGTCCTTCCTTGGCGAGACCCGAGATCATGACAGAGCTTTTCCTACATTCACAACATCAAAATGAATAAGATTAGTAAAGGTAATTAGTCCTTGAGACTCCTAACAAGTCCCTACAAGAACAAAAAGCGAAAATCTCAAAAACACACTTTTCCCGGCGTCTCCCAGATTCATTTGGGCGTACCATACGCTGGTGGGCGTATGGGACGCCAGTCCCGGCGTATGGGACGCCGGCATCGGGTCAAATTGGTCCAAATTCAATTTTTCAGCTTTTGTAACTTTCCGCCGAGTGACCCGATTGCATTTTCAAACCAATATGGTACATATCTATATATTTAAGCATCCATTAAGGTTACCCAATATCCCAACATGTAAAGTTTAGTATTTTGATTCCTCAAGTCCGAGTACTATGACCTGTTTCCACTTGTAAGAGTTTAACTTCCAATTCCACCCATCAATTGTTTAAGCATACATTTAATTACTTCTTAAATCAATAATAAATTATTGATTGTTTATTGTTTATCCTTCTTTTATTTTACATATCCACATGTCTTGTGAGAAATCCACCTCTCGGTTTCTCCCATGGAGTATTTGACTCCATGTCACCTCATGAAGCATTTAACTTCATGCCATCCGTGAAGTATTTTACTTCACTTCCACCCGTGAGGCATATGACCTCACTTTCATCCGTGAAGTATATTACTTCACTTAACCCCTCTATGAAGTATCCACAGTTCATGTTATACAATCATTTTACCAATTTTAAACTAACGGGTCGACTTAACAACATATCAAGTCAAATTCTATATGGTTTCACACAATCCACTATTTAGTGATTCTAACCACTTTGAGTCTTTCATTTCTTTTGATCATAATAGTTAGTCTAGTTTAGTTAACTACCTTCTAATCCAATTTCACACATTGCCACACATCAATGGCTTAGTTTGACCAAATATCCACGTTAAGTCACCATACAATTTCTACCATACTATGCATACAAGATTGACTATTATCACATAAGTTATTATACCAACATTCAAACCACAATACACATACAAGTTTGACTTCTACCACACAAGTTAATACACCAATATTTAAACCACAACACGCACACTATTTTGACTTTTACCTTATAAGTCACATTACACCAATTTACCACATTTAGTTTGACTAATAATCACATAAGTCAACTACATCAACCTACCACGTTCAACATTTTAGTATGACTGTTAACCACATAATCAAATACTCCAATACACCACACACCACATAATGGTTTGACTCTTGACCACCTAAGTCAAATTATACCAATTCACGCATACCACATTAACAATACATAAGCAAGTATCCTTCAACATACTATCTAATTACACAACAACATTAGTTTATCAAATACTAAGTAAGTGCAAGGCACTTACCTTTGCCAATGAAGATTCCACTCGGTCTTCATAGCTAACATCTTTAACGCCTTGATTACCTAAACATTCCACATGTTTTAGTAATCTAAATCACCCCAATACATACACTAGTTGGAGTTTAACACCCACCTAAGATCTTATGATCTTCACCTATCACCAAATCTTGGTTTATTAAGGTTCACTCAAGCTTTTATCCTTCTTAATCAAAATCAACCCATTTTGACCCGTTAAGGTTTTCACCCAATTTCCATAATTTCATCCAATTAATAATTTACCATTTCAATTGCATTTTCTACTTAGAAATGTGTTTATATAATACCATAAACACTTATCCTCACTTAATTTGTAATATCCAGGGTTTTTCCGATGTATCAATTCTTGTTATCAGTTGTAAACCATCTATTTTCAAATTCAATGAACGTATCATTATCGTATTCCTGTTGTAGCTTATCCAATTGAAATCCTTTGAACGTATCATTTCACAAAATCTTTACACTTGAACTCTTATTAAGTTAGATTCTTGAATTTATTTGATTTATAGTTAACACATATATGTGTATTTATAAATACGTTAAACTTTTAAAACTATATAAGTTTATATTTATAATAAACTTACTAATATAAAATACACGAGACTTGGAAAATTATAAACTTATAAATTATTTATAAAGTTATAAAATAATAAAAGTTGTAAAACTTATAAAATAAACCATATAATTTAAAGTCCAGGGGCTAACCTGTCAATTCTAGAAACTTGTTTTTAACTAAAACCTGATTTTTTAACATAAAATGTTAACACTTACAAACATCAGGGGCTGTTGTGTATTTATCCCAAACACCCGGAAGCCCAAACCAGTCGCGGGTTCGACCCTCGCGACACCCGATTTCGTCCCTGTTTATGCCAAAAACGTGTTTCCGGCTAGGTTCATCGAACCTCGGGCATCCCTTCGCGCATGCGACCATCACCCGAGGTAAATCAATGCTCAATTCCAACCGTAATAACGCGTGGGTTCGAATTCGAACCCATTCGGCTCAACCACCATCTTCCCAACCATACACGCATTAAAAACCTGAAATTAACTATATATACGGGTAGAAACATGTAAACGACACCACTCCCAACCTTTGTATCTCACCAACTATTTTTAGTTGACAGTTAACTTAACATGTTTCAAGTGCACAAGTTTGATGCTTATCTTGTGAACACGTAGGATGTTTGGACCTAGAAAGACTATCAAAATTAAAATTATGTTTTCATTTTCATTGTTGAACAATATGTTATTTCTCTTATGTTGAACCTTTAAATTTATTAATGGAATATTTCAACTTTATTAGTCAGCCTTGTGCTTTTGAACAACCGCGTCCGCCCCGACGTATAATCCGCCATCGGTTGGGGTGTGACAAATTGCTATCAGAGCCTTGGTTATAGGGAATTAGGTTATTAGACACATGACCTAGACTATAACTTAGGATTCCCCTAAAACATGAGTCATCTCATGTGATTATTAGGAATCTCTCCTCTATTCTACTCTTTAATCTTAAACCCTATACATACATGCTTATACTTGGGAAACTTACATCTACTTACGTACAACAAGAGTCTACTGCATCAAGTCTATATACTTAGGTTTCCAGTCTAAAAACTAACTCTCGTCAAAAGTATTTGAGTTCTAAATAATGTATGAGAACTTGTGCGGACCGGAAGGGTGGATGCTTCTAGGAAATCCTGTCAAGGAAAGCATTTCGTACAAATCCAGATCAACCGTTGGACCCGTATGCTTTCCTGGGAATTCTTGGAATGAGTGTCCACTTATAGGAATGCACGACTTCTCTAACGTTAGTGAATTTAAACTACTTCTGATATGTCAAAGTACCTATTTAGTAACATGAACTAAGTGGGTACCATCTAAATGTCTTATACTTCATGAATTGTACCCCCATTCTATAATCCTTACACTATGATTCTTACGTCCAAACTTTTCATTTTATAGTATGCCTCCTCGTCGTAGCCGAAGCAGAGTCATGGCAACTCCCATTGCCCAACAGATGGCTAAGGTCCTACCTACCCTAGTCACTGAACTAAACCAAGCAACAGCTAACAATAGTGCTAACTCTGGATCTCTCCAGTCTGGTTCAAACCCTCCGTGCACTTTCAAGCATTTCAACTCTTGCAATCTCGCCAAATTCTTTGGGACTGAGGGAGCCACTGGCCTCCTCCAATGGTTTGAAAACATGGGGAGCACCCGTTTTATTCTTGAAGAAGAAGGACGGATCCTTCTGCATGTGTATTGATTATCGTGAACTCAATAAGCTTACCGTCAAGAATCGTTATCCTTAACCAAGAATTGACGACCTTTTTTTATCAACTTCAAGGTTCTTCGTGTTTTTTCCAAAATCGATCTCCGATATGGCTACCATCAACTTCGTGTCCTTGAGGAGGATATTCCTAAGACAACCTTTCGTACGAGATATGGTCATTACGAGTTTATGGTTATGCCTTTCGGCCTAACTAATGCACCTTTGGTATTCATGGACTTAATGAACCGTGTGTGTAGACCATACTTGGACAAATTCGTAATCATCTTTAGTGATGATATTTTGATCTATTCTAAAACTAAAAAGGATCATGAAGAACACTTACGATTGGTGTTAGACCTCTTAAAGAAGGAGAAATTGTTTGCCAAATTTTCCAAGTGTGAATTCTGGCTAAACGAAGTCCAATTCTTAGGTCATATAGTCAACGAGAAAGAAATTCATGTAGATCCCGCAAAGATCGAAGCAGTGAAAAACTGGAAAGCCCCAAAGACTCCTACAGAAGTCCGTTCATTCCTTGGTTTAGCCGGTTATTACCGTCGTTTCATTTCCAACTTCTCCAAAGTTGCGGTGCCCCTCACAGCCTTAACTCATAAAAGCAAGCCTTATGAGTGGGGACCAAAACAAGAAAAAGCCTTTCAAACTCTTAAGCGGAAGCTTTGTGACGCTCCAATCTTGACCCTTCCTGAGGGTAACGATGACTTCGTGGTTTATTGTGATGCATCTAAACAAGGTCTCGGTTGTGTCCTTATGCAACGAGGCAAGGTTATTGCCTGTGCGTCCAGACAACTCAAGATTCATGAAAAGAACTACACAACGCACGATATCGAATTAGGTGCGGTTGTCTTTGCTCTCAAAATCTGGCGACACTTCCTCTACGGTACAAAGTGTGTGGTTTTCACAGACAACAAAAGCCTTCAACACATTTTCAATCAGAAAGAAATCAACATGAGGCAACGTCGTTGGGTAGAGCTACTTAACGACTACGACTGCGACATTCGTTATCACCTTGGAAAGGAGAATGTTGTAGCCGATTCCTTGAGTCGAAAGGAACACACCATGTTACATTGTGTAAGAGTTCAAAACGACTTTCAGATTCGTATTCTCGATGCCCAACACCTTTCGGTCACCGAGGGAAACATATACGAAGAAATGGCATGCGGAGCTGAACTTCAATTAGAGACTAAGCCCAACGGCTTACTCTACTTCCTAAACCGTATCTGGATTCCTGATCGTGATGATCTTCGTACTGTCATTTTAAACGAAGCTCATAAAACCCGCTATTCGGTTCATCCTGGTGCAGACAAGATGCACAAGGATCTTCGTCACCAATACTGGTGGCCCGACATGAAGAAAGACATTGCTTTGTACGTAGCAAAGTGCCTCACTTGCTCCAAAGTCAAAGCCGAGCACCAACGTAAATCTGGCCTGCTGGAACAACCAGAGATTCCAGTATGGAAATGGGAGTGTATAGCAATGGATTTCATTACAAAACTACCCCATACCACTCATGGTCATGATAGCGTCTGGGTAATCGTTGGCCGATTAACTAAATCCGCGCATTTCTTGCCTATCCGCGAGGACTATGGAGTCGAGAAATTGGCTCGGATTTACATTAATGAAATAGTTAGTCGTCACGGTGTGCCTCTCAACATCATCTTGATCGTGATGGTCGTTTCACTTCCTGTTTCTGGCAATCTTTGCAACCTGCACTTGGTACTCAATTGAATCTCAGCACAGCTTACCATCCTCAAACCGATGGTCAATCCGAGAGGACCATTCAAACTTTAGAGGACATGCTTAGGGCATGCATGATTGAGTTCAGTGGTAACTGGGATTCACATCTACCCTTGATAGAGTTCTCATACAACAATAGTTATCACACTAGTATCAACATGGCACCTTTTGAAGCCCTTTATGGTCGTAAGTGTCGTTCTCTTGATTTTTGGAACGAGATTGGTGAATCACAAATCACTGGACCAGAACTCATTCAAGAAACATCCGACAAAGTCCTTCGTATTCATGATAATCTCCTAGCAGCTAGAAGTCGGCAAAAGAGCTATGCCGACAAGCGGCGAAAACCTTTAGAATTTCAAGTCGGTGATCTCGTACTCCTCAAGGTATCACCTTAGAAAGGAGTAGTTCATTTTGGAAAGAAAGGTAAACTAGCACCTCGTTTCGTGGGTCCTTTTAAAATTCTCGAAAGGATCGGAAAGGTGGCCTACAAACTTGAACTACCCGAAAATCTTAGCAACATTCATCCAACTTTCCACGTCTCTAACCTCAAGAAGTGTCTTGCTATTAAGAACCTCCACATACCGCTCGATGAAGTGCGCATTGATGAAACTATGCACTTTGTAGAGAAACCTGTGGAAATCATGGATCGTGAAATCAAGCAACTCAAGCGTAGTCGTATTCCTATCGTCAAAGTGCGTTGGGAGTCTAAACGTGGCCCAGAGTTTACTTGGGAACGTGAAGACCAAATGAAAATCAAGTACCTGCACCTTTCCTTTGGACCCTCCTCTTAAATTTCAGGACGAAATTTCCTAAAGTAGAGGAGACTATAATATCCAGGGTTTTTCCGATGTATCAATTCTTGTTATCAGTTGTAAACCATCTATTTTCAAATTCAATGAACGTATCATTATCGTATTCATGTTGTAGCTTATCCAATTGAAATCCTATGAACGTATCATTTCACAAAATCTTTACACTTGAACTCTTATTAAGTCAGATTCTTGAATTTATTTGATTTATAGTTAACGCATATATGTGTATTTATAAATACGTTAAACTTTTAAAACTATATAAGTTTATATTTATAATAAACTTACTAATATTAAATACACGAGACTTGGAAAAATTATAAACTTATAAATTATTTATAAAGTTATAAAATAATAAAAGTTGTAAAACTTATAAAATAAACCATATCATTTAAAATCCAGGGGCTAACCTGTCAATTCTAGAAACTTGTTTTTAACTAAAACCCGAATTTTTAACATAAAATGTTAAGACTTACAAACATCAGGGGTTGTTGTGTATTTATCCCAAACACCCGGAAGCCCAAACCAGTCGCGGGTTCGACCCTCGCGACACCCGGTTTCGTCCCTGTTTATGCCAAAAACGTGTTTCCGGCTAGGTTCATCGAACCTCGGGCATCCCTTCGCGCATGCGACCATCACCCGAGGTAAATCAATGCTCAATTCCAACCGTAATTACTATTTATATTTAATAGTATTCACTTCTCTTTAAATAATTATTATTTATTCTTAATAATTATTTATTACTTATACTTAACACTTATTTATTAATTATTTGGAAAAATTGTTTGTATTCTTAATACGTATTTATTTATCCTTTAGATAACTACTAGACATTCTAAATAATTAATTAACCCTTTAAATAATTATTTAGTTATCTTTTACTAAACAATTATTTTATATAAATACTTAATGCATTGTAATCACTGCCGCCTTTCCATTTGAAACACTAGTCAATCCTAAATCCTGGAATACTAGATACTTGTCATAGACTTGTATAACCAAGTCCTAAAACTTTAGACTTATCGTTTAGGCTTGTTGTGAGGATATCTTTCCTCGAAGCTTTACTACACTCATTCTTTGTCGGTCACTCTTACATCCTTCTCAATGTGAGTTTACTTAGCCCCTTTTTATTTTGTTTTTGATTTATAAACTTGGGGTGGAACATGTTCAAACTTTTAGACTTATACAATTCAAACATAACTATGTTTATATGCTTTCTATGTGTTATATGCTTTTGAGACTTGCATGCTTAAATTAAACTTAAGACTAGCATGTTCATTAACTTTGGCCGAGCCTATGGTAACAATAATAGAACTATTGTATTTGACCAATCCACCTTGATTGATTGACCCTTTGGGGGGAACCCATGGTGATTGTTACTAAACCTAAACTTTAAACTTTTAAAGGTAACCCTCGGGTTATGCCTAAACTTGGTTGGAGGTTTGAAATGCACAATGTTTAACTTGCCTGTTCTCATATTATTACTTAGATGCATTAATCATAGTGAATTGTAAAACTTTTAAAGACTTTGTTAAACAGTGTCAAAACCTTTGTATCTCACCAACTATTTTTAGTTGACAGTTTACTTAACATGTTTTAGGTGCACAAATTTGATGCTTATCTTGTGAACACGTAGGATGCTTGGACCTAGAAAGACTATCGGAATTAAACTTATGTTTTCATTTTCATTGTTGAACAATATGTTATTTCTCTTATGTTGAACCTTTAAATTTATTAATGGAATATTTCAACTTTATTAGTCAACCTTGTGCTTTTGAACAACCGCGTCAGCCCTGACGTATAATCCGTCGTCGGTTGGGGTGTGACATAATTCACCTAAACAACATCCCATATTCAAAAGCCCCAATTTGAGTCTCCAGAACCCTAATTTTCAAAATCTCCAATTAGGTGAAATCAACATGAATAGGTTGAACCTCTAGCTTTAGTAATGCTAGATTAACAACCCAAACCAACCTTGAACCTACCATAACCCCCAATTTCTCTTAATTAAGGTTCATCAAGCCAACATCCATCAAGAAAAAGAACAAGAACATGAAGGATTTGATGATAAAGTAGATACTTACATGATGATTTGAAGGTAAAGAACACTTCTAAATCAACAAATTGAGCATGCAACTCTTCCAATTTCATATTGAAGCTTCTCCTCCTTTCTCCCTTGTGAATCACGACACACACACATTCTGATTAGAATGTGTGTGTCGCTACACACATACATACCCAATTCAGAATTGGGAATCGGCAAGAATAGCCCCTGCACTTCCCCTTTTAACCCTTTTTTTCAAAACTACATAATTCCATTATAAGAATACTACCCTCCAACTTTTTTTTATTTAAAAATACCCCTACAACATAACTAATATATTATAGGGCAAAACCGAAAGTTGGTTCGTTACAAATCACACCCCCCTAATTTTGGGTTTCGTCCCCGAAACCCAATCCACCAAAAGATTAGGGTATCACTTGAGCATCTATCCTCATATTCTCTAGTAATTTTCCGCCCCTTATCTAAAGATCTCGGTGAACCAACACTTGGTTAATCCGCTTTACCACAAGTGTTTTACCTTACTATCTAAGATAGCCACCCGTTACTCTAGATGAAACATCCATCATATATTGCCTCAATACTGCTATGAGAAGCAATGTCCACTTCTCTTGCCACACATTGCCGTGGATGAACCATGAGGAATGTACCATGGAGTCTACACAATCCCCCGAGTAACTCCCAACGACATACCACTTTTACAAACTAAAGTGAAGTCCTAACAGTTCCAATAAACGGGGACTTAACCTCCCACGTTTTCGAATCCAATACACCCCCTTATTATGGGAAACTTTTATATCACCAGAGTTCTCATTTGTATTTCAATACACCTCCTCCCTAAATCCACTTAGGGTTTTCTATCCACCTTGAGGGATTTTTCGATCACCCTCAATAAACAAGATCTTTCACGCAAAGTCTTTAACTACACTCTGATGCTTAGTTACACGACAACCAATAGCACCCAACCAAACGGTATTCACCGTTCGCCATTTAGTAATTCAAATCTATCGAATATAAATACTAAAATGGCAGATTAGATGACACCATCTTTTAATCAACGGTAACTAACCACCTCGTTTCCTCCAAAACGAATAAGAAACTAACACTTCAACTCTTACTCAACAGGTACATATATACCAAGTCGTAATCACACACTAGCTTGTGCCTCTTTTCATTCCCAGCTACCAAAGATAAACTCCAAAACAACATACAACAACCCATGAGACATATAAGTCTCATTCATCACTCATGAAGTTCAAGGACTTGAAGAATACCGATGAAGTTCAGGGACATCAATTCAACCTTCTAACGCTCGCCCGAGTATAGATTTAACAGTTCCCTCTCCAAGTTCTCTCCATTAGTTGTTATACTGAGTCTCATAACTAACTAGGAGAATATGCAATACTCCTGCCTCGTTGCATATAGACATAATCGAGTCTAATGCACGAGTCACCAACATATCTGACAAGGCATACGGTCTTCCTATGGAAGGACATGTCAAAGGTCAAAGCCAAATCCTCTTTCATAAATCCAACACCATGATTATCCTAACGAATTTAGCGTAAGTCATGCCTTGATATTCAAATATCTCAATCTTACAATCCCCCCTTTGAAGTTCAAAGACTTCATTTTCAATCACCAGTCATGAAGTTCTAAGAATTCAAACACTATTTATGAAGTTATAAGACTCCAAACACTATTTACCCCTTGATTACTTCAATCATTTCCAGGTCAACATATATGTCTTTAGAACTCACCGCCTCATCCACTAATGGATTTCCACTAAATCCTAGATGGCACACTAATTCATTCCAAAGAAAGGCCTCTCCTTTCAATAAATTCCATGAAACTCACAAGATAATAAGCTTGAACGACTTTGCTTCGAAGATAAAAACGACTATCATTGAATAAACGACCATCGAATTTGCATACATTGGCCTACATACCCTTCACATTGATTCACATAAACTGCGTAACTTCTAACAAGGTAGAAAGTTACATTCACAATCCCATAGTATTCATAACGGAATTGATACCAATCATGGGATATCTCCCTCCCCCACTTTAACTTGTTAAAATTAGGACTTTTAGTCACATGCTCAAACCCGACAGAAAGTACGTATACATTCTTTCATTCTTCTTTTTCTCGAGAGAAAGGTTACACCTCAAGAAGTGACATTCGGGTATAGAACCCTTATGGACTTCTTCACAACTGGAACATTAAGTATTCCATTACCCCGGTTGGTGTCAATGGCATGAGCCAGGCATGAGCCAAGCATACACCAATTCTTGTGTCACGTGTTTCACTTTCTCAAGGTGAGAACAGATCGACACGTCACCATTTAGTCATACACGACGTTGATACGGTTACTAAGTAACCCCTCAATTTCCACTACAATCTTAGGACTCCATTCCATGTTATTGTTTCACCCATATCTTTCAATTAATAATTCATACATTCGTCAACATTATGAAATCCACAATGTTGATCACCTCTTAATCCATCGATTCACATATAATCTCATCCGACAATTATGTCAAAAGACTCTAGCCCCGTATTTTCTACAACAAGACTTGATTAACCAAGCTATACACAAGCTTTTAATCATACAAAACTGCAATTTATCAATTTGACCCATTATGGACTACACCCAATATTTTCTATTTTCATCATCATCATTACTTCTATCTCTATTCGAATTTCCTTCGTCAGCCATTCCTCGGCTGAGATTTAAAACAGGAGGGTTTAGATAACTTTCATACATATGCTTAAAAACATTCTTCCCAATATTCACATTAACATTTAACATTCATTCGTGTACCTTTTTATACATATCTACATTCACATTTAACATTCATTCATGTATCCTTTCATACATAGTTACATTTAACATTCATTCTTGTATCCTTTCATACATATTCACATTCACATTTTACTTTCCTTCATGATTCCTTTCATACATATTTACATTTACATTTAACATTCATTCATGTATCCTTTCATACATATTTACATTTAACATTCATTCATTTATCCTTTCATACATATTCATATTCACATTTAACTTTCCTTCATGTATCCTTTCATACATATTTACATTCATAATTAACATTAATTCATGTATCCTTTCATACATATTTACTTTTAATGTTTAACATTCCTTCATGTATCCTTTCATACATATTCACGTTCACATTTAACTTTCCTTCATGTATCCTTACATACATATTCACGTTCACATTTAACTTTCCTTCATGTATCCTTTCATACATATTTACATTCACAATTAACATTCATCCATGTATCCTTTCATACATATTTACTTTTAACGTTTAACATTCCTTCATGAGGACCAAGACTACAGCCACCAAAACACAACCCCCACCACCATCGACCACTCCAACAACCAAGAACACCGGCAACCAAGAACACCACCACCATCGATTGTCTTCTTCAATCACTCCGACAACCAAGAACGCCACCACCATCGATCACTCTGACAACCAAGAACACCACCACCGTCGATCGTCTTCTTTGTCGATCTGTGACAAAAATGGAGACCATCATTTCTACACCTACAACTACAATTCAACTGTCACATCCCGCCGAAGGTGGAAACACGTAGTGGGACCGGTATATCGCATTGAACACAAGTACAAGAGAAACTAAAAAGAAAATTATGCATTACATTGAACCATACTATATGTTTCTACTCGAAAGTATGAATACATGAAAATCCTGAATCAAAACAAAGTGTCTATAATGCCTGACTACAAACCAAAGGTACAAAACAAAGTGATCCCCATAATTGTTTACCTGAAAAGAATGTTTCGAAAAAGGGTCAACTATAAAAATAGTTGGTGAGTACACAGGTTTTGCGATTCGATGAGAAAGAGTAAGTAAATAAATTTCAAAATGTAATAGTAACCATCCGCAGATGATCAAGTACACGTGTTAAAATATAATTACCCTAAGCCACAATCAAAACCATCAGACTAGTTGTTGCCCCTGTATCCAGGTGTCGAATGTGAACACCTAATATGGCTAATTATGCGCCCAAATGACCCTACAAGTCTGGTTGGCGCGACTAACCCTAGGCGGGGGTGTCAACCCAAATAGTACTATTCATAATTCTCATCGGCTATCCAAACTAATTGATTGTGTTAAAGTGGGGACTTAATACATTCATAAGTAAACCCAGGTAAAAACGTGTAGTGTGTGAAACAGCTCCCCCCCCCCCCCGGTAAAATAGTAAAAATGAAGAGTGGGGCCGCGAAACTCACCTGAGCGCGATAATGCAAAAAGTACGGTTAACCGAAGAAACCGCAAATATGATATCCTAACCGAGTCCTACTAACCAAGTAGACACGAAACATGAATTAAGAACACCTAACGTGCGTGAATAAGTTTATGAATCAAAACTGGCTATGCAGTCGGTTGCATATCCAAAACGCATACATACACGTACGAACCGCTTATAGTTGTAAAACCGGCGTTAATATAAATTCGTGACTTTAAAACTTAAAGCTTAAGTTTTTAATAAAACACATCAGTAGATATAAACTTATATGTGATAAAATCTCAAGCCACGGTTTCATTTGTCCAAAAACGCGGTCACGCGCGTAAAGTTCGGTTTACGGTTTTAAAAATCCGATTCATCTGAAATTAGGGTTTTAGTGTGATTTTAGCATCCAAATTAAAAGTTCAAACCTATATTCTTAATAAGTTATATCTTCTGTCCAGAATTTAATAAAACTTTTTAAAATTTTATTTTTATATAAAAAGTTCATAAAATTGTTATTTTATAAAGATTTAATCACCCAAACATCTAAAACCATACGTGGACACAAAAGTAATGCTTGAAAATTTTATCAATTGTTCATGTATGTAAAATATAATTTCTGACCAATTTTCATAATTTTTCATTATCCAGATTATTATTATGAATATAAAATTATAAAAATTTAACAAATTCGGAAAAATAGTTAAACTTGTCAAAACTTCACAAACCTTTTACCAGGTTAGATTTAGGTCCATATGAGATTCTATTAAAAGTTTCAAGTCCAAAATTTGTTCAGAAGTATATGATCCCAATTTCATTTGTTTAATATTAATAAATACTAAATACCCACTTATACGACTCCATTTTTGACGAAACTTAGACAGGAGTCATATTTCATTATATACTAACTACTGACCAAATTTCAGAATTTTCTAAAACTCAAAAGATTTTTCCTTTTTTTCATGCATTAAATTTGTATGCATCTTAATAAATTATTTTCAAAGAATTAAGTAGCCAAAAACTCCAGATCCTGATTTTAGTGTATATTCTTCAGTTTAAAAATAAATTTGGATGTTAAATCACTCTTTTATAAAAACCCATCAAGAGCATGAATGTTCTTGATCACATTAGCAAACAAACAACTTTGATATAGATTATACTTTCAAATTCAGCTTTATTTGGTGTTGTTGGATGTTAATCTCTTGTGAATTCTTGATATATCAACCTACAATCACAATGTGGTTCCAATCCAAGACAAAAACTCAACAACCGACTTTAATCCATGAACAACATAAATGTGAACACCAAGTGTTCATACACTTTGATCATCCAAAAATTACAAGATTTAAAATAGATAACTCATTGTGGATGGTTAAAACTAGTTTTCATCCACAAATCTTTGTTAATAGTGCAGGATTTAAGCTTTAAAACACTACAAACACCAAAACTTGAAAATAAAAGTGAGTGTATGTAATGTGTGTGTTTATGGTGTTCTTGAGAACACATGCAACCAACAAAACAGAAAAATTAAAATGTTAAAACACATTATTATACCTTATAATCTCTTAATTTTGGCTAAAGTTTAAGCTAGAATCAAGATCCAAGTGAAAAACATGGATGTTCTTGAGAGAAAAATGAAAATAGAGAAAAAATAAATGTGTGTGAGTGATGTTGTGGACGGCCAGAACAAAAACAAAGAGGGAGACAAAGGGTTTGGGGCATTAAATAGTAAATGCATGCATCTTGTTTTAAAATAAATAAATATTTTTTTTTATAAATCAAACCCATTTTTATAAAATTTGGACTCAAAAATATTAAAATAAATACTTTTACTCCAATAAATAAATCTAGTATTCCAAATACTAAATTTTAATGGTTTTAGAAATATAAAAACTAAACAAAATTAAAAAAGTTATATCAGGTATCTACCGGGTGAACCACTTGTGATCGTTAGTTTAATCAAGAATCACAAAAGTTAGCACATATAAATATTATATAGCATATATTTCTCAACTAAATTTAAATATAAAAATTAATTTCAAGAAATTAAATTTTACCGTTTATTAAACACGTTC
Source organism: Smallanthus sonchifolius (assembly GCA_023525975.1). NCBI lineage: Eukaryota > Viridiplantae > Streptophyta > Magnoliopsida > Asterales > Asteraceae > Smallanthus > Smallanthus sonchifolius. The sequence goes on from CM042034.1 coordinate 73,546,219, forward strand.
ACGGTACACGCGTTGTATGCACTTAACCGGTTATTCTAGTTGTGAACTTAGTGTTCGTTTAAGGCAATGCTCCTAGAACTTCTAAAAACACATAAAATATAAATTCTTAAAATATAAAAATATAAAAATATAAACATACAAAAAGTTGAGAAACGGTGTCGAAAATTCGCGGTTATCATATTCTCCCACAGTTAAGAGAATTTCGTCCCGAAATTCAACTAGTATATAATTGACAAATTCTTTCTCAAAATTTGATTCAAGTACGAATGTCCAGATGGATCTGGTTTCGTGGAGAGTATGGGGGTTTGACATGCCGAGAAGTACCTATTCAGTCTCAAAAGACCATTGATTAACATGAGGGGAAGATCCTTCAGAATCTCCAATGAATCCAATGATCAGTGATTTTCGGATTCAATCAAGTGGTACACTGTTGGAGTTAATCAGAGGATTAAGAAATCCGTTATAAGATAGGTATATCGTAGGTATACAAAGTTGGTACAAATCCAGAATGATACCGTGACATAAAAATTTGGTGATTTAGTATCCTTTTTCTAGCATAGGAAAATACCATCCTACTTCTTGTTATTAAGGAATGCTATCACATATAGCTACCAGAAAATCCTTAACGGAAAGGTGTTATTAAGGTTCAAAGAGTTGATAGACTTTAGCACGTCTCACAGGGAATAAAAATGTGTCATATCGATAACCAATATTCCAAGTTATGAAAATTGATCATATCATGTACTTAGAACTCAAATAGATAACACCTCGAAGAATGAGCTTGTCATCAATTCGAACTTCCCGAAGTGGTATAAATATAGACTTGACGGCTAAACTCTTTCAAGTATGATAACATGATAAATATCGAAAACCACGAAGTCACTGAGGTAGTTTCAGTTTGGACACCACCAGACCGAATCAAACAATGATTTCATACGGTCCAAAGTATCTTAAATTAAGATTCTCTCTTTCCACATCGAATTATACCCTTCCAGGGTGATACCTTCAAAAGTACTTGTAATCGATTTGAATTTCCATAAGTTTTCTCCAAACACTAGCATAACTCTATGGTTGGCCTCTGATAACATTATGTCTACCTTATGTTTGGCTTTTGGACATGCCAAAAAAAATTGTTACCAATGTCGGTCCAACGAGGAGGTGATTGTTATTTACGTATGAACAAAGTCTTCATATGGCGTATAATCAATGTAGTTTGATAATTGATATTGGAAGGGAATTTGACCAATGGTAATTGAGCGTCCTAATTACCACCGAAGTCTTTCACACAACCCTGAGTATATCCTTCAAGGTCGAAAAAGGTTCTTTCACTTTGACCGTTAGTTTGATGAAGGTAATAGGTGCTCAAGTCTAAACGCGTTCTCAAAGCTTTCTATAGTGTCTGCCAGAAACGAGATGTAAAATGACTATCCCTAATGGGGATAACTTAAACAGGCACTACATGCCTTGTTACAACTTAACTCATATACAGTCAGCTAATTCCTCCATATTGGAGTCATTTCGTATAGTTAAGAAACGTTCAAATTTCATTAATAGGCCAACAGTGGCTCAAATCAAATCATGACCGCCAAACGTTCTGGGTCACTTAAAATGAAATCCCTTGAAATTTGTTTGGGCATAAGCATGGATAATTGATTGTTGGGAAAATATCAAAGTTTGATAATGTACTAAATCTCAAATGTTGTGAGAACAACTTTGTTTGACATTTATTTTGGAAGGTCTGATTACTTACCTATCTCAAGTCATGTTTGCACAATACCCTAAGGGTGTTGCGTGAAGGGAATCAAGATTTATTGTACCATATTAGAAAAGTGAGTGCGGAGTACTTGAATGTAAATTTCAATTAAATGAGATTCGGATTAATTAAAATATTTAGCAGAACTACTGATGACAGTTTAGTATCCGGAAAAGAAATCAGGTCATAGTGATTTGATGAGAAAAATTACACAATAGGTGTTACCGTGATAGCCATGTTATTCCTTTAGCTTAAGGTAGAATTAGATTATTGGCGTTTGTTGTCAATTGAAATATCGACAATCAGTTCAGGAAGATAAGATTTTGGGTTATGATCACTAAATGCATAGTAAGAATGGTAAGCATCAAAATAAAGAGTTGTCCAAAAGATTGTGTTGAAAGGTTGTATTGTCCAGAAAAAGAAGTTTAGCGTGCTTTAAAGAATTTCACCATCTGTTGCTACTCAATCGTTGTTACAATGTATTTGGATTATAAGGTAAAATCCAAGATTATGCTTAGACCTCCGATAATAGTTGTACACTGTCTGCAAGTGTTGAATGTTGTAAAGAACAACATTGAATTTACATGACCAGTAAAGTTTTCAAGGGATAAGATTTAGCAAATAAAATGATTGAGAGAATAAAATCTTCATTGCTCAAAATCTATTTAGGAGTTGATTAGATCAAATTAGAAGTTCTCACATTCCTTCATAAGTGTGAGAACGTTACAATGAAGATCTAATTGGGGAGCCAGAAGTGTTGAGGTATGGTTCACGCTAGACGGAGGATCTTTCACATGCGTGGATAGACAAGTAACGGAATTGAAATGAGAAATTCTTTAGCTCGATCTCATAGATTAAGCAACACTTTACAAGAAATTTCCAAGTCCGGTCTAAATACCGAGGTCAAATCAACTGAGAACAGATATTTTCAATGTTCCAGTCAAAATTTCCATGCCAATAAAGTCTTGATAAAAGTTTTAGATCCGTTCGAATTCAAAGATGAAAGAGACGATATATATTCATATGTCAGCTGAGGTAGCCCAGCGCATAATTTGATGTCTTTGGCTCAATTATAAGGTTGCGATAGTTTCGATCAGTATTTGAATGACTGAGAATTGGGATTAGAAATACATATTAATCATGAACATTGACTCGAACAGTAAGACTTACTAGAGTTCTCATGCACTGCAAATTATAATTATGTGTGCACCCGTAATGATAATTTACTCTACATGGTCCCTATAGTGTTTCTCCTATCATAAGCTCTCATTTAAAAGGGATCTTAAATGTTCATTAGATCGTGTCACCGTGTTGCACTTTCGCGTAAGTGTGTATGTTCCATCTGATCACGCTTAATTATTTGTACCAATACTCATAGACATGTCATCTAAGGCTGCTGCTGGTTAAAGGTAATGATATAGGGGCACCGCTGACGTCATTTAATAAAAGAAAACGTGTGTGATTGAAGTCAGGCAATAATAATAGGGCAGAGATCCTCAAATCAGTGTCGAGCAAATCATGCTACTAATTTATATGTATACGTGGATCCAATTATCCAACAAAGAAAAGTCTATGGGTCTCCTGACCCAAAAAGTTCTCTCCCAATTAGTCCTGCTTCTTCACCTCAGGTTCCTTTATGAATGAGCAGTTTTGTATGCCATAACTCATAGCGAATGTCCTAGTCGTCCAATCCAGCCGATCACTAAAGAAAGTATATACCGCTTCAAGTGAAAACATTAGACGTCAAACAAGAAATCTGACTCCACAGCTGGAGTAGATGCAGGTGTGGTGTAAGTACAGGTACAACCGTAGTAACACTGAGACAAATAGAGGCGGATATAGATTATCGCAAACGTAACTGTAATAATCAAAGAATACGCGTAGTGGTGTGATGACGACATGATTATGGCGAAACAATGTGTCGTAGATAAGCAAGAGATAGTATGCAATGCACATAGAATTCCTACGGTTCAATACAACAAACTTAGAGTTATAGTCTAGGTCTAGTCTCGGGTAAACCTAATTCTCTATAACCAGTGCTCTGATACCAAGTCTATCACACCCCGTCGAAGGCGGAAACACGGAGTGGGACCGGTATATCGCATTGAACACAAGTATAAGAGAAACTAAAAGGAAAATTGTGCATTACATTGAACCATACTATATGCTTCTACTCGAAAGTACGAATACATGAAAATCCTGAATCAAAACAAAGTGTCTATAATGCCTGACTACAAACCAAAGGTACAAAACAAAGTGATCCCCAAAATTGTTTACCTAAAAAGAATGTTTCGAAAAAGGGTCAACTATAAAAATAGTTGGTGAGTACATAGGTTTTGCGATTCGATGAGAAAGAGTAAGTAAATAAATTTCAAAATGTAATAGTAACCATCCGCAGATGATCAAGTACACGTGTTAAAATATAGTTACCCTAAGCCACAATCAAAACCATCAGACTAGTTGTTGCCCCTATATCCAGGTGTCGAATGTGAACACCTAATATGGCTAATTATGCGCCCAAATGACCCTACAAGTCTGGTTGGCGTGACCAACCCTAGGCGGGGGTGTCAACCCAAATAGTACTATTCATAATTTCCATCGGTTATCCAAGCTAATTGATTGCGTTAAAGTGGGGACTTAATACATTCATAAGTAAACCCAGGTAAAAACATGTAGTGTGTGAAACAGCTCCCCCCCTCCCCCGGTAAAATAGTAAAAATGAAGAGTGGGGCCGCGAAACTCACCTGAGCGCGATAATGCAAAAAGTACGGTTAACCGAAGAAACCGCAAATATGATATCCTAACCGAGTCCTACTAACCAAGTAGACACGAAACATGAATTAAGAACACCTAACGTGCGTGAATAAGTTTATGAATCAAAACTAGCTATGCAGTCGGTTGCATATCCAAAACGCGTACATACACGTACGAACCGCTTATAGTTGTAAAACCGGCATTTATATAAATTCGTGACTTTAAAACTTAAAGCTTAAGTTTTTAATAAAACACATCAGTAGATATAAACTTATATGTGATAAAATCTCAAGCCACGGTTTCATTTGTCCAAAAACGCGGTCACGCGCGTAAAGTTCGGTTTACGGTTTTAAAAATCCGATTCATCTGAAATTAGGGTTTTAGTGTGATTTTAGCATCCAAATTAAAAGTTCAAAACTATATTCTTAATAAGTTATATCTCCTGTCCTGAATTTAATAAAACTTTTTAAAATTTTATTTTTATATAAAAAGTTCATAAAATTGTTATTTTTATAAAGATTTAATCACCCAAACATCTAAAACCATACGTGGACACAAAAGTAATGCTTGAAAATTTTATCAATTGTTCATGTATGTAAAATATAATTTCTGACCAATTTTCATAATTTTTCATTATCCAGATTATTATTATGAATATAAAATTATAAAAATTTAACAAATTCGGAAAAAATAGTTAAATTTGTCAAAACTTCACAAACCTTTTACCAGGTTAGATTTAGGTCCATATGAGATTCTATTAAAAGTTTCCAAGTCCAAAATTTGTTCAGAAGTATATGATCCCAATTTCATTTGTTTAATATTAATAAATACTAAATACCCACTTATACGACTCCATTTTTGACGAAACTTAGACAGGAGTCATATTTCATTATATACTAACTACTGACCAAATTTCAGAATTTTCTAAAACTCAAAAGATTTTTCCTTTTTTTCATGCATTAAATTTGTATGCATTTTAATAAATTATTTACAAAGAGTTAAGTAGCCAAAAACTCCAGATCTTGATTTTAGTGTATATTCTTTAGTTTAAAAATAAATTTGAATGTTAAATCACTCTTTTATAAAAACCCATCAAGAACATGAATGTTCTTGATCACATTAGCAAACTAACAACTTTGATATAGATTATACTTTCAAATTCAGCTTTATTTGGTGTTGTTGGATGTTAATCTCTTGTGAATTCTTGATATATCAACCTACAATCACAATGTGGTTCCAATCCAAGACAAAAACTCAACAACCGACTTTAATCCATGAACAACATAAATGTGAACACCAAGTGTTCATGCACTTTGATCATCCAAAAATTACAAGATTTAAAATAGATAACTCATTGTGGATGGTTAAAACTAGTTTTCATCCACAAATCTTTGTTAATAGTGCAGGATTTAAGCTTTAAAACACTACAAACACCAAAACTTGAAAATAAAAGTGAGTGTGTGTAATGTGTGTGTTTATGGTGTTCTTGAGAACACATGCAACCAACAATACAGAAAAATTAAAATGTTAAAACACATTATTATACCTTATAATCTCTTAATTTTGGCTAAAGTTTAAGCTAGAATGAAGATCCAAGTGAAAAACATGGATGTTCTTGAGAGAAAAATGAAAATAGAGAAAAAATAAATGTGTGTGAGTGATGTTGTGGACGGCCAGAACAAAAACAAAGAGGGAGACAAAGGGTTTGGGGCATTAAATAGTAAATGCATGCATCTTGTTTTAAAATAAATAAATATTTTTTTTTATAAAACAAAACCATTTTTATAAAATTTGGACTCAAAAATATTAAAATAAATACTTTTACTCCAATAAATAAATCTAGTATTTCAAATACTAAATTTTAATGGTTTTAGAAATATAAAAACTAAACAAAATTTAAAAAGTTATACCTGGTATCTACCGGGTGAACCACCTGTGATCGTTAGTTTAATCAAAAATCACAAAAGTTAGGACATATAAATATTATAAAGCATATATTTCTCAACTAAATTTAAATATAAAAATTAATTTCGAGAAATTAAATTTTACCGTTTATTAAATGCGTTCGCGGTACACGCGGTGTATGAACTTAACTAGGTATTCTAGTTGTGTTGTGACCTTAGTGTTTGTCTAAGGCAATGCTCCTAGAACTTCTAAAAACACATAAAATATAAATTCTTTAAGTATAAAAATATAAACGTACAAAAAGTTGAGAAATGGTGTTGATGGTGGCTGTGTTTGAATGTGAATTAGGTTTGGGTTTTAAATTTTTGATATTTATCTTAGCTTTGAGCAACTTCATCTTCCTTAATTGTTTCTGCAAATCAGGTTTGATGGTGGTGGTGTTTGAGTGTGACAGAAGTACAATGGTGATTTGGGTTAAAATAGTGGTTGTTGCACATGTCGATGACTTTGCGGTGTTTTGGGTTCACGACTATATATAGTGCAGATCTCTTTGCTTTACAAACGTATCGCATAGCTCCGTCAATGCCTCCATAGTGATCGAACAGTGGAGAAAGAAATCGGCTCACCCTGCACCTGCATCTCTGATCTGGGCGGAGATGGTGGTTTAGGAAGAAGGATAGGGCTGCAACGGTGGACAACTGCAGTGGTCGACGGTTGTGGTGGTGGTTGTGGACGGCGTTGGGTTTTCCCAAGTTTGTGACTCTTGGGTTTATATTCTGTGTAATTTACACAAATGGTCCCTCTATAGTTTAAATAAAGTACACAATTAATCTTTATAAGTAAAAAGACTAAAATACCCTTAACTTTAACAGAAAAAACTAACAGAGTTAGTGTTAGGGTCCTGATTGTGAAAATTAGGTAACCACATGGAGCAAAAAGTAAAATTGAAACTAATGGAACAAAACCGTTATTTTGACCAAACCACAGGGGCCAAAACGAAGTTTACTAAAAAAAAACTTTAACTTTTGCGTCCCTGACTTTTCTAAACCTAGCAATTTTCATTAAACTGACTAAATTCGTTTACATTTTAATGTTAAATCAGGAGCAATTTAGTTATGTTTTAAGCTTTGACTTTCTTGTGTTGACTTTGTTGATCGCGAACGTTTTCATCATTTGTTGAACGTTTAGCTTGTGATTAATAATTCATCAAGTGTATCAGGACAACTATGTGGTAAATATCCATCTTTAATCAACAAATAATAACATGAGTTACTAATTGCTTATCATTATCAAAACTAAGGATCGTTAATCTTGAATTAGCATTAAACCATTATTATTCAAATAAATTTGATAAGTATTAAATTTTTTATATTTATCATAGCTTTGAGCAACTTCATCTTCCTTAATTGTTTCTGCAAATCAGGTTTGATGGTGGTGGTGTTTGAGTGTGGCAGAAGTACAACGGTGATTTGGGTTAAAATAGTGGTTGTTGCACACGTCGATGACTTTGCGGTGTTTTGGGTTCATGACTATATATAGTGCAGATCTCTTTGCTTTACAAACGTATCGCATAGCTCCGTCAATGCCTCCATAGTGATCGAACAGTGGAGAAAGAAATCGGCTCACCCTGCACCTGCATCTCTGATCTGGGCGGAGATGGTGGTTTAGGAAAAAGGATAGGGATGCAACGGTGGACAACTGCAGTGGTCGACGGCTGTGGTGGTGGTTGTGGACGGCGTTGGGTTTTCCCAAGTTTGTGACTCTTGGGTTTATATTCTGTGTAATTTACACAAATGGTCCCTCTATAGTTTAAATAAATTACACAATTAATCTTTATAAGTAAAAAGACTAAAATACCCTTAACTTTAACAGAAAAAACTAACAGAGTTAGTGTTAGGGTCCTGATTGAGAAAATTAGGTAACCACATGGAGCAAAAAGTAAAATTGAAACTAATGGAACAAAACCGTTATTTTGACCAAACCACAGGGGCCAAAACGAAGTTTACTCAAAAAAAACTTTAACTTTTGCGTCCCTGACTTTTCTAAACCTAGCAATTTTCATTAAACTGACTAAATCCGTTTACATTTTAATGTTAAATCAGGAGCAATTTAGTTATGTTTTAAGCTTTGACTTTCTTGTGTTGACTTTGTTGATCGCGAACGTTTTCATCATTTGTTGAACGTTTAGCTTGTGATTAATAATTCATCAAGTGTATCAGGACAACTATGTGGTAAATATCCATCTTTAATCAACAAATAATAACATGAGTTACTAATTGCTTATCATTATCAAAACTAAGGATCGTTAATCTTGAATTAGCATTAAACCATTGTTATTCAAATAAATTTGATAACTATTAAATTAATTAATTAACTAACAACTTTAGTCAACGAATCTTTTATCTCTAATAAAATAATACTTTTCAATGACATTTGTCATCATGTGATGTATCCTTATATATTTTTCCCCTCAAAATCACTAACATATTAAATGTTACATATAAATATAATTAAATAATTAACAATCTAAATATTTAGATTTTTAATTACTTAATTCTATTTATATATAATATTTAACTAGGTTAAAATCCCGTGTATTACACGGGTTAAATAAATAAAATGTTATATATTTAGTAATAATTTTTTGTATTTTTAAAAACCCATATAATACATGGGTTGAATAAACCAGTATATTACATCAGTTGAATAAAATATAATGTCATTTGTTAACAAACACATTTGTCAAAATATGTTTTTAAAAAATGTAATTTGTCGTGACAGTTATAAGATCTGTTAAGTTAGTTATTAAAACATTTTTTTTAACTGAGTATTAATTTTTTTATTTAATTGATAAATATTAGTTCATATTAAGTTCATTTGATTGATGATATAATAACTATTTATAATTAAATAATAACTATCCGTAATTAAATTTATTAATATAAAGATTACTATTTAATAGGAGAGAGAAATAAAAAATCTAATAATTAATAGGAGAGAGAGACGGGAAAATAAATGTGAGTAGTAACCAGATAATGACACGTGTCTAGAAGAGATTTTCATTTATTAGATTAATAAGATATCAATCACTAGTAATCTTTTTTTTTCTTTACATATTTTAGTTATGTATGTAACTAAACTTTAAATCTAACTACTCTAATAAATGAAAATCTTTTTCAGGACACGTGTCACTCTTTGATTACTTCTCACATTTATTTTCTCGCCCCTCTCTCCTATTAAATATTATATTTTCTATTTCTCTCTCATATTAAATAATAATCTTTATATTAATAAATCTAATTACAGATAGTTATTATTTAATTATAAATAGTTGGTATATCATTAATCAAATTAACTTAATATGAACTAACATTTATCAACTAAATAAACAAATTAATACTCAGTTGAAAATAAATATTTTAAAAACTAACTTAACATACCTTATAACTGTCACGACAAATTACATTTTTTAAAAACATATTTTGACAAATGTGTTTGTTAACAAATTACATTATATTTTATTCAACCGATGTAATATACTGGTTTATTCAACCCATGTATTAAATGGGTTTTTTAAAATATAAAATTTTTATTACTAAATATATAACATTTTATTTATTTAACATGTGTAATACACGAGATTTTAACCTAGTATCTAATAAACAAAATAACAAAAATAGATAACGGACCTAAAATTCAATCTAATGTATTTAAAATTTATCAAATATTTTAATAAACTTTTTTACCTTTATATTTATTTATATATTGAAGATGTATTAAAAGAAATCCCTATATATTCATATACAACCAATTTTAGGTATACAATTATGATAACCAGATAGGTACTTATATTTGTTATTTTACCCATGTTAATGTTTTTATTGCACTACGTATAAAAAATATATTTATATAGTTCACATAGTTTTTTTAAGTGTATCATTTTTCACTAAACAATTTATACTATATAATAAATAAATGTTTTTCTTTTCCACGTGTCGCGTCCTATAATAATCGAAAACTTTAAAACATCAAATAGAATAACGTGAATAAATAATAAGGTGTTAGATATTAATGTTACCGTTTTATAATAAATTGGTGAGAAGTTTGACGTTTAAAGTATTACTAGCTCGAAGAGAAATTTCTTAATTTTGGAGACGAACAAAAATCTAAACACCTAAATTAAAATTTGGAACCATATTAGAATTTGCAAAACTGATTTTTTTTATAAACAACATGAATGAAAGTTTAATTATCCTAGTTTAAATTAGTTTAACAATATATAAAAGTTTATAGAAAATTTAAAAGACGTTTATAGATATTTAATATAATCAAATAAACATTTATATAATAATAATTAGCTAGTTAATAAAAATATTGAAAGAAACAATATGTTGTACGTATAGAAATATAAATATATAATAATAATAATAATAATAATAATAATAATAATAATAATAATAATAGTAGATATCAATCACACTCCTCTCCATCTGTTCCCATTGTCGGGCACGTCAAGAGGGATGGGTGTCGGATTACGTGACCGGTCATCCCTTCGATTCACAAAAATCTGTCTTTAAAAAGCCAAGACCTTGACCTTCACTAAGTCAAACAATTCCATTTTCATTTCCATTTCCATTTCCTCTCACTTACACCTTCGTTCATATTCTTCGGCAACGAACTACTTGCTCCGGCCACCCACATTTCAACTCCGAAAAGTGAAGCCGCAATCGAGTTCACCATCTCCACTCTGTAGGCGCCTCCCCGCCACCCTTTGACAACCGAAGTCCTCTTCACAGCACACTCGACATTCTCCGGTAACCATTTCGTGATCCCGCTCGGCTATTTATGTCACACCCCGCCGAAGGCGGAAACACGGAGTGGAACCGGTATATCGCATTGAACACAAGTACAAGATAAACTAAAATGAAAATTGTGCATTACATTGAACCATACTACATGCCTCTATCGAAAGTACAAATATACGGAAAATTTTGAATCAATACAAAGGGTCTAAAATGCCCAACTACAGCCAAAAGTACATAATAATAACTCTTCCCAAAAGCAAGCCGTTTAAAGTTCGTTATCCCCATAACTGTTTACCTGAAAAGCATGTTTCGAAAACGGGTTAACTATAAAAATAGTTGGTGAGTACGCAGGTTTTGCGACTCTATAAAAAGTAAGTAAATAAATTTCAAAATGTAATAGTAAACATCCGCAGATGATCAAGTACACGTGTTAAGATATAATTACCCTGAGCCACAATCAAAACCGTCAGACTAGTTGTTGCCCATGTATCCAGGTGTCGAATGTGAACACCTACTATGACTAATTATGCGCCCAAATGACCCTACAAGTCTGGTTGGCGCGACCAACCCTGGGCGGGGGTGTCAACCCAAATAGTACTATTCATAATTCCCACCGGCAATCCAAGCTAATTGATTGCGCTAAAGTGGGGACTTAATACATCCATAAGTAAACCCAGGTAACCCTAATCCCAAGTAACAACGTGTAGAGTGAAACAACCTTCCCCCGTAAAACAGTAAAAATTGAAAAGTGGGACCGCGAAACTCACTTGAACAACGTCGGTGATAAGTGTGACATAGTCAACAAAAACCTCAAAGTACGGTTAACATCCAAACTCTATCAAAGGCCAGCAGCCAAATGCAAGCAAAGTGTGGCTAGCAACTCAGTGCTACCAATGTACGGCTAAATCCGCAAGAACCGCAAAAACAGGTGTCCTAACCGAGTCCTACTAACCAAGTAGACATAAAAAATAGCATTTAGGACGCCTAAAGTATAAAACTGAGTCTACTACTCAAAAGTGGCTATGCAGTCGGTTGCATACCCAAAACACGTGCACACACGTACGAACCGCTCAAAAGTTGTAAAACCGGCTTTTATATAAATTCATGACTTTGAAACCTTAAGTTTTAGATTTTATGAATGAATATCAGTAGTTATAATGTCATATATGATAAAATCTCAAGTCACAGTTTCGTTTGACCAAAAACGCAATTATGCGCGTAAAATAAGGTTTACGGTTTAAAAATCCGATTCATCCGAAATTAGGGTTTTAGTGTGATTTTAGCACCCAAATTAAAAGTCCAAATTTTATATTTTAAATGGGGTTATACTTCTGTCCAAAATCCCCTAGAATTTTTATAAAATCAATTTTATATAAAATTTCAAAAATTAATAACTTTTTATAAAATTTAAATGGACCATAATTCTAAAACCATACTTAGACATAAATTTACTGCTTAAAATTTATACCAATTGATCAGATATATAAATAAAAATTTCTGACCAATTTTCATATTTGTCCAATATCCAGATTATTTAATATGAATTTAATATTGTTAAAATTTTACAAATTCGGAAAAAATAGTTAAATACACATTAAAACTTCACCAAATTTTTATCATATTAGTTTTAAGTCAATATAAGATCCCATACCAAGTTTCAAGTCCTGATTTTATCCAGAAGTATACAAACCCTAAATCATCCGTTTAAACTTTATAAATACTAAACACATACTTAAACAACTCCAATTCTCATAAAATATTTACAGGAGTCTTAGTTCATCATATAACAATTACTGTCCAGTTTTTAGAATTTTTCAATACTTATAAGTATTTTTCCCAATTTTCATGTATTAAACTTTTAGTAATTTTAATAAATAATTTATAAAGAGTTTGTTTACCAAAATTTCCAGATCAAACTTTTTGTATAAATACTACTGTTTATAAATAAATTTGAGTGTTAGATCACATTTTCAGAAAAATCCATCAAAACAATTGTTGTATAAAAATAAATATATTTGTTCCATTATTTGTTCCACGTGAACTGGGGTTGGGTGTATAACCTAATAACCACTAAAAATACTAAATATTTTTGAGTTCAATTCCTAACCAATGACTAATAAAACTTATTCTAACATAAAATCAAAGTTTAACGGGTAAAGTTTATACCTTCCGTATAAATGGTTCGCGTACGCGGAACCTCCCGTATCACATGCAATACGAACCAAAAAAACCATTAGGATCGTTTTTATCTCCCGAGCATTCCCACATGCTCAAAATTGACATGCAATGCCGTTTCGATGGCCATGCAACCCGATCAATTTCCTGTGTCGGTCATATAAACTGTTACGATCTTTTCGTATTCAAAAATATCGTTCCCAACATATGATCGGCAATTCCTACGGTGACGACATTCATATTTGTGCTAAGAAACTACTGTCCAAAAATCGTCACGATCCAACGGTCGGATCTCGGGGGATCGACGATTCTTTGAGACCCAGTTTTTCAAATCCGAAAATCCGATCAGTCACATTCGAGGGTATGAAAAGCATACCTAGAGAGCTCTGATCAAAAATTCCTCTGGTAGGGTTTTGCGACTATGTGTTGACAACATCATATCCAAAATTTATGCATTTCTAACGGTCTAATTTCCGGGGATCGTCCGATCTTTAAAACTGTGCATGCATAAAACTTTCTGGATAGATTTTAAAAACTCTTTTTCACGAATTTAAGCATTGATTTAGAGAAATAGGAGCTTACCATTGCGTTCGTAGCGTCGAGAAATGGTTCCGGGTGAAAAACCGCATCTCCGACCACCTTCGGCCACCGCCGGACCACCGCGGACCGCCGTCGGCCGCCACCGGACCACCGTCGGACCGCCACCGGACCACCACCACCACCACCTGAATTCTCTCCAGACCTCTCCTCTCTCTCTCTCTCTTTAACTTCTCTCAATGAATTGATCAAATGAGAGGAAAAGAGGGTAGTGGAGTATTTATATACCTCGTGGTCTCCGATCGCGTGCCAGTTTCTCGCTTAAACGAACCCGATAAAAAAATAGAGACGTTATTTTATCCAAAAATAACTTATTATAATTTATTATTTTCCCTCGATTCCTTGCGTCTCGTAAATATATATCCTTTCGGATTTAAATTAAAATTTACGAAACCGTTCGAATCGGGTGTTAACGCGTATTAACTAGAACTTGATCAAAATTTTGACATTATAACACCCAAATAAATCTTGCTATTATTTTTCGTTCACTAACGAGTTCCTTTCGTTTGAAAGTATATTTCACATAATAATAATACTATTATTATTATTATACGAACTCGTCGAACACGGGTGTTGACCGTAAAAGTCACGGTTATCACATTCTCCCCCAGTTAACAAAATTTCATCCCGAAATTCAACTGGTATAATAGTTGACAAGTTCTTTTTCGTAACTTGATTCATGTACGATCATCAAGGGAAATCTAGTTTCTTAGATACAGTAGGGAGATTTGACAAATCGAGATCTAAGAATCATAGAGAGTAGGTTACACTTCGAAAGGCTCAAAAGAAAATTGAATAATCATGAGAGAAAAATCCTTCGAATTCCAAAGAGTCTATAGATCATTGTTTCACCGGATCAGTCAAAAAGTACACTGCTGGTGTTATTCAGAAGATTACGAAATCCGTCATAGGATTGATATACACAAGTATACAAAATTGGTACAAATCCATAATGATATTATGATACAAAATCCTGGTGATTCAGTATCCTTTTATGAGCAAGGAAAAGTATCATTCGGTTTGATGCCATTAAAGAATACTATTATAAATAGTAACCATAAAATTATAGTATGAGAGGTGCTATTAAGATCCAAAGAGTGGGTAGAATCACCACGACTCATTGGAATAAAAAAATGTATCACAGCGATAACAAATACTATAGGTTATGAAGGATGATCATATCATATACTTAGAATACAGATAGATAACACCTCGTTAAAATGAAACTTTTCGTCAATACGAACTTCCTTAGGTGGTATAATTACGGATTCGTTGGCTAAACACCTGTTGAGACTCGATATACGATAAGCATCGTATATACCATTAAGCTCATGAGGTAGTTTCAGCTTGTACACAACAAGACCAATCAAATGATTATTACCAACCTCAACACAACAAAATGGTGATCAACCTTTGTGTCAAAACAAAGCTTCTAATGGCGCTCATTTAATGCTAGTGTGATAACTGTTAGAGTAAGGAAATTTTGTGACACCCGGCAAATTCAGGTTAATATCCATACCCGACTATTACTTGAATTCACATGATTTCACTTGCATCATACTTAATTATAGAGTAATTAAGTACATTTTTCGTTTAATAAGTCCATTCGTTTCATTTCATTTCATGCATCGGTAATCGGGCGGATTATCGGGTCACACACGCGTCCTGTCACACGAACATTAACGAATATTAGAAATAATATTTAGACATATATTTGGTGTGTATAAATTACATGTAATACTGTGATTTAATATTTCATGCTTATGTGAATTTTTCCGAAATTTTTAGAGCATCTTTTATTTTAACGCTTTTTAAGCGGATACGCGATATGTGCCAACAACATTAATTTAGATTTTATAAAAACAATGGGTTTATTAATTGGGTTGAATGAATTCAGCAATTTAAATAAATGGTCCATTTAGGAGCCCAAATCCCTTGCAATTGCCCCTTAAAACTCAAGAAAGCCCATAACCCATTTACTAAAACTCCCTTACACCTCCTTAATCCACATTTACCCTAAACCTAATTACCCAAACCCTCCCCCCTCTCTCATTCTTTCGGCCGCCACCCCCTCCCTAGCCACCACCATCTTCAAACTTTGTTCAAGCAATCCAAGCATTCTAAGAGCTAATCCAAGGTGTTCAAGTGAAGAATCTTCATCTTTTATCCAACATACTTTAGTTTTGTAAGTGTTCATCCATTTTATTTCAAACCTTTCGGCCAAGATGAGCAAACCATCCATCCAAACGATTTTTGTTGGTTCAAAGTGTTATAATACTTGTTTTATCCAATGGTTTTCATAATAATGAGTTGTTGATACACATATGCATAGTTTATTGTTTGAAATGCTTGTTTATGTTGATTTTTGCTCGTTTCTATTTATAGAAACTTTATTGATTGAGTTTTTGTAGAAATGTGTATATGATATGTTTGATGGTTTGGATGATACTCATAATAGTAGAATAAGTAGGAAATATAATCTTTTTGGTTGAAATGTCGTTTTTCACTAGGTTATGGTGACTTACTATTTAAGGAAACTTTAATTTTGCATATTTTGTGTTATGAGTTTCTATTGGATAAAAACTTGATATTATGGTTCTATAATATATATTAAAGTAGTAAAAAGAGTTATTTGAGGTTACACATGTGCAATAGGGTCGTTTGGACCACTTTCCTAAAAAGGAAACTTTAATTGTTCATAATTTGTATGTGTAGGTTATAAATGTTTAAAATGGATTATATAGCTTCATTATCATATGAATAGATGACTTATGCAAGAATATGTAATTTGAAGTTGTGTTATGACATGTTTTGGTGAACCTTGC
This sequence comes from Smallanthus sonchifolius, assembly GCA_023525975.1. Lineage (NCBI taxonomy): Eukaryota > Viridiplantae > Streptophyta > Magnoliopsida > Asterales > Asteraceae > Smallanthus > Smallanthus sonchifolius. Next base: position 73,563,033 of record CM042034.1, read on the forward strand.
TAAATAAGGAAACTTTATTTGTTGAGAAAACTTCATAATTGCTTGAAATAGAAAGTAAATGCATAGAATCATGTTACTAATATGTTACTATTATAATTTCATGTATAACTTGTTTGTTTGGGCTATGGCACCTCAAGTGCACTAAAACCCTAATTGTCAAAAATGGAAACCTTGTTATGTTAGGAGTTATGGAATTTTGCAATGACATATTATGCTACTGGTTTGAAAGTGTTGAAATGATACTAATAGGTTATTAATATGATGACATGAATTATGTGTATGAAATGTGCCATAAAGATGTGCAAATGCTATGTCACTTATCACATGTTAGTTTTTTATACAACTAGTTGAAGCTTGTATGTTATGTCACAAGGGGTTACTTATACATTACTTAGGTACAACTTATATGTTCTTTATGTGTCACACATGTACAACTTATATGTTACTTGAGTACTACACATGTATAACTTGTATGATGCTTATGTGTTACATGTTTACAACTTATATGTTACTTGTGTGTTGTTTATACATGACTTCAATTAGTCAACATTGGTCAAACTTGGTCAACATTGGTCAACTTTGGTCAACACTAGTCAACATTGGTCAACATTAGTCAACATTAGTCAAACTTGGTCAAAGTTGGTCAAAGTTGGTCAAACCTCGGTCAACTTTGGTCAAACCTTTACAAAACGTCAATGTAACCTTTCAACGTTGAGTCGTTTGGATGAATGTGGTTACATAAGCCATGTTTACTTTCATAGACCTTATAGCCTTATTAATTCTTAGGGCTCGGTTAGGTCGGTTACCCGGAGTTACTCGATTCCTCTCGTTACTCCCATTTCTCATTCACCGCATTTCCAGGTGAGATTTCACGGCCCCATTTTACTTACTTTTCCATTTGGGGGAGATACATGCTAAACCATTTTCTTACTTGGTCGTATGACAATTACTTTGATTTCGCTTTAATTTATATAAGTGGGTGCATTTCCCGCATATAAAGTCCTCTCATATTCGAACCGTTAATTATTACACAAAGCGAGGTGATTCATGAACAGTACTATTGGGTTTAACAACCCCCACCCGGGTTAGTCGCGCTAACTCTGACTGGGAGTCAAACGGGTGCATAATTGACCTAATCCATTGCGTGCTGGGCACGTAAGAGGCAAAATGCTAGTTTCTGCATTCCTTCGTTGAGCTTCGGTTTCGGTGTTGCTTATATAGTTAATGTTTATTGTCTGATCAACAATCGAATCAATAGTATACATGCGTACTGTTACACTGTTTTCATTTCTGTTTCTGTTACTTAAACCTGTGAACTCACCAACCCTGTGTTGACACTTTAAGCATGTTTATCTCAGGTCGCTAAGCATTCATGCACGGACTAGGATTGCACTCCAAGAGTCCCACAGCATGTTTTCATTTAGAAGCTTAGGTTTATGGGAACCTAATTTGTCATGCTTCTGTATTTTGCAACATTACTTTTGCTTCCGCACTTTACATTCCGCATTTTCAAACCCTGTATTACTATTTAATTTTGTATGATGTTCAAACGGAATGTCTTTTTGAAAACCAGTTAGAGGTCGTTCGAAATGACCGGGACTGATGATCCTTGACAGTCACAACCCGCGGGTAACCCGCTGTGGAATTTCAGGGTGTGACAAATTTGACCAAAGGTAAAAGTGTATCCAAATTACCACCAAATTGTATCACACAGACCCTTATCATATCCTCCAAGGTATGAATAGTTCGATCACTTAGACCGTCGGTTTGAGGATAGTAAGTGGTGCTCATATCTAAGCGCGTTCTCAAAGCTTTCTATATTGTTTGCCAGAAATGGTATGTAAAGCGACTATCCCAATCGAAGATAAAGGAAACAGGCACTCCATGCCTTGCTACAATTTCACTACTATACAGTCGAGCTAGCTTTTCTATCTAGAAGTCCTCTCGGATAAGTAGGAAATGCGCAGAGTTAGTCATTAATTAGTTAACAATGTCCCAAAATGAATCATAGCCGCCTAAATTTCTAGGCAGGCCTAGTAACGAAATCTATTGAAATTTGTTCCCACGTCCACTGTGAAATCCCGGGTTGTTGTATCTTGTGATTGTCAGTAAGTTGTTGCGTCATAAGGCGACACAACATGGTTGTTATGTATACAACATAACCGTATAAGTAGATACAAGGGAATTTTGAAAATCACCATAACAAAAGGACGAGATTCACACTTCTTGTACTAGAATTGAAGAGTGATGATTAGTCATTAGAGAGTGAATTAATAACGAGCACTCCGAGCTTAAAGGTTTACAAAGCAAGTATATAATGAGTACCAATATGATAGTACCAAACTCGAGTCGTTAAACCAAAGATTAACAAACATAGAAGATTATACTAGGATTCTGTCGAGATAAATTTGCTTAGAGTCAAATTTACTCAGTCCTATGAAGTGTTATAGCAAATGAGTCATCATCGTAAAATAGATGCCAGTGATGACCCGGTGCTACGTAACCTAACCACAAAGCATTAGGATTCGGTACTAACTCGCGTGTTTGTAACATCCCAAAATGTCGAGAAATAAAGTTAACGAGTTCAAGCGGGCCGAAGTCGGGCCGGGTCAGTCGCGAACCGGGCTTGGGGAGGTCTCCCCTATAAATAGCCAGGGTCACCACATGTTTCTCTCATTTGCAATTCTAGAGAGAGAAAACCGTAGAGAGAGAAAGTGTCGGAATCGCACAAGATTGCACCCGCTCGTGTCTCTTGCACTCGTGAGAAGAACCTCCGGATCAGAAGCTCGATTCAGGTAACGATCCGACCTAAATCTGAGTTTTTAGTTCGTTTTTGGGTTTTCGGGTCTTGGGTGAAAATCGGACGTTTTTGTGGATGAAACTGAAAGATAATCATAGAATCGAATTCCTTAATGGAAAACGAACGTTTTGGATGCAACATGTTCGGGATCTTTACATGATCAGACCGAATGCGAAAGTTAGGGTTTTTCGCGAAGAACAGGTCGTGCGCACTTGCTAAGTGCGCACGGAGCAGGTCCTGCGCACTTGCTAAGTGCGCAGGAGGAGGAACCTGCGCACTTGCTAAGTGCGCAGGAGAAAGGACCTGCGCACTTGCTAAGTGCGCAGGAGGCAGGGTCTGCGCACTTGCTAAGTGCGCAGACATCAGGCTGTTGAGTAGAGATTAGTATGTCTAGAATGGTTAAACCGTTAGAGTCGGTAATGGTCTGATGTGTATGTAACTACTCAATTCAGATCGGAAGTGACGTGGTTGGACCCTTGATTAGGACAACCGAGACTAGCTTATAAGGTGAGTTCTAGAAGCCCTCTTTTAAATGTTTTTATATAATGTTTTCGGGCTGGTGTGTACACGTATGAAATGATGTTTTATGAAATGATGTTTTATAAAATGATGTTTATGAAACTACGTTTACGAAAGGAAATGATTTGGAACGAAGGGTTTATGGAAAGAAAGTTTATGAACGAAATGCTTATGAACGAATGTTATAAAGAAATGGTTTAATGAAAAGGTAAAGGGTTTTGAAAGTGAAGGAAAGGTTTTATGAAAAGAAAACAAAAAGGGGCAAATGTTTTAAAGAAGTCATTACAAATCTAATCTGTCGAATGAATGGAATTGACGAATGAAGTCTGGGAATGTGATTCCCAGCCTTGTGGTAGATTATGGACAGTGAGCCATAGTTACCACAAGAACAACATGGGCAATGTCTTTGTGGCATGTCAATGGTTTTGATGTTGTACAACTGGTAAGGGAGTAACGACGGTTACTCGGGTGATGACGATCATCCTAAGCGAACGAGGTAATGGGAAATCAATGACGGCGATACGTAACGGTTGATTTCCAAAAGAAAGATGCGTGTTGGGCAATGACGGCGATACGTAACGGTTGACCCCACGCATTGAAGGGTTGGGCAATGACGGCGATACGTAACGGTTGACCCAACGTAGTGGTATGGTTGTGGCAATGACGGCGATACGTAACGGTTGCCCACAACATTAAAAGTTCCTACGGGGACATAGAGACGCGTAACGATACAGATTTAGATAATAATGTATGACTTAAATGAATGTTAATATTTTAAACAAATGATTGTGTTTAAATATGCGAAGGTTTACGAATGAAAGGCCCTGTTTTCTTATACGAATGTTAAACCCTATTGAATGTTTGAATGATGAACCATTTCTTAAAACGAACGAAAACTAGAACTCACCAGCGTAGCTGACGTTTTTAAGTGTACACATTCAGGTTAAGGTAGGTTCTGAGGATGGACGGTGATGCTTGGCTAGAGATGAAGAGTTACCCGACTGCTTTTGAAGACTGGCATCCCGTTATGTTTAGTTATGATGTAAATATGTTTTAAACTATGTTTACGCTTCCGCATGTATGAACAACGATTAAGTTATGTTTAAATGAAATTTCCGCTGCGTTATCTGATATTCATGTTTAAGAACTGCTTGTGAATGAGTAAATCCAATAAGTGAGGCCTCCCGGGTTTGGGGCCTCACAGTGTTAGTCTCGATATAATATAACCATGTTTGATGATTTTCAACTAAAGGTTCGTATACATATTGTCGAAAGTTAGCAATGGGTTATATGATAATCAAGTCATGATAAGATATAGATAGAGCAAGTAACTAAAAATCCAGAACGATCTAATCAAGTAGATTAGTTAAAAGACTAGGTGCAAGTTCAATATTTGGACATTGAATTGACTAACACCAGAAATCGAATTTGGTTAACGGTCAGAAATGGAATTCTGAAATTTTAACAAGAAGTCCATATCAAAAAGATGGTCTACTCTTCACATCGAGTCGGCCAAATTTGATAGGATAACATTAGACGTATGCGTCTTTCTTGATGTGTATTGAAATGATTCGGAAGTAATCCGCTATTCAGCTAGATAAGGAAATAAACAGTCACATTGTGGAAATAATCTCATAAAAATAGTGTCCCCCGAAAATAATTATGAGCTTGATAACCCACAAAATGGGTAGACTTTGATATAATATCATTATCAATTTAGCCTGGGGTTTGATTCTCATAAAGTAGACGTCAAAAAAAAATAGGAGAGGATCAAGTAAATCTTCAGGAATTTGCCAAATGTGAGGACGTCATGCTCATAGGTCCCTTAAAGATAATGCAATTCTAAGCGGATGTTCAAGAGAGCAGAGTAAACTATGATTCGTTCATTGTTTCTCTTCGTGGTAGCGTACAACTTTAATTGGTTAAGAATTGTAGAACATAGAAATAAATTCAAAATTTCCCTCCTATGATTTTAGGACACATCTTTCAAATGAAAATGTTTTCAAATTTCAACTTAGGTCCTCGCTTTTCCATTAAATTCGGTGGAAATGGACCATAAGGTTTCAGAGTTTGTCCTTAGATATCGCGTTGAAGGGGTTCGAATTGATTACCTGCCAATAATTGATAGTACAGTACGCCTGCAACTTCCTTGGCTTTCGAACGGTGTTACTATGACTTACCATTTAGTATTTCACTAATATCGGTTATAGCCTTAAAATCCTTTGCATAAGATTTTAAGCCATAAAATTTATGGAATGAGTGTTTGAATGTCATAGATTCGTATTCCTTCAGGGCACGTGTTAAGAAGTCGTTTCTAAACAGTAGTTGCTCTAAGTCTTTCTAATGACAGGTGACGGAGAGTAAGGGATGTGTATACGTCTCTACCTAGTTGGAAATCAGAAAGTCAATCAATAAAATGACATTTGAGAGAGAGCAGGTACAAAAAGGATATGAGACTATCCTATTCGGATCTATAAGGACAGTATACGTAGAGTAACAAATAAGGATAATCATCATAAATAAACTTTGAATGATGACTAATAAAATTTTCGGTACACAAAGAATCATTCCAACATAAAGTTTCATTTTCTCCATCAAAATAGTTTTTAATAAGACATCGAAGCACCAGGAGAAATCAAGATTTGCAAAACATACGTAACAATGTTCACAAAAAAAAGGGCATTAGTTTCATACTAAGCCATAGCTATCCTAAAATAAAAGTTTTTTTTTTAAATCCAACCAAAGGAATCCTGGGCACAAGCTGCTCAGTTTCCATAGTAGAACTACAAATGATAGAAATAAACACGACAATGAACGTTGTTAAGATGGCTCCTTCCAAGTAAACAAGTTTCTCAAGTTAGGTTTTCACAATATTAGCGTCGCGGTTAAGAGAATCATGATTGAGTGTACCAAATTACCATAGTAAGTGCATAGCAGTTGCAATGGAAATTTCAAGTAGGTTTAAAGCTGAATTATTAAGAATATTTATCAGGAGTATAGTGAGAATGACAAACACCGAAATGAGGATTTATACGAACGATCGTATAGAAAGGTTATATTGTCTAAGAAAAAGAAGCTTATATTTCTTTAAGGAATTTCTCCATCATATTGTTACTCCATCGATGTTAGAGTATGTTTGGATTATAAGATAAAATATGAGATTATACCGAGACCTCCGATGATAATCGTACAGTTACTGCAAGTGTCGAGCGTTGTAAAGTCCCATACTGAATTTACATGGCCAGTAAAATAGAGATATGATTTAGCAAGTAAAATAGAAGAGAGAAAACATCTGTTGCTCAAGATCCACTAAGGAGTTGATTAGATCAAATTCGAATTTCTCTTATTCCTTCAGAATTACGAGAACGTTACACTTTGATCCATTAGGGGAGTTAGAAATGTCGTGGTCTGATTCACGCTAGACCGAGAGTAGTCGCTTGCGTTGATGAACATATAAAAAAAATTGAAATGAGAGAATCTTTAGCTGGATCTCAAATGTGAAGCAATACTTTACAAATAATTGTCGAATCCGGTCCAAATATCGAGGTTAAATCAACTAAGAGCAGATCTCTTCAGTGTCAAGGTCTAAATTATTGTGCAAAAGAAATCTTGATAAGAGTTTTGGATCCATTACAATTCAAAGATAAAAGAGACAATATAAATTCCCATGTCACTTGAGATAGTCCATCGCATCATTCGATGTATTCGGCTCAACCCTAAGGTTACGATAGTTTCGATCAATATTCGGATGACTGGGAATCGGGACTAGAAATACAAATTAATCATGAACATTACTCGGACAGTAAGACTCGCTAGAGTTCTCATGCACTGCAGATTATGATTACGTGTGCACCCGTAATGATAATTTACTTTGCATGGTCCCTACAGTGTTTCCTCTATCCCGAGCTCTCAGCTAAAAAAAAGGAACTGAAAGGTTCATTGGATCACGTCTTCGAGTTGCACTTTTGCGTAAAAGTGTGGATGTTCTATCTGATTACTTTTAATTATTTGTACCAATACTCATGGATCTGTAGACTAAGGCTGTTGTTGGATGGAGGTAATGATAGAGGGGAACAACCAGCGTCCTCTAATAAAAGAAAAAGTGTGTGGTGGAAGTCAGGCAGTAATAATAGGGCAGAGATCCCCAAATCAGAGTCGAGCAATTCATGCTACAAATTTGTACATATACGTGGATCCAAGGATCCAACAAAACAAAAAGAGTCAATGGATCTCCTGACCCGTAGAGTTCTCTCACGTTTAGTCCTGCTTCTCCACCTCGGGTTCCCTTTAGATCGAGCAATTCTGTCTGCCATATCTCATGGCGAAAGTTCTAGCCATCCAATCCAGCAGATCACGAAAGGAAGTATATACCGCACAAAGTGAAAACAATAGATGTCAAATAATAAAGTCGACTCCACAACTGGAGTAGATGCAGGTGCGGTGTAGGTACAACTACAGCTCGAGGTAACACCAAGACAGATAGATGCGGATATAGATTACCGCAAACGTAACCAAAATCATCAAAGAGTACACGTAGTGCCGTGACAACAACATGATTATGACGAAGCAATGTGTCGTAAATAAGCAAGAGGTAGTATGCAATGCACATATAATTCCTACGGTTCAATGCAATAAACTTAGAGTTATAGTCTAGGTCTAGTCTCGGGCAAACCTAATTCTCTATAACCAGTGCTCTGATACCAAGTCTGTCACACCCCGCCGAAGGCGGAAACACGGAGTGGAACAGGTATATCACATTGAACACAAGTACAAGAGAAACTAAAAGGAAAATTGTGCATTACATTGAACCATACTACATGCCTCTATCGAAAGTACAAATATACGGAAAATTACGAATCAATACAAAGGGTCTAAAATGCCCAACTACAACCAAAAGTACATAATAATAACTCTTCCCAAAAGCAAGCCGTTTAAAGTTCGTTATCCCCATAACTGTTTACCTGAAAAGCATGTTTCAAAAACGGATTAACTATAAAAATAGTTGGTGAGTACGCAGGTTTTGCGACTCTATAAAAAGTAAGTAAATAAATTTCAAAATGTAATAGTAACCATCCGCAGATGATCAAGTACACGTGTTAAGATATAATTACCCTGAGCCACAATCAAAACCGTCAGACTAGTTGTTGCCCCTGTATCCAGGTGTCGAATGTGAACACCTACTATGGCTAATTATGCGCCCAAATGACCCTACAAGTCTGGTTGGCGCGACCAACCCTGGGCGGGGGTGTCAACCCAAATAGTACTATTCATAATTCCCACCGGCTATCCAAGCTAATTGATTGCCTTAAAGTGGGGACTTAACACATCCATAAGTAAACCCAGGTAACCCTAATCCCAAATAACAACGTGTAGAGTGAAACAGCCTTTCCCCCGTAAAACAGTAAAAATTGAAAAGTGGGGCCGCGAAACTCACTTGAACAACGTCGGTGATAAGTGTGACATAGTCAACAAAAACCTCAAAGTACGGTTAACATCCAAATTCTATCAAAGGCCAGCAGCCAAATGCAAGCAAAGTGTGGCTAGCAACTCAGTGCTACCAAGGTACGGCTAAATCCGCAAGAACCGCAAAAACAGGTGTCCTAACCGAGTCCTACTAACCAAGTAGACATAAAAAATAGCATTTAGGACGCCTAAAGTATAAAACTGAGTATACTACTCAAAAGTGGCTATGCAGTCGGTTGCATACCCAAAACCCGTGCACACACGTATGAACCGCTCAAAAGTTGTAAAACCGGCTTTTATATAAATTCGTGACTTTGAAACCTTAAGTTTTAGATTTTATGAATGAATATCAGTAGTTATAATGTCATATATGATAAAATCTCAAGTCACAGTTTCGTATGACCAAAAACGCGATTATGCGCGTAAAATAAGGTTTACGGTTTAAAAATCCGATTCATCCGAAATTAGGGTTTTAGTGTGATTTTAGCACCCAAATTAAAAGTCCAAATTTTATATTTTAAATGGGGTTATACTTCTATCCAAAATCCCCTAGAATTTTTATAAAATCAATTTTATATAAAAATTTCCAAAATTAATAACTTTTTATAAAATTTAAATGGACCATAATTCCAAAACCATACTTATACATAAAGTTACTGCTTGAAATTTATACCAATTGATCATATATGTAAATAAAAATTGCTGACCAATTTTCATATTTGTCCAATATCCAGATTATTTAATATGAATATAATACTGTTAAAAATTTACAAATTCGGGAAAAATAGTTAAACACCTTAAAACTTCACCAAATTTTTATCATATTAGTTTTAAGTCAATATAAGATCCCATACTAAGTTTCAAGTCCTGATTTTATCCAGAAGTAAACAAACCCTAAATCATCCGTTTAAACTTTATAAATACTAAACACATACTTAAACAACTCCAATTTTCATAAAATTTGAACAGAAGTCTTAGTTCATCATATAACAATCACTGTCCAGTTTTCAGAATTTTTCAACACTCAGAAGTATTTTTCCCAATTTTCATGTATTAAACTTGTAGTAATTTTAATAAATAATTTATAAAGAGTTTGTTTACCAAAATTTCTAGATCAAACTTTTTGTATAAATACTACTGTTTATAAATAAATTTGGGTGTTAGATCACATTTTCAGAAAAATCCATCAAAACAATTGTTGTATAAAAATAAATATATTAGTTCCATTATTTGTTCCACGTGAACTGGGGTTGGGTGTATAACCTAATAACCACTAAAAATACTAAATATCTCAATACTAAATATTTTTGAGTTCAATTCCCAACCAATGACTAGTAAAACTTATTCTAACATAAAATCAATAGCTTAACGGGTAAAGTTTATACCTTCCGTATAAATGGTTCGCGTACGCGGAACCTCCCGTATCACATGCAATACGAATCAAAAACACCATTAGGATCGTTTTTATCTCCCGAGCATTCCCACATGCTCAAAATTGACATGCAATGCCGTTTCGATGGCAATACAACCCGATCAATTTCCTGTGTCGGTCATATAAACTGTTACGATTTTTCGTATTCAAAAATATCGTTCCCAACATCTGATCGGAAATTCCTTTGGTGAAAACATTCATATTTTTTCTAAGAAACTACTGTCCAAAAGTCGTCACTAATCAACGGTCGGATCTCCGGGGATCGACGATTCTTTGAGACCCAGTTTTTCAAATCCGAAAATCCGATCAGTCATATTCGAGGGTATGAAAAGCATACCTAGAGAGCTCTGATCAAAAATTCCTCCGGTAGGGTTTTGCGTCTATGTGTTGACAACATCTTATCCAAAATTCATGCATTTCTAACGGTCGGATTTTCGGGGATCGTCCGATCTTTAAAACTGCGCATGCATAAAACTTTCTGGATAGATTTTAAAAACTCTTTTTCACGAATTTAAGCAATGATTTAGAGAAATCGGAGCTTAACATTGCGTTCGTAGAGTCGAGAAACGGTTCCGGGTGAAAAACCGCATCTCCGACCACCTTCGGCCACCGCCGGACCCCGGCGGACCGCCACCGGACCACCACCACCACCACCTGAATTCTCTCCAGCCCTCTCCTCTCTCTCTCTAACTTCTCTCAATGAATTGATCAAATGAGAGGAAAAGAGGGTAGTGGGGTATTTATATACCTCGTGGTCTCCGATCGCGTGCCGGTTTCTCGCTTAAACGAACCCGATAAAAAAAAATAGAGGCGTTATTTTATCCAAAACTAACTTATTATAATTTATTATTTTCCCTCGAGTCCTTGCGTCTCGTAAATATATATCCTTTCGGATTTAAATTAAAATTTACGAAACCGTTCGAATCGGGTGTTAACGCGTATTAACTAGAACTTGATCAAATTTTTGACATTATAACACCCAAATAAATCTTGCTATTATTTTTCGTTCACTAACGAGTTCCTTTCGTTTGAAAGTATATTTCACATAATAATAATACTATTATTATTATTATTATACGAACTCGTCGAACACGGGTGTTGACCGTAAAAGTCACGGCATTCTCCCCCAGTTAACAGAATTTCGTCCCGAAATTCAACTGGTATAATAGTTGACAAGTTCTTTTTCGTAACTTGATTCATGTACGATCATCAAGGGAAATCTAGTTTCTTAGATACAGTAGGGAGATTTGACAAATCGAGATCTAAGAATCATAGTAAGTAGGTTACACTTAGAAAGGCTCAAAAGAAAATTGAATAATCATGAGAGAAAAATCCTTCGAATTCCAAAGAGTCTATAGATCATTGTTTCACCGGATCAGTCAAAAAGTACACTGCTGGTGTTATTCAGAAGATTAAGAAATCCGTCATAGGATTGATATACACAAGTATACAAAATTGGTACAAATCCATAATGATATTATGATACAAAATCCTGGTGATTCAGTATCCTTTTATGAGCAAGATAAAGTATCATTCGGATTGGTGCCATTAAAGAATACTATTATAAATAGTAACCATAAAATTATAATTCCTAATTCTATATCAAGTTCATATTTTAAAATTGGGTTTTGAAAGTTAAAGGTATTTCAAAATATTTTACATTTGTTATTTGGAAAATGGTTTACTAAATTTGTTGTTTACTTGTTTATGAGTTCGTACCATTGCATGTTACTTGTTTGTGAGTCTACTAGTTTACCAGTTTGCATGTTTACGGGATTGCATGCTTACTAGTTTACAAGTTTACAAATTTACAAGTTACGAGCTTACATGTTTACACGTTATAAGTTTTGAATGAATTTAAGTTTAAAATCAAGTTTATATATGTGTATATATTTTGTTACCCAAGTCGTTCCCTTTTCTGTGAGAACGACCACAGACCCATCATTGTGGCATAAAATGATGTGACACCATCTGTGACGGTGAGTTGAGTTCTCAGTGTCTCTTCTGTTTTAGTCTAAGGACTGCTATTTACTCATGTGAGTTTCGAATTATTCAGAGGCGTATGGATCGATCCTAGGACATGAGTCGTATATTTTAGTGGATGGTTTGTATGAAATGCCCATGCACCATCTCACTTCTGTTACGCATGTTCGCTACCTGCGTTCTGTTAAATTTATATTTAATTAAATTACGATTGTGGGTACATCCGTATGAAATATCATGATTTGATTTGGTTATGTACATTTCTGTTATTGATATGATTTTGATAACTATAATCCTTTTTTTAAATAAAACATGTCATTTTATTCCCCTCTATTCGCTCACTGGGCAAAATTATTTTTATTTTGCTCAGAAGTAACTTTTTGTATTATCCTTCTTACGTCAGGTTATCAAGACAGTTGGGGACGAGACATAGAAGAGATCTCGAGAGTTAAAAAGGACACCATAATTAGTAATTGTAATGATTCAAATTAAGTATTTATGTTGAATTTTATACTTGTTAAGTAATTATGGAATGATGTTTGTAATCTGATTCTGTAAAAGTGACACGTCGGCCTTAGTCAGGTCGGGGTGTTACACGTCCAAATCTCTTCTCACCATTTTTCCCCGCCTCTCTTTCTTATTAAACGCACATTTTTTTAATAATGACTTATATTTAAAGATAAATATTAATTATACTAATAAAACACATTTATTTTAAATTATCTCTTATTTTAAGAAAACTTTAAAATTTAATTATGTTTTTTTTTAACTAAACAGTGATGTAAGTCAAATTATATTAAATATAAATTAATGTATTCAAACCGTGTAATATACGAGTTTTTAAAAATATATTTTTTTATTACCAAGAATATAACATTACATTTCACGGGTTTTTAAAATACATTTTTTTATTACTAAGTATATAATATTTTATTTTATCAACATGTGTAATACACGAGATTTTAACCTAGTTAATGTATATAAAAATCGGCCCAATATATATACACATATATATATTTTTTGATTTTTATCATTTGAATAAATTAATTAATTTTTAATTCTAAATTACAAATATTCAAAACCTTTTAAACAATGTTTTATTCCAAATAAATCAACTACTATTGTTATTTCTGAAATGATAACAATTACTTGAAAATAAATTATTTCATAAATAATTCAATCTCATAGTAATTTGGTGTTAGGAATATTTAACCCAAACTATTAGTGTTGTAAAATGTTATTACTTGGATATACAGGTTGAACAATCATCTGATCATCTCCTTGTAATTTGGACAGGTTTCTTGCTTTCTGTGTGTTTAGTTTGTTGGGCTGCAATAAGGGGATATGTTTCCATGTTTTCTGGTTTTGTGCTTGTATGAGTCTAGCTTCTTATTAGACCATAAGTAGTGCTGGCATGAAAAGGGGTGGCGTAAGCCACATAAGCTCTTTCACGCCCCTGAACACCGCCCCTCTACGCGTGAAATGGGGGGTGTGGGGTATTTCACGGGCGTTGTGCACACTCTCCAATATCCAAACGGTAATATTACCATTAATTTAATAAAAAAAATTACCGTTTGAAAAAAATCTATATTTCTCCAAAAATCTAATATAAATACCAACTCATTTTTACTTACTAATTCATCAAACCAACTTCTCTATTTCTTCTCCAACACCACAATGAATCATTGGAATCCAAATAATCCTTTTTTTTCAAACCTTCGTAACGACCCAAATAACCCTTTCAACCCGAACAACGACCCGATCAACCTTTTCAATCCAAATATTCAAGATGTTTACGTTCCGAATACGTCACCGGAATCAAACATTTTTTAACAAATCCTTGTGGATTTAACTTTTAACAAATGCCCCCTCCTACACAAACCCCTCCCACACCGGATTCAATACCTGAAACACAAGAATTTACCATCCCCCAGACACAACCGTCTACTCAACCGAAGAAACGTTCACATAGAAAGAAACAACCATTGACTGTCGACACAACCAAAGAACCGACTCGTGTTGTTGAAAGGTGGACGGTGGACGAAGAGTTTGTTTTGACTAAAACTTGGGTAGACGTGTTGGAGAACCCAAAAATTGGTAAGGCGTTTAATTTTTTAATAATTTGTTATGTTATTTAGTTAATTTTATTTTATTGGTATTTAGTTAATTATTAGTTAATGATTAAAAATTAAATGTGGGGCGTGAAACCACTACACACCTTAGACTAAGCGTAATGGACAGGGGCGTGGTGCCACCTCACCCACCACGGGCGTGGAACACCGCGCCGGGTGGTGGTGAGGGGGGCGTGAGTGGGGCAAGGTGATGGTGGTCACATGCGTGAGAACGGGGTACACACACAAACGCATTTAATTTTAGTTTATTTCTCTCACACACACACTAACAAGCTTTCACCCTCACCCACGTCATTACACACCTAGGTGAGGGTGTGGGTGAAGGAGACTCTGGTCTACATGGCGCCTACGTGGCATAATAAATCCACCACCTTCACCCTACCATTACACATAGCCTTAATGAAAATGGGCAGTGAAAACTATTGTGCTGATGTGACGCCGACGTGGAGGGCGTGAAAGAGACTGGCGTGAAAGAGAGTGGCGTGAAACCACTACGGATAGCGTTAGATATTCTCTCTCAATTTTAATGATTATTTCACCTGTTGAAAAAAATAAAAAACAAATCAATTAATGTTATTTAGGGAAGTAATATGAAGCGAGTCACTTAAGCTTGGTTTAATCAAGGTTTTACGAATAATAATAACATTATTATTATTATTATTATTATTATTACTATTACACTTTTCATCCTATGTGCCTTGCACATGACATAATTTAACCCTAAATTCTAACCCCCGTTAAATCAATGGACATAAACTGTTACAAAATTTAAACATAAATGATGACTATATCTAAAATTTGATATATATTCAAAGGACGAAAAATGTAATTACTCTAATTATTATTATTATAACCTTAACCAAATGTTTGTTTGTTTTTTCGAAAGTCAAAAATGTTATAAAACAAGCAACAACTTCAAATCGAAGCCGCCAACAAAACGAAACAAACAACTATGACATGATTACAAGAATTTAAAATTATACCAATCTTTTCATTGAAGGGAATTATGAGTATATCTATTCTTTAACCAAATGAATCTAGAGATGAAATCGGTACCGTATCTGTACCGAACCGGTACCGGCATCGAAAGTACTGATCTCGAAATTTATTGAAAACGAGTATCGATACCGGTACCGAAAATATATAATCGGTACCTGTACACGTGTTGTTTAAGTTGCATATTTAGGCATGTTTTATCCTAATTTTAGTATTCATTTTTACTGTATATTATGCATTTATCACTTGTATATTCATCTATTTTGGAAAACACGGGAATTTGTGGAGCGGAGTCTACGTTGGGCTGTTTTTATGTTTTTGTAGGTGCATAGCAGTTGCGAGGTTGACAATGGATGTTAGGTACGCTTGGTGACGCGATCGTGTTAAGCTGATGGTGAAATGAGAATGGAATAAAAGTCGAAGAATATTTCGACATGATGAATTAAAAGGAAAGAAAATAGCTCATTTATTCTTTAGTTTGGAACTACACAACATCACAAGAAGAAAACAAAAAGAATTGTATTGGGCTTCAATTAATTAAAAAGTCACATGGGCTACTCAAAACCACATACGGTGACTAAAGAAATGGCCCCTGGGCCACGTTTGAAAGAGGAGGACACAAGAAGTTCCATAAGGACTTTTTGACTAGACGTTAACGACAGAAAAAACGGTTTCTGACGAAAAAAGAGAAAGCTGCTGCAAGTTAGTTTCTTGTTTTTTTAGCAATTCAAGGAGATTTTTCTACTCAATTGGATTTTCGTAACTTTTGTTTATGGTATTTAGATTTTGCTTATTGATTTTGACTAAAATAGCCGCTATGTCTGGCTAAGTCGTTTTAATTCCGACACTAGGGCTTATTTTTATGGTTTGATTCGAATCTTATTTGAGACGATTATTTGATCTGTTTATTTGAATTGTTTGTTTGTGTGATTCTTGATCTTAAACCCGAATCTAATCCGGTATATATTAGATTGTTAATAAACTTGATCAACTTATTAATTTTTCTAATAAAGTTCTCCATTTTTTAAAACACTAATCGGATTTTAATTTTTGATTCAAGGAACAAATAATTTTTTGTGTTTGTCTATGAACCCAAAATCATTATAGAATCATTCAATCTAATTGAACATTTGGAACGGCGTGAGTGTTTGATTATAATCGATACTTTTGTCATTGCAACCCGCACACTAAGGTCTGAACTGCGTGAACTTGGAGTAGCGGGTTGGCTCTAATCAACGAACTGCGCTTGGCTAGACATTAGACAGAGTGGATATCCGAACGGCGCGATGTCTAGTATTGATACGAACCATTTAAATTAAAGGATCATTGCACCATAATTGTTAATGATCGTAAGCCGAGTTAAACCAAAGAAATTACCTTTGTGTTGGAATTGTCTTTAAAACATTTGAATTCAATTTACAATTTAATTAACCGTTTTTAGTATAAATCTTTTTCATAATCGAAAACCCCCCTTCAAATCATTTGAATTTAACAATCGGATATGTGTTCAAATTTTTTTTGGTATAATCAAGTTAATTTGTATCCCTGATGACACGAACCTTACTTCCATTCATACTTTTCTTAGTGTGTCAAGTAGCTTTACTACACAATTTATTTGGTGGATTCGACACCCATCATGTTGGTTCAGGCCCGGTACCCGTTTGGTACCCGAATACAGATTTTCATAAATTATTGGTTTTCATAACAAGAAGTTAAGAACTAATGCTACCTATGGCAATATCATCATCTTTTAAAATATCGTCTATGTAATCCACAATTGGTTTTCTCGACTTTCTTACCCAATCTTGAGTGCAAATCAAAGCTTCAACAATATTAGATGACAACCTTGTTCTGTAGTCATTTAATTTATGACCGCTCATACTTTTTTTTATCAAACCTATTGTTGGTTCCATACACGTGTTGGTTCAGGCCCCACTTGCACACACTAAACACAAATTCCCAAAAAAGGACCCCTCGTATTTTTGGGACTAAATTGGCATTTTTCTGGTAAAGTACAGGTACCGGTATGGGTACTAAGTACCAAAAGCTCATCCCTAAATGAATCCCAGAGTTTTACTGCCTTCAAATATACTCTCCTCCATCTTTACCTATTTATAGTTTACTAGGTTATAAACCCCGTGTATTACACGAGTTGAATAAATACAATAAATAAGTGCAATTGTATATAATTAATAATAAATATTTACATATTTATGGCATATTACATAGTTTTTTAATACAAATTTTACAAACGTTATATAATTACTTTTTAAAAATGTTTTATAAAAAGAATGCAAAAATGTTCAATTTCTAAAAATGTTTTATGAACAAAACTATATTTTTTTAAATAAAAATAGTTATAAAAATCATTATTATTTAATAGGAGAGAGACGAAAAAACAAAAAATTATTAAAAAAACAATTAAGAAAAATTTGTGCAACTAATATGAGAGAGAGGCGGGAAACTTGTGTAACCAAAACCTTTATTTATTATAGAGTATACATATAGATTTTTCTGTTACTCTTACAACTTTAAAATGTGAGTGTTCTATAAAAATCTGGATTCTTCATTGCGACATACTTATTCTTATCAACCTTTTGACGTGAATTTTTTAACCGTTCCGTTTTTTCGTTACAACGTACTTATTTTTTTCAACGTTCAGGCGTACATTTTTAACCGTGTCCTTTTCTTTACATACAATTCTTAAATCAACGTCCCTGCAGCAAATCGTGAGTTTGCGTTTGTATGATTTTCTATATATAAAGTTTCAAATGTTATCAACGTCCCTGTCATCACGCCTTTCTTATCATCATCAACGTTTAGGCGTTAAAATTTTAAAAATCTTCATTCTTTTATACAAGGTTTTAAATGTTGGAAATCAGACGCCAAGCAAACGAATTTTGATCTCAACGATCGACTCTTTTATTAATATTAAAAACCAAAACCACACTTTATAATTAATCCCTAACCATCTATTTATAATAAACCTTATATTAATCCTAACCTAACTCAAACTCAATTATTAAATAATCAAATAAATAAAAACTCTCTCCTATTCTAATACGAACTCAACCGATTAATAAACTAATACTAATATTTATTTGAATCAAGATTAATCCTTCATTAAATACCATCAACACATTCATTAAGTTTCAAAGACCTTAACTTTTTTTAACAAATTTAACACGTCGTCGCGTGTAATACCTAGTTATTATTGTTATATTTATTCTCCTAACCCACGCTTACATTATTCCATATCATCGCTTTCACATATTTACCGCTCCATTCCTAACTTTTTCCCGACACACACTTATTCGTCATTATGACCATCTCGAGATCCGTCGCGTTAACTCCCACTCTCCACGGTCACGATCTTTCCTCCCCAAACTCCCACACCAAAAAAACATTCTTTATGCATGCCACCACATATTTATTAATTCCACTTCACTTCACTCAAACTACACATTAATCAAATCAAATCCAATCCAATCCAATGGATGAAAGACCGGAAACGGAGTTGATATCAATTCCGGCGACGCCCCGGGACTCCACGCCGGAGGTACTGACACCGTCCCGACCGCAGTCGAAGGAAGGTGGGAAGTCGTCGACGGGATGGACGCCCACGTCGTTTATATCGCCGAGGTTTTTGAGTCCGATCGGGACGCCGATGAAGAAGGTGTTGGTGAACATGAAAGGGTACTTGGAGGAAGTGGGACACTTGACGAAACTTAACCCGCAAGACGCGTGGCTTCCGATCACGGAATCACGCAACGGTAATGCACATTACGCCGCGTTTCATAACCTTAACGCGGGTGTCGGGTTTCAGGCGCTGGTTTTGCCCGTCGCGTTTTCGTTCCTGGGATGGTAAGTTTTAATTTTGTTATTTTATAGAATTTGTTGTGTCGTCATAGTGTATTGAAATGAGTAGAAAATATTCTTAATGTTGGATTATTTATATATTTAAAATGTCATATGTATTTCATATAGTTAATTTGCCTTGATGATATATAATTAATGGTGTTTTATCATAAAAAAAAATAAAATAAAAAATAAAATTATTTTTAATCAAAGTCACGATCGTGAATTGGAGATGTTTTAAGTGTTTAACTAAACCATTTTTTACACGAGATTTACTTTACTGGTCAGGATTAAAGTTGCATTTTTTCATTTTTTTTTCAATTTAGAACTATTTTTACGATTTAAATGTTTATACTTTTGAGCATGAAAAAAAACATCATGGTTTTGACTTCTTTTTTAGAAAAAGCTTCTTTTTTTTCAATTAAATGATATAACATCATAGTTTTGACCAAAAGGGGCATAAACATTCTCGTTCACATCTATCAAATATATGATTACGTTTATTTTAAGACAAATAAAGTGGTTGGGGATTCGATTTAAGGACAAAAATCTTCTTAAAATTAAGAGTTTGAACCCTGTTTATAACAAATTTGTATAAATTATTAAAAGATGTCCCAAAATGGATATTACTTAAAAAAAGACGAAGTAAAATATACAATAAATATATATAAACTAGAGTAGGGACAAAAAGGGTTGAGTTTTAGTAATCTCAATCTTTTATCTGATTTATGTTTGCTCATTCTCTATCAGGTTCACAGATTTTCCTGCTTGTATCACGTATATTCATTTATGATATTGTTTGGTTTAAATTAATTATTGGCATTCTTATTGTTTAAAACCAGATCTTAAAGTCATCAAAACTAAAACCTAAAATATGAACTACTCAACTAAATTTCTAATAATTCTATACTTTTAATAATTTTAAGTTTCTAAAAATTTTAAGTTTTTACAATGTATTATTATATTCGATTCTGGTACGGGTAAACGGATATGAGACTGGTTTGTATAATCAGGCTAGAGATGACCTTACAGTACTATACTCCTCCTAAACCCGTAAAATATTATATTATTAATTACATATTATCCGTCCCTAATGTTTAGGGTCAGGTCTTTTTTTTCATCCCTACATAAATTCTCATGACTTAGTATATCATATTTTTATTTATTGCTATAGAAATGTGTTAAGATAACATTTGTAGCATGCAAATTGAATTTACTTTTTGGTATTATACGATAATTAAATTGCCAAAAGTATGCTGACAGTCAAAAAATAAAAACTTCACCTATAAAATATGGTGTTTGTGTATGATGCAGGAGTTGGGGGATCATTTCATTAACCATAGCATACATATGGCAACTATATACCTTGTGGATCTTGGTTCAACTTCATGAAGCAATTCCCGGCAAGCGATACAACCGATACGTCGAGCTCGCAGAAGCAGCATTCGGTAAGAACCGTTCTTAAAGCCGATCGATATGTCATCACGAGCAGTGATGGACAACCTTATATTTTGGGTAATGAGACATTGCGCGAAAAATGTTATTATTTTGAAAATAATAATAATAATAAATAATGTAGTGCAATCAAAGACCTTTGTCTTAAGACAACCTTTTAATGTGTTATCTTTTATTCAGGAAACCGATTGGGAGCATGGCTTTCAATTTTCCCAACCGCATACTTATCCGCGGGAACCGCGACCGCCTTGATTCTCGTAGGAGGCGAAACAATGAAACTCTTCTTCGAGATCGTTTGTGGGCCCCGTTGTACATCGAATCCGTTAACAACGGTCGAATGGTATTTGGTTTTCACGTCGTTGTGCATTGTTTTGTCTCAGCTTCCAAACCTTAACTCGATAGCCGGACTCTCACTCGTAGGGGCTATAACCGCCATCTTTTACTCCACCATGGTTTGGCTCCTCTCGGTTAGCCAACAAAGGCCGCCTAACATCTCTTACGAGCCTATCCAATTGCCTTCATTCACCTCTTCAGTCTTTTCGGCTTTCAATGCGCTCGGTATCATAGCATTCGCATTTAGAGGACACAATCTTGTTCTTGAGATTCAGGTAAGTTTGACTTTTATAGTCAAACAATCTCTTGGTCAACTATAAAATTGAATTAGCTTGTTCAAAAATTAAACAAAATTTGATTGTATATCAAAACAAATATAAAACCTTATAAGTTGGATGATTTTTGTGTTGATGCTGTAATGAAATCAATATAAAGTTTATATTTGTAATATAACTGGTTTGACCTAGAAAGTCAAACTTCATGTTATTGAGTGTTTGTTTGCATCTTTTCAGTCAACAATGCCATCGACCTTCAAGCACCCCGCTCATGTGCCAATGTGGAAAGGAGCCAAGGTCGCCTACTTCTTCATCGCCATGTGTTTGTTCCCGGTCGCCATTGGCGGTTTTTGGGCTTATGGGAATCAAGTAAGTATATCTCGATCACATACCAGATTATAAAACTATGTCACATATCTGGCCTCATACCTGTTACGTACCTCTTACTCTATAATCATCAGGCTCACGGGCATCAGGTATAAGACGAATTAAATATCAAATACTCAAGTAAACTTTTAACAATTATATAATTTTAATAATCTCAACTTTCTAACGGTTTTTACATAGTATTTATATATATATTTAAATCGATACCTAATAAATAAGTAAATGGTTATGTCACGTGTCATAATTTTGTGAGTCCAGAATTTTCCCCCGGTTTTTATTTATTTATTACTAGCTACATAATATTTTTTTACTGAATTGTTTAATATTTCCTTTAATAGTATTTAAATCTTCATTACTATTTATTTATAACTCTTAAATCATGTCTTAATTTTTTTATGGGGAGTTGGGTTCAATGACAAAGTCATTTGGAGTTAACCGGTGAAGCTCCCCTTGAGATCAGTTGTTTGAGCCCTGTCTATGGCGGATTAACATAAATTATTAGAAGTAGTTTAGGGGGGCCCCAAAATGGGATATTGCTGTTAAAAAAACTATTTAGTATTTCATTTATTCAATCTTTGTAAAACACAAGTTTCTAACACAATTATTACATGATATATTAATATATTTGGGTAAACTGTTTCGAGTCACCTAATCTCATATTCGTCTAGACACATGAAAATTTTCTAAAATTAATCTCATAACTGATCCCATACCTAAATACCTGTCCCAAATATTTTTGATTTTTGTTAGAGGGTTTTGCTCTCAATCACATTACTAAAAAACTTCACACTTGTAGATGCCTCCAAGCGGGATATTGAACGCGCTATTCGGGTTCCATAAACACGACATCTCAAGATGGTTACTCGCAACGACATTTCTACTAGTCGTCTTCAGTTGCTTGAGCAGCTTCCAAATCTACTCCATGCCTGTTTTCGACAACTTTGAAGCCAGCTACACACATCGTACCAACCGACCATGCTCAGTCTGGGTGCGGTCAGGCTTTCGGGTGGTCTACGCGTTCATCAACTTCTTCATAGGGGTCGCACTGCCATTCCTCTCCAGCCTAGCCGGATTGTTAGGAGGTCTAACACTTCCTGTGACATTTGCATACCCATGTTTCATGTGGGTGTTGATCAAGAAGCCCACAAAGTATAGCTTCAATTGGTACTTCAATTGGTCACTTGGGTGGCTTGGTGTGGCTTTTAGTGTTGCGTTTACTATTGGTGGGATTTGGAGCATTGTTGACAATGGGCTTAAACTCAAGTTCTTCAAGCCTAGTTAGTTAAAGATATTGCATGTTTGTGTGGGTTTGGTTTTTATATGGTTATGTGAACTTTTGTGATCAAGTAGTGAAAGGTTTTTATATTTATAATGTATGTTAGGAAGTAGTGTATAATCTTAATTTTCATCTTTTATACATTAAAAGGTAAATTTTTTAAAGTTTGGTACAATATATATGCAAATTGAATAACTTTTAGTGTGATATTAGGAAAATGAGTTAATTACGTATGATAAAGTAATGATACATATACATATGAAATTTTGTTTATTAAATTGTATATAAAGTGAAATATGATATATACTAGGAATTTGTTCACGTGATACAGCGGAAAACTTGTATATTAAAAAAGAAAAGTTTATTTATAACAGTATTAAATTTAACTATATAAAAGATGACTCGTGTGACCAAAAAATAGTGATAACATGCACAAAAACACATCGACAACATTATTATAAAATTGGGTGTCGCATTTTTCATTCCATTTTAGTTTGAGAATCAAGATGAGACAATGATAAACTTAAATGGAAAATATTTAGTTCCTGATAAAAAAACTTGATTCATTTAATTTTCATATATTTAAACATAAATTTTATATAAATGTAGATAGTATTGTTGTAAATGATTCATTTAATCACATTTCAGATCTAATTGATTTTGTGTATCATTCTATTCATGAACATGCGTCTAATCCAGAATATTTTCAAAAACGAGCGATACTTGCACAAAAAAAATGAAGGTACAAGATATTAATGTTCATTTCCTGTCAATGTTTCTCAAAGATTCAAAGGAATATTTAAGTGCATATAGTATCTATCAATCAAACCATCTTAACGATAAATTTGATGAAAGTTTATACCCTGATTTTCTAAATGGACTTAAATTAGCAGGTTTGTCAAACCATAAACTAGTTCTAAATTTCGGTGTTCCAGTTATGCTACTGAAAAATATTTACAAAAAATGGTTTATGTAATGGAACAAGACTCAGGTCAAATCAGTAAGTAATCGCGTTGTAGAAGCGGAGATTATATCTGAAAGCAACATCGGTCATCGTAATTTTATCCTTATAATTGGGTTAACACAATTAAACAAAAGAACTTCATCTAAATTTCAAAGAAGAAAATATACAGTTGGCTAGCTGTATGTTGCATTATCAAGAGTTAAAAGTAGAGATGGATACAAACTAATAATATATTGATAAACGTGGAAAAGTTACCAATACTACGTCAAATGTTGTATACAGTGAAATATTTTCAAATTTATAAATTATCGTTGTATAGTTTCACTTGAAATGTAATTTAATGTATTGTAAAAACTAAATCACTTATGAAATATATTTTTATGTATTTTTTATCTTTTCATTACTTTCATCTATATAAACTTAACATTTAATAAAATAGAAAAGTCATCGATATAATATTAATTTTTTATAAAAAAATTGTTATTTATCAATATAATTTATTGCTTCACCCGGTGTTTCAAGTTTTTCATTCGGGTTCGGATTTCGTTAAGGTAAATGACATTGGCTTCTCTGTCCCACACTTTTCGTTGTACCCCCTCACCCCCTCCCTCTGTCCCTTTCTCTCTCTCTCTCTCTCTCTCCACTATATCTTCCTTGAAGAATTCACTGTGATCGAAGAGAAGATAGATTCAATTCACGGTGCATCTCGAACATCTGTGAAAATTTAGGGTCTTACAGTTGATACAGAGAGAGGCTATGAATGCAAGAAGTCCGCATTTCATCCAGGGGTTTAACCCTAATATAAGCTTCGATAAACTGGTAACATCTATTTTCGATTACATTCTTAGATGCAATTGCATGGATGATACATGAATATGCCATCAATTTGTGTTCTAGTTGTTTATGGTTGAAGTTCAAATCATGAAAACTTAAGATCATTTATGCTCTGATTGCTATTTTTAGGGCTCACATTTGCAGATTTGAAATGTAGGTTTTTTTTGAGGATATCATCAATGTACAATAGTATGTGTTCATTGGGGTTTTGATTACCACATTGACTAGGGATCATGACTGATTTATCAAGTTATTAGATTGATTTGGAAGTTTTTGTTGGATGAAATCATATGTTCTTGAATAAATATAAAAGATGTATGAGAACTTAAAAAAATGATTGAAATTTGTAATATATACTAAAAAGAAGTATGAAAACATAAAAAAAATATGATTAAAATATGTAATTTATGCTTTAAAGATGTATACAAACAAACATACCCAGTAAAATTCCACTCATAGCAGAGCTATTTGTAGGGTCTTGGGAGGGTGGGATGAGGGAAAACCTTTCCTTTATCCGAAACTTCTCCCACTAAGACCAAACAAACAAACATACCCTGCAAAATCCCACCTATTCGAGCATTCACAACAGCTCCCCCATCTCTACCCGCATCTCTAAATTATAAAGGAAATATGAAAAATCATGTGATTTTACACTCACATCAGCTCTCCTATCTCCATCTCTATCCTCTATATTTTTAGAGGAAACTATAACCACCCTGTATATTTAGGGGGATCATTCACCCCATCTCCATCCTCTATACATTATTTTATACTTTTTGTAAGTGTGTGTGAGTGGAAGAAAGAGAAATAATAATAATAATAATAAATAAATAAAGAAGTATTATTTAATTGAAATAAGGGATAGATATGGGGAGTCTGCTTGGTTTTAAAAAGCGAGAAGCGCACAAAAACGACAACGTCTAAAACCGAGGCGCAAAGCGCAAAAGCGGTGAGCTTTTCGTACGCTAGGCGCAAAATGATTATATAATATTTTTTATATATATCATAGGTTTTTAGCATCCCCTACTCAAAATTTAACTATAATAAGCTTTAAATATGTTTTATCATGTAAATTGCCTACATGTACAGCCTTAAAAGTCTGCTGTACAACATTTTGTTGCAGAAAAATGACTCAAATACATAAAGCGCGCGCCTCAAGCCAATTTTTTGCCAAAAAATCGCGCCTCAGGTGCGCTTTTATTTTACATGCGCCTTAAGTCACCAAAAGCGCAGCCCCTTGCGCCTAGGCGCGCCTCAGGCACGCTTTTTAAAACCAAGAGTCTGATGTGAAAGCTTTTTGAAAAGTGAGATATAAATTTAAGAAATGATAATTTTTAGTTAAGTTGTAGAGATGGGGATGAGGGAGCTGATGTGAATGCTCTTATAGTAGAGTCTAGGTAGGGAGAGAAGAGGGTAAACCTTACCCCTATCCCATAGGATAAAGAGGCTGCTCTCAAAGACACCCCGGCTCGAGAAAACCTTTTATTAGAGAAAACAAGAAGCATGCGAGAAATAATCATGACATAGTACCAAATCAGAGTTTAATATAAAGCCGAAGATAAAAGAACATAAATGCATATAGTTCTAGAGTAGCTTATACTAAAAATTACACCTATGACTAAGGGATACCTAAGACTAAAGGCACACCTAAAAACTAAGGGCACACATAAAAAACTAAAGTCGCATCTAATACTAAAGGCACACCAAAAAATTAAAGCCACGCCTAAGATTAAAGGCAAGCTTAAAACTAAATGCACACCTAAGACTCAAGGCACATCTAGACCTAGAAGCAAACGTAAGACCTCCCACACTAACACCTATGACTAGGGTAACCTAAGTGAAGAGCAAACCAGGAAATGAAGGTCAGTTAGTAATCTAGATAACATAAAATGAGGCTAGTAGAACCAAAACAACAACTTTATTAAAGTACGAATAATGATAGTAATAGACTACGACTTGCATAAAGTGGTGGGTAAGACTATAGTAGCAACAAATAACAGAGTAAAGAGACGGGAAAAAAGATGTAACACTAACCCTCTTGAGAGTGCCTATACACTCCCCTAAGAAAGTCTATACCCCAAGACAAAACTCCAAGGCAAAGTTAAAGCTAAGACTAGGGCTATAAAGATGTATGAAAACATAAAAAAAAGAAATTAAAATCTGTAATATATGCTATAAAAAGTTGTATGAAATCATGAAAATAGTGATTTAAAATATATAATAAAGCTAAGAATTTCCCTCTGTGATTGTTTTCTACAATTTCATACAGAAAATACCTTCAAAATTTGTCAAACATTTGGAAGGAAAAACCACTGGAACTGTTTACTTGATGGGACCCAGTGGAAACACCTGGCATGCTGACTTGGCACAGGAAACTGATGGTTTGTTCATCTTAGATGGATGGGCTTCTTTTGTGAGAGATCACTTCTTAGAGAATGGGGACTCTTTAGTTTTTAGATATGATGGAAATCTGCATTTTACATTACAAATCTTTGATCAAAGTTCATGTGAGAAAGAAACTGCATTTTCTGCTGAATGTCATCAAGATTTAAGCATCTTCGATCAACATTTTGGTAAAAAAAGGGACCGTGAGTATGCATCGTTGTTGACCAATACGGTTGACTTTGTTCCAAAGAAACCAAGATCACAACCCAATGAAATGCAATCAGGGTTACATGAATCCGTTGATGGACGATGTGAAGTTGCAGGTTTTTTAAATAATGCAGATTTTTATAGCAGTGCCTTAAAGAATCCCATCACTAATGCTATGCCTATATCAGGTAAACATGATTATTATTTTATTCACCTTTTTAGTGGATATTTGGTTTTATATAATTCAGAATTGTTGTGATTCTTTATTGCAGAAGTAAGCCCTAATGATGATGAGTTAGACCGGTTATCAGCTTCTGAAGCAGATAAGATAGCTCGATCATTTACTTCAAGTTTTCCTCACTTTACTCAAGTTATGAAGAGGTTCAACATAAGCGGTTCATATACATTGGTGGGCAGATCCTATATCCCAATTTTTTTTAGTTCTTTACACCCAATTTTGTGTAATATTTCCTTTGGGGTTTTAAGTTAACCGGGTTTCTGGCACCACATTAGAGAAAAGAAAAAGTCAACATGGTCAAACTTACCAACACTTCGGTTGTCATGTCTATCATTGTGACCGGGTAACCGGGCTAGATTACTTGAAGTCAAAATCTTTTTAATTTTTAGGTTTTTTATTTAACTTTTTGTAATCTGGTTACCCTTTTATGTGTGAAACCAAAGATGGTTACCCAAAGAGAAATTAGATCAAAGTTTATTACTTCTTTGTGCAATTTGCCACACCATAATTGCCATGTCATCATTTGACCGGGTAATCGGGTTAGATTATCTGAAATCAAAATCTTTGAAAGTTTGAGGTTATTATCGACCTTTTTGTAAGTTGGTTACTTTTTTATGGGTGAAAACAGAGATAGTTACCTAAAAACAGATATCAGACCAAAATTTGTTACCTTTTTAGCAATTTATCCCAACTTTAGATAACAAACTGTTCTATGTTATGCAGAATGTACCTTATCAGTTTGCAATGGCATACCTTCCAAACTGGAAAGTGAAAATTGTGTTACACAATTTAAAAGGAGAATCTTGGACCGTTAATTCTATTCCAACAACACGAGTGCAAACTTCACATACTTTTTGTGGCGGGTGGTTAGCTTTTGTTCGTAGTAATAACATCAATGTGAGAGATATATGCATATTTGAACTTGTAGGAGACTGTGAAATGCGTGTGAAGATTCTTAGAGTTAGACAAGAAACCTTAGACGATGAACATGGTGATCTAAAGGGGTCCACTAATGGCGCTTGTAAAAAAGTTCCGGGAAGGTTGACTAAAAAAGTCAAAAGAAAATCACTTAAAACCCAGATTCCCACTTTGATTGAAGGTCAAAAGGTTGCTTTCTCCATTGAAAAAGTCAAACTTGGTATTGCAGCCAAAGGGTCTGTTGACTCCCATTCAAGAACTACTAACCGAAAATCAGGTATAAATGTAATTATGGCTCGTTATCTTATTTAGTATATTCGTGTATATTACTTTTAAAACTTAAAAGTAATTACTCTTTTTGTTGACTTGATTTGACCGTTGTCTCGCGATAAATTCATTTTGCTTAAATCTTGTGTTATATTAAAAATTATTGAATTTTTTAATTTCTGTTACATATAATCTTATTATCTTTATCTTCATTGTTATTACTATCATTATTACCATAATAATTATCTTTTATTTATATTATTGCAGATAGTGTTTCTATTTTAGTTACTGTTATTATTATTATTGCAACTTAAAATACTTGTTTATTTCAACTTTTAACCTGAAATATTGATAGGGAAATCAAGAATTATGCTAGAAAAAAGGGGTTCTTCTATGATGGGGTGTACCTCAATGAAATCGGGACCCGAGGCAAAAATCGCTGCTGAATCTTTTGTTTCTAGTTTTCCATATTTTGTTACAGTTATGAAAAGTTTCAACATAAGTGGATCATACACTCTGGTGAGTTTAATCTTTAAAAAGAAATAAAAATTATTATTTATCATATGATATTTAACACACTACTTTTGTTAATGTTTGTAATGAACAGAAAGTTCCCTTTCAGTTCTCTATGGAACACCTTCCCAACTGTAGAACCGAGATTACCCTTCGCAATTTAGAAGGAGCATGCTGGACGGTTAATTCGGTTCCAACTATTAAAGTACAAACATTGCATACATTTTGTGGAGGTTGGATGGCTTTTGTTCGTGATAACGGCATACGAATGGGAGATATTTGCATTTTTGAACTTATCGGGAAATGTGAAATGCGCGTGCACATAACGAGTGTCGGGAAAACTGCTATTGATCTTGATTATCCCAATGGAAATGGACCTTCTCATGACTCATGATGACTAAATGCCATCATATTAGTGAGTATCCTTCATTAGGTGTCAGTTTCGACCCATTTACTTAAATATTTATTTTGATTATTTGTGTATATTGCAGGTTAGGGTTTCTGTTTTGGGGAGATTGCTAATATTATGGAGAATGAGGGGGGTAAAAAGTAAAAAAAAAAAAGGAGACAGGAAAAGTGATCAGTTTTCTGACTTAGGGCACTTGTTATGTCTGTCTTACCCTTTTGCAGGATATTGTGATATTGCTCATAAAATTGCTTCTTGTTTTATGTTAACAACAACCTCCTAAATTTGTAGATAAACTGTAACCTAGGAACCTTTGTCATGTACGTATTAATCGTTCAGTCTCACGCCTTTTAGAAAAGAGAAAATCGCGAGTATAGCCGTTTTTAGTATAGATTTATACGCTAGTGTTTGTCATACAAGTTTATACCTCTGCAGTCATAAAATACGCAAAATTTTATAACGTATTGTAAGAAATCCCACCAGACTTATTTTTTTAAGAAAATAAAGAACATAAAACAGATGCAAGAAAATCTTGTGGAGTGATTCAAGTGATAAAGCCTCATGTCCCACATGCATGAGGTATTCACAAGGCCACCTACCTGGCTTAGGCTACACTTTATTTGTTCTGACCGGTTTGTAGGGTATTGATCAGTGCCTTAGGGTTTACCTCGTAAGCGGGCTCCCCCAGTTATAAAAAAACATATGCATGAATAAACTAGATATAAAAATGTTCTGAATATTATACCTTTTTGGGTAAACTGACTAATGCACAAATAAAGTAAAAAATGTCAAATATTTCATGACTATTGAGATAATAATTTAACTTAAATGTTTACAGTGTATAAGATTGACAATTTTTTTTTGTTATTTTCATGCATAGTACACAAATATGGGTGTTTATACACTGTTAAATGACTGAACTACAAAAATCAAAGCTAGTAGGTTTGAAATTTATATGGTTGGTTCAATTTTAATAGTTTAATTTTAATGTTCTAACTGACAGGTTTAAAACTTAAATACATTTTTTTATATATTTTTGACCTACACAGCAACATATATGCATTATATTTATGAGTATCTTAATTATTTAAATATTTTAACGCAAACGTTTAATAAAAAAAGATTCAAAACGCTAAAATTGGCAAGCCTTAGTTATTTTTTAAAACGGTAGTTAACAGTTACGACAACTTTATCAAAACTGACAGAACCGTGAACATTGCTAGTCATAAACCTCTACACATAAAAACAAAGCTTGAAAAAAATAACAGCATTTCCGGTTTCTAAGTAATCTGTGGATGAATTGAATGTCTGTTTCTACAAAAACAGTCCTTAATCAAAACATAGATGTCAATTTCAATCCCACAAGTTTTGTTTTGAATGATATCAAGCAGATGGTTTTTGACATGCAGAGAAGAGTTGCCAGCTGACTAATGCCATAATCAAGGAAGTGAACAGTTGAAACCCTACAACTTCTGGTAGATGCCATCCTAACCCCCACCTCAGATAACTGCAATAATAAATAAACAAACAAACATTATTTCACCAATTAATTTAAATAAAATATGCATATTCTTTTCTATAATATGAAAAAGAAAACAGTACCTTGTGATGGAAGGCATTGTTGCCACAAAACCTGCACATGCATAGATGATTGGAATCAATGTTTTGGGCTTGTTCTTCCTTAGCCACATCAAAGATCCCAATGCAGCGAGTGATAGACTCAACATCTGGATGATCAAAACCAAACATTCTAAGCTCATCTCAACATAAGAATGCATACATGTATATAGGATGAGGATCCGATAAAAACTCATATTGGGTAAGAAGTGTAAAAAGCACATTATGGAACATTTTTTGGATGTTATAAAAAATGGTGCTATCATTTTTTATAGGTTGATGCAAAAGTTTTATAACACTGTTGTATTGATTCACCATTGTTGAACCTAATCCTTGTTGGCTCACATGTGAAAGAAAAATGGCGGCTGAAAGCATTCACAGAGTTTCTATCACTATCTCCATCACCATTGTTTAGAGATTTCTTCTATTATGCAATATGCATCTTCATTAGGATCTCTATCTTCATCTTTAAATTTTAAAGTTTAGTAAATAATGATTCTCTAAATATAGAGATCCATTTTTATCAATCTATAGATTTTTTGTGAGTGTCTAAGAAAGAGAAAAAATAATAAAAGTGTTTGTGAGTGAGATAGAGATAGAGATAGAGATGGAGAATGAGATGTGAGAGGCTAAACCAAATTTAGAGATAAATTTAGAGAAATGTGATATTAGTTACATTATAGAAATGGAGAAGCTATTGCAGTATTGTGAATAGGGTGAGTCATACAGTCTTTTTAATTGAGGTCGATGGTATGTAATGGCAACGGTCGAACATAAAGGATATCACATAATATATTCGATTTGTTTGTTAAGGCATCGATCTTTTTTTTCTGTTCTATCTTTTTTATCTTTGTTTGCGAATCACGTTCAGCAAGAAGGGGTCCTGGGCGGCTACAACCATTAGGCACCATTTTCAGATGAGTGTGCATCAGTTTTGAATATTTGATAACAAACCATTTAAATTACAATGAAATGTGCCCAAAATGTTTGTGTTGGGCTCCCTTCATGTAATTCTATTTTACTTTAAGATTCCATCCGCTCAAAAGGTTTGTGCATCAGTGCATTAGTTAATGTTTTAACCGAAAATCACTTTTCTATTATATGCTATAGAGTGTGGGTGGGTGTGTGCATGCGTGTGTGCATACTGCACAGAGGATCAAGTGTACCCAAGTTTCCAATAGTCCATCTAAAGAAAGAAAAGTTTCCAAAAATAGATCGAGTAAAATTTAAGATTATACATGATTTTATTTCATTTAAAGTCATATTTTATAATTTTAAACTTTTTCAAATCCAAACTTAATCCTGTTTTATAAAAAAATCTTATGTTCATAAAAACATGTTTTCATGTATTGCATAACCAACATCTATCTAGCATAGCATAATAGCGTCAGATGAATCCGCTTAAACCTTTAAGAGAACCCAACAAATTTCTCTAGTTTCTAAGGGGGTGTTTGGATGTATATCTTCTGAAAGTGATTTGAGTAAAAGTGATCAAGTCTCAAATAATAGTGTTTGGAACTTTGGATGTGCATTTGCAAAACTCCTATTTGATGATGAAAATCATTAGATATTTCGAGTGTTTGACATATTACGATTTATTGATAATCTAATAGTAAGCCGTAACACATCATAGTAGTTGAATGTGCTTTACATATATGAAGTTGCAATAATAAGATATTGTAGTGTTTGAAAAATTATGATTAGTTAAGTTATTAATGATTTGGTAATTTCAGATAGCCTTAGATATCGCAGCTGGTATTGTACTTTGATAATCCAACCTCTATAAACACTCAGATATTTAATAGCATAATTTACTTATCCCAACATTAATTACTGATTATAATCCAGCTTAAATTTAGAAAGAAAAGTCAACATACCAGATTTGCATTTGCTTCAAGGCCTTGTAGAATGTAATCCCAAGTAAATTCAAGTCCTCTAGCACCCACCCAAAGGGGTGCCAATCTATGCAAAACAGAATCAGCAAAAGCCCACCCTGCAAGTATGTACATATATGAATAATTATAAAAAAAATAAGAAAATTAACGGAGGGTGAGTACAGTTTACAGTTATGAAAATTAAAAACAGTTTTCCCAAGAAAAAATGTTGTTCATAAGTTATTAGTTACTCACCAAGTCCAACTGCCTGGAACTTATGGTTTTGAGAGATGTTTCTGTGAGTTAACTGAGTCAGGGCAAAGTAAAGCCCTGCAACATCTATAAAACCAATCAAAGCTTTCAACAATTCCTAATCATAAGGAAAGAAAAAGATAAGATTAGTATCAATGTGTTTAAAACATTAACGGCTCCAAGAGCTAACAAACTTATTTTGCACCATAAAGGCATAAACCAATGCATAAGTCAACTTCGAAAATTACAACATAGTTGTCGAAGGCGCACTCAAGGCACAAAGGGTGAGCCTTGGCCTAGGCGCAAGGTGCTTAAAAAGCGAGGGCGCAAGATAAGCAAAACGCATAGCATAAACATACCATTTTTAGGGTTTTAGACACGTTTTAGACTTGTTTAGGGCCAGTTTTACGGTTGTTTTAGGCCAATTTTAGATGTTTCAGACCAGTTTGGCCGGAAAATGCAGACTTTTGCCAGAATTTACAAGACTTGGCCAGAATCTCGTTAGAACTTGGAAGCTCGTCAAAGCACTTGGATCACCGCAAGGCGTATTGCCTGCGCCTCGCCTGAGCACCTAGGTCACCTTAAACTACTATGACATACACGTCTCCGAAAGACAAAAAAATCCTTGAAATAGTTTATAGTTTAATCAATCAAATTACTCGATAAAGGTTGGAAGAACAACTGTTTGGTACCGATTTAACATCATTACTAAATCATTAAAAGAACACACAAAAGGCAATAAATGTTACCTGAGAAGGATCAAAAATATCACTTTCAGACACCTTAAGAAACGTAGCTAAGCAAACCAGCTGCCAAATAACCAAAACAAATTGCATAATAAGTTAGCAGACCAATCATGAACCAGATTTGCCATAAGTTCAGAGTAACTAACAAGTTAGTGAAATCAAACACAGCAAATCATACCTTCACCAATGCTGTCACAAGATATACAACAGCAGTTTTCACAGAAGTGCCAAGTGTATCATACTCAGATCTGCAGTACAAAAAACACTAACAATCAGCAACTTTCTTCATTAATCATTATTAGTTCAACTGATTAACAAAATCTCCTAATATTCAACCAAATTTCGCTATAAACAAGAATCCGCATTTATCAAAGTGAATCTACAGATCTACGAGCTAAAAACAGTACAAGTTTCTCAGCAATCGCATTTGTTCAATTGATCTACGAAAACTTCAATCAACACAAACTTAAAATGAATGAATTTGATCTGTATCTATCAGCTACAACATTTAGCACAAATCTGGTGTTCATGTAATGAAATTAGGTCAAATTATTGAAGAACAAACGGAGACTAACAGCGGAGTGGCGGAGTAATAGACGGCGTGAGGTCCAAACGTTAAGATTGCACAGTTGAAGAAGTGAAACATCGTCATCGTTCTCGTCGCCTGTGAATCCGAAGAGATTGAATTGTGTATTGAATTTTAGTTGGGTTGTAATTCTGTAAACAATGGGTCTAGTCCAGTAGCCCGTGTTCAAATCAGGCTCGTTTCAGAAAAAATGTTGTTCAATGTGAACTAATTAGATGACTAGGTGAAGTTTATTTTAGAATATTTAAATATTACAAGAATAAGGGGAAAAAAATTATATCTTTTATTTTTTTGATCTATGGTTAGGGCTGTAAATGAACTGGACGTTCAGCGAACAGTTCGTGAACCGTTCGGCGGGAAGTTCGTTTACGTTCGTTCGTTTAATAATTGAACGAACATGAACAACAAATTTCATCTGATTAACTAAATGAACGAACATGAACAAATGTCTCGTTCGTTCAATTGTGTTCGTGAACGTCGGTAATGTGTTCGTGAACGTTCGTTTATTTACGTTCGTTCGTTTACATTCGTGTTCGTTTGTTTATGATGTTCATTAAATATTTTTATATATTTCTATTTTATTTTATCTAAACTTTTTATATTCTTTAATTTGTATTTTTAATTTTTTACCCTAACAATTAACTAATTAAAGTAAGTTTGATAGATGTACATAAAACTTGATATTAAAATGATCTTATTAAATGTTCATTTTGGAAGACGTTAGGGTTGATACCAAAAGTCCCAAACACGGTTTCGTTCGCCAACCGTTCGTGAACAAGTCCATTCCCTTAATGAACGAACACGAACATGAAATTTCATTCGGTTCGTGTTCGTGAACCGTTCATGAACAAGTTAAATGATAAACGAACGAACATGAAAAAGGCTTCGTTCAGTTATGTTCGGTTCGTTTACAGCCCTATCCATGGTAAAAAAAAATTTAAAGTTTTATACTTCTTAAATACAAATATGTATGTTTATGTACATAAAAACCATTAAACTAGTTTTTTTTATATATTTATAAGTTTTCTATGCATGTGTAGGTTATGTGTAGCTAAAAAAAACCTACACATGAATTACACATGTGTAGATATGTATATAAACGAAATTTGTGTATATTTTTTTGTTTGAATTTCATGAAAAATGAATAAACATTACATTAATATAGTTTTCTTATATTTTAAAACCTTTTAACATTGAAAAAGTGAATGATTCGTTTTGTTCTGCGTGTTCTTCCAATATTTAGTGTTCTGAATTGAACCCTCCCCTTAGATGGCTTAAGTGATTTAATACTCGCAATAATTGCTTAGTGGTCCTAAAGGTCACACTAAGCAATTATTCCAAGTAGTCGTTTAGACTCGGTTTTAACGTATACAACTCGATTAATGTCAAACATATTATTATTAAGTAAAATAATGATATGAATAGAATCATTACATAATATATATTTTATGGGGTAGCATAAAATATGTATAACGCAAATATATAAATGATTATTTATATATAAATGTTTCAATACAAGTAATATCACTTTGTGACCTATTTTATATATTCCTTGCAACCTTATTTGTGTTATTGAAACATTGAATTAATTTCTCTGTTATAACATGGTTTTATAAAATTATAAAACTTGCAAAGGAATTTATATATGAAATCAACGGATGGTACAAGATCTAGATTGGATTTGTATTTGTATTTGTATTATGGACCATTGGTTATGTCACAAGCTCACATCTCTCTCTCCTTTTGTTTTCTTTCAGCCGAATATAAGGATGACCACATCCTTTTACTTGGTTCACTTGCTTTTGCTTGATTTCTATGCACTTTGGAAGTTGATGTCATATACTATTGCTAAAAAGTAGAAGACATATCTTCATGTCTTGTATGATAGCTTAGTAGCTTATGGCTTGCTTCATATTTTTTTTGAACGGCGTGGGCTCAACCGGCACGTCCTACCAGGGGAGGCTTGTACATCAGTCTACCCGAACATCCCCCAAAGAATTCGAAATCTACAGAGGGTGTTCCTAGTTTTTATGAAGTGCACCTTGCAAGATTCGAACCCATGACCTCCACAGATGATAAACACTTTGGGAAAACCCTCTGACCACCAAAGCAGAGCCTTGATGGCAAAATGATATAGTATGTCTTGCTTCATATGACATGGAAAAGACAAGAGAGCGTCAGAGAGACTGTTGCATGGTCTTTAAAAGCTGCATGGTCTTTAAAAGCAAGATAAGGAAAAGAAAAATAGCACCACCATTTTATTGTTAGCAGCTCTCGATGGAAGTTTCACGTTAAAACTTCAAACTTTTGTTTTAATAATTTAAAACCCAAAAACATCTGTTAACTTTCCTTTGATTGTGAGCCACAAGTTTCAAATTAATATACAAGATTTTCTTTGTGGGTTTAATAGGAAACTAGTCATTATGTAGTTTTTGGTTTTTGAGGTTCGCGAGCTTTAATGATAAGCACAAAAATCGTTTTTGATTAAGGTGATTAAAAATCGGTTTTGGTATGGTGTGATCTAAAATCGGTTTTGAGATGTAAAGTGACTCGAATCGTTTTGAGATTATGAACACAAAGAACGTACACACATACACCTTAGTTTATGGGGTGGTTAGTTTTGGTTCTTGAAAGTTTTGGTTCTTGAAAGTGTTCACCTACTTGTATAAATCTAACAACAAAAGAAAAGATTTCTTCTTCTTGTTTTTTTCTTGACATTTTATAGGTTGAAGCAATGTTTTAAAAACCGGTTTTTAAATTGTACCGGATAATGCTCAGAAATGGTTCAACCGGTTGTATCGGGTTGTAACGGGTGGTTCAACCGGATTGACTAGTAAACCTATAATTTCATAAAAAAACAACTCTAACTAAAAAAAATAATCCAAAAATACATGATTACATGATAAAAAATAATCTTTAATCTATAATCAAAAAATAATCCAAAAGCACTCAATTTTTCAATAATTTTTTTTAAATAAAAGTGCATAATTGTTTTATGTCAACACTCCATTGAAGTGTTGAATGTATAAATTTCATGATTGCTTAAAAGATATAAATTCACTATCATCGTCATGCTCATCAACAAGAGCATAACTATTTTTGTTTCCTATATATTAAATAAGAAGTTTTATTGCTTAAATGTTTTTAAACAATTTTTTTTAAGTTTAAACATAAAGTTTTACTTGTAATTAAAACCGGTACAACGGTGTAATACCGGCGGTTCAACTAACATACCGTTTTTCCAATTTACCGGGCTAGTGGCCGAGACCCGGTTCAACCGGTATTACAGGCCGGTTTAAACCAGTTTTTAAAACATTGGGTTGAAGTGACTAGGATCACTTGGAGATTAACTTGCTTAGTGTGGATATATTTTGGAGAAGAGACAATTGGATCTTTGTTTATCCATCATCATCAACGAGCTATCACTTCTCTACGAAGGTTGTTATGCTAAACACCCTATGTATGTTTTGTTTCAAGATTTCTCACATATAGATCCTTTGGTGGGTTTTGTTTCTAAGAGTTTTATTAGATATACATGTCAAAATGCTTCCGCTACAAACTTATTTTCAAAAGGCCATGTATAAAACCCAACACGTAATTGCTTCTTCTTCTTCTCATCACTCATGTTCGATTTATACTTGATGTAGGTGGTGGTGGTGGTACAATGGAAATTCATGCAAGGTTCAATGAATCAATTTGGTTTGATTTTGAGTTTTTATCGTTTCATTTCAAGTTTGTATGGTTTGATTTGATGAAACGGCGGATCGTCAACCATGTTCCACCTTAGGCCATGGTTTAATATAGAAAATTTTAGGGTGAAGGTAATGCATTTATAGGTTGAAGCGATTTGGTCTCAAAGACGATTTAAGGCAATTTGATTGTAAGGGTGTTACAATTTGTCGATGAACGGGTTTCACAGTGACGAGTTCTATTGGGGTAATGGTTCTTATAATCAAAATCAACATGTGTTCTTAAACAAGCAAATTTGTTTTTTTAATGTTGTTCACATTGATAATGAGTTTATAATGGGGTGGTTAACAACGATCAATGATGGCCGTATGTATACACTATAGCATGGCGATGGTTAGTAGTGAATTGATATTCTGATGATAGATACTGGTGGTGAACGATGGTGTTCAAGAAAAATCTATTAAAACCAAAAGGGCTTGTAGCCGTAAATGTGTTCATCCCAAACTGATAAAAGATTCTAATCATATGGTAGACATTGGTGTAGACTTAATAGTAGATTTTAAAGTTATTAATTAGTACCAAACAGTATACAATCAGAAATTAGGAACACAATTTGACAAACACCCAAACTTTATTATCAAGAAACTTGCTCAAAACTTTATTATGAATCCCTACCCAATAGCCAATCTATCACATTAGACTACAACTAGGATTCCTATTAATTAATTCATAATAATAATCTAATACATATCCTAACTTAACTTATATAGGATACTAGATAATTATCCACTAATTAATTAATATATTGTTTGTTGCTTGACTTGGACTCCAAGCCACCAAATCCTCCTAGCCGCCCCATGCCTAACTCGTCGCGGGGACCAGGAATTCCTAACATTCACCCCCTGAATTTCTGAGTCATATAGGGGACATCTTCAACGCCAAGTAGATCTCGCATCTCCTTGAATTTTATTTTCGCCAGTGCCTTTGTTAATATATCCACTCTTTGCTCGTTGGTTTGATACATGCTCAACGGTCACTTCATTGTTCTCGACACATTTCCGAATAAAGTGAAATCGGGACTTTATATGCTTGCTTCTGTTATGGAACACTGGATTCTTTACGAAGGCAATAGCTGAGGTATTATCCACTTTTAACATTACCTTTTGCGGTTGTCTTCTAGCCTGGCACGCAGCTGAACTAGCTGCCATGTATTCAGCTTCACACAAAGATAATGCTGTCGTACTCTGTTTCTGCGAACACCAAGTAATTGGTGCTAAACCATAGTAAAACACGTGTCCCGTTGTACTTCGACCATCATCTTGATCAATATTGTAGCTACTGTCACTAAAGCCACATAATACACTTTTTGCTTTTCTTGGATAAGTTATCCCGTAGCTAGCGGTTCCCTTCAAATATCGGAGTATATGTTTAATGGCTACCGCATGACTTTGTCTTGGACTTTGCATGTATCGACTAACAATGCCGACTGAATAAGCGATATTCGGGCGCGTCTGAAGTAAATAACGTAAACACCCAACTATTTTGCGATAATTGGTTGCTTCAACTTCTGCTTCCTCTTCGGCTTTTGATAACTTTAATTTCGGGTCCATTGGAACAAGAACTGAATTACACTCGTGCATCCCTACTTCTTTTAAAATTTTCCAGGCATAAGCTTCCTGTTTAATTTTAATTCCATTCGCGCTTTGTGAAACTTCGATACCCAAATAATACGTTAATTTGCCAAGATCAGACATATCGAATCGTTTCGCCATCTCTTTCTTGAACTCACTAATAATGGACAAACTTGTACCCATGATAAATAAGTCAACGACATACCCAGCTAAGATCAACAAAGAATTACCCACCATCTTTCGATACACAGCTTGTTCCTTGGTGCACCGATGAAAGTTTAACGTCTTCAACATAGAATCTAGCTTGATATTCCAAGCCCTCGGTGCTTGCCTTAACCCGTACAATGCTTTGAAAAGTTTGTAAACCTTGTGACTTTCTTTCGGTTTCACGAATCCCTCCGGTTGGCACACATAAACATCTTCTTCCAAATCACCGTTTAAGAAGGCTGTTTTCACGTCTAAATGGTGTATTTCCCACCCTTCCACGACTGCTAGAGAAATAAGAAACCGGATCGTCTCGATTCGTGCTACCGGTGCGAAAACCTCATCGAAATCAATCCCCGATTTTTGCACGTACCCCTTTGCTACGAGTCGCGCTTTATATTTATTAATTGTTCCATCCACATTCTTTTTAATCTTGAAAATCCACTTTAAACCGATTGGTTTAACGCCTTTCGGTATATCAACAAGTTTCCACGTTCGATTTCGTTCAATAGAATTTAATTCGTCTCGTATTGCTTTAACCCATTCACCTTTTTAACTTTCCTTCAACAAAATTTCTTGGCTCGTCATCGATTAACAGCAACTCACACGAATTTAATTCATAATCATTAAATTTAACGGGTAAAATAGACTGTCGCATGGAACGTCTCACCTGAACATCATCGTTGGCCTGATCGGTTCCATTTTGAGCCTCGTTTTGGCCTGTTTGTGAGGCTATATTGCTGATCAGACTTGATCCAGCAGGTTTTCTGGGTTCATTTCTAGCAAAAGGGCCTTCACTGCCTTCTGAGTTTGTGCCGGACGGGCCTGAACTATCCGATGCTTCAGTTGGGCTAGAACTGCTGTTCCCTGTCATAACTAGGGCTGATTCACTGGGCTAGAGCTGCTGTTTCCTGTCATAATTAGGGTTGAGTTCACCGGCCCAGTTCCC
Organism: Smallanthus sonchifolius; assembly: GCA_023525975.1. Classification (NCBI taxonomy): domain Eukaryota; kingdom Viridiplantae; phylum Streptophyta; class Magnoliopsida; order Asterales; family Asteraceae; genus Smallanthus; species Smallanthus sonchifolius. The sequence goes on from CM042034.1 coordinate 73,604,223, forward strand.
GTGTCAATTATATTTCCCCAATATATCGTGAGCATTCCCGATTCGGTTTCGTACTCGGTTTGATCATCAACTGTTTTAGTCCACTTTCACCCCCTAGTTTCATCAAATTCAACATCTCTATTTACCACAATACTTCGTGTTCTCGGATCGTATAAACGGTAACCTTTGAATCCCGGTTCGCTTCCAAGATGTACCAAAATATCGGATCGATCGTCGAGTTTTTGAACATTCGTCTCGACCTTCGCAAAAGCAAAGCAACCAAAAACTTTAACGTGTTCCAAGTTTGGTTGCTTACCTTTGTATTTTTCATACGAAGTTGCTCCCATCAATGAACGCGTAGGAGATCGGTTGATTAAATATGTCGCTTGTCTAACAACTTCACCCCATAGATAGTTCGGGACTTTCATCGCCTTCATAATACTCCGGACCATCTCCATAAGTGTTTGGTTTCGACGCTCAACCACGCCGTTTTGTTGTGGTGTGTAAGGGGTTGTCAAGTGCCTTGTTACACCCTCTTCATCACAAAAACGATTAAACGCACGAGAAGTAAACTCTCCACCTCTATCGGTTCGTAAGCTTTTGAGCAACTTTCCCGTCTCCTTTTCAACCATTGCCTTAAATGATTTTATAGTTTCGAATACCCCACTTTTCTCCTTCAACAAATAAGACCACATGTATCGTGAGAAATCATCAATCAAGACTAAAATATATCGGTTACCTTTCATCGTTGACGGAGAAATTGGTCCACATAAGTCACCATGGACCAATTCAAGTGTTCGAGATGCCCGGAAGTTTGCTTTCTTTGGAAACGGTTTTCTCGTTTGCTTTCCAACCATACACGCTTCGCACGCCTTATTCTCGTGACGAATCTCCGGTACTCCCGAAACCATCCTATTTATTTGTTGCAAAGTCTTGAAATTAACATGCCCGAGCCTCGCATGCCATAGCCATGAATCCTCACCGATCTTTGACATAAGAAAATGGGAGTTCCAACTTTTAATTTGACTTTATACAACCGATTTTTCGAGCGGGTGACTCGCATCAGCATTCTTCCACTTTTATCGCGCATCGTTAAAAAATCGTCTTTCATAAGAACTTCGCATCCAAACTCAGTTGCTTGACCCAAATTCATCATGTTACTCTGCAAATCTGGAATATAATAAATGTCGGTTAGTAATTTTTGTTCACTGGTTTTCCCTTCAAACAAGATCGATCCTTTCCCTTTTATCAGCACACATGAGCCATCGCCAAACTTCACTCTATCGGTTATTTTTTCATTTAATTCCACAAAATAATCTCGGTGTCACGTCATGTGATTGCTAGCCCGTTATCAAGATACCATACATCCCTTTCACTAGAATCGGCTTCGTACTTCATTGGTAACACCTTTTCTTCGTTAAGGAAAATAGTTTCTTCATCAGCCTTCATCATGAAAAACATTCCATCAGCTTTATTTTCTTCCTCGGTTTGTGCCATGTTTGCTTCATGCTTTTGGAATTGATCCGGACACCTTGAAACAGAGTGTCCATATTTGTCACACAGGTAACATTTAATTCCCGACAAATCCCGTTGTTTTTCTTTCTGTTTTCCGCCGTCTCGGGTTTTGTTTTCTTCTTGTTGGCCACGGTTTTGGACGTTATTCCTACCACGATCTCGCCCTCGTGATGCATAGGATCCTCGTCCACGACCCCTGCTAGTTTCACGTCCACGGTTAGAAGAAAACTCGGATTTCGTGAACATTAACTTACCTGAGTTGTCACTTGCAAGATCCTCATCTTTCGTTCGTTCCTCACATGCCTTTAAACGCCCGACGATGTCTTCAAATCCAACTGTCTTGAGGTCTAAGACTTGTTCGATCAAGGTCACTATGTGAATAAAGCATTTTGGAAGGCTGGTAAGGAATTTCTTAACAAGTTTCTCTTCTTCAATTCTTCCTCCGAGTGTGGAGGCTTTTGACGATACTCCTGATAACTTGGAGGCGAAGTCATCAATGGATCCGGTTTCCTTCATCTTCAAACCATCGAATTTGGTCATAAAGGTTTGAAGTCTAGCTTCCTTGACACGGTCTGCACTCATATTTCTTGATTTAATTGCCCCCCACATCTCTTTGGCCAACTTTAGATTTCCGATATGTAGTATTTGATCTTCCGGTATCGATTGGAACAATAGAGCCTTCGCCACATTATTTTTCTTTGCATCATTGGATCCTGGATCGATCACATCCCACGCCCCATGAATACCAAAAATAACCTCCATACGAATGCTCCAGGTCGTGTAGTTGGTGTTATTTAACATCGTACATTGAAACAAACCAGGATTCGTTTCTTTGACTGTTGCCGGTGGGTTTGAACCTTCAACCATCGTACCAGAATTCTTCTTTCGCCGGCTGTAGGCTAACGGTGTCTTTGGTGGTTCAATCTTTTCGATCACAGTTCTTTAATCACAGCTGTGATTGATACTTCTTCAACAATCCCCCGTCTTGGCTTAGATTTTGATCACTGCGCTGATCAAAATCATCACCTTCGCTGGTTTGTTGCTGCCTCTTATCCCGGTTCGCTGATCAGGGTTTGTTTCTCGACCTCGGTCTTTTAAACGTTACTGCTCCAATCAGACTGAAGGCGTCCTGGTTCACCGGACCTTCAATCAATGACTTCCGAGTTGCAGGTCTTCTTCAACAGGTCCCTCTTATCGATTATGTTTCCGCTCTGATACCAATTAAAGTTATTAGTTAGTATCAAACAGTATACAATCGGAAATTAGGAACACAATTTGGCAAACACCCAATCTTTATTATCAAGAAACTTGCTCAAAACTTTATTATGAATCCCTACCCAATACATGGTATATATAGCCAATCTATCACATTAGACTACAACTATGATTCCTATTAATTAATTCATAATAATAATCTAATACATATCCTAACTTAACTCATATAGGATACTAGATGATTATCCACTAATTAATTAATATATTGTTTGTTGCTTGACTTGGACTCCAAGTCACCAAATCCTCCTAGCCGTCCCATGCCTAACTCGTCGCGGGACCAGGAATTCCCAACAGATTTAGAGCGTGTGAATTAGTCATTCTTAAAAAATTATATTTGAACTATAAACTATCCTCACAATGGGATTATAAAACAATAATTAAAGGAAGTAAATTAATTTTATTCTAATAAAATTATGATTCAACTTAAAGGCAAGTGTTAGTGGAGAGTTGCCACCCACAAATTTAACTTACAATTTTGTGAAATAGTAAAAGGCCCCTCTACTTTATAAACTTTTGTTTTAACCCTTTTAAGTTTTAAAGTTTCAAGTTTACCCCTAAAGTATATGTAATCTGATTTTTTTCTTAATAATTTTTGTTTGTTTGTTTGTCATATTCAAAATAGAGTATTTTAAGTATCGTGGGTTATTTGAAAGTGACGTGCTGGTACCGTGAAGAATGAGAACGAAACCGATTGAAAAACTCGGTACTGTTATCTAACTGCCTTTTATCTATTCGATCTTCACAACCGAGTAGCCGTAACTTAATACGTTTCTTTTATATTTTTAAGTACATGTTCTTTTTGTGTTAGTCACGTTAATGTCACCGCCTCAACCGTTTAATGTCTGCCTCCCGCCGCGAAACGCGGGGCAAAATTAACGTAACAACATTTTTTTTATGTTTAGTCACGTTAGTGTCACCACCTTAACCATTTAAAATCCCCTTGCCGCCGCGGAGCACAGGGCAAAATTAATCTAACAACATTTTTTTTATGTTTAGCAACGTTAGTGTTACCGCCTAAACCATTTAAAATCCGTTTGCCGCCACGAAGCACGGGGTAATATTTCTAGTTTAAATGAATTAGTAAAAACATTAACATTTAAAATATTTCCACGTAATCTATACTATATAATAAATAAAGGTTTTTAGTGACACGTGTCGCATCCATATTCATTCTCACCATTTTTTTCCGCTTCTTTCTCTTATTTAATACATTTCTATCTTTAATATAATATATATTTAAAGAAATACTAATTATACTAATAAAACATATTTATTTTAAATTATCACTTATCATAAGAAAATTTGAAATTTAATTATATAACTTTTATTTCAATCAAATAGTAAAAGTAAATGAAAGTCAAATTATATTAAATTGTAATTAGCGTATTTTCGAAACCCAATTATATATTAAGTTTTACATATTTTGAATTTGTTTTCTATATTTAGTATATATGTAATATATTTTTACACCTGTAAAATATATACATAAAAATTTAAAAATTTTATGTACTGATATTTTCACCCCGTGTGTTAACACGGGATCTAAACTAGTGGTAAATAGAAAAAGAAAATGGAAAATACGAAAATGGACATTTGACCAAGATTTTTATCAAAAATGGACATCATTATTTAACCTATTGTTTCATGGACATTGCACTTAACAGGCGGCTAGAGCCGGCTATGTTAGCCAGCATAAAATTCCGTGCCAACATTCCAATTGTAAGAGTACGAACCAATAAGAATTTGACACGTGTCATTCTTAGCCGTGTAATAGCTGGCTAAATACAGGTTTAGCCGTCCTTTTGATTTAGCCGGCTATAGCCGTCTAACAGACGGCTTAACCTCCGATTTTTTTCAAAAATTGTTTTGGCTTGAGCCGGCTCCGTTCACGGCTTGGCTTTTTGGCTTCTTAGTATAGTGTTAAATACTTGTATAACATTTTAAAACATAAAATTCAATTAAAAACATAAAATAAAGGTTTACAATAAAAGTAAATTAAAATACAAATTAATTTTAAGGTTTACAATAAAAGTAAATTAAAATAAAAATTAATTTTAAGTACTTCAACGGGCGTCTAAATCGGCCGTATCGTCTTCAAATGGATCCCAAGTAGGAGTAAAACGACCGCCTCCATCTTGTGCTTCATTTAATTCATTCATCGCCGCCCAATCTTCGTCGTAATCGTATAAATCGTCAACTCTAACAGTTTCTTGCTGTTTAGACGCAGAGTGATCTACACCGTTATTCTGATGATCGTCAACATTATTCGGCACATCTTTGGTAGGAGGATTCATTATTTCTTCAACGTTATTCGGCACATCTTCGGTAGGAGGATTGTTCGGTTCATCGGCAAAATTCTTCTCAAAAATGTACTCTGGAGGAGTGTTAGGAACATTTTTCATTTGTAAAATTTTAAGATGTGAAACAACAAAAAATTTTAAGATGTCAAACTATGATTTATATATAAAGTTTATAAAAAAATAAAAAAAAAACACAAGCCGGCTAAGCCAAAAAGCCAAGTCGTGAACGGAGCCGGCTCAAGCAAAAACAATTTTTGAAAAAATTCGGAGGCTAAGCCGTCTGTTAGACGGCTATAGCCGGCTAAATAAAAAAATGGGTTAAACCTGTATTTAGCCGGCTATTACACGGCTAAGAATGACACGTATCAAATTCTTATTGGTTCGTACTCTTACAATTGAAATGTTGGCACGTAATTTTATGCCGGCTAACTTAGCCGGTTTTAGCCGCCTGTTAAATGCAATGTACATGAAACAGTAGGCTAAATAAGGATGTTAATTTTTGATAAAAATCTTGGTCAAATGCTCATTTTAGTATTTTTTTTTTCCCAAAAGAAAAACTACATAATGTGACGGTTACATAATAAAATATTATTATTTTTGTAGAAATTTAAAAGGTTATTACTATTTTAGGAACTTTTCATAGCTAATCGCTATAAATAAAATTTGACTTGTAATATGTTACTACTAGGTCATATACCATGTATTACATGGGTTATTTAATAGAAAAATAAAAATACAATAATGTGTTGAGAAAATTAGATTTCAAATTTTATATTATAATTCAAATAATGTAATAATTAGAATTCAAATTTTTATTATTTAAAAAAAAACAACATTAACATAATAAGATTTCAAAATTCAAACTTACTTAAAATAGAGAAAATTAGAATATTTTAATGAGAAAACGTATGATAATGACATGTGACATTTTTAGAATCATTTATTAGAATATGGATTTGAAAATAAAAACTCAAAACAAACTACTACGAATTAAATGTGGGTTTTATTGTCTCCTAGTATAATTTTTTATCAGACATAGTAGGTTAGAATCCCGTTTATTACACGAGCTGAATAAATGTAATGTTATATACTTAGTAATACAAAAATTTATATTTTTAAAAACCCGTGTATTACAGGAGTTGAATAAAATTTTACGTAACAGTTATAAATTATGTTAAGTTAATTTTTGAATTTTTTTTAACTGAGCATTAACTTTTTTTTATGTAACTGATAAGTGTTAATTCATATTAAACATTAGAAACCCGATATTACATGTGTTAAATAAAGGCAATGTCATATATACTTAGTAATAAAGATTTACATATTAGATATTCATTAAAAACGTTTAATAAAAAAAATTATAGAACTCATTATTATTTAATAGGAGAGGGAAAAAATAATTAAAGAAATTTGTTTAATTAATAGGAGAGAGAGTCGGGAAAAAAACTTAAGGATGCATGAGAGAGTAACAAATGACACATCAAAACCTTTATTTAATAGATTAATATCAGTTTAATATCAATCTCATTTTAATATATAAAACGTTTTTTATTTTAAAAAATTAGGTTTGTTCATAAAACATTTTTATAAATTAAACACTTCTTTCATTCTTTTTATAAAACATTTTTAAGAAATAACTATATAACGTTCATAAATATTGTATTAAAAAACTATTTATGTATCATAAATATGTAATGTCTAAATCTTTTTTTTTTTGAAAAGCATGTCTAAATCTTTATTACTAAATATATAACATTTTATTTATTTACCCGTGTAATACACGGAGTTTCTAACCTAGTAATCATTATAAATATTTACAGATAACTTAACGTATCATAAAGCACTTAGGCGATTCGTAAATGGACTAATTTAGTTTGAACCATATTATTTCACAAGATTAGGTTCAGCTAAAAAAGATTTTAATTGTAAGAAGTGTGAGAAGTATTTAGGGCCATTAGATTAAATCGTAGAAAATATTTAATGGTTGAGATTAAAATGTAGGAGAAAAAGTTGTTGGAAGGATATTTTAGTTTTGACCACTTTTGTTGACTTTTTATCAAGTTCCCCCTCATTTTTAAACGTTCATAACTTTTACATACGATATTATTTTTTCAAAAAAATTACACCATAAAAACGAGTATAGTGTCGTTATAAACAAAAACGAATTTTTTTACATTTTCCAGCTCATTGTGTAATTAGTCAGGTCAATGTGTAATAAAAGTTCATTGTGTAATACAAGTTCAATGTGTAATACAAGTTCATTGTGTAATACAAGTTCATTGTGTAATACAAGTTCATTGTGTTATATGTATTTATCATTATGTTTTATGTTTTCCAGCTCATTGTGTAGTTAGTTAGGTCATTGTGTAATAGAAGTTCATCGTGTAATACAAGTTCATTGTGTAATACAAGTTCATTGTGCAATACAACGTCTGGTCATTGTGTAATACAAGTTCATTGTGTAATTAGTCAGGTCACTGTGTAATACAAGTTCATTGTGTTATACAAGTTCAATGTGTAATACAAGTTCATCGTGTAATATGTATTTAACATTGTGTTTTACGTTTTCAAGCTCATTGTGTAATTAGTCAGGTCATTGTGTATTACAAGTTCATCATGTAATACAAGTTCATTATGTAATACAAGTTCATTGTGTAATACTGTCACACCCCCAAAATCCACCAACAGAGTTTTACCGTTAGGGGCGTGACATAACAGGATCTCAGTCATTAGTTACGTTGAACGACTCTATATGAGTTTAATAAAAACCACTAGTATTGCTCATAGTCACGATGCAACATTAGCAATGAAAACACTGATTTAATGTAAGACTTGCGGAAGCGAAAAGTTAAATGAAAAGCATGCGCCAAAACAGTCGCGCCAAAAATAAACAATTCAACAATAATAAAAATAAATAGTTCTTGCTTTTGAAAATGATGGACTTGAGATGCATGCATGCCTTAGCTTGTGCTTGTACCTTAATTACCTGAGAAAACATGCTAAAACGTGTCAACACTAGGTTGGTGAGTTCACAGGTTTCAATGTTTGTAAAGTTTACTAGATAATACCATCTACAATTTATATCATAGGTAGCTAACCTAGTACATGTTACTAAAGCGTTTCGACACCGAAGCTGACTGTTTATGTTTGTACTGCCTCCCACCATGACTATCATAATCAATGGTGAATGTTTAGGTCAATGTTACACCCGTTCGACTACCTGTCGTGTTAGCGCGACTAACGCGGGTGGGGCTTGTCAATGCCCAGTAGTACTACTCAAGATTACCTCGCTAACCCATATACTAACGGTTCGATAAGTAAGGACTTTCATGATATGTTTGGGCTTAGTACACAAGTGATATAAAAGAAATGTAAGATCTAAATGTTCGTACCCATGTTTTCTCCCCCAAGTTTAAAACGTAAGAAAAGGGGCCGTGAAACTCACCTTAGAGTATGTGCGAAAGAAAACGAGATTAGAATGCTTGACGACTAACTGCCACCTATAAACACCGGTTTATAAGTGTGTGTTTGTGCAAGAGAATACGAACCCTAAGTATCCAAACAATCTCATTGTTTAAGTGTTTGAAAAGAGTTTACAAGTTTGACACATGTTTGACCAAGTTTGACCAAGTTTGACCCGACGACCCGTTGGTGACCCGTTTAATGATTAAATGTTTGTTCAGTATAATGCTTCTATAAAATGATCATGCTGTAACACTTAGCAACAAATCCTATTTGTTCTAACAAGCTAGCATGATTTCCAAAAATAGAAAGTTTCCAAAATAGCAAGTTTCCAAAAATAGAAAGTTTCCAAAAATAGAAGGTTTCTATAAATAGCAGGTTTCTATAAATAGCAGGTTTGTTCGGGACTCGTGTTTCTTGGAAACTATCATCATTGATATGTTTGTAGTATCACTCTAACATGTTCTAGCTCATCACATCACATAACAATTGCCTAGAACCTAAACATGTAAATCATAATTCAAGACAAAGTTTCCAACTTTAGAAATCTATGACTAGCATGCGTGATTTCAAACACCTAACACGTTACAACAAGTTATTGTATCTTAACTAACATGTACCAATCATCAAACCATATCATGCATGTCTAATTAGCAAGTTCTAACCACTTTTAACAATTAAAGTTTCCTTATTTGAAAAGTTGGTAAAACCGGGTTATGTATTCAAAATCTGATTTCACAAATCATCTAAACATGTATCAAGTAGCATATAACCATCATCACATCATTCAAATCACTTCTAGTATGCAAGATAGAATTCTTAAAAAGTTTCCATTTTAAGTAAGTTAGGGTTTTTAAGCTTGTTTAACGAGATTTAAAGTACCAAATCCATCACGTTTGATTTATCTAACATAATTATAATCATAACAAGTGTCAAACATTTGTAACATGCGATTCTACACCATTACATAATGAAAAAGTTTCAATATTTAACAAGTTACTAACCACATGGATCTAGGGTTTTGCAATTAACCATATAATCAACAAATACATGCAAAAAAATAATAAAGTTAACATTTTATTATAAAAATCCATGTTTGGATGAACTAGGGTTATGATCTAAAATTTAGGAATCAAAAAGTGATGAAATTGAACGAAACGACTTACGTAGAGACGTTAGAAACGCCTAGACAAGCACGTATCTACTTCCGGATTCACGATCGGGGCTCGAACGATGGTTCCTTGGCTTGTTCTTGGTTCTGTCGAAGAGGGTGAGGATGGGAGAGGTCGACGACTTCAAAGGGTGGGGATTTAGGGTTTTGATTTTTTTTTAAAGTTTTATCCTTATATACTTATTAATGGGTAATTAGGTTGGCCTGTGGGCTTAATTAAGGCCCATAATTGTATTTACCTAAATTATAACTTAATTAATAATAAAACCATTTAATTTTTATTTTTATAAAAGTACTAACTTTTATAAAAATACTAACTACGCTTTACACACGATAAACACATACGAAAACAATAATATTCACATAATTCACGTAATCACATACAAATCATAAAACTCATAATTTATATTAAATATAAATTATTAAATGTTCGTAATGTTAATTTCGATTAATCACCAACGTTCCGGGTTAGACTCGAGTGCGATCCGATGTGTGCGAACTGACCGACACATTTTTTTATTCCTAATTAAATGCAATGTACGTGCGACTAACTGAGATAACTGAGTTTGCAATGAATCATGTTTGAACTAACGAGGTTTGTGTTAACAGAGTTAACCTGAAAATGTCGGATGTCACATCATCCCTTGTTGAAAGAATTTTCGTCCCGAAAATTAAACGAAGTCTGTAACGTCTGAAACAAAAAGTTTAGGTTTGTCACATCATCCCCTTGTTGAAATAAATTTTGTCTCGAAATTTAGTTAGTACCTTCCGTGTTTGCCGTTGAATGTTTGAACAGGTGAGGATACTTTTTCATCATCTAATCCTCGCGTTCCCAAGTGAACTCCGGTCCACGCTTCGAGTTCCAGCGAACTCTGACAATAGGTATCTTACTGCGCTTGAGAGTCTTGACTTCTCGGTCCATGATTTCAACTGGTTCCTCAATGAAACGTAGTTGTTCATCAATTTCCAACTCCTCGAGTGGAACTACAAGTGTCTCATCTGATAGGCACTTCTTTAGGTTTGAGACATGAAAAACATTGTGTACTCCATTAAGTGTATCTGGTAGGTTCAACTGATATGCTACTGGACCAATCCTTTTCACTATCTCGAATGGTCCAACGTAACGCGGGTTTAACTTTCCTCGTTTTCCAAAACGAATCACACCTTTCCACGGTGAAACGTTTAATAACACTTTGTCGCCCACTTGGAATTCTAGCGGTTTTCTACGCTTGTCTGCATAACTCTTTTGACGGTCACGAGCTGCCGCCATACGGTTTCGGATTTGCACGATTTTCTCTGAGGTTTCATGCACAAGTTCAGGACCCGTAAGTTGGCTATCTCCAACTTCAGCCCAACAAAGTGGCGATCGACACTTTCGCCCGTACAAAGCCTCGAACGGTGCTGCTTTGATGCTCGTATGATAGCTATTATTGTAAGAGAATTCCACTAACGGTAAGTGAGTCTCCCAACTGTTTCCGAAATCGATCACACAAGCTCGTAGCATGTCTTCTAGGGTTTGAATGGTACGCTCGCTCTGGCCATCTGTTTGAGGATGATACGCTGTACTCATGTCCAGGCGCGTGCCTAGAGCTTTCTGTAATGATTGCCAGAAACGTGAGGTGAATCGGGCGTCTCTATCGGAAATGATGGAGATTGGCACTCCATGTCGGGATACTACTTCTTTAAGATAGAGGCGAGTTAACTTTTCCCTTTTGTCGGTCTCTTTGATAGAAAGAAAATGAGCGGATTTGGTTAGGCGATCCACTATCACCCAGATTGTGTCACATCCAGTAGGGGTTCGGGGTAATTTGGTTATGAAATACATGGAAATCTGCTCCCACTTCCACATTGGTATTTCCGGTTGTTGAAGTAATCCAGATGGCTTTTGGTACTCCACCTTGACCTTGGAACAAGTCAGGCACTTGCTCACGTAGGTGGCTATGTCGGCTTTCATGTTCGGCCACCAATATAAAACCTTGAGATCGTGATACATCTTGTCAGATCCCGGATGGATAGAGTATCGGGATTTGTGAGCTTCATCCATGACTAGATCTCTTAGGTTTCCATATACTGGTATCCATATTCGTTCTGCTAAGTAGCGAATACCATCTGCTTTAACCTCAAGTTGTTTCTCCATACCACGAGTGGATTCCAATGATAAGTTCTCCTCTTTTAAGGCTTCGAGTTGGGCATTACGGATTTGTTCGGGTAATCCTGTATGAATAGTGAGTTGTAATGTTCTAACTCGTCGGGGTTTGGTTTCTTTTCTGCTTAGGGCATCGGCCACCACATTAGCCTTGCCCGGATGATACTTGATTGCACAATCATAGTCGTTTAAGAGTTCGATCCAACGACGTTGACGCATGTTCAACTCTTTCTGCTCAAAAATATGCTGAAGACTCTTGTGATCGGTGTAGATGGTGCACTTGGTACCGTACAAGTAATGTCTCCATATCTTGAGTGCAAACACCACGGCTCCTAACTCCAAATCGTGAGTCGTGTAATTCTTTTCGTGGATTTTTAACTGTCGAGAAGCGTATGCGATAACCTTGTCGCGTTGCATCAATACACAACCGAGACCTTGGATGGAGGCATCGTAATACACCACGAAGTCATCCGTTCCCTCTGGTAGAGACATGATGGGTGCGCTACATAGTTTCTGCTTCAGTAGCTGGAATGCTGATTCTTGAGTCTCACTCCAGTTATAGGGTTTATCCTTTTGGGTTAAAGCGGTAAAGGGTTGGGCAATCTTAGAGAATCCCTCGATAAAACGACGGTAGTATCCGGCCAATCCTAGGAATTGCCGAACTTCGGTCGGAGTTGATGGTGCTGCCCAATTCTTAATAGCTTCCACTTTGGCTGGATCGACATGTATTCCTTTATCATTGATCACATGTCCTAGAAATTGAACCTCGCAAATCCAAAAATCGCATTTGGAGAACTTCGCGTACAACTGTTCATGCTTCAGTAGTTCAAGGATCAAACGCAGATGCTCCTCATGCTCTTCCTCACTCTTAGAGTATATGAGGATATCGTCAATAAAGACAATGACAAATTGGTCCAGGTAAGGTTTACACACACGGTTCATGAGGTCCATAAACACCGCGGGTGCGTTGGTTAATTCAAATGGCATGACCAAAAATTCGAAATGGCCGTACCGGGTTCTGAATGCAGTCTTGGATATATCTTCATCTCGAACTCTCAGCTGATGATATCCAGATCTTAAGTCGATTTTCGAGTAGAAACTTGACCTTTGAAGTTGGTCGAATAAATCGTCAATACGGGGTAGTGGGTAGCGGTTCTTGACTGTTACCTTGTTTAACTCTCGGTAATCAATGAACATGCGGAAAGTTCCATCTTTCTTTTTGACAAATAGGACTGGAGCTCCCCATGGCGATGAGCTCGGTCGGATGAAACCTTTATCCAACAACTCTTGCAGTTGTGTGGATAGCTCCTGCAACTCGCTTGGTGCCAGTCTATAGGGTGCCCGAGCAATAGGCGCTGCTCCGGGTGTTAGGTCAATCTGAAATTCGACCAGACGATAAGGTAGAAGACCAGGTAGGTCTTCAGGAAATACTTCTGGGAATTCGCGAACGATAGGGATATCTTCTAACTTTTTCTCCTCGGTAGACTTGTCAGCGACAAGGGCTAATATCGCGGTATGACCCTTACGCAGACACTTCTGAGCCTTCATGAAAGATATGATGCCCATGGCTGCACCACTTCTTTCGCCCTGAACAGATAGGATCTCTCCACTAGGGAGGGGTATACGAACGATCTTCTCACTACAGATGATCTCAGCTTGGTTTTTAGACAACCAATCCATGCCCACAATTATGTCAAAACTGCCAAGTGTAACTGGCATGAGATCGATGTCGAGTTTGTGACCAGAAAGTTCTAACTGACATCCCTTGAGAATGTGGGTTGCCTCGATTACTTTACCATATGCTATCTCTACAGTATAATGATGTTCTAATAACGTTGGGTTTATTTCTAACTGACCGCTAAGTTCTCTAGATATAAAACTTCTATCGGCGCCAGTATCAAAAAGTACAGAAGCATAATGATCGTTTAAGAGAAACATACCGTTCACCACGTTCCGATCACTACGAGCTTCTCCCGATCCAATCACAAATGCTCGGCCCTTTGCACCATTTCCGTTGTTATTACCATTTCTACCCTGGTGGTTATTACCATTTCCATTACCGCCCTGATGATTGTTGCCATTTCCATTCCTGTTTCCGTTTCTCCTCAACTACGGACAATATTTCTTGAAATGCCCTTCCTTACCGCACTCAAAACAACCTTTGGGTGCGTTTCCAGGTGGTGCTTGTTTGTTCTGCAGATCCACTCTACAGTCTTTGGCCAAATGACCCATTTTTCCACACCGTTGGCAACGGTACCGGTCACATGCTCCATGATGGTGAAAGTTACATTTATTGCACTTCGGGTACCTGCCAACATAAGAACCCTAATTCTGCTGAGAAGAGTTAGACTGACTGTTGTTCTTTGACGATTCAAACTTACGGTGTTGCTGTTGCTGTTGCTGAGAAGGTGGGTTTGACTGGAAGGTTTTGGGGAATGAACTGTCAAACTTCCGCTTGTTGTCAGCTGTCTTTGATAGTGCACCTCTAGGTGGTAGAGTGTCCTGATTCACTGCCTGATCGGTTAGCCTGTGAGCCAACCTGATTGCTTGCTGAATTGTAGTGGGATTAGAAGATGTCACCATGCTCTGAATTTGCGGAACCAAACCATCAATGAATTTCTCGATCCTCTTATAGGGAGGTGTTACCATTTGCGGACACAAGTTCGCCAGTTCATGCGAACGAGTAGTGTAGGCTTCAATTTCAGATCCTTCCATCTTTAGGTTCCAGAACTCGCCCTCAAGTTTCTGCACTTCATCACGGGGACAATACTCCTCCCGCAGCATAGTCTTAAATTCGTCCCATGGCAATGCATTTGCCATCTCAAGAGTTAGCATTTGCACCTAAGAGTTCCACCAAGTAAGGGCCGGACCCTCAAGTGTGCCAGATGCATACTTCTCCTGATTATTCGGTGGACAATTGCACATTGCAAAAGCGGATTCAGATTTCTCCATCCAGCGGAGTAAGCCAACAGCCCCTTCGGCTCCACTGAACGAGTGAGGCTTGCAATCCATGTACGCCTTGAAAGTACAAGCCTGCTGGTGGTTATGCTGACCTGAATTGTAAACAAGAATGCGCTTTAAGAATACCATATTCGAATTTGAGTTTAGGATGAAAGATGACTCACTAGAGTCGATAATATGTTGCTTTACCTCCAGCATTAATAGCGGCGTGAGTAGCTGCTACTGCTTCAGCCACACGCTCATTTATGAGTGCCGTGAGCTCGGCTGCAGTCATGTTAATGTTTTCGCGACCACCGCGTCCTCCGGCGCGTCCACCACGTCCATTTCCTCTTCCAGACATTATCTTTACATTCACAACATACAATAATGAGAAAAATACATCGCATTTTATCATCATACAAGTACTAGTAAGCAAAGAAATTCAAACCACAACATCTAACATTTCAATAATAGTAATACTTGATAAAATAAATTGTAACGATTACAACTAAATTCAACCAAACATCAAAATTCTAGAAACATCTGTTGGATGGGAACAACCCTGCCCATCTAGGTTCAAAAGAAAAGACGTAAATAAGTAATGAAGATAGATGATCAAATGTCACTGCCAACTGATGTAACATCGGATGCTGCATCATCATCCTCATCCTGGTCTCCTGTAGGTGCATCCTCTGGTGCAACTCCTGCTGCTTCAGCAGCTGCAAGTCGTGCCTTCACTTGCTCAATCCTGGTGTGGAGTATATCCAGGTTCCACTCTGCAGTGTTCAGCCGGTCCTCTATATCCACACATCCATTTGCTAAATTCTCATGAGCTGTATCAGTTGCTGCTAAATCTGCAGTCAGTTTGGTGATCCTCTGATTCATTAACATCTCTCGCTGAAGTATGCTAGTAATCTCTCCCGCTGCGTCCCTCATGTTCCGGATCTCCCGGTCCATCCTAGCCATAAAGGCAGCTATCACCTGCTCACAGGGGTACTGCAATGGTGGCAAAGCTCGTACAGAAGATGATGAAGAAGAAGAAGCAATGTCAGTAGTGAGTGGAGGTGGGACTTCCTCCTCGCGTATCCAGTTCCTGATCCTATCGGGATACCAATCCCAGTCTTGCATGTTGCCTCTGACACGCACATGAATAGGCTCGTCATGCCCTACTGTGATGTTGATCGGGTTGAGTCAACGTCTCCTCGGCTCTGGAAAAGGTACTGTAGGAACATCATGCTCCTGGATGACTGGGGATGCTGGTGAATTAGGTGGGGTCGACATTTCCTGTAACGGGATGAGTAAGTGCCATGTATGAGTGTAAGTGCTGTGTAACTAATGCATGTACGTGGTTATAGTCTAGTATGCATTTCCTAGTTCTCTATAACCAATGGCTCTGATACCAATCTGTCACACCCCCAAAATCCACCAACGGAGTTTTACCGTTAGGGGAATGACATAACAGGATCTCAGTCATTAGTTACGTTGAACGACTCTATATGAGTTTAATAAAAACCACTAGTATTGCTCATAGTCACGATGCAACACTAGCAATGAAAACACTGATTTAATGTAAGACTTGCGGAAGCGAAAAGTTAAATGAAAAGCATGCGCCAAAACAATCGCGCCAAAAATAAACAATTCAACAATAATAAAAATAAATAGTTCTTGCGTTTGAAAATGATGGACTTGAGATGCATGCATGCCTTAGCTTGTGCTTGTACCTTAATTACCTAAGAAAACATGCTAAAACGTGTCAACACTAGGTTGGTGAGTTCAAAGGTTTCAATGTTTGTAAAGTTTACTAGATAATACCATCTACAATTTATATCATAGGTAGCTAACCTAGTACATGTTACTAAAGCGTTTCGATACCGAAGCTGACTGTTTATGTTTGTACTGCCTCCCACCATGACTATCATAATCAATGGTGAATGTTTAGGTCAATGTTACACCCGTTCGACTACCTGTCGTGTTAGCGCGACTAACGCGGGTGGGGCTTGTCAATACCCAGTAGTACTACTCAAGATTACCTCGCTAACCCATATACTAACGGTTCGATAAGTAAGGACTTTCATGATATGTTTGGGTTTAGTACACAAGTGATATACAAGAAATGTAAGATCTAAATGTTCGTACCCATGTTTTCTCCCCCAAGTTTAAAACGTAAGAAAAGGGGCCGTGAAACTCACCTTAGAGTATGTGCGAAAGAAAACGAGCTTAGAATGCTTGACGACTAACTGTCACCTATAAACACCGGTTTATAAGTGTGTGTTTGTGCAAGAGAATACGAACCCTTAGTATCCAAACAATCCCATTGTTTAAGTGTTTGAAAAGAGTTTACAAGTTTGACTCATGTTTGACCAAGTTTGACCCGACGACCCATTGGTGACTTGTTTAATGATTAAATGTTTGTTCAGTATAATACTTCTATATTATACACAAATGATCATGCTGTAACACTTAGCAACAAATCCTATTTGTTCTAACAAGCTAGCATGATTTCCAAAAATGGAAAGTTTCCAAAAATAGCAAGTTTCCAAAAATAGAAAGTTTCAAAAAATAGAAGGTTTCTATAAATAGCAGGTTTCTATAAATAGCAGGTTTGTTCGGGACTCGTGTTTCTTGGAAACTATCATCATTGATATGTTTGTAGTATCACTCTAACATGTTCTAGCTCATCACATCACATAACAATTGCCTAGAACCTAAACATGTAAATCATAATTCAAGAAAAGTTTCCAACTTTAGAAATCTATGACTAGCATGCGGGATTTCAAACACCTAACACGTTACAACAAGTTATTGTATCTTAACTAACATGTACCAATCATCAAACCATATCATGCATGTCTAATTAGCAAGTTCTAATCACTTTTAACAATTAAAGTTTCCTTATTTGAAAAGTTGGTAAAACCGGGTTATGTATTCAAAATCTGATTTCCCAAATCATCTAAACATGTATCAAGTAGCATATAACCATCATCACATCATTCAAATCACTTCTAGTATGCAAGATATAATTCTTAAAAAGTTTCCATTTTAAGTAAGTTAGGGTTTTTAAGCTTGTTTAATGAGATTTAAAGTACCAAATCCATCACGTTTGATTTATCTAACATAATTATAATCATAACAAGTGTCAAACATCTGTAACATGCGATTCTACACCATTACATAATCAAAAAGTTTCAATATTTAACAAGTTACTAACCACATGGATCTAGGGTTTTGCAATTAACCATATAATCAACAAATGCATGCAAAACAATAATAAAGTTAACATTTTTATTATAAAAATCCATATTTGGATGAACTAGGGTTATGATCTAAAATTTAGGAATCAAAAAGTGATGAAATTGAACGAAACGACTTACGTAGAGACGTTAGAAATGCCTAGACTAGCACGTATCTACTTCCGGATTCACGATCGGGGCTCGAACGATGGTTCCTTGGCTTGTTCTTGGTTCGGTCGAAGAGGGTGAGGATGGGAGAGGTCGACGTCTTCAAAGGGTAGGGATTTAGGGTTTTGATTTTTTTTTTTAAAGTTTTATCCTTATCTACTTATTAATGGGTAATTAGGTTGGCCTGCGGGTTTAATTAAGGCCCATTATTCAATTTAACTAAATAATAACTTAATTAATAATAAAACCATTTAATTTTTATTTTTATAAAAGTACTAACTTTTATAAAAATACTAACTACGCTTTACACACGATAAACACGTACGAAAACAATAATATTCACATAATTCACGTAATCACATATAAATCATAAAAACTCATAATTTATATTAAATATAAATTATTAAATGTTCGTAATGTTAATTTCGATTAATCACCAATGTTCGGGTTAGACTCGCGTGCGATACGATGTGTGCGAACTGACTGACACATTTAATTAATCCTAATTAAATGCAATGTACGTGCGACTAACTGAGATAACTGAGTTTGCAATGAATCATGTTTGAACTAACAAGGTTTGAGTTAACGGAGTTAACCTGAAAATGTCGGATGTCACAAATACCACGTCTGGTCATTGTGTAATATCTGGCCATTGTGTAATACAAGTTAATTGTATAATTGGTCAAGTCATTGTGTAATACAAGTTCATTGTGTAATTAGTCAGGTCATTGTGTAATACAAGTTCATTGTGTTATACAAGTTCAATGTGTAATACAAGATCATTGGGTTATATGTATTTATCATTGTGTTTTACGTTTTCCAACTCATTGTGTAGTTAGTCAGGTCATTGTGTAATACAAGTTCATCGTGTAATACAAGTTCATCGTGTAATACCACGTCTGGTTATTGTGTAATACAAGTTTATTGTGTAATTAGTCAGGTCATTGTGTAATACAAGTTCATTGTGTAATACAAGTTCATTGTGTTAAATATTTTTCATCATTGTGTTATATGTTTTCATCATTGTTTTTACGTTTTCCAGCTCATTGTGTAATTCGCTCATTATTGTATAATTCGCTCAAATATGTCAGGTCATTGTGTAATATACTCGTTGTGTAATATCAGTTCATTGTGTAATATCAGGTCTGATCATTGTGTAATATCAAACATTGTATTACACATTGACCTGGTGTATTACATATTTACCTGGTATATTACACATTGACCATTATGCCCTCCCTTTAAAAACAATAAATTGACACATGTCAAACTTAGAATCCTTCTTACTCTTCTTATTTTTAAAACCCTTTTTACTATAACCTAACCCTTATTTCACATATATACAACCATCGCCCTTCACCAGTGGTGGCAGCGTGAGCACCCCGACAATATGCCATTTTACAAGTCACTCACTCATTGACACCTATGCATTTGTCTTTTTTTATTTTATATTATGTCATTTAATATTTAAACTGATTTTTCTCAAATAACTTGTATTCATTAGTTTTAAGAAAAAAAATAAAATATACGGTATTTTTTTTCTTTTGAACATTCTGATATAAATTTTTATGAAACTGAGTTGTTTAAAAAATGTTTTCAGTCTTGTAATCGGTTTTGACTTATGTTTTGATTGGCATTTCAGATGATAAGTATTTATTTAAAAAAATAGTACTAGTTGTTTAAAAACAATTTAAAAAAAATATATACAACGAAAATACAAAATAGATTAAAAAATTAATTATAAGACTCGCTCACATTATATTATTATAAAACATACATTTTAACATTGCGGGAACAGTTCTTGATCCTAATTGGTTACTTTTGTCGGTTCTTCGTCACCACGTCTTAAAAACCCTTCAAGCTGGATGCACATGCCGTTCTTCTTTCTTCCTACGAACCCACCATCACTAGAGAGTGAGATAAGATACAGAGATCGCCAGATGACTGAATCATCCTTGTCAGCAGAGCTGCTACCGGTGGTGGCTACAGTTTTAGGGTTACCTGTCTTCGTTTCGTCACTCTTCGTAGGAAAGAGAAGAGCTTCCGCCGTGGCTTCGCCAGCGTCGTTGACGCGAGTCCGGTGACCGCTATATGCTCTTTTCTGCCTATCGTCTTCTTCTGCGTCAACCTGCTCGGCGGAGCTGCAACCGGCGGTGCGAGGGTTTTGGGGTTAGCCGTCTTCGTTGCGCCAGTCTGCGTCGAGTAGAGGAACTAAACAGCAGCAATGTGATGTTGGCCAAAAGAAAATAGGAAGGAGGCAAAGAGAATTTTAGAGATAGATATTTGAAACAATTTTCTTTTCATAATCCAAAACCAAGTACATACGTGAATAATAAATAGAAAGAAAAAAAGACTCAAACTTCCCACTACTCACTAACTCATGTCTTCGTTGCGCCAGTCTGCGTCGAGTAAAGGAACTAAATATTTGCAATATGTGTCTCGCGGCATAGCGCGGGTAGCAATTACTGGTTACAAACATTTAGTAAATGCAAGGGTTCTACATTCCTACATGGCTTCACTTTTTTTTTCATGACGATAACCTTATTTCTTTCATTTTAGAACTTCACATCAAGACTTCATTGCCACTTTTTTTAGCAATTTGTGTGTGTGTGAGCTTAATCTTTGATTACACGGTGAAGGTAAAGGTAGCTCAAATATATTTCTCATTCTTTTTATTTGTTTTAATCGATTTACATTTATACAAATACACTACAAGAAATCAAGGCTATAGCGAGGACATCTTTAGCGAAGACAAATTGTCTTCGGCACATGTATGTCCTCGCTTTACCCTTAGTGTGAAATTAGGATTTTTTCGGGGTATTTCGAAGACTAGTCGTTGAAATAGGATATGACGGGATCTGAAAAATTGGGCGCAAAAATGAAAATGATTTCTCGAGGACTTGTCGTCGAAATAGGGTGTTATTTATTTATTTTTTATTTTCTTTTTGACGTTAATAAATGAAGCTGAAAAAGAAAATGATATCTCGAGGACTTCTAGCTCCAAAACTTACCCCCAAAATTGCTTGATATTTTCTGCCTCCAAAACTTTACCCCAAAATTGCTCTCTGGTCTTCTTCTTCCGCCACCACCAACCTCTGCCTCCGGCCACCAACACCGAAGAAGTGCTCTCCCGCCACCACCACCTAACATCGAAGAAGTTTCTTCCGGCCATCACCACCACTAAATGACCTATTCCCGCCATCACCACCCCCGAAGATTCTGTTCCGCTAGCTAGCACCGCCTCCGAAGAAGTGATTACCAGGTAAAATCCCATTGTTTACCTTACTTTTCTGTGACATTGGTGTATTACCTTAATACTCTTTGACATTAATTATTTCCAGGTAAAATCCGGTCTGTTTGTGACATTGGGTTCTTGTTTGCTCAGAGCCACAAGAAGTAAGTCAATTTTCTTTCTTTGAGATCGTTTATTAAAGTTTTAGGGTTTAGATCTATCTCAATTATTCAATTTTGTAGAATTAGCTGGATTATTTGCATTTAATGCGTGTTTGTGTGTGCAGTTTGATTTAGGGTTAAGGGACTCATGCGTATTTGTGTGTTCAGTTTGACAAATCAACATTTATTTTTCAGTTATTTGTTAATTTTTTTTTATTTCAGTTCACTTTGTATACTTTATTATTTTTGTATAATTACTTGTCTAAATGGTTTGACTACCACTTTTTAGCTCAAGTCAAGACTATCAGAGGACAAAACAGTTGGTTTGCTTCAGTGATATTATTTAGTTGTGGTTTTATTAATGTGAAGTTTGACTTAATATGCAATAGAATATTTGTTTGTTTATGTTTAAAACCCCACTACAAGAATTACTCTCTATTTTTGAGGACGGCTATTGCGAGGACATGTTGTCCTCGTCATAGGATGGGCTATAGCAAGGACATGTCCTCCCTATCTAATTCGTTTTCCTATTGCCATTACAGTTAGTGTTGTCGTTTTCGGGTTGTCCTCCCTTAGCACAAACTAGAAATAAGGTAATATTGCTTCTTAACATTTTTGAGTTCCTATATGTATATGTGCAAGTGTTTGGTTTAAATGTAGTTTGTTTGTGGGGATAATTTTGGTATTTGCTATATGAGTTGGGTTAGATACTTGAACAAGATTGTTAGATATTATTAAATTATTTGTTACCAAATCATTTGAGTTTTTTAAAATTTTAAAATAAATAAAAATATTAATTGGTTTTTGTGTAAAAAAAAAATACTTGAACATGAGTTTAAATATGTAGTTTACGTATGTCATGTTTATGTAAATGTATACATGTATGATTATTTTGGATAATCCTTTAGGAGAGATAAATTTGGGATTGCCCCATTCGAGACTGCTTTTTGAATATTCTATCTCATATAAGATATGTATACATTTTAACGAGTTGACATTTAAGAAAAAAAATTGGTAGTTATTTCTCCTACTCCTTCGGGTTTGCGTTTTATGCGCATACTTGGGGAGTTAAGGGGAAATACTGTTGATTGTTTTTTAAATAATCGACTCGTTAAAAGTGTGTACATATGAGATAGACTATTCAAAATGTGTACACTCCTCGCAAGAACAGTGGCGGCAACAAGAACAAATCAATCAAGAACAACAAGAAATAAATAAAAAATTACAAGAACAAGTAAAGCAACTACTTGCAGTGGTCAACAAACATGCCGTCAAGACAAGACAGTGATGAAGATGATTAGGTTTTGGTATGCATATTTATGAATTTTATTAAGAAGTTTAATGTATTTGTATTCAACAATATTAAGGTGGTAATTTGTAGAATGTTAAATTTTATATATTTGTGGTAATTTGTATATTATTATGATTTGCAGATGGTATATTATAAATGGTAATTTGGTTGGTAAAACCTGGAAATTAAAAAAAAAACAGATTTTTTTTAAACCTATCTTGAAGACATGTCCTCGTTATAGGTCAGTCTTTAAAAAAAAATAAAAATCACTATCTCGAGGACATGTCGTCCTCTCTATAGCTTAAAATTTAATTTTATTAAAAGTTTTTTTTTTCTAAAAAAGCAAACAACACAAACCTTATCTCGAGGACATGTCCTCGAAATAGGATGCATCTATTTCGACGACAAGTTTGAGCTATTGCTACGAGGCATTCCGGACGACATCTATCTCGAGGACATGTCCTCGAGATAGCCCCTCCAGACCTATACCGATGACATTATGATCCAATAGCGACGACATATGTCCTCTTTATAGGGTCCAATTCTTGTAGTGGTCAGTTGTTTGAATTTTGACTTGGGCTGAGATGTATGTTTGTATTTTTACTTTGAATGAGATGGTTGTATGACTCTGCAGGAAGAGAATACAAGTTTGGCAAGAAAGGAGATACTTGCCATTAGAATATAGAATTTGCAATCATGTTTCTTTTTGTTGCAAAGTTTATGCGTCCGTTAGGAGTGGTTTATTGGCCATAATTGCATCGACGTTAGATTCACTTCTTGATCTGTTATCAGAGTTTATCTTGTGGTTTACAACATTCTCCATTCCCATCCTCCTGGGTTCGAACCGTGTGGGTGACATATATATTTTTGGTTTATGCAATATGTGTCGTGGCATAGCGCGGGTAGCAATTACTAGTTACAAACATTTAGTAAAGGCAAGGGTTCTACATTCCTACATGGCTTCACTTTTGTTTTTCATGACCATTATGGATAACCTTATTTCTTTCATTTTAGCAACTTCACATCAAGACTTCATTGCCACTTTTTTTAGCAATTTGTGTGTGTGAGCGCTTAATCTTTGATTACACGGTGAAGGTAAAGGTAGCTCAAATATATTTCTCATTCTTTTTATTTGTTTTAATCGATTTATATTTATACAAATACACTACCCTTAAACTTTATATTGCTAAATGCTAATATCATATCACATGATAATCCATCGTCTATTGTATTACATTTAAAGAAATAGATAAAAACATCTATCCCAATGAGCTGGTGGTGGAGTGGTAAGGGAGAGACTTGGTGTTCCTTGTGACCCAGGTTCGATTCCTGCCCTCACCATTAGTTTATGCGGCATTGCAAATGAGGCCTAGCTCTTAGGATGATGCATCTGGTTTTACCCACGTCGATCCAGGGTTCGAGCCTCGGCTCTCCCTCAAGCCCGGAAGGGGCCGTATTGGATGGTATTTTTCCTTGAAAGCTCTCCAACTTTGACGTCAACTGGGCCCGGTTAAGACAACATTTTGGTTGGAGTTGGACGAGGCTCTCCTGTTAAGTCCCACCAAGGGAGTGGATCCAGTGCTATGATGATTCTAGTGAAGATCTGATTAACAAATCAGCTATAGATCAACTGTTATTGATGAAATCAGTAGAAATGCAAGAAAAAGAGCATAAAACTAATAATAAGATCTCACATATCTGATTATTATTCCACTAAGATGTTTACAATATGCTCTTGAAACAATTACAACGATCTACCACGGGTGAGCTCCCCCGTTGTGGTGGAATACACACAAACTGAAAACCCTCTCTGCGAAGCTAAACAAGTGAATACAAAGAAAAATGTGAAGGAGAAGGCCAGTTTGCTATGAAAAATGGTCAGATATATATAGGAAACTTAAGAGAGCCGATGACCTAGCGACTCTCAGAGAGTCGGCTTATGCAATCAAAGCAACTCTCAGATCCATTTTCATACGCAAACCTAAACTTCTCGTGATGACTTTAATTGATTAACATCATTCTCAAACTAGAATCTCTCCCTGAGAATGACATTATCAATTATATCCAAAGCTCGTCAAACGTCTTCTCAGCAGTTGATAATCCGTTGCCTCTTCCTTTATCTCTTCTTTCTCCTTCCCCTCTCTCCCGAAAAAAAATGTGTGATTTTCGAGGAGTCGATATCTAACATTGTCTCGTATCTTCGTGAATCTACCGATAACCCAAAGTCTTTCATTGTCGTTCTCTCCCGCAAATGTAGATCCCCTATATCTATTTAGTCAAAGCTTCGTATCTCCTCATTAATGATACCATTGTAATAGGCTAAGATAAAGGTTTGATCATCAAACAATTAACTCCAAGTAATCGACATTATCACAAATCTCTTTGACTTAGTCAGACTGGGCTCATTATGATCATCACATAATCCAACAATATTCAATCCAGTTCTTGTTCATTTTGAAAACCTTCCATTTAGGACTAAGATGAGAATTCAAACCTAATTGACTAATGTCGAATCACATGATCCCGATCATTTTAAACATGGATAAGCTCTCCCGTATGGCAAGGCGTTCTTCAACAGCTCAGAAAACGATAATAGCCGTTCTTTGAATACTCTAATCAGCTCCCGATCCGATATTGCTGAAAACACAAAAATTCAAAAAAGTTGTTTCCAAGTTTTTGGACAATAAACCTCCTGTTTTTCGCAATATCCACTAAAACATTAAAGAAAATTTTTCGAAAATACTTTTTTTTAATTGTGTATAAGAGAAATTGAGAGAATCGGCTCAAGAGTCGGCTGGACTAAAGAGAGAGTCGGCTGAACAAAGTGAGTTGCGACACTCACCTTGAGAAACTCACACAGAGAGTCTACCGGAGAGATTCGGCCCTCACTCAAGTGAGCCGTAAACTTGCGTTTACTAGAGAATCGTCAGTAAAATCAGAGAGTGGGTCCGAACAGTCGACCCGATCAAGTAACAGTCGGCTCAAGCAAGAGACTCGCTCTGGATAGTCAACTCAAGAATAGGCAGACACCCTTTTTCTCGAAAACTCACAAAATCAAACCAAAAACACTCAGATCGAAGCCAAAATGCAAACCAGATCAATCAAGCTTCTAAAAAACATGATTCTGACAGAATTTCTATACCAATTTCTGAACTTGAAATACAGATTTGAAAGAAATACATAAGTTTTTGAAAAACCCTAAAACCACATGTTTTCACTAAATCAAGAGCACAGAGGCTCTGATACCAATTGTTAAGTCCCACCAAGGGGGTGGATCCGGTGCTATGATGATTCTAGTGAAGATCTGATCAACAAATCAACTATAGATTAGCTATTATTGATGAAATCAGTAGAAATGCAAGAAAAAGAGCATAAAACTAAAAACAAGATCTCACAGATCTGATTATTATTCCACTAAGATGTTTACAATAAGCTCCTGGAATGATTACAATGATCTACCACCGCCATCTACCACGGGTGAGCTCCCCCATAGTGGTGGAACACACACAAACTGAAAACCCTCCCTGGCAAGCTAAACTAGTTAAAAATACAATGAAAAATGTGAAGGAGAAGGTTACGTTGCTATAAAAATGGTCAGGTATACTCTTATAAATTCCCCACTTGAAAGCCTGAGAGAGTCGATGGCCTAGCGACTCTTAGAGAGTCGGCTTATGCAAGCCAAGCGACTCTCAGATCCATTTTCGTACGCAAATCTAAACTTCTCATGATGGCTTTAACTGATTAACATCATTCTCAAACTAGACCCAACATCTCCCATGTAAACCGGGGGGGGGGGGGGTTAAAAAAAAATTAAAAGATTTATACTCTTATAAATTCCCCACTTGAAATTAATAATGCATTTAATGACACACACTCTCTTTATATATGTGTATATTTTAATAGAGTTTATGGTTGTCATTAAACCTAAAGTAAGAATCCCATTAAAGTTCATACTATTCCTTTCATTTTAGCATTTTATTTAAAGCATAATTGATCAATTAAAAAATCATTTTTTTAATGACGATTTTTTTCTATGGGCTAAGATTAGAAGTTACAACTTACAACCTCTTGTTACAACTAGTGCCAGAACCCCAATCAATTGATCAATTAAATAATACAAGTTTTTCTTGTTTGTAGATTAACAATGCATGTATTTTGAGGAGGACTATTAATAGCAGCATATTTTTTTTTACCAATTATAACGATATGATGTAATCATATTACTATTATCTATAAATATACCTTTTGAAACAATTTTCATTTATTATTAAAAATATGAAAATAAATTATTCATGCATTTACATTTTTGAACTGGCTATGAAAATAACTTATTTATTTCATGTATTTACATTTTTGACGTGGTATCACGGGTGGAACCAAAGAATGTCAAGAAGATCCATTAATAATAACCCCGTTTATTCAAAATTAAAAAATAAAGTTTGAGCCCATAGTTATAGTCAATAAAAAAATAACGTTATAATAGTTATCCGACTAATAGTTTCCGGTTTCAAACACCCGGTAATCTAAGGAATGTCACTTATTGCCTCCCTCACATCAAACCCAAACATTCCACCAAATCCTCAAGTCCAACGTCATGTAAGGCATGTTTCATACTTTCATTCCTTCATGCTTAAATTGCCATTAAATATATATTTATATATTTTCACTACTTCATGCTTAAAATGCATAAAAAGATTCTATTTTTAAACGGTCTATTGTTTATATCATCATTAATCTTCCTCACAAATTCTTAAAAAAGAATAAACAATATATATTTTGGATTAAAAGAAAAATAATAAGTACATGAATCTCCAAATTAAATTCTCCTATATATATCAATTCACTTGCCATTCTTTCCTCACCACAACAAAAATATAACGCTCCACAATGAGTTACTCACTAGAAATCTTTGTGTTATTTCTTTCTCTATTGTTTCTCCTCTATGTCATAATTACCCGTCGAACGAAGTCGAAATCGACGGCCGGAGAAGCGCCGGAACTCGGCGGTGCATGGCCGATAATTGGTCACCTCCATCTACTGGGCGGAGGTGACCAGCTTCTCTACCGAACACTAGGAGCCATGGCAGACAAATATGGCCCCGCCTTCAACATTCGCCTAGGCACCCGTCGCGCTTTTGTCGTAAGCAGTTGGGAAGTAGCCAAAGAATGCTTCACGGTCAACGATAAAGCTCTCGCGTCCCGACCCAAAACCGCAGCCGTGAAACACATGGGTTACAACTATGCGGTTTTCGGGTTCGCTCCGTACACCCCCTTTTGGCGCGAAATGCGGAAGATCGCGACGCTTGAGTTACTCTCCAACCGACGGTTGGAGATGCTCAAAGATGTCCGTGTTTCGGAGATTAATTCCGGGATTAACGAGTTGTTTAACCGCTGGAACGAGAATTCACAAAAACCGTTGGTTGTTGAAGTGAATAAATGGTTGGAACACATGATGTTAAACATTGTTGTGATGATGGTGGCTGGGAAACGGTATTTTGGCGTTGGGGGCGGCGGGGATGAGGCCGAAAGGTGCCATAAAGCGATAAGCGATTTCTTTCGGTTGATTGGTATTTTCGTGGTGTCGGATGCGATACCTTTTCTTTGGTGGTTGGATTTACAAGGGTATGAGAAGGAGATGAAGAAGACGGCGAAAGATCTGGACTTGGTACTCGAAGGGTGGCTCGAAGAACATAGGCGAAAGAGGAAGTCGGATCTAGAAAATAAAGACGAGGTGAAAGATTTTATTGATGTGATGCTCTCGCTTGAAGACGAAGGGCAACTAGCGAATGTTGAGCATGATTCGGATACTAGCATCAAGTCTACATGTCTGGTAAGTTATATTTCTATCACTACTAGAAAACTGACATGACTCGGGTAACAATTTTGATCGGAAATTTGTCTTAAAATACAGCTTCCGGTCAATTTCTGATTTGTCACAAAAATAGTCGTTGTAACTGACCATTTTTCTGTCTTTTATTTTATTTTTAATTTTCCGACCATTTTTATTTTGGTTTACAATGGCATAGGCATTGATTCTAGGAGGGAGTGACACAACATCAGGGACACTAACATGGGCGATTTCGTTAATGTTAAACCATCCGGATGTTCTAAAGAAAATGCAACAAGAACTAGACGAGCACGTAGGCAAAGACAGACTAGTTGACGAATCCGACATAAAAAACCTCGTGTTTCTTCAAGCTGTAATCAAAGAAACTTTGCGTCTATATCCAGCAGGCCCACTTCTAGGACCGAGGGAGGCGGTGGAAGACTGTACTGTGGCCGGGTACAACGTTAAAGCCGGGACTCGATTAATTGTCAATATCTGGAAACTTCAAAGGGATGAGAGGGTTTGGAGTGATCCATATGAGTTTAAACCCGAGAGGTTTATGGTTGGTTCGGACCATGAACATGTGGATCTCAGAGGACAACAATTCGTGCTCATGCCGTTTGGGACAGGTCGTCGGTCTTGCCCAGGGGTCACCTTTGGGCTCCATGTGCTTCACTTGACATTGGCTCGTATTGTTCATTCTTTCGATTTGGGTAGACCAGGAGGGCTTCCGGTGGACATGACCGAAAGCCCTGGGATGACTATTCCTAAAAAGAAGCCGTTGGAGGTCCTCTTGACTCCACGGCTTCCATCCAATCTCTACGGTTGCTGAGCAGAGATTGTGATATGATATGATATAATATGATGCTTTTGTTTTGTTGTTTTCTCCGGATGAATAACTTGTATACTATGAATAAGATCTCATCGTCGAACCTTATTCGCATATGTTGGTTCTTTGATCCACCTTATTATCTTATACAGTATGTACCAAATGATATCAAAACATCTTTAATCTTGAATCAGTTAAGTATTGTTGTTGTGGTGGTGTCCGTTTATGTCTTTTTGATTTTCTTTTAGCAGTTTTTTTCCCTCTTTCTACTGTCATAGATAGTTGATTTCGTTGTTGTGAGTTGGAACTTGAGACTAATATAGAAAAAATCTTATGTAATATTAGGATCATCTATCTTGAGCCTTTTTTGTGAGACACAATGGATCATAATATGGTTTTTGATTAAAACTAGACATCATGACCCGCGCGTTGCGGTGGGGTTATACAGTGAAAATAACGTCGTTAACTACATAATTAAGTCTGCGCGTTTCGTGAATCTTGCTACACGTGTTGCAGCTGTGACATTAACGTCGTTAAGTACGTTGACATTAGCACTCGCGCTTTACGGCGGGAAGCGGACTCTAAACAGCTGAGACAGTGACAATAACGTGGTTAAGCACAAAAAAGAAATTTGATTAAGTACATCAAAAAAATGTAAGAAGTTATGGTGAGTCGGTTAGTCTAATAGAAAGAAATGTAAAAAAAAAGAAAAAAAACCCATAAAAATTATGGTCCAAAAGATAGGTGACATGTGGCGTGGCCTAATTCTAACATTTTACAAAGTTGTACGAACCCCCTGCAACGCGTGGGTCATTATTTATAATGAGTAATCAAAATTTATACCGAAACGTAAAGAAAAAATATTAAATACAACAACAAATTATTTTTTTACAGGTATATTTGAATTTTTCGAAAGATAAAATTGAAGGAGTGCATATGAGAATGAAAAAGAAAAAAAATAATTCTTACTGGACACCGACGCTGAGTTGTACGACCCCGCCGCAACGTATGAGTCATGATTTCTAGTGGGTGTAACAAAATTTATACCGCGACACAAAGAAAAAATATTCAATACAACAACAAATTTAATTTGTTTTAAATGTATATTTGAAATTTTAGAATGATTAGAGGTATTATTTGAAAATGTGAAAATTCAAGAGGGTGTATATGAGAATTAATTTTTTTTTATCACCGGTCATCCACGTTAGTATTTGAGTGTTAAGGGAATGATTTTTTTGATATATCAAGGCTTAAGGTTTGTATTTTATAACCATTGTAGTTATTAACACTAACTCTATTAACGTTTTCTTTTAAATTTAAGGACATTTTAGTCATTTCATATATAGTAAACTAGAGTAACCTTTTTGTCTACAAAAACATTTTTTTAGCTTTTTCATAAAAAAAACTATTTTTTAACTTATTTAAACACCTTTTTTTATAACTTTTTAAAAACATTTTTCTTTTATTTATCTAAAAAATGTTTTTATTTTAATTTAAAAAAATATATTTTTAGTTCTTTCATAATAAAAACTTTTTTAACTTTTTCAAGAACAATTTTTTTAGTGTTTTCAAAATAATGTTTTTTTAACTTTTTCAAAAACGACTTTTTAACTATTTGAAAAACGTTTTTTTTACTTTTTAAAAAATGTACTTTTCTAAATTTATGTTACAAGGTTTCTCTTATACTTTTTAGAAAAAAAATGTCTTTTAAAGCTTTTGAAATTCAGTTTCAAAAGCGTTTATCTTTAACCGAATAAATGATCATAACATGCTCTATTTGAAAGTAGGCCTATAAACGAACCGAATGAAAACTAACAGGACATGTTCTACTTGAATCGGCATTCGTTCATTTATTTCCTTTTAAATATGTTCTTTCAGTTATATTCATTTACGTTCATGAATCGTTCGTTTATATTGTTATCGAATGAAAATGAACGGAGACGAACACAAACACGTTTTTTTTAACGAAGACGAATGAACATAAACGAACAGGAACATGCCCCTTTTTAACGAAGGCGGAGAGTACTCGGAAAGTACTCGACCTAGGCCTAGAGTACTCAGGCCTCGGAAAACTACCTTGTAGCGATTACTCGGGGAGTACTCAGCCTCGGAGACCTTGTTTTACAACATTGAAAACTATTAAAAGAAAAATTGGCGGATTGTGTTTTAAAATGAAGATTTGAAAATTTTGGTAACCAAACTCTTTATGAATTGTTTATTAAAATTCTTACAAGTTTAATAAATAAAAATTAAGAAAAATACATCTGTGCTTTATAAAATTCTAGAATTTGGACATTAGTTAGTAAATTTAAAAAAAAATGACTAAAAATTGGGAAAAATACCTCTATGTTTACAACCCTAGTTAAAATAGTTCGTTAGACATTAATTGACTAAAGTATCTTTACCCTTAACAGAAAAAACTTAATAGAATTAACGTGAGAAACCGAAATGATTATAAAATAAGTCTTTCTTCAACTACAAGGTTAAAATACCTAAACCATGAGGGCTAAAAGCATAATTTAAAACAAAATTATAATATATTAAAACCCGTGTAAAAACACATTTTCTTTTTCAAATATAATACATCACATGTTTCTTTATCTACATTTATCAATTCCAAATCAATCAAACATTCGTAGATACTAGATTGATTAAGTTCTTGGACCTTACGATATTAACAAACAACCGTTGATCTAAAAACCAAAACAACAAGACAGCAAATTAGACTTCAATCTCAATTTTGAGTCAACTTTATTAATCTCCTACGAACCTTCTCATCTCCTTCCTCAATCCAAACCCTTTTCCTTATATACCACCAACCCTCATTCCTATTATCAATGCTCACACCATTCATTATGGACGTCGATCCAACCAAGGATTCCGGCTTTAGCAGCCCGTCGAGCCATTTACGTCGAGAGTTCGAAGACTTGTTGATCGCTGCCGATGCTAACCGCAACAATTCTCTTGCCGCAGTTCCTTTTGCATGGGAGGAGAGACCCGGTGTTCCAAAGGCGGTTGCTACCTTATTCCATGATGACTTTTCATTCGATGTAAGCCGCCATTTTGATACCAATCCGGCCCGGCTGGCAGAAGATCTATTCCAAGGCGGCCTAATCAGGACCGTTGATTCATCAAACCAACAAGAAAGAGGAAGAGAGAGAGGGTTACCATCATCAAGAAGTAGAAGAACAAGATCTTTACCACCACCTGGGGTACTCTCCGAACAGCGGCCGCAACGAATGGCGCCTCCGTCTCCGGTCGCTTCGACGGAAAATGGGTCGAGAAAATGGAGCTTTATGGATCTTTTTCTGTTTAGGAGTGCTTCGGATGGGCGAGCAATGGATGCGGACCCGTTGAAGAAATACTCGGCTAATTTTAGGAAACATGATCAAGATGTTCGAAACTCGGGGTCCATGTCGAAGCGAAGGGGACGGTTGTCGGCTCATGAGCTCCATTATAATGTGAACCGGGCGGTTTCGAATGATATGAAGAAGAAAACATACTTGCCGTACAAGCATGGTATTCTGGGAAGATTTTCGTTCAATCCGTAAGAAGATTTGTAGTAGTATAGCTTACATTTATTAATTTGAACAGTGGTATCCAAGGTGTTACACCTGAGAGAGACCAGATAGTATCAAGTATCAGCTAGTTATTCATTTTGCAATGTAAAAAAGAAGTTTTGAGTTGTACTTAATTCTTTCATTTACTCTTGTAAACTCTACATGTATTTATACATGCGGGCATTAAGCCTTATATTATAACATGGTATTAACCGTTTTTGGTTGAGTTTTCTCTCCCTCCTCTTCATCTTCTCCTTCTTGCCTCCGACCTCCTCTCCTGCCCGTCCTCATGGCGGCCTCATCCTCCACCGATGCCTCCCGCTCCATTAATTCCATCCTCCACATGATCACCTTCAAACTCTCATCATCCAACTATATCCTATGGAAAAACTGTTAATGGTATTGCGGAATTAAACAAACATTAGCATCCAAAAGGAAATCAAAATTGAATGATTAAGAAGAAGATAAGTCGAAACCCCAAACGATTTCTTATTTCGCACCAAACGATTACAAACCGGAAGAAAGAGAACTGTGAATTCGTATGAACAAGATCTTGAAAAAACTAACTACTAATCCTCCTGATTAACAACTTTAAGTTGCAAGTAACAACCTATGTTTTCAACTTGACACATTACACCCCTTTACTTACATAAGTAATTTAAACACAGTAACAACTCCATCTTTGCGTCATTGTCAACTTTAGTCCTTCATGTTTTATTGAAATCACCAATAAGTCAAACAAACACCCAAATCATTCTGACTTTATAGTTTGACTATTGTTGACTTTGCTTGAGCATAAATTGGACATCACATACAACAATCTCCATATTTATGTCCAATTACATAAACCCTTCTTCTAAACACCAATATTAAGAAGATTCAAGCAAATCTTGAACTTAGGACCTGGCACCATTTTTGTCAACATATTATAAGCATTACAATCTGTATCCACATGCTCCACCTCCACTTCCTTAGATTCAATAACCTCTCTTATAAAATGAAGCTTCACATTTATATGTTTAGACCTTTCATGAAACATAGGATTTTCAGACAATTGCATAGCACCTTGATTATCACATAATACCAATGCTTTATCAGCCATTATCCCTAATTCAGATACAAAGCCTCCAAGCCAAATAGCCTCCTTGACTGCTTCAGTGAGTGCTGTATACTCTGATTCAGTGGTTGATAGTGCCACTATATGTTGCAAATTTGACATCCAACTCACAAGGCTACTATATACTAGAAAAGTATAGCCTGTGACTGATCTGCTTCTATCAAGATCCTTTGAAAAATCAGCATCCACAAAACCGTGCACCATAGCAACTGGTTGTACATTTTTACCAAATAGGATACCAACTTCCCTTATACCATTTAGGTACCTTAGAATCCACTTGACAGCCTCCCAATGTTGCTTACCAGGATCACTTAAGAACCTGCTTACCAAACTTACAACATATCCTAAATCTGGTCTAGTGCATACCATAAGATACATTAGGCTGCCTACAGCACTAGAATAAGGAATACCGGCCGTTTTCTCTGCATCTTTGTCAAATTTAGGAGAATCTTGATTTGATAACTTGAAATGTTGCCCCATAGGTGTATTTTCGACTTGCTTTGATCCATGAAGTAGTTGTCTAAAACTTTCTTTAAGTTATACCTTTGAGACAGTTTAATCAACCCTGACTTTCTATCTCTTGTAACCTCCATCCCCATTATCTTTTTAGCATTCCCCAACTTTTTCATATCAAACTCTCTTTTCAGTAAATCCTTAGTTGCAACAATTTGATCTTTATCCGTGCATGCTACCAACATATCATCCACATACAGTAACAAGTACACAAAAGCCCCTTCTTTATACTCTTTATAATACACACAACTATCAAATTGGCTTCTGTAAAATCATGTGTAATCATATATTCATCAAACCTCCTATACCACTGCCTAGGAGATTGTTTCAATCCATAGAGAGATTTTTTCAGTAGACAAACTTTATCAATCATATTCTCCTCTTCATACCCCATAGGTTGAGCAATATGGATGTTTTCCTCAAGATTACCATGAAAAACAGCAGTCTTGACATCTAATTGTTCCAGCTCCATATCAAATACAACACACAGTGATAACAACACTCTAATTGAGGCATATTTCAGCAGTAGAGAGAATATCTCTGTGTAATCTACCCATGCCCTCTATGTGAATCCTTTGGCAACTACTCTTGCTTTGTACCTAGGTCTTTCAACACCCTGAATGCCTTCCTTCAGTTTGTAAATCCACTTACATTTGACCAGTTTTTGATTACTTGGTTTATCAACAAGTACCCAAGTACCATTCTTGTGAAGTTACTCTATTTCTTCATCCATAGCTTTAATCCATTCACTCTTTTGATCAGAATTAATAGCTTCATTGTATGTCATAGGTTCACAAACACTTTCAAATTCTGCCACATTAAAAGCAAAAACAGATATGTCTTCATTTGACCTGAATCTTACAGGAGGCATTATCTGATTTCTAGGTCTATCCCTAACTAGACTCTATGAACCAGTACTTGCCCCTGTACTGACCTGCATTTTTCTCACCAATTGCAGGCTCCACCTCAATCTGAACCCCTTGATTATCAGTCTGCTTATCCTTAATACTTGGCTTCCCTATGACATCCTTATACAAATGTTCTTCTTTAAATGCCACATCCCTGCTTACTATCACCTTTGGACTTATGTCATCTAACCTCCAAAGTCTATATCCTTTAATACCTTCTGGATAGCCTAAGAAAATACACTTTTGAGCTTTTGGATCTAATTTGTCTTGTCTAATGTGTGCATATGCCAGAGATCCAAACACTTTCAGGTTGCTATAGTTAGTCTTCTTTCCTGACCATTTCCCCATGGGAGTCATCATATCAATAGCAGAGGAGGGAGGCCTATTTATCAAATAAACTGCAGTAGTTGCCGCCTCTGCCCAAAATTGTTTTGGCAACCCAGACTCAGATAACATGCACCTAACTTTGTCAAGAATAGTCCTATTCATCCTTTCCACTAATCCATTTTGTCGTGGATTACCTGGAACTGTTAAATGCCTTGATATCCCAAACTTCTTACAATAATCATTGAATTCCAAATTGCAAAACTCAAGCCCATTATTTGTTCTTAGCCTTTTGACTTGATTCTCCACTAAAACCTTCCACTTTTTGAACTTGCCAAATGCCTTATTCTTGTGTCTGATTACATAGATCCAAACTCTTCTTGAATAATCATCAACTAATGACTAATAATAAACTACCCCACCCAAAGACTGGGTTCTTGCTGGTCCCCAAAGATCTGAGTGTATATAATCCAATATTCCTTGAGTTCTACTCCATCCTTTTGGAATCTGACCTTGTGAGCGTTGCCCAACATACAATGATCACATAAGTCTATACTGCAGTCTTTTAAGCCTTCAATCAACCCTTGTTTTTTCAACTCACATAACCATTGATCACTAATGTGACCAAGCCTTTTATGCCAAAGTCTAGCTTGACTTTCACTCTTGCTTTGTACAATTATGGCATCCCCTTGTTCTATTTTACCATCTAGCACATAAATGTTATTATCTCTTATTGTTCCAGAAATAACTACCATAGAGCCTTTTATCACCTTAGCTCTACCATTTTTCAGGCTAACAATGTAACCATTCTTTTCAAAAGTGCCTAATGAGATCAAATTCATTGTTAACTCAAGAATTAGTCTCACATTTTCTAGAATCACATATGTTCCACTATCCATCCTGAATGCAACTGTTCCAAATCCTTGAATTTTGCATGGTCTATTATCACCTAATTTCGCAGAGCCCAGATCTTGCATAGTCAATTCTTTAAAGAATTCTCTGTGAGGTGTCATATGATATGAAAACCCAGAGTCCATTATCCAATCATCCATCTGACCTCTTTCTGAAACAACAAGTACATCTGCTGATTCATATCCATCAGTGGATCCTTCTGTCACACACGCACTTTGGCTTTTAGTAGACCTAGACTCAAACTTCTTCTTCGTGTTCTCAGGAAAATCCCTTTTAAGGTGCTTTTCAGAGTCACATAGGTAACATTTTCTGTTGAACTTTGATTTAGACCTTGTTGGGTTCCTATCTTTGTTCTTGAACCCTCTTTGTTTTGGCCTTCCCCTGACAAACAACCCATCCCCTGACAAACAACCCATCCCCAACCTCTTCAACCACATTCCCTTTATTCTTTAATTCTCTTGAATTAATGGTAGCTAATACCTCCTCCATGGACAGGGTTTCCCTTCCATACATGAGGGTATCCACAAAGGGTTCATAAGAATGAGGCAATGATGTTAAGAAAATTATTGCCTGATCCTCATCATCCAATGTGACATCTATATTTTCTAAGTCCAATACTAACTTGTTAAAGTCATCAGTATGGTCATCAATAGATTTACTTGCTGCCATATGAAACGTGTACAACCTCTTTTTCAAATAGAGTCTATTGGCTAGAGACTTGGTCATGTACATGCTTTCAAGCCTTGACCATATGCCTGTTGCAGTAGCTTCCTTGGAATCTTCTCTTAAAATCCTATCACCTAGGTAGAGAATGAGGGCACTGTGTGCCTTCTCCATGATGTCCTTCTTTTCTTTATCAGTTAGAGTAGCCGACATATTTGCTTCACCGACAAGGGCATCCACAACCCTCTGATGAACAAGCATAGCCCTCATCTTCAATCGCTAGAGCCCAAAATCATTTTTTCCATCAAACTTTTCCAAATCAAACTTCGTTGACACCATCTTTAACCTTCTTGATCTCAAATCAATCGGAACCCCATTTTAATTCGAGCACGAGGATCTGATACCAATTGTTAATGGTATTGCGGAATTAAACAGACATTAACAGCCAAAAGGAAATCAAAATTGAACGACTAAGAAGAAGATAAGTCGAAACACCAAACGATTTCTTATTTCGCACCAAACGATTACAAACTGAAAGAAAGTGAACTGTGAAATCGAATGAACAAGATCTTGAAAAAAACTGACTACTAATCCTCCTGATTAACAACTTTAAGCTGTAAGTAACAACCTAAGTTTTCAACTTGACACATTACACCCCTGTACTTACATAAGTAATGTAAACACAGTAACAACTTCATATTTGCGTCATTGTCAA
This sequence comes from Smallanthus sonchifolius, assembly GCA_023525975.1. Classification (NCBI taxonomy): domain Eukaryota; kingdom Viridiplantae; phylum Streptophyta; class Magnoliopsida; order Asterales; family Asteraceae; genus Smallanthus; species Smallanthus sonchifolius. The sequence continues at coordinate 73,642,460 of CM042034.1, forward strand.
CTTTAGTCCTTCATGTTTTATTGAAATCACCCAAACAAACACCCAAATCATTCTGACTTTATAGTTTGACTAATGTTGACTTTGCTTGAGCATAAATTGGACATAACATACAACAAAAACTAACTAATTTGTGTCATAACCTAACAAAACCTTATTCATCATATTGACGGGTCAGCCACTGCTCCCGCTGCAACCTTGGTTCAAGGCGACAAAACGGTCTCTAATCCGGCCTTTGCCCCATGGCTTGCCGCTGACCAAGGAACGATTATTGTCCTTCAAGCATCTCTTTTAAAGGAGGTCGTCTCAATTATCATCGGCTTATCTACCGCTAGAGAAATATGGGTTGTAGTTGAAGCCACCTACAACAATTCTTTCGTTGAACGCGTTCAAAACCTTTGTGATCAACTCCGGGTAACCACCCTGGAAATGAAACGGTTGCTGACTTTGGCCACCAATTCTATGTGTACTTTGACCATCATTTGAAACTTTTTCCACCTCAATCCGATCTACTCGTCCGACTCCAAGTTTTTATGACCTGCTGCATAGGGCTGAAGGACACGAGTTACTTGTTAGAGCCCTATATGGCCCGTCCAACATGGTCACTCCCTCCTTTTCCTTCTCGGATCAAACGACACGTTCCCCATTTTAGTCTCGTTGTCATGGGAACCAATTCCCTCATGGATCCAAAGGTACCAGTGGCCGAACTCGTGGCCGAACTCGTGGCCATAGTCCTCCTCACTGTCTGTCAGTTATGCCGGACTAACGGCCATTACGCATCGCCTGTCCCAACCTGCACTCATTTGCCTCCCATGCTCGCACCATCGATGCTAGCCTGGCTCATGCCTTCCTTGGACAGTGGTATGTCTCCACTCGGTTCCAGATTGGTATGTTTATTTTAGGGCTACGGATCACATGACCTCCTCCGCTCAAAACATCTCTAATCTGACTCCCAATTAAGGTACCAAGTCGGCCTTTTTTGGTGATGGAACTCTCACCCTATATCACACGCTGACCATACCAAACGACATGAAAAAATTCGATTACACGATGTTATGGTGGTTCCAAATATCATAAATAACCTATTATCCGTTAGTAAATTAATCAAAGACAATGGTGTTGATGTTCTGTTTTCTTACCCATATTTTTCTTTCCAGGACCGACTAACAAAGCATGTCCTAGCTCAGGGAAAGCATGAGCACAGTCTCTATGTCCTACAGATGGGTCACCAAGCTCTTCTTGCCACTTCCACAAACCCAAAGGCCTCCTATGAAGTGTGCCACACCCGTTTGGGACACGCTCATTTTGAAACTATTATTACACTAAAACAACTTGGACTTTTGTCTGTCACATCCATTTTACGCAAACCGGGCACTTGCTTATCTTGTCACTTGGCCAAAAGCCAACGTTTACCATTTGATAATAATATAGAATGGGCATTACATCCTCTCGATATGATTCATTGTGACTTATGGAGACCATCACCAATTTTGTCTAATGATAATTACCGGTATTATGTAGTCTTCATTGATGACTACTCTCGGTTCAGTTGGTTATACCCCTTAAAAACCAAATCCGAATTTTACATCGCCTTAACTATATTTATAAAATTTGTTCAAACCCAATTCTCGCCAAAATCAAAGTATTTCAAAGTGACAAGGGAACAGACTTGTCAATCACAAAGTCCGTAGATTATTTGAAGAAAATGGCACACTACATCGCTTGTCGTGATCATATACACCACAACAAAATGGGCGTGCCGAGAGAACGCATAGACATATTATCGAAATGGGTCTACCGATTCTCTTTAATGCTAGTATACCACCGTATTATTGGGTGGATGCATTCTCCTCCGCCATATATATATATATTATAAACCGACTCCCCATGCATCTTTTACATGGTAAAACCCCGTTTTAACTCTTATACTCCTAACCACCTGAATATAACACCTTTAAAACCTTTGGTTGCTGGGTTTTTCCTCACTTACATGACTACTCGGAACATAAGCTTGCATCTAGAAGCTTACCATGTTTTTTCATCGGCTACAGCCCAAAGTACAAGGGTTTCCGGTGCCTTGTCCCAATCACCTCACGGGTTTACATATATCAACATGCTCGATTCAATGAAACCCCATTTCCCTTCTCTAAAGACATAGCCGATGAAGCCCCTATTTCCTCACTACAACTCATCACATTCTTGGCCATTAACCTACCCCATTTTCTTACCAACCACAACCACCTTTAATACCAAAACCCACACCAACATCTATTCCTAGCCCATGCACTCTCTGTATGGTTTCCCCCAGCCTTCCTCCACAGACCAACGCACCTCCTCCGACCCCTAATCGAACTTCTGTTACTTTTGAAATACCACAACCACCACCTCCACCACCTTTACCCATTCCTATACCTTAAACACCACCTCCGCCACTACATGTGCCAACCTCACTACCCTCACCAACCTCACAGACCTCATCTCTGTGCCCACCACCTCCTCCATCACCATCCCATCCCATGGTTACCCGAGGGAAGGCCAGTATCTTCAAACCTCGTCAACTTACCAACTTATCCCAAACCATTAATCATGTTCTACATAAAGCTCTATTTGCCACTAATGACCCCAAAGGATACAACTCATCATCTAAATATCTCATTGGGTTGCAGCCATGCAGCGTGAAATTGAGGCTTTACACAATAACATGACATAGTCCCTTGTTACCTGTCCTTACAACAAAAATATTGTGGGTTCCAAATGGTTTTATAGTACAGAGTTTAGATCCGATGTCTCCATCGAACGTCAAAGCACGTCTTGTGGCTCAAGGCTTTAGTCAAGTCTCTGGCCTAGACTATTTTCACACCTTTAGCCCCGTTGTGAAAGCCGCCACGGTTCGAGTTGTCATTTCTTTATCTGTTATCAACAATTGGAAATTACATAAACATGATGTAAACAATGCATTTTTGCATGGTCATCTAAACGAATGCGTGTACTTAGTACGTTCCTAATTTGTCAGACCCCAAACCGGGCATCCTATAGTTGGTTCTCATAACGGGTCGTTTTCATTAAAACGCATTTATTGCAAATCGAACTACAACGGAAGTCTTTGTAAAAAATTTATAACCATTTAATGTTATTAGGTTTACCTTACGAATGCTTGCACACCGATCCGAGTAACGCCGTTTCCAAGCCAAGATACGTCAATACACCGCTTACCTGCAAGCAATCTAATGTACACACAAAGTCAGCTACGCTGAGTGAGTTCTAATAGTTTAATTTAAATAAAACCATCACGTCAAGTTCTTTGTTTTAATTCACTCAGGACCCTTTGGTCCTTATAAAATATTATTACACTTTATTAACGAATGACTAATCCTGTAGGATCGGAAAATACAAGACGGTTCTATTCTAGTTGAGATTGGCGGAAACAATCACAACTAAGCACTGTAAACAAGTAAACACGAAGAACACTGATAAATGCAATTTGTATTAAGCTTCAATGGTTACAAGATTACAGAGAAAACTCTAAGAAAGCACACTTGTACAATGAAACGATACACTACTTATATAGTAACTTAGAATCAAGACAGACCCTTGATTCTAAGGATCAAATCGAACACAAGCCGTTGATCTTGTATACTAGAAGCTATACTACACGTTAAGACAATAAATACTACAAAGGATAAATTTACTCAAACGTCTTCTTAGGCATTATTGCTTGGATACTTGGAAGGAGAGCGTTGTTGTCTTTTATTGTCTCCACCAGTAACATTCTTTCTGCATGAGATGTGTCAGAGTTGCAGCAGAAAGTTATCAGTGGTAAAGTTGCTTTTGCTTTGCCAATCAACAGCAACGATTGATCTTCGACAGATATGGCTATCAGCAGCAAAGTTGGTGATCCGCATCAAGACTCAATTATCCAAAGCTGTTGATGATTTGCCTATCAGCAGCATCAAATGTTTGATGCTGCTGAGAAGCCTATCCACAGCAACTCTGGTCTTCAGCAAATACGGCTGTCCACTGCAAAGTTGTCCATCAGCAGGAGAACAACTATCCACAGCAAACAAGCTTATCCGCAGCAGCTTGTTGGTCAGCAGCAAAACTGTGGAGTCCGTAGCAGTTGTATTTAGAGAATTTTTTAGCCATCAGTCTTTATATCTATAAACTCCCCCTAGACTGATGCTACCAAAACTCTCTTACTGTTTTTGTTGTTGAATCTTTTGCATGTTGGCAACTATCCTTGCAACCTCATACCCTCTAGGGTCCTTGCTGGGATTATCAAGAGGAAGCTCAGACAGAGTCTTGACGTCTTTGCTTGGCATACTGAAGATGGCCTTACTTGAACATCTCATCTTCTGTCCTCTGACATCTATCAAAGTATACTTATCCTGAGCAGCATTGTAGGACCAACTGGTTAATGGAGAGTGGGATTGGAGAGGTTTAGCATCAAAGATTACATATTTGCTAGGATTGAAGTGATGTTTGATAACTAGAAACAGATGCCTCCCACCTTCATTCTCAGTCTCATGAGCTTCACCCAGCTCCATCATTCTTCTAAGATCAGAATCTGGGAGCTGCATTACCTCATCAACAGATTTGTAGATTGATCTTTTTACCTCTGTCCTTCCCCTGAAAACCTCAAAACATTGATCTTGATTGCTGTAGAACCATATAACAATTTCTCTTGAATCTTCTGGTGTGGTAGTAGGTTTGGTTTTTCTTGGGAGGCTGTTGATGAGGAGGAGCTGGGTGTGAGGATTTGGACTCTTTGGGTGGAGCGGAGAGGTCTAGGAGGGAGAGTGGAAGGTTGTTGGATAGAGGAAGGAGTGGATGAGGGAGTAGGCTTGGGTTTCTTTTGTTTTCTATCTTCTGTTTGAGTGTTTATCCTTTTCTTTGAGCCTGTCTTCCCCAATCTTTCTTCCTCTTCCTTCTTGACTTTGACATATAAGGCTTGTAGGTTCATGAAGCTCATGGGACCTAGCCTCTTTCCACTTTCTCCTCTAGTCTTCAGGAAGTCCATCATGACCTTCCTTTCTTCATGGGTCCTAATGTTAAAAGCAATGGTCTTCTTGGTTTTCTGTTTGGCTTTTTCTTCTTCTTCATCCCTTTTCTTATGTGCCAGTTGACCTTGATGAACCATGAAAGCTCTGTAGATTTCTTTATTTGACAATTTCTCAAGGTAGTCTGCATCCTCACCTTGAGAAATCAGAGCTTCTATCCACTCCTCTCTCATTTCTTTGGCTAGTTCAGAGTCAGTTATCCTGAACTTAGCCTCTTCTTTTCTTTTCTTTTCTCTTTCTTCTTCTTTTTTATTCAGTTGTTCCTGCAGCTGAAGAGCTAGAGCTTCATCTTCTTATAATTGAGTAGCTGTGGGAATTTTAACTTTCAGAGCATCCAGTTGCATGCTATGCAACTGGATCTGTTGTTCTTTGAGGAGAATGACAGCTTTTCTTTCTTGAATCATTCTAAACTCTGCCATCTCCTATTCTTCTCTTTCCCTTCTTTTCTTCTCCCTTTCTATCTTCTCCTTCTTTAATCTTTCTTCTTCTTCTTCTTCTTCTGTCATGATGCCCTTCCCCTTGTCTTTGTTGGATGCCTCTGCTTCAGCATCATGGATCACAATAGCAGATGTAAGAGATGCTGTTGGGATCTTAGCTTCAGCTTCATTGGCATGCTGAGGAATAGACACAGAGGAAGGGACTGCTTCACTCTCTTCCTTTTCCCATTCATTCCTATATATAGCTTTAAAGGCCTCTTTGACATTCTGAGTAGCCACTTGTCTTGACCCTTCTGCTGCATTTAGTATGACAATTGTTGAGGAGAGAAGGGATAGATCTGAGTCAGAGTCATCCATTGCAGGCCATCCCCCCTTTTCAAGAAAAGCTTTGATAATCTTGATCATTGCTTGACTTTTGAAGGAGCTGATATTGCAGATGTGTGTCCTAAGCTCAAAGACCTTGTGTAGGAATTCAAGATTGAGGAGCAGGATCTCTTAGATGTTGTTGATTGTGAAAGATGATCCATCACTTAAGAAGAACTGAAAGCCAGAGGACCCAGTGCTTGACCATCCTTGCACTTCCAGGCCCCTGACCACTTCATTATAGAAAAATCTTCTCCAACATAGAACTTCTTCTTCTGTTAAAGCACTACTCCTTATCAAGTCAAATCTTGGAGCCAGTCTTTGTTCTGATGTTGTTGAAGATTCTGTATGGTGTTCAGGATAGGCCACCCTGTTTACTTCTTCTAGAAACCTTTCAAACAAGGGCAGATTATCCTCCATCAAGATATAGAACCTGCTGATTGCAAGTTCTGCTGAGAGATCTGTGGAAGTGTTGATGCAGCTTGATAGGTACAGTTTAAGAACCTGAAGTGGATTCAGTGTATTCCAATTCAGCTCTTCTATTCCACCAAACTCCCGTCCAATCCAAAATCTCTCAGATAGACCATCATACCCCCAAGCTAGAATGGAGTTAAATTCTTGCTTATTTGCAGTCGGTGTGAATTGAGGGGTAATGGTCTGTCTTGATATGGTAGCAGCAGCAGGAAGTATGCTGAATGAAAAAGGTGCATCCTCATTTTGACTTTCATTCTTCAACACCTCATCCACAGCTCGGACAACTAACTTCCAATCCTCAGTGATATCTTCCTCTTCATCTACTGAGTCTGGCAAGTCGTGGATTTGAACAAAAGCAGGTTTGATGAGAGAACTTTGAAAAGCAGCCTGCTCTTGTATCCATTCATCGAGGCTATCAACACCATCTTCTATAGTAACTATCTCCCCCTTTTTGGTTGCATAAGTGCATCGAGTTTCATCTGTTTGAGTGCCCACTAATACAAGGGAGGGAGTAGTCACTGGAGGGCATTGATGGGCTTCATGCATAGAGACTTGGTGCCGTAGTTTAGACACTTCAACCTCTAGCATTGCCACCCTGGCCGTCAATTCTAAATTTTGAAATTTCAGTCTGTCCTCATCCACAGTTGTGGAATCCTTGGAACTAGATGGGGCCTTAGGCCTAGCCTCTGCATCCCCATCACCCTGGTTTTCTTGGCACATGGGATTCCTCTCAGTGAAGAGTGTTTCAAGAGAAACATCCTCACCGTGAGTTGCCGTGGTTAGGGTCTTAGTGATGTTATCACTGTCCTCTTGGTCAATTAATGTACCAGGAGTAGTGAAAGCCCTTTCCACATTCACTCTATCGTCACTCCCATATTGAACCTTCTTAGGAGATGAACTTGGGCTGGGTACATTAGCAGCCAAGTCAATCAATACCTCCGAGATAGTGGTAGTTGGAGAAGGTATATCATCTTGACTAGGTGCCTCTACACTTAAGTTCAGAGAAGAAAAATAATGAAATGGCTCAGCATGTTGTTCTATGGAATCGGGATGTGATCCTGATCCTAATAGAGAAACTTCCAAGGAAGTCTCTCTAATGGTTTGGATATCCCTTTTGATATTCTCATTAGAATGTTGGGATCCTGAAGGAGGGCTTTTAGGTTGGGATTGGGCCTGTGAGACAAGAATAGAAGAAGTCTTCATGCTCCTTTTTCTGGTATATTTTGTTGCAAATGGGGCCCTGTGTTCCAGTTGGGCGGTGATAACATCCAAAATAGGTGTAAGTAGTTTTTGTGCCTGTGCATCCTTAGTAGTATTCACAGGGGTTCGAACAGTGGAAGCAGTTTGTTGTTCAGGTTTTGAAGTGGGGGTGTGGGATTAGTATCAACTGGGATTGCTAAACTGTCACCCTGGGTACTTTGTATGTTCATCATTGTAGATAACAATGGAACATTGACCCTTGAGAACTTTTTTGAAACAGTTCTCATGCTTTGAAAAATATTATTTTTATGACCCAGCATAAGATAGATTCTTGCAGGTTTTGAAAGATCTTTTAGTTCATTGTTGAAAACCTCCTGCAAGAATCTTGGGTACATTTAAAAAGCCTGCTTTGCACCTTCTTGAAGGTTATATCTCAAACCTTCAAAGATGAGATGTGCAAAGTTAAAACCTTGGCCAGTGACCATACCGTGAACAGCAGAGGCGAGGGCAGAGCTCACTTGATGCCATCCACTTCTCTTCTGGGATATGAATTCTAGAAGTGTGTGGCATAGAAACTTCCATGGAGGGGCCATCAGCGCCTTTTCGATGGTATATTCATTCTGATTTCCAGTGTTCCCTGTGGATACAATGGTCCTCATATACTCTTCCCTGGAGTATGAAACGGCGGCCCCCTCATCCTGAAGATTGACATGTTTTCTGAGGGTAGCTTCAGTGATGATGATGTCTTTGCCTTCTACCTTAGCTTGGATTTGGGGAATCACCTGTTTGGTAGAGTAGACAGCGGTGTTGCGAAAGTCCTCCATATGAGGGATGTATATGGTGGGGTTGACGGTTAATGCAAAGTATATCTTTGATCGACAGAGAAAATCGATCATGTCATTGAACCCCTCAGACTTCTTTCCTTTTACTAGGTATGCGGTGATATTGTGGTAGGGTGAGAACTTGTCATCGGGCTGGTTTATGTCGACCTCTGCCATTGTCATTGGGTTTGGAGGGAAGGAGGAAGTTTTTGAAAGGTGGTTTAATATGGAAGGTTTTGAATGCTATGAATGCTTGATAGAAAATGGTGAGAGTTAGGATGGAATTGAATGTGAAGAGGTTAAGGAAAAAATTGATTTGTGTTATAACGACAGAGGAGGGAAAAAGCAAAGTTACTTGTACAGTACAACCTCATTCAATTTTCATTGTTACAGCTGTAATACACTATAGCAGTCATGGTAAATACTGAAAGTAATTTTTATAGAGGGTAAAAGTTAATTTGGACTTATTTTTACCCATCAGCAGCAAACTTGGTTGCCGCGGATGGTTAAGCCTATCCGCTGCAAACTTGGTTGCTGCGGATGGTTAAGTCTGTCAGCAGCAAACTCAATTGCTGCTGAAGGATGCAATGATCCGCAACAAAGATGTTGCTACTGACTGCCTTAAAGCTATCCGCAGGAAACTTGTTCCTGCTGATAACTTAAAGCAGTCAGTGGCAAATTCTTTGCTGCTGAAGATTAGACATGTCAGCAGCAAAAAATGGTTGCTGCTGACTTCTAACTTTTATTTACAACAAAAGACAAACACATTTTAAAACAATTTTAGAGACAGATTTTAGTCAAAGTTCATCATACCAATAGATTCAACTAAATATCTAAATCTAGCTTCATCAAAAGGTTTTGTAAACAAATCAGCATATTGCTCATTGATATGAACTTTGGTTAAAATGATTATCTTATTCTCAGCTTGATCTCTTATGAAGTGATACCTGATGTCAATGTGCTTTGTCTTGGAGTGCTGCACTCAATGGAGCCAATGATGATTCTTTGAGGGATAGAGGCTGGGATCTTGGATTTTCATTGCTGAGGAGGTGGTTTTCCATATTTTTTTGCTCTATCAGCAACTGATTTTGCTTTGGCTGCTGACAGATTTGCTTGAGCAGCAACATTTTTTTGCTACTGAGGACTTTGGCTTATCAGCAGCAGATTTTGTTGCTGCTGATGGTTTTACTCGAGCAGCAGCAGACTTGGTTGCTCCTGAAGGCTTGTCCTTTGGTTTCTTGGGCTTTACTTGATCAACATCATTTTTATTGGCTGCTGATGGTTTAAGAACAAATATATTCCTATCCTTCTTTACCTTGTTACCAGATGGTTTCTCTTTAGAAGTTCTTTTGTCGATAGGCTTTTGGTTAATCTGGTTGAAGGGATTAAACTTACAATTTGCAGCAAAGTGGTCTGATTCACCATAGATGATGCAAGATTGTTGAGGTTTTGGCAGCTGCTTCCTTGGTGGGGATTGAGAGTTTCTGAAATGAGTTGCCTTGGCTTCAAAGCTTCTTACCTTTTTGTTCTTGTTTGTCTTCTCAAAATCATGTTGCTTGAGATTTCTTTGTTGCTGAAGGTAATGGAAGCATGTGCTAGCAGTATGGTTGTATTTGCCATAGACAAAGCATGATTTAGCAAATTTATCCCTTTGAAAGTACCTTTTCTTGAATAAGTCTTTGAAATTCCAGAGATAGGCTTTGTTGTGCTCAAAGGTGGCTTCCTCCAATGTATTGTGAACATATGGAGCTTTCTCTCTAGGTAGAATGGTTTTGGGTTGAGGATTTGAGTTGGTGGAGATTGAAGACTGTCCCTTTTCAACAGTTAGCTTTCTTCCTTCTAGAGGATAACTGATTTTGATTTGTTTGGTGAGTTGAGATACTGGTACTGTTTTTGAAGGGATGAAAGGGCTTGGATTTTTGGCTTGAATAACTTTAAAGGCAGGTGGTAATGGAGCTTCATTGGTTTCAGTGGAGTCTGAGCATGTGGACTCAGACTCGGATGAAGTAGTGCATTCTTTCACGGAGGTTTCTTGGACAGCAGGGTCAAGGTTTCGGTTTGCCAGATCAAGGTTAGAAAGATTGAAACTTGGTTCATGAATGGCTACATAGTCAGCAGGTGGAGGAACAACATTGTAGGGTTGTTCAGCTTGAAATCCAAGTCCAGCTATTACCTTTTCATGAATTTGAGCATCCAAAACTCTTTACAGCTTTTTGGATGCAAACTTATATTTTTCCACATAGACCTTTTGGTCTACTAATTCAGCCCTTGTAGCCTTTAACTTAACCAGAAGATCATCAATCTGAGTTTCAAGGTTTTTTTGTTCATGTTTTAACGATGAAATCTCTTTCTTTAAACAGTTAATCTTTTCTTTGTAACTGTCTTCAACCTTTTTAAATTCAGATTTCATTTGGTGAAACTATTCATTTTGATCTATGAGATTCTGGTTATGTTTTCTGTATCCAAGAACCTTATCAATACAAGCTTGAGTACAAAGTTTTTCATATACCTAAGGTGGTATCTCTGATGTGTCTGCCATGAGAGCTTGATTGTTGGCAGGAAGATCCTCATACTGAAAGCTCCAGTCAAACTCAGCAGTTCCAACAGCTGCATACGCGCAGTTTGAGTAGGAGGGGTAGCTTGTTGCTGTCTTGGCTGAGCTTGGCTTGTTTGACCTTAATGAGCTTGCCTTGGCTGGGCAGCTACTGGATTTGCCTTTGGTGCCTTGCATTCTCTGGCAAAGTGACCAAGTTGGTTACAGTTGTAACATTTCAGTTTGCTTTTGTCTAAGCCAACTCTGGTGTTGGAGTTGTTGCTTGGAATGGGTCTTCCCGTTCTAGAGTAGAACCTTTTTGCTCTTAGAGAGAGCATGGCATATGACTGATGTATATCCATTTCTTCTAGATTATCTGGATGAAAACATTCTAGATCTTCCTTGATAAAGGACATATTGCTTGAGTTTGTAGAGACAAAGGCAGCAGAGGTTGATGTTTGAGGAGGGGCTTCAAGAAGAAATGGTGAGTTGTTTGATTGTGAGGTTGGAGTTTGGGGATGAGTGACAATGGGAGGGTAGTAGTTGCTTGAACTAGGAATTGAGTGGTCAGAGTGAAGTGCAGAGGAAGTGGTGGTGGATGATGAGGCTGGTGAGTGACTTGAGCTTCTTTCTTTGGCTTGAATCATTTCTAATTCATAGGTCTTCAGCATGCCAAACAGCTCAGTCATCTACAGAGTCTTTAAATTTTCAGTTCTTCTGATTGACACCGTGTAAAGTGTCCAGCAGCTTGGCAGAGACCTGATGAACTTCTTGAGAATGTCTTCATTCTCCAGCTTCACCTTTGAGCAATGTAGCTCTCCCAAAAGGTAGGTGTACCTGTTGTATAACACAGTAAGAGACTCACCTTCCTTCCAGACAAAGTTCTCGTATTGTTGTTTTAGAATGTCTCTTCTATTTTCTTTTACTTCTTCTAACCCAGCAAACATCTTCTCAAGAGCCTCCCATAGCTCCTTGGTAGTCATGTGTTCTCTGAAGTTGTGAAATACTTCATTTAGCAAGCACATCTGAATGGCTCCCAAAGCTTTGAAGTCTACCTCCATCTTCTTGATGTCTTCATCTGAATACTTTGAAGGTTCTTTGGGGATTGATGGACCTCCGGAATCAGCAGAGGCCGCCATGGGTACATATGGTCCATCTTTAATGGATCTCCACATCCCATATTCTTGATAGTAGAAGAAACTTTCCATCATGTTCTTCCATATATCATAGTCTTCTCCAGACACCAGTCTTGGTGGTCTGTTGATGCTTCCAATATCTTCAAAACCATTGTTTTGTGCCATTTTGGATTTGTGATATAGGGTGTCTTAGCAGAGAGATAGTATTGAATAGAACCAGAGAGTGATTAAACAAGTGTGAGTTTGTTTAATCTAAGAGCCAAAGCTCTGATACCACTTGTAAGATCGAAAAATACAAGACGGTTCTATTCTAGTTGAGATTGGCGGAAACAATCACAATTAAGCACTGGAAAAAATAAATACTACAAAGGATAACTTTACTCAAACGTCTTCTTTGACATCATTGCTTGGATACTTGGAAGGAGAGCGTTGTTGTCTTTTATTGTCTACACCAATAACATTCTTTCTGCATGAGATGTGTCAGAGTTGCAGCAGAAAGTTGTCAGTGGTAAAGTTGCTTTTGCTTTGCCAATCAGCAGCAACGATTGATCTTCGGCAGATATGGCTATCAGCAGCAAAGTTGGTGATCCGCATCAAGACTCAACTATCCAAAGTTGCTGATGATTTGCCTATCAGCAACATCAAGTGTTTGATGCTGTTGAGAAGCCTATCCGCAACAACTCTGGTCTTCAGCAGATAAGGTTGTCCGCTGCAGAGTTGTCCATCCGCAGGAGAACAACTATCCGCAACAAACAAGCTTATCCGCAACATCTTGTTGGTCAGCAGCAAAACTGTGGAGTCCGCAGCAGTTGTACTTAGAGAATTTTGTAGCCATCAGTCTTTATATCTACAAATCCTCTATCATCCCACGACATCCCATAACCGTTTATCACCCGAGACTCAACCCGTACCACTAATATAAATAACCTTACAATAACCACAGCATAGACTCAACATACTATGCTAGCAACTCATATACAAGAATACACATTAACTCCACTCTAGGTTAACACGACCTACCCTAGACATTAACGCATCCGACCTTAACTAAGGCTCTCACAATTAACCGACACGACCCTTATACACATCACATCACAAGACCTGACTCAAACGTCAGTCTAATCTCAACACGTCACATTCAACACGTCACATTAACACAATCTCATACACAATAAATATAACTGATCACTAGCATGCAAATTAACACATATATATACGCATGCAAACACATACCTCATCACTGCACCCTCTTCAGGGCGTTCGACGCACCCCGAGCTCAACATTAACCTGTTAAATATATGTCACCATTGGTGACTTCCCGAAGGACCTCGTCCTCCACGATCCCGTTTGTCATGTTATGATGACAGCGATCCAAACACAATACCCGCCATGCCACAAGGACATTGACACCAAACATACAACACAAATATAACCATATCATAACACACATCATATACAGGACTCATTACACCTACACCTTACGCATGTCCCTAACACGACATATCCCACATACAATCATAACCATTTAAACTTTAAGCCCGACTCTCCCGATCCAACCCTTAACATGTCGCACATTAATATCTCGTCTCTATAACTCACACATTTCTAGGAACACGCCATAAATCCTATGACTATCAATTTAAGCAATTTATACTCAAAGCATATTGGTTTATAACCCGTGACCCTTAATATGATTAATTACATTAATACCACGTGGCTGTGTGTAGGATAGCCCCAAAACAGTAAACGTTTAAAATAGGGGGATTAGAAACTCACCAGTTACTAAGTCCGAATCCTTGCTCTGCACCTTGATCACCCGCCAAATATCCAAACCTGTCAATGTACAATCACCTGATCAGGCACGTTCTAAACACAAGTCTAATAATGCATAAAATAACACATTCCCGTCACTTGGTTTCATCTGTTCGTTAGTCCGCTTTATCGAACCCGTAGACCCACGAACGCACCTACCGGGTCATCCTTGAACCGTCTAAAAAACCAAACGTCAAACCCTTGGGTTCCCATGCATGCACGTACATGTGCATGCAATGCATGCCAAACCCTAGCCGGCCAAGCACCACCATGGTATCACCGTTCGTGGCTCTACTTTACCACCGTGTACCCTTGCTCCCTAAGCCGAGAGCGCCATCACCGAGCCACCATGCTCCAACCGTTCACTGCTGCTCCCCAACACCCTAGGCGGGTTCCCCTTTCCGACGGAAACACCACCGCCACCTTCACCCCGCGGTCCGCTGCCGTGAAGCACCACTGCAGCCGACTCCCGCCATCACCGGCACCACCATTTTTGTCGCTACAACAACCGCCGAGCACCACAGCCGTCATCGCTGCCCGTCGCCATCATCTAGTCGTCGGCCTGCTTCCCGCGACCGCCTTAGCTTCCGTGCCTCACGGTCGCCGAGCCGCAGGCCACCATCGTGTCGTACCCGACCACCTGCACTTTGCGGTTGCCGCCTCTTGCTGCCTCCTCAACCGTCTCCATAACCACCACCACATCCGGCCACTCCCTCACTCCTCCATTGCCGACCAGGGCATGAAACCAAACCCTAATCGGGTTTTTCCTAAACCGAGACTTAAACAAAATATGAAAAAGTAAGAAGGAGGATTACCTTGGTTAGATATGAACTTCCACGTCTGACGCCACCCCGTAACTTCCTCTTCCGGCTTCCTGGCGTCCCCCTTGTTCTCTGCTGCCGTCAAACGCACAACATATGGTTTATAAACCCTTCCGGGTTTCACTTTGGGTCCCTCCTGATTCCTTTGACGCATTTCTGTCTCTAACCTTCGCAAAAACGGCTAACATGGTCCTCTTGATCTCGCTAAACCGAGATTTACCCTTGATCTATACCGGGTGTCATTTATTAGAAGCTCGGGTTACCCGTTAACCCGACTTATTAAATATTTGGTTTTTGGGATGTTACATAATTATAAACGGTTTCTCGTGCAGTAGATCGGACACATCTTTATTCATATTCAAGAAAGACTCATGCGTTATGTGTCTCTTAGTTTATGTTGATGATTTTATTTTGACAGGAAACCAAGAACACGTTTTAAAATCATTCATTGACAGGGTTAACAAAGAATTTGCAATCAAATACTTAGCGGGACTCAATTACTTCTTTGGACTTGAAGTTACTTACACACAAAGATGGCCTTTTCTTAAATTAATCTAAATATACTTTAGAAATCCTTCAAAGAGAAAATATGTTGCATGCCAAACCAGCCCACACACCTCTTGCAACAACGACATCATTCACCACTGACGGGGAACCATGTTCCGACATCACTTATTACTGTTCAGTTGTGGAATCCTTTAATATTTAAGAATTACAAGACCTGACATATCTTATTCACTAAACCAAGTTATGTAACATCTTAAAATCCATGTGCCAACGACTCAGGTGGGCGGACTACCTGAACCCGTATTTAGCAAATTAATTAGTAGAGTTAGCTTAAGGAGATACGTTTAACTACCGAAACAGACTCGATTTGTTGCTAGCAAGCTGCTTGAGTATAGTACGAGGACCCGGATGTAATACGGGATACCTATATATATACAACTTAACAGAAACCCTAGATCATTTTCGTTTGGATAGGTGTGAGGGCAAGGGGGAACGTCAGCCGCGAGACGGAAGGGATGCCGAAGATGGTTCGCGGTGGTTTGGGGGACTCCGGTTTTGCCCTTGTTGCACCTACACTCATCTTATCGGAATCGTAACAGGACGCGTGAAGGGTTGAAACATGAAGCCGTGGATCTTGGCAACGGGTTGCGGGTTTTGCCCTGATTATACTTGATCGTGGGGGCTGCCTTTGTTCACGAAAATACGGTAACCATCTTGTTCCACTTACGACTAATGTATTGTTTACCATAATAAAATGCAATTAGACATGTGTGTGTGTGTGTTTAGTGTGTGCGGCTACACTTCTCACGCATTCAGGACTTCAACAAAAAAATCGTGATTTAGGTGATGGCCTCCCACGTAGAGCCTATGAGCGACCAACATGGTAACCATTAAGGGTGGCCATGGCTATGGTGATGTGGTCGCAGGGGAGATCAGAAATAGCGGGTGTCGGAACTCGCTGCGGTGATTCGGTGTAGGGTGTAGGGCTGCGACGGCCAACGAGTGATGGTTGCTGGCGAGGTGGCGGTTCCAGGAAGGATGTGGCATTCCGATGGCGGCGTACGATGGCAGCATGCGGCAATGGGTTGGACAAGCGACGACGAGGGCGGCGGTGGCTGACCAGTGATGTGCACAGTTCGACGAGGAAGACAGAAGTGATTCTTGGTGGTGGCCGGTTAGCGATACTCGATGGTGGAGAAGGGGGCTGTTCGGGTTGATTCAACAAAGAAGACGCCGACGGGGCGTGGTGGTGGTATGCGGGTTAGAGGAGGACGACGGGGAGGAGACGGTTAGGGTTTTCCCTTTCTTTTGCATGGTGTACATGCATGAAGGGACTCCGTTCATATACGCATGAGTTAGGTCCGCATGGTGCACCTACGTGCGTGCATGGAAGCTAAGGTTCGGGTGCGTGAGTCCTAAAAGGATCGGGATCTATACATTACGTAAACACGCGAAGTCTAGAGTTCTGCGAAGGGGGATGATGAGCACATGAGAATGAGTTTAGAGATGTAGTTTATTTCATGTGTATCCAACGTTTGTTTAGGACGTCTTTTGATCATGTGATCGTACACTTGACAGGTACAGGGTTATGAGTGAGTGGACAAGTATAGGACAACGACCAACACTCAACATAACTGGTGAGTTTCTAATCCCCCTTTTTAAACGTTTTACTGTTTTGGGGCTATCGTACATACATTCACATGGCGTTAATGTAATTAATCATGTTAAGGGTTTCGGGTTCTAGCCCGACGTGCTTTTAGTCTAAAATGAGTATTAAGAGTCGTAGGGACAATGGTGTGCTAAAGATGGACTGGGGCGAGTCGGGGTTTAAATTAAATGCCCATTATTTTATGTGTGAGTCAATGATATGGTTTGTTAGTGCGTGATGTGTTAAGGGCCGAACGGGAACGGTAGTGCCCGGTAGTAAAGGCTAATGAATTTATAATAATAAATGCGCTGTTCTAGGGTTATGTGTGAGGTGTGTGTAATTAACGGGTCATATGTATACGATGTGATATTATATGTTTATATTTATGTGTCGGGTTTGCCTCGTTGTCCATGTGGCACAGTAAACGTGATCGTGAAGGACGTGGTCCTTCGGGAAGTCACCAAATGTGTGGTGTGACTTTGTGAAATCATGATTTGTGAGTCCATTAATGTAGAGTAGCTTTAATTGCGTTATGTGACACAGCTTAGTGTAGTGTAATGAATTTGTGTGTAACTATGTGTGATGTTCATTTGTGATGAATATGATAATTTGTTAGATTATTGCTATGTGCTATGTGAGTTGCGTGGGGTGCAAGTGCATCCGGGGTGTGTGAAGGTAGAAAGTTAGTGTGAGTATGATGGGAAAGGTTTAGAATCCAAGCAATGAGGTGGACAACCAAATTGCATTTGATCACCGTGATTTGGCAGTCTATGATTACTCTCATATTCTGAAATTGTGCCCATAGAAAGCACTCTAGCGTTCTATCTTGATTAAGGTTAGGTGGCTAAGACAAATCGTACGAGATCGAGCAAGCGTGGAACTCCTACAAAGAGGAATACAGATTGACAGGTCAAGCCGACGACTGCCTTAGATAGAGCTGATGGTGAGGTGGGGTGGTGTTGGTGCTTCTCGCTCCAAGTATGACTGCTTCGGTCGTCAGCATACCGCGTGGAGCATTGAGTGGAAAGACAGAGCAGAGAAAGAGATCAGTGTCGGTGGTACGTAATTTTCTTCTAGGACGGGGACCTGCACGGTTGTGAGACCTAGTACTTGTGATGGTTAAGAGAGCTTTGTGCCAGAAGGAACCAGAGGAGGACACGCCAGTTGCACCTGATGTGGTCTAGAAGTGATTTTACAGGCGGTGTGGGGATGGTCGATAGCGTGATGATTAGTTAGTGTGACATTTGTCAAGACGGATTTCGAGGTGATCTGACACTATGACTGATTAGACGTTTACGTGGGGAGATGCTTATTTCAAATATTTATTATGTGGTTTTGGCATTTATTATGAGTTTTACCGTATGGTAATCGGATCATAAATGAAGATAATTGTGTCCGTGACGGCGTGTAGCTGTGTTTACAATAGTGGGATGTGTGCGGTATTTATGATTGTGTGATTGCATACTGAATAATGGTTGATTAGATGGTGTGAGTAGAACTTGTCTGCGTCAACGGTTGTATGATAGTGTCACCTATGTGTTAATGTCTAGGTGATGATTTGAAGGGTAATAGGTGCGTTGCACCTTATGCGACTATGCAGGATAAGGTCCTGTGGGAGTAATGACTATACATCTTTAGTAGGTATAAATGTTCAGGACGAGGTCCTGTGGGAAATTATGATTATAAATACCATGCGTATGAATGTGTAGAGTGTTGACTGGTGTCTAGATCGAGTAGTGTGTTGCCTTAAAACATTAATATTACCTGTAGGGGTACTACTGTGTGAATATGTGACGACGAGTGGCAAGAGCTACCGATATAATAAATAGAAGGTAGAGTTCCGGAGTTAGTGTATTCATAAATTATGAGGTCTTATTGTATGCATAGAAATTTATGCAGGCCTAATTAATTGTGTGCACTTCGTGTGAACTAGGAAGCGTGGTTATTAGTACTCATGTAGAACATTGCTTGATCTGTAGTTATGTTGCGTCAGTGTATCCTTGTAGTACATGCTTGGTCGTGCATAAGACGAGTGGTCGGGGTGCTCAAGTTTGGAGTTTCTATCCTGACGATTTTCGCAATGATGGCATATCAAAGTGGTGCAAGAGGTCTTGACGTCTTTCTGGACGATCAATGAGGTGCTCTAGGAGATACCTATACTCATATCTCGGGAATGCGGAGCACAGAGCCAAAAGATGCATGGTGAGGTATGACGATGAAAGTGTTATGTGGACGCTTGATCGGAACTAATTATGACGTGATCGAGGTGACGACACTGAAGATTTCATCACGAAGTTAACAAGGGGACGATAGGTTCTCCATGGATTGCACTCCGTGTAGAGAATTTTGTCAAGGTAAGATACAAGAGGAAGTATTTACTTTAAACAGGACAAGGGGTAGCTGAGGTTTGCGATAAGACGAACTTCACATTCACACTTAATTAATGAGACGCGATAGACGATAGGCGATCGTATAGTAGCGATAGAACAACAATAAAGATAGCAAAGTAAAGGGAAGACAAGTGCAGGATTGCATATATGTGACTAAGAAAGGAAAGGCCTACACTGGAAAACCTATGACTAAATTAAAGGGAGCTCCGGTGGAGCATTCAAGTAAAGCAATTGTTTGACTATCAAAACAGACATGACAGTGGTAGGTGAGTTGTTGAGAACATTGAGGGCTAATGAGAATGACCCTGGTGTTGGGTGTATGTACGTACTTAAGGGGCGTGTTAAACATGTGATGCAGAAGTAAAAAAGTATTGTGGTGGGGAGACCATTAAGAGGAATCAGTAAAGCTTGGCACAAGTTCTTGAAGGTCAATTGAGAAGGAGAAATGAACCACATATGTGAACAAAGTAGTGGTGCCTAGAATCATTGATGGGTGGCGATTAGGGTATGAAGTGAGAAGGAAGACGAATGACCTTAATTATAAAAGGCAAGGTACCCTACTTGGGTATGACCGTCAGAATAACGAGATCACAAGGGTTATAGAAAAGAGTAACGTCATGTGTGCTGTGGTTAGATTAAGGAATGCGATAATTAGGCAACTAATTAATAAGGTTGTGCCATAAGGGTCAAGAATGAGATATGAGGGAATGTGCATGCGGAACTTACAAGTTAAAAAGACGAAAGCAGGTGACAACGTAGATTTTCTTCGAACACTAAGGTTAATGGCCAAGTCGAAAAGTAGTGATTAGTATGATACGCGTGCGAAAGAGGACGGGTTGCACCTAAGGATTTTGGTACACGAGTAAGAAGGAGAAGCATGAGTTGTGTTAGTTAGTACTGACGTAGGATTCGAGGACGAATCCTCTATTAAGGGGGGTAGACTTGTAACATCCTAAAATCCATGTGCCAACGACTCGGGTGGGCGGACTATCCGAACCCGTATTTAGCAAAGTAATTCATGTGCCAACGACTCGGGTGGGCGGACTACCCGAACCCGTATTTAGCAAAGTAATTAGTAGAGTTAGCTTAAGGAGATACGTTTAACTACCGAAACAGACTCGATTTGTCGCTAGCAAGCCGCTCGAATTAAAACGTGAATTTATGGATAATACGAGGACCCGGATGTAATACGGGATACCTATATATATATACAACTTAAAAGAAACTCTAGATCATTTTCGTTTGGCTAGGTGTGACGGCAAGGGGTAACGGCAGCCACGAGACAGAAGGGGTGCCGACGGTGGTTAGGGGGACTCAGGTCTTGCCCTTGTTGCACCTACGCTCATCTTATCGGAATCGTAACAGGACGCGTGACATGTTGAAACATGAAGTCGTGGATCTTGGCAACGGGTTGCGGGGTTTGCCCTGATTATACTCGATCGTGGGGGCTGCCTTTGTTCACGAAAATAAGGTAACCATCTTGTTCCACTTATGACTAATGTATTGTTTGCCGTAATAAAAAGCAATCAGACCTCAGTGTGTGTGTGTGTGTGTTTAGTGTGTGCGGCTACACTTCTCACACATTCAAGACTTCAACAAAAAAAATCGTGATTTAGGTGGGCCTCCCACGTAGAGCCTATGAGCGACCAACATGGTAACAATTAAGGGTGGCCATGGCTATGGTGATGTGGTCGCAGGGGAGATGAGAACTAGCGGGTGTCGGAACTCGCTGCGGTGATTCGGTGTAGTGTGTAGGGCTGCGACGGCCTACGAGTGATGGTTGCTGGCGAGGTGGCGGTTCCGGGAAGGCTGTGGCATTCCGGTGGCGCCGTACGATGGCAGCATGTGGCAATGGGTTGGACGAGCGACGACGAGGGCGGCAGTGGCTGACCAGTGATGTGCACAGTTCGACGAGGAAGATAGGAGTGATTCTTGGTGGTGGTCGGTTAGTGATACTCGATGGTGGAGAAGGGGGCTGTTTAGGTTGATTTAACAAAGTAGACGACGACGGGGCGTGGTGGTCGTACGCGGGTTAGAGGAGGATGACGGGGAGGAGACGGTTAGGGTTTTCCCTTTCTTTTGCATGGTATACATGCACGACGGGACTCCGTTCGTATACGCATGAGTTAGGTCCGCATGGTGCACCTACATGCGTGCATGGAAGCTAAGGTTCGGATGTGTGAGTCCTAAACGGATCGGGATCTATACATTACGTCAACACGCGAAGTCTAGAGTTCTGCTAAAGGGGAATGATGAGCACACGAGAACGAGTTTAGAGATGTAGTTTATTTCACGTGTATCCAACGTTTGTTTAGGACGTCTTTTGATCATGTGATCGTACACTTGACAGGTACGGGGTTATGAGCGAGTGGACAAGTATAGGACAACGACCAACACTCAGCATAACTGGTGAGTTTCTAATCCCCCTCTTTTAAACATTTTATTGTTTTGGGCTATCGTACATACATTCACGCGGCGTTAATGTAATTAATCATGTTAAGGGTTTCGGGTTCTAACCCGACGTGCTTTGAGTCTAAAATGAGAATAAAGAGTCGTAGGGACAATGTTGTGCTAAAGATGGACCGTGAAGAGTCGGGATTTAAGTTAAATGCCCATGATTTTATGTGTGAGTCAATGATATGGTTTTTTAGTGCGTGATGTGTTAAGGGCCGAATGGGAACGGTTGTGCCCGGTAGTAAAGGCTAATGAATTTATGATATTAAATGCGCCGTTCGAGGGTTATGTGTAAGGTGTGTGTAATTAATGGGTCATATGTATACGATGTGATATTACATGTTTATATTTATGTGTCGGGTTTGCCTCGTTGTCCATGTGGCTCGGCAAACGGGATTGTGAAGGACGAGGTCCTTCGGGAAGTCACCAAAGGTGACAGTTAGTTGACAGGGGAATGATGAGCTCGGGGTGTGTTGATCGCCCTGACGAGGGTACAGTGATGAGGTATGTGGTTGCATGCATATACATATATGTGTTAATTTTCATGCTAATATTTAATTGTATTTACTGTGTATGAGCTAGTGTTAATGTGACGTGTTGAATGGCGACGTGTAGGGTTAGAATGACCGTTGAGTCAGGACTTGTGACGTGACGTGCATAAGAGTCTTGTTAGTTAATTGTGAAATCCTTGGTTAAGGCGGGATGTGTTAGTGTTCTAGGGTATGTTGTGTTAACCTAGAGTCGGGTCAAGGAGTACTCTTAGATACGAGTTGTTTGCATAGTATGTAGAGTATATGATGCGGTGATGGTAAGGTAAGGTCGTTATTACGTATGTTGGAAGTACGGGTGGAGTCTTTGGTAATAAACAGTTACGGGGTGTCACGGGGTGACACGGGATTGGTCCGTCATTAATAAAGGGGTAATCATATTTTATAAGGACCGGAGGGTCCGAATGAATTAAACCAAAGAACTTGGTGTGGTGGTTTTTCTTTAAATTAAACTATTAGAACTCACTCAGCGTAGCTGACTTTGTGTGTACGTTAGATTGTTTTGTAGGTAAGCGTTGCTTTGGCGTATCTTGGCTTGGGAGCGGCGTTACTCGGATTGGTGTGCAGGCATTCGTAAGGTAAACCTAAGAACAATAAATGATCATAAATGTTTTTAGAAAAGACTTCCGCTGTAGTTTTAATTACAATAAATGTGTTTTTAATGAATACGACCCGTTATGAGAACCAACTGTAGGATGCCCGGGTTGGGGTCTTACAAGTTAGCCAATTCCTACATGCTCCAACCATTGCTCACTATAAAGAAGTAAAGAGAATTAAGTTTAAAAAGCATAGAATAACCCGTTTGTTAAAAAAGATAAGTATATTTCTAAGAGATTACAACTTCAAGTAACAAAGTCACCAGACCGACTGTTATTTTTTACACTAGCCGACTCTTGTGCGACCGGGGCGACTCTCAAGTTCATGCGGGTCGACCGTCGCCTTTGACACAAGCCGACTCTTGTGTGTCCGGGCCGGCCATCAAGTTCATGCGGGCCGACTCTAAGAAGTTACCGAACAAACTCTTGCCAAATACCCGACCGACACTCAATAATCTTGGCCGATACTTATCGTCTTCTGAATTGTTGAGGATGAGGTTTCCATTTGGGGAAGCTCATCCATGTTTAAAATGATCGGGATCATGTGATTTAACATTAGTCAATTTGGTTTGAATACTCATCTTAGTCTAAAATGGAGGAATTTCACAATGAACGAGAACCGAATTGAAGACTGTTAGATTATGTGATGATCGTATTGAGCATTGTCTGGTTGTCTCAAAGAGAATTGTGATAAGCCGGTTACATGGAGTTAGTTATTGGATGATCGAACTTTTATTTTAGCGTATTACAAAATTATCCTTAGTGAAGAGATACGAGACTTTGACTGAAATATATACAGGGGAGCTACATATGTGAGGGAGAACGACAATGAAAGACTTTGGGTTATTGGTGGCTTCATGAAGTTGCGAGATGATCGATGTCGTTTGGTCGGTCAAAAAATAAGAATTAAACAGCAAGTGGAAATTCGAGTCCTCTCCACGAGGAATTGGTGGAAAGAATAACTTGGATAGTTTAAAAAGTTCTTTTAATCAAAACTCAAATTAAATAAAAATGCAACCTCCTCCAAACTTGAGGTTCTAGGTTTTACATAAAATTCAGTTGTTCAATTGGACACCACATAGACATAGTGTTGAAAAATCAGTTAAAACAGTAATTGAAGACAGATTGTTGTCCACAAAGCTATACAACCGGTTTTATCATACTAGTATAATCCAATCATCAAGTTGTTAGTGTCAAGTTTACCCCTTTAGTAACCTAACCCGCTTTAGTTTTTATCATCAACCGAACAAGATTATAAAGAACGAAAACTCAAAGTACATAAATAAACTGTTTAAATTAACCAATGCATCAATCTACTCAGTTTTTATCAGAAACTAAATAGATCCAAAACTATAAACAACTGAATTAAATATAAAACCTATACGAACCATCCGCCTTGAGGAAGTCACAAATGATTTAGCCAAACATAATAAACAAAGAATCAAACGCTGTCACCGTATAATTCTCCATTAAAGATTAAACTATTTTCGTTCTAAAACTTAAAATAAAAGGGAAAATTAACAAACTAGACATTTGACTAGTCAAACTTACTAAAATGGACAAACTTTTTCAGTCTACTAAGTTGTGGTTATTTAGACCAATAGTCGGCTGAAGTAGGCTAGTTCAGCCGGCTTTAAATTCCGTGCCCACCAACTTTTATTAGAGTTTCAACCAACCAGAAAACGACACATGGCGGAACTGACTCCCAAGCCGGCTGAAGCCCACCAGCGCGTTTTTTTTTGCTCGATTTTAGTCTACTATATGACTTTCCTTAGCCGACTATTTTTTTAAAATAAACACAATAATCATATAATAAGTAGTCAAAAACAATATAAGTTTAATGTTTTAAAATAAAATAACAATCATATAAAAATAGTGCTCAAATACAATATTTTGTATTTGATATTCTATTTTAGCACTACTTTTTATATAATTGTTGTGCTTTTTTTTAAACATTAAACTTATAATGTTTTTGACTACTTATTATATGATTGCTGTGTTTATTTAAAAAAAAATAGCCGGCTAAGGAAAGTCAAATAGCCGGCTAAACAAAGGCAAATAGCCGGCTAAGGAAAGTCAAATATCAGGCTAAAATCGAGCAAAAAAATTCACCGACTGAGCCTATTAAAATAGAATATCAAATACAACAATAATGTATTTGAGTACTATTTTTATATGATTGTTGTGTTTATTTTAAAACATTAAACTTATATTGTTTTTGACTACTTATTATATGATTGTTGTGTTTATTTTAAAAAAATAGCCGGCTAAGGAAAGTCAAATAGCTGGCTAAGCCTACTATTTAGTGGGTTTCAGCCGGTTTGGCTGTCAGTGTCGTCACGTGTCGTTTTCTGGTTGTTTGAAACTCTGATAAAAAGTTGGTGGGCACGAAGCTTGAGGCCGGCTGAACTAGTCTACTTTAGCCGACTATTAGTCTAAATTACAACAACTTAGTTTTTTTTGAACGACAGATCTATTTTACTTCTACTCCTAAATTACACCAAATATTTCATCACATGTCTGGATTTGAACTCAGAACCTCCAACCTAAGAGACAAGATCCTCTACCAAGTGAGCTAGTCCCACATTGACTTACAACAACTTATTAGGCTGAAAAAGTTTATCCATTTTAATAAGTTTGACCGGTTAAATTTCCATTTTGATAATTTTCCCAAATAAAAATCATACAAAAAAAACCTTGACTTATGTTTTCTTCCTGGTCTCGTTTTTCGTGCGACACCTCCGCAGCCTAATTGCCGTATGATGCTTCTGCCTCCAAAAAGCTCTCGTGAGTTGTGACCTGTGTTTTTTTTAACGGTCAGCTTCATTAGAAACACCCAACAACCCAAATCAAATTGTGAGCTGTGTTGCTTGCGTGAATAGCCCCATAGACTCCTCCTCGAAAAGCGTGACCTAAGCACACACACCATCTAATTCCGGCCGTAATTCCCTTTCATTTTTTTTCTTCTCTCGGATAGCTTCTAACCCAACATTATTAAATTGAGGCCACTAAAGTCTATTTAACAAATCCATTATTCATTCTTTCATTCTCGTTTTGTGATGACCCAATGAGCTCACCTAATTAGTCCATTCTCCATCTTGATTTTCATGAACAACCCAAAATGACTTCACCAAATTATTTAAAAATCTCTTTCAATTGGTTTTGGTTCGTGTAATGCAAATCCAACTCAAACATAACCATTATTGATAGTATAGAATTATCTTATTCTAAATTGCTAATTTATTTTAAATTAATTAGAGTTAAATGCTTCGCTTTAGTTCGTTTACTCTAATATACCTTGAATACATAAATACACCCAAAGCAAATTGTTTCATACATAATTATAACTAAAACCACAAAATTATATATAGTTAATACGTGTAATTTAACCACTAATCACGAGACAGTGTCAGATATCAAACCCCTAGAAAATCGACATATTTTTTCGAGGGAGAGAGAAAGAAGCAATGGATTATCAACTGCTGAGAAGACGTTTGACAATCTTTGGATATCATTGATAGCATCATTCTCGGGGGAGATTGTTGGGTCTAGTTTGAGAATTAGGTTATCAAATCAATCGATCATGATAAGTTTAGGTTCGCGTTACGCGTTATTATGAAAATTGGTCTGAGAGTCGCTAAGTCGGTTTCGGCCGACACTCTCAGAGTGTCAGCTCACAGATTGACAACCCTAAGTGATTTTCATTCTTAATTGGCGACTCTCTCAGGGTTTTCAAGAAGAGACAGGTTGCTAGAAGACCAAGGCTCAAGGGGCTTTATACGGGGCCTTAGGGCTTCATTTGTTATTGTTTGTTTATGTTTGAGCCACCACCTCGGGGTGGGTGAAAGTTGTAATTTTGCTGTAAAAAATCAATGAAGTTTACTACTTTCGTTTACTACTCGTCTCTATCTATTGATTTATGTGTTTGTTTGTTTTTGGCTCACAACGACCCGTCTCTACCCATTTCTAACAAAAATGAATCTAATCCGGATCTTGGAGGGTTTATAAACAACAACCCCTTATATTCTTTCCTTTGTTGTGATCCTTTGTAACTATGATTTGTGAAAAAATTTGAATTTACCATAGGACTTAAACAATCAAGAGATTTGATTGTGATTGTGATTGTGATTGTGATTGATTTGCATGCCAAAACTAAAACCGAATTTAACAGAAATGAGAACCTGATTATGTTGATTCCGATGAATGTGGTTGCTTTTGATTATTCTCTCACACTTTTTGCTTCCATGTGTAAAACCTAAAAATCCAAAAGTCTCACCCCTTTTCTTTGCGATACTAAATAATTCTTTTTTTTAACGACTAATTTGGTTCACTGACGGACCACTAGAGTATCATTGTGTCACAATGGTACCACCCGATCAATAGAAAACTGTGAGATTTGAACCCAGGACCATATGGTTACTGAGTCTTATCCCACCACCAAGATGCCGCTCGGCTATTATGCCTTTGACAATACTAAATAATTCTTAACTAGTGGGAATGCCTCGTGCGTTGCGGCGGGAGTTCGATCGGTATATGTTCGGTTTGTTATGGTACGTAGTAACTGAAAGAGAAAACCTAAGAAAATAATGTAAACGGATAACGCAACGTGACGTGCACAATGTCTATTGTTTAAGGCTTCATATCGTGGACATAGTATAATAAAGAGCATACAGAACGGGATGCAATTTGTACACAAATGAAATTGATATATAGACGACTTATATCTCAAATAACCTTGTTTATAGAAAATTATGTTGCTCACTACAGTAATACTTTTGGATGTCCTCAACTGATGTCAATTTGTAACTGATACAATTCACTAAAAGTATGACTTATTGCAATTTGTAAAACAAAAGCACTCTCCTTTATTGATGCATGTACATAAAATTATAAATAAATGAACATGTATCTTAAGGTTGCCCATTTTATGGTCCTTCAAACAGACTTTTTGCTCCTTAAAACAGGCAACATGTTACTCTTCCTCAAACTAAATTTAGAAAAGATGCTATAATCCATAGGCATTCAGAATCAACATATCAATTAAAGTATCACATAAAGAAAAACTTTTGCGTCAACGATTTAATGATGAAGATACTACAATAAACTTAAGAGAGTAACTGCCAGATACGAACCCGTCGTCGACAGGTCACGATTCTCCACAGATGTCGACGGCTTTTGATCGTCACGGTTTCACCACCAGGCGGGTGAGAAGCGATTGTCTGATTTGTAAGAGGTCTGGGGAAAGTAAAAGTAGTCGGCGTGGAGATGCGATTTGTCCGATTTCCGTTTCAAAAGTCGTCGGCGTCTAGATGTGCCTCTTCTGGTTTCCGTTTAGTATGTGTATCTGTATCCCAATTATGAAGGCAAGCAAAGACACGTTGTGGAAAATTAAGTTTAAAAACAAGAGATAGAGAATGTTGTCAGTGGACACCGACCTTACAACCTTACAAATTACAAAACCTTACGAATTACAAATGAAGGAAGAGTAAATTTGACTTTTCACATATTTCTTGAACTCCCCAAAAAAAAATTGATAAGCGATGTTGTTATACTTTTGATCGCAACTTTTAACATATTTCTTGAACTCTCCAAAAAAAATGATAAGCACTGTTGTTATACCTTTGAACGCAAGTTTTCAGAAAATTGATCCACCCTTGTTCTGGACAGGCATCATCAACCTTATATACAAAACCATACGACGCACGAATGATCCAAACGACACACCCCTAAAACATACGTATTACCGTTTCTAACTTTGGGTTTGAATACACACAACCTTTTGACGCTATACAAATACATAAAGACTCTAAATATACTTTCTAAAATGACACGATTCGTCCTTCGAGAGTTTAATATCATTATCCTCAGGGCTGGTCTTGAGAATTTTCGAAACGTTTTGGGTCCGGGACAAGTAATAAAAAAGCGGGTCTCAATAATTTTTTTATATGTAATGAGTTTAAATATATGCATTTCTGTGTCTTTTTTGGGTTTTGGTTTAATAGTTTAAACAACAACTTTTAAATAGAGAAAAAAAAGAGAAAAGAAAAGAACAGAACAAATAAGACATATAAAAAATAAATAAGGTTGTTTTCAAGACTTGAACCTGTGACCTTTACATTTTCTCGTAATAGTTTTTCTAACTGTACCAAGGAAACTTTGATGTACATAAAATGAATGTTTAAACTAAATATATACTATTTAAAACAAATACAAAATTTTCAAAAACATCAGGCCTCTCGAAAGACCGGGCTTGGATCCGTCGCCCACCTTGCTCCTCCCTTTGGGTCGGGCCTGATTATCCTTATTGTCGAGGGTGATGTTAGTTCTTGTATTAGAAGACTAGATTAAAATGTCGTGTATTATATGGGTTGATAAAATATAATATTACATTTAGTAATAAAAATTTTGTATTTAAAAAAACCCGTGTATTACACGAATTGATAAAATATAACATTATATACTTGGTAATAACATGTTTATATCTTTAAAAACCCGTATATTAAACGGTTTGAATACATTAATTTATATTTATTATAATTTGACTTACACCACTATTTAGTTAGAAAAAAAAGTTACATAATTAAATTTTAAAGTTTCTTAAAATAAAAGATAATTTAAAATAAATGTGTTTTATTAGTATAATTAATATTTTTTCTTTAAATATAAATCATTATTAAAAAAAGATAGGTGTATTTAATAAGAGAGAGATGCGGGAAAAAGATGTAAGATTGAATGTGAGAGTGATAAGTGACAAAAAATTTATTTATTTTATTAAAACAGGGATGTTTTAGGATTTCATATTAACTCTTCAATTTAAAAAAAAAATAACTATACCCTTTTGGCCCTTATGAGAAGTAATATTGCTTAAAAAAATATCAAATTGCAGTAGTAAAAAATAAAAGTAATAGAATATTATTCTGATAGGATACCAATAAAAATATGTTTGTTCAGATTAAAATACATCAATATGTGTTTTTGTCACAAATATTTAATTTCAAATCAATTAAACAATTGTACATTGTACAATGAATCAGCTTCTTGGAGCTTACCATAGTACTTAAAAATACAACTATAACCAAACGTTGCTGATAAATAATGTTTCAGGAACCATCTCACCTTCTTCCTCGATCCAATACCTTTTGATATATAACCATCAATGCTCCATGGCTACTTGCTCACTTAATTTCTTCACAAACATACCACTATGGACGTCGCTCCGGCCACAGATTTCGACTTCACTTTTCCATCTTACACAAGTGCTCCATCCAGCCCCACACAACTGACGGAGTTGTATTGTGTGTTTGACGAGATGTTGATTGCTGCCGAAGCTAACTGCGATAGATCTCTTCCCACCATCCCGTTTGCCTGGGAGGAGAAACCGGGTGTTTTGGTGTTCCTAAAACACCCGCCAACTTATTTGAAGAAGACGATTTTTCATTTGATGTAAGTTGTCATTTCGATAGTGAATCACACGTCCAAGAGAGAAAGATAGAGAGAGAAAGAGGAAGAGAGAGAGAGTTTTTTACTTCTTCAAGAAGTAGGAGAACCAGATCGTTGTCGCCTCTTGGAACCTCGGATAGGAGGCAACAAGTGGCGCCTTCGTATCCCACACCTTCAATAGAAAACGAGTCAAGAAGATGGATTTTCTTGGATCTTTTTTTGTTTAGAAGTGCTTCAGATGGTCGAGCAATGGACAAAGATCCGTTGAAGAAATACTCCGCCAATTTCCGAAAACACGATCAAGATATCAGGTACGTGTCGAAGAGAAGGGGGCGAATATCAGCTCATGAGCTACATTACAATGTGAACCGGGCTGTTTCTAATGACATGAAGAAGAAAACTTTTTTGCCATACAAGCAAGGTATTCTAGGAACATTCTCGTTCTAGCGTCTTGGGAGGATTTGATTAGAGTAAACTATATTATATCTATCCCATAGGATAAAAAGGTTGCTTACATAACGCCATTTCAATATGGATGATTGCACTTTGTTACATTCAATGTAATTACTAGTTTTTAGTTATAAGAAACCATGATGTCCTAGGTCTTACACCTAAGAGATGTTCATTTAAATAATTGATGGTTGTCTGAGATGTTCATTTAAATGATTGTTGGTGTTCATTTAAATGATTGATGGTTGTTTGATTGGTTTTGTTATTAGTGACATGGTGATTTTTGTATTACAAACTAGATTAGTAACTCATGTATTACACGATTTGAATAAAAATAAATAAATAGTCAGTAATAAAGATTTAGAATTTAAAAAAGGAAACGAGAAACAAATTTTTTTATTAGGTGAAGAAATAAAAGCGGAAAAAGTAAATAATAGTAATACAATATAGAAATTAGGAAAAGAATACCACAAACTTATCTATTATGTGAAGAAAGAGAAAGGGGTAACAAACTTGAACTCCGCTATCCTTGTTGAGAATTTCGTGGAGTGGGTCGGTCGATATAGCTTCAAGAGTTCATCAAGTAGTTCGTCACATTCTGACGAGGCAATGTCTATCGCCCAACTAGTTCGTCACATTCGGACGATGCAATGTATATCGCCCCTTTGTGGTGGATAGGGAGACCGGCTCTTCCTTTAATCTGGGCAGTGTCGTATTGCATTACTAGGAGTATTTTTGTAAGTAGGGTCGTTATTCCTTCCTACCTTTCTATGCCCTATTGTTAGGGGGATATTGCACGTAAGGAAAAGGTAGAGTCGGCGGTGGTGGTTCCGTAAATAACCCTTGATTGAGAGGGAAACGGAACAAGAGTACGAGAAGTGAGTTTTCATTTGGTGGTAGTGATGTGAAAGCAGTTCCTTGTAATATTACACCTCTAATAGGAGTAGGTGTCACGAGTGAGGCAGATGTTTCTTCTTACGCCCCTCTCGTGTTAGGGCTTTGCATGCGTGGAGATCACAAGCTGTTGGTAGTTCCCCCTAGTCATCAGTACTTGAATTGGTTGACCTAGCTGTTGCCGGGGAGTCGATCCCTTTGGATCCGAAGTCACCTCGTCTTAGGATAGACGCATTGCCATTCCATTCAACCTCTACTCTCGGATATGATCGCTCACTAGTTGTTGTTGTTGTTTAGTAAAGTGTTCCCCAACTCATTCGAGGTGAGCTCCATCATGTCCAACATCTCTAGCTAGTGGTCCATCTGGGAGCGTGTACACTGTTGCAGTGGTAGTTCCCCACTAGTCATCAGTACTTGAATTGGTTGACCTAGTTGTTACCGGGGAGTCGATCCCTTTGGATCCGAAGTCACATCGTCTTAGGATAGACGTATTGCCATTCCATTCAACCTCTACTCTCGGATATGATCGCTCACCAGTTGTTGTTGTTGTTTAGTAAAGTGTTCCCCGACTCATTCGAGGTGAGCTCCATCATGTCCAACATCTCTAGCTAGTGGTCCATCTGGGAGCGCGTACACTGTATTTCTTTGATGATAGGATCGTTCTCCCCAGATATGTTTTACCAACACGAAAACAACTGATAGCAAACAAGGAAAAGTGAATCGGGATGCGGACACACTTTCAGTGGCTTAAATGAATCGTGCCTCACAGTTGGCACCACTAGTTGGTTCAAAGATGAACATGTAAGGTATTTATTATATTAATGTTAGAAGCTTGCTCTTAGGGAGCCTAAGCCAAGCTTCATGTTAAAAGGTACAATGGTATGCTATTCGAAATAGAGGGAAAGTACAAAGGGAAGGAAAGGAGACAAGAGTAAAGAGAGTATTCTCGGATCTAGGGTATCTCCCTTTGTTCCTTTCGAGAAGTATTTATTGTGTCCTCCCCTTCTTTTCTTTTGGTCGAGGAAGACCCGTGTCCTTCTATAAAGAGTATGACTGCATTGGCGCTTTCCCCATTATTCCAGTTATACATGAAAGGGGGAAATATTTGATTTAGGTTCCCTAGATGAAAAGTGATCATTCCTTTTTTTTTTTTCTTATCTGATTAGCTTAGGGTCGTTTGACTTATTTTCTATTTTCTATTAGGTGTCCTCTTGGTTTCAAGCCCCAAAACCCACACTCACGTAAACATTCTTTTATATTAAACTTCAAAAGGAATTACAAGAGCTTGAATTAAAAGTAACATACTATATTTATAATAAACAAGTAAAAAACACATGCTTGATAAACCCACGTTCTCCTCCTGCTTTCATGCAACAACTCAAGTATTTCAATTCCTCAAAACTCGGTCAAACATATACCAAGTCTGCAACAGCCTCTCTCACCCGTTTGATCCACGAAGCTTTATTTTTCATATCGGATAAACCCATGACCCCTATCCAGTGACCCGATCAAGATTATTTCCAACATGTCCTTGGTTATGTTGTCCTCCCTATGTTCCGAATATGTAGGGGATGAGTCGCATTCTTTCCGGTTGTTGCCTTTCGTTATTAGGAAGAGTAAGAAGTCTTGGCTTGGCCTTACCTTCGTTATTCGATATAAAAGTATGTTTTTAAGATTAAAATTCATAAACATCTTTCTTTCTTGATCAAATATATTTGATTCCAAATCAATTAAACAATTGTAAATTGATAAGCTTATTGGACGTTACAATATTATCAAAAAACAACAATAAACAAACGTCGCTAATAACTATGATAAATAATTTATTACCACTTCAATCTCGTTTTTCATAAGCATCTTTCTTTGATCACACGTATTTGATTCCAAATCAATTAAAATATTGTAAATTGATAAGCTTCTTGGACCTTACAAAATTATAAGAAGAATAAAAATACCAACAAACGTTACTTGTAACTACAATAAATAATGTTTTAAGACTTTAATCTCATCTTTTTCAGCCAACTTTACTTACCATCTCACCTTCTTCCTCGATCCAATTCCTTTTGATTAAAACCATCAACGCTCCATGTCCGCTGGCTCACTTAATTTCTTCACAAACATACCACTATGGATGTTGCTCCAGCCACAGATTTCGACTTCAGTTTTCCATCTTACACAAGTGCTCCGTCCAGCCCCACACGACTCACGGAGTTCTATAGTGGGTTTTGTTAACAAATGAATATGACAGAGAAAAGATGGAGTCTCTGATATTACACAAATGAAGATTAACTTACAAATGAAGAAGAAAGCAACATTAAATAGAAAGATAAATGGGCTTGGGCTAAAGCCCATAACAACTTATTAAGCTAACATCCCCCCTCAAACTCACAATGCAATAGAAATAAACATTGAGAGTTTGTCACACAAAAAACGAAAACGAGATGCCGATTGAGCCTTGGTGAAAATATCTGCAATCGGCAAGGCTAACGGAACAAAAGGAAGTGAGATGGTCCCGAGCTGAAGATGGTGACGAGTAAAATGACAATCTATCTCAATATGTTTT
Organism: Smallanthus sonchifolius; assembly: GCA_023525975.1. NCBI lineage: Eukaryota > Viridiplantae > Streptophyta > Magnoliopsida > Asterales > Asteraceae > Smallanthus > Smallanthus sonchifolius. Next base: position 73,676,601 of record CM042034.1, read on the forward strand.
GTTCGTTCATGAAAGACAGAGTTCTTGGCGATCTGCATAACACTTTGATTATCACAATGTAATGGGGTAGGCGAGGAAACATCAACTCCCATATCTGCCAGAAGCCATCGTAACCAAACAATTTCACATGTTGTCATGGCCATAGCACGATATTCAGCCTCAGTGGAGGACCTAGAGACAACATCTTGTTTCTTGCTTTTCCATGAGATTAAGGAATCACCAAGGAAAATACAGAAACCTGTAGTGGATTTACGATCATTGGGATAACTATCCCAATCAGCATCCCTATAGGCATGCAATTCCAGAGAAGACGTAGAAGGGAATAAAAGACTTTGAAACTAAGTGCCACGAAGATACCTTAAAATACGAAGAACAACTCCCTAGTGAACATAAGTAGAAGCAGTAACAAACTGGCTAACCACATGAACAGCATGAGTGATATCAGGGTGAGTAACTGTAAGATAAACCAAACTGCCTACAATGGTACGATATAGGCTCGGATCAGATAGAGGAACACCATCAGTGGGAGAGTAACGTGCATTGGTTTCAAGTGGAGTGTCTGCAATTCTGTTATCCAAAAGTTTTGCACATTGAAACAGATCAGAAATGTACTTCGTCTGAGAGAGAAGATATCCCTTTTTAGATTGAGCTACCTCAATCCCCAAAAAATACCGTAATAACCCCAATTCTTTCATAGCAAAACGATGGGCCAAGTCACGTTTCAAGGATTCAATGCCATCATAATCATCACCTATGATAATCATGTCATCCACATATAAAGACAAGAGAATGCGTCCAACATTCGTACATTGAACAAATAATGTCGAATCATGATTGCTAGGAAGAAAACCAAGGGAAGTGCTGACTGTAGAGAATTTTTCAAACCAGGCACGAGGGGCCTGTTTGAGACCATATAGAGCTTTTCGAAGCCGACAAACTTCATCGGGCTGATGAGCTATTCCTGGGGGTGGAGTCATGTAAGCCTCCTCATAAAGATCACGATTCAGAAAAGCATTTTTGACATCCATTTGACAGATCTTCCATTGTCGAACGGATGCAACGACAATTAAAGTACGAACTGTTGTCATTTTTGCCACAGGGGCAAAGGTCTCCTTATAATCCATACCACAAGTTTGCGATTATCCTTTTGCCATAAGTCTGGCCTTGTACCGTTCAACAGAGCCATCAGACTTTGTCTTAATCTTATACACCCAACGACAACTAACCTTATGTTTACCTAGTGGTAGAGGAACCAAATCCCAGGTGTGAGTCTGATGAAGACCAGTGAGCTCTTCAGCCTAGCATTCTGCCATAGAGGGTCAGAGACATCGTCTTTATATGATTCTGGTTCAGACAGATGATGAATGCCTGGATAAAGGAACTAAACAAAGCAGAATATGTATAGAATGCAAAATCTGGTAGTTGAGTAGACTTACATGCACGAGTAGACTTTCTCGGAGGTGGAGGAGAATCAACATTGGTGCCAGATGACGTGGAAGGTTCATGAACTGGTACATCATGTACACCAGAAGTATCTGGAGCAGGCATATTAGGATCAACAGACGGATCGGGAACATCAGAGGTTGGGATATCAGTGTCGCTAGCAAAAGGATCAATGTTCTGAAGATCCGACTTTGTTACATCATGTGACTTAGCTGGAATCAAATAGAATGGAATATGTTCAAGAAATGTAACATGTCTTGATACATATAACTTCTGACTTATAGGATCAAAACAACGATATCCTTTTTGTTAACAAATGAACATGACAGAGAAAAGATGGAGTCTCTGATATTACACAAATGAAGATTAGCTTACAAATGAAGAAGAAAGCAACATTAAATAGAAAGATAACTGGGCTTGGGCTAAAGCCCATAACAGGGCCCATAAAACTTATTAAGCTAACAGGTTTGACGAGTTGTTGATCGTTGCCGATGCTAACCGCAATATATCTCTTGCCACCATCCCATTTGCCTGGGAGGAGAAACCGGGCGTTCCTAAAACACCCACCAAATTATTCGAAGAAGACGATTTTTCATTTGATGTAAGTTGTCATTTCGATAGTGAATCACACGTCCAAGAGAGAAAGATGGAGGGAGAAAGAAGGAGAGATATAAGGTTTTCTACTTCTTCAAGAAGTAGGAGAACGATATCTTTGTCACCACTTGGAACCTCAGATCAAAGGCGGCAACAAGTGGTGCTTTCGTCTCTTACACCTTCATCAGAAAATGGGTCAAGAAGATGGAGTTTCTTGGATCTTTTCTTGTTTAGAAATGATTCAGATGGTCGAGCAATGGACAGAGATCCGTTGAAGAAATACTTTGCCGATTTTCAAAAATACGATCAAGATATCATGAACTCTGGATCGGTGTCAAAGCGAAGGGGCGAGTATCAGCTCATGAGCTCCATTACAATGTGATCCGGGTAGTTTCTAATGACATGAATAAGAAAACTTATTTGCCATACAAGCATGGTATTCTAGGAAGATTCTTGTTCAATCCGTAAACAAATATACAAGCAAAATCTCACTCCAGGGTTTCGGGAAGGTGCGATAAGACCAAACGTTACCTCTATGATAAAGAACTGCTCACGTAACGAGATTTCAAAATGGATATTTGTAGTTTGTTCTGTTCACTGTAATTACTAGTTTTTAGTTATAAAAAACCATGATGTCTTGGGTGTTACACCTAAGAGATGTTCATTTAAATGATTGATGGTTGTTTGATTGGTTTTGCTGTTAGGCTATGTTCCTTTTGAACAGCTAAGTCTTAGTATTATGGAGGGTACTAGTAAAATTTCCCTAATCAGAATTTGAACCCATGATTAGGTTAGATGTGACACCCGATAAATTTCAGGTCAATATCTGTACGATCATTGAACTAGTTTCATAAATTACTATGCATTAGACTTAATTTTAACTAATTAGGTCACCTTATATACAACAAGGACCATTCATCATATGTCCAATATTGGTAATTCATGAGAGTTACCAGGTCCATAATTTCCCGATTTACGTCCGTTATATGGTCTAGGTTCATATAAAGGATTTTAACATCTTGGTTTTTTCTCTCTCTTTAAACAAGAGTAGTTTATCAAATTTCGATTCTAGTTTTTCAAACTTATTTTCGGACGCGTTTGAAGATATTGCCTGTTTACTTTTAGAAGAAGTTCTTCCGAACGGACGAACCGGTTCAATCGGTGCAACCGTTCATCTGGTGTATCAAGCTCGTCATCGGTATCGTTAAGATTAATCCCCGTTCATCCAAACGATGACAATTGAATCGAAGGGTAATCACTGGCGATGTCGTCTTTGAACAATGTCGGCTTTATGTTTGCAAGATGCTTGTACGTAAACATTGTGATCACTTTCCTACTGTGACGGTTGTTAGTATGACACTTGTAGAAAGAGTTAAATTTTCCAACCTTGCGATGAAGGTCCGTCCATTTGGATGATATCTTGTCGGGGATACGATATTCGCCCCAACCCATTGCATTGTGAAATCTTCCACGAATGCAAGTCCAAAAATCTAGTGCCAATTGATTATTCCCTGTAAATAAAAGGATTATTGGAATTTAATAATCCCACATTTTACCAATTGGCCAATAATAATCCCAAATGAGAATATTCTTACCATCGGTCCTTACTTTAAAACTATTTTTTTACATTGAACCCTACGTTAAAAACATTTAACGCCGTTAGAGTTTATATGATGTGGACATCTACAAACCGTCGGAAAGTCGAGCCAAGCTAGCAGTGGTCTCGTTGTGACTTTTGAAATTGGCTCTGGTGGTGTTTAACTGGTCTCGTTTAACTGCTCATATCTCGACCGTACAAGCTCCATTTCACGTGAACCATATATCCACGCGTTCGTCTCAACATGCCCAACCTCAGAAAAATATTAGTGTTGGCCGTCGCCGCCACCGCTGCTGCCAGAACGCAAGTTTGTCTTTCAGCTCGTTCGGTTTTGCTCGTCAAAATATGAGTGGCTTAAAACTGACCCAGATGAACTCTGTTTTAGGCGAATCATATGTCCACGCGTCCGTATCGCCGAACCCTTTCAGACCCCCAAGTCGCCGTCTCCGGAATTCGCCTCCTCCATCGCCAGAAAGCATAACAATGGCCGGATTCGCGTGTTTTACGTGTCTAACTTCGTGCTGCTCAAAACCCTATCAAACGAGCTCAGAATTGAACAAATAATGTATCCACGCGACCGTGTCGCCAAACCCTTTCTCCTGCTACGCTCGTCACCGGGGCCGCCTCCGAAAAACCAAACAGTGGCCGAAAATCCTCGCCGGATTTCCGTTATCACTTGATTTCCTCGCGAAACATCAACCTTTGCATAATCCCTTGATTCCCTTTGTTTCGTCGGAACACCGCTACCACCTGCGAATCCGTCGTTTGCCGCCGCGACTAGCCTCCATGGCCGGTTCCCGAGACCACCATCGCCGACACCCTCCTCTCCTTTTTCCCTCTTCCCCTTCTCGGCAGCCGCAAAGAACCAAAATGGGGTTCTCCCTTGCCGCAAACCTAAAGGGTTTGTCACCCTTGGGTCGGGCTTCGGCCCTTGCGCGATACCGACTCCTCAGGCTCGGCCCGTCTCGTGATTGTTTTAAAAAACACACCTTCTAGTCTAAATAATATGTATAAACCCCCGCCTAATTATTTATATAATGATAATGTACTACACTGGTCAAGTTTTCCGTCATAAGTCTGTCTTCTACATACAAATCATACACATGTACATTAAGATCCGTTTATTCGGTAAAACCCGGGATGTTACAAGTCTACCCCCTTAAAAGAGGATTCGTCCTCGAATCCTGCGTCGGCATAAACCAACGTCACTAGCCCTTTTGTTTCAACTGATGCATCAGAACCCATTTTGTGTCATGTCCTCACTTTAGTATTTATTTCCATCGCATTACTTTCCTAACAAGATCGTTATCCTTAGTGTTCCAAGGAAGCCTCCTCCATTGCTCGCTTTCAAATTTGGGACTAGTATGACCAACTACGCATCCCTTTGTTACTTGTCTAACCACTTCCACCCTTATGGTGCAACATTACGAATTGCCTACTTAATCATCTTGCCCTCCTTAATTGATCACAACATTTACGTCGTCACTCCTCGTATAACACTGACGAACTCATCGTTCCGATGATCATTCTCAAGTAAGGTTATTTGCTTTTATAATTAGGGTCATTCATCATCCTTTTTCATCTCGCACTCTAATCTTCACCCTTCGACGATTCCTAAAAACTCGAGCCTCACTGCCGTGCTCATAAAGGTACTTCCCTTGTTATCCTTTGGTAATCTCTAGGAGCTTGTGCAAAGCTCCTCTAGTTTCCATAATCACGCGTCTCTCCCTGGACACTCTTTATGTAACCTTTCTGATTTTCATGTTTTTCCTATGTATTTTATGCCGTGCAATAAAAGATTTCAACCTTACATTTATTGTTCATATACACTTACAAGCATACACGCGTTCATTATAATACAATATTAACGAAAACAATCTTACAAACCTCGAGGACCAAACTTGACCTAAACTTGATCAAAACTCAAAACAACATCAATATTACAAAACTACAAGGACTAGTCTTGAAACTTCCAAAAACCAACACAAGCACGGTCGCGCCTAGTCCTAGGCACGGTCGCGCTTGTGCCATGACCACGGTCGTGCTTAACATTAAGCACGGTCGCGCCTCGGTACAGTTTGACTCCGCAAAGTCAAACCGACTCAAATCTTGTCCAAAAATAGATTGTAAACACGTTTAGAAGGTCGCGAAACTTGCAGAAGAAGATATTCGGCGAATTGAGACTAAAACACGACCAAATACACATGCAATCGTCCAAATACTCGCAAATTCTAAACCGACTCCTTTTTTTAAAACGAATCAAGTAATTGGGGCAAGAAATCAAACGAATTAAGTAATCAAATACCTACCCGCGACCTATATGAGCTTCCTTAAACCCTAAATCCGTCATTACATCATCTCTATCTCGTCTGTCGATCAAGAAAAAGCCGCGAAGTCTCCCCATAGCCGTCTGCACTTGTTGCCCATTCAAAACAGGTTAGTAATAGTTCATTAGGATCGTCTCTCCAAGCTAATCGAAAGCCCTAACTCAATTCGTAACCACATTACATGATTTTACAGAATTGAATATGAGTTTTGATAAAAAATGGTTTTAAACGATCGACACGTTAAACAGAATATAAACCTAATTAAATGGTGTAATTCGATTCGCAAACATCATATCAATGAAAACCCTAAGTTTCTAATCTGTTTTATTACAAGAATCAGGCGAATTGCTTCTGGAATTGACCAGACACCGTCGCGCCAGCCTATGAGCGCGGTCGTTCCTGACCAAACACAGTCGTGCCCCGTAAGAGGCCTGGTCGTGTTTACCGAACAAACCAAGTCCTGACCTAGTTAAAACCCTAGGCGCGGTCGTGCCGGATACGGACGCGGTCGTGTCTCAGGACCAGACTCTTGTTTTGACTTCTGACCATCCACGGGCGCGTTACCGACCAAGCGCGGTCGCGTACGTGCCGGGCGCGGTCGTGCCATATACAAGCACGGTCGTGCTCATCCCTTAAACAGAATCTTTATTTTTATTTTTATTCTGTTAATTTGATAAATAAATTAAATAACAGTTTAAATAATTATTTTTATAAACTAATTACTGGAATACCTTACACTGTTCCGAATGAACATTATTTATTTAAACTTATATTTTAAATAAATATTCTATTACTTAAACTAATACAAATAAATATATATAATAAATAACATAGTTAATTATTATTTTTAAAACAAACCCTACACGTTTAAGAATGACAAATTCACTTCCGTCATTAAATAACGCAAATCAATAACACATATACATTGTTCATTAGGTCGAACTTAGCAATCTACAACACACCGCTGTTTTCCATTTGCTTGTGCAATCTACACGCTACATAACACGTGAGTTACATAGCCCCTCTTTTACTCTATTTTACAAACGTTTTGGGGTGGAACATGCGTTCTATTTTACATGTTTTCAATTATACACATATACAGTTCCATCCTATGCATGTTTACAGTTTTGCGCTTTGTGCTTGAGTACATTTGTTAGACCAATTATTATGCTCTTCATGTACAATCATTAACTAACAGCCGACAGTAAACAGTGGTAGATCTATTGAGTCTGACAAACCCACCCAGGTAGGGTGACTGTTACTGACAACACAAATTTTGAGTGCAAGTTACAAAGGTTTGATTGTATAGATCACACGATGTTTTTCTCTCCATAAATGCCTTAATTATCATGATTGTATTGAACTGTATGCACACAACACGTATTTTGCTATCACACGATTAAACCTATGTACTCTCACCAACTTTCTAGTTGACCCTGTTTTAACCATGTTTCAGGTACTAATGTTTGAAGTGATCAAGATATGCTACACATAGGACTTTGGACCTAGAATTTAATTAAACTAGCTTATTTGATGTAATTTACATTTATGTTTTGTGGATTGATTTTGCTTTGTTGAACTTATCTATTGGCAATGAAAACAAATATTAATTATTCAAACTTTAGCAAACCATGAGCAATGAACAGTCTGCACGCTTCACGCCCCGACGTTTCCGCCGTCGGTTGGGGTGTGACAGATTGGTATCAGAGCCTTGGTTATAGGGAATTAGGTTATTAGACACCTTTGACCTAGACTATAACTTTAGGATACCCACTTATGCCATGCTACATGATTTACATGCTATGTGCTACATGCTATATGATATATGCTATATGTTTTTATATGTAAATATAAATATTTAATAAACGACATCCCTACCCACATCCTAAGCCACACATCCTTCTTGCCTGCTTCCATGTTTATAAAATTTTCTCTTACACCCGTTAAGGTTTTTAAACTTTGTTTAATTGTTAAAGGACACGTGCAATCTGGAAGAGTGACACCTGTATTCTGGGTTTTCTGTCTAGGAAAGTATTTCATATAAATCCCAATCAACCGAGGGATCCGTATGCTTTCCTGGGAATTCCCGGGATGAGTGTTTACTTATAGGCTAAAGCACGTCTTCTTGATAATTATCTGAGTTTAAATTAACCTTAATATGTCATAGTACTCGAGTGATTATGTCACTATTTGAGTACAATCCGAACTATGAATTGCGAATATCTATTTATCCTTCTATTTTAATCAAAGAAATTCTCACAACTCTTATTGTGTCTAAATCTGTAAAATGCCTCCTCGTCATGTCAAAAGCAACAACAGCAATAACACTGACCTGGCTGCTCTACTCACACAGCTAGTGAATCAAATTACCCAAGTCAACAACAACAATAATGGCCATGCCAGTGGAAGTGCTGCTACTGGAGGTGGTGGTGGTGCCAACCCGCCACAATGCACCTTCAAACACTTCAACTCCTGCAACCCTCTCAAATTCTATGGCAACGAAGGAGCTACGGGTCTCCTTCAATGGTTCGAAAGCATTGAGAGCACTTTTCTCAATAGCGATTGTCCCGACAACCTCCGTACTCGTCATGCTACTAGTGTCTTTCAAAAAAGGGCGCTTACTTGGTGGAATGGTGAGAAAAGGACTAGGGGAGTGGATGTAGCAATGGCACTGCCGTGGGATGAGTTGAAAAGGATCATGACTGAGGAATTCTGTCCTCGAAATGAGATGAAAAAGCTAGAAGCGGATTTTTGGGATCTTGCTCAAGATAGTGGTGAAAGCTTAGCATACACCACCCGTTTTCACGAGCTGAGTCTACTTGTGCCACACATGGTTACACCTCTGTCTAGGTGTATTGAAAAGTACATTGGTGGTCTACCTAGACAAATTCAAGATACTGTGGTAGGAGGAAATCCTGCTACTCTGGAGGATGCTATCCGTTTGTCAGCTACACTTACTGACAATCATGTTAAAGCGGGTACACTTACAAGAAAGGGTGCCAAGAAAGTTTCTGAAACAACAACACCTCCCGCTCATGTCAAAGAAGTCCAAACTGAACCGTACCACAATACTAGGAAGAGAAGGGCCAAGAACTGTGCTGTAATCACTCCAGCTGCTCCAGTGAATCAAGTTACACCCATAGCTCCAAACCCAGCAAAGAAGCCCTATGGGGGCAGCTACCCACTTTGCAACACCTGCAATTATCATCACCCTCCAAGCATACCTTGTCGCCTTTGCAACCACTGCGGGAAACATGGCCACACAGCCAATATTTGTCGAGCCAAGGTACTTGCCAACCAAACCAACCCAGCAAATCAAGCCATTCAACAAGCAACTAACCCAGTCATCCCAGCCATTGCAAATGGACGTGCTTGCTTCGAATGTGGCAACTCGAACCACTTTCGTAACCAGTGCCCGAGACTGGTTAATGCTGACCAAGGTGGAGCTCGTGGGCGTGCTTTCAACATCAACGCCAATGAGGCTCAGGCCAACACTGATGTGGTTAACGGTACGTTCCTTATGAATAATCGTTATGCTTCTATACTATTTGATACTGGAGCCGATAAAAGTTTTGTATCACTAGACTTCGAACCATTACTTGCAAAAACCCGGTCTAAACTAGAGAAAACCTTTACCGTTGAGGTAGCCGATGGTAACACCGTTACAATTCACACCATCATTTATGATTGCTCCCTATAACTAAATAAATACACTTTTCCAATCAACCTCGTACCAATGCCATTAGGAAGTTTTGACGTCATCATAGGCATGGATTGGTTGTCGAAACACCATGCCGAAGTCATGTGCTTCGAAAAATGCATCCGTATACCACTCCCATCCGGTGAAACGTTGACGGTCTTTGGCGAGAAACCTTGCGAAGGACTCAAACTAATGTCATGCATTTCCGTCCAAAAATATATACGAAAGAAGTGCATGGTTTTCCTAGCCCATGTTATCCAAAAAGAAGACAAGAAGAGGAGTGTACAAGACATCCCCATCGTTCGGGATTTTCCTGAAGTTTTTCCTGATTACTTACCAGGTCTTCCACCTGTTCGGCAAGTGGAATTTCGCATCGATCTTGTACCTGGAGCAAACCCGGTAGCTAAAGCTCCATACCGGCTTGCACCTTCCGAAATGCAAGAACTTGCAAGCCAACTTCAAGAACTCGCCGACAAAGGTTTCATACGGCCGAGTCATTCACCGTGGGGTGCACCAGTCTTGTTTGTTAAAAAGAAGGATGGTTCATTTCGCATGTGTATTGACTATCGAGAACTCAACAAACTTACAATCAAAAACCGCTATCCTTTACCTAGGATTGACGATCTCTTCGATCAACTCCAAGGTTCTACCTACTTCTCGAAGATTGATCTTCGATCTGGTTATCATCAACTCCGTGTGCAAGAGGAGGATATTCCCAAGACTGCCTTCCGAACGAGATATGGTCACTACGAGTTCATGGTTATGCCTTTTGGGCTAACCAATGCACCTGCTGTTTTCATGGACCTCATGAATCGCATGTGCAAACCATATCTTGACAAATTTGTGATCGTGTTCATTGACGACATCTTGATCTATTCCAAGACCAAGGAAGATCATGAGCAACATCTTAGGTTGATTTTAGACCTCTTGAAAGATGAACAGCTATACGCCAAGTTCTCCAAGTGTGATTTTTGGCTAAATGAAGTGCAATTTTTGGGTCACGTTGTCAATGAAAAGGGAATTCATGTTGACCCCGCCAAAATTGAAGCTGTTAAGAATTGGAAAGCTCCTAAAACCCCTACCGAAGTTCGTTCGTTTCTTGGCTTAGCGGGTTACTATCGAAGGTTCATTTCAAATTTCTCCAAGATCGCTGTTCCCCTCACTGCCTTAACCCAAAAAGGTAAACCTTATGAGTGGGGACCGAAACAAGAAGAAGCCTTTCAAATTCTCAAGCAAAAGTTGTGCAATGCTCCTATCCTCACCCTTCCTGAAGGTGAAGATGATCTAGTTGTTTACTGTGATGCTTCAAACCAAGGTCTTGGTTGCGTTCTCATGCAACGAGGCAAGGTAATCGCTTATGTATCAAGACAACTCAAAATCCATGAGAAGAATTATACGACGCATGATCTGGAGTTGGGTGCTGTCATATTTGCGTTGAAGATTTGGAGACATTATCTCTATGGCACGAAATGTGTGGTGTTCACCGACCACAAAAGCCTCCAACATATCTTCAACCAAAAGGAACTCAACATGAGACAACGACGTTGGATTGAACTCCTCAACGATTACGATTGCGAGATTCGTTATCATCCCGGCAAGGCTAATGTTGTAGCCGATGCACTAAGCCGCAAGGAACATGTCCTGCTTCAAAGTGTCAAGATCCATTCCGATATTCAAGTTCGTATTCTAGCAGCTCAACATGTCTCAATTACCGAGGGCAATATGTATAAGGAAATGTCTTGTGGTGCTGAATTCCAATTAGAGACTAAAACCAACGGCTTGCTTTATTTTCTAGATCGTATTTGGGTCCCCGATCGCGACAATCTCCGAGCATTCATCATGACCGAAGCACACAAGTCTCGATATTCTATTCATCCCGGTGCGGATAAAATGTACCAAAATCTTCGTCCACAATATTGGTGGCCCGGTATGAAGAAAGAGATTGCCTTGTTCGTAGCAAAATGTCTCACATGTTCTAAAGTCAAGGCTGAGCATCAACGTCCTTCTGGTTTACTTGAACAACCGGAAATTCCCGTGTGGAAATGGGAGAATCTAGCTATGGATTTCATCACTAAACTCCCTCGCACATCAAGCGGTTATGATAGCATCTGGGTGATCATTGACCGTCTCACTAAGTCCGCACACTTCTTGCCTATCCGTGAAGACTATAAGGTTGAGAAATTGGCCCGAATTTACATTGACGAGATCGTGAGTCGTCACGGCGTTCCTTTGAACATAATCTCCGATAGAGATGCTCGTTTCACTTCTCGGTTTTGGCAATCTCTCCAAAAGGCACTTGGTACACGATTGGATTTGAGCACGGCCTACCATCCCCAAACTGATGGTCAGACCGAGCGAACAATCCAAACCCTGGAAGACATGCTGAGAGCCTGTGTCATCGACTTTGGTGGCAATTGGGATTCACATTTGACACTTATCGAATTTTCCTACAACAATAGTTACCACACCAGCATCGACATGGCTCCGTTTGAAGCTCTCTATGGTCGTAAGTGTCGTTCTCCCATCTGTTGGAACGAGATTGGTGAAGCACAAATCACCGGTCCCGAGTTAATTCAAGAAACCTCCGACAAGATTATTCAAATCCGTGATAACATTCGAGTTGCGAGGAGTCGGCAAAAGAGCTATGCCGACAAATGACGCAAACCCTTGGAATTCCAAGTTGGTGATCTTGTACTTCTAAAGGTGTCTCCTTGGAAGGGGGTGATCCGTTTTGGGAAGAAAGGCAAGCTAGCACCTCGCTATGTGGGTCCATTCAATATCCTTGAAAGGATTGGGAAAGTTGCTTACAAGCTCGAGTTACCTCCAACACTTGGCAACGTACATTCTACATTTCATGTATCCAACCTCAAGAAGTGTCTTGCTGATGAGAACCTTCATATACCTCTTGACGATGTGCGCATTGATGAGACGATGCACTTCGTTGAAAAACCAGTCGAGATTATGGATCGCGAGATAAAACAACTCAAGCGCAGCCGTATTCCTATTGTCAAGGTTCGTTGGGAATCTAAACGAGGACCCGAGTTTACTTGGGAACGAGAGGACCAAATGAAGCTCAAGTACCCACATCTTTTTGCTGAAGCAGTAGCCTCAACTAGTTGAATTTCGGGACGAAATTCCCTCAACATGGGGATACTGTAACCTTTCTGATTTTCATGTTTTTCCTATGTATTTTATGCCGTGCAATAAAAGATTTCAACCTTACATTTATTGTTCATATACACTTACAAGCATACACGCGTTCATTATAATACAATATTAACGAAAACAATCTTACAAACCTCGAGGACCAAACTTGACCTAAACTTGATCAAAACTCAAAACAACATCAATATTACAAAACTACAAGGACTAGTCTTGAAACTTCCAAAAACCAACACAAGCACGGTCGCGCCTAGTCCTAGGCACGGTCGCGCTTGTGCCATGACCACGGTCGTGCTTAACATTAAGCACGGTCGCGCCTCGGTACAGTTTGACTCCGCAAAGTCAAACCGACTCAAATCTTGTCCAAAAATAGATTGTAAACACGTTTAGAAGGTCGCGAAACTTGCAGAAGAAGATATTCGGCGAATTGAGACTAAAACACGACCAAATACACATGCAATCGTCCAAATACTCGCAAATTCTAAACCGACTCCTTTTTTTAAAACGAATCAAGTAATTGGGGCAAGAAATCAAACGAATTAAGTAATCAAATACCTACCCGCGACCTATATGAGCTTCCTTAAACCCTAAATCCGTCATTACATCATCTCTATCTCGTCTGTCGATCAAGAAAAAGCCGCGAAGTCTCCCCGTAGCCGTCTGCACTTGTTGCCCATTCAAAACAGGTTAGTAATAGTTCATTAGGATCGTCTCTCCAAGCTAATCGGAAGCCCTAACTCAATTCGTAACCACATTACATGATTTTACAGAATTGAATCTAAGTTTTGATAAAAAATGGTTTTAAACGATCGACATGTTAGACAGAATATAAACCTAATTAAATGGTGTAATTCGATTCGCAAACATCATGTCAATGAAAACCCTAAGTTTCTAATCTGTTTTATTACAAGAATCAGGCGAATTGCTTCTGGAATTGACCAGACATGGTCGCGCCAGCCTATGAGCGCGGTCGTTCCTGACCAAGCACAGTCGTGCCCCGTAAGAGGCCCGGTCGTGTTTACCGAACAAACCAAGTCCTGACCTAGTCAAAACCCTAGGCGCGGTCGTGCCGGATACGGACGCGGTCGTGTCTCAGGACCAGACTCTTGTTTTGACTTCTGACCATCCACGGGCGCGTTACCGACCAAGCGCGGTCGCGTACGTGCCGGGCGCGGTCGTGCCATATACAAGCACGGTCGTGCTCATCCCTTAAACAGAATCTTTATTTTTATTTTTATTCTGTTAATTTGATAAATAAATTAAATAACAGTTTAAATAATTATTTTTATAAACTAATTACTGGAATACCTTACACTGTTCCGAATGAACATTATTTATTTAAACTTATATTTTAAATAAATATTCTATTACTTAAACTAATACAAATAAATATATATAATAAATAACATAGTTAATTATTATTTTTAAAACAAACCCTACACGTTTAAGAATGACAAATTCACTTCCGTCATTAAATAACGCAAATCAATAACACATATACATTGTTCATTAGGTCGAACTTAGCAATCTACAACACACCGCTGTTTTCCATTTGCTTGCGCAATCTACACGCTACATAACACGTGAGTTACATAGCCCCTCTTTTACTCTATTTTACAAACGTTTTGGGGTGGAACATGCGTTCTATTTTACATGTTTTCAATTATACACATATACAGTTCCATCCTATGCATGTTTACAGTTTTGCGCTTTGTGCTTGAGTACATTTGTTAGACCAATTATTATGCTCTTCATGTACAATCATCAACTAACAGCCGACAGTAAACAGTGGTAGATCTATTGAGTCTGACAAACCCACCCAGGTAGGGTGACTGTTACTGACAACACAAATTTTGAGTGCAAGTTACAAAGGTTTGATTGTATAGGTCACACGATATTTTTCTCTCCATAAATGCCTTAATTGTCATGATTGTATTGAACTGTATGCACACAACACGTATTTTGCTAACACACGATTAAACCTATGTACTCTCACCAACTTTCTAGTTGACCCTGTTTTAACCATGTTTCAGGTACTAATGTTTGAAGTGATCAAGATATGCTACACATAGGACTTTGGACCTAGAATTTAATTAAACTAGCTTATTTGATGTAATTTACATTTATGTTTTGTGGATTGATTGTGCTTTGTTGAACTTATCTATTGGCAATGAAAACAAATATTAATTATTCAAACTTTAGCAAACCATGAGCAATGAACAGTCTGCACGCTTCACGCCCCGACGTTTCCGCCGTCGGTTGGGGTGTGACACTTTAACATCGCTATCGTGCGTTCTACGTACCTCATCAATAAGCACATACTACTCAACTAAGTCATTATCATCGACTCCCGATGTTTTCTACAAAAATCCACCTACCACCGTCATGTGTGTTTCAATAGCCAATATTTGCTTTACTTCAATGCTCCACCGGATCTCCCTTTAAGCCAGTCGTAAGTTTGCCAGCGTAGACCCTTCCTTCTCAGTCACTTATGTGCAATCCTGCATTTACCCTTCTCCCGTTCCACTTCTCTTGTCGATGCTCTATCATTGCCACACGACCACCGATCACGTCTCATTCTTCAAGTACGAACAGGAAGTTCGCCCTAGCATGCGCCTCAGCTATCCACCGTCTCGTTCATCATGAACATAACTACTCCTCTTATGGAGCGTATCCCATGAAGACCTTATCGTCACTTTGTCCATTCAGCGCTGAAATCTCTAGCATCATCACCTCGATGACGTCATAACTAGTTCCAATCATTCGTCCACGTAACACTTTCATCGCCATCTCTCACCGCTGCATCCCTTGGCTCTGTGCTCCGCATTCTCGAGATATAAGTATAGATATCTCATAAGAGCACCTCACTGATTATTTAGTAAGACGTCAAAACTCCTTGCATTACCTTGATATATCATCGTTGCGAAAAATCTTCAAGATAGAAACTCTAAACTTGAGCACCCCGACCATCGTCCTATGCACGACTAAGCATGTACTACAAGGACACACACCGACACAACAAAACTACAGGACACACAATGTCCTACGCACGTACTAGTATCCCCACCTTCTAACTTGCACAAGTGGACACACACAATTAGCTAGACCTGAGCAAATCTACCTGTGTACAATATGGCCTCGTCATTTATAGTCACACACACACAATGAACCCTACCTTCTATTCACCCAAGCCGCTCATACCAATGGTTCAGGATAACATATTTATCAGTCTAGACACAAGACATCACCCTAATCTTTTATACATCTAATATTTATAAATCATAGCTCCTCACAGGACCTCTTTCTGAACCTTTGTACCTATACACAATGTATATAACCACAATTTCTCACAGGACCCCGTCCTGCACATTCACACAAAGTGAAATACACCCGTTGCACTACAAACCTCACTTGATCATTAGCTCATAGGTGACACTACCTTAAGATTGTAGACATAGCAAATTTCAAAACTCATACAATCTAATTAACCATGCTCTAGCACCACAGCAAAAATTACATTTAATATCAACTCACGTTGTTCAAAAGGAAATCACATAATCACACAATATCGCATTAAATCTAACATTGTACCCACCATAGTACGCTATCACCAGCATAACTATCATTAATCACACTCAAGTCATCCCGCGGTATAACTCATAATCAATGTCAAAATCAACTAGTCAATATTTGAACTAGGTATCCCACCACGAAAACGGCTAATCAATCAAAGTGTCAAATCTCCCTAGGATCTCTCATGACAACCACCACACACACTACTCATAAAGCAACCGAGCATCCTAAGTACTGCTCACTGAATTACTTCTAGACCACGTCAGGTGTAACTGGCGTGTCCTCCTCTTGTTCCTCCTGAAACAAAGCTCATTTAACCTTTAACACCCCCAAATTCCACAAAACGGAGTTTTACCGTTTGATGCATGATAAACCAGGATCTCAGTCATTAGTTACATCAAACGACACTATATGGGACATAAATGAAATATCATAAAAGTTCAGAGTAAATGCGGAAGCGTTTAAACAAGAGAGTAAATGCGCACAACAACACGCCCAAGTCTAACAATAACAGAAACATAATAAATGTTCAATAGATTGACAATTATTGAATATATCAAGTTGACACCATGCATGTCCTAACATGCACCTGCTTAACGTCCTGAGAAAACATGTAAGAAAAAGTGTTAACACAAGGTTGGTGAGTTCATAGGTTTCAATATCATAATGAAAGCGTTTACCAGATTATGTACATTCAATATGTGTATCTATAGGTAGCTAACCTATGTTTATGTCTTACTAAAGCGCTCGCAACCGAAGCTGACTGTTTGTGTTTGTACGCAACCTACCAGGTCTATCAACTCTAGCAAACGTGAGTAGGCTAACATTTCACCCGTTCGACCTCCAATCGAGTTAGCGTGACTAACGTGGGTGGATTTGTCAAACCCAGTAGTACTACTAAATATTACCTTGCTAAGATCCATATTAACGGTTCGATGTGTGTTGAGGACTTTCAGTGATAGCGTGTTACGCTTAGCTTTAACAGTGATACATATGAATTATAATAATCTAAAAATAGTTGTGACATGTTTTCTCCCCCAAGTTAAAATAGTAAAAATGGGCCGTGAAAGCGTTGCGTAGTAGGTAGTATCAAACAAGTATGAGATTTGGTACACGAATGTTAGCCTGCAACGGATTAAGTATGCCCTAGAATTACGAACAACAATTAGGGACATAATGGGATTTGTAACGACGCCATGGAATGTTGAACGTCCTAAAAACGTTCCAATGATCAAGGAGTAGACGAACGTGTTCATGGGAATATGGATTTCTAATGTAGGATTAATACGTTCGCTACGAATGGCCCAATTACAATAATTAATAAATATATTCAATCGTCTTCGTCATTAAATAATGATCTAGAAAGATAATATTATTACATTATTTTTAAACTCATAAAGTAATACGATAACTATTTATGTGGCAAAAATAATAGTATATTATTTTTATTTGAGAATATAATTACGGGTAAACAATAAAAATAATTATATTATTTATAATTGAATTTTAATTGTAATTAAGGGTTGTAAGACTAAACCCGAGCATTAATATAAACACCTTTGTTTGTGTGTTATTATAAAATAAATAATAACTTTGCGAAATAATATACTCGATATATTATTTTTAATATCACCAAAATTATCAAACAAATGCTTTATAAAATCAATCCCGAGTCTTCGGGTGGTTTTCTGGGCTAAAACATTTTAATATATAAATATAATAATTTAGGGATAAGTTTTTATAAAATGGAAACTAGAGAAAAGGCCTCTAAAAAAAATAATGCAGGAGACCGAACTCGAACCCGGGTCTCCTGCGAATGGGTCAAAGGCCTTAACCACCACAGCCCGCTTAGGTATCGCAAACAAATCCGCACTTAAATGGTTTTAACCATACCCGACAGCGAGTTCTTGTAGAACCAAAGACTGATTGCTACAAAATTCTCTAAGTACAAATGTTGTTGATCTTAGAGTTTGCCGCTGACCAACAAACTGCTGCAGACAAGCTTATCTGCTGCGGATACTTGTTCTCCTGCTGAAGAACAAATCTGCTGCGGATAGCCTTATCTGCTGAAGACCAAAGTTGTTGCGGATAGGCTTCTCAGCAGCATCAACACTTGATGCTGCTGACAGGCAAATCATCAGCAGCTTTGGATGGTTTCATCTTGCTGCTGATCAACATCTTTGTTGCTGACAGCCGTGTGCCTTGAAGAAAAATCATTGCAGCTGACTATCCATACCAAGCATCACTGACAACTTTCTGCAAAAGCAACTGACACACTCAAAGCAGAAGGAACCTCAATGGCACAACCAATGACGGACAACAATGCTCTTCTCCAAGCATGCAAGTAATGATGCATAAAGAAGACGCTTCAATAAAGTTAACTAGATATAGACAACACGTGTAATAGTTAGCTAGATACAACAGATCAACGGTCTGTGTTAGATCTGATCCTTAGAATCAAGGGGCTGTCTTGATTCTAAGTGAGTATAAATAATCTGTGAACACTTCATTGTAAGCGTGCTTTTTGTGCTTTCTGATTGAGTTTCAATTGTAATCGTTTATCTGCAAAAGCTTAATACAACAGTGTTCTTAAAAGTATTCTTTCTGCTTGCTCGATTACATTTGTGTAGTTGTTATTGTTTCCACCAATTTCAACTAAGAACAAAACCATCTTGTAATTTCACGATCCTACAAATGGTATCAGAGCTTTGGCTCAGATTAAACAAACTCACACTTGTTTAATCACTTCTGGTTCTATTCTAAACTCTCTCTCTTTCATCAAGTCACCAAGAACAAAGATGGCACAAAGCAACGGATTTGAAGACATCAGCAGCATCAACCGACCACCAAGATTGGTGTCTGGGGAAGACTACGACATGTGGAAAAATTACATGGAAAGTTTTTTCTGCTATCAGGAGTACGGAATGTGGAAATCCATCAGGGATGGACCCTACATTCCCATGGTGGCATCTGCTGACTCTGGAGGACCATCAGTTCCAAAGGAGCCCTCCAAGTACTCAGAAGAGGATATAAAAAGGATGGAGGTGGACTTCAAGGAACTAGGAGCTATCCAAATGTGCCTTCTAAATGAAGTTTTTCATAACTTCAGATGTTACAAAACTGCCAAAGAGCTCTAGGAAGCTCTTGAGAAAATGTTTGCTGGCTCTGAGGAAGTCAAAGAGAACAGAAGAGACATCCTGAAGCAGCAGTATGAAAACTTCGTCTGGAAGGAAGGTGAGTCTCTAACTGTTCTATACAACAGATTTACCTATCTTGTAGGAGAGCTGCAGTGCTCAAAGGTGAAGCTAGAGAATGAAGATATCCTCAAGAAGTTCATCAGGTCTCTACCAAGCTGCTGGACACTTTACACAGTGTCAATCAGAAGAACTGAGAATCTGAAGACTCTCCAGATGACTGAGCTCTTTGGAATGCTAAAAACCTATGAGCTAGAGATGATTCAGGCAAAAGAAAGAAGCTCAAGCTACCAAACAGCCTCAACATCCACCACCACCTCCTCTGCCCTCCATTCTGAGCACTCAGGTCCTAGTTCAAGTAACTACTATCTTCCATCATCACTCATCCTCAAACTCCAATATCTCAAACAAACAGCTCACCATTTCTCCTAGAAGCTCCTCCTCAAACATCAACCTCTGCTGCTTTTGTTTCTGAAAACTCAAGCAACATGTCCTTTATCAAGGAGGATCTGGAATGCTTTCATCCAGATGATTTAGAAGAAATGGACATACAACACTCATATGCCATGCTCTCTATAAGAGCAAAAAGGTTCTACTCTAGAACCGGAAGACCTATTCCTAGTAACAACTCCAACACCAGAGTTGGCTTGGATAAAAGCAAACTAAGATGTTACAACTGTAACCTACTGGGTCACTTTGCTAGAGAATGCAAGGCACCAAGAGCAAATCCAGCCACTTCTCAGTCAAGACAAGCTCACCAAGCCCAACCCAGACAACAACAAGCTACTACTCCAGTTCAAACTGCAGCCTGTGCAACTGTTGGAACTTCTGAGTTCGACTGGAGCTTTCAATATGAAGAACTGCTTGTCAACAATCAAGCTCTGATGGCAGACACTACAGAGATACCACCTCAGGTATTTGAACATCTTTGCTCTTAAGCCTGTATTGATAAAGTTTTGGGTTATAGAAAGCACAACCAAAACCTTATAGATCAAAATGAAGAATTTCATCAGATGAAATCTGAGTTCAAAAAGGTTGAAAATACTTATAAAGAAAATATTAACTGCCTTAAGAAAGAGATTTCATCGCTAAAACACGAACAAACTAATATTGAAACTCAGATTGATGATCTACTGGTCAAACTAAAAGTTACCAGAGCTGAACTGGCAGAACAGAAAGTTCATGTTGAAAAATATGAATTTTCCTCCAAAAAGTTACAAAGACTTTTAGATATTCAAGTCCATGAGAAGGTAAAAACTGGACAAGGGTATAACAATGATCAGTACAATGCTGTTCCTCCTCCTGCTGACTATATTGCCATATACGAACCAAGCTTCAATGTTGAAAATCTTGACACTGCAAACCAAAACCTTGATCCTTCAACGGATGAACCTTTCATCGAAGACTGCACTACCTCATCGGAATCTAAGTCAACCCACTCAGACCATGATGAAACCAGTGTAGTCCCATCTGAAGCTGTTCTGAATAGAGTTGCAGTTCTTGCTGTTCTTCCAGCTGTTCCAGCCCCTGTACCATTCAAACAGATCAAGATCAGCTATCCTCCAGATGGAAGAAAGCTAAACATTGTAAAGGGACAGACATCAGGACCCATAAACCCCAAGCCTCAGTTCAAGCCAATCACAAAGAGGAAGGTATTTGATATATGTCGTAAGCCTGAAGAAAAAGTTCCATATGTTCAAAGGACCCTAGAAGAAGCCACCTTTGAACATAACAAAGCTCATCCATGGAACTTCAAGGATCTGTTCCAAAGAAAGGACTATGTCTACCTTTCAAGAGACAAACTGGCAAAATCATGCTTTGTGTGTGGCAGATATAACCACACTGCCAGCACCAGCTTTCATTACCTGGAATACCAAAGAAATTCAAAGCAACATGCCTTTGAAAAGACTAACAAAAATAAGAAGGTAAGAAGTTACGAAGACAAAGCAACTAAGTTCAGGGAGTCTCTATCTCCCCCCAAGAGTGAAGCTGCCTAAATCTCAACAAACTTGCATCATTTGTGGTGAATCAGACCACTTTGCTGCAAACTGTAAGTTTAACCCCTTCAACCAGATCCTTCATCAAGCCCCTCAAAGACAAAGTGTAAAGAAGGATCAGCATACATCGGTTGTTAGTCCAGTTAAGCCCAAGAAAACAAAGCAGAAGCTTTCAGCAGCAACCAAGTCTGCTGCTGATAAACTAAAATCCTCCACAACAAAATCTGCTGCTGATAAGGCAAAGACATTGATGTGTGTAAACTATATATATATTTTTATAAGTGTTTTACACAATTAGTTTTAAAAAGGGTTTTCACCAAATACTAATCACACACACCGGGCAGTGTACCCGTCGAATGACAATATAGTAAAGGTAAGAACCGGATATCAATCCGTGGACACGGTGGAATACGATAATAAACCGGGACTAAAATTCAATCAAGTAAGGGTAAAAGATGTTTACGTTGATTTTTTTAATTAAACTAATATGCAAGAATATAAAACTAAACTAAGAACACAAAACAATCAAGGAAGGAATATCACTTCGGTCTCGAATCCGATTAGTAAACACCCAACAACAACTAGGGATACATGGCAAATACACGAAACATATGTTGACTAAATTCTCGTCAAAGACATCCAATCAAATGACTATTCGGAAAGCTAGAATGAATTATACAAACTAACCACCTAAAATCATACAATGAAGCTCACGTGCTATGAATACGTCAATGTTTAATAAAGATTGAACAAGCTTCCTATCAAGGTTGGCTAACTCAACAACTAGTTGGAAAGATTACACGAATCAACACATAACCCACCTCAAGTTGATTAAAGTAAACAATAACATGCACTTCCTCAACATACAATGTTCATATCAAGATTACATAAATTAGAAGATTGCGTCAGCAAGTCCTAGATAAACATAATACTAAATATGACACACCATAACAAGCACTTTGTCTTTCGAAACACAAGCACAAGGATGCACATCCAAGAGTTTTCAACCATAAACAAGACTTCATCCACCATTCCTAGTCAAAAGCCATAAACTAGCATACATACATACACCAATCAATGCATACATACATACACCAATCAATGAATACATGCATAAACCATGGGTTTTCCAACATACAAAGCCTACACATATACAAGTCTTGCAAACAATATCAACTCCAAAATACACAATATCATTGAAGAATAATCATGCCATTGTTATAACATTAACATAAGCTATGCCAAAAATCCATAAATGTTGTCAAACGTTACAAAACTTCATCTAAACCAAAGTGATTTCAAGAGTTAGCTCATGGTGAGCATGACAAGAACAAAGCAAGGAAAAGTTACAAGACTCATGAAGAAATCCAAGAATCAAACCAACTCTTCCAAGCTAGATGATGATGATGATGATGATGATGATGTATGGTGATCCTCTTGATGTTGTAGTCCTTCCTAGAAGATTGAAATGTGGCTAGAAACAAGGAAATTCAGAGCACAAAACAGTGCTCAGGGCTCCAACTCTCCAGGTCTCCAGCCTTCTGAAATGAGAAAACTTCTGATATTTATAGAACAAGGGAGGCACGACTGTGCCAGGTGGTAAGGCACGACCGTGCCTGTCATGGGGACGCGACCGTGCCTGGTGATAAGCACGGTCGTGGGACATGTGGTTGACCGATCTGCTTCTTTCATTGGCTCTCGTTCTTCAAGGGAGTACGGCTGGTCAGACTCACGGGATTACACGCGGTCGTGGGGGGCCAAGGCACGGTTGTGCCTTGGATTTTGGCTTGGCGCGGTCGTGCAAGGTGTGGACGCGACCGTGCCTAGGGTTTGCAAGCTTGGCACGACCGTGCCAGGTATGGGCACGATCGTGCCTCCATCACAGAAACCCTAAAACTTTACTTTTTATCCTGGAATCCTCTTGTTTGTTCACCAAGCTTCACAAAAACCTATAAAATAGGGAACGAAGCAAATAAGTGTCTAAACATTGAAAATAACCAAGAATTGATCGCGAAATGAGCGAAGTTTTGTGCCAAAAAGATGTGTAAATCCTAACACATCAAACAACCCCACACTTGAACTTTGCTTGTCCTCAAGCAAGAAATCAAAATAAAACAAAACTTCCAATGGCACTATGGTTCAATTCGGAAAACCGTAAGCGTTAATAAACTTATAAAGGTTTGACAAGATTTTCAAGAAATGCAAAATTAACTAAATGAAACCCAAGGAGCCCAATGAAGTAACAACCGAATGAGCAAATGAACATGCCTAGGAAATCATTGGCATGTAACTTAATGCTCTCACAATGTTCACAAACACTCAGGTATATATATGATCATACAAGTAATGGAGTATGTATAGAACACTAAAATGCTAAGACAATGAATCATGCATAAATCATAAGCTTGCTAAAAGATCAAATCTCTACCAACTAACATGAAACAAAGCACAAATCCAGAGGGCTTTAAACGGGTTGTAAGTTGGCAATGGCTAAGGGTAAGGAAGTGGAATTTAAAACTGGCTAAATGGTTAAAAACCCGGCGGCTATGCTAACTCAAAAACTAAAACAACTTCTAATATGAAAAATAAACTAACAAATACTTTCGTATAGATAAGAGTTAACAACCGAATTCTTTCCATCTTTGCTCACAAAATTGCTCTAATCGGCTATAATTCACCTAATTTTGGTGATCTTTTTTTTATTATTATTATATTTTTTTTCTTTTCTTTTGAAGGGAACTAAGACAATATGCATCTTTCCTTAGCTAAAAACTTCTCAAGAATTTGAAGATTACAACAAAATAAAAGCTATAAAATTAACATTAGCCAACCGGATTTCTAACACGGGTGAAAAATAGAATAATTAAATAAAAAGGCTAATGAAGGTTTAATGGCGGTGTAATGTGGGTAATTAAAGAAAAGAACAGGATAGGCTCAACGTGGCTAACTAGTGGATGTGTTCGGTTTAGGGAAAAAAAAATAAAAGGCTAACAAAGT
Source organism: Smallanthus sonchifolius (assembly GCA_023525975.1). Taxonomy (NCBI): domain Eukaryota; kingdom Viridiplantae; phylum Streptophyta; class Magnoliopsida; order Asterales; family Asteraceae; genus Smallanthus; species Smallanthus sonchifolius. Next base: position 73,701,185 of record CM042034.1, read on the forward strand.
GGTTTATCCTAATGCCTCAATCATTTTTATGCAATATTTATGTTCATGATTTCGAAATGTATACTAAAAGCAAGTTCTAATAAGCATGAAACATCAGGCACACTCAAATCCGCAAAAACAAGAGCAAACAACGTCTAAAGCTATCAAGGCTCAAAAATAAACTCACGAAAACGGAAAGGAATGGGTGTAAGCAAAAGGTTACATGCAATTCATTCGTTCAGCCCACTAAAACTCATGGTTATCACAAAAAATTGGGTTTGACTCGATGAAATTTCTATTTCAATTACTTTCGAAAAATCAAACCTCTATTATTTACTAAAAATTGTAAATGCTAAAAGGTTAACTTTTATTTTATTTTGATGTTTTTCAATTTTATAAAACTGATTTAGTGTGAATAAAAATTATGAAGGAAGATTTTGCAAAAAATGAAGTGATAAAATGCTCAAAAGGACAAACATCGCGTGAATAAATTCTCACCCTACACTTAGAATCGTGCATTGCCCTCAATGTACAACAAAAAATAATGTAAAACGAAGAATAAACACCCAACCCCACACTTAGAAACATACATTGCCCTCAATGTATATAAAAACATGCAATGAAATGGAGTGTGAAGGGAGAACTGAAACTTCCCTCGTGTCGATCATGGCACACGCAAAAAGCCTACCCACAAAAATGACGTTCCACGATTCCAAGATCTAATCAAGACTAACCACATCAAACAGGATCAGTAACATCAAGCCAAAAGATAAACATAAATGTAAAGACAAATATATACAAGAGTACATGGAAACAAAAGTACAACAAAAGAACAACATAAAACGTCGAAGCGTGATACAAGAGTTTGCACAACAGACAGTAAAGTACAACTCACAAAAATGATACCAAAACAGTGGAGGGCACTACTCCTCCATCTCAAAATCCTCGAGAGCCAGGCCGGCACCCTCGGCTCCATCTCCTCCGGGTAGTGAGGGTGGTGGTGACTGATGCTGCGGTGGTGATGGTGGTGGCTGGATGGGCTGCTGTGGTGGTGACTGATGCTGCGGTGGTGATGGTGGTGGCTGATCGGGCTGCTGCCCTGGCTACATAAAGAATGGAAGGGGAACCACGTATGGTGCCCCGCCAGCGGCAGCAGCGGCGCACTGGACCTCATACTGCCAGGCCCAGTAGCGCATGAATAAATCATGGGAGACGGTAACCAGAGGTGGTGGTGGAGGCGAAGGAGGTGGAGGAGCAATCGGAACCTCAACATGGTGCTCGTGATCCTGCCCGTGCAGCTCGTGCTCCTGCTGAGCCGCATGCTCCTGATGGGCGGCGGCGACGGCCTCAGCCTCGGCCTGTACACGATCTGGATTGGGGCCCGGACGGTCTGGATCCCAAGTCTGTCCCCATCGATCGACCAATCTAATCCCTCCTGCGCCACGACGAGCGACGTGCTTGTTGCGCAATGTCTGCACGGTCATCACGACGGTCTCGGCCACAGGGGTCAGATCCCCTATCAAGTCATCTGTCAGCAGCTGGAAGTGTCGCGCCAGCTTGGTCACGAAGTGACCCCCACAGATCGCGCTGGTGACGTCGCGACCCGAGCTGTTTACCAAGTACCCCGCGATAGAGTGCGCAAGATTGCAAGTGCGCGGGCGTACAAGGCAAAACAGATAAAATAACTCCCTCAAATTCACTACCGTCTCTCCCTGCCCTCGCCCAGATATAGAATAAACAATGCAGCGATGAAGAACACGGTGCAGAGGGTCCCGAAGGCTCGAATCCTTGGTCAGACTCGGATCGTAAATCCCAAAACCAAACTCATACCAAAACTGGTCCTTATCCTCCTCTGTCGGAAACTCGGTGATACCGTCGGTGAATATCTCTGTCTGGAGCTCCTGCCTCGTGTATAAACCTAAAAGTCTCCCAAAACGGGCAACCGACATCACGCGCCACTCCCCGCCTAATCTAAACCTAATCGTCTCGGGCTGCTCTAGGTCTACGCAAGGATAATCGAACTCATATGTGGAGAAAAAATCCATCACAAGCTCTATGTACTGGATAGCGTGGAACCTGAACAAACGGCGCCAGGGGGCGGTGACAAGATCATTCCATCGGTCCCTCTGACCAATGGCATCTATAGCGGCCGGCTCTAAATGGCGAGCAGCTAGAATCCGGCCTCTGCGGGGCCACAACACATCCAGACGAGCCTCGTACTCATGCTCGTTCATGTCAAACTCGAGGTACGGGTGGTCCCTGTTGCCTGCCATCTGCAAGACAACAACAAAGATGAAATCAGAACGGTCATGAAGACGCTAGATGGAATTATGAAGTTTCTGCCCAAAATTTATGAAGGGTCACGACCGTGCTAAAGAATAGGCATGACCGTGCCTAGGTCAAATTGGGAAACCCACGACCGCGCTTGGCCGACCAGGGGCACACAAACAAGACAGACACGGCCACCCCTGGTCTAGGCACGACCGCGCCAAGGCAAAACTAAGGAGACACGGCCGCGCCTTGAAATGGGCACGACCGCGGCAAGGTCAAAATCCAAGCCCACGGTCGCGCTGTGGCCGATCACGGGCAGTCCCAACAAAGGAAACATGGTCGCGCCAGGACCGACCGCGCTAAAGCAAACTCTAGAGAACACGGTCGCGCTCATAAGAGGCATGACCGTGCTTGACCAAACCAAGTTTTCCTGGGATTCCAAAAGCCGAGCACGGCCGCGCCTGGTCATGAGCGCGACCGTGCTCAACCCATTTTAGGGTTTTCAGAATTCAAAGATCACAATTTTTTAGCACGATTATGAAGGGGCTTTTAGTACTACAACATTCCAAGAAGCAAGTAGGACCTAATTCTACGTATTTACAGATTTAAACATCTATAAATCGACCAAAAATAAATAAATAATAAAAAAAATAAAAAAAGGAAAAACTAGGTTTATAACCACGAAACTAGAGAGAATAGGGGGCTCGGGGCGTACCTTAGATCTAAGAAATGGAGAACAACCGCTGGAAGATGAAGGTAAATCGCAATGGGGGAGGGTCGGCTGTTTACGAGTCGTTTGGGGGGAGTCTGAACTTTTTGAGATTTAAAATCGATTTATACAGGCCCCCAAACAAGTATGCACGACCGCGCCTAGTGCTAAGGCACGACCGCGCCAAGGATCAAAGGCACGACCGTGCCACAGGGGAAGGCACGATCGTGTCCCTTAACAGACTCAGACCCTAATTTTTTTTTTTTTTTTACAGATGATACCAAACCCGACTGCGATTCTTCCAAATTAAATTTTCTAAAAATTCAGAAGACATACCTGAGACATCTCAATCACTATCCCGAATCCGCTCGATCCAAAAACACATCCCGATAACCTAAACTCAAAAATAAACTGTAAAATCCTAGAAAAATAAGAAGGAAAATAGGAAAATAATTTGGAAGATAAAAATGAACAAACACAACTAACGGATGAAAACCGAACATTCTAAGTTTGTTAACGAGTCGTTAGCTGGACTCGTGTCCTAATGCGCGTCAATTTAGGACAAATAATGGGACAAACCAACAAACGGGTGGCCTATGATTCTTGAATACCCATCCGACCAGTTTGGTTTAGTGCATTTATCACCGGCTAGTGACAACCAATAGTAAATGTAAAAACAAAGTGACGGGTCGTGCCACCAACACTTGTATTTGCCCGGACCAAACCTGAGGTACATGATGTAGTAAAGGAGGCGATCATCCCGGCAAGATAGTGTTGACTTGCCATGCTTTGTGGACTGATGTTGCGCCTTCCAAGTCGGTTGGTCCGTGAAATGTCTCGCCTTCTCCCGTTTTTCGGATGACTCGTATGACGAGTCGTGATCATGACCAATAGCGGGTCGGCTCTTCTTGGTGCACAACGGAGGATCGGGCGTCACCATAGTCATTGGTTCGTTGGTGAACCCATCCGTTTGTACATCTCCCTCTTGGTGCGACTCCTCTTCAATTACCACGGTTGACTCTTCAAAACATAATGTTTCCAAATCATCCAAATCACCAACCGGGCCGAATATAGGGTCCTCATAGCGCCGTACGGGGTAGCCCGGGAACTGATAACAATCTAATGTGTAATGTGGGCCCCCACAAATCCCACACCAAATCTCCTCGTGGTAACCCCATAGATCAAACGAGTACTCGTCACTGTAATTCCCATAGTCGCGATCCATGAAAATCACTGCAAAGAACACTCAAGCAAAACGATCACGGGTACCAGATAAAAATAAAAATAAAATAACATCCGAAGAACTATACACAAAAAAAAAATAAGACGAAGATGATAAAATAAAAAAAATAAAAAAAAAACAAATTTAAATAAGGAAAACTATTTACCAAGATATATAGACAAATATGTACTAAATGACTAAATAATAATCCCAATCGTTTTAGCACAAACCGTATCCCCGGCAACGGCGCCAAAAACTTGATGTGTGTAAACTATATATATATTTTTATAAGTGTTTTACACAATTAGTTTTAAAAAGGGTTTTCACCAAATACTAATCACACACACCGGGCAGTGTACCCGTCGAATGGCAATATAGTAAAGGTAAGAACCGGATATCAATCCGTGGACACGGTGGAATACGATAATAAACCGGGACTAAAATTCAATCAAGTAAGGGTAAAAGATGTTTACGTTGATTTTTTTAATTAAACTAATATGCAAGAATATAAAACTAAACTAAGAACACAAGTCAAACAATCAAGGAAGGAATATCACTTCGGTCTCGAATCCGTTTAGTAAACACCCAACAACAACTATGGATACATGGAAAATACACGAAACATATGTTGACTAAATTCTCGTCAAAGACATCCAATCAAATGACTATTCGGAAAGCTAGAATGAATTATACAAACTAACCACCTAAAATCATACAATGAAGCTCACGTGCTATGAATACGTCAATGTTTAATAAAGATTGAACTAGCTTCCTGTCAAGGTTGGCTAACTCAACAACTAGTTGGAAAGATTACACGAATCAACACATAACCCACCTCAAGTTGATTAAAGTAAACAATAACATGCACTTCCTCGACATACAATGTTCATATCAAGATTACATAAATTAGAAGATTGCGTCAGCAAGTCCTAGATAAACATAATACTAAATATGACACACCATAACAAGCACTTTGTCTTTCCAAACACAAGCACAAGGATGCACATTCAAGATTTTTCAACCATAAACAAGACTTCATCCACCATTCCTAGTCAAAAGCCATAAACTAGCATACATAGATACACCAATCAATGAATACACGCATAAACCATGGGTTTTCCAACATACAAAGCCTACACATATACAAGTCTTGCAAACAATATCAACTCCAAAATACACAATATCATTGAAGAATAATCATGCCATTGTTATAACATTAACATAAGCTATGCCAAAAATCCATAAATGTTGTCAAACGTTACAAAACTTCATCTAAACCAAAGTGATATCAAGAGTTAGCTCATGGTGAGCATGAGAACAAGAACAAATCAAGGAAAAGTTACAAGACTCATGAAGAAATGCAAGAATAAAACCAACTCTTCCAAGCTAGATGATGATGATGATGTATGGTGATCCTCTTGATGTTGTAGTCCTTCCTAGAAGCTTGAAATGTGGCTAGAAACAAGGAAATTCGGAGCACAAAACAGTGCTGAGGGCTCCAACTCTCCAGGTCTCCAGCCTTCTGAAATGAGAAAACTTCTGATATTTATAGAATAAGGGAGGCACGACCGTGCCAGGTGGTAAGGCACGACCGTGCCTGTCATGGGGACGCGACCGTGCCTGGTGATAAGCACGGTCGTGGGACAGGTGGTTGACCGATCTGCTTCTTTCATTGGCTCTCGTTCTTCGAGGGAGTACGGCTGGTCAGACTCACGGGATTACACGCGGTTGTGGGGGGCCAAGGCACGGTTGTCCCTTGGATTTTGGCTTGGCACAGTCGTGCAAGATGTCGGCGCGACCGTGCCTAGGGTTTGCAAGCTTGGCACGACCGTGCCAGGTATGGGCACGACCGTGCCTCCATCACAGAAACCCTAAAACTTTACTTTTTATCCTGGAATCCTCTTGTTTGTTCACCAAGCTTCACAATAGGGAACGAAGCAAATAAGTGTCTAAACATTGAAAATAACCAAGAATTGATCGTGAAATGAGCGAAGTTTTGTGCCAAAAAGATGTGTAAATCCTAACACATCAGACATCAGCAGCAAGAGTGTCCACTGCTGATAAGGCAAAGCCTACAGTAGAAAAGAATGATGACACTTCAACAAAGCCATCAGTAGCAGGATTTACTGTCAACAAGCTAGAAACATCAGTAGCAAAATCTGCTGCTGACAGTGTGAGGAAAACTAGAAAGTCACCAACAAGGAAATGGAAAGCCAAACCATCTTCAAGCACTGTCATTGGTTCCATTGACTGCAAACATACTGAAAAGGATAAACTAACAACCATATTTTTCAAGTCTGCAGACTCTTGGGTTCCTTCTACTAATTAGAAATATATCATGTGCAGGGACAACCAGGTCACAAGAATAACACCTGGGTGGTAGACAGTGGGTGTTCCAGGCACATGACAGGCAACAGATCCATCCTCTCCAACTTCAGACATTTCAATGGAGGATATGTTGCCTTTGGAAGTGACTTAAAGGGAGGATCCATTACTGGACAAGGAATTGTATCCAACGAAAGAATGAGCATTGATAAGGTCAACTATGTTAAAGAATTGCACTTCAATCTCATGAGTGTTTACCAGGTCTGTGACCAAAAGCATTGGATGCTCTTCACAGATAAAGAATGTTTTGTACTGACTCCAGGCTTATCCACACCTCCTCCAAAAAGCATTTTATTAACCGCTCAGAGAAAAGAAAATCTCTATGTACTGGACATGAATGAAATCACTCCATCTGGGAGTGCTTCCCACTTTTTATCAAAGGCCTCAGTTGATGAATCAGCTCTCTGGCACAGGAGATTAAGCCATGTTAATATCAAAACTATCAACAAATTGGTGAAGAATAATCTTGTAAGAGGGATTCCTGACAAAGAATTTCAGCTGGAAGACCACTGAATTTCATGCTTAAAGGGGAAGCAACACAAAATCTCTCACAAGCCCAAGACCTTGAATACAAATGACACTCCACTGCAACTGCTGCATATGGATCTCTTTGGTTCTACAAATGTCATGTCAATGGGCAAGAAGTCGTACTGTATGGTGATAACTGATGATTACACCAGATTCTCATGGATATACTTCTTGAGAACTAAAGATGAAACTGCTGAAATTCTCAAATCCTACATTCTCAGGGTAGAGAATCAAAGCAATCAAAAGGTGAAGATCATAAGGTGTGATCAGGGCACAGAGTTCAAGAACCACACCTTGAACTGTTTCTGTGAAAGCAAGGGGATAGAAAGACAATACAGTGCTCCAAGAACTCCTCAACAAAATGGAGTTGCTGAAAGAAGAAACAGAACTCTTATTGAGTCAGCAAGATCTATGTTGGCTGACTCAAAACTGCCACTCACATTCTGGGCAGAAGTAGTTAGCACAGCCTGTTATGTGCAAAACCGAGTTCTAATTGTCAAACCCCTCAACAAGACACCCTATGAACTTTGGTTTCAAAGAATTCCCTACGTTGGGTTCCTAAAACCTTTTGGGTGTCCATGCACCATTCTCATCACACATGGGGTTCTTCCTAAGTTTGGTGCCAAATCTGATGAAGGATATTTCGTAGGCTATTCCTCTCAATCAAAGGCCTTTCGAGTATTCAATTCATGAACAAGAATTGTTGAAGAATCAGCAAATGTGGAATGCAGAGAACACATTGTCTGTGAGTAGGGTAAAGGACCAAAATGGCTCTTTGACATAGACTCATTCTCCCAAATATTTGAGCCTCTCACCTTCTCAAATATGGAGTCTATGTCTACACAAACACCTGCCTCCACTTCATCCACTGACTACAGACTGGATTTTCTAAAATCTTCTATCAGTCTGAGAAGACCATCAATTGATCCTCTATCAGTTGTGGAAGCAATTGAAGCAGGAACAAGACGGTCTAATATCACCAGCAACAGCCTGTCTAAAACTGAAAATATAAATGAAGACTATTCGGTAAATGCTGTAGATGCTGCTGATGCTCTTGCTGAAAATATTGATGTGGATAATGCGGTTGAAGACTCTTCCACCATGAATGAAGAGACCCCTGATCAAAATCAAAGCAGTCTAGAGCAAGGGATACAGCTGGAGGTGGTACCAACACAGAGGATCCACAAAGAACATGCTCAAGAGAATATTATTGGTCAAATACACCAAGGAGTTCTCACAAGAAACAAATCTCATGAGGCCAATATATGCTTGTTTTCCTGTTTCTTATCTCAGGTGGAACCCAAGAAGATAGATGAAGCACTCAAACACAGCAGCTGGATTGAAGCAATGCAGGAAGAATTGCTGCAATTCAAGAGGCAGGATGTCTGGAAACTTGTTGATCTTCCACCAGGTAAATATGCTATTGGCACACGATGGGTTTTCAGGAACAAGCAAGACGAGAGAGGCATTGTAGTTAAGAACAAAGCCAGACTTGTAGCTCAAGGCTACACTCAGGAAGAAGGAATTGACTATGATGAAGTCTTTGCCCCTGTTGCCAGACTGGAGGCCATCAGAATCTTCCTGGCATATGCTGCATCCAAGAATTTCACTGTCTATCAAATGGATGTAAAAAGTGCCTTTCTGTATGGGAAGATTGGTGAGGAAGTATACGTCAAACAGCCTCCAGGCTTTATAGATCCTGCACATCCTACTCAAGTGTTCAAACTAGACGAAGGCCTACATCAGGCACCAAAAGCCTGGTATGAAACCTTATCAGGATATCTACTAAGCAACAACTTCAGAAGAGGTGCCATAGACCAGAACTTGTTTATCAAAGATGAAGGGGGAGAAATAATACTCGTTCAAATTTATGTTGATGATATCATCTTTGGATCAACAAGGAAACAGCTGTGCGAAGACTTTGAGACTCTGATGCGCTCAAAGTTTGAAATGAGTTCAATGGGTGAACTAAATTTCTTCTTGGGTCTACAAGTCAAACAGGTCCCAAATGGAATCTTCATCAGCCAATCCAAATATGTAAAGAACATTTTGGAAAGATTCAAAATGGCTGACTGCTCCCCTATGCAAGTGCATCATCAACTGACTCCAGAAAAAGATGGCCAAGACACTGATCAACATCAGTATCGTGCAATGATAGGGTCTCTCATGTATCTCACTTCCTCAAGGCCAAATATCATGTTTACAGTATGCCTCTGTGCAAGATTTCAAGCAGCTCCAAAAGTTTCACATCTTCAGGCTGTCAAGAGAATCTTTAGATACCTAAAGGGTGCCCCAAGACTTGGGCTATGGTACTCTAAAAATGACATGTTTAATCTATATGCATACACTGACAGTGACTATGGGGGATGCAACTTGGACAAAAATTTCACTTCAGGGGGATGTCAGTTTCTTGGAGGGAGATTGATTTCATAGCAGTGCAAGAAGCAAACATGTGTTTCAACTTCTACAGCTGAAGCAGAGTACATTGCAGCTTAGAGTTGCTGTGCACAAGTCATCTGGATACAAAATCAAATGTTGGATTATGGGATGACTTTCATGGCAACTCCAATTCACATTGACAACATGAGTGCTATCTCAATCACAAACAATCCGGTGCAGCACTCAAAGACAAAGCACATTGACATCAGGTATCATTTCATAAGAGATCAAGCTGAGAAAAAGAGGATTATTTTAACCAAAGTTCATACGAATGAGCAATATGCTGATTTGTTTACAAAACCTTTTGATGAAGCTAGATTTAAATATTTAGTTGAATCAATTGGTATGATGAACTTTGATTAAAATCTATCTCCACTCTATTTTTGTGTTTTGTCTTATGTTGTAAATAAAAGTTATAAGTCAGCAGCATTTTTGTCCTTCAGCTGCTGACAGGTTTAATCCTCAGCAGCAAAAGATTTGCAGCTGACTGCTTTAAGTTATCAGCAGGAACAGGCTTCCTGCGGATTTCTTTAAGACTGTCAGCAGCAACATCCTTACTGCGGATTATTAAATCCATCTGCAGCAGATAAGTTTACTGCTGACAGACTTAACCTTCCGCATCCACAGCAATCAAGTTTGCTGCTAATTGGTAAATTTAAGTCCAAATTAAATTTTACCCGTTGTTAAAATTCCCGTCAGTCTTTACCATGACTGCCTCGGTGTATTACAGCTGTAACAATAAAAGGTGAATTGGGTTGTACTGTACAAGTCATTATTCTTTTTCTCTCCTCTGCCGTTATAAAAACAAATCAAATTTCCACCTCTTCACCTTCCACTTATCCCTAAACAAACATCACTTTCTCTCAAGTCCCCATCACTTTCAAAGCCCTTCATCCCTCACTGTCATACCCAACCAAGTGAAAGATATCCGAAGGATTCAATGATATGATCGACTTCTTATGTCGATCAAAGATCCAATTTGCCCTCACAACCAACCATGTCACACATATCCCTCATGTGGAGGATTTCTGGAGTACCGTCGTCTACTCTACTAAACAGGGGATTCCCCAAATCAAAGCCAAGGAAGACGGCAAGGATATCACCATCTCGGAAGCCACACTCTTCTCCAATGCATATCTCAGAAAAGAAGCGGATGTCATTAGGTAAGCTCCGCACTTGCCTCTGTCTTTCATGGTCTTCTTCTTGCGCTTCTTCGCGCCACCACGGAGAAGAAGGACGAGGCGAAGATTTGACTCCTTCTGGATGTTGTAATCGGCTAGGGTTCTGCCGTCCTCGAGTTGTTTTCCGGCGAAGATTAGACGCTGCTAGTCTGGCGGAATGCCTTCCTTGTCTTGGATCTTTGCCTTCACGTTCTCGATTGTGTCGAAGGATTCGACCTCAAACGTGATCATCTTACCCGTTAGGGTTTTCACGAAGATCTGTATTTTTGCCGATCTGAAGTGATAACATGAGAACTGTTTCCAAAAAGGTTCTCAGGGGTCAATGTTCCAGTGTTATCTACAACGCTGAACATACAGAGTACCCCGGGTGACAGTTCAGCAATCCCAGCTGATACTAATCCCACACCCTCCACCTCACAACTTAAACAACAGTCTGCTTCGACCATTCGAATCCCTATGCATACTACTAACGATGCACAGGCACAAAAATTACTTACACCTGTTTTGGATGTTATCGTTCAACCGGAACACAGGGCCCCGGTTACAACTACATATACTAGGAAAAGGGGCAAGAGAATCTTCTCTTGCCTCCAAGGCCTAAACCCAACCTAACAGCCCTCACTCAGAATCACAACATTCTGGTGAGAATATCATAAGGGACAGCCACATTATTAGGGAGACTCCTTTGGATGTCTCCTTATTAGGATAAGGATCACTTCCTGGATCTATAGAATAGCCCCCTGAGCCTTTCCTTTCTCGTCTGAACTTAAGTGTTGAGGAACCTGATCAAGATGATGTACCTTCTCCAACTACCACTATCTCGGAGGTACTGATTGATCTTGCTTCTAACACACCCATCCCAACTTCTTATACCATGAAGGTCCACTCTAGGAGTTATGACAGAATGGATGTGGAAGAGGCTGTCACTACTGCTGGTCCATCAAATAACCAGGAGGACAGTGACAACATTGCTAAGACCTCATCCACGGCAACTCACAGTGAGGATGCTTCCTTGGAAACTCCCCTCACTGAGAGGAATCCCAGGTGCCAAGAAACCATGGGTAATGGGGATGTAGAGACTAGGCCTAAGGCCCCATCTGGATCCAAGGATTCCACAATTGTGGATGAGGACAGACTGCAACTTCATATCTTGGAATTGACGGCCAGGGTGAATATGATAGAGGCACATCAATGCCCAACTTTTCTTACTCCCTCCTTTGTATCAGTGGGCACAGAAACTGATGCACATTTTTCCACAGATGCAACCAAAAAGGGCGAGATGGTCCAAATGTAGGAAGACTCAGAAAGTTTTGACTACTGCATGCTGTATTTCAAAGTACAAGATGGCTGTTATTGAAACCTTTTCTTTTGGTTGAAAGGATAGTCAGAAATGTGCAAAAGCTTCAGCAACAAAGGCAGTAAGAGAATTTTGGTAGCATCAGTATAGGGGGAGTTTGTAGAACCAAAGACTGATGGCTACAAAATTCTCTAAGTACAAATGCTGCTGATCTAAGAGTTTGCCACTGACCAACAAACTGCTGTGGACAAGATTATCTGCTGCGGATACTTGTTCTCCTGCTGAAGAACAAATCTGCTGCGGATAGCCTTATCTGCTGAAGACCAAAGTTGCTGCGGATAGGCTTCTCAGCAGCATCAACACTTGATGCTGCTAACAGGCAAATCATCAGCAGCTTTGGATGGTTTCATCTTGCTACTGATCAACATCTTTGTTGCTGACAGCCGTGTGCCTTGAAGACAAATCGTTGCAGCTGACTATCCATACCAAGCGTCACTGACAACTTTCTGCAAAAGCAACTGACACACTCAAAGCAGAAGGAACCTCAATGGCATAACCAATGATGGACAACAATGCTCTTCTCCAAGCATGCAAGTAATGATGCATAAAGAAGACGCTTCAATAAAGTTAACTAGATATAGACAACACGTGTAATAGTTAGCTAGATACAACAGATCAACGGTCTGTGTTAGATCTGATCCTTAGAATTAAGGGGCTGTCTTGATTCTAAGTGAGTATAAATAATCTGTGAACACTTCATTGTAAGCGTGCTTTTTGTGCTTTCTGATTGAGTTTCAATTGTAATCGTTTATCTGCAAAAGCTTAATACAACAATGTTCTTAAAAGTATTCTTTCTGCTTGCTCGATTACATTTGTGTAGTTGTTATTGTTTTCGCCAATTTCAACTAAGAACAGAACCATCTTGTAATTTCACGATCCTACAGTTCTTCCCCCTCATACGAACCGAACCCAAAACCCATTCCCAAATCCATAGATTTTGTACGCGATTAATCAAAAAGGTATAGGGTTTTTGTTCATTAGGGTATTGCGAAATCGTGGTTTCATTTAATTGCAAAATCAATGAGTTTACAGCCTTTAATTCTAGTAATCAAAAACCGAACCCTAGTTTTAAGAACACGAATTAAAATTGGTCAGATTCGGTATTGTTTACTGTTTAAATCATAGGGCTTTTAACAAATGAAAGACTGCGAATCTATCAATGTAGTTTTGTTGGATTGAGATAAGGTTTAAGATCAAAACCCCCCAAAATGATTATGAACAAACCCTAGATTCGGGATCATGATTAATTAGATGTTATTTGATTTAATTAACATAGGGCTTTCACTATACAGATGTTTGCGAAGCAGATGACACAATTTAAATTTATCTAGGTTAAGTCCAGATTAGGGTTCAGTTAAACCCGAAATATGATAAACCCTAGAACTGGTTCAAGTTCAATTCGTTGATATAAGCCTCAATTAGCTTACGGCTTTGGTTCTACAGATGGAAACGAGTCTGAGGGTGTGATTGGTTACCTTGAATGACAACGAATTGACAGAGATCGGCTAGACCATAGTTGTGGCTTCGACATGATGGTCCCCGACGTCTCCTGTTACGTCTCTGGCGAAATTGATGTTTGCAAATGACTCAGGGGAACTCGATCAAGGTTTGCAGGGGTTTGATTGCGAGAATAACAAACCAAATGATTCGATTTGATGGTTTAGTTATGGAGGTCAACGATTTCGGGTTTGGGGTTATAGTTCCCAATGATGAACAAAGATAAACAGTTAGAAACGACTCAAAAACGTTCGAAATCGTTAATGTCATACATTACAACTTCGAATTCGATTAATTTTCAGTTATGCGTTGCGAATTTGAACTCAAAACAAGGGAATTTGACTTTGGAAAGTCAACAGGATTCAATTTCTCTTGATTTTGACTTTGCAAGTCAATAGATTCAGTTTTGGGACTTGGCAAAACTAGTCCTTGTAGTTTTAGTTTATATTTTGACAGAATTAGACCCTGGCATTTGAGTTAGGTTAACTAGGTTAGGATTTTAACTGAGTTTAACTAACGGAGTTAGTCTAAAAAGTCCGGATTGTCACATCATCCCCTAGTTGAAAGAATTTTTGTCCTGACGATTAAAATAATTTTTTTTTCAGATGTCACATCATCCCCTAGTTGAAAGAATTTTCGTCCTGAAAATTAGAATAGTACCTTAAGAGTTTGACGTGGAGTGCTTGAACAGATGAGGATATTTGCGCATCATCTGATCCTCACGCTCCCTCATGAACTCCGGTCGCGTTTCGAGTTCCAACTAACTCCGACAATAGGGATTTTACTACGTTTAAGCGTTTTGACTTACATATCCATGATTTCTACTGGTTCATCAATGAAACACAATTGTTCATCGATGTGTATTTCCTCAAGAGGAACTGCGAGCGACTCGTCTGCTAGACATTTCTTCAAGTTCGAGACATGAAAGACGTTGTGTACACCACTAAGTACTTCGGGTAGGTTAAGTTGATATGCCACTAGACCAATTCTCTTTACTATCTTGAACGATCCAACAAAACGAGGGTTTAGTTTGCCTCATTTCCCAAAATGAATGACACCTTTCCAATGTGAGCCTTTACAAGACCATGTCGCCTACTTGAAACTCTAATGGTTTATGACGCTTATCGGCATAGCTCTTTTGATGATCACGAGCTGTCTCCATACGATTTCTAATTTGAACAATCTTTTCTAACGTTTCCAAGACGAGTTCAGGACCCGTAAGTTGGCTATCCCCAACTTCAGCTCAACAAATAGGAGAGCGGCATTTCCATCCATATACTACTTCGAATGGAGTTGCTTTGATGCTAGTGTGATAACTGTTATTGTAGGAGAACTCCACCAGAGGCAGGTGGGACTCCTAAGTGTTACCGAAATCAATCACATAAGCTCATAGCATATCCTTCGGAGTTTGAATAGTATGTTCCGTTTGGCCATCTGTTTGAGGATGGTATGTCTTGCTCATATCTTGACGCGTGCCTAAAGGTTTATGTAACGATTGCCAGAAACGCGAGGTGAATCGTGCATCACGATCCAAAATGATAGAAATTGTCACCCCGTGCCGAGAGACTACTTCTTCCAAATAAATACGAGTAAGCTTCTCCATTTTATCAGTTTCTTTGATTGCCAAGAAGTTAGCGGATTTTGTTAAACGATCGACGATTACCCAGATGATGTCACATCCGCTAGGAGTTCGGGGCAATTTTGTGATAAAATCCATAGATATTTGCTCCCATTTCCACATGGGAATCTCTGGTTGCTGAAGTAAACCAGAAGGCTTTTGATATTCAACTTTAACCTTTGCGCAACTCAGGCACTTGCTCACATTGGTGGATATATTAGCTTTCATCTTTGGCCACCAACATAACACCTTTAGGTCATGGTACATCTTGTCGAAACCAAGATGAACAGAGTATCGAGGTTTATGAGATTCATCCATTACAAGCTCTCTTAAGTTCCCGTACTATGGAACTCACATTCGCTCCGCGAAGTAGCGAATACCGTCCGATTTAACCTCGAGTTGGTTCTCCGTACCACGTGTGGATTCCAACGGTAGGTTTTCCCCATTTCAGGGTTTCGAGTTGAGCACTATGGATCTGATCAGGTAATCCAGGGTGGATAATGAGTCATAATGCTCGAACTCGTCTAGGCTTAGTTTCTTTTCGACTTTGGGCATCGGCTACCACGCTAGCCTTGCCCGGATGATACTTGATAGCACAGTCATAGTCGTTCAAAATTTTGATTCAACGACGTTGTCGGATGTTCAACTCCTTCCGTTCGAACATGAGACTCTTGTGATCGGTGTAAATGGTGCACTTGGTACCGTCCAATCTGTCACCAGATTTTCAAAGCAAACACTACAACTCCCAATTCTAAGTCATGGGTAGTGTAGTTTTTCTCATAAACTTTCAATTGACGAGAATCGTATGCGTTAACCTTTTCGCGTTGCATTAACACACAACCAAGACCTTGAATAGAGGCATTGCAATACACTAGAAGACATCCATTCCCTCCGAAAGAGTTAAAATGGGTGCACTGCAGAGTTTCTATTTAAGAAGTTGGAATGCTGACTCCTGGGTATCACCCCAGTTATAGATTTTACCCTTTTGGGTTAAAGCAGTGAGAGGTTGGGCAATCTTGGAAAATCCTTCGATGAATCGACGATAATAGCCAGCCAATCCCAGAAATTGTTGCACCTCTGTCGGAGTCGTCGGTGCCGCCCAATTCTTTATGGCTTCTATTTTAGATGGATTGACATGTATTCCATTCTCGTTAACCACATGTCCTAAATATTGAACTTCCCGAATCCAGAATTCGCACTTGGAAAGTTTAGCATACAAATGCTCTTGTTTTAGTAATTCCATAACGAAGCGTAGGTGCTCCTCATGTTCTTCCTTGTTCTTGGAGTAAATGAGGATGTCATCAATGAAAACAATGACAAACTGGTCAAGGTATGGTTTACACACACGGTTCATGAGGTCCATGAACACCGCGGGTGCGTTGGTTAAACCGAAAGGCATGACCATAAACTCATAGTGGTCGTACCTTGTCCTGAAAGCAGTCTTAGAGATATCCTCATCTCGGACTCTCAATTGATGGTAACCAGATCTAAGCTTTATCTTGGAATAGAAGGTTGATACTTGGAGTTGATCAAAGAGATCATCTATGCGAGGTAGAGGATAACGATTCTTGATCTTCACTTTGTTCAGCTCACGGTAGTCGATGCACATGTGGAAAGTCCCATCTTTCTTCTTGACAAACAAGACTTGTAGAGTAATATCTTATGTAAGTTGTTGTCATTTATTGTTTGTTTAAACAGTTTTAGACTAGTTTACTTTCTGTCATTTCATTAAATGTAATTTCAGTTTTCTGTAATTTACTATTTTTATTTCTAAGTCTGGGCCATCGAAACTACTTAGTTTCGATTGAGTTTGTTCAATCGAAACTAGTAGTTTCGATAGATGGTAGTTTCGACAGTCTGTGTATCACTTGTAAATGGTCAATCGAAACTAGTAGTTTCGATTGAACATAGTTTCGATACCTGTCACTACTATAAATAGCCTAGTTTGAGAATGTTTAGGGTGTGAGTAGCGGCTGTAACCCTGAACCTTCTCTTTCACATTGTTCTTGAATCAATACAATTTGTAGTTGTTTATTCACCGTGTTCTTACACTTTCATACCATTTGCTTGTTGATTCATAGTGTGGTTAGCCTGTTATCTTCACCAACACTGTTTCTATTATCTGTTTCACCACCATACACACATTTTCTGCCTGTGTGTGTGTGTGTGTAATCGATCAAATCAGTGATTTCAAGAGAAATCTGGACCTACAAATGGTATCAGAGCTTTATGCTCTAGTGTTTTTGAGTGTTATCAGGTTTATTGATCGATTCTAGGTGTTTACTAAGGGTATTCAAAGCTTATTTTGGGTTTTTGCACATCTATTCTCGGAAGTACTGGTTTATTGTTGAAGGTTACTGTTTCATCGATTTCCAAGGGTTTTTGCTCGTATTTTCAGAATCGGAGGTTGGATCAGTGATCAGGAGTGTTAGTCGAAGGTTTTCGCTGGATTGGTTTGTCATTTTTGCACTATTGATTTCTGGAGCTTAGTATCAATGGAGTATTTCTGAGCTTGGAGAAGAAGGCATCGAAACTACTGGGGACAGTTTCTGATTCTGTTGATCATCGAAACTTCTTGTCTACGTTTTGTCGGGAGAAGGTACTATCGAAACTAGATTTTTGTCTTATCTCTATCGAAACTGTGGTTATCGAAACTTGTCTGTGAAATTTTCAGTATCGAAACTAGTTGTTTCGATAAAAGTTATTCTATCAAAACTAGTTGTTTCGATAGAAGTTGTCCTATCGAAACTAGTTGTTTCGATAGAAGTTGTCCTATCGAAACTAGTTACTGTTTAGTTTCGATTCAGAATATTATGGCCACCTCAAGTTCAACAGACCATTCTGGGGGAAATAGACCACCTGCTCTTGTGTCCACAAGAGAATTTGATGACTGGACTAAAAAGATGAAGCTTTTCTTTCAATTTCACGATTATACATTGTTGAGTTCTATCATCGATGGTCCCCACAAACCGGTAACTACCACTGCTGATGTTCAACGTCCTAAGTTAGTATCTGAGTATGATGAGAAAGATCTTGCCTTGATTGCCCGAGACAACAAGGCCTACGGGACTATTGCCATGGCTCTTCCTATGGATATTTTCAACATCTTTGTCGAGTACACAACTGCCAAAGACTTATGGGCTGCATTGTGCACAAGATATGAGGGAAGTGAGGATGTCAGGGAAAGCAAAAGGGATCTGATTAAGAAACAATATGCGATGTTCAGCAGTGTAAGGGGAGAATCAATATCTGATTTGATCAACCGTTTCTCAAGCATTGTATCAAGGTTAAAGGTAATGGGAGTTGAGTACCCTACTCTTGATCTAAACAAGAAACTCCTAGATTCTCTTCCTGAAGAATGGAATATGTATCGAATCATGATCAAAAAGACCGAGAATCTGAGTGCTCTGTCTCAACAGGAAGTCTATAGCATTCTTGAATCTTATGAAATTGAGATTAAGAAGGGAGCAGTCACCCCGTCAAATCAGTCTGGAAACACAGCTCTTATTGCTGGATCAATCTCATCCGGTAGCCCATACTTTCAGACTGATGTCCCTCCTTCAGCTGCTGCAATTAATTCTACCAGCTCCTCTGCTCCTCAAAAGACTGTCACCATGATTCCTGATGATTATGTCCCAATCATGACTGCTTTCATGTCATGCTATGATGCACTGATTTCTGGAAATCTAACACCGGTTAGCTTTCAACCTGATGACTTAGAGCAGATTAATCCTGATGATTTGGAGAAAATGGACATTGATTGGTACATGGCCATGTTGACATTAAGAGCCAAAAGATTCATCAAAAGAACTGGCATAGACAGATTCAAGCAGGGAAAGACACTTGGGTTTGATATCAAGAAGGTGAGATGCTACAATTGTGATCAGCTGGGTCACTTTTCCAGAAACTGCAAGGAACCGTCCTCCAAGGATCAGCAAGAAAAGAAGATCTCCTCTGGAAAACAAGCTGCCAATCCTCCAAAGATAAACACATCTTCAAGCTCCACAGCTCTTGTGTGTCAGGCTGATGGACATTATCATTGGGGAGACCAAGCTGAGGAAGCTGCTGATAAAGCTTTGATGGCTGATGTGGAGGACATGGGCAAGTGTGTCATGATTGAACCTGCTGAGGTTATTTCTAAACTGTGTAATTCTAGATCTTGCTTGAATGAAATTCAAAAATATAGATTCATCAATCAAGCCTTGATTGATGAACGAAATCACATTAAGGTGATGTATGACTCTGTGGCCAAAAATGAGAAACTTTACTTAAAGAAAATTCATGATATTTCTGGTGAAAATCGCTCTTTAATTGTGCAACTCAATACTCAAACCATTAATAATACAATTTTAACTGAAAGAGTCCAAAAGACAGAAAAAGCCAAATTACAGGTTGATCACATGGATATGGATCAGAAAGTTCTGTTTGGAATAATTGATAAACAATTTAATAGAAAAGGCACAGAAGGTCTTGGGTATAACTCTCATCCACCTCCTTATTCTAAATCAGGGAGATTTGCTGATATGCCAACTCCACATGTTTCCACACCTTTTGTTTGCACATTATCTCCTGATGATTATATTACATACTCTGATTCTGACAGTTTTGCCTCTTGTGCAGAATCTAATTGTGTAAATTCCGAAGATGATTGTGATGAGAGTACCAATGACAGAACTATTTTAAAAGAACTTGAGTCGGATGAATGTAATAATATGTCCGTGTCTAAACTAAATATTTGTGAACACGTTGAAAACTTGTATTTTGACTCTATGCCTGCTGAGCATACGGGTTTGGGATGTGATGTTTCTAAATTTAAAAATGCTTTGCCTTTTGTTCCTAAATCTTTGAATGTTATGCCATGTGTTACCAAGTTTAAAAGTGCAAGAATTATTGTGAATGATGTACCACGCGAAACCATGAGCAACATGGACTTTTTCAGATTAAAGGAAGCACATCGTCTTCAAGACAAAGTTATTGATGAGAGAACCGTCTCATGTTCAGCTTCCTCAACATCACAATCATCTTCATCGTGTGATGACTATTATCAGGCTAAGATATCTTGTGAAAATGTTTGTTTTAGTTGTGGTGCCTCAAATCACGTTTCAAAAAGTTGTAAATTGACAACCACAAATTCTAATAAAGAATCACCTTCCAAAAGTTCATTAAATTCATATGTGTTGCCTAAGTCTTCTCACAGTAGGAAATCTAGGCGTAAAAGAATTAAAAATGCTAAAAACTATTTAAAACGAACTTGGAAAATTAAAAATAATGTTCTATTTGATGACCATGCTTCATCAAAGGATGGTTGTAATTCTGATTCCAATGAGAGGTCATATCCTGACACTAAAATCTCTTGACTGAAACAATATTGGTCAAATCATATAAATGGTTCGTTGTGTATAGGGTCAATCAAGAAGAACCGGTGATAACATCTGGCATGTAGATAGTGGATGTTCAAGACATATGACTGGGCACTTTAACTTGCTGCAAGATTATCATCAAATTGATAGAGAGTATGTTGCTTTTGCTGGAAACCCAAGAGGAGGAAAGATTGAAGGACAAGGAACAGTATCAAATGGAGTAAATAGTCTGGAATTTGTCAACTTTGTTCCTCAGTTGAAATACAATCTGATGAGTGTTTCACAGATTTGTGACAAGGACTTTTGTGCCTTATTCAATTCAAAAGAATGTCTTATCTTGAAGCCAGGAGTGGTGATTCCGGAAGAACTTATTCTCATGCGTGCTCCCAGAAGATACAACACATATAGCTTGGATATGAACAACCCATCGGGCATTGAATCGTGTTTTCTCTCAAAGGCTTCTGAAGATGAATCTTTCCTGTGGCATAAGAGGTTGGGACATGTCAATTTCAAAACAATGAATCGACTGGTTCGAGGCAACCTAGTAACTGGATTACCTCTCAAAGATTTCACTCCTATGGAACACTATATCTCATGTTCCAAAGGAAAACAGCACAAATCTTCACATAAGCCTAAAACCACCAATTCCATTGACTCCCCTCTCCAATTGCTTCACATGGATCTTTTTGGTCCGGTGAGTGTCATGAGTCTTGGATGAAAGTCATACTGTCTGGTGGTAACAGATGATTTTTCTCGATTCACTTGGGTGTTTTTCCTAACCACAAAAGATGAGACGCCAGAGATTTTAAAAACCTATCTGCTTCAAATTGAGAACCTCTTCAATCTAAGTGTGAAGACTATCCGCAGCGATCATGGAACAAAATTCAAAAATGCAACTCTTGATTCCTTCTGTGAAAGCAAAGGAATCTCTCGACAATTTAGTGCACCTCGTACTCCTCAACAAAACGGTGTAGCTGAAAGAAGAAACCGCACTTTAATTGAAGCTGCACGAACTATGATTGTTGACTCTAAGCTTCCCGTGACTTTCTGGGCTGAGACGGTCAACACTGCATGTTTTGTGCAAAATCGGGTTCTTATCACTAAAAGTTGCAACAAGACACCTTATGAGATCATGTACAAGCGCAAGCCAGTTATTGATTTCTTCAGAAATTTTGGGTGTGTATGCACAATGCTGAACACTTCAGATCAGATCAACAAGTTTGAAGCCAAAGCTGATGAATGCTATTTTGTTGGTTACTCATCCAATCAACGTACTTTTCATGTCTACCATAAGAAGAAAAGGATAGTGATGGAGTCCATTGATATCAATTGGCATGAAAACAATCATACGGACGCAGGAGATGGTCCCAATTGGCTCTTTGACGTCGATTCAGTTTTTAAGTCATTTAATCTTCCTGATTTCTCTATTTAATCAACTCAGGATAATCCTTACTTCTCTGTGAACAATCTAGGGAACATAAATGATCAAGGCTCTTCTTCATCTGCTCAGGTTGAAATTCCTGTGGTTGCTAATGCTGAATCTAATATGGAGTCTTCCGGTTCTGGTGCAACAAGTGAAACTTTTGAAGACAACTCCATTCCAATAGTAGATGTTGCACCACAATCACCTGCTGAAGATCCTATTAATGATATTGCCGATCCTCCTGCTGAAAATCTTACCAATTTGGAAGAAGTCGTGGAAGAAGATGAAATTCCTCAATTGCGAATTCACAAGATTCATCCCACCAATAACATCATTGGACCACTCAATGTGGGTGTTAGTACCTGAAGTGCCTGTGAAGCATTTGAAAACAGCATGTTTTCTTGCTTCATCTCTCAAACTGAACCAAAGAACATTAAAGCAGCTCTACTAGAAAACAGCTGGGTGGAAGCAATGCAGGAAGAGCTACAGCAATTCTCAAAGCTGCATGTGTGGAATTTGGTAGATCTTCCCAAGAACAAAGTTCCAATAGGCACTCGTTGGGTTTTTCGTAACAAAAAGGATGAAGGCGGCACTGTGATTCAAAATAAAGCTCGTCTGGTGGTTCAAGGTTTCTATCAAGAAGAAGGGATTGACTATGAGGAAGTCTTTGCACCAGTGGCTCGCTTGGAAGCCATCAGAATGTTTCTCGCCTATGCAGCCTACATATACTTCACCGTCCATCAAATGGATGTCAAAAGCGCATTTTTGTATGGCAAAGTTCAAGAGGAGGTATATGTCAAGCAGCCGTCGGGTTTCATTTATCCTAATTTTCCAGACCGTGTTTACAAGTTAGACAAAGCATTGTACGGTCTTCAACAAGCACCTCGTGCGTGGTATGAAACTTTATCAAAGCATCTGCTTGAGAATGGTTTCACACGAGGAGCAATTGACCAAACTTTGTTCAAACTGAAGGAGGAAAAGGATACATTCATGGTGCAAATTTATGTGGATGATATCATTTTTGGATCTACAAATCCCCGTCTCTGCAAAGAATTTGAAGAATTGATGCGATCTAAGTTTGAGATGAGCTCCATGGGGGAAATGAAGTTCTTTTTGGGACTACAAGTTGATCAGTCTGAGTCAGGAATCCTTATCCATCAAGAAAAATACGTAAAAGAAATCTTGACCAAGTTCAAAATGGCTTATTCCCATCCAGTAAAAACTCTTGTGGAAGTTCGACATTGTTTGACTCCTGATGTGGATGGGGAAAGCGTTGATCCGCATCTATATCGCTCTATGATAGGATCTCTCATGTATCTCACAGCCAGCAGACCCGACATCATGTTTGCAGTGTGCTTATGTGCACGTTTTCAGGCTAATCCTAAACTCTCTCATTTATCTGTTGTCAAACGTATTTTAAGATATTTAAGGTATAAGCCAAAATTGGGTCTGTGGTATCCTAAAACTGACTTGTTTGATCTTGTGGCTTATTCAGATTCAGACTACGGGGGTTGCAACTTAGACCGAAAATCCACTTCTAGAGGTTGTCAATTCCTTGGCAACCGCCTTGTCTCATGGCAGTGTAAGAAACAATCCACCGTTTCCCAATCCACCGCCGAAGCCGAATACATTGCCGCAGCCCTCTGTTGTTCCCAAGTCAGATGGATACACCATTAGGTGCTTGACTATGGGATCACATTCCATGAGACACCTATTCTGTGTGACAACACTGCCGTTCCCCATATCACCAAAAAGCTCGTTCAGCATTCCAAAACCAAACACATTGAAATTAAACATCATTTTATTCGTGACTGTGTTGAAAAGAAGCATATTCGAATTGTTGAAGTCAAAACTAATAAACAAATTTCAGACATCTTCACAAAGGCTTTTGACTCTACCAGATTTGCCCAACTGGTGGAAATGCTTGGAATGATCAACTTTCAGTAAATTGTGTAAATAATTTTTTTTATTTTTTTTTTTAATTCTGTTTAAGTTGTCTAAGAAAATTCCAAAAAGATTTTATTTTTATGTACAGTATCCACGTAAATCTTTTGGGGGAGAAATATAATATTTTAATATTGAAAAGAATTGCTGTGTATATAATCTTACAAGTTGCAGGAAAAATTGAATCTGGCCTTTGAGAAATGATAGTGTCTGATCTCATCTCTTGGACATGGAATAGACCAAAAGCGATGGTGTTTACTGAGGTATAGCTAGTAGGCCCGACATGTAAGTAGTGTGAAAACCTAATTTATATCTCATACTTGTGTGTTTGAATCCATTATCGAAACATCTAACCCATTTTTATATCTAAGAAAAACGATTCAATCAGATACATGCTTACGTATTGGATTCCTATTCATACACCAAGTGACCGTCAATATAACGATATTTACCACCGATGACTCCGTATGTTTTGCTTACGCAAAGATCTCGGGTGCTCATCCTTTTCCCATCCACTTGGATGATTTGACCCCGTCTGTTTTGCTTACGCAAAGATCTCGGGTGTTCAACATTTTTCTATCCGCTTGGATAATTTTACGACTTCTTCTGTTTTGCTTACGTAAAGATCTAGAATGCTCGTACCTTTTTAATATCTACTTGGATATATTTCATTTTAATCTTCCAAATCCACTTGGATATCTTATTTTATTTTGGTGGTACTTTGACATTACTAAGACGGTACCTTGGTTAATCAGAAAGAGATGATAGGATGAAGATGGGTACTTCTTGAGGATTGATAGGTTTTCAAAATCATTTTATTTTAATATGTGGGGTACACCTTGTATATTGCTTAAATGGTACCTTCTAATCACATGAAATCTTTGTACAAACAAATGTTCGGGTTTACTTTGCACAAATACCAGCTATCTTCAGGGACTCACAGTAGTGAATTGCAAAATGAAGTGTTTCAAGAGACTGACCAGATCTGATCTCATGTTGGATCTTTTTCAAGAAGAAAAGTGTAAATATCTTGTGTATAATTTTATTTATTAAATATCGAAACTAGTTGTACATATCGAAACTACTTTGAACTATCGACACTAGTTGTACATATCGAAACTAATTTGAACTATCGAAACTACTTTGTTCATATCGAAACTACTTTGACATATCGAAACTACTTTGTACATATCGAAACTAGTTTGTCCTATCGAAACTAGTTGTTTCGACAGGGGCAATTTTGTCTTTTGTCTCACGAGAATTAAAAGCCTTCATAAGCAATCCCTCCCGTCATACTGATTCTTACTCGTACTTTTAAAAAAAAAACCTCTTCGCCTTCTCCGTCTGCATCATCAGGTAACGTCTCACTACTTCTTTTTGATGATTTTTGCAATACGGCAGACCCAGGGTTTCAAAATTTAAAATTTGTTCGACTAAATCTTCATAATAACAGTCGTTTGTGTGCTTCTCTGTGTTTGCATACATTTCAATCATCTTAGAACTCACGATTATTGTGTATTCTTGCAGATAACGTCTCACATTCGGTAAGATGAAGTTCCGTCACTTACAGGCCACTCTAAACCTTTCTTTTAAATTGTTTATATTAGTCTGAGTATAACGAATCAGAAAGGTTTGGGTTTCAAAACCAAGTAGTTTCGATAAAGGGGTTTAACGCTTTCAAAGTTATCTTAAAAGGTTTTTCAATCGAAACTACTAGTTTCGACACCCAAACTTGCCCTAGTATCTCTGATCGAAACTAGATAGTTTCGATAAGTTCATCTCCATAGAAACTAGTTGTTTCGACAGTGTTGATCTCCATCGAAACTAGTTGTTTTGACAGTGTTGATCTCCATCGAAACTAGTTGTTTCGACAGTGTTGATCTCCATCGAAACTAGTTGTTTCGATAGTGTTGATTTAAAATTTTTCTAAGTATTGATCAAAGATTATAGCCTCTATCGAAACTACTTGTTTCGATAAAGCTGTCTGTTAAATTAACCAAGTTCATCTCAAATCGAAACTAGTTGTTTCGACAGTTAGGACTTCAAATTTTTTTCTAAGTGTTGATATAACTTGTTTCTATTAAGTATTTTCAGAAATCTTACTTATTGTGCAGAATTGATGAATTTTACAGGTATGGATCTCTTATTTGTAAAAGGATACAATGTCTGTGCATTCCTTAATGCCAATGATCCAAAAGCTGCAGAGTTCATTCCTGTCTTAAACTTCCTGGCAAACTCCAACATCAGCTTTGCCATCAGTAACAATCTGCCGGTGTTTGAGACATCTATAAGAGAATTTTGGGAAACTGCAGAAATCATCACAATTGAAAATATAGAGCACATTAGAGCAACTGTGCGTGGCCAAGAAGTCTTACTTTCTGAAGCTACAATTAGAGAGGTGCTTCAGTTTAATGATAATCCAGATGCACGCATTGAATTCCCAATCTTCTATGTTAAAGAATGCTTCAGAAGATTAGGTCATCCAGATGAATTCAAAAGTGGCCAGATAATCAAGAACTCCTTACCAAGCCACTGGAGATACATAGTGCATGTGTTTATTCACTGTCTATCAATCAGAAAAGGAGGGTTTGATTCAGCAAACAGCACTCTGGGCTCAGCTATTTTGGGAATAATCAAGGGAAGAGATTACAATTTTTCTGGCTTCATATTCAAACAGTTAAAAGACAATCTAACAGGAGCCGTGAAGGAGAAATTTCTAGCCTATCCTAGATTTTTACAAATTATCATCAATCATCTTCATCCTGAGCTGCAACAAGGTGGGAACATCTTTGTGTTCGATCATATGATTGCCAAGACTCTCAGCTATATGAGAAGTACTAACAAGAGAACCAACAGGGCTATAGCTGACGTTCCCCTGTTTGGTCATATTATCGGTGAAGAAGAAGAATTTATCCCTGATATTGACCCTGATCTTGAAGAAGAGAACTCATCATCTGAAGAAGAAGAAATAGAAGTTGAGCAAGATCAAGGTAATGCACCTATTGATGAAGCTGAGATTGAGATAAACGTCCCTGATGTTCAAGAACAAGAACAACCCATCATTGAGCCTGTGATAGAGGCTCCTTTTGTTGAACAAATTCAGATAATTCAAGAGCCAGCAGTTAATGTTGAAGCTGGCATGCATGAAGTTGAGGAGGAAGTTGCAGAATCAAGTGGAACTCTGGATGCAGGGATTTATGGATCTGACTACTACAAGTCTGATTCAGATGATAGAACAATGCATCTTGCATCTTCCTCTAGACGACAAGTTGAGTCAGGTTCTGATTTTGAGGAAGAAGAGCCTAAGGCAAAGAAAATCGAGACTGTACTTGAAGACTTGTCATCCTCATCAGACTCTCTATTAGCTACTCCACAACCATCTCCACAACCATCTCCACAACCTACTCCACAACCCACTCCACAACCATCTCCACAACCTACTCGACAACCATCTCCACAACAATCACCCATCCATACTACTCCCACATCACCAACTCATGATTCAACTTCTCCTGTACCAAGAGTTAAAACTTTAAGCCTTGAACTGAAGAAAATGCAGGATACGATTCAAAAGAAAGATGAAGAAATTGAAGGCTTAAAAACTAATTTGCATGAGGTCCAGGAAGAGGTTAAAGACCTGAAGCTGGAAGTTGGGGGTTTATATACCCAGATTGAGGTCCAACAAACTCAACTTGAAACACAACAGAAACTAATCTCAAAGCAAAAGGAAGAATTCAAGGCCTTAGCTGAAGCAGTGGAGCAGCTCAAAGCCTCAATGGTTAAACCTGTGCAAAAACAACCAACTACTTCAGCAGCTCAGGGGGAGACCACATCTGTAGTTGAACCCTCATCTCCTGACCTTGTGACTAATCCAGAATCTACACTAACTATATTTGCTGGCCATACTGAAAAGACAAAAGAGGCGGTTGAAGTCAAAGTTGAAGGTACAGAACTAAACCTTCCCTCAGCTAGTGAGAGAGGAGATGCAAGGAAGAGAGGGAAAGGGACTTCCAATGAAATAGAGACCGTGATTCTTGATGAAGAAGACATCCCAACTGATGATGAGCTGAATGCCCTTTTAGATGACATTGAAAACTATGGGTATAATGATCTTTATCCAGAAATCCTGACCACTGAAGAAAAAGAGACTGAGAGAACTAGATACTTTACGGAAGACGGAGTTGAAATTCAAACCTTATCTTACGAAGAAAAAGGTGAAGAAGATGTTCAGATTAATCTTATCAAAACAGTCACTCCTGAACCAACCACTACAGTCTCCGAATCTGGTCCAGCACAAGATTCACCCTCGGTTGCTCCTGAACCTCCAATTTCAAGAAAGTCTTGGTTTAAGAAAATAATTCAGGAGGAAACTCCTAAGACATATGAATGGATAGCAGAGCATCAAGAACTAAAAAGGCCTCCAATTGGCTGGAAGTATGATGCTGAAAGGAAGCTCTTTATCATAAGAAGATATAGAGGGGGAGTTCATCACTTTAAAAATATGACTGACTTCCAAACCCTTCCTTTCTATGACCTCAGGGATTTAGCCAAACTTCCCCTTCAAAACCCTGGGAAGGTCATGATCGCTTATGACTTTGAGAAATTTCTGCATTCTCAAGTCAATAATGATTTCAAAGGAATGAAGCCTAGGAAAACTCAAAAGAAGATCTCAAAGACTAGGTTTCATCCTAAGACTAACAAGCCATATGTGTTCTTAAGGTACAAGCCTGCCCAAACTCACAAGACCATCACCATTCCAAAATATGTACCTGTCCAGCTACAAACTTTCAGAAAGTGGTATTATGACCCAATCATTGGCAGTGCAGTAATAGAGTGTGAGGGCAAGGAAGACATCACCATCTTTGAGCCCATGGAGCTGTTGAAGTTTTAGCCTGAAGATCTGGAAATCCTTTTTCAGAATCACATTCAGGCATACAGTGATGAAGATGAAGCTGATGCTAAGGCCTACCAACGGGTTGTATCTCTCCATGTTAAACCTTTTATACCGAGGACAACTGAAGGACCAGCTGCTTGATGAAGAGCTGAAGACGGTAATGCAACAGCTTAGGGGGAGATTGTAGAGTCATATCTTATGTATAAGCTGTTGTCATTTATTGTTTGTTTAAACAGTTTTAGACTAGTTTACTTTCTGTCATTTCATTAAATGTAATTTCAGTTTTCTGTAATTTACTGTTTTTATTTCTAAGTCTGGGCCATCGAAACTACTTAGTTTCGATTGAGTTTGTTCAATCGAAACTAGTAGTTTCGATAGATGGTAGTTTCGACAGTCTGTGTATCACTTGTAAATGGTCAATCGAAACTAGTAGTTTCGATTGAACATAGTTTCGATACATGTCACTACTATAAATAGCCTAGTTTGAGAATGTTTAGGGTGTGAGTAGCGGTTGTAACCCTGAACCTTCTCTTTCACATTGTTCTTGAATCAATACAATTTGCAGTTGTTTATTCACCGTGTTCTTACACTTTCATACCATTTGCGTGTTGATTCATAGTGTGGGTTGAATAAATATAATATTATATACTAAGTAATAAAAAAATATTTTTTAAAAATTCGTATTTTATATGGATTGAATAAACCCGTGAAATACAATATAATCTGCTAACACATAAACTCGTCAAAACATGTCAACGGAATTATTAATACAAGGATTAGTAATTTCTTTAAAAAACATATTAAATTATAAAGGTGCATTTAATAAAAGAGAGAGGGGTGTATTTAATAAGAGAGAGACGAGAAAAAATGATGAGAATAAAAATGGAGGCGACACGCGACATTAAAAAACATTTATATATTATATAGTATAGATTCATTGAGGTTTAAGAGCAACAAGTCCTAGCAAATAATCTAGCTTGTAAAGCTATGGAAAATTTTCTTTCCTCACTCGGTTTTCTCCTTACCTTGTTTTCACCCATCATCTTGATGATTTTTCTTCCAATCATATGGATTTCTTTACAATATTCCAAAATGAATAAAAACTTACCTCCTCCATGGAATTTACCGGTTATCGGAAACCTCCACCAACTAGGCTCAAACCCTCATCTCTTCCTCCGAGCCTTGTCCCAAAAATATGGTCCAATCATGCACCTTCACTTGGGCAGTGTACCGACCCTTGTAGTCTCCTCGGCCGAAGCAGCCCATGAAATCATGAAAACCCATGACTCTTCGTTTGCTAGTCGACCCAATTTAATCATACCAAATATGTTATTGTATGGTTGCAAGGACATTGTATTTTCGCCTTATGGGGAATACTGGAGACAGTTGAAAAGCATGGTAGTAATACACCTTCTATGTAATGATTAGGGGCGGACCTACATAGCCCGGAGGGGGTTCACCGGAACCCCCCGAGTTTCGAAATTTATATAGAACGGTATGTAAAAACACTGAGGTGAACCCTTTAAAAAACATAGAGTGAACCCCCTGAAAAAAATTTCTGGATCCGCCACTGGTAATGATCAAATGAAGTTACTCCAAAAAGTAAGAGAAGAAGAGGTAAGTCGTATGATTGGAGTCATAGGAGAAAGTATTGGTTCTTGTGTTGATATTGGTGCATTGTTTAGGTCACTTGCGGAAAACATAATATGTATGGCGGCACTTGGGAAGACAAGTGATGGGTTGGAACTCAAAAGATTTATAAAAACTTTCAAAGATATGTTCATTATTTTTAGTGTTGGGACTTATGTTCCATGGTTATCATGGGTAGATCAACTTACTGGCTCAGTAGGAAGGGCGAAAAGAATAGCTAAAGAGTTTGATGAGTTACTTGAAAGTTGTTAGAGCATAACGTTGTATCTGTAGCAAAAATTTTAAGTGTATATGTAGCGAACAAGTTAAGTTCGCCTAAGGGAATGTTTAGGCGAACTTAACAAGCGAACTTGTTAAGTTCGCCTATAGAGTTAGTTCGCCTGCAGACTCAGTTTGCCTATAAAGAGGATATTAAGGTATTTAATAAAAAATAAAAGTATAATGATGTGTGCAAAAATTTTAAATAATGTGTAAAATAAAAATTATATAATTTTAGAATGTGTATAAAAATTTACATAAATGAAGTATTTTTATAACATAAATCAATAATAAATGAAAGTACAATTACAATTATCAAATTTATAAATAGTTCTTTGTACACGTCATTTGTTGTTATGTTTATAATTTTATTGTCTTTATCAACTATCAATTGTTTAAATCCATGTGTACCTTTAATACACACATAGGGTTGTAAACGAGCCGAGCCAGACTTGGCTCGAGCTCGAGCTCGAAATTAAACGAGCCAGCTCGGCTCGGCTCGATTTTTTTTTCGAGCTGAAAAGTTGAGCTCGAGCTCGGCTCGTAAAAAGCTCGAGCCAGCTCGTGGCTCGTCGAGCTAGCTCGTTGTTTTTTACATATTAATATTTATATAAACAACAAAAAAAATATTTTATTCTCGGTTTAAAGTTGATTGTCTTCAAAAAACTAAATACATGGAAGAGACGATATCTAAAATACAAAAAAAACATAGATAACCCAAAACTTACAAAGTAGAGAGTAAATACAATTGTAGATAAAGTAAAATTTTAGTCCAAAACTCAGAGTTCTTGAAAACAAATGAACTTAAAAAATCAAAAATCATATTTCAAATATAACACATATATAACATACATATATATATATATATATTAGTTATTTAGACGAGCCGAGCCAACGAGCCGAGCCCGAGCTGAGCCAACCCTAGCTCGAGCTCGGCTCGATTACAATTCGAGCCAGCTCGGCTCAGCTCGTTTACAACCGAGCTTTTTTCGAGCCGAGCTTTTTCCGAGCTATCTTCGAGTGAGCCGCGGGCTTTTTGAACAGCCCTACACACACACACATGTATATGTATGTATATAAAACTAAAACAATAAATAAAATTCTTTGTAAGTAACAATTAGAATTTAAATTTTATATTATTTTTTTTAAAAGGAAAACATTAACATAAATATAGTTCAAAATTCAAACTTACTTAAAATAAGAAAAAAATTTTGAGAAAAAATATGGTGATTACACGTGTCATTCTTTGAAATCATTTATTAAAGTAAAGATATGGTAAGGTTCTAATACTAACTAGGGTTGTGCATATGGTAAGGTTCTAATACTAACTAGGGTTGTGCATGGGTCGATTTTCGGTTTTAAGATTTCAATTTTTACAATAGGTACGGTTAGGTTTCGGTTTTTTTTGGTTTTATAACCAATTGGGCTTGAACTTTTTTGGGTAAAAGAAAAATAGCCCAAAATAATGAACTTTAGTTTGAAATGTTGGGTGTAAATTTTTTTTATTAACTAATGATTATTACACGTTTGAACCTAAATTTTGGTCTACAAAAATTATTAGTTTCTTAAAAAATACTTAACATAAATATAAACATTATAATCTATAAATTCAATATATATAAATAATAACAAAAAAAATACCCAAAATAATGAACTTTCTACTATGCAATGCAATTACACTAATACAAAAATAGAATGCAATCACATAAACTATCACATAGACAAATAGCACATATTAACATATAAGCATATAATATGTCATATGTCACTGTCATTATCGAGCTGCACCGAAGTCCAGCTCCTTTAACTTCCTTTAAAACATTTATTTTAAGGGTTGTACTATTCTCTTTCTCTCTCTTTTTATAAAAATATATAATTCTTATAAAACATGCTTTAACTTTGAAAGGTATCGTTTTATCGATATGAATGTTAGCCCAAAACCGTTAGGGAAACATGGCAATAAGAACTCACCTGTCAAACTATCCTCTCTGTACTAGAACTTGTCCAATACGCTTTACTCTATATCTGAATTAATAAGTAACATATCATTAATCCATTCTATCTAAGTTCAAACGAAACAATCAGCTTCGCTCCCTTTACCCAATTAAACGAAATTACTCTAGTTTCGCAACTCTTAGTTTTAGTGAATCTAAGACAAGCACAACCGAGCGAAACTATATGGCCACGCGAAGCTAGTTACTCAAACGAAACTACATGGCCACGCAAAACTACTTGGTCAAACGAAACTTTCCTTATAGCGAAACTGCTTTGGCCAAGCTAAACTATGTGTAGTTTCGTCAGGTCGTCCTCCCCACCAAGGATTAAAGTTTTGCATGAAATGGTGGTTTTCTCACCAACAATTCAAGACTTGAACTTTTTACGTTCAAAACATTCCTTACTCTCTCGTGATACTGGATCAGTGATTATTTTCTCGATCCATACGTAAAAACCACACCTTTTTTTATCAAAACAAACTCGAACCCCTCGTGGATGAAAAACTTAGATCTAGCACGATGGCTACCTGTTTCGAGCCTAACTCTTCGCCCCTTAGCTTCTGTTGATGATCATAATCAATCTTTGAGCTTCATGAATTGATTTTCCAACCTTCTCTCTCTAGCTCGTTTTCTTTCTCTCTCTCAACTTTCGCTAAAATGGAATGAAATGAGAAGGGTAAGAGGTGGCAGCTAGGTTAAGCCCCTCCCCTCCCCTTTAGTTTCGCTTCCCCCTTTTTAGCCCTCGTTGCCTTTCCGGCTTACTCGTTTAGGTTCCTTTTGTTTATTATCCAAACCTCGTTCGTAAACCTTTATTTCCTATTATTATTTTGGGATGAACACATGTCTCGTTTGTTCATTTATGTTAATTCATTTACGTTCATTTATACTTGTTCACTTAAGTTTGTTTAAATAAAAATCCCAATTTATTTATTATTAATAATAGTTTATGATCAGTTTTATTTTCATATTTTACAACCCATAAATCCAACTTAAAATCAATTTGATATCTTTGTTTACTATTGAAATGATGGATATAAGGATGACGGTATTTTAAACTTCAGTTTTGATATTTTCTTTAACAGCCGAAGTAAAACGCGTCTTGATAAAGAAGGTATCCACCCTCTTATAAGAAAGGATTCGTTCTCCCCCACAACCGATGTGTGATATTACATTTTTGTTTACTTTCCATTGGTGTTCGTTTATGTTCGTTTGCGTTCATTCGTTTATGTTCATGAACCATCCATTTAGAATAATAATGAAAGAACATTAACGGACACGTTCATTTTCTTAATGTACGGACATAACAAGAAAATCCATTCGTCTAAATGTTTTTTTTCGTTCATTTGTTAGGTTAAACGGACAAACACAAATAATCCCCATTTATGTTGGTTCGATTCATTTATATACGTAGATCCAAGGCTAAGATCTTTTAAGTATTATTATCATCATCATATTTTAATTCTAGTGTTTAAAATTAAAACTATTGTTTCTCACCTTCTAAATTACCCCAACGGTTTTGAACTTGCTCGAGGGATTAAGAAGAAGTTCAGTTAAAGCAAAGCCGGTCAAAGAGACAATAAACATGACAATGTGTGGAACTGTGGAATGAAACTAATTGGCCCACTTGGGTTTGGAGTCGATCAACAAAGATGGCTCCACATGAATTCATTAGAATTGCAAGTTGACAATTTAATATGGGCTCATCTTGTAGGCCTGAAAGTGGACTTTTGGTGTGTAGAATGTCAAACACTTCACTGTCGAGACTTGAGTCCCATCGTGGATTTTTTTTATAGGCGGAAATTTTTTAAATAAAAACAAAAACAACCAAACTAGTGTAATCGTGAATTTCTAGTGGATCAATGCTCACTCAATGGACCAATGTGCATTTTAGGAGGAGTAACTCCTAAATTCATGATAAAATAAAAATTCTTTTTTTTAAATGTTATTCAGTTTTTAAAAAGCTTATACCTAATTAAAAAATAAATAAAATTGTATATTTAGATTTTCTTTTAAAAAATAAATATTTAAGGTAATTAGAGAATAATCAAATTATATGTTAATTAGCATATTAGAAAGGGAAAAGAAATTCAATATTTTTCTTTGGTGAAATAGCTTTCACTAGGAGCGACTTTGATGAATTCGCTGCTCACTCCAGCAAATCGTCTAGTTTTACAAGTTATTCCATAAATCTTCTAGAAATACTGGTGGTTTTCCTAGATAGCCTTGCAATACAAAAATGTCAAAAACAACCAAGGAATCGAAGTTCACGTATTCCTAAGTCACTTCGTAAAAGAAATATAACACCCAAAGTCTTTTAACAAAATCCCCTAAAATCTCTTCCTCTTTCTTCTCCCTCCATTCCTCCAATCTCATCCAACATACCATTTTAATAAAAAAAAATTAAAAATAAAAAAACTTATTAAAATGACTTTTTTTCTTATAGAAACCAAAAGGAAAAAAATGTCGAAGATGACGAAGAATAGACCTAATAAACGGTTCACCTTTTTAGAAATTGTTGATATCTTTACATATATGTAAACATGTTTAAATCGTGTCACACTTACATGTAAACAATACATTATAAAGAAAAAGAAGAAACTCACAGACGAATTATGTAACTGATATATATTACATGTATGTAATACGATATAACAGTCTCGTTCAAATCACATGTTTACATATATGTAAATGTGTGTTTACGTATATGTAAGCATGTGGGTTTACATATTTGTAAATCCTTTGAATTCAACATCATCTTCTTTGCTTCGTCGTCTTTGTTTATATATATGTAGGGGATAGTTCCCCTAAAAAGTGTAATTTGGCTAAGAAACCTAAGAAGCAATCTCATCTATTCAATTGGATGATCAAGGGTAGAGATTTTAGTATAGGAAAAATAACGGGTGGAGGGGTATTCTTGGAAAACCCACAATTGTTGACTTTTTTTTTTCAACTTCCCCTACTTTTTTTAAATGTACATAACCTTTTCATACGACCTTATTTTTTAAAAAAATATTACACCATAAAATCGAGCGTTTTTTTACCTTTAATTCGAGTATAGTATTGCTATATTTTTTTTGTAAAAACAAAATCGACACTTAATGAAATTATGCTATTTTACGTAAATGTGCTGGTTTCTAGTAAAACAGCATAATTAACTGTGTTGCATTGTAAAACAACATAATTAACTGTGCTGCTTTATCATAAAACAACACCAAACATAACAATTAATTTTGCTGTTTTACTATAAAACAACACGGTTAATTGTGTAACTTGCTCTTCTTAGCTAACCAAGCACAAACAAAACTAGTATATCAAACCAACATAAAACAAACCGACACAAAACAACATTTTGAAACATAAGCTTTTTGTTGCCTACCACTGAACCATTTTGTTGTTGTATAGATGCTTTAATTTTTTATTTTTAGAGAATGATACCAAATTAGGCATATAATAATTGACTAAAATTAGCACAAATTAAAGAAACCAGCACATTTATGTAAATTGTGCTGTTTTACTATAAACTAGCAAATTTTTAATGTGCTAATTTGTGATGTTTTACTAGAAACCAGAACATTTACGTAAAGTAGCACAATTTCATTAAGTGTCGATTATGTTTTTACAAAAAAAATATAGCAATACTATATAGTCAAATTAAAGATAAAAAAACGGTCGATTTTATGTTGTAATTTTTTTAAAAAAATAATGTCCTATGAAAAAGTTATGAACGTTTAAAAAAAGTGGGAGAAGTTGAAAAAAATCAACAAAAGTGGCTATTACTTAAATAGTCTTTCACCCTTCTTTTTTCTACACTTAAATCTCTAGCATTTATCATCTAAATGAATGGATAAGATTGCTTCTTAGGGTTCTTAGCCAAATTGAACTTCTAATTTGAACCTCCCTATATATATATATGTGTGTGTGTGTGTATATAACCCTTTCTAATTCACCATCGTCTTTTTCAAGAATAGATACCTATAACTGATGCCAATTGTTCGAAAGGATAGGCACTACTTTTCATTGAATCTCACACACACACACACAATCATTTAAGCCATCCAAAATCATGCAACCTCTGTCTCACATAAACCTTTCTAGAGTTTTAACCACTCTTTGAAGCCACTCCCATCGATCACTGATGATTTAAAACATTCTGGCAGTCAATTAAGTTGACTTCAACCTTCAACATTCGTTATTGGCAATCAGTTGAGATACTTGAACATTGATTAAACAATCGATTGAGATTTTTGACGTCGATTAACTCGTTGAGCATATTTTACCCGCTTTTTCCACTTTAAGTAAACCCTTCTCCACGCTTCCAACATCATTTATGGTCTTGATGAACCCTAATTTTTCCCTTTACCAATAAATTAGCAATGTTATTACATTCGTCCATCCCCCTGCTACTTTAGTTAGGCCATCACAAATGCATCTAAGCGACTTGCCTCATCTATTCTCCTACTCGTCTGCTTTGATTTTTGGAAATCTTGTTCGAGAGATAAAGAGCATGTTGTTTTTTATTTCTAAAAATCTTGTTTATAGAGGGAGAGGGAGAGGGTGTTAGCGAACTTAGTATAGGCGAACTTACTAAGTTCGCTTGTTTAATATAGGGGCGGGCGAACTTCAGTAGTTTGTTAGCTTTGTCTATAAATAGCTTCTTTGTAACATTAATCAAGTTATCAATCAAATCATATCAGTTTTACCCCCAATTATTCTCTCTAATTTTTTTCTCTCGTTTATCATTCTCGCTTGTTTTAGAGATCACGTTTATCATTATCGCTTATTTTAGTGATCATTCTCGATATCATAACATGGTATCAGAGCATATATGCTCGATTCTGTGATTGTTTTCCTTTTTCCGCACTCATTTTTTGTTGTTTCATTCGTTTTCTCATTTTTTTGTGTCAATTGGGGGTTGTTTCCTGTTTTGATCCGTTCAAAACCTTCGTTTTTTGTTTCTAATCATTCCTACGGTTGGATTTCTTCATATAATTCTCTGATTTTGAGTTATGATGATTTTTGGATCGATTTACCGTTTTTCTATTCATGCAGGCGAACTTGTCTCAGAAGTTTGTTACAGGCGAACTTATTAAGTTCGCCTGTTCCTTTCCTCAGCGAACTTAACAAGTTCGCTTATTCCAGTCTTCATTTTCTTTCTGTTTTTCATGTCTTCTACTGTTGATCCCGCAGTTGTTGTTCATATGGATTCTTCTAATCCTTTGTTCTTACATTCATCTGATCATCCGGGTCTCTTACTTGTTTCTAAAATATTTGGCGACTCTTCTTTCAGATCCTAGAAACGTGCCATGTCCATTGCCTTATCTGCTAAGAACAAACTTGGTTTTGTTGATGAAACTGTTGTCAGACCTACTTCCTCTCCTACTCTGGAGTTATTGAAAAGATGCAATGATATGGTTATTTCTTGGATTTTGAACACTTTGTCCAGTGATATCAGTGAGAGCGTTTTGTATGTTGAGACTGCTCGCCAACTCTGGAAAGAGTTAACTGACCGGTATGGACAGAGTAATGGGGCCAAGTATTATCAATTGCAGAAGTCTTTTTCTACTATTTCTCAAGGTAATGATGATGTTGCTACATATTTTATGAAAATCAAATCTGTTTGGGATGAGCTTAATGCAATCGAGCCTATTCCTCCCTTCACATGCGGTACTCCCCAACTTATGGCTAAGCGCGAAACAGATCAATGTTTGATGCAGTTTCTAATAGGTCTTAACCCTTGTTATGACATGATTCGTGGGAATATTATCATGATGAAGCCTCTTCCCTCAATCAATGAAGCTTATGCTTTTCTCATTCAAGATGAGAAACAGAGGGAGCTTCATTCATCAGCTTAGTTTAATCCTCAGAATGCTTCTATGAATGCTTCTGTGTAAGTACCAAAGAATTACAGTGCTCGAAAATGTTCCGTTTGCTCTCATTGTAAGAAGCCGGGACATGATGCCAACAAATGTTATCGTTTAATTGGGTTTCCTAAAGATTTCAAATTTACTAAACCCAAAGCTGCTGCTAATGTTGTTTCTGATGCTGGGGCTACTGTTCCTACTTCTGGTGCTCCTAATGCTATTTCTTCTGAACAGTACAGCAATCTGTTGCAACTTCTTTAGCAGAATTCTGGGGTTCAGGGTGGTGTTCCTAATGTTCAACCACTCGGCTTTGCAAATTTTGCAGGTATTATTGCTTGCAATTCGACTACGGTCGATACTACTTGGATCATTGATACCGGTGCAAGTAATCATATGTGCTTTGATTTCAATTTACTTTCTGATGTTC
This sequence comes from Smallanthus sonchifolius, assembly GCA_023525975.1. Taxonomy (NCBI): domain Eukaryota; kingdom Viridiplantae; phylum Streptophyta; class Magnoliopsida; order Asterales; family Asteraceae; genus Smallanthus; species Smallanthus sonchifolius. The sequence continues at coordinate 73,740,182 of CM042034.1, forward strand.
AATTGCTTAACTCACACTTTTATGTTCTTCTTCCAAACGGGCATGTCTTTAACTGTTACGCAGGTCGAAACAGTTCATCTTACCAAGACGTTTTCTATTTCTAATGTCTTCTTTGTGCCTGAGTTCCAGCACAATCTCTTATCTGTTCCTAAACTTTATAGGGATACAAAGGGTCTTGTTCAGTTTTCTGAAACTACTTGTTTCTTACAGGCCCCTTCGCTGAGTAGTCCGTTGGTCCCGGGAGATCTTCTCAACGGCTTTTATCTTTTGAATCCAAATAAAATTTTCTCCGTTACAGTTGATTCTTTTTCTTACTGTAATTTTGTTGTTCCTTTGAAACTTTGGCATACTCGTCTTGGTCATTTACCTTTGTACAAACTTAAGCAATTAAATGTCTTTACTGGTGCACATGATTGTTCTATTGATGATTGCTCTGTTTGTCCTAAGGCTAGACATCATAAACTGCCTTTTGCATCTAGTAGTATATCCAATTCTCAAATGTTTGATCTTATTCATATTGATACGTGGGGACCGTATTTATCTACTACATTTGATGGATATAAATATTTTCTCACCATTGTTGATGATTTTACTAGAACTACTTGGACTCATCTTTTGACAACTAAAGGAAATGTCTTTACTATTCTTCAAAGGTTCATTGAAATGGTTGAGACTCAGTTCAGTACCAAAGTGAAGCGTGTTCGATCTGATAATGCTTTTGAATTTGGTTCGGGTGTTCATCATGCCGAGTATTTTAAACAGAAGGGTATTATTCATCAGACTACTTGTCCTGGGGTTCCTCAACAGAATGGGGTGGTGGAACGTATACATAAGCATCTTCTCGAAACTGCTCGTGCTCTTATGTTTCAATCCAAGTTACTGATAACTTTTTGGGGTGAATGCGTTCTCACTGCTATTCATTTGATTAATATTTTCCCCACACTGGTTCTTAAGGGAAAATCTCCTTCTGAGATGCTCTTTGGTAAAGCTCCTTCATACACCCACCTTCGCACTTTTGGGTGTTTGTGTTATGCTTTTACCTCTACACCTGGACGAGATAAATTTCAGCCTCGAGCTCAAGCTTGTATTTTTATTGGTTATCCCTTTGGAAAGAAAGGTTAAAAACTTTATAATCTTGACACTCGACAAGTTCTTGTTTCTCAGGATGTGACTTTTCTTGAGCCTATTTTCCCTTCTTTACACTCTTCAGATCCTTCTTATTTGTTCCCTTCTCTAAATGGTCTGTTTGAGGAGACAGATCCAGCTGTTGTTCCTTCATCTTCTTCGGTTGCTCATGAAGTTGATTCCACTCCTCCTGTTTCTCCTATTCCTCCTCCTCCACCACCTCCGAAGCCCAGGAGATCTACTCGTTCTTCTGCTCTTCCTTCTCATCTGCAAGATTATGTTTGTAATTCTGTTTCTTCTGTTGATTCGTCTTGTTTTCATACTTTGTCGAGTGCTTGCCAAGCTTCTCATTTTATGAATCTTGCTGATCTTTCTCCTGATTCCCAGCAGCTCCTTTTAAATCTTGATTCTGTTAAAGAATCTTCTTCTTATCAGGAGGCTGCTAACCATCCTGCTTGGCAAGAGGCTAAGGAGTTTAATGTCTTGGAAAGAAGTCAAACTTGGGAGGTTATGCATTTACCTAAAGGTAAAAAGGCCATTAAGTGCAAATGGGTGTATAAAGTCAAGTATAATGTTGATGGTACTGTTGAACGTTGCAAAGCCCGTTTGGTTGTTCGTGGTGATACTCAGAAAGCAGGAATTGATTTTAATGAGACTTTTTTCTCCTGTTGTTAAGATGACTACTATTCGTAGTCTCATTGCTGTTGCCACTAAACGACAATGGGGTTTATATCGATTGGATGTTAATAATGCTTTTTTATATGGGGATCTTGACGAAGACATATATATGCTTCCTCCTCCTGGAATGCCTTTATCCTCTCCTGATCATGTCCTTAAGCTCAAAAAGTCTCTTTACGGTTTGAAGCAAGCTTCAAGCCAGTGGTATGGAAAGCTTTCTGATGCTCTTAAAACCAAAGGTTATATGCGGTCTCCCAATGATTATTCTTTATTCTCTAAGACGATGGGGGATTCTGTTGTTTATGTCGCTGTTTATGTTGATGACATTCTTTTTACTGGTAATAATGATCAAGAAATATCTGTTTTGAAGGCTTTCTTACATTTCACTTTCCAGATCAAGGATCTTGGCACTCTCAACTACTTTCTGGGCATTGAGGTTCTCAAATCTCCCTCTAGTCTTATTATGACTCAACGCAAATTTGCGAAAAGATTTGCTGACTGAGTTTTCTACCGACGATGTTTCTTCTGTTTCGTCTCCTTTGCCTTTACATCTACAACTCAAGCTCAACGAAGGTCAAGTTCTTGATGATCCTTTGGCCTATCGTCACTTGTTGGTAAACTCAATTACCTTACTCATACTCGGCCTGATCTTGCTTTTGCGGTTCAGTTTCTCAGCCAGTTTATGACTGATCCGCGTGTTCCTCATTGGGATGTTGCGTGGCATACTCTTCGATATGTCAAAGGCACTTGTTCTTAAGGGTTGTTCTTTAATAATGCTCCTGATATGTCTTTGTCTGTTTATTGTGATTCTAATTCGACAGCTTGTCCTAATACTCGGCGTTCTGTCAGTGGCTATTTCATTTCTCTTAGGGGGCAGTCATATTTCTTGGAAATCCAAGAAGCAACCTACTATTTCTCTTAGTTCTGCTGAGGCTGAATATCGTTCTAGTTCTCTTCGTCGTGTCACACAGGAACTTGCTTGGTTGACTCGTTTGTTTGTGGAGTTTCGGCTTGATAATCTTTCTCATGTTCCTCTCAAGTGTGACAGTCAGGTGGCTATTCATATTGCTAAGAATCCCGTTTTTCATGAGCGAACTAAACATATCGAGTTGGATTGTCATTTTTTCCGTGAGAAGCTTCAAGCCGATTTGATTCTGCTTTCTCACACACGAACTTCTGATCAACTTGCGGATTTATTCACAAAGAGTTTGGCTGGTCAACCGCATTCAGATATCATTTCCAAGTTGGGGTTGTATACACCTCCAACTTGAGGGGGGTGTTAACGAACTTAGTATATGCGAACTTACTAAGTTCGCTTGTTTAGTATATGAGCGAACTTAACATTAATCAAGTTATCAATCAAATCATATCAGTTTTACCCCCAATTATTCTCTCTCATTTTTTTCTCTCGTTTATCATTCTCGCTTGTTTTAGCGATCTCGTTTATCATTCTCGCTTGTTTTAGCGATCATTCTCGATATCATAACATAGGGAGAGGGAGAGGGAGAGGGAGAGAGAGAGAGAGAGATTTAAAATTAAAAAAAACATATAATTACCTAAAATATTGAGGTTCGAATTTACACAAATAAATAAATTAAACATATAAATAAATTATAAATTACGAGAGGTTATAAACCCTTTTATACACTTGGAGAAAATTTTAATATTTTCCTCATAATTATTTAAATTATGAGAGGTTATAAACCCTTAAATACACTTTTAGACATTTAAAGATATTTAATCTTTTCCTCATAATTATTTTAGATATGTAACAATTTCCTTCAAATCACATGTTTGTGTATATGTAAATATGCATTTATATATACGCAAACATGTCGGTTTACGTATTTGTAAATCCATTGAATTCGTTATCATCTTCTGTTCATTGTCTTTGTTTACATATTCGTAACCCCTTTGAATTCACTATCATCTTTTTTTAAGAATCGGAACCAAAAACGGATACCAATTATTCAAGAGGATACGCACTACTTTTCATTGACTCTACCACACAATCATTTAAGCCATCCAAAATCTCGCAACCGTAGTCTCACACAATGTTCCAAACTACACCCATCATCACCAATGATTCATGACATTTTGGCAGTCGATTAGGTCGTAGAGTTGGGAAGAAATGATTGTTTGTAATTAGTCTGATGTGACATCTTACTTAGCTCGTTTGTGTGCATTTAAGTAACCTAACATTGTGAATGCTTGTTTTACAGAAAGAAAATGATATAAGAGGCATTATAAACCCTTAAATACACTTAATATTTTAAGATCTCTAATCTTTTCCTCGTAATTATTCTAGAGATGTGAATTAAATCGTCTCATTTTATACCAAAAATTCTTATCACCATATTTCTTTTATAAATTCTACAAAAAAAAAAAAAAAAAAAACACCCATCAATTCACTCAGGGGCGGATCCAGGAATTTTTTTCAGGGGGTTCACTGTTTTTAGATGATCCAATTTCATAGGGCCGGACATAAAAATTTTCGGTTCGGTTCGATTGGTCGGGTCGGGTCGGGTCGGGTCGGGCAGGGGCGGCTCAACCATTTTTGGAGGCCTAAAGCAAAGAAAAAAACATGAAAATTATGCTTCAAATGTTCACAAAATCAACTAATTTGTATTTAAGAGTCATCTACTCATTTGTTTCTATCAATTTTTTACCTCTAATCATATGAATGCTTAAAAACACACATTTAGTTCAAGAAAGAGTTCTTAGTTTTATAGCTTCACAACCGGATCAAGCGAGCAGCAGTGGGCGCCGTCGTAAGGGGGTTCACCCTATAATATTTTAGGGGGTTCACCCTAGTTTTTTTACCTACCGTTACACTAAAATTTCAAAACTCGGGGGGTTCCTGTGCACCCCCCCTCGCTTCACTACATCCGCCCCTGAATTCACTCACCATAAAACATGTGAAAAACAACTTTTTTAATTAAAACTTTCTTCATATTTATTATTAATTATTTAAAAAATTCGACACTAATTAGTTTGTTGTACTACGTCTATAACAAACGACAACAAAGGAAACGTTGTCGAAGCCACGTTACAAATATGAAACAACTAACTACCAAGCCGGCAACCTAGACCTTCCTTTCCATTTCATTTTTTAAAAGACTTGAATCTAATTTTACAGTCAACTTTATTTGGCTCCATAGACCTTCTTCCCTCCTTCCTCACTCCAACACCAACCACTTATAACCATCAAACCCCGATCCGTATCATTCAACTCAGTTTCTCACAAACCACTAAAAACATTCTGGTATAAAATAGCGACGAAATTCCGACAACTTTTAGTCGAGAAAAACTGTTTATTTTCTAGTAGTGATCACCACCATGGACGTCGCTCCCGCTATGGACTTCGGCTTCATGTCTTCACCACACCGTGGTTCTTACAACCGTAGTGCTCCGTCGAGCCCTAGTCGTGTGACGGAATGGTATTGCGGGTTTGACGAGTTGTTGATGGCGGCAGGAGTCGACCACCGCGGCTCCCTTGCGACCGTTCCGTTTGCATGGGAGGAAAAACCGGGTGTCCCAAAAACCCTAATGTATGAAGATGATTTCTCGTTTGATGTAAGTTGTGATTTCGGAACCGGTTCAGTTCCGGCAGATGATTTGTTCCACGGTGGCCTAATCAAGACCGTTGATCAAGATCGTCATCCATGCTTTCAAGAAAGAGGAAGAGAAAGAGGGTTTTCTTCTTCTAGGTTACCTTCAACCAGAAGTAGAAGAACAAGATCTTTGTCTCCACTAGGGGTTTCAGATTATTGGCGCGAACAACAACCGACGACCACGAGTACAAAACCGTCATCGAACGGGTCGAAAAGATGGAGCTTTAAGGATTTGTTCTTGTTCAGAAGTGCTTCAGATGGGAGGGCAATGGACAAATACCCTTTGAAGAAATACTTGGCGATTAGCCGGAAAACCGATCAGGATTTCAAGAACTCGAGTGAGTCTGGATCGACGTCAAAAAGGAGGGGACGGGTGTCGGCTCACGAGCTTCATTATAATGCGAACCGGGCTGTTTTGAATGACATGAAGAAGAAGACATACTTGCCTTACAAGCATGGTATTCTTGGAGGATTGTCCTTCAATCTATAATTAAGAAGATGTGCAAACCAACACATCTTTGTCTTGTGTATATAGAGTGATCAAGTTCCTAAACAGTTGCAGGCTTAAGTCACAACTGAGACTAGAGTGAAAGATGATGATTGATGCATCCAAAGCATTTCAACTATAGAAAGTTTTCATCATGGGGTGGTTGATGTTGGTTGTGGTAGTTAAGATTTATTATAAGCTTAATTACTTTTGTACTAATATAGCTCATGAGTGTAATGTATGGATTTTATCAATCTATATCATCCTCAGTTGCTCTCTTTAACTAATGTCAATTGCAACGCTCCAAAGCAGGTCATCTCATAGTTGATACAAAACATAAATAACATACTTCTTAAACTTCGAATTCAGAATCAATACAACAGAAGTCTTACAATAAACATATCCAAATATCAAAGCCAATTAAAACATTCAAACATAACAATGCAAATAGTTTAATCAACTAGAAAAGTCAGTCTTCACAGTCAATGTAGCCTTTCATCTTGGTTAATCCGGACTCTCGCAGCTCCACAATTCAACTCAATTCTCATCTGAAGTGTATACTAAAAAGTCAGATATACTGAGTGACTTCTATCTTTACTTTAATAACTACAAACCCCAATTATCATTTATCATAGCTTTAACTATTAAAACTACATAAGCTTTCAATACATTTAGGTTTTAACAAAATATTCACTTCACAATCAACCGTTACAATTTCATTATTATGAAATTCTTTACATTCACTATCATTTGTTAAAAACGGGGTGACTTCTATCTTTACTTTAATAACTATAAACCCTATTTAGCATTTATCAAAGCTTTAATTATTAAAATTTCATAATCTTTCAGTACATTTATGTAATATCCCACATCGGTTGAGGGGGAGAACGAAACATTCCTTGTACAGGGTATACCTTCTCTATCAAGACGCGTTTTGCGTGGGCGAGCAACACGTCGGGTGAAAACAAAATCGTGAGTTCCTGGATGGGCAGCCCATCAGGGGCAAAGCAGACAATATCTTGGTACGGTTTGCTTGGGCTGTTACAAATGGTACCAGAACCAAGGGCTAGACTGGTGTGCCAGCGAGGATGTTGGGCTCCGTAAGGAGGGTGGATTGTAATATCTCACACCGGTTCAGGGGGAGAACGAAGGCTTCCTTATAAAAGGGTGAATACCTTCTCTATCAAGACGCGTTTTGACTGGGCGAGCAACTCGTTGGATGAAAACAAAACCGTAATTTCCTAGATGGGCAACCCATCGGGGGCAAAGCGGACAATATCTTTGTACGGTTGCTTGGGCTGTTACAGATGGTATCAGAGCTAGGGGCCGGACTTGGTGCCAACGAGGAAGTTAGGCTCCGTAAGGGGGTGGATTGTAATATCCAACATCGGTTGAGGGGGAGAACGAATAATTCCTTATAAAGGGGTGGATACCTTCTCTATCAAGACGCGTTTTGCCTGGGCGAGCAACTCGTCGGGTGAAACAAAACCGTGAGTTCCTGGATGGGAAACCCATCGGGGGCAAAGCGGACAATTATTTTAAGACATTAGTTTAATATTATATTTGATCACTACTTTTTATATGATTGTTATGTTTATTTTAAGACCTTAAACTTATATTGTATTTGACTACTTATTATATGATTGTTGTATTTATTTTAAGACAAATAGCCGGCTATGAACATTCAAATAGCCGGCTATGTACATTCAAATAGCCAACTAAGAAAAGTTAAATAGTCGGGTAAAATCGAGCCAAGATGGAAAAAAGAGTCGGCTATGCCGTCTAAATAAACGGGAGCTGGCATAAAATTCCATGATGCCACGTGTCATTTTTTGATTGTGTTGCATCTGTCAGATTCCTTTCGGCCATGGATTTATAGCCGGCTGAGTTTAGCCAACTAGTGGTATTCATGACCATGTTTTAGACGGCTAAAAAGTTGTGACCATTTTTGTAACATCCCGTTTTCAGAAATAAGTGTATAAGCATGAAATTGTAATTATTGTAAAGTTTGGGGTTAAAACGTAAAGAAAGACAACAAACTTGGAGGGGAAGTTAGAGTTACCCTAGGAGGCTATAAATGTGTGCAAGTCCCCTGATTTCTCCTCAAGTTTTCGGCCAAGGGAAAAGAGATAAGAGAAAAAAGGAAGAAATCATGTTTTTAGGGTACCCAACAGCAAAGATCGGACGATATCCGAAGATCTAGCCGTTTGATTGTTCTCACATTTTTACTGGAGCTTAATAGAATATAAACGAATACTTCCACCATTGGGTTTTTGATTTGGATCCATAGAGGTCGAGCTTTTTTGTCCTGAACAGAACAGTGATTTTGGAAGGATTTCGGCGACTGTTTCGGCTTTCGGGTGACGACGGAGGTGGTTTACAATGGCGACTAACTGGGGATCTAGTAGATATTAGTGAGACGATTCCGTGGACACTTGAATGAACTCAATTAGAGTTCGTTTGCTATACTTTTAAGCTATTTGTATGTGGATCTAGAAACTTGCAAATATTGGGATTTAAAAGGTAACAACTTTACTTAAATTTTACATTTTTAGGAAAGGGTTGTGTATGATTTATGGATATATGATGATTTTAAGAGATCGCGGATATAAAAGTTGTGATTTTTTGATCAAAACGAAGAATTTGGGCGAGAACGGTTGAATCGTCCGAAATCTACATAAATGCTGGTCCGAAAAGGATGGATCATCCGAAAAGTATTTCGCACACAAGTAGTTTTCGGACATGTTACTTTCACATGAAAGAGTTTTCTATAAAATAGTTATAAAAATGTTTTTTTTTTATAAAAGAGAAAGGCGGTATTTTGTAAAATGTTATTTTTATAAAATGAAAGAGAAAGACATTGTTTTTTTTATAAAAAGGTCATTTTAATAAAAAAGAAATGTAAAGTGTTAAAGAGAATACTACTATCTTTGAAATGTAATTTCAAGAAAGTAAAACAAAGTAAAAAATGGTAAAGAGGCTGCATCACGGTGCAGCTTGACAGTGACAGATGTCATATTATAAGCTTATGTGTTCATATGTGTTATTTGTCTATAGGTTATGTGTTTCAATGGCATTATATTATGTAACGTAGTATAATTGCATAGTAGTTACATAGTAGAAAGTTCTGTAGACACACTAAAGTAGAAGTCTCACCCTAAGGTGTGAGCAATGCTAAGTCTTACATTAAGGTGTAAGCAATGCCAAATAAGTCTAACCCTAAGGTGTAAGCATTGCTAAAGGAGTCTTGCATAGAAATGCAAGCGAGAGAGAAAGTCTCACCCTAAGCTGTGGGCAGCGCTAAAGTAAAAAAAAAAGTCTTACCCTGAGGTGTAAACGAGAAAGGGATCTGTTCCTTGGACCATGATCCATATGTGATAAAGTATTTTAAAATCACTTGTTCTGTACAAGTGAAACGATAGCCAGACATAGTACGGGAGGACACCCTAGCGGGTTTTCTTCAAAGTTAAAGTTTTATGAAAGACGGTAACGTAACAATTTATAAGTGTAACGTTGTAAAGTTTTAAAGTAAAGTTAAAGTGTTTTAAAGATTGAGAAATAAAAGCTTGTTTTATTTTTATAAAACTAAGCTACCCAAAAGAAAGTTTTCACTTTAAAGTAAATATAGAACTCACCAGCGTTAGCTGACTTTTAATATGCATGATAGGTAGTAAAGGTAAAAAGAAAGAATGAGTAAAGGAGCCACGAGGCAGTGGCGGATTTAGAACAAAAATTCAGGGGTAACGTAAATTTTTTTTTAGCGTATTTTCATATAAATGAAACAATTTTTTTACCGTACTTTCATGTAAACAATTTTTTTTACGGTAACATGCGACTGGCGAGGCGGAGGACTGGGGTTTGGCGGAGGCGGCGTCGAGCGGTGGTCTCAACTCAGGTCGAGCGGCTGGTCAAGTGGTCGGTATCTGGCTGTGACAGTTCCCGCTCTCTGTCTTTCTTTTTGGCCGGTCACTTGGGTAAGTTGGGTTTGAGAATTGAGAATTTGAGGTATTGGATTTTAATAAAACATTTGGGCCGACTAAAGCCCAAATATTTTATTAAAACCCAATGCCTCAAAACATTTAATAAAATGTAGGGATTTTTTTATAAAGTATTATGTTTTTTTATAAAATTTTGGACTTTTTATGAAGTATTGAGCTTTTAAAAAAATTTGAGGGATAACGTAATTTTTTCTCAAGGGTTACATAAGGAGTAACCGGATACATAAAACCGTAAAAAAAAATTTTTTACACTGCGCGTAAAAGTTGAGGGGTAGCGGGAGCTACCCCTACCCATAAGGTAGGTCCGCCCCTGCCGCGAGGGCTGGATACACATGGATTGCCGGGCTGCATAACTGAAGACTGACATTTCCTTATTTGCTGAAGACTGACATTTCCTTATTTGCTGAAGACTGACATTTCCATTTCCAATAGTTTATGTTTCAAACAATGTTGTATTGGTTTGGATTTATGAATGTTTTGAATTAAAGACTTCTGTTGTAACAGATTCTGATTTTCAGTTTAAGAAATATATTTGTTATGTTTTGTACCAACTACGAGATGCACCCGGTTCGGGACGCTTCAATTTTAGTAAAATCAACTAGTCAAATGACCATTTTGATAATTTTTCATAAATAAAAACATACTTATGCTTGTGCCAACAACTTGTGAACTTGTAGTTAAGTGTAGGCCAACCAGAACCCCAACCATAAACAGTGAATCACTGACATTGCACATGTTGTTTATATGAATTCTCTCCCAATGTATTTTCAACTAAAGCTAAACTAAATAAAAAACAATTGTCAAAGTTTTGACCCATTATGATACCAAAAAATCAATAGCTTGACGTTGTTTAGTTACTTTCACAAACTTTTGTAAATTTTCCCTGTTCTTTTTATTTGTTGATAGTTGATATTGATTAGAAACTTGAGGTGCCGGATTATAACCTTCAAAGAAAGTCATTAGCAAAATATATAAAAAAACAAAAAAAATTGTATTAGGGAAAAAAACAAGTTAAAAATTGATAAATATGAAAATTTTAAAAATTTAAAGTTTTAGCAAAAATGTGGGTAAAGTAGTCATTATATATCGTATTTTTAATAAAAATGAATTAAAATGTGTAAATTTGACAGATTTTTTTTATTAAATGTGGGATAAATGCAATTTTAGTTTTTGGGTTATGTAAGCAGACTTTCTGTTACTTCATTCCAATTGATTTCCAAAACGATGTATCATAATCATCCTCTTTTTTCAAAATGTAGTTTGTAATCGATCAGAAGCGTCTCCGAGATTTCAAATGCCTAACACGACTACGAAGAAAGAAGCATAGAATATCACTCATGAACTTGCTAGAATTAAGTAACTGTGATTAAATTCTTGAAGTAATAGTTAGCTCTTGAAAAAACTGAAAATTATTAGATTATAGAAGTGGTAATAATCTATTCTATAATGGTAAAATAACCTAGATTTATAATTACCTTTTACTTTTGCAGTAAACAACAATAATTAGTAAAACATGGCTTCTGATCGATCAATTTCAAACAGGCCTTTTATTGTGGTTTTGTTTTTTTTTTTAATTTCTTGAGTTCTTCGGAACTTGAACCAGAACCTTGGTGTTAAGAGGCTTTGCAGTGGTTAAGTTGTACATTTCTAGTATATGTTCCACCAAAGTAAACAGATATGTTTTATTGTTTATTCTTGAATTTATAAAATGTTTATCCTCTTTGGAGTTTTTATATCAGGGGGCAGAATATTGTTGGGTTCATTTCTTTATCGATTGTTTGCTAGCTTCGTCAACTAATTGCTCCTTTTAATGATCGGTTTCTTGCATTGCCTATAACAGAGTCGGTCAAACTAACCACAGTTGAAGGATCAACCTTCACGAGATCCAAAAGGCAGACAGAGAAAAAAAAGGCTATAAGGAAACATAGAGAAACAACTGTAACACTACTCATAAAAAGGCTATCATGAAAGCCAAAAGCGCAAATCAATTTAAACCTAAAGCAACTCCAAAATAAATCTATACTATAAAATAAATAAAGGTATTAGTATGACACGTGTCGCCACCATATTCAATCTCATTATTATTTTCTCGCTTCTCTCTCTTATTAAATGCACTCATATCTTTTAATAAATTACTAATTATACTAATAAAACACATTTATTTTAAATTATCCTTTATTATAAAAAAAATTGAAATCTAATTATCTAACTTTTGTTTTCAATCAAATAATAAATGAAAGTAAAATTACATTAAATAGTAATTGACGTATTTTCGAAACTCAATTATATATTATTTTTTATATATTTTGAATTTTGTTTTTTATCCTTAATATATGTATAGTAATACATTTTTACACTTATAAAATACATAAATAAAATTTGAGAAATTTATGTATTGATATTTTTCACCCCGTGTATTACACGGGGTCTAAACTAGTTAATCTAATAATTAAAAAAATAAATAAATAAAAAATCTGGACTTTCAAGTAACTCCACAGGCCACAGCGCACGAACAACCCCAACCCACTGTGTCACAAACAGCCCCAACCACTCACCCAGCGCTCCCGCCTCCTGTCGTCACTCGCCGCCATCCGCCAGAGTCGCAGCTCGCCGGCCGCCGCTGCTCCCGTGCTCCTCCCATGCTCCAATCGGTCTCTACTCTCTAATCTATTACTTCTTAGCAAACGGTATTATTGTAATTTCTAAATTTCCATGGTGTATGTGCAATTGATTATGAATTTATGGATTAGTTTATAATTTTAATTGTTAATTTGTTATAGTGTTTAGACTTTAGATTATGGATTTATGGTTTAGTTTATTAATTTGTCAAATTTCTAGGGTTTATGTACAATTGACTTGAAACTTGGAAGATTAAACCACATGGTTTTATCGGTTGCAACCGCAACCGTTGAAAGATGTTTTTTTCTAAATGGAAGCTTATCAAGATGGATTTACGTAATCGAATGGGCGAAAAGTACTTCAACAATGCTCTAGTTTGTGCCGTCGAAAGAGAAACATTTGATAAAGTAACAGAAGACAATGTAATGGCTCGATTTCAAGCTTTCAAATGCCGGCGAGGAGAAATCTATTAGGTACATGTGTTTACTGTGTTTATTATCGTTTTTTTAATGTAAGGTAAAAAAAAATTTGTGTTACCCCTGAAATTATGTTCTAAATCCGTCACTAAACACGAGAAGATATCATACAAGCAATGGTGCATGCTACTGCTGCTGCAGTCAACCACTGATATGATAAAATGTATGGATAACTAGAAAGTCTATCAGGATCAGGATCGGTTCATAACATGTTAATTGTTCTTAGCATTGCAAAGTGTGCCTTGTTACTGCCGTGGTAGGTAACATCTCAAACCTATCATATCTTTTTATATACTTGATTTAGATTTTAGTTTTCTGGAATACAATAATTAATTGGTCCATGTTCGTTTATGTAAATCTGACATACAATCCACGCGTTTGAGTAATGAATCGTTTACGAAGTTCTGTATAAAATAAACTGTGAATTGCTTTTAAGGTTAATCAATCTGACAGTAATTTCATTGATAAAACACTTAATATGTTGAGGTGTGGGTGTTTGGAAGCTTGAGCTCATTCAAACAAACATATGTTTAAAGTGTACTTTCCTTTCCTTCACATAGCTATTTTTTATAGGGAAACCATCACATAATAGTAATCAAGTTTTAAAAATATTTCAATTAGGTCACTCACCATAGTATATCTGAGTGTGCATACCGTGTAAAATACGTATTGAGTGACCTAATTGGAATACTTTTGAAACTTGGTTACTATTCTACAAAGTTACACACTTTTTTTATATTCAAAGAGCTTTACAGTAAGAATTAAGTGTGCTTGTTTAAATAGTTGTCGGTACCATCTTGCATAAGCAGTCATTACAACTGAAGATGGAACAAAACTGGGGAAGGCCTAAGAACTAGAGCGTATCTTAATATGCTTAAGCTTTTCTTATTATGTATTTGCTTGCACTCTAGTGCCAACAAGGTCACTTTTCCAAAGCACTCAATATCATATTAACGAGATTGTTTTGTATCTTTTATTGTGAAGGCACTGAACTTTGTACTTTCATATTTGTTCTGTTACTTATTTGGAAGTGGCATAATTAATAGTTGGAACTATGGTGCAAATTATGTACATGTTTGTATGTTAGGGTATACACGCAGCGGAACAAAATCACACACACACAAAAGCAATAAAGAACACAAACACGAGAATTATAGTGGTTCGGTCTGTAGACCTATATTAACTTTGCAACTAGGATCTTATTATATTTAAGTGCACATCTTTTAGAATTACATAGAGACGATTTAAATAGAGAACAATTATATTAAATAACTTAGGGAGCAAGAAACCCGAATAGTGGGCCCACTTAGAGAATAAGTCGGCGGCCCAACTAACCAATATAGCCCTAAGCGGCCTAAAGGCCTTCGAACCCAACATGTTACAGAAAAGCTACTGCTACTACACTCAAATTGGAAGACTTATGACCCTATTATGACAACAAAGACAATATCCATAATATGGGGTCAAATTTTCTTCACGGTAAGAACAAAGATGTACAAGCAGATTTGAAACGCAGGGAATTAGCCGGCTTTTCGACTTGAGGACAAGTTGTTTTACTAGGAGAGAAGTAATGATACGAACCCTATAAAGGTTTACACGAGCAAGCATAAATTGGTCGACCCATTTGGATCAGCGGAGCTTCAGCTGCTGTTCGGTTACTTATTTGACCCATTTAGACAAGAGTGGTATTTTATTAGTGGCTGAGTGGGAGTAATTCAGTGGCGGATCCAGGGTTTTTTTTGTCATCAGGTGCCAAAAATGGGTGTGGTTAGAAAGTGTCGAGTCAAAAAATTACGTTAATGAGTGAACGTGTCGGGTTAAAATATTACTTGTGGAGACGAACTAACTTGCAATTTGGGATAAAAACGAAACTAGAGATATTTAAATCGCTATAACGAGATGAAGACGAGCTAAGGTTATCCAATGATTAGGGTGTGACGCTAAAGAAAAACATCGACTCAGCCTTAAGGCCTGCTCAAACTTTTTAGATACCTAAAGTTGATTGAAAATCTGGGCCTTTTTATGAATTTTATTGTTATCAACAATAATGAAAAAATAATAACTAAATATAAACTTTCATAACCCTATGGACTATAAAAATCAATAGCATATGCATTCCTATTTTTACACCTGGGTTATCAAACCAACGAAGATAATTACAAACAAAAAATAATTACACACTAATAAACATATATAATAAACAACCGATTTAAAGGAATGCGACAAAGTAAAACGATAAATAGAAAAATAAGGGTAAAACGATTAGAACAATTTCTTACTCTGGATCTATCCCTCAATCTCTTTGCACCTTGTTCTACCAATGAGACTTCAACATCTCTCAAGATTTAAACCCACTATTACAGTGGAATTGGAACTTGAAAGAACTTGTTGTGGGTTTTAATCTTATTCATGGTGCTTGCAAGAAATTGGAGTGGATGCCTTGTGGGTTTACACAATGTTTTTAGAACCGGACCGGACGTCGAACCGGTCTCCTTACCGGTCCACTGGTCGGACCGTATTTAAGAACCGGACGACGTCACAAATATTATAAAAATATATCAGTGTAAATAGCTTTTAATCCTTTCAAAAACCACCAACAAGTCAATTTCAATAATTTTAAACTAACAATTACCTACGAAATAAGAAGCCAAGAGACTTAAAAAAGATTAAAAAAAAAAAAAAAAATAGTCAAGCGGTTCAACCGGTCCGACCACCCGGTTTCCGGTCCGACCGCCGGTTCAACCGGTCCGACCACCGGTTCGCTGCAGAAACGGTTCAACACATGTAACCGGACCGGTCAGACCACCGGTTCCCGGCCCGACCAGCCGGTGCGGTCCGGGTTTCAAAACATTGGTTTTACACATACAGTTGTGGGCCCAATGTGTCCCACCCACTCAGTTAAATATGGTTCCTGCTCTCACCTGCTCATTTTTTTTATAATATTAGTAAGTATGAAGATACTTGGGACATTTAGAGTTTGACTTTTCATTTCACAGCATCGATCTTGTCTAATTTCAATTGCTTCCACTTCATTTCACAACCTCTTGTCTAATTTAATTTCAATGGCTTTTACTTCATCCTCTTCCACGTCTATGCCAACCCATGACAAATATGATATTTTCCTAAGCTTCGGAGGTGAAGATCATTCTTTTACGGATCATCTTTACAAGGAGTTACGTAAAGTGGGAATCAGGACCTTTCAGGGATGACGATGAAATCCGTGAAGGTCAAGAACTAAAGCCAGAAATAGAGATATCGATAAGAGAATCGACGGCTTCAATAATTGTATTTTCAAATAATTTTGCAAATTCAAGCTGGTGCCTTGACCAGCTTTTGTTGATCCTCGAGCAAAAAGGAACGGCAACCATTTCGTTTTAGCGGTGTTTTATAAAAAGGATCCTTCCGATGTTAGGAACAACCGAGGAAGGTTTCCTTGTTTTGTTACAGGTATGAAACCATCTTTATTCCAAATATGGTTGAGAAAACTTACTATCAACTTGGTTTGAAACTCCACAGTACTCCGACCAGTCTAATTGGAATAGAGACTTGAGCTGAACCTATTACTTCTTGGTTGAAATCTAAGCAACATGATCATCCAGTACTAGCAATTTGCGGTATGGGAGGAAGTGGCAAGACAACACTCGCCAAACACGTTTATTACTCAAACAAGCAAAATTTTGACAGCTGTTGTTTACTTGAAGATATTGAGAAGCATCCTGATGGTTTGCTTGGTGTACAGAAGAAACTTCTCACAAATATTTCTCGAAATAATAATTTGATTATATCAGTTGTTTATGAGGGAGCTTTTCAGCTTGTGAACGCCATACAAATGAATAAGGTGCTTATTGTTGTTGATGACATTGATGACAAAGACAAACTAAGCACTTTATTTGGAACAGAGGTGTTCCCCAGTACAAAAAGCAAGATCATTATAACCACAAGTTTTCTAAAAATAAATAAATGGTTTGGGACCATATCTTGTGGGTGCCATGTCCACAAAACTGAATTGTTGAATGAACATGAATCATTGGGGCTTTTAAGTTATCATTCCTTTGGATCCCAAATTCCTATGGAAGGTTTCGAGGAGCTTGCAATACATTTAGCACAATATTGTGAAGGAAACCCGCTAGCTCTTAAGGTATTGGGTTCTTCTCTGTCTGAGGGGACAAACATTGAAACATGGAGAAGTACAATGGGTTCACTGAATTCCTTGAAAGGAGATCTTGATCATAAAATCCAAGGTGTACTACAAAAGAGTTTTGATACATTGCCATGTGACTGTCACAAGGAGTTGTTCCTCGATATTGCTTGTTTGTTTCTTGGTGAATATGTATATGACGTGAAAATGGTATTGGAGGATCATTGTCATGCAGAATCTGGGATGTTGACGCTTAGTAACAGATGCCTTCTTACCTTTTCAAGAGATGGTTTCAGACTGACGATGCATAAACTCCTTCAGGATATGGCAAGAAAGATTGTTCATAACAAATCCAAAGATCCTGCAGAACGTAGTAGAGTTTGGCGTCATGATGAATGTTATAGTTTGTTGAGGAAAGGAGATGTAAGATGCTTCTTGCGCGTTCATTTAAGATCATTGTACATTTCACAACATTTCGTTTCAAATAAGCGTCACTAATTTCATGTCTTTCTCCATTAGGGTTCCACGACAACTGAAGGTCTAAAGCTTAGCATGCTACACGAGGGGATGAGATCAGAGGTAAGTTAAATAAGTAAATTAGTGTTGGGTACTTGGAAAGAATTACAAGAGTTTCTCAATATCATAATTGTCACACATTAACATGGGCAGAAGTTTCTTCACCAATTTGAAGCAGTTGTTTTAATGAAATTAACCAAGAAGTACATGTATGTTCTTCCCCAGTCTTTTAATGAAATTGACCCATATGGCTTCAGACCCACCAAACTCACCAAAATGGTCGATTGACTAATTCCTAAATAAATGGCCTGCCCTTATTTGCTACTGTAATCGACATGAGATTGAGCTAGATGGTGCCAATGTATGAATTTTGTTCGTTTTCTCTCTTTTGTGTTCATAAAAAGTGATTGATTCCAAACCCATAAAAATGAAAGAAGAAACAGTTTTGAGATTTCTTCCTCGCTTGTTGTAATTGAAAGAAATTTGTCTTTTCATTTGTTTTGTGTTGACAATCAATAGTTATGTTTTTGCTATCATTTTTTAAATTGTTTATAGGAATTATGACCAATATCAATGAAGAAATTGTTGCTTCAGTTTGCGGTGGGACATTGGCTGGGGTTATGTTTTAAAAACCAGTCAAAGAGATTTTTGTTTTTCTTTATTTAAAGTACTGTGTTTTTTTATTAAAACCGAAAAGATGTTTCAGTTTTCTTGATTTAACATTCTATTAGGGAAGCATTGGCGTCTCCTCTAAAGGTAGCAAAATATGTGTTGTCAAATGCTAATTATGAAGCATGCTAAATTTGCAGGCATTTAAAACAAGTTCCCTTGTAAAGATGAAGAACCTAAAATTTCTCTCTCCATTATGTCAACTCATGAATTTTCCAGATTTAAGATGGTTGAGGTGGACTGGATGTAATATGAAAAAAATACCCCCAGGCCTATTAATGAGCTCTTTGGTGGCTATAGACATGAGTTGCGGAGGCTTGGAAAAGTTTGAACCGCTCATGGTATAACGAATTCAAATCTATCACTTGACATTTTAGCTTTTGACCTTTACACAGTCTTCATTTAAATGTACAATGATAAATTCAACTTGTTATTATGGGAACAGGGTCTTAATTCGCTCAAGATTCTTGATCTTTCTTACTCTTACAAACTTGTTAGCGTTTGCAATATCCACCGACTCCCTAAACTTGACACTTTGGTCTTATCGCATTGTATCAGTTTGACTCATATTTGTAAAACCATACGAGACCTTGAGAGTCTTTCTATCTTGGGCCTGACAGGGTGCAATAAACTTCAAAGGCTAAAAGCTTCATTTTTTTTATGGACGAATTCCAGAACAGCATTTGTTTTCCTTACCCCAATCATTATCTGTATTGAATTTAAGTGGCACTCTATTTCAGATCCTGCCTAGTCACATTAAACTTAAAATGCTTAAGAGACTTAACTTGATTTGTTGTCCAAACCTCAAGTCTCTCCCATGTCTCCCAGCTACTCTGAAGGAGTTGTATGTAGATTGGTGTTCATCACTAGAGAGAATAACATTCCAATCAACTCGTTTTACACTAGAGAGGTTTCATTATGAAGGTTGTTTCAAACTGTCTGAGATTGAAAGGGACAGACCCTTGATGTGTTGAAAGGGTTGTTTGGTGATAACAATCTACATACAGGTAAGTTTCTAGCTAGTTGAAGTGGCTGTGGGTTTTTATAGTTGTTATTAAACTACAGATAATAATAAACACTCCTCACATTGAGATAGATTCACGAAGATGGAGAATGTCTCATCAGTCACTATCATCCTATTGGGACATTAATAACTTTCGAAACCCAAATCGTAGTGTACGGACCTTCATCTTTCTGATTCAAATAATGTTTTTAGTTCTGTTTCATTTATTCTTTTTATTTTTATCATTTGTTGTTAACATTGGTGTTTGGTACTATTTTTGTGTATGCATTTAAGAGGATTGAAGTTGAGTTTGGAGTGAGTTTTAATGAAACAGATAAGATAGAGGAGGCGGTATCTGGTGTTATTGGTGTTGAATCTGATTCAACTAACAAAGAAGTTGGAAGACTATTCGTCCATGGACGTTTTGATCCTTTGTCTGTGGAAAAATGTGTTCGGGAGTTTGAGAACATTGTTCAGATCTTATCTTATAAGCTCGTTGTGTTATAAGATCGTTTAAACTTCAAACATTTGTATGTATCATGGCTTCAATACTTTTGATTACAATTATTAATATTAACTTGAGAAATTCTGAGGCTACTACTTGATCTAGAAATGCAAAAACTAAGCTTATTATTTATATGCTTTTTTAAGTTGGATGCAATACAATACTCCATGTACTAGTTAAATTGTTATATTTAAATCATAATCAAAATTTATAAAGATTTTACAATAATCAAGAAATCTATTAAATGAAGATGTATGTTTTTTATTTACCGGTTAAATGGTTAGATTTAAATCATAATCAAAATTTATAAAGATTTTACAATAATCAAGAAATCTATTAGATGAAGATGTATGTTTTTTATTTGGATGATGCTGAGACCTGAAATATTTATGTTTTATTTATGTCATCATACAATTTGGACACATATTGAATCTATATCTATATCTATACTATATAATAAATAAATATTTTTTCATGCCACGTGTCACCTTCATATGCATTCTTATTATTTTTTCCCACCTCTCTCTCTTATTAAATACACATTTATCTATTTAATAATGATATATTTTTAAAGTAAATACTAATTATAGTAGTTCATTTGACACATAGAACTCAAAATATGAAGATTTAATTTTAAACCTTTACTGTATGGAAAGCATTGCATAATATAAAAATGATTGCTTTATTGCTTTTCTATTTTTCTTGCTGGTATATACTCAGTTTTCATGACTTCAGTTATCTGCCAGAAAGAAAGATTCTTCATGGCATATCTTTTGTGGAAAAAGTGTGGCCATTGTTGGTACTAGTGGCAATGGTGAGGTTTCCTCAAGCTATTTAACTTTTCCACTGCCTCATGACAGTATCCTTTTACTTGTTCATTGCATGTAGTTTGGGTATGTATATTAAATCTGCTAGTGAATATTGGGAAAAGAAAATTATGACTTCAAGTTTCCTCAAATCACTCCACCCGGAACACCACAGCTTAATGTAGTGTAGAAGAGGATAAATCGAACTCTATTAGATATGGATGATTTCGATGATGTGTCATACGAACCTCTCACATTCCTTTTGGAGTTTTGCTCTCAAAACTGCCACAAGAATCATACATCTAGCTTCTACAAATAAGGTGGACAAAATGCCTTATGACATGGCATTGGGAGAAACCCAAAGTGTCCTACCTTAAGGTCTGGGATGTAACGCTTATGTTACTAGTGAATCTACGAATAAACTGAATCCCTGTGGTGATAAAGTCTTTTTCGCGGATACCTTAAAACTACTGGTTACTACTTCTACAATCCTGCTGAAAACTAGGTTTTCATTAAACGTAGAGCTACCTTCTTGGAGAAGGAACTTCTTGCGAGAGAGATTGGAGAAAACCATGTAGACCTGGAAATGTTGTAATCAACAACGTTTCCGCCACACCTTTTATAAGCAACTGTGAAAGCCTTCGTGCACCGTTCTATTGGCAAAAACTTCTGAGAAAATTATTGCGCAACATTTCGAAACTATATATAGATCCTATCGGAAGTTCGTGGAACCATGCTCGTGCCGCCACAACCAAAGTTTGGACGAACATGTGATACCAAACAAGGATAGACTAGTTTTCTAACCCTCGCAGTCCCACAAAAAATGTTCATATGATCTACCGGATCTCCGATGCCATTATACTTACCATATTCGTGGGCATTTTTAATTTTCCCCAACAGTTTAGAATGGAAGATCCGACGCGTAAACTTAGAATCGGATTACAACGATATTGGTTGATGTGGAGCGTCCAGACCTGTGGCATCTAAAGAGCTTGGATCTACCGGTCCTGTGGGAGAATGAGTTGAAGTTCCTAGCCCTTGAGTTCCGGGATTGGTCATATGTAAGGCCATTAGGGCGTGAAGCAGCGTCGTCGTGTCTCTTGATGATGTGGTGTGTCGTATAGGACTAGATGGTGGAATAGATGAGCATGGTAAGGGTGTGGTGATGGTAGAATAATGGAATCGTTATGGTGAGATAACTGTCGCAGATAGTGGTCCCTGGACCCGATGAGAAGTTCTAATGGCGTCGAACTTGGGATGAATTGTAGCGTCATCTATACATAGTGAAGACGTTGTTCTTGGTCATTTTGTGCCTTTAGGTATCGAAGGATATCGCGCGATTCTTTTGGATGAGTTCGAGACTGAATTCTTCCACATCTTCTACTTCTATTGTTGCACCCGAAACAGATGTGCTAGCGCCGAGCGAGTTTGGTGTAACTAGATTGTTGACGGGGCTGCTAGCACCACTACCTGTGATTGAGGTATTGTTGTTTGCATTAGTTGGATCCATCATCGGAGGAGTTTCAAGGAGAGAATTCGAAGGGGACAAGGAAAACAGGTTCGAGATCGGATGCCGCTACTGAAAAAGTAGATACCAACTAGTATCCTAGAATCAAGGTATAACTTATTTACTACTAGTTCTTGGATGTAATTTCCGAGATAATCTGACAGGATCCGACTTTGGATGGTGCTGTAAACCAAAATGAACTTTGTCAGCCTCGTCACATGGGAGGGATACTTCTCTGACTAGACTCCAGCGTGAGAATCGGTGAAGGCATTCTTGGAATAAGTTTATAGAAGTATTTATATGTATATTAAGGAGATTTTTCATCACTCGGTTTGAAGATTTTTTGGGAGTATATATACCCTTTGGATGACTGATGTAGGGCTAAATATCCCGTGTTTAAGAGTCATTTTTGTATCATTTCAGCGTTTAGTTTTGTATCTTGAGTCGGTTTTATGTGTATTTTGTAGTAGTGTCTGTCACAGGTTTAATGTGCTTAAAAGAGCAGAATACACGAAGGAATTGAAGAAGGCATCAAAGCATGGGAAAAGTCAAAAAGTAAAAATTCTTGGAAAAATAGGTCTTCGCGTGATCTTCACGACACGCGAGGAAGAAGGAAAAGGGTCGCGACTATTTTGGCCTTCGCGCCACATGAAGGGTTGTCCATGAGTCTACACGACACGCGAGAATGGGATTACGACACATTTTAACCTAATTTGAATAATAAAGCATTAAGTATCCATTGTCGAATTGTCTTTGGTTCAAACTGTTTTTGAAGTTCCCATAGTTGATTTTAATCTTGCTTTTGTCAATTGTTCATCCTTTTGAATGCTTATAAGTTCTAAATCGAATAGTTTGATGTATGTTACAATCAAGAGCGGCTAATCCACTTGTGATTGCTTTCGGGTGGATAGTTCGTCTCAGTGAAGCTTAGTTTCTGGTTCTTCTAAGTTTGATTTGTGGTTTTGAATGAAAAACTTGAATACACACTCGTTTGATTAATTTAAATTGTTTACTGTTGTTTAAGTTATATGAGTTGCCATTTGTTTTCAGTTTCCTTGCATCGTTAGCAATTTGGTTGATTTGTATCTCTTTGCAACTGTAAATTGGTGGTTAACGAATCTTAAAAGGTTGTCCCATAATCATCACTTTACTTGAATTGTCAGTGTCACGCTTAGTGGACTCGAATCAGTTGAAACTAAACTTTCGTGAATCTGTTGAACTTGAATCCCGGAAGCGATTAAATTTTTCTTCAATTGTTTTACTACCTAAATTAAGTTGCTTTTGACATTTAATAGTGTTTTGATTAATAAAGTTTAAATATTTAGTAGTGTTGGTTAATCGTTTTCTAAATAGCATTCTCCACCTATTCCTTGTGGATACGACACCATACTTCACTATACTATAGTTTAAGGTAGCTAGAGATTAAGTTTAATATTGTTTTTTATTGACCTTGACAACGCGATCAAAATCGCGCCGTTTCCGGGGAATTTGTGTACAAAGTGCTGTTTTTCATTTGTTTATATCAGTGCTACTAATAGTGTGCTTACATGTGTAGGGACAGTTTTATGCTTCCTAGGCGCTCAGAAAGAAAATCTCCATTATTGTTTGATCCAGAGATAGAGAAAACTACAAAAGCCAACATGAAACTTCAAGGAACTGTACAAACAATCTTGGAAAAGCTTGACAGTCCGAAGGTAAGGATGTCACAGAACCAGCCACCAAACCCAAATCATAACAAAGGTGGGGGACAAAACCCACCGATTCCACCACTTCCAGATCTCATATTTCCCCACCAGCAACGACAACCACCTCAAAACCAACATCCACAAAACCCACCTCCTCCACAAAATAAACAACCTCCACAAATCCGACAACCATCACTACCACCTTTCCATGATCACCAATACCAACTCTATGACAGTTACCCAAGCTATTCGGAATTTGGGGATGATGAGCATTTGTCACCGAGGGTCAGCCATCGCTCACAACATGGTTCTCAATGTGAGAATTAGAACAAAGAAGAGGAGTGGTTTCACCTCAACCATCAGGAGGCATTCCCTCCCAGAAACCAAAGACGTGATGGAGTTGATGGTTGGGTCTAGCCACCACCGAGGGTAGAATTTGGGTATTAACCGAGGAAAAATCTTCAAGGGGGTGTAGACAACTTTGAGAAAGAGAACATGTATAGGCAACCTCCATAGAACCGACAAAATTATAGAGAGGAAGAGCCAAGGAACAGGCATCCAGCCAAGCACGGTCAAGGGATAGATAGTCACTTCCGCCCCGCATTAGCTTTGAATGCTTCTCCCGTCTTAACACTAGTTCGTAGGGGGAAGGCATTTGAGATCCGACTGGGATGCCTAGGGATCGTCCCACACTTCTTTGGGAGAGCTACTGAAGAGCCTTACACATATTTGTTAGAATATAAGGCTACATGTAGGACCATAGGTGGTCAGGGATTCACCACAGATGAGGTAAAACTGGTACTCTTCCCGTTTTCAGTTAAGGATAGGGCAAAACAATGGTTCTTGTCATTACCATCTGCTAGTATTGCCACCTGGGCAGAGCTGCAGCAGCAGTTCCTTGATGAGTACTTCCCACCTCATAAAACCAATAAGGCCTGAGCTGCAATCTGAGACTTTAGGCAACAGTCAGGGGAGCCTTTCTATAATGCATATAAGAGGTTCAAGTAGTTGCTGAGGAAATGCCCATATCATGGTATAGAGTGATGTAGGGTTTAATAACCTCAGTTTACATGCCGCTTTGTGTGCGTTTTAGTTATCTTTGTATGTATCTTTGTGCGATTTTATGTGTGTTTGTGGTTGTGTCTACCTCCAAGGTTTTGTGTGCTAAATGAGCGGGAAATGGAAGCGAAGCAGTCGGACGCGAAGCACGAGAGATTAAAAAGTCAAAAAGTTGATTTTCGGGATTTTATGGTCTTCGCGACACGCGAAGACCTGGGCTTCAAAGTTCGCGGCACGCGAAGATTCCTAGAGGCGCGCCCGACTAGTTTGTTCTTCGCGCCACGCGAAGAACTTGTTTGCCATGTTCGCGACACGCGAAGATCTGTTTTTTTATAGAAAACTTAACCTAAGTCGGGTTTTAATCCACAGAAGTCCCCATTTCCGATCTATCTTCGATTCCAACCGTTCAAGAGCTTCAAGAGGGTGATTTCTATTATTATTGGGTCGATTGTTCTTAATCTTTCATGATTGTAAGTCCTAGTACATTAGTTTTTATTGTTATGGGTATGAGTGGCCAAATCTCTTGTAGTCCTCTTTGGGTCTAGGGTTTGTGAACATTTTTCATTTCTTGAATGATTAGCTTTGGTTTGTAATCTTGATTGGCATGTTAAGGCATATGATTTCATTTATTGATTGAAAGCTTTAAAATTCATTGATTGATTTCGAATTGTTGTTCAAGTCTCAATAGTCGCGGGTTTCTTTACATCGGGGACAACTTGGGGGTTGGATTATAGTTGGTTTATCATTGATGGGTGTATGAGAATAAGTTTCATTTACAACGGGTTCTCATATTATCATTAAATTGAATTGAACCGTATGATTATATCTATGTAATTGCTTGTTGATTATCTTGAAGGAACTTGTGTTTGCATACCCGAACCCCAGAGAGGGTTACCTCTCTCATTATTGTTTTAAACCCAAATCCAAATCAATTGTTATTGTTTTTTGTCTTTGAGTATTGTAACAAAGTAACACTTTCCACATACTCCTCATGGATACGATACTCTACTTACCCTTACTAGTTAAGGTGTGTAATCATTGTTTTTGATTGACCAAACGACATCGATCATAGAGAAGTGGGAGTTAATTCAAGTCTTTTATGACGGGTTTTTATCTAAAGATGCGAGGGATGTCAACTCAACCAATAATGGGTCGTTCTTTTCAAATCATGTGGATTATGACTGGGACATACTAGAAAGGATGACGGTAACATAAAAGAGGCAAGAACATGCTAGTAGGAGGGCAAAGACAGGATCATCTGTCAAGGCAGTTGACTATGAGACACAAAAGCATTTAGATGCCATGGAACTCCAAATGGCAAGACTTGGAAGGTCTGGTGGAAAAGATGTGGCCAATGTGTTACAAGCGTATCTGGTTTGTGATGGATGTGGTGACTTGGGCGATACTTTGGAAAACTCTCCGAGCGAGCAGGGTAAGGCAGAGGAAGTGAATCAAGTTGGCGGAGAGAGAAAGAAACAAGATATGAATGTAACACACTACCATCCAGGACTTAGAAATCATCTTAACCTCATGTATGGTAATGCATCTAATCAACTAAATCCTACCTTTCAGGGTTCTGATGTGTAGGGTGGAGGTCAGCAGTAGTACCAGAACCGTCAGCAAGGCAACAATCAAGGCGGGTATCAAAGGAATCAAAGGGTTATCAGCAGAGGAACTACCGGCAGTACCAACAACAGGGAAACCAGTAGAACAGACCTACAGTTGGTAATGACCCCCTAACTTACAATTATCATGGAATCCTTGAAAAGGATTGAGCAGGATACAGATATGCAAATAAAAACAAGTGAATCCTTTGAGAGTTAACTAGGTCAGCTGGCTGAGAAATTAACTAGGTTAGTAGGGAGACCATAGGGGAGACCACTGGGGGAAACTCCCGAGTGACACTAAATTGAACCCACAACATCAATGTACTAGCTCCCTCGGCTCTAGAAATGCTCATCTTTCCCGATAAGTACCCTTAAAAGCGGTAAGGTTTACAATAATGTTACCTCAGCATCACCGGATGTTGAGGGAGTGGTAGTTGATCTGGGAAAAGATGGTGAGAGTGACAGTGATTGGGAACCTCTTTTTACTAAACCGGATAAAAACTAACTTTTTTTGAACCGGCTAAATCTAAACCGAACACAGCTGTCACTCAAGGTGTAAAGGTGGAGAATAATACCATCACTTATCCTTCTGCTTTACTTGAACCATCTACAAAAAAGTCATGAATAGAAGGGGCATGCAACAAGATGAGTTGTGGGATATGTTTAAACAAGTGAAAACTAATTTACCTCTTTTATATGCTATTAGGAAAGTACCTGCTTATTATAAGTACTTGAAGGATCTTTACACCCAGAAACGGCACCTTAAAATGCCTAAGAAACTTGATCTGAGAGACAATGTGAGTGTCGTGTTGTCGATTCTTCTTGATCTTGGAGCTAGAGCCAGTATCCTTCCGGAAAGTTTGTATGACCAGTATGATTTTTGTCATCTACAAAAGGCCGAAACCACCGTGGTGTTGGCAGATGTCACCCTTAAACTTCCCAGGGGGATATTGACATATGTGATTGTGAAGCTGGAATATTTTTACTATCCTGTGGATTTCGTAGTGCTTGATTATGCAGCTCCTTCTAGTGACAGACATCCAAATGTAGGGGTAAGCAAAAAACCGAAATAACCAAACCGAAACCGAATTAACAGAAAAATCTGCACCGAAAAAACCGAACCGAACTAAAACCTATGGTTTTGGTGTTGTATTTTTTGAAAACCAAAAATTACGGTTTGGTTTCGGTTTTGAATATTTTGAAAACCGAAAAAACTGAACCGAACATATACATATGCTTAAATTAAATATTATATGCATTCACATCTATACAATATAATAAATAAAGGTTTCTCAATGCCACGTGCCGCCTCCATATTCATCCTTATAAAATTTTTCCCGCCTTTCTCTCATAATAAATACACTTCCATATTTCAATAATAATATATTTTAAAAAAAATATTAATTAGACTAATAAAACACATTTATTTTAAATTATCTCATATTATAAGAAACTTTAAAATTTAATTACCTAACTTAGGTTTCAATTAAATAGTAAATGAAAGTCAAATTACATTGAATAGTATTTTATGTATTTTTTAAACTCAATTATATATTAATTTTTACATACTTTTTTTTTGTTTTGTTTTCTATTGTTATTATATTTAATACATTTTTCACCTATAATATATATATATATATATATAAAGATTTAATAATTTTATATATTATTTTTTTTCACCATGTACACAGGTTCTAAGCTAGTTTTATAATATATAGTATATTGTGTTATGTGTTTGTATGTTAAAAGTGTATACATATTTGTGTTACAAGTATTTGCATTTATAGTAGATTATTATTTATATTTATTGAGTTTATAGATTATAATATTTTTTTTATTTTGAGTATTTTTTTAAAAACTAGTAATTTTTGTAGTCTAATATATTTAGTCTCAAATGTGTGATAAAAATTAGTTAATAAAAATAATTTAGGTCCAAAATTTCAAACCAAGTTCATTCTTTTGGGCTATTTTCTTTTACCCCCAAAAAATTCAAGCCCAATTGGTTTTAAAACCTAAAAAACCGAAAACCGAAAAAATTGAAACCGAACGGTTTTAAGAAATCCAAAACCAAACTTTCGGTTTTTGGTTTGGTTTTACCCCAAAACTGACCCAAACCGACCCATGCACACCCCTATCCAAATGTGATATTGGGAAGACCTTTTAACATCTTGGGTTTTTAACCACTAAACGGGACTAGTGTATATAATTGTACATAATGGACGAAAAGCTTACGGGAACATAACAAGACCTAAAGAAAAGGATAAGTGACGGGTTTTCTTTTAGGTAAATATAGCCGGAAGGGGCGTCATATAATTAACGTATTTAGCAGGACTTTTATTTAAATCACTAAACGGGTTGGACCAAGAAGATGGTGGCGCGTGTGGGGCCAAGCCCGGTCCATCATCAATACCTTTAGGGTGTTGCGTATGAAGGGGGTTCCCCATTTTCTTGTTTGCGGCTTCCGAGAACTCAAGGAGAAGAAGAGGAGGTCGATCATCGAGTTTTTGTACGAACAAAGGTAAGATCGCAAGCCTTTAATCACCTTGTGCGTGTTTATAGCCCCGTTTAACCGTAATGCTCGTGATTATGAACGAAAAGGGAGGAAGGAGACGAGTTTTAGGGGATTCGATTCGCACGAGTCACTCGGATCAAAGGTATAATCATCTATTCCCTTTGTGTTATCATTTTTCTGTACTTAGGTTACGACGTGCTCGGGATGGGTGTTAGCCGAGTACCTGAGAGTGTTCGTGAAGGGTGATATGTAGCCAAGGAGGGAGAAACGATAAATCTGACACCACCCGATGGTGGTCGGACGCGATTGTGACGGCACAAGAAGGAACACAGCAGCAGCAAAGTGGCGTGCGGGGGGTGTGGTCGCACGGCTGAGAAGGCATGCGACGGCTCGACAGCGGCGGCAATGGGCTGTGATGGCCTCGTCGGATCATGGCAGCAGTCCGACGGACACGACAAAGGAGATACGGGGCCGGCCAAGAAGAGGGACGAGTGGAGAAAGACACTCCGGTGCGTAGCGATGATCAACGATGGAGTTAGCGACACGATGGTAGTGTTCGGAACGTGAACGAGGGTTCATGTATTTCATGATGGCCATGCATGGCGTTGTTCACATGCATGCGGGCGTACGGGACGTCGGGTAGTAGCATAGGTGGAGCTTTAACGTCGAGTCGTGTTTTGACTCGTATTTTGTGTATATTGTTAGTCACGAAGTTGAAGGGCAAGCACGAGAAGTTAGCGAGTTCTAGGGATTGAGACGTTTCAAGCAAAGGTGAGTCTCTATAGCCCACTTTTAAATATTTTAGCATTTTGGGCATGATCACATGTGTAACGAATTGTGAGAAATGTATGCGTAGGCGGCGTGTGATTTATTCTTGTTTTATTAATCGTTGTGTTGCATGTTGTGTATGAGAGTGTGTCATGAACTTGTTTGACGTGACGGGTGATAAAGCGTAAGCTTGATATCGTGTTGACGTTAATCAACGGGTTATTGTGTCTGACGACAGTTATACGGATGACTGAGTTTGCCGGTATATTCGGATAAAGCAAGCGGGATTAAATCATTCGTCGTTGATTACAAACAATCATTTTTTATAAATTATTTATGAGCTAATATCTTTGAGACGCAAACCATTTTTATAACGATTTTTCCCTGATAAATTACTATAGAACTCACTCAGCGTAGCTAACGTTTTAAGCATGTGTTCAGGTAAAGTAAAGATATGAGTTGGCGGCTTCTAGTGGGCGTTTGTTTACCACATGTGATTGTGATGACATTTATAAATTTGAGTTGTTGATTAGATATTCGGATATTAGTATTTATTTATTTTATGTTTGGGTCGGGTCATTGAACATTGTTTGACTATTTTGATTTCCGCTTCAATGAATTGTCTTTAATTTGATATCTATGACTACTTAGCTTGCGTTTGTGCCGACAAGTAGGGTTCCAGGGTTTGGGGATACAAAACTTTTCTGAGAACCGCTCAATGTGTGATCAATTGTGTGACGGGAACAGTTGACATGGCATTCGGTAATAGGAAGTTAAGGTTGAATATATTTTCTCATATATTTAAAGCTCCAATCAACGACGAATACTTCATGGTAGTCGTTGTTGATAGGTGTAACCCACATGAAATTGAGGTTGAAACCATGGAGTCGTGTGTTTTTTGTGACAGGAAAGAGGCTGAGCATGAGCGGGAGTTGAAGGAAGCAGAAGTACAGGGGGAGGTGTGTGCTCTCAGGGAAAGAGTATCCACTTTGACACACCAAGTACAAAATCTGCCATAGCACGTTGACACTCACATGAAACCCTCCCTGGAATCACCGCCTAAATTAGAGCTGAAAGAATTGCCCAAACATTTTAAATATGATTTTGTAGGTGAAAATGATACTCTGTCTGTTATTATTGTTGTAGGTTTGACAAAAAAGCAAGAACAGGCATTGATGAAGGTCTTGGTTGCCCGAACATTGATGTAAAAGGGATTAGTCAGGGGATTGTGATGCATAAGATCGTAACGGATGAAGGAGTCAAACCATCCAAGGATGTGCAAAGACGGTTGAACCTGAACATGAGGGAAGTAGTAAAGAAGGAAGTTTTGAAATGGTTTAATGTAGGTATGGTTTACCCCATATCAGATAGCACATAGGTAAGCCCGACACAGACTGTCCCAAAGAAAGCGGGGATCCAGATAGTCAAATGTGAGAATGGTGAAGAGGTTACCACCCACCCGGTAAACGGGTGGCGCATTTGTATTGACTACAGAAAGCTGAACGCTGCCACTTCAAAGGATCACTTTCCTTTCCCATTTATTGACCAGATTGTTGAAAAGTTGGCAGGTCAGAAGTACTGTTGTTTTTTAGATGGATATTCAGGGCATAATCAAATAGATATACATCCTGAAGATCAACAAAAGACCACGTTCACTTGTCCGTATGGCACTTTTGCATTTTGGCGAATGCCATTGGGCTTGTGCAACACCCCGACCACCTTCCCCTTTGCATTATGAGTATATTTTCATATATGATCGGGGAATGCATGGAGATCTGCATGGATGTTTTTTCAATATTTGGTACATCTTTTGAGTCGTGTCTTGAACAGTTAACAAAGGTATTGCAAAGGAGTGTCGAGACCAATTTAGTTTTATGTTGGGAAAAGAGCCATTTCATGGTTCAAGAGGGGATCGTGCTGCGGCACGTGATCTCAAGCAAGGGCGTTGAAGTGGATCATGCGAAAATTCGGATAATTGCCACTCTACCTCCACCAAACAACATTAAAGGTGTTCACTTATTTTTGGGACACGCGGGTTTTTATAGACGATTTATCAAAGGTTTTAGTGCAATAACAAAACCCTTATGCAAATTATTGCTCAAGGATGCCCCTTTTGATTTCAATAATGAATGTCTAAAATATTTTAATCTGATTAAGCAACATTTCGTGGATGCACCCATTTTAAAATCACCGGATTGGTCGCTACCCTTTGAAATCATGTGCGATGCGAGTGATTATGCAGTTGGGGCGGTTTTGGGTCAACGGGTAGACAAGAAACCCATGGTAATTTATTATGCAAGTAAGACTCTTTCAGATGCTCAGTTAAATTACACAACCACTGAGAAAGAGCTACTTGCAGTTGTCTATGATTTAGGTAACTTCCGATCTTATATTTGGTGAAACAAAATGATTGTTTATTCTGATTATAGTGCATTCAGGTACCTAATGAAGAAGAAGGATGCTAAGCCGAGGTTGATCAGGTGGATTGTAATCTTGCAAGAATTTAACTTGGAGATTCGGGATAAGAAACGTTGTGAGAATGTTATGGAAGATCACTTATCACGAATCGTGTAGGAGGAGGAGAAGTTGTGTGATGACATAAATGAAGCTTTCTTGGATAAACAAGTCTTATTGGTTTCAACTGAACACTCGTTTGCGAATTTTTCAAATTATTTGGGCGTAGGTATTGTCCCGTAGTTTTGGACAAAGGAAAACGGCAGCAATTCGCAGCCCAAGAAAAATATTACATCTGGGAGGACCCAGATTTGTTCAAAGTGGGGGCGGAACAAATCATAAGGCGCTGTGTCCCCGGTCCAGATATTCAAGCAGTATTGACCCATGTTCATGCATCTGCATGTGGGGGCCACTTTAGTGGACAAAAAACTTGGCAGAAAGTTATAGCATGTGGCCTATATTGGCCAAAAATCTTCAAGGATGCCTTTGAGTTTGCTAAAAGTTGTGTGAATTGCCAATAATGGGCAGTATTTCAAAGAGGAATGAGATGACCATGGAACCGATCCTGGTGGTAAACATCTTTGATGTTTGGGGGATTGATTTCATGGGACCATTCCCAAACTCTTTTAGTAATTTATACATTTTGGTGGCGGTTGATTATGTTTCGAAATGGGTTGAAGCAATCGTCACCAAAACCAATTATCATAGTGTCATTTGTAAGTTTGTCCAATCTAATATTTTCTCAAGATTCAGAATCCCTCGTGTGATCATAAGTGATGGGGGTCACATTTCAAAACCTTTCACTTTAGCGAACTTCTCAAACGATACGGCATAGACCATTGAATTGCCACACCGTACCACCCTCAAACTAGTGGGCAAGTCGAGGTATCCAATAGGAAGATTAAGGAGATTTTGCAGAAAACTGTGCGTGCCGACCACAAGGATTGGTCAACCAATTGGTTATAAAACGCCTATTGGTACCACGCCATAACGATTGGTCTATGGTAAGGGATGTCATTTACCTATGGAATTAACTCACCGTGATTTGTGGGCTATTAAAAATGTTAACTTATATTATGACAATGTAGGTAAAGAAAGGAAGCTCAAATTGTGGGAGGTTGAAGAGCTAAGATATGAGGCTTATGAAAGTGCATCTGCCTACAAAGCAAAGACAAAAGCAGTACACGATGCCAAGCTTAAGAAGAAGACCTTTGAAGTGGGTCAGAAGGTGTGGGTGTACAATTCCAAGATCAAACTCTTTCCTGGAAAGTTGAAGAGCAAATGGATGGGTCCATACTTAGTCACCAGAGATAGACAATATGGTGAAGTGGAAATTGAAGATTTTGAGGACCATCTAAGGCAAGGGGTGAATGGTCATCGGTTGAAACCATACCCATCAATGGACCATCAGTATAGTTTGAGACCTTCTTCCTAAGCATTATAGAAGAGGTTGGAGCAACATAACATCAGTAAGGTACACCGCGTCTGGCTGAAGACGTTAAACTTAGCGCTCGTGGGAGGCAACCTACGGTTAGTTTGTTTTATTTTCTTGCCTATTTAAATGAACGTTGTGAGTGTGTTCTCTAGAAACCCTCATGAGACTAAACTCGTCCACTCGGCCTACCGAGGGGTTTAAAAGGCTTGTTGCATATGCTAAATGCATCTGTGATTCCTATGAAAGTGAGTTAGGTTGTTATTTCTTTAATTTCTTTAGTCGTATACAACTGGACAAGTGTGGGGACGTCTCTGGGGAAATCATGGTTGGAATGAGTGTAATTGAGGACAATACACAAACCCGTGGGGGGTAGGA
Source organism: Smallanthus sonchifolius (assembly GCA_023525975.1). Taxonomy (NCBI): domain Eukaryota; kingdom Viridiplantae; phylum Streptophyta; class Magnoliopsida; order Asterales; family Asteraceae; genus Smallanthus; species Smallanthus sonchifolius. The sequence continues at coordinate 73,774,218 of CM042034.1, forward strand.
TGTTGTTGTAAAGTTTGTAGATTTTTTAAGTTTTTCGGTGTTTTCAGTATATTTTTATGTTTTTCTAAGTTTCTTCAGGGTTTCGTGGCCATTTGGGTGAGGAAAATCATCGGGAATGACGTTCTAGGTATGTATGAACATAAATGAAGTGTTGGAACAAGTTTTTGAAAAAGTTGAAAATTTTGAGTTTTTGGATGAAAATTTTTCTAAGGCAAAAGTTCATCAAAACTTTCTGTGAATGTATGGTCCTTGCGGTACGCGAACATCCTCGATCCAATTATCGCGACATGAGAAGATATTAAAATGGGGTCGTGTGTTTTTCAACTCCTCACGGTATGCGAGGGGTTCTCCTCTGGCCTTCACGACACGCGAGGGACCCAAATATGACATTGTTCCCTTATTTTTGTAAATTTTGAGTCGTGAAAAATTTTCTAAGGCAAAAGTTCGTCAAAACTTTCTGTGAATGTATGGTCCTCGCGGTACGCGAACATCCTCTTGTGTTTGTTTCGAGTTAACTTTGCAGGTTTAGATTGATCCTCCCGTACTCGATTTCCATTCGGGTGGTGGTATTCTGAATTTTGCTTAATTCGTGTTTACAAGGCAGCCCATTAGCAGATTTTAATGGCGATCGCGAATGAAATGCTATAAAATCGTCAATCCAACTAAGTTTTCTAATTTTGTATATTTTCTTTTTAGAGTCGCTCTTCTTGTACTGAGGGCAATGTAGAGTTCAAGTGTGGGGAGTGGAGACCTTAGTCCATGTCTGTAGTTTGAGTCTTCTGAGTAATAAAATCTGAAAATCAAATAGTTTGATGTTTGTTACAATCATGAGCGGCTAATCCACTTGTGATTGCTTCCAGGTGGATAGTTCGTCTCAGTGAAGCTTAGTTTCTGGTTCTTCTTTGTTTGATTTGTGGTTTTGAATGACAAACTTGAATACACACTTGTTTGATTAATTTAAATTGTTTAATGTTGTTTAAGTTATATGAGTTGCCATTTGTTTTCGGTTTCCTTGCATCGTTAGCTATTTGGTTGATTTGTATCTCTTTGCAATTATAAATAGGTGGTTGGCGGATGAACGAATCTTAAAAGATTGTCCCATTATCATCACTTTAATTGAATTGTTAGTGTCACGCTTAATGGACTCGGATCAGTTGAACTTAAAATTTCATGAATCTGTTGAACATGAATCCTGGAAGCGATTACGTTTTTCTTCAATTGTTTTATAACCTAAATTAAGTTGCTTTTGACATTTAATAGTGTTTTGATTAATAAAGTTTGAATCTTTAGTAGTATTGGTTGACCGTTTTCTAAATAGCATTCTCCACCAATTCTTTGTGGATACGGCACCCTACTTCACTATACTATAGTTTAAGGTATCTAGGGATTAAGTTTAATATTGTTTTTGATTAACCTTGACAATGCGATCAATGACAGCACCTCATAGTCATGACTTGTGGGTCTCACCTCTTTCAGGAGTTTGTTACGTCAGTTGTTCATTGATGTGACCCAGAAGGATCGTCACATCTGTAACATCCATTATTTTCAGGACGTAAATTTTATTTAATCATTTTATTATTTAAGCACTTGAAATCCCGTACTTACCCAACACCTCATGCCACATTAATTATCACCTTAACGTGTATTAATTTGAAATTTCCAGCTTTTAAATAAACATATTATTTTCTATTATATATATATATAACATGTGTATGTATATAAATATATACACACTAAATTATAAATATATATATATATGTAAATATATATGGTTATATTTTCATTTAATAAACCATTTGTAATTTGATATAAATGGAGTTCCTATATAAAATAGTCTAAAAACAATAATAATAATAATAATAATAATAATAATAATAATAATAATAATAATAATAATAATGTTTTAGACTTTATTACAAGTTTTATAAAACTTATTTTTATAACAAAATCTCAAATTATTAAGTCTTGAACCTCCTCATCAACCTTTGAACATTTGGAACTCTTCCTTTTAAATAATTTAAATAAAACATATAATGTTCAAGTTTTTGTAAATTTATAAAAACTATTTTTATGAATAGATAAAGAGGATTCAAATTAATTAAATTGAGCCTTGAACCCCTTTTCCTTGCCATTGAACCCTCTCTTTTGCATTGAACCCTATAGTACCATTTGAACCCCTTCCTATTAGACCCTGAACATTCAAAATGAGAACTTTGACTTTATAAAGTCAAAATCGGAGTTTAAACCACCAAATCCGTTGAAATCAATCATGAGTGTTACCATTTTTAAACAAATCGTGTAATCCTGGAATCATGTACACGTTTTTACAGTTATAAATGTCCATTAATCGCTAGAAATCAATTCCCGATCTTATTTTTAAAACCCATAAATCAAGAGAAAATTTCCACTAATTTCGTTCAATTCTGCAGCTATTAACGCGTTTCTAAACACCTTATAAGTTCCATATCACTTTACAATTCGAAAGACACCTCAAAAGTTCGTTTTCTGTTCCTCTTTTATCCCTTTTTTTCGATTTGGCGTTAAGGAAGGGGGGGACGAGACCCACGATTTTGCAACGTCTCAAGCCACTCAATCTTGTTCTTGACTCCAGAATCAACTTCAGGTATTCCCGTTCCCTCCCCTCGAATCGCATTACTACTGGTTATAGAAATCAATTTGAATTTTTTTTTGGTTTAAAGGGAGCTGTTTACGATCTGGTGTATTAGGGAAGAAGGGTTCTCAGAACCCTCATTATAAAAGACTACTAAGCTAAACCCTTGACAAGGCAATTGCCCAAGATCAAATGGTTAAATCTCTGCACATACAAAACCGTGGTCGGGGGTTCAAATTCGGCAAAGCCAGTTTTACTTCTTTTTTTGTTATCTCCTTGTTTACACACACACATTTATATATTATTAAACTTTGATTAATAAACAAACCTTTTTATAGATTTTAAAGAGAAACAATTATTTTACAATTCAATTGTTTTAAAACCTTAATTTAAAACATAGAATCATTTAAACCATATTTTATATAAAATGGTTATTCTAAAACAAAATATTTAATATAACTAATTAATAAACTATAATAAGATTATATAAGTCCATTATCATTTTTGTAAAGATTTTTCACAAAACATTTTAATAGTTTACAACTAAATCATTTTACAATGAAAGCTATTTAGGGTTTAAATTCATAATAGATAAATATAATTTTTCGTAAATATATATATATATATATATATATAAATTTTCTATATTTTTAAAGACATACTAATTTAATAATAAATAAATAAATTTATTTATTTAAATTATTTATCTATGTTAACAAAAACCCTAAGTCAATTATTATTTAATTAATACTCTGAATCCACATTTTTGTTATTAAACTCTTTATTCAAACAGCAATTTACACACATCCATTTCATGAAATTACACAACCACCTTTGTATAAAAATATCGTATTCATTCAACTAAATTGTTAATCAATTCCTTAGAACTTTAGGCTTTGCCTTAAGTTTCTGTGCACATCATTGATTAGATACATATAATTCAGTTATAGGTTGACGTGTGATTAAACTAATCACTTGTGCATCCTCTCGCTCACGTTATCTACATGATTAATACAATGTGAGTTTTACATAGCCCCTTTTTACATTTTACACTTTTTAGGGTGAAACATGATTACACTTTGAACTCTTTGCAATTACTCATATACAATTCACTAATATGATGCTATGTGTTATTTGTGCTTTATGCTTGAATGCTATGAGTTAAGACTACATATACATGACATTAGTACAATCATTAACTCAGTACAAGCCAACGGTTAACATTGATAGAGCTATTGCGTCTGACAAACCCACCCGGTTAGGGTGTTTGTTACCGACATTACATTAGGGTAACATGCGGGTTATGCCTCACAACAGTCACAAGGTTTGATTGTACACTTAGTCTAACTATAGATTCTCCATAAATGCCTTATATACTATGTATCGTATGAATTGTATAAAACATTTTGAACTTTATTTGTGGTGTCAAAACCTATGTATGCTTACAAACTATTTATAGTTGACCCTCTCATTTTTATCATGTTTCAGGTACTAACTTTTGAGATCATTTACAAGATGCTACACATAGGATTGAGGACTTAGTTAAATAATGAATTGATAATTTATGGTGTACTTTGTTTTCCTTTTGTATAATTATACATGTTTTGTTGAACAAGTGTTATGAAAATTCGGATTCAATTAATATATGAAACTTTAGTTTGACCTGTGCTATTGAACAGTCTACATGTCCCGCACCGACGTATTCCGTCGTCGGTTAGGGTGTGACAACGTCAATGCATCAAGTTCCATCATATCGTTTCTGCCATCCGCTGTGATGGTGCGGCCTAATACCTATCTATGTACTGGAGCGGTTGCTCGGTTTCGGCCTTCTGGTGTATTGGTCAGGAGATGTGGAGTGCACACTTTGTTTCAGTTCATTATAATTTTAGAAACCTAATTGACACTTAGGAACGTAGCCCCTAAGCAATACAGGTTCTAAGGGGGCATCACCCCCTTGGCGGGGTCCAAAGGGTGGCATTCGCTGGCGGGGTCCAAGGGACAAAGCCCCTGGCTGGGGTCAAAATTCAAATTTCAAATTGGCAACTACAAAAGGCAATTATCAACCCCTCACCCTGCATATTTGATCAAGAATCATTTGGTCATCTCTCTAAATTTTTCTGGTTCTCGAAAACTCTGTACAAAACACATACTTCAAATTCTGTCTCAAATCTGAGTTTTATCCAATTATTAAATTCAGTATAACCACTTAATTTTTTTTTATCTAAAAGTGAAATCACTACTTTTAGATCATCTAGACAAAATCCTCGAAATCCCTTACAAGCAATGCTAATCGTTCTAATGTTGCTCTCATCCATCTTCCTGAAAGTTATGGAAATCCGGCAACAAAACTACGAAATCAAGATGCACATTTAATTATGATGATTATATGAAATCAAATACATACAAGTAAAATTGCATGAGATAAGAGTTTGTATAGTTTTTCTGATGTTTTGTTTTTGTAATTAAATTATATGATATCATGACAAAAATACGTCGGATATTATCTTTTTTTTTGAACGGCGAACATTGAATGTTGTGACGTCGCACCCCCTCCCGTCACATGGGAGAGCCCCGTCCAACTCCGACCAATATGTTGTCTTAACCGGGCCCACTTGGCGTCAGAGTTTAGGAAAAATTCCACCCAATACGGCCCCTTCCGGGCTTGAGGGAGAGCCGAGGCTCGAACCCCGGATCGGCGTGGGTAAAACCCAGGTGCATCAGCCAAAGAGCTAGGCCTCATTTGCATGTCTCAGAAAATAATGGGGAGAGCAGGAATTGAACCTGGGTCACAAAGAACACCAAGTCTCTTCCTTACCACTCCACCACCAGCTCATTGGACAGTTAATGTACATTTACTATTGGACACCTCTTGTTTTTTTTTTTTTTTCATTTTTAACCCTCGTATTTTATAAGAAAATATGCTTTTAACCCGTTCAATATTCTATTAAATGCGTTCATTTAATAGATTATAACAAAACTTGCGGGAACAGTGAATGTACATTTACTATTGGACACCTCTTTCTTTTGCTTTTTTTTATTTTTATTTTTAACCCTTGTATTTTATAAGAAAATATGCTTGTAACCCGTTCAATATTCTATTAAATTCGTTCATTATTTAAAAAAACAAAGGTGCGTGACTGTTATTAGTTTTTTTGTTAACGTTACGATATAAATTGTTTTGAAAACGAAGTTGTTTTAAAAATCAATCTTTTTTTGTATTACGACCTTTAGCGAGTGTCGTTACCGTTGTGGTCCTGTGACGAACCGAACCTATTATGAGCGGACAACATAATTGCCGGTGTTGGTATTATCGGAACCGGTCTCGGTATTCGCTTTTATGGTTTTCGACGATCTGGACTTTTTTCTTTTTTTATGATTTACCTTTAGGTTTCTTTTTTATTACCACTTTTACCGTTGTGTCTACGTTTTCGCTTAAATTTTATTAACGATCGGCCCAACACCTGTCTCCTAGATAGGCCCGACACCCGTCTCCTAGATAGGCCCGACACCCGCCGCCTAACGCGTGTATAACCCGTTTAATTTTCTATTAATTTAATTTTTTTTATTAATTTTTGTTCGTTAACTTTTTTTCAAATAACCTTCCACTGCGAAACGCGAATGAAAAAAATACTAGTTTTAATAAAAACCAAAAATTTTGTTACATGTATCGTATTACACGATAACTTGACGTTTTTGTTAAACTAACATATTAATTTTATAGTTTTTTTTTTAATTATGTTGTTTTTAAGTGGTCAACTGATCTGCGATACGACGGCATCTTCCAGGCTATTGTAGACAGCAATCTTAATAGTTTGAATATGGCGCCAGTGAATTTTATATTTACATGTTTCATAATAATATAATGCCACGTGAATAGATAAATATTGATTATTTTATTGAGAATCAAAAGGTTACAATGACGTATCAACAATATAATACGACGAAGCAATAATTCAGATTAAATAAGCCTACCTAAAAATAATTGTGATAAGGGAGAACCCGATTTTCCTATAGATCCAAGTTTAATCCTTTTTTTACATTAGTTTCTGCGTAACAAATGCTGATGCACCTGGGTTTTACCCACGCTGATCTAAGGTTTGAGCATCGGTTCTCCTTCAAGCCTGGAAGGCGGCGTATTGGGTGAGATTTTTCCTTGGTTGCTCTTCTACTCTGACGCCAAGTGAGTCCGGTTAAGAAAACATATAGGCCAGAGTTGGACAAGACTATCCCATATAACGAGGGGTGGTACGTCACAACATTCAATGTTCGCCGTTCATAAAAAAAAGCAATTGTGATCAATAGTGCTCATGTTTTGATTGGACCGTTCTCCATACGTCACATTATAATTGGTAAATTTTTGTTTTTTTTAAAACGTATCTTTATGTTGTTATATAAAATTTAGTTCGCATTTAAACCAAAATAATGGCTGGATGGGATGGTTTCAGGCCCGGGTTCGATCCCTAGATGAGTTGCTACATTTTTTTTTTGCATTTTCTTCCCAATTTAGTTTAATGTTTTTCTTTAACTGTTTAGCCATTGTTTCCCTGGATCACGTTGGGTTTAGTTTATTCTTACTTTTTTATACCTTATGTTTTTCGATTACGTTTTTTAATATTTTATGTCTTACGTTCCTCCAACATGCGTTTAGGTATTTGGTATCGTAAAGGACTTTCCGCCGCAACGCACGGGCTCACACCCTTTAGTTTAGATTAAACTCATTTTATAATCAAAGTCGGTTAAATCACTCAACCATAACTTTTTAGTTAGAGTCATCATAAGCAAGGACGACTAGACTGTAAAAAAATATATAAGTTAAAACTTAGTGCCCCTAATTTTAGGTTTAACTTTGTTTAGTTTTCAGATTTTGACAATAACAATAAAAAAATCAGTATACTTGAAAATATTTTCTTTTCATTAAAAGTTACTACAATTCTAATATGTGTGATTGTGTGGATTTTATTAACCTTATATAAAAACTGTGTGACATCGTATTCTTACTTGTTAGGATCGTAAGCAAAAAACATTATTTTTAAAAGGCCTCGATTATGGAATTTGTTCTAGGCTGATAAAAAGGTTAAGTCGGTCTTGATCGTAAGAATCTCTTATATACATAATATAATTAGAGGTTCCAAGTTATATTTTTCATAAAAGAATCTCAAATTTTAAATATAAAAATATGATAAGTTCAGGTGACCCGAGAGTCGATAGACTTTCTTGACCCTCTTGTTGCGCCCCTTACTCGGTTTATTAATCGTCCGGGAGAACATACTTGATCGTGTGGAGTTGTGGACCAATGTTGGTTCAGATGATAAAAATACAAATAAAAAACTTTTGCACACCTGGTAATAACTGTGTCATAAACATTGTAACAACCTCGTTATAATAATATAAATATAATTATTTAAGAAGTTAGTAACATGGTTTTCTAATACGTAGAAACCTAAATCTATGAGCTATAAGTATAACTAGAAATTGTATCTCTCGTTTCGCAGCGAGAACCAGACCTTAAACGATTGAGACGGTGACATTAACATGACCAAGCACAAAAAAATATGCTTAAATAAATTTTGCCCCGCGCTCTACGGCGGGAACCATAAAATTCATAAAAGAAACGCCACGGCGAGTCGGTTGTGAAGGTCGAAACATAGATAAATGACAGTTAGATAACGGTACCGATATTTCTCATTCTTCACGGTTAACAGTCGATATAACCCACGATACCTAAAAAACACTTTATTTTAATACGACTCCGTTTTTAACAAAATTTACATTGGGGCATCAACAAAGAAAAAAAACAAACATATTGAGAAAAAATCACATTATATATACTACATGGGTAAACTTAACTTGTAAAACTTGAGGAGGTCAAAGTTAATATTTAGAATGTGAAAGGATTATTTTTGTCAAACTACAAACTTAAGGGTTAGATTTGGTCGATGGATAACTCCACCGACACTTAGGATTAAGTATTAATATAATATAATTCTGTTTAGTTTGACAAGTATGGTAAGTACTCAACCTTAGGAGCTGTTTGACAAGTACTGAATCATTAAGTGCTGAATTATTAAAAGGTTTGAATGGTTCAACATGGTTTTTAGCTGAACCATTAAAAGGTGAGCTGTCAACGAAACAAACACCCTTACCTCTGAACGATTCAGATGTAGCCTCTTAATAGAATCATTAAAAGACTACCAAACAATCCCTAAGCTTGTAGTCCATGATAGCTCCAACGTCCAAACAAACTCGTGTATCCCGTTTAAAAAAAATGTTAACGAAAAACTATTACCCAGTAAACTTTTGTTGCAATTTTATAAAAAATTTAAAGTTTTGTGGCAAATCTGTAAAATGGAATTTGTGGCAAATGTGTAAATACATAAACTTTTGTGTCAAAATAAAACCCATTTGAATTCCTAAGATTTTGTGTCAAATGTGTAAATACACAAACTTTTGTGCCAATTTGAAAACCACAAACTTGTGTATCCAAAACATAAAGCACTAAAATGTTTTTGTGCCAATTTGAAAACCACAAAGTTATGTGGCCAATACATAAACCACCAAAACTTTACTATTGAATTCCTGTGATAATTCTTCTACGTTGTTGAATAAGAGTGAGACACATGACACAAGTGGTTTTAAACCGATTAAACCCACCCCCTCAAGAATAAGCTTCAACCTGAACCACTTTTATTAGCCGCTAGTGTTACAAATATAAGAAAACTATAGAATTATATTCCACCTTAATATACATTTTAGTGTTAAACTCACACCTAATATTCTGCATCTTTGTTTTCTAATATATTTCATTAAAATGCAATTAATGGTTAGAAACCAAAGATATATCACGCTCTTTTTAAAACCAAGTTTTGGAACACTTACTAAAGCTCTCTAAATTACAAAAATCAAGTTTTTGAGAGATTGGAACTTGGTGTTGGTGTTCTTAATAGATTTGAGATTGTATAAGGGTGAATCATCATTTTACAAGTGGAGTTGAAATTGAAGAAAGAATCAGAGGATAGAAGCATTAGGAATCACAATCCCAGTCATTTCAATCACATTGGTAAGAAATGCGAGTCTTATAACCTAACTTCCTTTTTTAAATGTTTTGGGATGAATTATATGTTCATAAGGGTTTTTTGTTAAGTTACGAGTTTTTTGTGTGTACAATATTTCATTAATTGTATGCGTATGTGCATATCATTAAGTCGGGGACTTAGGGTGCATATGTTGAAAAATATATATGAAAATGAGTTTTTTACAATATTGGGAAAATATTTTTTTACCCAACTTTGGACATAAATAAATAGATGTAACTGTTTTTAATATACTTATTTCTTTATGTGTTTGTGTTATATCATGTGAGAGCTTCGCAACAAACCAAACCATGTTTAAAACAAAGTTAAGATTAATGAGATATCGATGTTCGAAGTTGAGTCGTTAGAACGAATAATATGGAACTTTAGTGATTGTAATAGGAAATTGTTCCGATTTCTTGATTTATCTGTCATAAAATATTATGGTTTTTTTTCTTTTGACTCATAATTCATGACATGAATTAAATAGAGGTTTTGGTTTGCCTCATAAATTCATATTAAACTAATTTATTTGTAATAAATAATGCTAACAAAACATGCCATGAATTAATATGGATATTTTGTTTTTCTACTACAAATTCATGACATGAAGCAAATAGAGGTTTTTGTTTGTCTCATAAATTCATATTAAACTACTTTATTTGTGTTTAATACAAATTAAAAATATCAAGTTATGGATTTTATTTTGTGTGAACATAGAATGAACAGGAAAGTATAAAATGAAAACCCAATTGAGTTGAGAAAAAACCCTATTTAATATGAATCCTCAACCAACACTAAAGATTAGTTCGTTCGTTTTGTAACCGAAGACTCGAACTCCTTGAAGACTCCGGTTATAATAATATTTGTTATATACGTTTTGTATTTATATTTCTCATTTTCATTCGGTTTTGTATACGCTTTTATACTCGTATATTTTCCACATATGACGAGAGTATTGTTATTATTATATTTAACTAAAAAAAGTGATATACTTTCCTACAACATATACTTAACGATACAGAGCTATAACACAGGGACGGACACACTTATGCACTATAATGACCTCTATATGATAAGTGGAGACGTATATACATTTCCCACCTAGGACCTACTTTGGGTGTGATGTGATATAATATCAATTGATAATTTATAGAATTATGCACCAACTTGTATTTGTAAGCGTTGGTAGTTATGTGCTCACCGGCATTGTTACTAACATTGTTTTTGAGCATGTATTTCAAGGAATTATCAAGGGGTTTAAAGGAGATTTAAGAAGAGGTAGCTGTTGATCATTGAATAGAGACTAGAAAATTTGACCCGTGCGTTATGGCAGTTTGTGCGGTGAAATTAACGTGTTTAACTACATAATTAAAGTTCATGCGTTGCGCCTGGTTTGCGAACCTCGTTACGAGTGTTGCGGTGACAACAATAACGTGACTAAATACATAAAAACGTATGAAGTTGCTACAACTCGGTCTTCCGCATGATGCAACGAGTTTGCGAACGTCCTTACATGTGTTGCGACGGTGAAAATAACGTGACTAATTACATAAAATAAATGTATGAAGTTGCCGCGACACGATTATGGAGATCGAAAAATAGATAGATTGTAGCGCGAGCAGAAGTTAACATTGAAACGACAAATTCGTTAAAAACGTTAGTAACAAATTAAAAATAGAAAAGTAATTTTTATTAACGAACTAGAAACTTAATGGGGTCAAAGTTACATTTTACAATGTTAAAGGGTTAGTTTTTACATTTTAAAAAAGTTGAGGATAAGTTTTGATCGGTGGAAAATAACTTTAGAAACTTGAGGGGGTCAATATGATATCTTAGAAAGTTAAAGGGTTACTATTGACATTCTAACAAAGCTGAAGGTTGTTTTTTTTGTCGGTTAGGGAATTAGAGGTTCTTGTACTTGTTTGAAATTGTAATTTGTGTTTTTGTAACTTGTGTTAAAGACAACTTAATGTCTTTCTTTAGGGATTTTAACTTGATCTTAGGTAATAAAAAATTTAATTTCCAGTGTGCAAGTTGATATCAATCTAGATCTGTCATGGTGGGTTGTGACATGTTAGAGGCCTACATAAAATATCAACCGTCTATATGACAAAGTATGATAAATATATATATATATATATATATATATATATAGGGGAAGATTTCACTAAAAAGTGATTTTTCGTTAATAAACGCTAAGAAGTGGGTCAAACAAACTCCGATTGAGCTCATTCCAGCGGCGTTGGAACCGTCTCATCGAACTCTAATCTGGACCCAAAAACCTAAACCCCCCTCCACCCGCACCCCCAAAAACCTAAACCCCCCTCCAACCCCACCCCAAAAAGCCTAAAACCACCACCCCTCAAAAACCTAAACCATAAAATCTAAACCCTAAAAGCTAAACCCTAAGGCTAAACCATTAGGCTAAAACCCTAAAATTCAAACGTAAAATCTAAACATTAAAAGCTAAACCCTAAAAGCTAAGATTGTAGAGTTCGACGAGACGGTTCCAACGCCGCTGAAATGAGCTCAATCGGAGTTCGTTTGATGTCGTTTCTTAGCGTTTTGGTCATTTTTTAGATTTTCTTAGCGAAAAACTACTTTTTATTTGAACCTCCGGGAAGGATCAAGAGAAAACCACAAAGTTAGGCGAAAACCAAGAAAACCACTAAAACAATGTGTAATACTATAGGTTACGTATACGTAACCGCAATTGTTTTGTTTTCTGTTTACGTATACGTAACACTATGGGTTACGTATACGTAAGCCAATATTTAAATGATTTTTTTGTAAAAATGTGTAATATTACATTGATACTCTTATGAAAAAATAAGCATAAAATAAAATAAAAAAAAATATTATCATATTATTGGTTTTTTTTAGTGGTTTTTTCGATTTTCACCTAACAATGTGGTTTTCTCTGGAACCCTCCCATATATATATATATATATATATATATATATATATATATATATATATATATAGGGGTATGTTTTTTTGAGAACCAACAATATGTTAAGAACCGTGAGAACCACATTAACTCTTGCACTATTTATAATATAAATTGACTAGAATTCATGTACATTTCAATATGATTAATGTTTAGTTTTAAAAGATCTCGAATTTATAGTTGTTTTTTTAAATGCATATATGCACTCACACTATATGCATAAATGAATGCATATATGCATATTTTTATACTTTTCTTAAAAAAAATCAGGAGAGAGGAGATAAACTCAAACTAAGAGTGAGAAGAGATAAATAAAACATTGTTGTCGAATTTTACTTTTTTCACTAAAGCGATATGTACACGTTTTATGCGGTTCTTTTGGTTCTCAACATATGTTTAGTTCTCAAAAGAAAATGTCCCTATATAGGGGTATGTATATATATATATATATATATATATATATATGAAAAGTGAATATGCTGCTGTTAAGCACCTAACTTATATGTGAAACCAATCAAATCTACATAGTTTTGATTAAATCCAATTAAAAATTTCTTTTTTCTTTTTATTCCCTGCTTTTTCTCCGTAAACACATCAATCTCGCAAGTTACTGACCCAACCAAAGAATCAGCCAAACTTGGATTTTTTATCACAACTTTCAATTACAATCGAATAATTTTCATTTTTTATTGCACTATGTAGGTTTGCTTTGTAAAAGTAATATTTCAAATGAGAATTGATAAAATAAAATAATATTTGAATAATCTCAATTAATGGTCTTTTTCCCTTCTGCAGATTGATTTTTAAAATGACGAAGCAGCATTTGTTTATTTGGTTCTAGTCGTACATCATTATTTGTGCAGGTTCATTCGGATTGTGCAGGTTCATTCGGATTGTGTAAATTCATTTAGAGAATGAGGAGGGAGCGGATAAATTGGCCGAGAATAAACAATAGAATAAAATAAAAGAAATTTTTAATTGGATTTAATCAAAACTACGTAGTTTTGATCGGTTTCACATGTAAGTTAGGTGTTTAACAACACCATATTCACTTTCTCCTATATATATATATATATATATATATATATATATATAGGGGAAGGATCATAAGAAAACTCAATGTTCATGAGAAAACTAAAAAACTACTTATTTAAGGTAAAAAATCATAACTCAAAAAATAAATCAAAAATTAAAAAATGCTTCGGAGACTTGTTTCTCACGTCGTTCTCGTTAAAAAAAAAGTAGTGGGTTTAGCTTTTGAGTTTAGTTTAGCTTTAATATTAGGTTTTTAGAGGGGTGGGGGTTTAGGTTTTTGAGGGGTGGGTGAGAGGGTGGGGTGGTTAGGTTTTTGAGGGTGGGTTGGGTTTTTGGGTGTACTACACATATGCAATAAGAGTTTTTTTGATTTTCTTATGAAAATGAATTTTCTAGTGAACTCACTCATGTATATATATTTCCTATGTGTGTATGCAAGTGGTGTATTTTCATTTATGTTGGTAATGACAAAGGGAAAGAAACTTGGATGTGCTAAAATAAACCCGTTATAAGAAAAAAAATCACTTTGATATGTTTGGTTTGGCACCGTACGAGTCAAAACTATTTTTATTGTTACCAACGACATCGTTTCCTTAAAATAAAACTAGGAAAAAGTCATCAACACATCTGTTAGAATACATTTAATTACCGTTTGAGACCGAATAGGTTCAAACTGATATCAAACCGGTACTATTGCACAAGGCCAGGTCCATTGATACAAATAATGAAAGTTCAAGTAAGACAACCACAAGGTACCATTTTCTATAATTGTGTAACATTCTGTCACCATGATTCTACTTCTTTCCAAAATGACAATCAAGAAAAAAAAACAATAAGAGAAGGCCCACAACTTAAAAAAAAACTAATATTATAAAAAGGTATCGTTTTTGGTTCTTTGCTTCAATTTGGATACATGGGTTGTCATTGACTCATAGTAGTAGCATTTTATCATTGTCCTTTCTCCAAGGACCACCACCATTTTCCCTTTATACCTTGTTTCTTTATATCCTTCATAAATACTTTTGTGTTCAATATAAAACCAATTTAAAAAAAAAAATAGTATAAACACTTATATTTAACGCTTGTGAGAAATAATAGAGAAAGAGACAATTATGCGATTACATAACTATTTTAATTATTATAACGATTAAAACAAGTACATGTTTTATGTGTTTCTCTTACGGGTATTACTTAAAAATGATTATGAATGAAAAGGTCCTCTCTCTATATCTATATATCTATATATATAGGCCATGTGGGTGATGATTATTCAAAATGAAACAACTCAAGGCCAAAAGTAGGGACTGGGAGTGATATGAATTTCATTGTAAGCATTCAATATATGTCTTCTTGATATAAAATCCCTACACTCATCACTCTCAACTTGTTTTCAGAACAAATCTCTTCACTAACCAGCTCATAAATCCACAATAATTTAAAAAAAAATATATATATATATATATATAAATATACCAACTTAATGAATAATACTTACAATGGGGCTGAATGGATTATATATATGTACTTCCATTGTGTTATATCAAACTGTATACAAATCTATAGCTCAAGAATCTTGAAAAGATCAACCCACGATAAAGATTCTAATTATGCAAAAGGTACCTGAACCGAAACTCGTAAGGGATGACCCGAAGACAATGTGAAAGCTCAAGGCATTTCATTGCTTGTTTTCCGGTTTCATTTGGTAATTGCAGGCATACCCAATCTAGCAATGAGTCCATATCTTTAGCAAAATCAAGCATATACCAATCCAATAGTTTTGGAATTGCTACCATTTTCTTTGTAGTTGATATCCCGATTGCAGCTTGTAGATAATCTTTCTTTGCGGTTTCAAGTTCATTTTCAACTTGAGATCCTGTGTAGATTCTCACCTTCATTTGTTAGATCACAGGTACAAGTCAGTTTCGGTATTTTCTTTAAATTTAATAAGGGTTATTTGTATACAAAAGGTAACCAACTTTGATCAAATTTCTATTTCAAGTAATCTTGACATTTTTAGGCCAGGAATCAAAGTCTTATAATTTTTTATATAAGTAACCAACTTTCAAGAATTTTGATTTAAGGTAACGATGCCTAGTAACTGACACGTCATAACTTTTAACCTAGGGTTGTCAATCGTGTCGGGTTGGCAGGTTGAATCATTAAACCTGAACACGACCATTATTTTTATTTGTTTCATAGAAATCAACCCTAACATGGGCACACTTAAAATCGTGGAACCAGAACACGACCCATTTAACCCATTTATCTAAACGAGTCAAACAAGTTGGCAGTTTGTAAATGGGTTATAATCAAGTTGTAAACAATCAAACATGTTAAACGAGTTGGTGGGTTGTAATAAAAGGGTTAAACATGTCGTAAACGGGGTGGCGGCTCAACATGTTTAATTAAACTGTTTATAAAGATCAACCCAGACACGATCTTTTTAATTATTTTCCAGTCGTGTTTCGGGTCGTGTCAGACACTGTCACCCCTATTTTGACCATCTAACATAACAAATTTTGAAACTTTGATGATTTTTACGTGTCTAAAAACATAAATCAGACCAAAGTTGTTACAAACATGTCATGCACTTGGCACATTTAATAAAAGATCACAATCTTTTATCATAAATGTTCACACTGTACCAAGAATGTCTTTTATGAGCCTTATCTACAACTTACAGCAGGGGAGGACCAGCTTCCACAGGACAAAGCAAATGTTACTAATGGTTCTGATAACTCCAGCCCAAAAACACTTCTTGCAGTTATCTCATCATTCTTTACACCCTTTGCAAAAGTCTAGTAAAACAAAATATATAAAACTAAATAAATAAATCTCTACGAAAAAGATTACAATCGCCAAAATGGATTTTAATTTTACTTACATATTTTGAATGATAAGGGAGTCTCAATATGAAATGCTCAATACTGATCGCGTTTAAATAATGTCCTCCAACATTTATTGTTGCCTGTGGAATAAGAAACAAAGTATATAAAGATAAATAAAGTATATTTAAATCTATGCATATGAATTTTATATATTTGTTTGAAATTACATTACCTTCTGCATTAGTTGAACAACCATCTCTGGACTTTCTGGTATGCCATGTTCAAGAAATGCCTGATTTTTTTCATGATCCAAATATATTAGGTTATTTTTTTCTCAAAATTATAAATTAATTATCTAATATTTAGTTATTTACATACATTCATCATGCAAGAATTATATATATTGATCCAGAATGCAAGTTTTTCTTGGTGAGTGAGACTCTTTAAATTGACTAATGCAAGTTTTCCAAGTAGGAGCCTGGAGAATTCAAATTAGGAATTGGTCAAAATTATATAAAATAAATAAATTAATCAAAGAATTTGAAATTATTTAGCACCTACTTTAATCTTTGTATCAAAAAAACAGAATTTGTGGTTTGGTTTTTATTGATGGAAGTTGCTTCAATAGCATATAAGTTTCTATATGCGCCAACGTCTCTTTTCTCATGTTCAAAACAGATTTTATAAGGATCCTTAAATTCTGTTTCTTTGAGGTTTTCATTTGTTGTCAACCAAGGTATCGTTTCTGTCATGCTTTTACTCCTTGTTGAACTCATTCGTATGAAAATATTCATCAAACATTTTAAAATACTTTCAGAAATCTTGTTTGGATCATCGTCCCCTAATAATAATAATCCCTTATCCTGAATTGAATTGGTTCTTCCATCCGCATTTGCACGCTCCATTGCTCTACCTTCAAACTGAATTTTTTTTTATTACAATGAGTAAAATTATTTTGGGTTTATATCGCTTTTAAGCCCCTAAACTTTTCTTTTGTGCGGGTAACAGAAGGGTTTTACCCGTACAAAAGAAAAGTTTACAACAAGCTAAACTGCTATAAACCCAATTTTTTAAAAAACAACCCAAATTATATAAACAAAATTTACCTTTAATTTTTTAGGAGCTAAACCCTTCCCTGGTGACTTGGAATCAACCGGTGATCTTCTTGTTAATGAATCAACACTTTGCGATTTGGGATTTGGCGATCGATACTTGTTCTTAGTGGAACTTGATGATTGATTCTCTTTTCCCACCAAAACTACCAAAAATGAAAAGAAATTTAGATTTTTTCACCAATTAGTTATCATTCAAGATTATTAAAACTACCTGAAACTATATGTGAATTTTCAATGGGTGTTGGTGGATTGATCTCAATTTGAGGTGATAACTTGGAAGCCTTGTTTTCACCATTTGTTGGTTCTTGAAAATCAAGTGATTTTTCAAGATTTCTTTTTGAGGATGAAATGTACACAGCTTCCTGATATAGGCCTTGCCTAAAATGAACCACCTGTTCTTCAAGCCTAACTACTTCTTCTTCCAAGACAGCAACTTCTGCTAGAAGTTCCAGTGTCTACCAATTTCCATAATTAAAAAAAAACATTTTAATTTACACTTCAGTTTTAACAAAAAATTAGATAACATAGTGAATAAAGAACTGACAGTAGGAGGGAGATAAGGCGGTAAGCGCGGAAGAGCTCCTAAAGGTCTGGTAAATGCCCTTTCTAAAGCTCTATGAACATTCTCTTCATGCCTAAGCCTCTTCCTAAGTTTCTCCACCTGAAATTAATCACAAAAAAAAAATCAATAATTGAAAACACCCTTCTAAGCAATTACATCAAATAATTAAATAAAAATTAAAAAGTCAATGGTGACAGCAATGTACATCTTGTTGCAATGCCATCTTCCTCTCTCTCAATGAACCTCTCTTGCTAATGCTTCTGCCTGTATTTGTTCTTGTTTTCACACCCTCCATTTGCATTTGCAAATCAACCTTTTCATAATAACAAACAAAAAAAAGTAAACAAACAACATCACAATCACCTTCCAGAAGAAAAGAATCAAAATGCAATAAAAAAAACCCACACAGGCATTTCATCAAACACCTTATGTGGATAAAACTCAAACTGATCAGAAATCAACAATTACTTTGAAATAATTTGGATTTGATGAAGTTTTCATGGACCTTACATTTGTCTTTACTCTGGTACTCATCTTTATACACAATTACAACAACTGAAACATTAATTAACACTGCAAAATCAGAAAATCAAACATCAGCAGAAGAAAACAGAGAATTAAATGAAGACGGTAGTGAAATCAGACCTTTAAAGGGATGGGTTGTTGATTCCCCTGATCAATTGAATTGAATTGAATTGAATTGGGTTTACAAGTATTAATTAGTACCAAAAGAGAAACTAAATGCAGGAAAAAAAGGTGTAAATTCCAAGCTTCAAGAACACAGTGTTTGCCTCGATTTGTGGGAATTTATGTATACACATAATAAAGTGAGAAAAAGGGATACCCAATTAAGCGCTCAGCTTCAAGATATGAAAACAGAGAGTGAGAAGAGAGAGTGTGCTCTGTTTCTGAAGAAGGGTATCATATAGAAGAGGGTGTGTGACACTGAAGTTGCTGTGCGCATCATGGACTAACGTACGCGTTTCTTTTTCAAAGTCAAGCATGGATAGATTTTTTCTACTAGAAGTTGGGATTGAAATGATTAATATCTTTTCATAAATTAAGTATTTATCTATTGAAAAATAGGAGGTCATGTTGTAAAATACTAACTATATTTTTTTTGCTCATGCTTTGTTACGGAAGCCTGATCGTTATCGGGGTCGGTATGTATGGGCGGATAAAGCTTATGTCGAAACGTAGTGTCATTGTAGTGCACGATAGCAAAAAAACTCAAAGTTGAATATAACTCCGGTTTTAATTAAAGTTATACATGAATGTTGACAAACAAAATAGAGAAAACCGCGCATTCTGTTTTAAAAAAAAATTAATGAACGAAAGTTGATACATAAAAACGAAATTAATAGAAAAGTAAACGGGTTAAAAACGTATAATATATATAGTATGAGGGGCTAAAACGATTCCCCCTCGCAACACGTTGGGGAAATATTTATTTAAAGTCTGTTGTGTCAAGATGTCTTTATTCCAGTCTTGCAGTGGTTAGTGTGTCTTATCATACTAACTTTTCAAAAGATTGAGGGTCGTGGTAACCCTAGTTGGGAGCCCTTCCATTTTGTATTACTAAAAGCACAAAACAGTCAATTTCAGTCTTCATTGCATGATTTTATTTTGTTAGTGTCTATTATCATTATAGCCTTCTAAATAGTCATATTATTTGGTAAACCTAACTGGAAGCCATTTCTACATTTGCATATTATGTCTATTGTGTACTCCAGCTTTCTAAAAAGTCATACGATTTGGTAACCGTACTTGGAACTACTTCAACTGGACATTATAGGTCTGAATAATGACCCGTGGAAGCGTTAGCATTTGCGGTAGCTTGTTAGCCTTCCAACCCGACCAAGGAGTCGTTCACCCCTTTTACTATTAGACCACACCATTCACCTATTTCTAAAATATCAATTTTCTACCCGGTGAATTCTACCCCAAGTGATATGTCGTTGATTTGATTATCTCTCAATCCTTTGTCTCGTTTTGTTGCCCACTTATCTTTACATTTTTATCACAAAAACCATTATCTTTTTATTAGACTAAATAATGACAATAGTTAAGTCCTGAAAGCCACCGTGTCCATTGATTCGATACTTGGTTCTTACCTAAACGATACTACGATGCGATAGGTGCATTTACCTATTGTGTGTAGTTAGTTAAAGGTAAGAAAACGATCGATCATCATTATAAAGGAAAGAAAGCGATCTTACGAAGTCCCCAACTATGAAGAGCTAGCAAGACCGATGCGAAAAGGAAAGAAACCGATTGATCGTTATTATCAAATGATTATCTAATAAGCATGGTTACCCTTTAAACACTTTCTCTGAAGCCGGAGCTAATCAAAGACCCGGGTTACAGACAAGAAATCTTGCTTTTTAAAATAGGAACAAGAACTTCTAGTTAGCTTGATATGAAGACAACAAGCCTTGGAATAACAATAAAAACAAGCAGACTTTGAGTTTTTCCTAAAACCGCACGATCACTATACCGAGGCGATGTTGAATTAGGTGTTTATCGTGGAAATGAGAAATATCGCAACATTGGGGATGAGAATTTTTAAGTTTTACACATGGGCATGGCGTTTTAGCTTTTGTTCATGGCATTTTACACGCACGTTTTTATGGGCGCCAAAGTATTTTTTTCCTTTTGGACGCATTTTGCCCTTTTGCCTTTTGGCCACGTGTCGCGCCCCGGTGTCTTCCTACATTATCTACGGTTTTGATCCATTCTAGCGTAACTCTTCCACACCCACATACACACACACACACACACACATATATATATATATATATATATATATATATATACACACACACGAGTGACCTGTGTAGAACATTAAATATTAAGAGAACAAACAAAACAATATAAATCCCTTATTTTTCAATTTAAAAAATTTTAAAATAAAAAAAAATGATAGAAATCTATATTTATTTCTCTCTCTTGAAACTAGAAAAATATATAAACGAATTATGTTTATTTATACAACCTACTTTTAGTTAAAAAAAACCTCCATAAAAAATAATAAAATAAGTGTTTAATAATAGAAATTCTCTAAATATAGATATTCATTTTCATCAATCTTTACTAGTGGGGTCTCCGAGCTACGCGGCGGGAATTCGATTGATGTATGTTCGGTTCATTACGGTAACCGATTGGAACCGGCACACGGTATAACAAACAAAAGAGAGAATACCTATGACGGTATCAATGTTGCTCGATCAATATCGATTAAGTTTTAAAATTTACCACAGTAATATTGATTGAATATATTTTTGTGAGTTTGGTTCTAGTGTTATTTAGTGTTTTGAGTGAATAAAAAGTAAAATGAGTAGGATTTGCAAAATGAAAAGTTTTGGTGGTTAAAATTAAAACGATGAAACTTGTATATGAATGATTGGTGCTCCACAAATTGTTGATCCCTTTTACCTAATCTTTAATAGAATGGGTTAAATGATAATTAATAGGGTTTATAATTATAAATAGGGATTACAAGGTAATTATACACAATTGAGGCTTTATCATTGTGTACATTAGCTAATAAAATAGGTACAAGGTGTCTTAATTTTTTAAGTAAATTACATGTCTATCCTTATAATCTCTATTATATAGTAGTATATGTATAGATATAGATATTTGTTGTGAGTGTTTAGGACAAAATAAAAGTAATAAAATAAGTGTTTGTAAGTGAGATGGAGATAGAGATAGAGAGAGAATGAGATGTGAGAGATTAAACAAATTTTAAAGATAAATTTTTAAAAATGTGATGTTTAGTTAAATTATATAGACAAAGATAGAGATGCTGATATGAATGCTCTAAGAGCATTCACAACATGTTTTGTATATGTTTGTGAGCGTGTTTTGCATATTATAAGGAGTGGTTTAAAGTGGTTGTGAATGGAGGAGAGAGAAAATGTTATTGTTTATCTGTATATTTATGAAAACATTGTTCACCTCTATTAATTTTTTAATATTTTTTAAAAGTGGTTGTGAGTGGAGGAGAAAGAAAAAGGTAACCATAAAGGTATAAAAAGTATTATTTAACTGAAAAGTGTTGCGTTGAAGGCGGAAGGCTGCGTTGAAGGCGGAAGCAGGCGAAGTTGCTAAACACGAGAAAGCTTGTTTAGAGAATCAACACGTGTTTATCCCTTTTGCTTTTGATACATTAGGTTTACTAGCCCCGGAGGCTGTGGAATTACTTAACATAGTTGAACGGGTCATGCATGGTAATTTTTCGGGTCCTAAAACCCAAAACTTTGTTTATAGTAGGATTGATTTTGCTATCCAAAAGAGGATTGCGACGCAATTTGTTGCCCGTTTACTTGACACTTTATTGTAATCCTCCTCAGTTTGGAATTAAAAATGAGCATAAGTCTTCTTTATTGAAAAAGAGAGAGAAAATGTAGTATTTTTTAGTATAATTATAGAGATGTGATAGAGAAGATGATGTGAATGCTCTAAGAGAATTCACCTCAGCATCTCTATATCCATCTCTATCTTTATTATTTAGAGTTTTCTTATATTTTACACATGCGTCAGTATATCTATCTTCATCTCTATTTTTAAATTTATAGTTTAGTAAATAGAGATTTTCTAAATATAGAGAATCATTTTAATCAAACTCTATTTTTGTGAGTGATAGGAAAGATAAAAAATAATATAATAAATGTTTGTGAGTGAGATAAAGATAGAGATAAATAATAAGATGTGGGGGTTAAAACAAATATAAAAATAAATTTAAAAAAAATATGATTTTTAATTAAATTATAGAGATGAAAATAAAAAATTGATGTGAATAATACTCTAATGTGTATAAATCTAAACTATATAATAAATAAATGTTTTTATTGACACGTGTCGTCTCCATATTTATCCTTATCATTTTTTCACCCGCTTCTCTCTCTTATTTAATGCATTTCTATCTTTAATAATAGTATATATTTAAATAAAATATTAATTATATTAATAAAACATATTTATTTTAAATTATCTTTTATTATAAGAAACTTTGAAATTTAATTATTTAATTTTTATTTCAATCAAGTAGTAAATAAAAATAAAATTACATTAAATAGTAATTAACGTATTTTTAAAATTCAATTATATATTAATTTTTACATATTAGTATACATATATAATATATTTTTACATCTGTAAAATATATACATAAAGATTTAAAAGTTTTAACTATTAATATTTTTTATCCCGTGTGTAGACACGGGATCTAAACTACTGTATATATATATATGTATATATATATATATATATATATGATAACAATAATGATATAATAATAATATCTAAAAATTAATAAATAACTGGTTAGAGGACAAAAAAGAAAAAGAAAAGCAAAAATCTGATGTGACTCCAATAGAAGTTACGGGTGGAAATAATCTAAACCTTTAATATATTAATTGTTTACTTTTTTTTTTAACAGTAAATTTTTATTATATTTGTTTTTTTTTTTTGGATGAGATCAGAACCATAACATTTGTTATGAGACTATCCTCTTATCACTGTATCCCAACCCACCACCCAATTGTTTACTAATTTAATAAAATTAAAAGGTGAAAGAGAAGATCAACCCTTTCAATTCGATTTAAAAATATACATGTTTAAGTAACAACTTAAACATTTAATTAAATTATATGATAAATTAAGCATTACATTTTTATAGTAGAAAGATAAGCATTTAATCAACAAAGAGCTATCGTTAATTAACCCACCCTAATATACTAAACTAATAATGTGACTTGTCGCCTAACCCTTGATGATATAGAAACACAATTACGATTTTAAGGCCAACTTACCTAACAATAGGGTGATACTAATTTTCATGGATTATTTAAAATATAATATAACATGACATAAATATATCACATAAATCTTACTACTTTAATAAATGAAAATCTATTCAGGACATGTCACTCTCTGTTACTTCTCATCTTTATTTTTCCGCCTCTCTCGTATTAAATTTTAGATTTTCTATTTCTCTCTCCTATTAAATAATAATCTTTATATTAATAAATATAATTACGAATATTTATTATTTAATTATAAATAATTACTATATTATCAATCAAATAAACTTAATATAAAATAACATTTATCAATTAAATTAAAAAATTAATACTCAGTTGAAAAAAAAAATGTTTTAAAAACTAACTTAACAGACCTTATAACTGTTACGAGAAATTACATTTTTTAAAAATATATTTTTGACAAATGTGTTTGTTAACAAATTACATTATATTTTATTCAACCGATGTAATATACTGGTTTATTCAACCCGTGTATTACACGGATTTTTAAAAATATAGAATTTTTATTACTAAATATATAGCATATTATTTATTTAACCCGTGTAATACACGAGATTTTAACCTAGTCTATGTATATAAAAAAAATAAAAATAACAACCGATGTATTAGAAATGTATTTATAGAACTAGGATGTTTAATTGATGGATAGTGTTAGGGAAAACTATATAAACAGATACTAATATTTTTAATTTTAATTTAAGTTACTTATTGGTTTTTTAATGTAAGGTACTAAAGTTTTCATTACGAAAAAAAATGGAATTTTAATTGGGTAATTTGGTAATTTTTTAGGAAAGAAAAAACTTTTTCTTTTTAAGTTTATCACTAAAAACTAAAAAAGATAAAGTTGGGTTCCTTCAAATAAAAATAGGTTTAAAGTTGAGTATGTTTTTAAGTAGTTTTTTTTCTTAAATATCCAAAATAGTTAGTTAAAAATAAAATTAAAACTTATTATAGACATGATATAAATTGGTTTATTTTCATTACTAGGTTAAAATCTTCTGTATTACACGGGTTAAATAAATAAAATGTTATATATTTAGTAATAAAAATTTTATATTTTTCAAAACCCGTGTAATACACGGGTTGAATAAACCAGTATATTACATCGGTTGAATAAAATATAATATAATTTGTTAACAAACACATTTGTCAAAATATATTTTAAAAAAATGTAATTTGTCGTGACAGTTATAAGGTCTGTTAAGTTAGTTTTTAAAACATTTTTTTTTCAACTGAGTATTATTTTTTTAATTTAATTGATAAATGTTAGTTCATTTGATTGATGATATAATAAATATTTATAGTTAAATAGTAATTATTCGTAATTAGATTTATTAATATAACGATTATTATTTAATAAGAGAGAGAAATAGAAAATCTAATATTTAATAGGAGATAGAGGCGAAAAAATAAAGATGATGAGTAACCAGAGAGTGACACGTGTCTTGAAGAGATTTTCATTTATTAGAGTAGTAAGATGGTTATAAATAAATATATAGTTTTGACGTAAATACATTTTTATGAAAAATGAGTATTTTATATCTAAAATAATTCATTTTATAACAATATATTATCAAAAAAAACTTATTATACAATTATGACTTGTCACATGCAAAAATTTAGTACCACTGGCTTGGTCCAGTGGTTAAAGGCGATAAAGGACGAACTTGCCCACGTAGGTTCGATCCCGAGTCAACCCGGGTTTTAGTCCGGAGTGTGTTACGTTAGCGGGTCTTGGCCCGTGTAGCGGCGCAACGGCTGTCAAGTGGCAGCAGGCTCCATGGTTTCCCGGTGAATGCCTAGCCTCTCGCTCTGAACCCGCGGGCCCGGTTTAGACAACGTAGTAGTCAGTTGGAGGGGTGACAGGGTCTCCGACTTGTCGTAGATGCGACTGCCACTCATATTGAAAGTCGCCGTTCAAAAAAAAAACATGCAAAAATTTAGTATTAAAGGCAATATTATCTTTGGGATCAATGTTATTATCCTCATTTATTTAATTTACACATTAATTAATTAACAAATAAGATTCATTGGGATCCATCATTTTTATGAATTTAAATGGTAAAATACACTTTCGTTGTTGGATCTTGGGAACATTTTAAGTACATCAGTAACTTTTTTTAATTTGTGATTAAGGTTGAGTAAAAGATGTTTCAACTTGATTAAAATATAATCTACTCGATATTAGTTGGTTATTTTGATTTAATGAATCAAAATACTAACTCTAATCACTTACTATTATTTTTTTTACAACTATTATTATTATTATCCTACATGTATGTCAATATATGTTAATTTAAACACAAATTGTTTGGATTGAAACCTCAATGAAAAATGATGAACCAATGTGTTTAATAATATTAGATCTTGTTAGATAACGTTGGAACGATTTACTGGATTTTGTTAGTTTAACTAATGCTTATGTTTACATGCTAGATATTTGTGAATAATATTGGTTTGATGTGTTTGATTATGTTTATATGTTTAAGTAACACTTATGTCAACATGTTGGATCGAAGTTAGATAATGAAGTTGTTTATATTTTAGTTTAATTCATTCGATTTGTTTGATTAGTACAAAGAGTCTGATTAGTGGTTTGTATTTTTAGGTTATAAACGAACTTGTTTGACTTTTAGGACCTTATAGTGTGTAAAATGTCATTGAGAAACAACCACAATCTATTGGTTTCATCTGCAGGTTTCGCTTGTCCCTTTTTTACAACTTTTTTTTTGTTACAAACCTCACCCTTTGAAGTTTCGAAAGGACTAAAAACTATTCAAAGTTAGCGGAGATCATGGAATTGTATCTTGACTGATTTCTTTTGTTATGTAACTGCTTTCCTATGTAATCATAGCGTAGACTGTAATGATTTGCTAGGCCTATGATCGTGGAGAATATCTCACAATCAGTTACTTTCAACCTTGTATAAATAGTAGTCGTATGATTTGTAATTTTTATCAATTTTCACCTTAATATATGAGTGATTGATAATATTGATTTGTGTTCTTATTGTTACTATCATTTGATATATGTTTAGACTGTTTCCGCCAGTCTCTACAAAGTGGAACCATCTTAGTCGATCATGACAAGCAGTACTAGAACTCTGGATCAAGAACAATAATTTAACAATTAGTGTTCTTAGGGTGGACGGAGTCATCGTGCGGGCTTCGCACGGGTTGCCAGGGTTTCATGGGTAACACCGTCGCATGGTTTGCAGGCTTTGCACAGGCTGTGTGGCACGAGTTAATATACCCGTTGAAGAAGCTTTTTCAACTGAAAGAAGCTCTCGGGGAGCTTGGATGGTGTAAAGGTCGTTGAAGTGAGTCATGTGTAGTCTAAGCGATGAAAGCTTTGACAGTTTTGAAATGTTTACCGGAATGTCGCCGGTGAAGTTGTTGCCGTAGAGGTTGAGGTACCTGAGTTCCGACGATAAGTGTGATATGTCGTCGAAGAGTCTTCCGACGAAGTAGTTTTGAGAGAGGTCAAGGTAGTTTGATGTCGTCTAGACGGTCTATAAAAATAAACTACAAAACCTAACCTATACTCCTAAGTAATAAATGGAAAACCTATGAACTAAACCGCACTGACAAGTAAGTGGACCTATCGAGTGTAGCACAACTTAATGGTAAACCGGATTATCGAACCCTAGAGACACTATTGTAACAAACTAGACTCTGACTCGGACTAAGATTGAATTGGTTTGGGGGGGTTTACTACACTACTTATTAAACTAAGAATGCAATACTAAGATCGACTCACACTATCAAGACAAGAACTAAGGAAGATATCAGGAATGAGAAGAATACTACCTAAGTCGGAATCCTACTTGCAAATCACAACTTCTATCGGTTCTGGAAACCATGATGGATTTGGGTTTTTAAGGAAAGAACTCTAGTGTAACATCCCAAAATATAAAACGACAGTTATAATAACGGAATAAACGAACGAGGCATGTCGGGTCGGGTTGGATGGGCCGGCGGGCTGGAAGGGGAGCCTCCCCTATAAATAGCCAAGGTCACCACCCATTTCTCTTATTTGCAACTTCTAGAGAGAGAAACCATAGAGAGAGAAAGTTGGCGGATCAACCCAAGATTTGAGAAGTGTGTTGCTCCAGAGCTCGTGAGAAGAACCTCCGGATCAGAAACTTGATTCAGGTAACGATTTGGCCTAAATCTGAGTTTTTGTTCGTTTTTTGGGTTTTTCGGGTTTTGGGTGAAAAGGTAACGTTTTCACAGATAAAACTAAAAGATAAATATAGATTTGAGTTCCTTAATGGAAAGCAAACGTTTTGAAGTAAACAAGTTCGGGATCTTGATCAGACCCGAAGACGAAAGTTAGGGTTTTTGCGAAGAAGCAGTTCGTGCGTACTTATCAAGTACGCATGAAGATGATCCTGCATACTTACCAAGTACGCAAGAAGAGGATCCTGCGTACATATCAAGTACGTATGAAGAGGGTCATGCGTACTTATCAGGTACGCATGAAGAAGGCACTGCGTATTTATCAAGTACGCAAGAACAAGTCCCTGTGCACTTGCTAAGTGCGCAGGCATCAGGCTGGTTAAGTAAAGTCAGTATGTTTAGAAGGTTAAACCGTTAGAGTCGGGATTGGGTCTGATGTGAATTTAACTAATCAATTCAGATCGGAAGTGACGTTGTTGGGCCTTTGTTTAGGACAACCGAGACTAGCTTATAAGGTGAGTTCTAGAAGCCCTCTTTTAAATGTTTTATATAATGTTTTCGGGCTGGTGTGCATACATATGAAATGATGTTTTACGAAACGATGTTTATGAAACTATGTTTATAAAATGATGCTTATGAAACTATGTTTACGAAATGAAATGATTTGGAATGAACGGTTTATGGAAAGAAAGTTTTATGAATGAAATGTTTACGAGCGAAATGTTTATAAAGAAATGGTTTAAACTAAAGGTAAAGGGTTTCGAAAATGAATGAAAAGGTTTTATGAAAAGAAAAGAAAAAGGGCAAAGGTTTTAAAGAAGTCATTACAAATCTAATCTGTCGAATGAATGGAATTGACGAATGAAGTCTGGGAATGTAATTCCCAGCCTTGTGGTAGATTATGGACATCGAGCCATAGTTGCCATAAGAGCAACAGGGGCAGTGTCTTGGTGGCCTGTCAATGGTTTGATGTTGTACAACTGGTAGGGAGTAACGACGGTTACTCAGGGGTTAACGTGACCCTACGTGACGTTAAATTATGATCCGACGGTGTTATGGCTGTGAGCCATAGCCGTCGATGGAGGTTGTCGGTCTATGGACATGAGAGCCATAGGGGCAACTGAATGGGTATTGTCGGTCCTCGTGCAGTTAGCCTTGGGGGCAATACAAAAAGGGAATTGACGGAATGTATGGTATTGTCGGTCTTCGTGCAGTTAAGCCTTAGGGGCAATACCATACTAAATGACGGTACGAATGGTAAAGGTTGTGGCAATGATGGCGATACGTAACGGTTGCCCACGACATGCAAGGTTCCTTCGGGGACACAGAGACGCTTAAAGAAAGATACAGATTGTAGATAGTAATGTATGACTTAAATGAATGTTAAATGTTTTAAACAAATGATCCGTTCAATGTGTTTATGATGAGGAAAAATGTTTAAAGGTTTTCAATGATGAACGAAAGGCCATGTTTTCTTATACGTGATGTTAAACCCTAATGAATGTTTTGAATGATGAACCATTTCTTAAATCGAACGAAAACTAGAACTCACCAGCGTAGCTTAATTGTTAGTATGCACATTCATGTTAAGGCATGTATGGATGATGGACGGTGATGCTTGGCAAGCGAGAAGAGTTACCCGGTTGATCATGAAGACTGGCATCCCGTTATGATTAGATTATGATATGTTTATGTAATAGACTATGTTACGCTTCCGTTGTTAAACAATGTAATGGTTATGTTTTATTGAAGTATTTTCCGCTGCGTTATTTGATAATCAAGTTTATGAACTGTTTGTGAATGAGTAAATCCAACAAGTGAGGCCTCCAGGGTTTGGGGCCATTACATCTAGACAACCTAGTGGATCCCTAATCACTCACAGGGTGTCACCAACTAAGCTACCTAAATATGTAATAGCTCACTAGATTGTTGGATCACTTCTCAGGTATTTCCAACTATGATCATGTACCCTAATGAACAGATTACCTCTCAGTCTCACCGCCCACAATACACTCAAGGAATGCACGGGGTAATCCTAAGATAACAACTATGATTTAGAATAGCAACAGATCACTAGACACCTAATACCAACTTCCTCTTAGACAGTTGACACTCAGATTCCTAATGATGAAGACTAACCGACTAATTCTCACCTCTCAGGTATTGAACTAGGACACACACTTAATTCAAATCAGTAATCAACAAGAATTCCTATGGCTACTACGTCTAGTAAACCACCGAAATCACAAACCCTAAGATCTATGACCTAGATACGCTAATCAAACTGGCAGACAACCACAATCAACGCATGGAATCAATAATCAATCACATAATCAGATTTAAGCATGCACATACATCATAATTGTTAAACTAAGATCGTTTACAAAATCATAAACCCATCATTAAATCCAAAAACTGATAAAATATTAAAACTTTAACAAGTATTCATCATGAACCTAGGCAGTATCAATGTTCTAGCCAAGAATCATACTCAAAACATCCATAACAGAAGAATTAAACATAATCATGGTTCAAACACAAGAAACAAAGATAAAGGTTCAAGCTTTGGAACCGAAAACGCTAAATCTAACGCACCCGGGATCAAAGATTCGACCTTTGCAATTCAATTCTCCCCCCCAACCTCAAAATCGCCTCTGGTTATATTCTGGACGGCAATAATCGAACTTTTTTCATAATGGTTATCAAATTCTATTTAATTAGAAATTAGGGTTTTTTTCTTAGGAATTAGGTCTCTCGCGTACAGTGAGAGATATGCCCTGGTCCTTCGCGTACCGCGAAGGATAATTTAATCGCGGCTGGTTCTGGATTCCCTCGTGTACCGCGACGGATGAGCTTCTGGTCTTCGCGTACCGTGAAGGATGAATTTTTCCCATTTTTAACTTTTGATTCTTGGGACTTCATTCTCGTGCTCGGTTTCTTCGAGTTTTGACTTGTAATCATCATAAGCACCTGAGAACATAACAAAGACTAAAACTTATACAAAAACGACTTAAAACGAATACAAAACTAGTTAAAACGACTCTAAAACCTAGGAATAAATATGTGTGTTTTGCACTACATCATAGTTTAAATTGGTGTAGTTGTAGAGATATGTAGGAATTGATCTGATGATGTAGTTGTCATTTAGCTCAAGATGAGTTAGGTTTTTGAGGTCACAAATGAAGGGTGGAGAATTTTTGGTGATGTCTTGATTGTATATGGTGATTCTGGCGATGGTGGTGGTCGTACATGTGATTTTCGGTGATGTCTTGTTTGTATAAGGGCTTATTGGTTCCACACCCTCCTCTTAGGGTTGAAGAGGGTAAAAATAACATGACAAATTTTAATTTGGTAAAATGAGAGGGTTCCATGGGTACCACTCACTCCACCCTTATCTTATGGTTCTAAAAACTCGTATCAATTTATTTCTTAAATCTCACTTATGAAAAATGACTCGATCAAAAACGGATTCTGAAACTGGAACCATCAACAAGCCACCAAAGTTGTTTGTCAATGACTTCAACATGTGGAAAATTAGGATGCAGGGATTTCTTGGATTTTATGATTTCAATCTCTAGAGATTTGTTCAAGAAGGACTTCAAAGCAAAAAATGTTGTACATGTTCCCAAAGAAGTCTCAAGATATCCTGAGGAAGATAAAAAGTTGATTGAAAGATAAAAAGTTGATTGAAAGAGACTTCAAAGCCAAAAAATGATCTAGCCATGGTTATTCCTAATGATATCTATCAAGGCTTCACTGCAAGAGTGCCAAGGAACTATGGGAAGCACTTCAAACCAAGTTTGAAAGGACAGACAAAGTGAAGGCCAACAAGAGTAAGACCCACGTCCAAGAATACGAGATGTTTGCTCATATTGAGGGAGAGACCATGTCATAGCAGTGTGACGGACTCACAAAGCTTCTCAATGAGTTGAGAACTAAAGGAAGGATGTACACAATCTCTATTAGGAACTCATATGATCTAAAGAAATGACTTTATGGAGTAGCATGTAGGGTGTAAACGAGCCAAGACGGCTCGCGAGCTACTCGAGGTCGGCTCGCTAAAAACTCGAATCGAGCCGAACTTAAACGAGCTTGAGCCTAAGAATAGGCTTGTTTAATAAACGAGCCCGAGCTTCACTTCTCGAGCTCGAGCAGGCTCGCGAGCCTAAACGAGACTGTTATTTATATAGTTTTTAAATAATATTTTTAAATTAATAATTAGTATATATAAAGTTATTCCTTAAAAATAACTAAATAATATATATTATGTTATATATAAAAATTATAATAAAACTTTTATAAAAATAATTATAAATATATAAAAATTAATTAAAAAAATACTAAACGAGCCGAGCTCGAGCTTGAAAAACTACCCACGAGCAGAGCCCTAGCTTTACAAATAGAGCTCAAATCGAGCCGAGCTCGAGCTCACAATAAGTTAAACGAGCCGAGCTCGATCGAGCCTAGTTGAGCTCGGGCTCAGCTCGGCTCGTTTACACCCCTAGTTGCATGGTATGTTGAAAACATACGAACTGGAGATGAGTCAGGATAGTAAGTTGTTGAGTAATGCCAAGAAAGGTGTCTAACTTTCTACTCAAGGTGCCACATTCTTTACACCCTCAGTTACAACTAGTTATTACACCGTCACTTTTCCTACCGACGGTACCTCCACCTCATCTAACTCTCAGAGCTCCTCTTTGCTACCATGAAACGAAGCATTCATGGGCCAATGGTCCTGAATTCTTTGACATTACCACATGTGACTTAAAATACTTTCATCTAGAAGATTTGGAAGATCTGGCTTTGTAGTATCAAATGTCCATGATAGCACACAAGGCTGAAAAATTATATTCAAGAACTAGAAGACCATACCCCAACACTACATCAAGTAAGAGAACTGGTCTGGATAAAATGAAGCTATGGTGTCAAACCTGTCAAAAGTTAGTTAGTTATTTAAAGAAAGAAGTGGTTATAAATAAATTGTTTAAGACATGAATAGCTTGAGATTTGAATTTTCGAGATATTAAATAAGTGGTTATAAATAAATTTAAGTTCGTTAGTTATTTAAAGAAAGAAAATATATGTTTTGTAATATCAATATATTTCAAAATGTATTTTGGAATTATTATTTTGGGATTAGGAGAAGATGTCAAGTGCTGGAATCGTTATTAGAAATAGGATGGGTAAATATAGTTTTGGTGGTTTATGTACATATAAGGTAGAGCAACGATTAACCTTAAATTCACCCGGTGCTTTAAATCTGAAATAATCATTTTGTTTGATAAATACACCGGTGAGTACTGCACAAACCCAAAAATCATGTGGTTATCTATATTACGTATGTGTAAATATACTTTTGGTGGTTTAAATCTAATAGTTGTAAATTGGTTTTTCACAATCACATATGATTAGTGACAATATAAAGGTAATTTGGGGATGTACAGAACTCCCTTAATCATCTCGTGATGCTACATATACTCCGTTCGTATGAAATGATGTTTTAGGAAGATGTATTATTTCGTTATCTATATTTGTTGGATCGAGGTAGTGTTAAGAGGGTTTTAGCCGGTAACCCAGTATTCCAAAGATAGTAATCACATTAAAACTTAATTTGTTCTATTTATCAGCCTTCTTAGTTTCTAATCGTTATCTACAATACAGTTATATATATAATTCACACCCTTAAAATCAATCTCTTTCGTCCTCAAAATCACTCTTTCGTCCCCATAGTTGAGGGCTGGTTTATGTAATTTGGACAAAATGTTTGCGGCCAATATGGCTTGACAATCGACCGTGCTAGGAATATTTAGCTAGATAAACTCACACAAGCATACAAAGACTGGTCAACAAAAACAAAGCTGAAAAACTCAATAACAATAGTTATATGGGCAATGCACAACATATCGGCCGTGTATCAACTATGTCATGTTGAACTTACCCTTGGGTATTCAAAACACATCAATTTTAAGATAAATTAAAATTGGTTGTATTTATATAAAGCTTTTTAAACACATCTTTTATAAACTAAACCACTGTTTAAAATTGTTAAAAGTTTAGAGATCTTGATTGATTTTATCAAGTGATCACTAGAAAGATCTTGCTTCAGAAGATGTCTTGAAAAGTCAAACTAAACAATACTATATATTTTAAAACTAAATTGTATATTTAAACAGTCATTTTGACATTTTTGAACATAATAGAAAACAATCCTTCATCAAAAAACTCACTCATAAAGATTAATGTCTTCACATATATAACTTTTTATGAGCAGCGCCCATCTCCTTTTTTTTATATTTATAATACAAACTTTTTTATGTAAAATTATATTAGACATGTTAAAAAATATTTTTTACAATAATAATCATTATTTATTTTCAATAAAACCATATATAATTTTAAGCTTTTAAATACGTAATAAAAAAATTTAATCATTTTTTTATTATTCTTTATTATCTATTATCAGTAAAATACATTGTCATGACTTGCGTCCGTCGTAACAAAGCACGCCAAAGGCATTGCTCTCTCCGTGCACGGAACGAAGTAATTCTTAAATTTCTCTATCTTTATAAACATAAAAATTTGGTGCCAGCATTAAACGAGTTAACTGTGTATATTAATGATCGGCCGTGACCTTTTAAAATAATAATTATTATTCATGGATGCCTTAACAAAACCAATGTTTTAAAAACCGGACCGAACGGGGTTCACTACTATAAAATGGGTTATGAAATAACTGGTACCGGCTGGTCGGTGAGATTCACTACTATAAAATATGTATATTTTCTACAAAAATTTCCGACAAGTTACCAATAAAAGAAATTTCCCACAAGTTAACGACAAATTTCCGACAAAACAAAAACAAAAAAGTAACCATAAGATTTCGTACAATTTTCCGACAAATTTATTAAATAAGTTAACTTATTTATTTAATATAATCGTCAGAAATTACCGACGAAAGACTTTTGTCGCGAATTCGTCGAAAAATTAGTGGAGACTTTGTCGGGAAAAACATTTCTTACAGGGGGTATTCCGACAAACACTTTTTGTAGGAAACTTGTCTCTAACGGCCAATTCCAATAAATTTCTCACGAAATCTGCTTTGACAAAATTTTCAGTTTGTTGGTATTGATTTTTCGGTTGAACCGGTTTTTTTGTAAAAAAAAACTTATTTTTTCCAGTTTTTCACGTTCCAAAAGTCCCCAGTTTGGATTATATTTGTTGGATTTTTAAGTTTGAGTTATATTTGTTGGATACTTGAATGAAATGTTTGAACTTGTGTTTATAAAACATAACTGTTAGATGTATTTTTTAAGTTGTATGAAGTTTTTTGAAATTTTTAGTTTGAATTATGTTTGTTGAGTACTTGGATTGTTATGCATATTTTTATATTTTTTAAGACCTCGTTCGGTTCGTAATTCGGTCCGACTTGTTGACCGATAAAGCATTCAGTTCGTTTTTCGATACGGTTAACATTGAACAAAACATAATAACCTCTTAAGAACACTAACGCTATAGAGCTATCACATCTTAGGGGCTGTTTGGTAGCCTCTTAATGATTCCATTAAGAGACTAACTCTGAATCGTTCAGAGATAAGGGGTGCTTGTTTCGCTGACAACCCACCTCTTAATGGTTAATTTTACCTCTTAATGGTTCAAGCTGAAAAACCATGTTGAACAATTCAGACTCTTTAATGATTCAGCACTTGCCAAACAGCCCCTTAGTGATACATACATGTAGACCCATTATTCTGAGGGACATGTTAGCGGTACATCCACCAAGCTTCACCACCACTAATATTTGAAACTTGTTAGGGCTGCATTCGTCACCACCACCACCGTTGAATCGCCGCCAAATATCAAGAGATGTGCCAAATTTTGTACCAAAACATCAAGGAGAACTATTTGACCTGAACATCAAGATGTTGGATTTACCAAAGTAACGACAGGTGACGACACGACCATCAAGATAAGATCCAAAAGTGTTATATCACGAACAATAATATATTAATAGGTTGTTTAAAGAGTTAAACGAACCTAACATGAATTGATAATGTTGCAAGATGATTATTTAGGAACTAATTACATAAATTATTTGGAATAATTAAAGGGAGGATAATATTTGTAATTATAAATTACAAATAATTAATTAACTAATTATATAATTTGGAATTACAAAATAGTAATTAACTGTATATAATGATATTAAAACCAAAAGACTAAAAGTTTCTCAATAAACAAAGTAACGAGTTTGTTTAATCATACAAATCAAACCAACAAACAAAGTAAATCAAAGATCCAACAAATTTTGCAGCCAAACACTGATAAAATCTAATTGAACGCACCTACTATCACTGACCATCCTCTCGGGAATGACCACAAAGGGTTAGCCGCTCATGGATGTCATGAAGCTTCAACGATATTAGAACTTGATCTAGCATGAACATAGATGAAAGATTGAAGCTTTTTCACCCAAAATAGACTCTAGGATGCTTTGGGACGGCTGAATGCAAAAGTCATTCGACAATGGACTCCCATATGTCTTATAATTACAGTTAGGTTTAATTTGCCGAGTTTTCCATTTCTCGCGTACCGAGAATCAAGATTGGGAGTTCTTCACATGGCGCGAAAGACAAAACAGTCGGGTGGGCTTTTCAGGCCCCTGTAAAACCATAATTTCATGCATTTTGTAATTTTGATTCTCCGAGCCCCATGTATTCTGCTATCCTCTTGATTAAAGCTCGTGTTTCCCGGTCAATAAGCATATTTAACATGTAAGACACCATAATACCAAATGCACATAAAACCGACTCAAAGTATAAAGCTAAACGCTTAGAACTAGACAATTTAGACTCTTAAATATGGGTTATTTAACATTACATCAGTTACGCCCGACTAGAGTTTTGGTGAGCCTAAGGCTTGCATTACGTGGTCCGGACGTGTATGGGAAGCTCGGCTCATGTACGCGCGACCTACGAGGTGATGGCTTCGCATGGTACGTAAACATGCATGCATGCGGGTCCTAAACAGGTTCAGGATAACCCGGTTCGAGCGGACATGTGGACTAGGGTTTTTGGCGGGAACGAAGGGACGACCAGACGAGATGAGTGTCAGGATCATTTATAGTTTTACGTAACTGACGCATGCTTATGTTATTTTCTGACCATGTGATCATACGTTGACAAGTTTGGATTTCATACGAGGAGACCGTTGCAGTGCAAGAATTGGATCTTCATATATCAGTGAGATTCTAATCCCCTGCTTCTTAAACGTTTTACTTTTTTTGGAGGTATCGTACATACTTACAAGAGAGGTTTATTATATTAAACGTGTTAAGAGATTTGGGTTTTAAACTGAAGTCTTTATGAGCTATAACATTCACTAATGAGAGGAAGGGTTACGTGGCATTTAAATTTATTAGGTGAGTGAGAGATAAGAGTTATTAATGGGAGTCGTGTTAAGAGTTAGTCTGGATGGGTCGGGATATAAGCCCAAACGTTTATGATTACGTGTATGATACATTATTCTAGTTCTATGTGTGGGATGCATGTGTAGTTAATGTACCCGTGTGAATGAAATGTGATGCTAGGTGTGTTATCTTTTTGTTGTGTGTATTGTGTCGTTATCCTTGCGACACGGCGGGTATTGTGTTTGCATCATTGTCTCTGTGACATAGCAAATGGGATTGTGAAGGACAAAATCCTTCGGGAAATCACCTAAGGTGACAATATTCAACAGGTAAATGACGAGCACAAGGTGTGTTGTATGCCCTGCCGAGGGTGTAGTGATGAGGTATGTGTTTGTGTGTGTGTATATATATGTGTGTGTTAAATTACATACAAGTGTTGAGTTATATGTATTATGTGTGGGGTATTATTAATGAGATGTATATATAATATTAATGAGACGAGTAGAGTTAGATCGACCGTTGAGTCGGGATTGTGATGTGATGCTTATAACTGTCGTGACAGTTGATTTGCGAGAGCCTTAGTCAAGGTTGGGTAAATCGGTGTCTAGGGAATTATTGTGTTAATCAGGTTTTTGAGTTAATACGGGTAGTAGATTACAAGTGTCTAGTGTAGAAAGATTGAATTGTGTTGGTGAGATCTATGGGGCTATATTTGTAGGGAGAGTCTTGGGTAGTGAACCCTTTTGGGACGTCATAAGATAACAGGAGTTATCTACATGATAATAATTTATAAAACTATTTTTACAAGGACCGGAGGGTCCTGAGTGGAGATAAATATTAATTGTGACAAGATGTCTTCTATTTAAAAATTAAACTATTAGAACTCACTCAGCGTAGCTGACCTTATGTGTACATTAGATTATGTGCAGGTAAGCTTTGGGGTCGACGTATCTTGACTTGGGAGCGGTGCTACTCGGATCGGTGTGCAGGCATTCGTGAGGTTCACTTATGACGATAACAATGTTAATTAGTAGTTATAAAATTTAGAAAGACTTCCGCTGTAGTTTGATTGATAACATATGTATTTTAAAAGAGAATAACCCGTTATTAGAACCAACTGTAGGATGCCTGGGTCTGAGGCTTATAAATCCTAACTTAACCCTAATTTGAGGATTAAGTTAATGTGTAACTATAAATACAAGATCTAGAGTTAGGGATTAAATATACATATTAAAAATTGCAAAAGGTTGCAAAAAAAACCCCCTAATCCCATCCACCCTCTCTTTGTTTCGGCGTTGCCACCTGGTTCCAACCAGCCGACCGCTGCTAACCCTGGCACCGTCTGTTGACCATGTCCGCCCAACACCACCGTCGCACCTTTGCCAATCTTCCATGAGCCCTACGCGCATATTCGGCCTTCCCACGCACTGTCGTGAGCCGTTTACACGTCGCAATTGTTGTCCGTATTGTTGCCGGTGATCCCCTGTGATCGGAAGCAATCAAATAGGGATTTGATTTATGGCTCAGGTGCTTTGGAGTCAAACCGGATTGATACCCGGGTTTAATAGGTGATTAGACTCTCGGGTTAGTTCGTGTAGTCAGAACTAGCGACCGGATTGTTATTGATTATTTGGTTGTGTTATTGATTATTTGGAATGCATCTAAACTCATGATGTGCTATCTAGGGTTTTTAGCTTAGATCAGTTCGTGTTTTAATTACGATGCATTTAAAATTTATAAACCTATGCACGAATCCCAACACAAGAGGCATTTGAGAGTTATGCCTCCTCACATTTACGTATTTTCTGATTGAACCCTAGAGTGAGTTGTATGCAACAATTAATTAGAGGAAGAGAATTTTGAATGCCTAAGCAAGGCTTTTTAGACCAAACATTAGGGGCGATCGCCCTCGCCTATACAGGAAAGGATGTTGGAATAATCATTGATGAACCTTATTAGAGTGAACCAAATCTAAAGGTTGGTTCCCAATTCAATATAAGGAACCCTATGTTATGAGTGAAAAAATGTGTTAGGTCGGTTGTATAAAAGATCGAAATGATTCAGGTCAGATAAGTTTGAAGTGATAATGAGTTGGATCATAGTGGATTCGATCAATGTTATATTTGTTTTATGACGACTAGTAGCGATAGTGAGCAGCAACCGTGAAAACCAAGAATATGGCGGTGGCCAAAATTGCAACATTAAATGAGGTGGCAAAAGGCGGCGATAGTGGCATCAACTGTGTTGACGCCAAAGACTGGTGGGAGGAGGTTGTAGAATAATGAAAACCCGCGAGGTATTATGTATTTTTTATCAACTGTATATAGTGATACAATGAGGATATTACAAAGGAAACTTAATCGAATAATATCTCCTAAACATGATAATAATATAATAATCAACCCTAATAATATATTCTCTATAATATTCCCACGCAATCGAAATCAGACTCTCAGACTGGAGTGAAAAATTGTGAAGATATTCGATCTACTGTAACATAAATCATGAATCCGATCATCTGTGGTTGAGGGATCATAAAAGATCGGCAGCGGCGGCTGTATCATGGTCAGACAACGACATCTATGCTTCGTGAAAGGATCTTCGTCTATATTATTAATCAACTGTATATAGAAGTACAACATAAATAATTACAAAATAAACCAAATAAAATAATATCTTCTAAACATCATAATAATATATTCTCTCTTAATTGCATGTTTTCAACTTATGATAATTGTGTATAGGTTGTATGATGATTCCAAGTCTTTTAGATGTTAAAGTCGGGATCTTGGTGCTTTTTTACAAGAATTTTATGTTGTAATTTTAAATACTATTTACATTAAACTCTATTAATGAATTTAGTTAAACAATTTATGTGTTTTTTAAATTATTATTTACTAAAGTTACAAGATGACAATTAATTAACGGTGCAATACTATCTAAACGATATGACAACAAAAACATAATTATTACCCATGACGACTAATCAGAAAAGAAAGAGTGATTATGAGTTAAAGAAAACATGGGTTTTATTCAAATGTTATTTGTCGATGTTTTGTTTGTGTCTCATTTGATAGAGCTTTCGTTTTTGTCTTTAGAAGTTGCGCCCCGATTAGGTGCATTAGTTCAAATGTTTAGTTTTTATTCTCATCTTATAAAAATGCTTTATTGCTTTTAATATTATTGTATTTTTATTATTATTGAATTTTTATTTAAGAAACTTAAGAAAAATCTAAAAAGGAGAAATCAATGTAATATACATCCGGTTGTTTGATAAAGAATCAAGTTACATTAACTTATCATACCCGGTTTTACAATCTAATTATGTTACTTGCTCTAGTTAGACTTCTCAAAATATAATTTAATTGGTATTTCATATTATATTATCTATTTTAAATTTAATTAGATTATACTAACTCGTGGAGCAGAAATTCTACTTATATAACATTTTGTTGTAGCAAAAAATACGCAATCAATATATCGACTAATAAAAGCATATAGTGGCCCAGAAAAAAAGGTAATTATTAATCCCAATGATCTAGTAGGATTTTCTGACTCCAAATGTTTGATTCTTGCTAAGGTGGTCGACATTAGTATTATGGTGGACATACGTCATTTATTGTTGAAAGAAGGATCTTTGGTCATTAAGGTTAGACATGCAAGTGGATTGTGGGTGTTGGTAGAGTTTGTCTCTTTGGACGTTTGTTTGGATGTTTGTTCTATATTCAAAGATAACGGAGTCATGATGGAGTATTTTAGTCATTTCAAACTAATTTCTAAGTTTTCCAAATATGATGAACGACAGGTTTGGGTCGAGATAGAAGTGGTTCCTGTACTTTGTGGTGGTCCTGTAATGTCTACAAAGTATCTGGGATCAGGTTATGTTTGAAGATGACATTAAACCAGGCAGTATGGCAGTGGAAAGAGTTTGTACTTAATGAAAGAAACTAAAACTATTGATGAGATAGTGAACATTAAGATCGATGGGTGTGAGTTTGATGTCAATGTGAAAGAAATCCATCGGTGGATGCCGAGTTTTTAATTCGGTTGACAATAGTGATGATACGGGCGTCAACCAATCGACCGAAGGGGATGAAGCAAGTGTTGGTGCGAGTGATTCTGATAAAGAAACCGAGGTTAATTCGGTTAAAGATGATATAAAAGACGACCCATTGTCCTTTGATAGAATCATTAATCAAGAGAATGGATAATGAAAAGAAGAAAGAATAGATGAACAATTAGAAGATGGAGAATTGAAAACCAACAACGCGTTTTGAGAGTATCGGGTGTGGATTAGAAGAGAAATGCATAGTTAAGTGTGCTCTGGTGGGAGTAATCCAGAGATAGGTGATCCTGTGATAAGTTTTCACCTAGACAACAAAAAACAAATCCTTGAGCTCTTTGTGAGGAAAGTGGATAATATTGGTGAAATGAGAGGTCGGATGTTACACGAGTTTTCTTTAGATAAAGTTAAAGAAGTGGTGTGATCTTGTCGTGGTGATAAATCCAAGGGTCCTGACGGGTTCTCTTTCGCGTTTATTAAAAGGCGTTGGGAGGTTTTGAAACAAGACGTTTTCAACTATCGAAAGTAGATTTTCATTAGAGGGTTCACTCCGGCGGGATGTATTGCTTCTTTTATCACAAATCTAATAGCCCTTTGGTTGTTGTTGATTTTTAGGCCTATTAGATTAATTAATCTTTCATATTAGATTATAGCGAAATTGCTAGCTAATAGGTTGGTTCGTGTTATTGATTCGGTAGTTAGCCAGTTCAGTCGACCATTATTAAAGGGAGACAAATTTTGGACGGTACTTTAATTCTTAACGAAAGAAGTTGTTACTTCTTAAACTTGACTTTGAGAAAGCTTTTGATTCTCTTAGTTAGAAATACTTGGAGAAAATTATGGAGTTTTTGGGATTTAGAGATCGTTGGATAGGGAGGATTAGATCAAGTCTCTCTTTGGCTAGGGCTTCAGTTCTAATAAATGGGAGTCCTTCTGATGAGTTTCATTTATAAAGAGGGCTTCGACAGGGGATTCGGTGTTGCTTTTTTTGTTCAACAATGGCTATGGAAGGTTTACACGTGGCAATCGAAGATTCTATTCAGGCAGGTCTTTTTTCAGGAGCTCATATTGGCGACCCAAGTATAGATATTTCACATTTGATCTATATAGATAATGTGATGATTATGGGGGATTGGGTGTGGGATGATAGTAAGAATATAGTTATGATTCTTCATTGTTTTTATCTGGTGTCAGTGTTGAAATTAAATTTGAAAAAAATCAAATTACATGGTATCGATGCGTCTAATAAGAAAGTGCTCAATTTTGCATCGGGATTTGGGTGTAAACCAGGGAGCTTTCCTTTCACATATTTAGGTATTCCTGTGGGTTCAAATATGGCGAGAGGGAATGGGTGGAATATTTTATTCGATAAATTTCATAAGAAACTATCTTTTTTTAAAGGTAATTTCTTAAACACCTACTCCCTTAGGGAGTAGCTTGGGTGATTCTTGTAAGTCATGCATGTCTTTCCCTATAGGTTGTAACTACATGGACTCGAACCCGAAACTTTCTCATGAAGAAACCACAATATGAAAATATTCTTGACCATCAGGCAGAACCCCAATGGCTCATAAGTAACTATCTAAGTGGAAGACAAATTATTTACTTTCTATTGGTGGTAGATATGTATCACATTTCATTTCTGAGCTAGTTTGGTATATATTATCTATCAATGTTTTTATGCCGGTTAAAGTTCGTAAATCTTTGAAAGTGATTAAGGCGGCTTTCTTTTGGGAGGTGACATCGGCAACAGAAAGTTACATTGGATTAATTGAGAGTAGGTTATGGCCGAAAAAGAAAAAAAAAGGTTTAGGGTTTGGTAGCGAAATATAGATGAATACAATGTCAAACATGGAATATAGTAATTAAGATAATTTTTTTAAACTAATTAGTAATTTGTGTATATTTTAATGAAACATATCGGTTGATTACATCAACAAGT
Source organism: Smallanthus sonchifolius (assembly GCA_023525975.1). Classification (NCBI taxonomy): domain Eukaryota; kingdom Viridiplantae; phylum Streptophyta; class Magnoliopsida; order Asterales; family Asteraceae; genus Smallanthus; species Smallanthus sonchifolius. The sequence continues at coordinate 73,817,812 of CM042034.1, forward strand.
AATTCATATTAGCTTCAATTTAAAAAACATTATACCTTTTTGCAAACCACTTGACCCAACCATGTATCGTTCATATATATTACACATGTGTTCACCTAGAACATACTAAGTTGATCAGCTTATACAAATTTCTCTTGGCAGAAGTTTATGTATTGTTGTTAATTGTTGATATTTGATTGTTCAAATGAAGTTGGTATAAACTAGTTGAAAGCACAAGTTAGCAACGGATTCGATATGAATTTGGCATATGCTATTAGTGTGGTGAGTAGATACATCACAAACTAAATGAGGCGCATTGGAAGTTGTTAAATGGATTCTTGTTACTTAAAGATTTAGTGATATTGGGTTGTGTTTTAAGGACCCATTACGATGCTTTTGTTCAACGCTTTATGTTCTTATGATTTGGTTAATCGATTCTTCTTTGTCTATATCTATAGTTTTTATAGTGTGTTTTATTTGTGTGTAAGGCCACTCGTAGTGGTCCAACGTCCTAGGCATGATTTTAACCAACATGGTAGCATTTTTGGGGTGTGAACAGTTGTACACTGCGCGGTGGGACATAAGGGGCAAGGGCGTGGTTCAGACCACGGGAGTTGGGGCAAATTTGCACATGTGTCAGGGACGTGCTTTTATTTGCGTATGTGGAAGGTTGACCACGCCCTAGGCGTGGATCCAGTAAACTTGGCCTAGTTGTAAGAGAGGGAGAAATCAAAGACAGTGATCAAACCCATCAATCCTAACCTAAGTATAATATCATCTTAGCACATGACTATTCTAACTATATTTTCTTAGATTGATATCACGTTGATATTTCAAAAACATCTAATTCGAATTATCAAAAGCAACGTTTCATGTTAAAATAACTTAAAAAGTTGCATGCATTCATTAATGAAAAAACATATTTATTCAAACAAGGTTGTTGATCATGTTTCATTCTTATCTTAGAATTGACTACCAACGATGATTTAATAACCAAAAGTTCAAAAGGTCAGAAATGACCCTCAAACTAAAATCCCATAAATATCATTCAACCTTTATCTAGTTCTTGATATCATCATTATATGAAATGATGTTTTAGTGCATAATTAAGTTCATACTTATACACACTTTAATAACCCTCACTTTTGAGACTATCAAATCTATATTCGAATCCTTGTGTTTCACAAGTTTTAAATCAACAATTCTTCCAATATTCAAACTAATTTAAAAACAAATGAGTTTTTTTTTAAACTGGAGTACTCGTTTAAATCTTAACATATTCGGAAGCCTAACCCAAATTTAAAGTTAGGTTTTTCAAATTACAACATTAATAGTTCTAGTGATTAAGTGGTGCATCCATAACCAAAAAAATTATAACTTCAAATTCTGTACTATAGAGGTTATACTCATGTATTTATTCTTGTATAGCTACTAGCTAGGTGTTATTTAAAAAAATATATGTGATTTTTTTAAAAACTTTCACCATCGCCGGTCAACTGCAGTTTATCATAACTAGGTTTAACCATAAAACTGTAGGTCGGTTCCTACAGTTAAGTTTTATGGGTTTACATAGTGACCACCAAAGTCTGATAATTTGCAAAAGAGCCCTTCTTTCCTCTTTTACTCTCACAGTCTCACATTCCAGTGTTGGTCCAGCAAGAGCCCTACCAAAAACCCTCCACCAAAACTGATTTAATATATTATAAATTCTAATGCCTCTTTTTAAAAATTTACATTTTTAAGAATTTTTTTTACCTTCAATTATCAATGTACTTATGATTAAATATATATATCCGGTTTAAGTTATTTAAAGATGTTGAAACCTGTTAGGGGTTGATTTCCATGCACGATCCTGAATATTGCGTAATCCGGAATCCAAGATCCTGCTAAGTTTGGTATCCTGAATATTACTACTAACGGTTATTTGTCCTATATTTATTTTATTATTTGCAGAAAATACTTGTAACGTTATTCTTACCTGGAGACTTGCTCACTTGAACGTGGACCACGTGGGAAATACGCGTGAAGAAGTGATTAATGGTCATATGAAGAAGACTTAGTCTAACCATTATTTTCGGATAGTTATTTGAGCGATAGATCTATTAGAAGATAGATTCACACACTCACAATCATCTGTAACACTTAGCATTCGATCTCATATTGCTCTCGTTGTACTCGTTTACAAGGTTTTATAAAAGATAACAAGGCAGCCCGACGTTTAGTCGACTCCTGAGGTTTTGTGGCGGAGATCCTGAAGAATCAAGGGCTTTCCTCGTAAACACTCGTGTCTCTTTATTGTTTCATACACTTTGTTTATCACGGATTTTATAAGCACACTACTTCACTTTCTAAGTTTGGTTAAAAAATTAGACATAATAATTTTTACCCAAAACCAGGGGCGAAGCATTGAAGGGGCCAGGGCCCCCTGTTTTTTCAGTTAGTAGTGTAAATTTTCGCGTTTTCGACCGAAAATTTTTATACGTATTGAGTCGCCCCCCTGGTTTTTTTCTCTAAAAAATTCTTGCCTCTCTCTGAGTTTTTATCCCCAAAAGTTTCAGTTTAATGCTCTATTCAGATTGATTCGATAAGTTATTAGTATGAAATAAAAAAAAATTGTGCATTTAAAAAATAAAAGTGTAAGTTTAGGGGAGGGGGGAAGAAAAGTTCAAATCATTCACCCTAAAATTGAAATCCCCCTCCTTCGCCTTTCGGCGTTCAAATCAGTCCCGCTTCCCCCAAAATTGAAATCCACTTCACGGGTTCACTCCTTCACCGCTTTAGTGCCTCTCGCCGTCGCTGCCCGCTCGCCACCGCTTCACTCCTTCACACACCCAATTCTTGGTCATTGTTGTCCCAATTGAGGTTTCTTAATGTTTTCTTTTTATAAGTTTTATTTTTAAGACATTTCAAGTTCGAGATAATTATATGTGCTCTGACATGGGTGACTTATTTCTCAAGGTCGGCTTTTGATTAAAGATTTTGAATCTTTATGCTCTTCTTAAGAATTGGGTAGTTGGTCCCTCTACATATGCTCTTTTGATTAAAGTTTTTAGGAAAACTAAGTAGTTTTAAATTTTGACCGTGTTAGTCCCTCTACATATAACCCGAAACATAGCGATAGAAAAAAATATTATGACCCGACCCGAATTGAATCATCGACCCGAACATGTAACCCGAAACATAGTGATAGGGAAAAAAAATTGGGTCTCGTGACTTCGGCCCCCGCTACTTATTTTTTCAAGCTCCGTCACTGCCAAAACAAAACCGAGACTTAAAAAATTTAATACCCTCGCGGCATCGCACGTTTCAACATTTTGTGTTTTTTAATCACTCGATCTTCTTAAAGACGCAATTTTTACCGCGATTAAAGGCACCGCGATGTGCGGGTTATGTTTTTTGAAGAGTGTTGGATTTTCTTTTTAACTTACTCGATTTTTTCAAGTTGTTGCGATTTTTTAAGAATTTTTATTTATTTAATTCTTTGTTCGAATGCATTTTTTAACATTTTCTTTAAGGTTTCTTTTTTTTATCTGACTTTTTCAATATTATCAGTATTCAATCGACGTACTTACAACGTTTTGACGCTAATTTTATTCACAGTACAATTACGCATGTCTCTATACTTACGCTTAGCGTTTCAGACTTTTATAGACTTTCAAAGTCGTTAGTTTTTTCACGGTTTAGCGCCGAACGCGCACGAGTATTTCACTAGTTTTTATTAAATTTTAAAATTGGTTTCTTGTTGTGTATCTTTACAATCGTTCATTTGATTTATTTGAAAATTTTTGTCGTTTTTTTAAAAATAAATTTTAGCGTTGTAAAAACTTATTTTTGGTTATTAACAATAACGAAAATAATTAATTATATACTACACATTTAAATATACTATAACTTATTGTATTATTTTTTTCGTGTTTGATTAAAAACTAGAAAATTAGCCTTCGTGCTACACGACGTGAAGCGGACTTTAAATGTTTGTGGCGGTGACATTAATTTGACTAACCATAAAAAGAAACACGGTTAGGTACATAAAAGAAACGTATTAAGTTAAGACAACTCGGTTACCCCAATAATAAAAATTTAAAAAAACCAAAAAAAAAATTAAGACGGACCAACAAAGAGGTGACACGTAGTGTGGCGGCGGGGAAAGATACTCAGTTTTGACATTTTACAAAGTTGGGGGGTCGAGTTGTAGTCGACACATGTAAATGAGTATAACAAAATTAAATTGGGACGCAAAGAAAAAAGCTATTAAACATAACCACAAATTATTATTTTTTTTAAATTAACGAACGAACGTTATTAAGGAAAAATCAGATTATATATACATAAAGAGGTAAACTTGAAATTTTATAAACTTGAAGGAGTCAAAATAAAATTTAGGGAGTAAGTTTTACCAATTTACAAAGTTGAGAGAGTTTTTATGGGTGGAAAAAATCCACACAAATGAATGTTATTAACAATGAATCTAAACATTAATTTTCTTTATATTGTTAAAAGAAATGAACTTATTTCAAGTGATAATAATGCAAATAATTTCACAAAGGTGGCAGCCGCACCAAACTGGCACATGACAAGTTCTTGCTTTTAAAGTTTTTTACTTGAATGCCGACACAGATTTTCACTTTTACTCTTCTTTCGCAATCAAATTATTTTTGTTTACCTTTATTTGTAAGTAAAATCAGTGTTGATTTAAGAACCTTCTACCGATTATTCAAAAAATATTACATAAATTGATATCACTCAAGCATCACATACAGATTTATCAGTGTTATATGATACCAATATCTATACTATATAATAAATAAAGGTTTTAAAATGACACTTGTTACTCACACATTCATCCTTAACATTTTTTTCTCGACTCTCTCTCTTATTAAATAATAATGATTTTCTATAATTATTTTTATAACACATTTTTTTAATTTTTTTAAAATAGGTTTTTTAATAAACATTGTTTTTTAATTTAGAAACTTCTTCATTCTTTTTGTAAAACAATTAAAAAAAAATAATTATGTAACATTTTTAGAAATTTACAAATCTTCATTGAAACTGATGTTTTATAACAATTTGTATTTATTCAATCCATGTAATACATGGGTTTTAACCTAGTTAAATATAAAACAAAACTTCAATAATGATTTTTTTTAGCACGAGACGAGTCTTTGTGAAACTTGAATAAGATTTGAGACTTTCATAAAACTTTCACTATGATATTTGGTATAAATCCTCCAAGTATTTATGTAACGTTTCTCATATCACATAAATACACATGCTCAATAGTTGTTGAGAGATTTTATTTCCCAACAAGAATAAATTTCACCTTGATTTGCCATATTTTTTCACCATGGTTCTCTTCAAGAAAGTTGAAACTTTTATTTGGATGATGTAAATTAGCACTCAATTAATTGAATTATTGGAGATATTATATGTATATACGTTCCGAGGGGTTTTGGTTTTTAATAATTTCATTTACTTTTCAAAAAAACAAATATGTATATACGTAACGGTGATCCATCTTGATGACGAATTCCACGGTAACAAGAAATAGAAATTAATCGTTCAAAGTCTGCACGGGAAGGGGATTTTACTTCTTAGAAGGAGATAAACTACATAGATCTTTGTGGGGATTTCAATTCAGAACACTAGATATTATGAGAACACGCAAAACAAAATGAGTCATCTATTTTTTCAATCTAAAAAAGTTTTAAAATATAAGAAAATGATATAAACGTAATGTTTATTCGTTGTTTCATGAAATTCAATCAGAAAAATACGAACAAATTTCATTTAAAATTATAAAATTTAAACATATTCATGCTTTTCTTTAGGGTATTGGGGGCACTACCCTAAAAAAGTACCCTAAGAAAACATCTAATGAGGGAGTGACATCTCATTTTTATCTAAATATAACCGCAAATACCCTAAGTGATTGGGGCACAACACGAAGTACCCTAAAGAATTTTAATTTTTTTCTTTCATTTTTTAAACTAAAACTAATATATAGTTAAAACTAATTTCATTTATTCAAAAAAATAAAAACAACAAAAAATAAATAAAAAAACTACATAAAATAAATTAAAAAAATATAAATATTTAATCAAACTACTCTCCGTCCAAATGTATCGTGCTAGAAATATATTTCAGAAGATTAAATCAAAGCCTGAAATGTGAACTAGCATCATACAACTCCGAAAAGACATTATCGTTAATAATTGAATCGGTCAGAGAATCCCTTAATTAGTTATTTTTAATAATATATAACGGCTCTATAGCCGTTGGACAACGACATTCTCACCAAAATTAAACGGGTACATATACCGAAGTGAACTACCCGATTTAATGGTGCCGGTGTACCCGATGACGCCCTCAATAACTTAATCATGTCTTAAAGGACACGTGTTAAGAAGCGTCTAATACATATTAATGATTTACCATTTATTATTAATCTAGTATTAGAAACAGTACTTTCATACCGAAGCAAATGCAAATTAGGCGGAACAAAGAAATATACTAGTACTAGTACTAGATCACAATTAGCAACTAGTATTTTCATATAAAAAAGTATTAATGTTTAATTTTATTTAATATGTACGATTAAATCATATGTAAAATAAAATTAAATATTCAGATAAGAATTATAATAATTTTTTTTTTTTGAGTCTAAAAGTCTAATTTTCCCTTCCATCCCATCCATCTTTACACCACATCCACTTGGCCCCAATTTGGTGAAGGCAACTCACTTTTGTAGTGTGTCGTGTGAAATAAGGCCAAACAAACCCACCAAATTTCTTTGGGAATATATGCATTAATGCATAATAATAAAACTTAAAAAAATAATAACAAAAATAAGATGAAATTTACATTTTTGTATTGTCAAAAATAACTAGTTAAATACCCGCGTTTCGTGGTGGGGTCATGTTGCGTAGTTTGCTCATAATAAGTTCGGTTCGTCACAATAACACAATTGTAACACTCGATTATATGGTACGGTAGAAAAAAAAAACTTGATTTTGAATACCACTTTGTTTTCAAATAAATTTATATCGGAACGTTAAAAAATACAACCGCACACTCCATTTTTTGAAAAAAAAAATTAGCGAACGCAAATTATTAAACAATAACGAAATTAATAGAAAGATAAACGGTTTAAAAACGTATATTTTACATAGTAGAATGGGTGATAACGAAAACAAAAGTAAACATGAGGTGGCGGATATTTAGCGGTGGTGCTACCATTCGAGTAAAGTCGTCGGTCCCGAGAACCCTCAAAACGTGTTGGGCCCGGGACATTAAAAAAAAGTTGGCCCTATAATATAAACTCAATAATCATATATAAAAAAACATAATACTGACATGTATATAGATTTTTTTAAATTGGGCTTATATATATATATATATATATATATATATATATATATATATATATATGGGATGGTTCCCCTAAGAAGTGCTACTTGGTTAAGAAGCCTAACAAGCAATCTAATTCATTCAATTGGATGATCAAGGGTATGTATTTGAAGTGTAGGAAAATAAGAGATGGAGGACATTTTTGAAAAATCCACAATTGTTGACTTTTTTCAAATCCCTTTTTTTTTAAACGTACATAACTTTTTTATACGACCTTATTTTAAAAAAAAATTATACCATAAAATCGAGCGTTTTTTTACCTTTAATTCGAGTATAGTATCGGTATATTTTACTGTAAAAACAAAATTAACACTTAGTGAAATTGTGTTACTTTACGTAAATGTGCTGGTTTATTGTAAAACAACACAATTAACTATGCTGCATTGTAAAACCTCACAATTAATTGTGCTACTTTATCATAGAACAACACCAAACATAACAATTAATTGTGTTTTTTACTATAAAACACCACCAAAAGAACACCGTTAATTGTGTAACTTGCTTTTCTTAGCTAACCAAGCACAAACAAAACCATCACAACAAAACTAGTATATCAAACCAACACAAAACAACATTTTGATGCATAAGCTTTTTGTTGCCTACAACTGAACCGTTTATTTGGTGTATGGATGCTTTAATTTTTTTTAAATGCTACCAATTTAGGCACATAGTAATTGACTAAAAGTAGCATACATTAAAGAAACCAGTATATTTACGTAAATTGTGCTGTTTTACCATAAACTAGCAAATTTTTAACGTGCTAAATCGTGCTGTTTTACCATAAATCAGCACATTTACGAGAAACCAGCACATTTACGTAAAGTAACACAATTTCATTAAGTGTCGTTTTTGTTTTTGTAAAAAAATATAGCAATACTATAATCAAATTAAAGATAAAAAACGCTCGATTGTATGGTGTAATTAAAAAAAAATAGTGTCCTATGAAAAAGTTATGAACGTTTAAAAAAAAGTGTGGGAAGTTGACAAAAATCAACAAAAGTGACTATTACTTAAATACCCTTCCACCTCTTATTTTTCTACACTTAAATCCATACACTTGATCATACAATTGAATGGATGAGATTACTTCTTAAAGCAAGTGGTATGGTCAAGTGTGGGTGAGGCATGAGACCCCCTCACGCCGTGAACCTCCTTGTAACACCGCCGCCTCGTCAAGTGAGGGTTAGCCGTGAGCCACAGGCGTGAACTTCTTCACGTAGAGGAGAGGCACATTTTTCAAATGGTAAACGGTAATAAGACCGTTTGCAACGGTCAAATTAAAATATATATACATATATATATATATATATATATATATATTAATAACCCACTATTAATATATATCTCCTTTACCTATAAATTACACAAATAATCATACCATTCTTCTACAACTTTATACTTATTTTTATAAAAATGTCTTCATCTTCAAGCGACGAAGCACGAAATATAATGTTCTGTGCTTTCTCAACGACGGCGCTTCAGTGGTGGCAAGAAGCTGAATCCTCACAACCTATAAAACGAAGTGCTAGTCTTAATCGTGGTCGGACGACCGCTAACACACTCCTACACAAAGACTACTTTGACGAAGGGTGTACTTACAACGAGGTGCAATTTAGTATCCGGTTTAGAATGAGTCGGAATTTATTTTTAAGAACTAAAAATGATTTGGAGAGAGAGGTTCCTTGGTTCCGCCAACTGGTAGATGCAAGAGGTAGGATTGGTTTTACGTCCGTGCAAAAGTGTACCGTGACAATTCGTCAAATGACGTATGGCACCGTAAGTGATTCGTTCGATGATTACTTGAAGATGTCTTCCCGAACTATCACGTCTTGTATTTACAAATTTTCTAAAGCTATAATTAAATTGTATCATAGTAGATATTTACGTAAACCGTCGGCTAGCGACATTCAACAATTATATGCGGCCCATGAAGCCAAGCATGGCTTTGTCGGGATGCTCGGTAGCATCGATTGTACGCATTGGGAGTGGAAAAAATGTCCCAATGCGTGGCGACGTCAATTTTCACGCGGGGATCATACTCGTCCTAGTATTATGCTTGAAGCTGTGGCTTCATATGACTTATGGATTTGGCTTGCGTTCTTTAGCGTTGCGGGTTCCAACAATGACATTAACATTCTTAATCAATCGCCTATATTTGACGATATGATAAACGGAACCGCACCTAACACGTATTTTGAACTTAGAGGGACATTTTACCAACGTGGGTATTATCTTGCTGATGGAATATATCTTGAATATGCTACAATTGTTAAGTCTCTTACGTGTCCCGAAGGTATTAAACGTACAACTTACAAAAAAGCTCATGATGCGGCAAGGAAAGATATCGAACGAGCGTTTAGTCTTTTGAAGAATAAGTGGCATATTATCGAACGACCGGCTCGATCTTGGTCTCAAACGATAATTAGGAACATAATGTATGCTTGTGTAACTTTGCACAATATGATTTTGGAGGACCAAGGATTGACAATTTGTCAATATAACCCAAATGAAGAGGAGCCAACCTACGAAGAAATTGACGAAGATCAAAAGCGAAAAAACCGTAGAGAAATACAACACCAGGATATTCATGATGCACTCAAAGCGGATTTGATCGAGCATATTTATGAACGTTCTTAATATTTTAATTAAATATTAGGTTTTTATGTTTATTATGTTTTTTTTTTAATTTATGTAATTTTATTTATGGAGATTTTATTTAATGTAATTTTATTTATATAATTTTATTAAAAAATTATAAAATGTATTTAATGCTAACACCACACTTACTCACTTGGGTATTTCCTTTGCCAAGTGAGTGAGGTGTGAGAAATGAAGAAAATGACGTGACAACCACTTTTCCCCTCACTTGTGTATCACTCACTTGGATATACCACATGTTTTTAGGCTTCTTAGTCAAATTAGATTTCTTATTTGAACATCTCCCTATATATATAATATAAAAAAAATTAAAAACTTCAGGCCAGGAAACCACCACCTTTGCTAAACTTCTGGCTTTGTCAATATCACTAAAAAATAATTATTTTTGTGGTTTAAACTAAAAATTCTGTGTATAAATAAATAAAAATGAGTGATGTGTAATCGCCTCTCTTATGAAAATAAGGTGAATTACGTGATGGAAAATAGGAGTGCTCACAATCTAGTTTAACTGGTTTGATAAAAAAAATGTCAGGAATTAGTTAACTACGGTTTGAAAAAATGAAAAATTAAACCGCCTATTAAATTAGTTTTTCTGAACTTTAAATCCTTAAATTGTATTAAAACTTTAAATATAAAGGTGGTTCATAAATAATGCATACATGCATATTCTGAAAATACAAAATAATAATAATAAAGGTAAGTTGTTGGTTCCAAGTTGTAAATAGCGTTAAACCCTGTTTTCAAACAGTAAACAAGCAACTGAATCGTTTAACTCCGTTTGCAAACTGCAAACCATGCACTGACCCATTAAACTCATGTTTTCAAGCCATAGAAGTTGAACTAAAACATATAAATTTAAATTCGGCCAGTTTCAACGATTTATAAATACACACAATAGAAAATGATATGTATTCTTTTTTGTTAAACCCTTCTAATTTATTATAAAATAATAATATTTAACATAACCAAAAGATTAAATATTTTAATCTTGTAAAATGTAGGTTGTGGTGTATTTGATTCTAAGAAAAGTCTTATAACTTATTGTTATGTTGCATAATTAAAAATTTCTTAAGAAAATACAACATTGCATTTATGTAATCCCATCAATCAATTAAAAACAAGTAGCCATTTATAGAGTTGAGAGTGGAATTGTCTTTTTATCGGATTAAATGAAAGTGGAGGAAGAGGCCCATCCTAATGATAGTAGTACTTTTGTTTCCTTCAAGTTCATTTACCATGTCGTCCTCTTGTCTTATCTAACTCAAAGTTACCCTTCCCACACTATTTATTTTCATTGATTTTGGGATGTCAAGAACCAAAATCAAATAGGAAAATTCAACCCATTTAAAAGTATAGGAAAACAATTAATATTTTATATATAAATTATACATTCATAGTCAAGTGATACACGATTTTAATTCACATATGCACCTTAATATTGAGTTAACGTCATGTATACATGATCTTATTTTGCGTATCAACTTTTAGTTTCGCTTATTTGTTTTACAGTTATGTCCTTAAATGTATTAGAAAACTACAATTTCATGTATTATTCTCAATTTTAGGTATTGTTTACTTGGCATATATAACTTTTGAATATCTTCATATTCATCATGTTTGGTGATAACTTTGTTCTATTTACTGTTCGTGTTTCTTACTTCTCATCTTTAAATTTTCATACATACTATTAAACGGAAAGAGATGGATAATCGACATCAAAACAATGTAAAACATCTTTTATATCTCTTTCTAAAAAATAATTCTAGTCCTCCAGCATACCATTTGGGATGTCGAACGATTAATTCATTCATTTAGGAGGAGGATTACCATTTAGAGCATGCAATGACAGTGACTAGCATGAAGACACATTTGAGTTGTACTAATAGGGGAGGAATTGAAGAGTGATTTGTGGTGTATTGTAAGTATTTAAAGGTTTTGAATTGCCGATAGGTAACTAAGTTTGAAAAATTGTTTGTTTACTCTTTCACAACATATAGACGGTTGGATTAAACGAACGTTACGATATCGCCGGCAACTTAAAAAGTTTACCTTACATAGAACTATAGAAGTACGTTGAGGTAAAAAGTATAATGTCTCCCTAACTATGAAAATTGTACTAGTGCACCATAGTAGAAGAGAGGGTTAAGGAGTTTTGGTGTATTTTTTGTATATATAGACAAAAAGTTAGATTTAGGCCACAAATTAGTAAACCACTATGAATTACAAACGATCCATGGCTTATCACACCTACAAATTTCATCATTTTGATCCTTCAAGAAATATCTATTCACACTATATTTCTAAGGTTTATATATTGTCAAGATTACAATGTATATGGTGTTGATGGTCAAATGGCAAGTTAAGAACGTCTACACCATTTTATGACCTTAATAAGTTAGTGGTTGATGTCAGCATCATAATGCAACCTTAGTGTTTGGTTGTATTTGTAGAAAACTAGAAGGGGGAGTGGGTGAATAAGTTTTCTTAATAACTTGTTAATTAAAAGCTAGTTTGTATGGATTAATACTTGTTAAAACTTTAATAATCTAAGCAAACAAGAATTTAAAGAGTTTATGGTATGAATAACAAAATCGGTTTATAGAGGTTCACGTGCATGTTAACTAATCCACTCTACGTCCTCTCCCCAATTCTTAAATCGAGAGTTGCTCCACTAAAACGCTTCTCTTGAATGAAAGAGATCACCAGTCCACCAAGCGTTTCACTTATCAAAGGTAGTAAACACCTTGTACAACGTCTCACTAAACAAAGGTAGTGATCAATGTTTTCAACTCCTATATTAAGATAGTGGTCTTTGCGCTCTCTAAAAACTTACACTATATCAAGATAGTGTAACTCTCATAACTTACAGCTCTTAACTCAACATTATGTTAAGTGTCACACCCTGGTTTCAGTACAGTTCGGGCGTGCGACCAAATTGGCACCTCCAAACTTATTTTATTTAAGAATCAGAGTGTTTTGTAAAGGAAAAGTACTTTTTGATCGATTTTGCCATAAAATCTCAACCCGAGGGTTGGTATTGAACGTTTTCCATATCTTGGGATAAATAAATCTTTTTCATTTCCTAGGGACTTGAACACCCCTACATTTACAAAATCATGGTCCTCAACCATTTACATTATCTCCTACATTACAACAAGTTTAATAGAGTTACAAGGTAGTCGACCTACGCGTAGGGAGTTTATCCTTTCAGTACCAAGCTTTATCGGCAAGGTATCTAGAAGTTTATCCTTTCAACACCTATCCGTGCGAGTATCAAGGGAGTATCACATTTCTAGGAAATCATCATCCTAAGACATCTCCTTTTGATTTATTGATGCAAGGCTATCTCCCGTGCCTAGGGAGTCGACATCCTTTCAGCACAACCCTATCAAAAAACATATTTACATTTATCCTTGAAACTGTCCCTCAGGACCAGCCTCGCAGATAATCATTGATTACATGAACACATTTTGGAAGTTAAAAGGTTAACGCGAATGCTGGTGAACATGCTCAATAGGACACATAAATTATTTTGGCAAATGCAATATCAAAACATTTAACCATAATTCGATGCAATCTACACATTCAACGGAATTATTTCTTCCGAGTGTACACACCACTGCATACACTAGTATTTCTGTAATAAGATTGATTGCATTACCAAGCTGACTTACTGCGTGGTTTCACTTGAACCTCCGTCTTACGTCAAACTACAGACAAATACCAGCCATATTATAGGAATTTCACCCATAATGCGTATATCCCTTGATCAAGTTTTACGTATACTCATGGCCTGAATGTTTCTCGTAGATGCCATTATGCATCAAAATATTTAATACATGTATTGCCATTTTCGTAAATGCAAAACATTTCGAGGTTTTACAATTGGATAAACATATTCACCTTATAGTATCTTGGTTCTAGCTCAAGATGGTTCTCAGCTACGTGTCATTCCATTAGGGTTTCCTTGGTTGTTACTTCGCGAACCACTAGGGATCCGATACCTTAACTGAAGGAAGGTGCTCCACAAGACTGGCTTCGTCGCCCTCTCAGCTCCCAATTTGAAGTGCAGATGTTTTCCTGTTCAAGTTTGGGACCTATTCAAGCTTTTATCAAAAGTTGGTAGGTGAACATGGGAGGAAATGGAAAGGTCGAGATGGAAAGAGTGAATGAAACCGAAACCTAGCCTAATACTACCTGTCACTACCTGCCACCCTTGCCGTGGTGTACCCTCTTACCCGTTTACCACTCCTAGCGGAAAAACAAAAGCCAACCCGTGAATAGTTAAGCAGCCAAGTTGCTAAATTTTTTATTTATTTTTATTTGAGTAAACTGCCATTTTCGTCCCTGTGGTTTGGTCAAAATTGCCATTTTCATCCAATAGTTTGTTTTTTTGTATCTGGGTCCTCATGGTTTTAAAATATTGCCATTTTCATCCTCGTGGTTTTAAAATATTGCCACTTTCATCCAGTCAGCTAACACCGTCCGTTTTTCTCAGTTAAATGAGGGGTATTTCAGTCCTTTTACTTATTTGTTTTATTTTTTCATCTTTTTTACTCTCACTTTTTAATCATCCCCAATTTAACCTCTAATTTAATCATCCACCTGCTGGCCTTCTTCCTCTTTTCCTGACCAGTTTCCGACGACCACCACTGGAACACCTCCGTCGCTTGTTTCTATGATTAAAAAGTGAGAGTAAAAAAGATGAAGAAATAAAACAAATATGTAAAAGGACTGAAATACCCCTCATTTAATTGAGAAAAACGGACGGTGTTAGCTGACTGGATGAAAGTGGCAATATTTTAAAACCACGAGGATGAAAATGACAATATTTTAAAACCACGAGGACCCAGATACAAAAAAACAAACTATTGGATGAAAGTGGCAATTTTGACCAAACCACAGGGACGAAAATGGCAGTTTACTCTTTTTATTTTCATCCCTTATACTATATATAATTTACGTTTTTAACCCGTTTAATTACGTGTTTAATTTCGATCTTCTATAACTGCTTTCGTCTGATAACCTAAAAAATGGACTTTGAGCATAACCATATAAATATCCACCGGATTCTATATTTCATATAATAAAAAGATAAAATAACCATGCGTATAAACATTCATCATGATAAATCAATACATGTTCCTATCCCATTCCAATCTTATCTAACTTTGCTAACTTCCCTTTCTCAACCCATATCTTATTCGTTCTGGAAACAAGTCTTCTTATTCCATCTTTTCTGGAATCTCCTTTAACGGAAGAAATAGAAGGTCAAGAAGGATTACCAGAACCTAGTTCACTCGCTAAGTCTCTTTGCATCCATGGCTGAAAGAGAGGGAAAAAGCAAAATACTTCTTTGTGGGTTTGGGACCAAGTATAAAAGTTACAAAATTATTTTAACTAGTTGGTTCCCTCGGCATTTTGAGGCGAGACGTATCCACGTAAAACAAAAAAAAATAGTTGAATAAACCTGTATAAATGAACACTCGCGTCTCAGCGCTTACCGGTCCTAAATTTAACATTTTCATTTTTCATCCCCTCAATTTTGGGAATTGGTAATTCCAGTCCCTGAGGTTTTAATCTTGGCAAATGAGGACCTTGAACTTTCACTGGCCTTACATCCTTCCCACTTTTAATTTTTTTAAATTTCGGACCTTGAACTTTCACTGGTGTGGGTATTTTTTTTCATTTCAGTCTCCAGTTCCCACGTATACTCAGGTCCCACGTATACTCAGGTCCACGTCTGTAGTTTCATTTCACTTTAACCAAAACCAGTGTTTTCTTTTTCAACTTTTTGATTTGCCGATCCTCAATTTGCAGAGGTTGTTCAACAAATTTCAGTTTTTCAACTTCTACATCTTGTAGAGGTATTACCAGAGATTCATCGGCCAAACACTTACGCAAGTTTAACATGTGAAATATATCGTGCACCCCGTTCATTTCTTCTAGTAATTCAAATTGATAGGCAGACTAGTCCTATTCGTTTAAAAAATTTTAATGGTCCAACGAATCTTGGACTAATTTTCCCTTTTTCCCAAATCAAATCACATCTTTTCAATGTGAGACTTTTAATAGCACGCGATCTCCCACATCCAATTCTAATGCCTTACGTCGTTTACCAGCATAACTTTTCTGGGTATCACACGCCTTTTTCAAACGTTCCATATTTTGCAAGACTTTGTCGGTTGTTTCTTGAACTATCTAAGGACCCAACATTTGATATTCTCTAACTTCTGCCCAGCAGACAAGTGTGATGCATTTTGGAATTTGCCTAGGGTGTTACATCAGACTCAATTTTTTTTATTTATTTAAGTTTTTACATTGTAAATCTATACTAGAACATAAGGTATTTTCATATTTTGTTTTAAATTATATCTATTTATTTATTTTTAAAGATTTATGACATCATGTGGTCACTAAAACGATAGCCAATGGACCGGTAAGGTGCGGTTCGATGTCCGGTTCTGAAAACATTGAATTTCTTTGTAACTATTTTCATTGTAATCATATAAATAGTTTATCGGTATACATAATACCTTATGAAGTTTTTATCATCTTGTACTTGTTACATTTGTAATACTATGCAATCGAATCGACTACAACGGCAAAATCAAACATCATTACATCACTGCACAATTCGATTTTTCGATAACCTTATCATGGTCTCTCAAGTAACCTCGATACACAAACATCTAAACGACTAGAATACAAAACAATGAACCGTATCTCAACCTTTTAACATAATTTAAGTAACTTGGTGTTGGAGTAAAAAGGCAAAATATGGAGTGATGGACATTGTAAGGTAATCATCTTTTTAAGAAAAGGCCCAGTGCCATCTCCATCACTGGTTTCTGGAGTCCATATCCGAACTGAAGATATGTTGGTGATGGATGGTGGTGCTTCTTGGGACCATGATAAAAGTGTAAAAGCAACCACATACTATCTTGCCCCTTCTTTTTAATCACCCACTGCCCACCTGTCAAATTCGAATCCCCACTGTACTTTTGCAGCCCAAAGAATCTCTATGCATCACTAATCATTTGTTGTAAATTCAATTTACACCCTAAACACCCCAACCCGAACCCATAACCAAAATTACCATTTTGGGCTGGATCAGATCAGTTCATTTAGGTTTTGTAGTCACACTCGACGGAACAAAAGTACTCATTTTTTATTTTTTTAATAGTTAGTGTAGTAAATATGATTACATAAACTATGTAACTAAGTTAGCATTATAATTTCGACTCAATAAAACAATTTATGGTAATTATTTAGATATACGGGGCTTATGTTTAGATGTCTATTCATTTGACCCGTTTTCTTTTTATTTGAATTTTCATATATTTGAACTATTAATCATTGATGGGTCATACCGATAATTTTTTTTCAAATGGGTTTGTATGATATCTGATATTCGTTATCTATGTGTTATATACGAGTCCGACACTTAAGTGACACGACTCACAACATTTTTAAAAAATGTCGGTAAAAAATCCGATTTTCACAAGTTGAAGAATGGAGTAGGTGAACCAGAGTTGAATAAGGGTAGGAAAATGACAGCCACACATATCAATAGGGATGACACTATAAAATTGGTCCCGTGGGTTGTCATTGTGACACCATAACAGCTTGATATTTGTAAGCATCCATGGTGATCGATTACCTTCGATAGCGACGACACTTTTGGTCAATGATTGACGATTAAAAAAGAATTGGGCCACCGGACCGGGTAGCCTCTGCTGTACGTTTAGAAGCTTCTTTTCACTGAATTTTGGCTATTTATGATTTGTATTTTTCTATATAGTAAGGCTAGTTGCTGTCAGTTGGGCCTTTAGCCCATTGGGCTATGTACAATCAGGCCAGACAGGCCCCTTTAGCCCATTGGGCTATGTTGATCAGCATTTGCAACTATGATGCTAATATTTTTTTGGAACAATGATATTAATAGTTGTAAAGGATATCTACATTCTACTACACTTGGAAAAATAAATATACAAAATAAAGAAGCATACTTTACGGTCTCCCACGTAAGCAGCAACTGCTGTCTGTATTCTTCTGCTGCTAACATGCACGGGAAGCAGATTTCAACATGAGTTGTCGGGCATTTACACTTTCTGGACTTGCTTATGCACGCCTAAAGCGTCAATAATGCTGTCAACCCAACTGTAAAACACAACCGTACAGTGATTTGATTTGACGAGAGGTGGCAATTTTGACTCGTTTCTTCTTACTCTTAACGGGTCAAACTGGCTAAAAGTTTCCCAAAGCATATTTTAAATGAATAGATGATACAACCTTGTATAGTTTGTCGTTGGACTGAATGCATTAATTATATATACACATTTATAGAAAATGGACAAAACGGGTATTTCGGGTCAACCCAACCCGATCAAGACTAAAAGGTTAACTGTTTTGACTGTTACCCTACCCAACCCACCCATTTGGCCACATTTGCATGCAGCCAAATACACGTGAAGTCTGATAAAACTACACTAGCACAAGTTAAATTTGACACGGCGAATTCAAGAGAAAAATGATTACCCCTGGAGACCGGGGCTAGATGGATAGTAAACATTCCTCAATCCCATTCTTATTGCAGCTGAAGCGGTGGTCTCGCCGATGCATGCCATTGCCACCGAACCACACCACCGGTCTCCGGATACAAGATTGACCCATGCTCTGTTGCACAGGAAAATTTATCATAAAAATATTAAAAAGTAACTAAATATCATTATCATAAATGAAACCAAACTATACCTAACTGCAGAAGGCGATGCAACTGCAATAACAGAAGCAGAGAGTGCTTGCTCCAAAATCACTTGGTCCACATGTTGAACAGTTCCTAGAAGAAGTTAAATTCAGGGTTGCCAGATATTTCATAATTCAACTTTCTAATAATGGATAAGTATGGATCAGTTAGTTTAAAACAGCTTCTGTGAAAAAAAATACAACATAAATGTTTACCGTTGTATAAGTGTTCAATCTATGACCTGAAATCCCCGTTTAGAAAGGCCTTCCTCTGAAACACAAAAACCATGATTTTCATTTCAAGCATCCAAACAAAATATAAGTTAAAGGGCAGTGTTGTAAAAATCGCTAGGCAGTTCATAATGTTGGTTCACAATCTGGTCAAAACTCAACATATGTACAAACTACTAGGTAAAAGACAAATATATAGCGAACAAATAATCTTGTATGAACCGAATTAGTTCATACCTATGTCATGACTAGCTTTTGCAGATGTTAAACAGTGCATCTTTCATTCCCATGCTTTGGCAGCTCTGAAGCAAGAACTTTGCCAGTTGCTGCAAAAGTTCAGGAAGTTAAAAATGTTTATTACGTAAAAAAGGTGATCAACTTAGCTTTGGTCCAATTTCTGTTTTTATCCAGCCTTGTGTTCACCTATAAAACCCTCCAATTTCAATAAATAGGAAGACATGTAGAGATAGATACCTTTTGATGGAACAAAAGCAATATCAATCAATTTCTTTGATGAAACTGTAGCTTCATCAAATATGCTTGCAGTACCAGCTCCAACCACAGCTACCTTGACACTTGGGGACCCAGCAGCTCTATGAAATAGATAAAAAAAAAAGTGAATATAATAAATTAAAACAAAAAAAGATGGATTATTATTACATTATGAAAGGCTCGATGACATCTCCTAGGTTTATCCTAAGGTTAAGTTTATATCAATTTTTTGTTTTGAGAAATAAAAAAATGATGGGAAGGGTGGAAATTATAAGTTATAAAACTAACTAGTATAGAAGTTGTTCATGTGGTAATTTACATCTTAAAACATTGTTTAAAAAGTTAGTATGGCTAGAACTGTAGCTTAATATTATCTACAGCAAAGTTCTGTACTTACTTCCAGGCATCAAGAAATACCAGAGCTGCTTCAGATGAAGTTATGATGATCCAATCAAAAGTAGTGGCTGCCACCATAAAATCACAAGAATACTGTTACAACCTAAATCACAGATATATCAATCTTAAACTTTCAACTACTGTAGGCAGATATTTTTAAATGCAGAATAACATATTAATTCACCAACACTTTGGCAATCTTAAATGGTATCATGATTCGTTTGCGTGTTTCATATAATATGCTTCATGACTCTTAACACACGCTTACAATTTGAATCACATAACCCCAGCCTTAAGCATGGTTTAAAAAAACGGTCGAGGCGTACGCCTCGAGGCGAGGCGGTAGAAAAACGAGCTTGAGGCGACGCCTCACAAGGTATTTTTGTACGTACGCCTCACAAGGGCTGAGGCGGGCTGAGGCGGTGAAGCGGTAGAAATGGAAAAAATTGACCTTTGACCCATTTGAGCCGTGTATATCGTTCTATTAACGAAATACACAACTCAAATGGGTCAAAAGTCCATAATTCACGTTTGGTTCTCCTTAATTTGACCTATTTTCTTATTCGTCTCTTTAATTTGACCTAATTTTTCATTCTTCTCCCACATATCACACCTGGGAAAGGTTTGGAAGGGGTTGATGTAGTCAACAAACAAGATACAAACATTGTTTGATGTTTAGAATTTTATTTTTTGTAAGATATATAATTTTTATATTTATTTTTTAATTCCGCCTCGGGCTTACGCCTCGTGAGGCGAAGGGAAAACGCCTCGAGGCGCGATTCCGTTCTTTTAAACTTTGGCCTTAAGTAACAAAAAACAATTTGAAAAGTGACAATGAAGCAGTGAAATTAATCTTTCAAGAAAGAAGTATTCGGCAACTACAATTTAAATCATAAGAAGAGATGGTTACCGCTCAATAGAGCAGAAAGTCTTTCCAGATCAGGTAACTGAGTATGCTGAATCAGGGGAAGCTCCAAACAGTTGATCCCATGTGCTGCCTACTCAAACACATTTGACATATAACATCATAACTATAAGTCTATAAGAACCATAAAAAGTCCTATGTATTTCACCGTGTAGCAACTTCCACTAGGTAAATCATTGATAATGAAACATAATAATCGATATTCGATAACGTGTTTTCTTTATAAATACACATACTGTCATGAGATTGTGATGTTCAACTTGTTAATGTTGCATATTATTTCAGAATCGTTTTGCGAAACCCTATATCAACAAACTCCTATGTTCCGTAAAACCAAGTGAATCAAACACCAACTAGATTCGAATAGCTATTTACATCAAACTAACAAAATCATACCCCCATTTCCATTGAAACTGCAACCATTGACCTAAAATGTTCCATGTGTTGGCTAGATACTAATAATATTAAGTACTATTTAGTAGTTAGTAGTTAAAGGAAACTTGAAAGTCTCAAAGTTAGTAGTATTTGGTAGTAGGTTATGTAATTATGCTTTATATGTTTCTATATAAAGTTATGTAATTGTTGTTAAGAAATGAGAAAGGAAATCATCATATTAGTTTCAGTTATGCTTGTATTTTAAATTCCTTACAGTCACTGGTCAACAGAATAAACGGAATCATGTATGTAACAATCAATAACATCAAAACAACTACTACCAGTAAACAAATAATTTCAGCTTGAAGCTAGCAATTCTCTCAGGCATTTCATCAAACACCTATCCAACAGATGCATAAACTAAAACCTAAAATTGCAACAGGTTATAGCAATGCACCAAATTTCAAAATTTCAGAACTATAGTGACAGGAACAACAATTACAGAAGGAAATTACAAGAGCTTTGATGAGTTTGCCATTTTTACCACGCTCTCGTGTAACAACGACTCGATGATTCGAGAAACACGTCGTCGGAGAGGAAGAAGAAGAAGCTCTGACGTTGAACGACTGAAGATGAATACGCCGGCGGTGAGGATGCTGCCGTAGCGGTAGCGGCGGCTCAAGCATTTTGGAGGGCCCAAGGAAAGTCATAGTCCGAGGCCCTAGTTTGTTTATTTTTTCTTGTAAATTTTAGTACACAATCACACACGTAGTGAAGGGAACAATAAGAGAATAAATAAAAATACCTGTTAATATGGAGTTATGAAACGTGCTCGAGAAATTCCTTATTCCAATTGTCATGTGTAACAAAAGATCACACGACGTTTACATCATACACTAGAACACAACAATCTGCTCCATAATAAAGTACCTCTCCTGACCATTAGTGTCTGTATCTTACAAATGAAATGTTAGGGCGGACGGATACAGGCTTCACACGGGTTGGGAGGGTTTCACGGGTAATACCGTCGCAAGTGGTGAGGGTTGGGCGAGGGCTTTTCCACACGGGTATTAATACCCGTTCAAACCCGTGGATTTCAATTACTTTGTAGCTGTTGTGGGGACATGACAAGATTTAATTGGATAAAATGAGAGTATCACAATACACTTCTAAAATGATCAACACAAATCACATAGTGAATAGATATAAACTGAGTATACAATAACAAAAAGAAAATCAATTGTAAAAAACTTTTTTTTTTTTCTGTTGAGACCAATTTAGACGCTATTTTGTTCCTAATTTACCTAGGAGCTTATCGTGACGATAACTGAAAGCCCATTGTATTGTTCTTGATTTTGTTAGAGATGTAGAAATCCGTAACAGGTTGTTCGAGAGAGGAGAGACCAGAATCGAATAATGTTCCAAAATCGAGAATCTTGATTGTTACTTCCAGAATCATTTGTTGAAAATCGTGAAAGTTTGTTGGCACTCCATCCATCCATGGACTCTTCGGCCTCTTCGTTTTTCTTAGTCGTTTGTTTCAAACTTAACTGTATTAGCCCAAATGATATGTTATATGTACACACTTTTTTTTTCCTAATTTGGGGGGCCCAAAGCTTGGGCTTATATTTTAATGATGTGGGCCGGCCCTGTGCAGCGGAGAAGAGAGAGTGGTAGAGAGAGAAAGTAGAGATAAATTCATGACGGTGGTGGGGGAACCGGATGGTTGACTTTTGATTTTTCGAAGATCGACCTGTTGATTAATCAACTATGTTTACAGATGGAAGGTCATGTCCTTGGAGTGTTACTTCCTCGTGTTTTCTTTTATTTTCTATCTTTCCTGGGTTGCTATTTTATCGTACATTATCGCACTAATATTTACAATCGTATCTATGGTTTGCAGTGTGGTAGTTTTTACTAATGTACCTTCCTAATGACGTCCTCATGTTTTCTTTTATTTTCTACCTTTGGTAGTTCCTAGGCTGCTACTTCATCGTACACTTCGCACTAAGCTCTACAGCCGCATCTATGGTCTGCGGTGCAGTAGTCTTTACTAATGTACGAACTTTCGGTGGTACACCTTGCACATAGCACTTGATCCTTTTTGACTCAGGAGTCACTAAATGTGGCACTAATCCAGTCATTTCATTAAACTTAGCGATGTATTCCCTATGAGTGAGATTTCCAGCTTCAATGTTGTCCACCTCGTTTTGTGGGAAAAAATTATTTATTACTAAATTCTTGAGCTCATCTCGCTTCATGTTGTCTACAACCTCCTCCTCTCCTTTTGTTTGGTTGACTGACTCCCACCAGTCAAGCGCTTCCTCGTCAAAGGAGTGTGCAGCGAATTTCACTGCTTTGTCTTCGGCATCCACTCAACTTGATTATGACCTCCATCGAGGTTATCCATTGCATTGTTGCAATGACATCCTTCTTGCTTATGAAGTTGGGTTCGTGGTTTGTATATTAGCATCGTTTGTCATTCTTTCATTGCCAGGTTGATTACTTGAACCCATTCTCCTTAGAATGGCTCCGTCCTGGATTCTTGGTAATGTTGTTTGAAGCACCCTTGTGAATTCAGTTGCAACTGCCTTGGAATTGTGCCTCAGCCATGAGTACTTTTTCCACATGGGGTTCTGCTGCCGAGTTTGTATCGGTGTTTGGGTTGGTGTCAAGGTTTGTGTCGATATTGGGATTGGGGTTAGTATTTTCACGAGGGTGTGATCTCGTAGTAGGTCCTTGCCTTCTACCTCTACCTCGTCCTTGTCCTCTACCATCCATTTTGTACCTACACATAGATGTATGACATCAGAATTCGTATATCCGGTTATAATCCAGAAATTAACAACACTCGCCCAAAAATGTTTTTAATTTTCTGGTTTCAGGTATTACCCGGTATAGGTCATAATGAATGTCAACATCTTAACTTATGGCATTCTAGACTATTCTCAGAATCCTAGTTTAAGTATAGATACTATTGCTTAGTATCTAAGTGTCTTAAACTGAGGCTCTGATACCAACTTGTTCACACTTCAGTCCCAAGTACTGATTAGTTGTGATGAATGGTACAAAAACACATAGTGGAAACTAAAACCTCGAATTTGTTTATTAATATAAACAATGTTTTACAACTGTTAATAAAATATTACATCATAATAAGTAGTTCCTAAAAAGGAACATAAAAACAATGAGCTCATTTTCTTTTAACATGCTTCCAAGATTTCCTGCTGTTTCGAATGCCACTAGCCGCTCAAGCCACTCAATCTAATGATCACATGTGGTGTGTGTTTAAAAACATTTAAATAAAGAAAAAAAAACAGTCAACATAATATTGGTGAGTACATAAAGAAATATTTTCATAAACGCCAATGTATCTTGAAACCCACAATAAAATGTTCTCATATTCCTACCCATTGAACGCATCTATGGGTAACTCAAGGGAACCATCCACGAACCCATATAACTGGTAACCCTTTATGAGGTTCCATCCCACACGGTACATAATAAGTACTTAGTACGCGTTTATATACCAATGGAATAGATAACATTGCTCACAATGGAGTATGGGGGCCACAATTGTCTCAAGATAAATGTTTTCACAAATCAATCATGCCAAAATGGAGTATAACATGGTCATGATTGTTTTGTATCACAATTTAGGAATTCACTTCAGCAGCACCTCGACTTAGGTTAATTGGTAATGTGTAAACACCTTGCATAATACCCTAAATTGTAATGGCTTTACTTAATTAAGTACTAATAGCTTAATAGTACACAACCAAGTCTTAACACAGTGGGTTGGAACCTTACCTCAAACTATCTACGACAAGTTGTGGATGAATCGTGAGAAACCGGACTTTTGCAGATACGAACCGAACTCGGAATAAGCTGAATCAAAGGGTTGGTGTGTGTGTGTGAAAAGGTGTGATTGTGTGTGTGGTGTGAAATTTGGCCGAGACTGGATTTCTATTTATAGGCCACAATCAGACCCGTAGCTGACCGTTATCCAAGGGGTAGCGGTCCGCTACCGCCCTGCTTCCGGATAAGGTCTGTGTGCTACAAGTAGCATGCCGTTAGCCTATGCTTCTGGATAAGGTTTGTGTGCTACAAGTAGCTGACCGTTATCCAAGGGGTAGCGGTTCGCTACCGCCCTGCTTCCGGATAAGGACCCCTAAGGAGGTTTGCGGCTTGGAGGACAATTAGGGTATTTGGTGACGGTCTGCTATAGGGTTCCATCCGTTAGTTTTCTCCCGCTAGTCACCCGATACGTGGCAGATCATCATTTCATCCTTCGTGGGCACGTAGCAGACCGTCAAGGACATGATAGCGGTCTGCTACAGGTGCAAATCTTGAATTTTTTATTTTTAGCACTTATATTTTGGAGTAGATACATTTAACCCCTTGTACTTGTATTTTCTTGGAAATTTTTGAGGTGTTATAAATTTAATTTTCACAAGCAAATGAAACTGTAATGCTAACCATATGCTCCTCGTGGATATGATGTTAGGATCAAACACGCAACACACAAACAAGAAAAATAAAGAGACACAAGATTTACGTGGTTCGGTCAATGTGACCTACATTCACGGGGGCAACTAGGGTTTTCGTTTTATTGAGTGATAATGAATTACAAATACAAGAGATTAATTTATAGGCATAAATTAGGGTTAGACCCTTAATCAACAACTGGGCCCGCTTTAGGCTAGGGTCGGTTGACCCGAAGCCTATATCCCAACAATCTCCCACTTGGAGGCTTCGAAACACGTTCAACTCCACTTTATACTTCTGCAAATGAAAAACTCCTCTGATATTCAATACTCCCTAGTTACCCCGGTTTCCTCAACATTATTCCTAGCTGAACCTATGCAAAGCTTCAGCTTATCCAGCGCCACAGATTTGGTAAACATATTTGCTGGATTCTTCGCACCCGAGATATTCTTCAGACTGATTGTTCCTTCACTGATCAATTCTCTGACGAAGTGATATCTCATCCCAATGTGCTTCGTCTTCCCATGATAGACGGGATTCTTTGCAAGTTTAACAACACTCGCATTGTCACAGTACAATGAGTAATCAGACTTTCGTTTCCCCAACTCTTCAAGAAATGTTCTTAACCAAATTAAATCTTTGCTGGCCTCAGCAACAACCATGTACTCGACTTATGTAGTTGATAAAGCAACACTCTTCTGAAGACGGGACATCCAACTGACTGTTGTACCTCCCACTATGAAAACATACCCTGTCGTGCTCTTAAACGACCCTTTACAACCACCCAGGTCTGCATCAGTGTAACCCCTGAGTATAGCATCTTTGCCCTTAAAACATAACCCCATCTTCTGAGTACCCTTCAAGTATCTGAGCACCCACTTGACACCTTCCCAATGTTCTTTCTCTGGATCAGACATGAACCTACTGATGACCCCAACGACATGAGCTATATCTTGTCTAGTGCAGACCATGGCATACATAAGACTGCCGACTGCTGATGCATAAGGAACACTGGCCATATCTGCTCTTTCTTCTTCAGTTTTATGACATTGGTCCTTGGTAAGCTTCAAGTGACTTCCCAATGGAGTATTTCTAGGCTTGGTCTTTTCACTGTTCATCTTAAACCTCTCTAACACTTTCCCTATGTATTTTTCTTGAGAAAGTGTAAGAGAACCATCCTTTTCATCTCAAATTCTTGAGACATCTGTTTCTTCAACTTGCTAATTTCTTTCATATCAGATCCTGCAATCAACATATCATCAACATAAAGTAACAGTATGATATAAGAGTTTCTGAACTTCTGCAAAGAGCAGCAATGATCCATCTGGCATCTCTTGAACTCTGACCTCTCCACGAAGTTATCAAACTTCAAGTACCACTGTCTAGGCGCCTGTTTCAGACCATATAAACTCTTTTTCAGTTTGCAGACCCAATTCTCTTTCCCAACAACCTGAAAACCCTCAGGTTGTGCCATGTAAATGTCTTCATCGAGATCACTGTGAAGAAAAGCAGTCTTCACGTACAGTTGCTCTAGGTGTAAACTTTCTACAGCTACAAGACTCATAACTAATCTGATGGTTGTCATCTTCACCACTGGAGAGAATATCTCATCGTAATCAACCCCCTTCTTATGTTGAAATCCCTTGACAACTAAACGGGCTTTGTACCGTTTAGACCCATCATGTTCGTCCTTGACCCTGAAGACCCATTTGTTTTATAGAGCTCTTTTGTCTGGCGGAAGCTTGACTAAGACCCATGTTTTGTTCTTATTCAAAGAGCTCATTTCATCCTTCATAGCATGCTCCCACTGGAGCGAATCTTTCACCTTTACCGCTTCAGTGTAATTCTCTGGTTCACCATTTTTTGTCAAGAGAATATAATTAACTGAAGGACCGGGACTGTATCTGTCAGGCTGTTTAGTAACTCTGGTGGACCTTCTGACCCAGTTTGCAGACTGGTCAGGCTGCTGAGGGGGTTGTTCATCTTCAGACTCTGAACTCCCACTGTCAGAAACTCCTTCTGACTCTTCATCATTACCACCATTGGGGAACATGTTAACATCAGGTTCGGGAACCGGGTCAAGGTCCGGTTTCTGGTTTTCTATCTCAACCTCCACATATTATTTCTAAACCTTAGAATCTTTCCTGTCTTTATACAATTCTGCTTCATTGAAGGTAGCATGTTTACTTCTGATTACCTTCTTTCTTTCAAAATCCCACAACCTGTAGCCCATTTGATCTGCCCCATAGCCAATGAAGATGTATTTCTTGGCTTTTGCATCCAACTTGTCACCATCTTTATTTGGGTCATAAGCATTGCACCCGAAAACTTTCAAGTGCTCATATTTGACCGATGTCCCTTACATTCTTCTTCAGGAACTTTATAGCCCAACGGTACTGAAAGCCCATAGTTGATAAGATAGGTTGTAGTGTTAATTGCATCAGCCCAGAACGTCTTTGGGAGCCCTACATTCAATCTCATACTTCTGGCTCTTTCGTTCAACGTTCTGTTTATTATTTCTGTGACTCCATTTTATTGAGGAGTTCCTGGAACTGTCTTTTTCATCCGAATGCCATGGTCAGCACTTTAATTAGTGAACTCTGTGCTGATGTATTCCCCTCCGTTATTCGACTTCAAGCATTTTACCTTCAAAGCAGTTTCAAGTTCAACAACAGTTTTCCATTTCTTAAAAGCATCAAAAAGTTCAAATTTATTTTTAAGAAATACACCCATACCTTGCGTGTGGCGTCATCTATGAAGGTTACATAATATCTCGACCCTCCCAAGGATGGAACTGGTGTTGGTCCAAAAACATCTGAATGAATAAGCTCCAATTTCTGAGCTTTAAGTGTCTTGCCAGTCTTCACAAACGACACCTTCTTGTTCTTCCTGAGAACACAGGGTTCACAGAAATCTGACTCGACCCGTTTTATCTCTGGAAGCTTTCCCTTGGCGACGAGCATTTTCATCCCCTTTTCACTCATATGGCCGAGCCGTTGATGCCACAAACTCGAAGGACTCGGCCCGCTAGTCACTGCATTAACACCACTTGCAGGTACTTCAACCATGTATAACGTACCCCGTTTCTTACCCTTTGCAATCACCATATTTCCCTTAACGACCTTCCATTGCCCTCCATCTAAAGTAACATCATATCCCAGATCATCTAACTGCCCGACAGAGATCAACTTTCTCCTGAGGTTTGGAATAACCCTGACATTCTCCAATGTCCAAGTGGTTCCCAAGGAAGTTTTTAAGTCTACATCACCAATCCCTGTAATATCAAGAGTCTGATCATCAGCTAACCGAACTCTACCGTGATTACTTGTTCGAAGATTTCGGACCATATCAGGGCATGAGACCGCGTGGAATGATGCACCTGAATCCATGATCCAGGATTCCACAAACTCTCAACACAGCATATGAGAGTCTCATCTTCAGATTCTTCATCATCCTGTTTTCGACTGTCACATTGTTTACTTCTTTCTTTATGGTCGGCGGTTTGGGGCACTGGTTTCTGAAATGCCCTTTCTTGTTGCAGTTCCAACATTTAATGTCAGCCCTTGGCTTTGACTGACATGTCTTTCTTGACTTGGATCTACCTCTGTTTTTCCCCCTTTCACTCTTTCTCCCCCTTGACTCAGTACTCAGCAGGGAATTTGATGATTCTCTGGTACTTCTTCTTCTAGAGTCTTCATTCATGATCAAATCACGAACCTTGCTGAACGTTAAAACATCAACAGAACCTGTGACTGCAGTGATTGTTCCTGACCAACTGTCAGGTAATGAAGACAAAAGTAAGCACGCCTGTAACTCATCATCAATTTTAAAGTTTACTGAAGACAGACGTCTCAGATAAGAATTAAAAACATTAATATTATCAGTAACTGAACTTCCCTCTTTCAAGCGGGTATTAACCAATTCCCGGATCAGAAACACCTTGTTAGCGCCCGATGGTTTCTCATACATGTTGGCCAACGCATCCATTATGCCACGTGTTGTGGTTGCCTCCAAGATGTTGTAGGCAACGTTCATTGACAGAGCAAGCCTTATCGTTGACTTAGCCTTCTTGTCAAGTGTTAACCAGGCTGGTGTAATCTCTGCGGGCGGAGCTTCTAGTACCGAATCTAGATCTTTCTGTATTAGCAAATCCGTGATTTGCATTCTCCACCATCCAAAGTTCTGCCCGTCAAACTTCTCTATCTTGGTCTTTCCTTCCTCAGTAATTATCTAACTACAAATGCTTAACGATCGAGTCAAAACTGGAATAGTGTTCGAACACAACTTAACAAAGAATTGATAACGCACCTCATTAACCTTAGACCAAAAAAAATCAACCAAAAAAACTGACCAGATCCGAAAAAACGCAGCAGGCTGTTCTAGAAAAAAAAAATCTGGCCGGAAAAAATTCCGGCGACCGGCGGCGGCGACAATGGGCTGAGGCGGCGGCAGAACCCCGTTTCCCGGAGAACTCTGCTACAGCAGTAGTAGTGGCTTATGGTGGCTGATGACGGCTGACGGCTGCTGTTAAGAGGCTGAAACCCTAGTTAGGGTTTTCAACAAGAGGGATGACGGCTGAAACAAGTCTGGAGGCTGTTCTTGTGTGCTGATCGAGAACCTAATCTCTGATGCCAATTGTTAGGATCAAACACGCAACACACAAACAAGAAAAATAAAGAGACATAAGATTTACGTGGTTCGGTTAATGTGACCTACATCCACGGTGGCAACTAGGGTTTTCGTTTTATTGAGTGATAATGAATTACAAGTACAAGAGATTAATTTATAGGCATAAATTAGGGTTAGACCCTTAATCAACAAGTTAACTAAACTGGGCCCGCTTTAGGCTAGGGCCGGCTGACCCGAAGCCTACATCCCAACATACGATTCCTCATTTACCCTCGCTATCTAGGTTAATCGGGTTTTTGAATGACTTGACGACGATCATCAGTTACTCTTTACATATGTACTCTTCTCCATCATGATAAATGCTTTACTTCTAATACGCTTCTCAAGTGTATAAGACAGGTATCAAAACTTAATTTCTAGATAAAGGCTTTGGGATTTTAGTTGATTATCACATAATTAAATTTTGCAATAGTTTAGGTGCTTGATTTTATCAATTGCTCTTATCAATCCTCAAACAATCGTATCAACGACATTCGTTAATATTATGTCTCACATATATGTGATTGTTTCATTAAATTATTCAATATGTAATTCATAATTACATAAGGATTAAAATTGTTTTCCTTAGTGCATCAATATGAATCCTCAAATAGCGACATGAATTTTTATATCCCGCACTTACAGTATGACTCTTCATACTATAATGATCTAGAAAGAACCCTTTTGTCTTTGCACAAATAACCATGCTTGTGGTTTTGTATGAACCAATCATGTGTTCATATGAAATATTTTATGCTTCTTTTATGCAAAAGGTCGTTTCAAGTTTGTTTTTGGTTCTTTATCTATCCCATAGATGTGTGTTTCTATATTAGTCACATCCGATGTGATTTGAGAAGTAATCTATCTTCCAAAATCCATATATTGAATTTAGACTAAAATCGAGTATGTCAACTACATAATTTTTGAAGGATTTTAGTTCCCACTTACCACCGCACATCTCTTTGATATCTACTTTATCAAATGAAAAACCTAATTCATATTGAGTTAAATACAAGTGTTATTTATACCTTTAACTGGCAACATCATCCAACAGACAGTGTGATAGGTTGTGTTACTCTATTGGAGTATTATACATTCACTTGTATAATAGTATTGGATATGGTTAGTGAGTATGAGAAAAAATTGAGCGCCATGTCACTCAACTCACTCACTTACTTCTCACTCTAGTGAGAGGTATGGTTAGTGAGTGTGAGTGGTTTTATAAAGAAGTTATTTGTTAATTAAAAAAATTTAAAATAAACTAATTGTTGTCACATCCTCATTGGTGGAGTGGTAGAGACATAAGAGTGCCTTCCATGCTCACGATCGTGAGCCCACTCACGGATAGGGGGAGCGGTGTTCCCGTGACCATGGGTGGCACACGGATCCCCTTCACGGACCATACCGGATACCCTAACTCCTAAGAGCAAATTATATGGTTTCAAAAGTCGCCTAAGGCCACTTATCGTTGGCCTTCTAATCATTGTCATAATAACTACCTTCACTAGCTTTTAATTTTTGGTTAATATTATAGTTTTCTATTAGGGTAACATTTCTCTTCAATTGACCTTGTAACATAATATGCTTTAATTGTATCGATAAATATTCATCAATAACGTAATTATAACCATCTATCAGATAACAAAGTCATTTTGTTGATATGATCGTTGACATGAAAAATTTATTTATTTTTTTGAAAGACGACTTTCATTTTTAAGTGGCAGCCGCATCTCCGAATCGGAGACCCGTTACCCCTCAACCTGACCACTACGTTGTCTGAACCGGGCCCGCGGGTTCAGAACGAGAGGCTTAGGCTTTCACCGGGAAACCATGGAGCCTGCTGCCACTTGACATTGTAATCTT
Source organism: Smallanthus sonchifolius (assembly GCA_023525975.1). Classification (NCBI taxonomy): domain Eukaryota; kingdom Viridiplantae; phylum Streptophyta; class Magnoliopsida; order Asterales; family Asteraceae; genus Smallanthus; species Smallanthus sonchifolius. The sequence goes on from CM042034.1 coordinate 73,850,045, forward strand.
GTAAATAAACTATTGTTGTTGAATATTTATTATTGTGATCATCATCATCATGATAGTTATTGTCAAACTTTAAGAAATGACAGCTCCAATTGTTTGACAAGTTCCATACTAATACAATGAATGTCCTATTGCTAAATCAGATTAACATAAAGATAGATCATTATCATTGGATAAACTCAATTCAATGTCAAACTCCTATAGTTGACCAATTTCAAAGTCAAAATGCGAATGGCTAGATCAAAGCATAAATTAGCAAGCTATAATATCAGATTTTGTAATTTGATTTATCAAGATTATCAACATATAACAAAATTCACACCTTTTGTTATCAAAGTCAACTCTGAGAGCTGACCAATCCCAAAGTCAAACTTCAATGGTTAACTAGATCAAAGTATATAAAGAATATATAAGATGTTTTAATTTAGTTAATTATTAAGATTACCAACAGTAAAATTTAATAATCCCCCACACGAGAAACTAAAAGAAACACATGTTTAAAAGTCAAACCCAAAGAACTACCTCACGTAGTCAAAATTCAACCACCACTCCATATTGAGAGGGAGGAGAGAGACACTACGAAGAGTTCAGTTATAAATGGAACACAAATCTGTGACCATTTTTCTTAACTTGATGCTAGCTATCCACCTCATCATTAAATACTTTTTCTCACCTTCATTAGCTAGCTAGCTTACTTGTTGTTGATGAATGCCATACATCGGATACGCACCGTATGCTGCAGCATAAATGCTCGGGTCATGAGGTGGCGTCATGGCGTATTCGTACCCTTCATAAACGGGCCCTCCATAGTATGGCCCGGCCCACTGGTTCCCAAACTCGTTCCTCAACTGCAAATTTTATTGGAATAGGTGAGACTTTGGTTGGTTTATGGAATGTGTAGAGGTGACGATTCCAACCCGCTTATGAAAATAGGTTGATTCGGGTTGTAATTTATTGATAACGGGTCAAACAGGGAAATTGAAAAAAACATTTCTGAAAAAGTCAAACGGGTAAAAAGTCGCCTACATAATATAGTTTTTTAATCGTGCCCGATATGTTTTATTAATAAAAAAATGCAGGACGTCATTCCCAACCCGTTTACACCCATTAGGGTGCTAACCAACTGGTCCAACCAGCCCGTTTTGCCTCTAAAAAAATGTTGGGCGTACCTGTTTATTTGCAGGGTTACGTCCCCAAGAAAGCCGCACAGTTTGCTTGCCAATGGTGGTGCCATTTAATTTCTGCAGAGCCTCCTCGGCATTATTTCTGACAGCGAAACAAAACAAACAATATAAATTGCTAACATATACTGTGAACCAAGGTGTGCTCAGAAGTTTAAGCCACCTGGTGCACCTAGGCTAAGAGTTTTAAGGACCATGACTAGAACCAATGAACATTGGTCACAAGTTGTTAGCGATAGGGGTTGCTTAATTAATGATTAACAAATATCATGAGCAAAAAAGATGTACCTGTTGGCAAATTGTACAAATCCACATCCTTTACCAATGGGTATTTTCACCGAAACTATGTCACCATACTGAGAGAAAGGTTGCTTAAGATCCTCGTCACTAACGGTCGGGTCAAGCCCTCCCACAAATATCTAAAACCAATTAAATGTAAATTAGCCACAGATACAAGAAAATAAAGAGTTAGATTCATTAAACTAAACAAACAAGTTAAAGAAATCATATACTGACAGTAGTATTATTAGAATCCCCATCAGAATGAGAGCCACCATTTGACATATTATAACCACCTAACAAATAGCAAATATAAAAAAAATTACATACTTTTGAGTGTATGAAGATTATAAAAACTCCATGCTTGCAATCATAGAAAAATAAATAAATAAAATCTTAGTCCTTTTTAATAAAAAAGCTAATAATAAAATCAGACTAAATCAAATAAAAATGTACCTTGTGAACCATATTGTTGTTGGTAACCGGATGATTTTCTTGGAGTTGCAGCACCAATGCGCATGGGCCGACTTAAACAATAAGTTCCATTCATTTCAGCCATGGCTTGAGTCCTCTCACCGTCATCTCCAAACCTTACAAAACCATAACCTTTGGAGCGGCCCGTATTTGCATCAATGACAACTTTAGCAGCTTTAACAGATGGATATTTATTAGCAAAAGTTTCATGTAATAAAGTGTCGGTTACATCTGCAGCTAAATCTCCTACAAATATTGAAATATCAGAACCGTTGTTTGAACGTTTATCTCCCATGCTAAATGTGGCCCAGTTCAAACGGAATGGTTGCTCTGTATTAGGCATAGCTATGCATGTGTAAGTCTGCAAAACCTTTTCGGCTGCATTATGTGAAAAAAACTCCACAAACCCATATCCTTCTGAGAAACCTGTTTGTTTATTGCGAATGACTTTAATTGAAGCAACCTGAAACATAAGTTAAAGTTCAAATTGAAAAACAATGATATTTTAGCAGCAGCAAAAGTAGCACCATGTACATATTGGATTGTGCAACTTACGAACTTTTTAGATTTATAGCGAACTTAAGGGATTGAGTTCGGTTTGTAGGTGATATTTGGAAGCATTTTAATTTCTACTTAATCTGCTGGTTGGACAAACAAAGTCAACCAATTCGTTGATTGGATAAATGGATTCAAGAAATTCATGTGAATCCGCTCCTGCAAGAAGTTTGGCTTGAATCCGCTTGTCCAACCAGTGAGCGGATTACCTAAAAACTAAAATGCTTTCAAAATTCACCTACAAACCAAATTTCAATCCCTTAAATTCCCTATAAATCTAAAAAATTCTTCAACGTAGGATAAAAATAAAAATACATATAACCTAATTTTAAATTACAAATACGAAAATATGTTGTCACAAACAGGCTAGCCCTATTAACATCCCATCAACCAACCAACAGGATGTGAGGGTTCAATTCATGTGTCTTTAATTTGAGTATTGCCCTTCAAAAATAATTAACATGAAAATTATTTGTTATTTTCTGTAATTAGTGGTTAATTTTTTTTTTTTGAACAAAAGCCTAGACACCTGGTATCACTCTTTCGCCCGAATAACAGAAGCGTGGTGACCCGGACCTACACCACCCATGAGAAAACCCGTAACTGGGAAACCCCTTGCCTCAACCTAGAACATATTGTCCGAAGCAAGAAACCCGAAAGCTAGGTGGTGTAATTAGTGGTTAATTACGGTTGGAAAATTATTTTCAAAACTAACAAGTACTGATGCATTAACTAATCAAGTTGACCTCATTAATTCTGTACATGTAAACCATTGAAACATCATTGATGCATTTGATTATCATAAATGGTGCTATTTATGTCAAGGGCCACTTTCTTTTCACCAAAGACAGTAAACACACAGGTGTATCATTGATTGTCATGTCAATCCTCACAGCTGGCTGAGATGGCGGTGTCAACCGCCACCATCCATCCACCAACACCGTCAGCAAAAAAGATTATAACCCAAATATAAAGATCCAATTTTTATCAATAAAATCTAGAGATTTTAATAAATTTAATAAGCAAATAAAAGACTGAATTAAATAATTAATTAATTAATACCTCGCCGGTTGAAGCAAAGCAGTTACGCAGGTAATCCTCATCCATCCAATTATGAAGATCACCGACCCAGATGGTCCTATTCTCTCCGCCGCCGCCGCCGCCTGATCCAAGCTGGGGCTGTTGCGCCGCCACAGGATGGTGGAGGTGGTGTGGATGGTACGGCATGTAGCTTGGAGCCATCGGGTAATGTCCTGGTGACGGCGCCATCATATGGTGCTGCATTAACATCCCCGCCGCAGGATACTGCATCGCCACCCACTGCTGCTGGTGTCCCACAACCGCCGGCGTTGTCGGCGCCGCCGTTGCAGGCTTATTGTTGTGGGATTGTTGCTGTGAATCAGACCCACCACTGTTAGTATTTGATTGCATCTTTAAGCCCACAACAAAACTCAAAATATTAGGAAAGTTTTGTACGTGTAGATTTTTGTGAAGAGAACGGCGAATCTGAGAGTTTCGAGAGGGAAAGAGATAAGAGAGATATGGAATGGACGGATTCATGGGAAAGCCCAACTAGTTGACGCGTATGATTTATTAACCGTTGGATTAAACAAGGGTTTGTAATTTGGGCCGTGGATTTACATGCTATGAGCTAAGCATTTTGGGAGGGTGCTATTTTTGTTAGTCGGCCGCCATTGATAATTTCCTCCTTTTGGTTTATCAAGAAATGGAGAAAAAAAAGTACCTCGTTTTTATGAAATAAAGTTATAAACCCAAAATAATTGTTGAATTTATTTCTGAAAATAAAAGATTCACTAGTTGGATTAATAAATAGCATTTAAATTAGAATTAATAAACTATTAAAAAAATATTTATTAATTTATAAGTTAAAAAGATCATTTTATTTTTGAAAATAAAATACAGACACACTTTTAATTTTAATTTTAAACTTTTATAATTTGTTACTTTTCATCCTTGAAAAGGTAATAAAAAACATTTTCCTGTTTTTTTAAGATTAAGTATCCATAACAACTTGATCAATAAGCTAGGACACCTCTTGTTGACTAATAAATAGCATTTATTAATTTATAAGTTAAATAAGTCATCTTCTTTTGAAAATAAAATGTGAACACAAATGACTCCAAACTTATGCCGCACACGTCTAAAATATAAAGTTAGAAACACACTTTTTATTTTAATCAAAAAATTTATTTATTACTTGTCGTCCTTGAAAAGGTTCTAAAAAACCTTTTAGCTTATTTTCATTTGTACCGATAACACCTTTTGTAAATATTTTGTGAAGATTTATACTACTAGAAAACATACTTTAAAGCTCCATTGATATGTGGTGAATAAAACAAAATCTTAACGAAAGGAAAAAAAAAACAGTTTTTTTTAATGTTTGTGGGTGATTATGGATGGATCATCGTTAGAGCTGACAATGTGACAACTTATACAAGGCAATAGTAAAAAAAATTAGCTTTTAAAAAATATAATCATTCACACCAAATTTTTAGAATTTAAAAACTAAAAACTATAATCATTCATCAATAACTATTTTTACTCGACTCACTTAACTTAATTAAATATTTTTATCCAACTCGTTTTCAACAACCACTAAGAAGTAAGGGTGTTAAATGAAATGGGTTATGGGTTGACGGGTCAAAGACATAATACAAACCCGGAAATCATATGACAAGAGAACCCAAACACAACACGAGTTTTTACGTGTTTACACGAATATGATTTGTTTAACCTGAAATTTTATTTTATATTTTTACATATTAATATTCTAAATCAAAAATTTACAACAAAGAATACAAGTATATAAGAAATAATTCTATTTACACTACAAGACTTGGTTCTCATTTCAAAATTTAACATAAAGTATTCAAAGGATTTAGTTAAATGAACATAAACACGAGAACATAACCCATTTAGTTAAATATGTGTATAAGTTCTATCTGAAATTGATATGATCCTGTTCAAACTAAACACAAAATCATAAATTTATGTTAAATTCATGTCATATTCTATAGTCCTAGAAATTAATAATAACGACAAAATTTTCTCTCCTCGTACCAGTGGCGGACCTAGAGATATTTTTCATGGGAGTCGGAAATTTTGGGGTTTGGTTGAACAGTGATATATAGCGTGAATATAACACTAATTTTTTTTATTGAGAAGTAATCGGGATTTTAATACGTATTTTACACTAATTTTTTTTTCATGAAGATCGGTTGCTTCCATAGTCCCTTACTAGGTTCGCCTATGCCTATAGGCTTATTAAGAAAACAATATATGAAATAATAACTAAATTAATCATTATAATATAATTTATGTATAATATCGTTAAGAGAATCTAAGCAAATTCTGGGGAACACAGATGATGTGCCTTCACATCAGAAAAAGCATAGGTTTCAGTACACTCAGTACGGCATACAGCAAGTACTCTGTTTCTTTTCCGAAAACATGTCATCAAATAGAGTAAATAATTGAATGTCAAATTTTCTCACCAAACAAATAGGAAAATAGCCTAAATATAAGTAATTTTACCATCAAAAATAATTGTTTGCTTGTAAAATTAGAATATTTCACCTTGAATTCGTATGATTTTTTAGATCATCCAAAAATCCAATAGAAAAAATAACGCATTTAATTTTGAGAATCACGTAAATTAGGTGATATTATTTAGAAGTTAATGTCGTGAAAATTCAAAATCTATATCTATATTATATAGTAAATAAAAATCATTTATGTATCGTGTCCATATTTTTTCTCATCAATTTTTTTTTGAAAGACAAACTTCTTTTTTTAATTCTTGTCACTAATGAGACTTGAACCCATAACCTCAACCCTAGATGTACTTAAAGACTTTGTATTGTCATTGGACCACCAACCCTAATGGTTTCTCATCTTTTTCTTTACCTCTCTCTTAATAAACTATGTTATTAAAATACTTTAAAATATATATAAGAATATAATAGTTCATTACAAGGAGAGCACAACAAATTGGGTTTTAATAATTTAAACATTATCCTAGTGTCCGATAATATATGTACTTGTAATTTTAATTAATTAAAATTTTAATTTTCACTTCCGTTATCAAGGTCAATTTCGCGCGTACACTTATTATAGATTTATAGTTGATTTTCACTCGATTCCACTCACAATAATGATTATAAGCAAAACGAAGAAACATACCTTCCTTTTGTAATCAAAATGGAAATCAAATGCGAAATGAGTGTTAATCTATAACAATCATGTGAGCGAGATTGCAATTGTCAACAAAAGTGAAATTAAGGAGTAGATTAGTTACATTGTCGGTATGAATTATTATCGGTTATAATTTTTACATAGTTTGAATTATTAAAATTCAACTTATAAAAAATAAAATAAAAAATGCATACCTTTAGAGCTATAGTTAACAACATCTAATGATTATTTAAAGAAGAACAACAATATTTAGAAAATATATCACTAATCTATATCTATATCTATATCTATATCTATACATACTAATAAATAAATGTTTTGGGGTGCCACATGTCATTCTCATATTCATTCTTAACATTTTTTTGCCGCTTCTCTCTCCTATTTAATGATACAAGTTTCTATTAAAAAAATTGTAATTTTTGTTTCCCGCCCCTCTCCTATTAAATAATAATGATTTTTATAACTATTTTTATAAAACATTTTTATAGTTTGAACATTTCTTTTATTCTTTTTATAAAATATTTTTAAAAAATAACTATATCATGTTTCTAAAATTTGTATTAAAAAATTATGTAATATGTAAAAAATATGTAATATTAGATCTTTATTACTAAGTATATATAACACTTTATTTATTCACCCTGTATAATATACAGGGTTTCTAACCTAATCTTACTACTCTAATAAATGAAAATCTAATCAGGACACGTGTCTCTCTCAGTTTACTCATCATCTTTATTTTCCCGTCTCTCTCTCTTATTAAATATTAGATTTTCTGTTTCTCTCTCCTATTAAATAATAATCTTTATATTAATAAATTTAATTACGAATACTTATTATTTAATTATAAATAATTATTATATCATCAATCAAATGATCTTAATATGAACTAACATTTATCAATTAAATTAAAAAATTAATACTCAGTTGAAAAAAATGTTTTAAAAACTAATTTAAAAGACCTTATAACTGTCACGACAAATAACATTTTTTAAAAAACATATTTTGACAAATGTGTTTGTTAGCAAATTACATTATATTTTGTTCAACCGATGTAATATACTGGTTCACGGGTTTTTAAAAATATAAAATTTTTATTACTAAATATATAACATTTTATTTATTTAACCCGTGTAATACACGAGATTTTAACCTGGTTTCAACATTAAAACTTAACACTTCTTATATTAGTCTCTTTCTTAATATACTTTCACACGTATATTTTTAAACATATCATTCATTTAAAAAAAAAACTTTTTGTTTAACTTAATTTATAAAAAGATGCCCATAAAGACTCCAAAATGTATGAAATGTACAAATTCATGTAAACCAAAAACATCACTAAAAAGGAAAAAGCAGTATGTTCAGATATTATGTTTCACTTCAAATTCTGGTAAAAGAGATTCTCTGTTACTAAAAGACGTGATAATGTTTTCTCGTGTATATATATATTTAACTGATAACTTTAATTTATTCACACAAAAAATTTATATAAACTTATATTTAAAAACTATAAATTGGTCATTCTAAACAACAAACCACAAAAAAGTTTGATTATTTTTTTTATAAGTTATATATTTCAATTTTAGTAATATACCAATTATTCTGTTATTTATTATGTTTTTTTAACAGTGAACATACACGCCCAATAATTCAACTTTTACTCTACACCACTAGAACGTTCTTACTAGGGATAGAACCCATGACCTATCTAAGAGGCGGTGTGCCTCTACTTTAGTTATTATACTTACATTAAAAACTAATTTATATATTTATAAAATTAACATAAAAAATGTTAAAAAAAATCAATCTGATGTAATGATATTAACATATAACATATAGTATTTATTATATTCCACTTGCATATAAAAATAAAACTGCATTTATTGTCTATGAGGGTAGGGTATTTGTATTTCTCATTCAGCTCAAGATATTATTCATTTTATAAAAACCTCAATAAATCGTCTAAATGACTAAATCCAACTGAAATTCATAAGTTCAAAGGAATTTTACCTCGATTTCCGACTTTGCAGTTGTCGTCGCCGGACTACTGGTTGAAGACGGTGATGCATTAACCGCCGCCGCATCCTTTTCTTTCGTAGACGATTGTTTCGAATCCTGTAAACGAAAACGAACATAAACGTCAAAAAAATGGAAGCAAATCGATGAATTAAACTAACAGAAACAAAAACTTCTGATTCAAATAGCTACGAAACCTAAATCAACTTGCCGATTTGCAAAACCGAATCCAAAACCCTAGCCGCGGTTTTACGAAAACGATAACAGTAATTAATCCGTATTGGATTATGAATCTAGCGAAACATACGTACGCCATTTTAATTCGGAATAGTATATACAGAAGAGATGATACTTTCTGCTACCAGTGGAACAGATTATGAGCAAAAATTGATGTACGAATTGATGTAAACAGATAATATGTTACCATTTGTGGTTGGTGAATCCTGATTGATGTTTGATTTGAAGATTGAATGCTGAAATTGGAAGTGGAGAGAGAGAGAGATGGAGAGAGAAAGCAGAGGAGGTGCAGGAGCAGAAAGTGGTAATCAATTTGGGAGTTAGGGTTTTAGTTTAGAAGTGAGTAGTATTACTATTTATTAGGTCAAATGGCTAGGGGTGTTTGGATCCATCATTATTAATAATTCAAAGATTTTGTTAAACTTTAATAATTAATAATAGGGGTAAATTTACACAACACTAACCAAGTTTGTCAAGTGTTTCATTAAAATCACTAAAAGTTTTTTTGTCTCTCTAAAGTCACTCAACTTTCACCAAGTGTTCTAATCCTATGTAATATTTTTATAAATGTTTAAATTTTTTAAAATTAAATGAAATAAATGAAATATATATGAATCGTGTTTACTATTTAGCAATTATTTTTTTTCAATTCGACTTGAAAATAATAATTTTGAAACTTGTTTATTATTTGGTGAATTTTTTTTCTTCATTATTACCTCATATTTTAAATTAATTGAAATAAAATTTTCACTTATCGGTAATTAATATTCATACATATATCATTTGCCTCATTCAATTTTAAAAAAAAATAAACATTTATAAAAATATTACATATGATTGAAACACTTGGTGAAAGTTGAGTGACTTTAGAGGGACAAATAAACTTTGAGTAACTTAAATGAAACACTTGAGAAACTTAGTTAGACTTGAATGTAAGTACATGAAGTTATGAACCATTACATCAATAATGAGTTAAATAAGTAATCTGATGGATAGATCAGTCTTACTTTACGAGGTTCGGACAAGGTGTTCTTTCTAGTTATTTTTGGGTAAAATTCCTATATGGGCAGCCTGCAAGATTATATCTTGAAAAATAACATATATGGTCCATCACTAGGGTTCAACAAGGAGACCTGTTGGGACCACTTCTTTTCACCTCTTCAGATTAGAGACAATTGCAAGCTTCTTCTTCATGTTTGGTATCTTGATGAGAATGTCATTGGAGATCAAAGGAGGTGGCTAGAGCGTTGGACATCATCAGGGCGACGGGTCCAACATTGGTTACTGAACTAAATAATAAGAAAACTAAGTTTTTTTTGACCTTCTTGTGATGATAGGAAGTTTCGTGAGGGTTTATTCCCTATACATGTCGGGAGGCCGTTAATAGGGGTGGGTGGGGGGGGGGGGTGTTAGCAGAGACGCAGATTTTATTAGTGAGTTGGCAAAGAGGATAACTGCTAATACTGTTGATTTGATGTGTCTTCTTCCAAAACTAAGTGACCCGCAAAGTGAATTACTCTTGTTTCGATTCTGTATGAGTATTGTCAAACTGTTCTTTGGCTTGAGGACGTACCAACCCGTACTTATGAAAGAGGCAACGTTGTTTTTTGACAAAGGATTTTGTGGGGCGATTAAGGACATGGTGGTTTGTGGAGGTCCTTTCTTTGGAGACTTGCCTCCTTCCCGATTAGGTTTGGGGGTGTATTCGGTGGTTGAGGCTTCATCATATGCGTTCGTGGCCTCTAGGGCCTAATCTTGGGTTGTACAGGACAACATCTTTTGAGATAGTGGCGTATGTGATATGGATTATGATTATGATTATGCTTTGGATTGTTTTCGTGATACGATTCCAAGCTTCGACTTTAGCGGTTTCACTAATAAGAACACTGTCCCCATAAAGCCCAACATGCTTTGGCGAGTCCCCTTTTTAGTAAAATTGTCTATGATATGGAAGCAATGGCGAAGGCACATGCATGAGAATGGGGTCAAGTGACCACATTGTTCTTTACTTTTTATAGAGCAACTATTCAATTGAAATATGAGTGACCCCATATGGTTTTGGAAAGTGACCCCATATTAGTTGTGAAATTTTAGTGAATTTAGCTGTACTTGATTAAAACTTTAGTGATAAAAACCTTACTAACCCGAAGATTATAACATCGAGTTTGTAAAAGTCCGAACACCAAGAAAAAGTGACCCAGTTGATAAAAATTATAGCTCCGTAACTGCATGGAAGTTTAGTTTGACATGGCCGTTAGACAAAAGTCGTTTTTGATTGTCTAAGAACACCACATGCTCAAGATTTTTTTCAATGCCACAATTCTTGGATGTTTTGAATCACTGACCTTAACTAGACGCATTCTTTACGTTCATAAAGTATAACTAGTTCAACATGGTTTGATATGTTGTAGTTGGTGATTGTTTTGTCATTATCCATGAATTTGTGGTGTTGTCATATGTGAATACACACGTTATTTTCTTATTGTGTCTTATGCGGGTTTGTAACCCAACTAACGACGTAAGGTTTGAATTCTTTTTGTACTATAGTCCTATATCACATGTACCATGAATATCACATAATATATGTTTGTTGGTTCGACCTATCTACTGCGATTATGTATATGAAAAATCAATATAGGGCTGCGCCACGTATTATTTCCAAAATCATCATTACCTTTGAATATATATAGGGGACTACTAACAAGACACGAGAATTGCTATTTGGACCGGGCTCTATATGCATCGTATAGGCCAATACGATGCGTATAGCCCTTCACAATTTCCAATGCCCAACAGCCTCGTACAACCTGGTCATTTCAACCCTATACGCACCGTATAGGTCAATACGATGCAGTTTAGGGTACGAGGTACCTTCTGCAACAAGTCATCCATCACATCGCTATATGCCGCGTATAGACCTATACGGGGCGTATGGCGATGTGATGAATGACTAGTTGCAGAAGGTACCTCGTACCCTAAACTGCATCGTATAGCCTTATACGATGCGTATATGAGGTTTGAACATAATCTATACGCATATTATAGGGCTATACGATGCGTATAGGGGCCAAATTTTGTGTATTTAACCATGCAGAATTTTCATTCGAACGTATCGTTCAAAAACTTTTCAAACATTTTTTCAAAAAAATAGCCATGTCTTGGTGGTGGGATGGTAACTACGGTTTTCAGGTATATTCTAATGAGTTGCCGGAAAACAACTCGCAAAGTTCTGGCATTCAAGATGTGAACCGGGAGGAGGTCTCGTCCGACGTTTATTCTAATCAACGGGTAAGGCTTCCAGATTTGAACGAGCCACCGAGCAATCCCAAGTTCGTATACGGTGAACCGTCTTAACTTACATAACCCATGAACGACTTCGCGTACGGTGAAATCTCTTACCCGACACAACAAACCGACGAATTCGTGTACGGTGAAGTCTCTTACCTGACACAACAAACCGTCGACTTCGTATACGCGGGGAACGAGTCCGAAGACGAGGAACAAAATGTATCGTATAAAACTGACCGGAATTTTAAGTCTCGTGAACAGTTGGTGGATTGGGCTATCCGGAGAGGACATGAGAATGGGTACGACATTGTCACCCGACGATCGGGGAGAAAAGGCGATGACCCGTCGGAACCGTTTATCAAGGTGTGGCTTGTGTGTGACCGTCACGGCGAACGTGCGTCTACTGCCACGGTTAGATGTGTCGGTAGCAAGAAAATAGGTTGTCCTTTCAAATTGGAAGGAGAGTACCAAGAAAATACTGGTGATTGGAAATTAACGGTGAATGATGACAGTCATAACCACGATCCTAGTCAACATCTTGAGGCATACTCGTTTGCTAGGAGACTGTCTCAGTCGGAACAACTTTTGGTGGCAAAGTTGTATTCGCAAAACATGTTCCACGAAACATTTTGGCAACTATAAGGGAACATAACCTAGAGAGTAGTTGCATTAAAAAGGACATTTATAATGCGATACAAAAGATAAAAAACAAAACGAGAGTCGGTGAAACTCCAATGCAGGTTCTGGAGCACCAGCTTTCTTCTAAAAAATACGTCTATTATACTCGGGAGGATCCCCTCACAAATGTCGTAGAGGAGGTATTATTTGTTCATCCGAAATCATAAAGAATGTGGCGTGCGTTCCCACACGTGTTGATGATCGACGCGACATACAAAACAAACATGTATAGACTTCCATTTGTCCAAGTGGTCGGTGTGACCTCTACACACCAGTCGTTTTGCGTCGCTCATGCATTTATATCTAAATAACGGGAGGAAAACTTCGTTTGGGTGCTACTGCAAATCAAAGGAATGTTGTAAAAGTGTATGGAACCGCGTGTGATAGTAACAGACAGGGACAAAGCTCTTATGAACGCGTGTGATAAAATATTTCCGGACAGTTCCAAGAACCTATGTCGGTGGCACATACACGAGAATATCTCAAAACATTGCAGGGCATCGTTTACAGACGAAGACTAGGAAAATTTCAAGCATTCATGGTAGGTATTGTGTGAGTCTCCCACACTAGATATATACCGGTACAACTTCAACTGGCTTTACGAACGACTGTATGCAGCCAAACGAGGAAGTAAGTTTTGAATATTTAATATTTTCAATAGTGAATATTTATTACATATTTATTATCGTTTAAATTATTTTTCCAGGAGTTATAGATTATGTGATCAAAAATTGGTTGGACCCATATAAAGAAAAGTTTATATCCACCTGGTCCAACGTTAACCTCAATATTGGTCAACATACAACGAACCGAGTCGAGAGCCAACATTCGCTCCTAAAGAGCTATCTTAGAAATGCTAACAACTCGCTAGATAGAGTTGTTGGGTTTGTTGATGAAATTGTAACAGATCAATATTATCAATTACCGTTTGGGTTTGGAACAAGCCTCATAAGAAAAATGGATAGCCACGTAGCTATTGAATTGTTTGATAACCTGCACGGTAAAGTTTCACATAAAGCTCTAAATTTAAGTTATCACATATACGGAAACAAAATGCAACATGTGGTTGCTAACTTTTCAGTAGTTGTGGGTTGCCGTGTGCTTGTCGCCGGCAAATATCTATGCTACAGATAAACTGTTCTGACTATTTATATTGTTTTTTTTTTCTAATTTCAAACTGTTCTGACTATCATTTTAATACATGTGGTAGAATCCCGCTAGATGCGGTGGACGTCTTCTGGAGAAAACTTGATTTAAAACCGTCATTTGTCAATGATGAAAATGTAGACGTGGATAAAGTACTTGGTCAAGTGAGAAACAAAATTATGTCACAATCCGATCAGGAAAAAAAAGGTTTGCTGTCGAGAATCGTAGGGGTGGTATTTCCGAGAAAAAGTAACAAGAAAGCCCCTGTGGTATAAGAATATATTGGCGGTCGTCCAACTTTGAAAAGCAACAACAAAGGAAAAAGGATGTCGCGAGAAATAGCTCGTTCACAGGATCCGAACAAAGCAAATGTGACCCTGCTAGACACAGCTCGTACATTGCGTCACAAGACTCTCGACAAGCGAGTTCAGTCATTCAACACCGTCGTTTAACGAAGGGTGAAGGAAAGTAACCCCAAGATGATAACGCCCATCTTGGGTTTCCATTGATTATGGGGAAAGATGCGGTTAACAATATAAATTGTTGTAAGCATTCGATTCCATCTTTATTTTATCCGTACATTTCACATATACAGGATGTAAATTCCGACGGTAATTGTGGTTTTCAATCGATAGCTTTGGGCTTAGGGTTAAATCAAAACCGGTGGCTTTTTATTCGAGAACAACTTCAACAGGAGATGGATAATAAAGAAGAATGATGGAGAACTGTTTTTGACAGAGTTTTCTTTCAAGAATATGATAGGCTACATCACACGATGGATTGGCAGGATGTGAAGGTCGCACCAGTTTGTCGTTGGATATGGATGCCATACACATAACTCCTAATTGCTCAAAGATTTGGGGTTATTGTTCATCTTTTAAGAATTGCCGGTAATCAAACATTTTTCCACTGTGGTTTGGTCTTAACGTTCACGCTCAACATCAAATCGTATCGTTAGTCCACGTCAACCATGCTCATTTCATCCACGTCAAGTTGACACACACACAAACACATACGTGACCCGGCCAAAAAGCTCGTTGATTGCGATTGTCGTCTCAAAAAAAACTTCTTAAAGGTACGTATCTCAGACTCTCGATCAATAATATTAGGTTTATATCGATTATTAGGGGGTAAAACTGTGTAGATTAGGGTATTAAAACACTGAAACTTACGAACTATATGCCACGTATAGCACCATACGTGGCGTATAGTTCATCAGAGGAAGACGATGAAGCCATATGCCACGTATAGAGTGCTATACGTTGCGTATAGCTCGTGTTCCCGATAACAATGACCGCTGTGGTCCCCACGGCCTGCGTATGGCTTGGTTTACCCGGTAACAATGGTCGCGTATGGTCAAGGGGCCTGCGTATGGCTTGGTTACCCGATAACTGCCTATACGCCACGTATAATCCTATACGTGGCGTATAGGTATTTAAAAAAACATTTTATTATTATTATTTAATATTATTATTTATTATTTTCAGATATGGCGGATCATGAGGATGATATTGATATGGAGTAGCTAGATGATCTTGCGCACTACCCTTTTCTGGATTTTCCGCCCGATTAGGAGTTTTATGGCCAGTGCCAGAAGCTCCGGGAGGTGAGGTTGGGCCCAGGGACGGCAGTGAATTGGCAGCTTCTCTAGGAGGTCCAGGAGGCGGAGCGGGCGAGGGCCATCATAAGCGAAGACATGCCATGGGATCGTCTTTTTTCTCTTTTATTCACCTAGACGAACCGAGAGGTGGTCGTCGAGTTCCTTTCCACGTTCGTCTACAGGCCGGAGGGGTTGGAGCCTCTTCCCGGGGAGGAGCCGGCAGATGACCTGGATCAGGTGGCTTTCCGTATTTTTGAGCACCTTTACCGTCTGACCCTCCATTAGTGGGCCGTCGCGATGGGCTTGTACTTCGAGCCCGAGACGGTCACACCACTTTATACCGAGGCGGTGACGGAGGCGGACAAGGAGGATCTCCTTGGTTTTTGGGGATTGATTTCAGATAGTCCTTGGTTGGGTACCAAGGGCAGGGTCTCGGGGATTAGAGACCCTCTATATAGATATCTCCACCGGCTTATTTTGATGTCGATCGCACCAAGTCTAAAAATCCGTGAGTGGTGCACCGATCGAGACCTCATTTTTTTGTACTGCCCCCTTACAGGCAGGTGGTGTGCCCTATCCACATTGTAAGGATCAAACCTAATAGGCTAACGCATCAAGAGATTACCGGGAAGTTTAGAAGACAACATTTTGGACATATGCGGCCGCATACTTCATGGGCCAGCCATATACTTGAAGTTTGCGGCTCCCAACCGCATACTTGAAGTATGCGGGCTAGGCCCAAGCCCATCTGATTACATGTAATTAGTATAAATAGTCATTTTGTTTTCTGTAATCGGTTAGACGAGTTGTTGAACGATCTGTATTGTGTTTTCAGTGATTTTATCAATATACGAATAGTTTGACTATTGAATTGTGTCTCGTCCTCTTTGATTTTACCTACTAGTCATGTGTCGAGTCTGTTTCCGCCATGTTTAACACGCTGTTGAAACCACTGATTGAAGATCCTCAAGAAATCGGACCTTACAATTGGTATCAGAGCCATAGTGCTCATTCGGTGAAGCTTACAACGAATTTCTTTGACTCGTGAGGTATCGAAGTTATTGTTTTCGTTTGAATAACTAACTTGTTTGTTCTTGGAGAGTTTCTGGACAGTGACATGATTCGAAATTGTGTTTCCGTTACTATTGTTGAATTTTGCGGCCAAATCAATGGGTAATTGGCCTGAAAATCAAAGTATTTTGCTGTTAATTTCACTATCTGCAAGTTTGCGGTTCTTGAAGTTTGCGGATTTCTGAACTTTGCGGCTGTGAAGTTTGCGTTTATCATCTTTGCGGTTAGAAAGTTTGCGGTTTCTCTTAACTTAATCTTTCCATTTTAACTGGTTGGTTGACTATAAGTTTGTGGTCACTTCCAAGTTTGCGGTTAATTTCAAACTTTGCGGTTACGTCCAAGTTTGCGGTTTGCGGTAAGTCTCAAGTTTGCGGTTAGTCTCAAGTTTGCTGTTAGTCTCAAGTTTGCGGTTAGTCTCAAGTTTGCGGCTGACATCAAGTTTGCGGTTGAATTCAAGTTTGCGGCTGGCTTCAAGTTGGCGGTGAGTCAAAGTTTGCAGCTTGTACTTAAGTTTGTGGTTATTACTCCAAGTTTGCAGTTCTTAGTTTAAGTTTACGGTACACTTCAAGGTTGGCGGTTTCTTATCAAGTATACATCATGACTGATTCAAACTCTATGGATAATGAGATCGGTACCATAACTAAACCTCCACGCTTAACCAATGCTGATGGTTTTGATAATTGGAAATACAGTTATGAAAATTTTGCCAGATATAAGGATTCTTCCATCTGGAAATCCATTGAGAAGGGTCCTCAGATTCATATGGTCAGAAACGAAAAGAATGAGTTTATTCCCAAGGACCCTGATCTTTATGTAGTAGAAGAAATTCTTCAAATTGAGAAGGATGAGAAAGCTTATTCTGGACTGACCATGGCTTTGTCAACAGAAATTGCTCAAGGATTCAAAAAGTACAAGACTGCTAAATCTCCCTGGGATGCTTTGGTGGAAAGGTTTGAAGGAAATGCAGACATGAGAGATAGTCGAAAGTATATGTTGAGACAAAAATTTAACATGTTCAAGTATGTGAAAGGAGAAACTCTAGAAGCACAGATCAATAGGTACACTCACTTGATGACTGAGATGAGCAGTGCTGGAATTGATATGACCTACGGCGAAATAAACAAGAAATTGCTTAATTCGTTGCCATTGAACTGAATTTCAACATAACCACTATCAAGAGAACAAAAGATATGTATGCCACACCTCTTAGTGAACAGATCTCCATTCCAATATCGTATGAGATGGATGATCAGCAAAGGAAGATGATGTTTTCATCAGAGACAGATCACTTGATGTCTCAGGGAAATGCCTTCCTCTCCAGCATGTCCTCTGCTTACACTCCAAACTTGTCTGCTGGTTCGAAGACAACAGCTCTTGCTACATCAGTGAAGCCAAGGTTGTTGAAATGCATGTTGCTTTGTTTGGTGTTTTCATGAGCAACTACAATTGCATGCTAGCTGGAAAGCTCTCTCCGGCTAATATAATCCAAGATGACACAGATCAAATCCATTCGGATGACCTGGAAGAAATGGACATCAAGTGGCACATGGAAACGGCTGTGCATCGTGCTAAGAGGTTTATTAAAAGGACTAGCAAAAATACCTTTGATGGGATGGAGTCTAGTACACAGAAGATATGTTTCGACAAATCCAACCTGAGATGCTTCAATTGCAGTAAACCTGGTCATTTTGCTAGGGAATGCCCAGCGCCTAAAGTGGAGAAGGGGAGCTCGTCAAGCAATTCAGAAGAGAAAGAAAAAGGAAAAGCTGCAGATGGAAATAGCAAAACATTGGTGAGTCAGCAAACTGCTGGATATGATTGGGGAGATAAAATTCATGAGCTGCCGATGAAGGTGTAAAATCATGCTCTCATGGCAAAAATTGAAGACTCTGAGGTACATACTAATACATGTTCTAATAAATGTGTTGAGAAAATAAGAAGATATAAGTATGACAATGAACTGCTCTTAAAATAATTGAACCAACTTAGGTATGCCAATGCTGAGCACAAGCTTTCTGAAAAATTGTTTAAAGATAAAATTGATGCAGGAAAAACTGATTTTTTAAAACATGAAATGGACTTTAGCAATAAGGAATGTCTTTATCGTGATGCACTAAAACGAATAGACGACCTTAGTTTGAAGCTTAATGATGATGTGACTCAATTGGCAAATACTAAGCTGACAATCGAGAAAATTGACCACTCTTGATCTGTAGTCTATGACAAGATAGACTCTCAAGTCAGGAAAGTTGGAAATCCATGATTAGGTTATCATGTTGTTGAACATCCTTTCAATGGCAATTTCAATCCTATGCCAAATGTTCAACGTGAAGATGCTGAAATGGAATATGGTGTAGGCCGTAAACCAGGTCAATCTTCTTCATCCACACAGTCCACTCCCGTGACTAGTGGTCCTTCGGTACAAATGTGAACATTTCTAACCCGTCTAAGTCTTGTGCAGTAACAGGATTAGTAGAGGGCATAGTGGAGGATTGTGGGAGTGATGATGATGAGGAGGAGGATCGTGTTTTTAATTCAAAGTCTTTATCTTTCAAAAATACTTTGTCTTGTTTTTCTAAGTCTGCTACTTTTGTTAATTCCGGTTTGAATGTTGGTTTTGAAAATTTTGCTGTTAAGAACAAAAAAAAAAAATCTACTTTGAAATCCACCTTTGCGAATGGTGGGACCTTAGAAAATAAAAAAGCACAGACAGTGACTGGCAAGAATCATCAATTTGTCAAAAACAAAAACTGCTCGTCAAACCATGAAAGCAGTAAACCATCCACAAGTCAGTCTGATTCACAGAAAAAGCCACAACATTTTACAAAAAGCGAGTTTTATGCAAAATTTGATAATCATCATCGTGCTTTTGAACAAAATGTTAGGAATGCTGATAGAAGTAATTTCAAGTCCTATCATATAAATTATAATGATGATCAACTACATAATAGAAGATTTTCTAGGAATTGTGAAACTGCAGGTTACTTCACAAGTTCCCCTCAATGGTCATCATCATGGGACACCGGATACTATGCCCCGTATCCGAGAAGGCAAACGTGTTATGTGTGTGGGAATCCTGGACACTTTGCTCGAAAGTGCGTTCACAATCATGAAAACTCCGGTAGATGTCCGAATGTTAATCAAAGGGAAAATAATTATAAAAGGCCAGAGATGTCTAAAGGACACATGGTCCAACATCACAAAAGGCCCAATGATAAACAATCAGATAAAAGAACTGATTTTGTGCATAAATCTCAACGTCATGCTAAAGAAAATAATGCTTTCAAACATAAACAAAAGAAACTTGAGAAACCCATAAAATCTGAAAAGTGTAAAGAAAAGGTTGTTACTCCAACACTGAGCAAAAATTTTGAAAAAAAAAACCTGTTTGGAAATGAAAGCCAAGTGCACAAACAACATCAGTTGAGTTTAAAGACAAAAGATATATGAAATTGCAAGAAGTTTCATACCTGGATGATTTAGGATAACCCAAGACAATTATGGTTTGGGTTTCAGTCTCTAATTAATGTGTTCTACCGTGCAGGGACAACCAAGGAGGCCTATTAACAACCTCTGGTATGTTGATAGTGGTTATTCCCGGCATATGACATGAGACATCTCTCAGCTTCATGATATTAAAATGTTCTATGGAGTGTATGTTTCCTTTGCAGGTGATAAAGGTGGACATATCACAATGAAAGATACTGCTAATGGTACTCTCTGTTTCGAAGATGTGAATTACGTTTCTGAATTGAATCACAGCTTGTTAAGTGTGTCTCAAATTTGTGACAAAAAGTTTTCAACTCATTTCACTGATAAAGAGTGTTTGATTTTAAAACCAGGGTTCGTTATCCCTAAGGTTTGGATTTTAATGAGAACACCGAGGTGTAAGGACTCATATTTGTTGACATGAATAGTGAGTCAGCTTTAACAAATACCTGTTTGTTTTCAAAAGCTTCTGAAAATGATTCCATGCTCTGGCATCGTCGTTTAGGTCACATAAATTTGAAAAACCTAAATAGAATTGCTAAAGGAGCACACATGGTCGGCTTGCCTTTAAAATAATATTGTGAGGTTGAAAAATGTATTTCTTGTGCTAAAGGCAAACAGCATAAACGACCACACAAGCCCAAGCTGTTTAATTCAATAGAATATGTTTTACAGTTACTTCACATGGATCTGTTTGGTCCCGTAAGTGTGATGAGTCTTGGGAAGAAATCTTATTATCTTGTTATTACTGACGATTACTCACGATTTAATTGGGTGTACTTTTTGAGTAAGAAAAGTGAGACTGCAGATATTCTTAGGCAGTTCATGATACTTGTTGAAAATCAACTAAACTTGAATATCAAGATTATCAGAAGCGACAACAGGACAAAATTTCGTAACGAAGTCCTTGATAGCTTTTGTGTTGAAAAGGAAATTGCAAGACAGTTCAGTGCTGCTAGAACTCCTCAACAAAATGGAGTTGCTGAACGAAGAAATCGTACCCTAATAGAGGCTGCAAGAACCATGATTTCTGACTCCAAACTGCTAGTATTCTTTTGGGCTGAAGCAATCAACACTGCATGTTATGTGCAGAACAGGGTACTTTTCAACAAGCATCAATTGAAGACTCCCTATGAGATCATGTTTAAACAGAAGCCGAAAGTAGGTCACTTTAGAGCATTTGGATGCCTATGCACACTGTTGCATAATGATACAGTTGGGTCCAAGTTCGATGCAAAGGTCGATGAGTGTTATTTTCTTGGATACTATTCGAGCAAGACAGCTTACATGGTTTACAACAAGAGAACAAAGCAGATTGTGGAATCTTACTACATTGACTGGCAGGAGCTCAACAAAACCCATGCGGATTCTGGTCCAAATTGGTTATTTGATTATGATTCTATTTTTAAACTGCTTAATGTTTATTCTGATGTTTGTGATGTGACAGATGATTGTTTCTACAAATATAGCACAGAATATTATTGAATAGATGAAGACCATGATGAAGCATCATCTTTGTCTTCTAAAACTCCTGAATCATCCTCACATGAAAATGTTGCATCTGGCAGCAATCCTGCTTCACAAGAGTCTGTGGCATCTGGCAGCAATCCAGCTTTACAAGAAACTGTTGCATCTGGCAGCGGTACTGCTTCACAGGAAAATGATACATCTGGCAGTGATCATTCATCACAAGACTTATTTCCTAAATCAAATGTTATTGAGGAGCCGGTTCCCATGACTGAAGAAGCAGATCAACACATCACCAACTTACCTGAAATAATACAAGAAGAAGAGGTTCCACAATCAAGAATTCATAAAAATCATCCTGTAGAGGACATCATTGGTCCTCTCTATGATGGGGTGAGAACAAGAAGCAAATCTGGGGTAATCAATACCTTCTTATACTCCGCTTTCATATCTCAAGTTAAGCCAAAGAACATTAAAATGGCCTTGAGTGAGGCAAGCTGGGTGGAGGCTATGTAGGAAGAGATGATGCAGTTTGAAAAACTAAAGGTTTGGGAACTTGTGCCGCTAACACAAGGTAAGTTGCCCATTGGTACTCGTTGGGTTTACAACAACAAGAAAGATGACAGCGGTATTATTGTTCAGAACAAAGCATGACTGGTTGTGCAAGAATTTTATCAGCAAGAAGGGATAGATTATGAAGAAGTGTTTGCACCAGTTGCAAGACTCGAGGCCATCCGAATCTTTTTAGCCTATGCCTCGTACATGAACTTCAAGGTGTTTCAAATGGATATGAAGACAACCTTTCTATACGGAACGGTTCAAGAAGAGATCTGCGTGTGTCAACCATCGGGGCTTGAAGACACAAATCACCCACATCATGTCTATAAATTAGACAAATCTTTGTATGGCTTACATCAAGCACCACGTGCATGGTATGCCACTCTGACAGAGCATCTTCTTGCTAATGTCTACACTCGGGGAGCGATAGATCAAACACTGTTCATTAAGAAGATGTGAACCGATCTTATTCTTGTCCAAATATACGTTGATGATATCATCTTTGGATCAATGAATTCTGTATTGTGAAAAGAGTTTGAATAAATGATGAAGAAAAAGTTTGAAATGAGTTCAATGGGAGAAATGGCCTTCTTTCTGGGGTTGCAGGTTAAGTAAAGCGATGACGGAATCCTAATTCATCAGGCAAAATATGTTAATGACATACTAATCAAGTTCAATTTTGCTGACTCCAAACCGGCCTCAACTCCTATGGAAACCGTCCTGTTCTTACTCCAGATCTAGGTGAACCAGGAATTGACCAACATCTCTACAGGTCAATGATTGGCTCGTTAATGTACATGACCACTAGCCGTCCAAACATCATGTTTGCAGTTTGCCAGTGTGCATGATATCAGGCTAATCCGAAACTTTCTCACCTTAATGCTGTCAAAAGAATTTTTAAATACTTGAAGGGCAAGCCTCGGCTAGGCCTTTGGTATCCAAAGGATTCAGAATTTAACCTGTTTGCCTTTACTGACAGTGATCATGGAGGTTGCAATCTGGATAGAAAATCAACAACTGGAGGATGTCAGTTTCTGGGGGAGAGACTCGTCTCATGGCAGTGCAAGAAACAGACCACCGTTTCGACATCTACTGCCAAAGCTGAATATGTCGCCACATCCGCATGTTGCTCCCAGGTTATTTGGATGCAACACCAATTGCTGGCTTACGGTTTGAATTTTTGTGACTCTCCTATTTTCTGTGATAATGAAGCTGCATTACAAATTGTTAAGAATCCCGCCCAACACTCTAAAACTAACCACATAGACATTCGAGTGCATCATATTCGTGACTGTTTTGAAAGAAAACTCATGCATCTTGAGCAGGTATCTACTGATAAGAATGTCACTGACATTTTTACAATGGCTTTTGACTTGGCAAGATTCAACTTACTAGTTGAATGTTTGAAAATGATTTATTTTGATTAAAAGGTCGCAGGTTCGGTCACCAAAAATATTTTTTTTCTTAGTTTTTAGCTTGCTTAAATTTTGATTTATTTCATAAATGCAAAAATTTAGGGGGGGAAATTTCCTAAACACGCCAAAAATATTTTCGGTTTAAGTTTCTAGTTTCATCTTTAAATAAAAACAATCAGAAAAATACAAAATTATTGTGCTCTTAGGAAATTTCCTAAAAACGCCAAAAAATGGTTCTATTCTAGTTGAGATTGGCGGAAACAATCACAACTATACAATGTAAACAGGTAAACATAAAGAATACTGATAAATGCAAATTGTATTAAGATTTAATGTTTACAAGATTACAGAGAAAACTCTAAGAAAGCACACTTGTATAAATGAAAATACAATACATATAAAGGAACTTAGAATCAAGACAAACCCTTGATTCTAAGGATCAGATCAAACACATACCGTTGATCTTGGACAATTACAAGCTATGCTACAATTGGTAGACAACTAAAAGACAAACTACAACAAACAGTTGTGATTAGGTCAAAAGCCTTTTGAGGAATCTTTGCAGGAGACTTCAGAAGTAGTAGCTTTGTCTTTAAGCATCTGCACCAATAACATTCCTTCTGCTGATAGATGTGTAAGTGTTGTAGCAAAGATGTCAGTAGCAAAGTCAAAGCTGCTGATGATTTGCTTATCAGCAGGATCAATTGTTTGATGCTGCTGAGAAGCCTATCAGCAGCAACTCTGGACTTTAGCAGATAAGGCTGTCCACAACAGAGTTGTTCATCAGCAGAAGAACAACTATCAGCAGCAAACAAGCTTATTCGTAGCAGCTTGTTGGTCAGCAACAAAATTGTGGAGTCTGCAGCAGTTGTACTTAGAGAATTTTGTAGCCATCAATCTTTATATCTACAAACTCCCCCTAGACTGATGCTACCAAAACTCTCTTACAAATTTTGTTGCTGAAGCTTGTGCATATTAGCAACTATCCTTGCCACCTCATAGCCTCCAGGGTCCTTGCTGGGATTATCAAGAGGAAGCTCAGACAGAGACTTGATGTCCTTGCTTGGCATCTTAAAGATGGCCTTTGTAGATAAAAAGACTGATGGCTACAAAATTCTCTAAGTACAAATGCTGCGGACTCCACAGTTTTGCTGCTGACCAACAAACTGCTGCAGATAAGCCTGTTTGCTGCGGATAGTTGTTCTCCTGCAGATGGACAACTATGCTGCGGACAACCTTATCTGCTGAAGACCAGAGTTGCTGCTAATAGGCTTCTCAGCAGCATTAAACACTTGATGCTGCTGATAGGTAAATCATCAACAGCTTTGGATAGTTGAGTCTTGATGCAGATCACCAACTTTGCTGCTGATAGCTATATCTGCCGAAGATCAATCGTTGCAACTGATTGGCAAATCAAAAGCAACTTTACTACTGACAACTTTCTGCTGCAACTCTGACACATCTCATGCAGAAAATATGTTACTGGTGCAGACAATAAAAGACAACAATGCTCTCCTTCCAAGTATCCAAGCAATGATGCCTAAGAAGATGTGTGAGTAAAGTTATCCTTTGTAGTATTTATTGTCTTAACGTGTAGTATAGCTTCTAGTATACAAGATCAACGGCTTGTGTTCGATCTGATCCTTAGAATCAAGGGTCTGTGTTGATTCTAAGTTACTAAGTAGTGTATCGTTTCATTGTACAAGTGTGCTTTCTTAGAGTTTTCTCTATAATCTTGTAACCATTGAAGCTTAATACAAATTGCATTTATCAGTACTTCTTGTGTTTACTTGTTTACATTGCTTAGTTGTGATTGTTTCCGGCAATCTCAACTAGAATAGAACCATCTTGTATTTACCGATCCTACAAGTGGTATCAGAGCTTTAGCTCTCAGATTAAACAAACTCACACTTATTTAATCACTCTCTAGTTCTATTCAATACTATCTCTTTGCTAAGACACCATATATCACAAATCCAAAATGGCACAAAACAATGGTTTTGATGATACTGGAAGCATCAACAGACCACTAAAACTGGTGTCAGGAGAAGACTACAATATGTGGAAGAACAAGATGGAAAGTTTCTTCTGCTATCAAGAATATGGGATGTGGAGATCCATTAAATATGGGCCATATGTACCCATGGTGGCCTCTGCTGATTCTGGAGGTCCATTAGTCCCCAAAGAACCCTCAAAGTATTTAGATGAAGACATCAAGAAGATGGAGGTAGACTTCAAAGCCTTGGGAGCCATTCAGATGTGCTTTCCAAATAAAGTATTTCATAACTTCAGAGGATACAAGACTGCCAAGGAGTTATGGGAGGCTCTTGAGAAGATGTTTGCTGGGTCAGAAGAAATGAAAGAAAATAGAAGAGACAATCTGAAGCAAAAATATGAGAACTTTGTCTGGAAGGAAGTCGAGTCTCTTACTGTGTTGTATATCAAGTACACCTATCTTGTGGGAGAGCTACAGTGCTCAAAAGTGAAGCTGGAGAATGAAGACATTCTCAAGAAATTCATCAGGTTTCTGCCAAGCTGCTGGACACTTTACACAGTGTCAATCAGAAGAACTGAAAATTTAAAGACTTTGCAGATGACTGAGCTGTTAGGCATGCTGACGACCTATGAATTAGAAATGATTAAAGCCAAAGAGAGAAGCTCAAGTACTCAACAGCCTCATCATCCACCACCACTTCCTCTGCACTTCACTCTGACCACTCTGTTCCTAGTTCAAGCAACTACTTCCCTCACATTGTCACTCATCCTCAGACTCCAACCTCTCAATCAAACAACTCACCATTTCTTCTTGAAGCCCCACCTTAAACCTCAACTCCTGCTGCCTTTGTCTCTGAAAACTCAAGCAATATGTCCTTTATTAAGGAAGATCTGGAATGTTTTCATCCAGATGATCTAGAAGAAATGGATATACAACACTCCTATGTCATGCTCTCTCTAAGAGCAAAAAGGTTCTACTCTAGAACAGGAAGACCCATTCTAAGCAACAACTCCAGCACCAGAGTTGGCTTGGACAAAAGCAAACTGAGATGTTACAACTGTAACCAACTTGGTCACTTTGTTAGAGAATGCAAGGCACCAAAGGCAAACCCAGCTGCTGCTCAGACAAGACAAGCTCACCAAGCTCAGCCAAGACAGCAACAAGTCAGTCCTCCTGCTCAAACTGCAGCTTGTGCAGCTGTTGGAACTGTTGACTTTGACTGGAGCTTCCGGTATGAGGATCTTCCTGCCAACAATCAAGCTCTCATGGTAGACACATCAGAGATACCACCTCAGGTATATGAAAATCTTTGTACTCAGGCTTGTATTGATAAGGTTCTTGGATATAGAAAACATAACCAGAATCGCATAGATCAAAATGAAGAGTTTCACCAAATAAAATTTGAATTTAAAAAGGTTGAAGACAGTTACAAAGAAAAGATTAACTGTTTAAAGAAAGAGATTTCATCATTAAAACATGAACAAACAAACCTTGAAACTCAGATTGATGATCTTCTGGTTAAGCTAAAGGCTATAAGGGCTGAATTAGCAGACCAAAAGGTCCATGTTGAAAAATATGAGTTTGCATCTAAAAAGCTGCAAAGACTTTTGGATGCTCAAATAGATGAAAGGGTAACTGCTGGAGTTGGGTTTCAAGCTGAAAAACCCTACAATTATGTTCCTCCACCGACTGACTATGTAGCCATTGATGAACCAAGTTTCAATCTTTCCAATCTTGATCTGGCAAACCGAAATCTTGATCCTGCTATCCAAGAAACTTCTGTGCAAGAATGCACTACTTCATCCGAGTCTGAGTCCAAATGCTCAGACTCCATTGAAACCAATAAAGCTCTATTACCTCCTGCCTTTGAAGTTATTAAAGCCAACAATCCAAGCCCTTTCATCCCTTCAAAAATAGTACCAGTATCTCAACTCATCAAACAAATCAAAATCAGCTATCCTCCAGAAGGAAGAAAGCTAACTGTTGAAAAGGGACAATCTTCAACCTCCACCAACCCAAATCCTCAATCTAAATCCACCCAACCAAGAAAGGTGTTTGACATATGTCATGTGCCTGGAGAAAAAGCTCCATATGTTCAAAAGACATTGGAGGAAGCCACTTTTGAGCACAACAAAGCTCACCCCTGGAATTTCAAAGACTTGTTCAAAAGAAAAGATTATGTGTACCTCTAAAGGGACAAAATGGCTAAATCATGTTTTGTCTGTGGCAAATACAATCACACTGCCAGCACATGCTTCTACTACCTTCAGCAACAAAGAAACCTCAAGCAACATGCTTTTGAGAAGACAAACAAGAACAAAAAGGTAAGAAGCTTTGAAGCCAATGCAGCTCATTTCAGAAACTCTCTCTCCCCACCAAGGAAGTAGCTGCCAAAACCTCAACAATCTTGCATCATCTGCGATGAGCCAGACCACTTTGCTGTAAATTGTAAATTTAATCCCTTCAACCAGATTCTTCATCAAGTCCTTCCTAACCAAAAGCCTATCAACAAGAGAACTTCTACAGGAAACCATTTGGTAATAAGGTAAAGAAGGATAAGCATAAATCTATTGATAAACCATCAGCAGCCAGCAAAAATGCTGTTGATCAAGTAAAGCCCAAGAAACCAAAAGACAAGCCTTCAGCTGCAACCAAGTCTGCTGCTCAAGTAAAACCATCAGGAGCAACAAAATCTGCTGCTGATAAGCCAAAGTCCTCAGTAGCAAAATCTGCTGCTGATCAAGCAAATCTGTCAGCAGCCAAAGCAACATCAGCTGCTGATAGAGCAAAGAAATCTGGAAAACCACCTCCTCAGCAATGGAAGGCCAAGATCCTAGATTCTATCCCTCCAAGCATCATTATTGGTTCCATTGAATGCAAGCACGCTGATGCTGATGATCCAACAACACATTTACCTAAGTTTGCAAGTTCTTGGGTTCCTCAGACCTCTCTCATATACAGGGACAACCAGGTCACAAGAATTACACCTGGGTTGTAGATAGTGGTTGTTCCAGGCACATGACCGGCAACATATCCATCCTCTCCAACTTCAGACACTTCAATGGAGGATATGTTGCCTTTGGGAGTGACTCAAAAGGTGGATCAATCACTGGACAAGGAACTATGTCCAATGAAAGGATGAGTATTGAAAAAGTAAACTATGTCAAATAATTAGACTTCAATCTCATGAGCATGTCCCAGGTCTGTGATCAAAAGCATTGGATGCTTTTCACAGATAAAGAATGTTTTGTACTATCCCCTGGCTTAAGCAAACCTCCTCCAGAGAAGATACTATTGACTGCTTAGAGAAAAGATAACCTATATGTGCTCGACATGAATGAGGTCACTCCATCTGGTAGGGTTTCTTGTTTTCTATCAAAGAAATCAGTTGATGAATCAGCTCTCTGGCACAGGAGATTAAGTCATGTCAATATAAAAACCATTAACAAGTTGGTGAAGGAAAATCTTGTCAGAGGTCTTCCTGACAAAGAATTCCAACTTGAGGATCACTGCATTTCATGCTTGAAGGGAAAGCAACATAAAAGTTCTCACAAGCCCAAGACATTGAATTCAAATGACACTCCACTACAGCTGCTGCATATGGATCTCTTTGGTCCTACAAATGTCATGTCAATGGGCAAGAAATCATACTGTCTGGTGATCACTGATGACTATACCAGATTTTCATGGGTATACTTCTTGAGAACAAAAGATGAAATTGCTGAGATTCTTAAATCTTACATTATTTGAGTTGAGAATCAAAGCAATCAAAATGTGAAAATCATAAGGTGTGCTCAAGGTATAGAATTCAAGAACCACACTTGGAACTGTTTCTGTGAGAGCAAGGGAATAGAAAGACAATACAGTGCTCCAAGAACTCCTCAACAAAATGGAGTTGCTGAAAGAAAAAACAGAACTCTAATTGAATCAACAAGATCAATGTTGGCTGATTCAAAACTGCCTCTCACATTCTGGGCAGAAGCAGTCAGTACATCTTGCTATGTGCAGAATAGAGTTCTCATTGTCAAGCCTCTCAACAAGACACCTTATGAACTCTGGTTCAAAAGATTTCCCTACATTGGAATTCTAAAACCTTTTGGATGTCCATGCACCATTCTGATCACACATGGGGTTCTTCCTAAGTTTGGTACCAAATCTGATGAAGGATATTTTGTGGGCTATTCCTCTCAATGCAAGGCCTACAGAGTATTCAACTCAAAAACAAGAATCGTGGAAGAATCAGCCAATGTGGAATGTAGGGAACACATCGCATGTGAACAGGGAAAAGGCCCAGACTGGCTCTTTGATATAGAATCCTTCACACAAATATTTGAGCCTCTCATCTTCTCAAATATGGAGTCTACTTCTTCCAAAGCACAAGCTTCCACATCTTCCTCTGACTACAGATTGGAGTTTCCCAGTCCCTCTATCAAACTGAAAAGGCAATCTATTGATCCTCCATCTGTTGTGGAAGCTATTGAAGCCAGTGAAGCCGGAACCAGACTCTCAAATTTCACAGCAGCAGCCTCTCTGAGAATGAAAATCTGAATGAAGACACATCTGTAAATGCTGTAGAAGCATCTGCTGCTGATAATGCTGATGCTGCTGCTGATAACGCTGATGCTGCTGTTGATATTGAAGACTCTTCCACCATGAATGAAGAGTTTCCTGATCAAAATCAGAGCAATCTTGAGCAAGGGAAACGATTGGAAGTAGTACCAGCACAGAGAATAAACAAAGAACATCCCCTGGAAAATATCATTGGCCAAGTTCACCAAGGAGTTCAAACAAGAAGCAAATCTCATGAGGCCAATATATGTCTGTTTTCCTGTTTTCTTTCTCAGGTAGAACCCAAGAAGATAGATGAAGCTCTGAAACACCGCAGTTGGATTGAGGCAATGCAGGAAGAGTTGCTGTAATTCAAGAGACAGGATGTCTGGAAACTTGTTGATCTTCCAACTGGTCAAACTACTATTGGCACAAGATGGGTATTCAGGAACAAGCAAGATGAGAGAGTCATTGTCGTAAAAAAACAAAGCCAGACTTGTAGCTCAAAGCTACACTCAGGAATAAGGAATTGACTATGATGAAGTCTTTGCTCCTGTTGCCAGGCTGGAGACCATCAGAATCTTCCTTGCATATGCTGCATCCAAGAATTTCATGGTTTATCAAATGGATGTCAAAAGTGCATTTCTGTGTGGTAAGATTGGTAAGGAAGTATATGTCAAACAGCCTCCAGGCTTTGTAGATCCTGCACATCCTAACAAAGTGTTCAAACTAGACAAAGCTCTTTATGGCTTACATCAAGCTCCAAGAGCCTAGTATGAAACTCTGTCTGGATATCTGCTAAGCAACAACTTTATAAGAGGTGCCATTGACGAGACATTGTTTATCAAAGATGAAGGGGGAGAAATCTTACTGGTACAAATCTATGTTGATGACATCATCTTTGGATCAACAAGGAAGAAGTTGTGTAAAGACTTTGAGATCCTGATGCACTCAAAGTTTGAAATGAGTTCAATGGGTGAACTAAATTTCTTTCTGGGTCTTCAAGTCAAACAAGTTCCAAACGGAATCTTTATCAGCCAATCCAAATATGTCAAGGGAATTTTGGAAAGATTCAAGATGGCTGAATGCACTGCTGCAAGAACTCCTATGCAAGTGCACCATCAGCTGACTCCAGAAAAAGATGGTCAAGACACTGATCAACATCAATACCGTGCAATGATAGGGTCACTCATGTATCTCGATGTCTCAAGGCCAGATATCATGTTTGCAGTATGCCTCTGTGCAAGATTCCAAGCAGCTCCAAAGAATGCACATCTTCAAGTTGTCAAGTGAATTTTTAGATATCTAAAAGGAGCCCCGTGACTTGGGCTATGGTATTCTAAAAATGACAAGTTCAACCTGTATGCATACACTGACAATGACTATGGGGGATGTAACTTGGCAAAAAGTCCACATCAGGGGGTTGTCAGTTTCTGGGAGGAAGACTGATTTCATGACAGTGCAAGATGCAAACCTATGTATCAACTTCTACAACAGAAGCAGAATAGATTGCAGCTTCAAGTTGCTGTGCACAAGTCATCTGGATACAAAACCAAATGATGGATTATGGGATGACTTTTATGGCCACTCCCATTCACATTGACAACATGAGTGCTATATCAATCACAAACAATCCGGTGCAGCACTCCAAGACAAAGCACATTGACATCAGGTATCACTTCATAAGAGATCAAGCTGAGAAAAAGAGAATTATTTTAACAAAAGTTCATACCAATGAGCAAAATGCTGATTTGATTACAAAACCTTTTGATGAAGCTAGATTTAAATATTTAGTTGAATCCATTGGTATGATGAACTTTGACTAAAATCTGTCTATAAAAATTGTTTTATAAATGTGTTTGTCTTTTGTTGTAAATAAAAGTTATAAGTCAGCAGCAACTTTTTTTGCTGCCGACATGTTTAATCATTAGCAGCAGAGAATTTGCCACTGACTGCTTTAAGTTATCAGTAGGAACAAGTTTCATGCGGATAGCTTTAAGGCATTCAGCAGCAACATCTTTGCTGTGGACCATTGTTTCCATCATCAGCAATTAAGTTTGCTGCTGACTGACTTAACCATCCGCATCAACCAAGTTTGCAACGGATAGGCTTAACCATCCGCAGCAACCAAGTTTGCTACTGATGGGTAAAGATAAGTCCAAATTAACTTTTACCCAATCTTTACCATAACTGCTATAGTGAATTATAGCTGTAATAGTGAAAAGTGAATAAGGTTGTACTGTACAAGTAACTTTGCTTTTTCCCTCCTCTGCTGTTATAACACAAATCAAATTTTCTCCTTAACCTCTTCAAATTCAATTCCAACCTAACTCTCACCATTTTCTCTCAAGCATTCACAGCATTCAAAGCCTTCCATACTTAACCACCTTTCAAAAACTTCCTCCTTCCCTCCAAACCCAACGACCATGGCAGAGGTCGATATAAACCAGCCCGATGACAAGTTCTCACCCTACCACAATCTCACTGCATACCTAATAAAAGGCAAGAAGTTCGAAGGGTTCAATGATATGATCAATTTTCTCTGTCGATCAAAGATATACTATGCACTAACCGTCAACCCTACCATATACATCCCTCATATGGAGGACTTTTGGAGCACCACCGTCTACTCTACCAAACAGGGGATTCCCCAAATCCAAGCTAAGGTAGACGGCAAAGACATCATCGTCACTGAAGCTACTCTCAGAAAATATCTCAAGCTTCAGGACGAGGGGGCCGCCGTTTCATACTCCAAGGAAGAGTATATGAGGACCTTTGTATCCATAGGGTAAACTGAAAATCAGAACGAATATACCATTGAAAAGGCACCGATGGGCCCTCCATGGAAGTTTCTATGCCACACTCTTCCACAATGCATATCCTAGAAGAGAAGTGGATGGCATCAAGTGAGCTCTGGTCTCGCCTCTGCTGTTCACGGTATGGTCACTGGCCAAGGTTTTAACTTTGCACATCTCATCTTTGAAGGTTTGAGATATAACCTTCAAGAAGGTGCAAAGTAGGCATTCTATATGTACCCAAGATTCTTACAGGAAGTTTTCAACAATGAACTAAAAGATCTTTCAAAAACTGCAAGAATCTATCTTATGCTGGGACATAAAAATAATATTTTTCAATGCATGAGAATTGTTTCCAAAAAGTTCTTAGGGGTCAGTGTTCCATTGTTATCTACAATGATGAAAGTATAAAGTACCCAGGGTGACAGTTCAGCAATCCCAGCTGATACTGATCCCACACCCTCCACTTCAAAGCCTGAACATCAATCTGCTTCCATTGCTCGAACCCCTGTGCATCCTACTAAGGCTGCACAGGCACACCAACTACTTACACCTGTTTTGGATGTTATCACTGCCTAACTGGAACACAGGGCCCCAGTTGAAGCAAAATATACCAGAAAAAGGAGCAAGAAGACTCCTTCTATTCTTGTCTCGCAGGCCCAATCCCAACCTAAAAGCCCTCATTCAGAATCCCAACATTCTGATGAGAATATCAAAAGGGATAGCCAAACCATTAGAGAGACTTCCGTGGAATTTTCTCTATTAGGATCAGGATCACATCCCGAATCCATAGAACAACCTGCTGAGCCCTGTCATTATTTTTCTTCTCTGAACTTAAGTGCAGAGGTACATAGTTAAGATGATATACCTTCTCCAACTACCACTATTTCAGAGGTATTGACTGACTTGGCTGCTAATGTACCCAGCCCAACTTCATCACCCAAGAAGGTTCACTTTAGGAGTGATGATAGAGTGAATGTGGAAAGGGCTATCACTACTCCTGGTGCATCATTTGACCAGGAGGACAGTGATAACATCACTAAGACCCTAACCACCGCAACTCACAGTGAGGGTGTTTCTCTTGAAACACTCTTCACTGAGAGGAATCCCAGGTGCCAAGAAAACCAGAGTGATGTGGATGCAGAGGCTAGGCCTAAGGCCCCATCTAGTTCCAAGGATTCCACAACTATGGATGAGGACAGACTTAAACTTCAAATGTTGGAACTGACGGCCAGGGTGGCAATGCTAGAAGCTGAAGTGTCCAAACTACGGCACCAAGTCTCTATGCATGAAGCCCATCAATGCCCTCCAGTGACTACTCCCTCCCTTGTATCAGTGGGCACTCAAACAGATGAAACTCTATGCACTAATGCAACCAAAAAGGGGGAGATAGTTACTACGAAAGATGATGCTGACAGCCTCAATGAATAGATACAAGAGCAGGCTGCTTTTCAATGTACTCTCTTCAAACCTGCTTTTGTTCAAATCCAAGACTTGCCAGATTTAGTAGATGAAGAGGAAGATATCACCGAGGTATGTAAGTTAGTTTTCCGAGCTGTTGATGAGGTGTTGAAGAATGAAAGTCAAGATGAGACACACCTTTGTCATTCAGCATACTTCATGCTACTGCAAACATATCAAGACAGACCATTTCCCCTCAATTCACACCGATTACACATAAGCTAGAGTTTGACTCTATCCTAGCTTGGGGGTATGATGGTCTATCTGAGAGATTTTGGATTAGATGGGAATTTGGTGGCATAGAAGAGCTGAATTGGAATACACTGAATCAACTTAAAGTCCTTGAACTGTACTTAACAAGATGCATCAACACTTCCACAGATCTCTTAGCAGAACTTGCAATCAACAGGTT
The DNA here is from genome assembly GCA_023525975.1 of Smallanthus sonchifolius. Classification (NCBI taxonomy): domain Eukaryota; kingdom Viridiplantae; phylum Streptophyta; class Magnoliopsida; order Asterales; family Asteraceae; genus Smallanthus; species Smallanthus sonchifolius. The sequence continues at coordinate 73,884,926 of CM042034.1, forward strand.
CTATGTCTTGATGGAGGATAATCTGCCCTAGTTTGAATGGTTTCTAGAAGAAGCAAACATGGTGGCCTATCCTAAACACATTGCAGAGTCTTCAAAAACATCAGAACAAAGACTGGCTCCAAGATTTGACTTAATAAGGAGCAGTGCTTTAAAAGAAGAACAAGTTCTATATTGGAGAAGATTCATCTACAATGAAATGGTCAGGGGCCTGAAAGTGCAAGGATGGTAAAGCACTTGGTCCTCTGGCTTTCAGTTCTTCTTATGTGATGGATCATCTTTCAAAATCAATAACATTCAAGCGATCCTACTCCTCAATCCTGACTTCCTACATAAAGTCTTTGAGCTCAGAGCACACATCTGTAACATCAACTCCTCAGAAAGTCAAGCAATGATCAAAATTATCAAAGCTTATCTTGAAAAGGAAGGATGGCTTGCAATGGATGAATATGACTCAGATCTATCCCTTCCCTACTCACCAACTGTCATACTGAGTGCAGTAGTACAGTCAAGAAAAGTGGCTGCTAAGAATGTCAAAGAAGCTTTCAAAGCTATACATGGGAATGAGTGGGAAAAATGAAGATAGTGAAGCAGTCCCTTCCTCTGTGTCTATTCCTCAACGTGCCAATGAAGCTGAAGCTGAGATCCCAACAACATTTCTTACATCTGCTATTATGATCCATGAAGCTGAAGCAGAGGCATCCAACAAAGACAAGGGGAAGGGCATCATGACAGAAGAAGAAGAAAGATTAAAGAAAGAGAAAAGAGAAAAATAGAAGAGAAGAAGGGAAAGAGAAGAAGAGGAGATGGCAGAGTTTAGAAAGATTCAAGAAAGAAAAGTTGTCATTCTCCCCAGGGAACAACAGATCCGGTTGCATGCTAGGCAACTGGATGCTCTGAAAGTTAAAGTTCCTGCAGCTACACAATTACAAGAAGATGAAGCTCTAGCTCTTCAGCTACAGGAACAACTCAATAAAGAAGAAGAAGAAAGAGAAAAGAAAAGAAAAGAAAAGAAAAGAAAAGAAAAGAAGAGGCTAAGTTCAGGATAACTGACTCTAAACTAGCCAAAGAAATGAGAGAGGACTGGATAGAAGCTTTGATTTCTCAAGGTGAGGATGCAGACTACCTTGAGAAATTATCAAATAAAGAAATCTACAGAGCTTTCATGGGTCAGCAAGGTCAACTGGCAAACAAGAAAAGGGATGAAAAAGAAGAAAAAGCCAAACAGAAAACCAAGAAGACCATTGCTTTTAACATTAGGACCCATGAAGAAAGGAAGGTCATGAAGGACTTCCTAAAGGCTAGAGGAGAAAGTGGAAAGAGGCTAGGTCCCATGAGCTTCATGAACCTGCAAGCCTTATATGTCAAAGTCAAGAAGGAAGAGGAAGAAAGATTGGGGAAGACAGGCTCAAAGAAAAGGGTAAACACTTAAACAAATGAAAGGAAACAAAAGAAACCCAAGCCTACTCCCTCATCCACTCCTTCCTCTATCCAACAACCCTCCACTCTCCCTCCTAGACCTCCCTCCTCTCCACCCAAAGTGTCCAAATCCTCACACCCAACTCCTCCTCATCAACAGTGTGACACCCAGCATTTCAGGTCAATATCCACATTTCATAAACGCACGTTCATAATTATTATTTCCTGATATTTATTTTGACTAAGTAAAGTCAAGAAGTCTAGCAAAGGAGTTTATTCCAAGTCTAGTAAATCTTAAAGAATTACTAGAAAAATTAAGCAGAATAACCCGACTAAATACGAACGTAAATGGTTAAATAAAATAACCAGAAATATATATATATATATGTTACACAAAATTTACGTGAACTATAATTTATGGTTAAGACTAAATCATATAACATACGAAAAAGTAAAATAATGGACTTTTCGAAGACATTACTATGTAGCGCCACTTTTAGGTACTCATACCTACAAATAATCACCTCAACGAATTATACGAACCAAGATTTCAATAATTTCTTCATCGATCCATAAACTGGTTAAAATTATAATACCGTGAAGAATCTAAACCGAATTAAATTACTAGTTGGAACTCTAATTGATACTAATACCATTAATAAATTAATACTTAAAATTTAGTTATCATTAACCCCAAACCACTTCCTTGACTTTCTCGGCCGAAAGTCAGGTGAGCCATTCTCCCACTTGCTAATTCACTCAAATTCAGATAAAAACCATACCTCCTCAGTCGAATTCTCACAATCCTTTCATGCTTCTCATTTTCTTACGGCAATTTCCCAATTCTCCTTCAAGTCGAAGTCAAGTTTTAAGGAGAAATCCACCATAATTCGGTGTTCTAAGAAGAATCTCAAGTGTTCCTGAAGAGAGTTTAGCAAAATATTCAAGATCATTTCTCTGTTTATCTCAAAATCATCATTCTCTGTTCAGAGGTAAAAACTCGATACCATCCATATTATTTGCTTTAAAACCGTTGCTAAACATACAAATCGTTCAAACGCTAGTAAGATAACAAGAAAAGTGTGTCAAATTCAAGATTAAAACATAAAAATATACAGGACTGATTCTGTCAATCAGAATTTCAGTAATCGAAACTAGGAGTTTCGATACCTGTGTTCAATCGAAACTGGGAGTTTCGATACCTGTGTTCAATCGAAACTAGGAGTTTCGATACCTGTTGTTCAATCGAAACTAGGAGTTTCGATACCTATTGCCCAATCGAAACTAGATAGTTTCGATACTATTTTTGCCAATCGAAACTAGGTAGTTTCGATACCTAATTTACTCAATCGAAACTAAGTAGTTTCGACATCTGTTCTGTTCAATCGAAACTAAGAAAGTTTCGATACCTGTTCGTCAGCCCTTGGGGCAGTAACTCAGAACTATTTTATAACGAAACAAGTGTTGAAAAACTAAAAAGATATTTAAACAAAAGCAATCAGATCTGCTAAGTCGGGTGAACAATTTGCGTTTAAGACGGGTAGTCTTAACGTGTACGTTATCCTTGTGTAATTAGGATACGGATAGGCGAGTCTGCTGATTATTCAAATATTTGCTAGCATTCATACTGTTGAGGTGAGTTTCACTAATCCCCCTTTTTCTAAAGTTTTGAAATGATTTGGGGTGGAAACATACTTGTAAAAGACTATTTTATGTAAATGAATTGAACTAATGATCTGACCGTATGTGTGTATTGAGGGAAAAGTAAAGCGCTTAAAGTCCTCTGAATAAATTAGTAACCATTAGCTATGGATTTAGCCCGGGATTATATGAATAGTACTATTGGGGGTGACGCCTCCGGTCATGGTTAGTCGCGCTAACCAGGGGTCAAAATGGCCGAATGACCGCATATTGTCTTACTCGCAGAAAGGCGAGGGGAGGCACAGAATGTTGGGGTTTGGTTACGGTCTCGTACATTACATACTATTTTGTATTCCTTGCAAGCTTACAAATGGGGTCAATAGATCGGATTAGTATTCATATTCATTGGTAATACATATAAAAGAGTTCTGATCAGGCTAAAGTGATCAGGTTTTACACAAAAGAGTTCTGATCAGGCTAAAGTGACCAGGTTTTAAACAAAAGAGTTCTGATCAGGCTAAAGTGATCAGGTTTTACACAAAAGAGTTCTGATCAGGCTAAATTGATAAGGTTTTAAAGAAAAGAGTTCTGATCAGGTTAAAATGATCAAGTTTAAGCAAAAGAGTTCTGATCAGGCTAAAGTGATCAGGTTTTAAAGAAAAGAGTTCTGATCAGGTTAAAGTGATCAGGTTTAAACAAAAGAGTTCTGATCAGGTTAAAGTGATCAGGTTTAACAAGGAGTTTTGATCGAAAAATGATCAGATTTAAACATTGGGTTTATGATAACTCTTTATAATAACTTGTGAACTCACCAACCTCGTGTTGACAGTTTTAAGTATGTTTTCAGGAAATTGAACGTGGCCATCAGGTTAGCAATGTAGGATGCATGCATGCACGTGGATACGGCTTTTGGGAGGATTTCTCTTGTATAACTCATGGTCTTGAGTCATATTTGCGAAATCTTAAACTTTTGTAAACTCAAGTTAATATTTTATGATGTAAATATTTTAAACTCGATTATGTATCCAATTACATGTATGTATTTGCGGTAATCATATGCTTTGGAAACAAGTGAACGTCGCGCCTCGCGTTTCCGCCTTGGCGGGGTGTGATAGAACTTGGTATCAGAGCCATTAACTAGGTGTCTAAAACGGAACCTAGTCTATAATTTGAATGACTCACTAAGATGTTTTCATTGCATAAGCATTGCATAACCAGTCGTCATGTCATATGGATATTGTAGTCACAAGCATGTCGTCACATTCACACTCTGACCCTGAATCCAACGAGGAACTTCCCGCCACACGCCCCAAAAATCGAGTACAAGTTCGCAGCTCCACACCACCCAATGTCGCCCTGGGAGAACCGCCTATCGTCTACCGAAAGAAAAGCGGGGGACCAGTTAAGGTGCAAAGTGCTAGGAAGAAGGTTCGACTTCCACGCAAAAGGACTCTAGCAGCCCGTGACCCGGAAGACTTGGAGACCGATGAGGAACCACCTAGGCAACGACCTTGTTACCACCCTACGGTGGGGACTATCCGTTGGATGCCCCGTACCCTGGCACGATGGAGGGAGATGGAGAGCATTCCCTCTACCTTCGAGCTCGGGGAGTCCTCCAACTCCCCAACACCCCTACCCCACAATGGGGAAGCCATGGAGATCACAGTGCCTACATTAGTAGCACGTGTTCATACGCACGAAGAGCGTCTTGATGATCTCCTAGATGATATTCGGGCACATGGGGATGTAGCCACGCGCTTACGTCAAAGGCTCGGATCTCGAGTACAGACTTTGGAGGATAGCACCCGAGACATACAGGGTGCCACTGACTATCTAGAGTTGAGAGCTGACATGGACTGGCAGTTCACTCTCACGGTCCGAGACATGGTGGAGGCGCTGGAAGAGAGGACTTTGGCTGCAGAATTTGTGGCAAGAACTAGCCTTGTCATGGCAGACTTGCCATGATGATTGGGTTGTACTCCCACTTCTTCTTTTAAACCTTTTATGGGCGGGTTGTGCCCATAGCACATTATGTAGTTTAAAACTTTGGTGTTGTTGTATCCCTATGTCATGATCTATCATTATTGTTATATAATGTTGTTTCTTTTTAATTGATATGTTAGAAAGAACGTCATGGCACCTAAACGTGGGACACCCCGTAACACTACTGGTGACAACAACGAGACGATTTCCCCAAACATGGAACAACTCATAGCACAGCGAGTAGCCGCCGCCATAGAGCAGTATGAAGCAAATCGAAATAGTGGCGGAGGAAACGGCAGTGGTACTGGCGCAGGAGGTAGCGGTACAGCAGGAGGTTCCGGAGGTAATAAAAATAAATAAGCCATAACACATAGTCATGATCCGAATTAATGACGTTATGACTTGTGATTCTACAGATGCTCCAAATAGGAAGTGCACCTACAAGGCCTTCCTATCTTGCAACCCCCGTAGTTTCAATGGCACTGAGGGTGCAGTAGGTCTAATGAGATGGATAGAAAGGATGGAGTCGGTGATTGATATTAGTGAATGCACCGCTGACTGCATGGTGAAGTATTCTACATGCATGCTCACTGATAAAGCTTTAACTTGGTGGAATACTCAAATGAAGACTTTGGGGAGAGAGACAGCGTACCAATTGTCTTGGGAAGACTTGAAAAACATGATGATTGAGGAATACTGTCCTCGAAACGAATTGCAAAACTATGAAACTGAGATGTGGAACCTACAGATGATAGGAGATGATGTGGCAGGATACACCGACCGTTTCAATGAATTGGCGATTCTAGTACCGCATATGGTCACACCAGAACATAAGCGCGTTGAGAGGTATCTGTGGGGCCTTGCGCCTCAAATTCGTAGCATGGTAACATCATCTAATCCAATAGATGCCAAGAGTGCTATAACTTTAGCATTCAAACTAAAGGATGATGCAGTACGTAATGGATTGTTTGAGAGGAAGGAGAACGAGGAAGGTAGATCTGGGGAAAAAAGGAAATGGATGGGAAATTCAAGTAACAAGTCTGAGAAACAAGGGTTTAAGAAACAATGAACTATGAAAGCTTTTGCAGTCAACACAGTGGAAAGAAAGGAGTATGATAGGGGCCTACCGAAATGTAAGAAGTGTGGAAACCATCATGCCGGTGTGTGCATCAAGTGTGGAAAATGTGACAAGTTTGTTCACACCACACAAGCTTGTCGAACTAACAACCGAATGGGGAAAATTAATCCGGGATGTTTCATATGTGGTGACCTGAAGCACTTCAAGAGGGATTGTCCCAAGTGGAAGAATCAGAACAACGCTCAGGCACCAGGAAGGGCATTTGTGATGGGTGCAAGGGACGCACGCCAGGACCCGAACATCGTCACTGGTACGTTCCCGATAAATAATCACTATGCCTCTGTACTTTTTGATTCGGGTGCGGATATGAGTTTTGTGTCGAATGATTTTGAATCCTTACTCGGTATTAAGGCCAGCAAACTAGATCAAAGTTATACAATTGAATTAGCAAATGGGAAATTAATAGAAACCGGAGAGGTCATTAGGGGTTGTACTTTATGTTTAGAAAACCATACATTCAGTATAGACCTTCTACCCGTCGAGCTAGGGAGTTTTGATATTGTTATTGGCATGGATTGGTTATCAAAGAATCGTGCCGAGATCGTATGCTTCGAGAAGATCGTACGTATCTCACTACCAAGCGGAGAAATTCTTTCAATTCAAGGCGAAAAGTGTAGAACGATGTTGAAGACGATAAACTGCATGAAAGCTCATAAGTATCTACGCAAGGGTTATTGTGCATTCCTGGCTCACATCGTCGAGAAGAAACCCGAAGAACGTCGACTTGAGGACATACCAATCGTCAGAGATTACTCGGAAATATTTCCCGAGGACTTACCAGGAATACCACCATCAAGAAAAGTCGAGTTCCGGATCGACCTAGTACCAGGAGCCGCACCAGTTGCACGATCTCCGTATCGTCTAGCCCCTTCCGAGATGCAGGAACTGTCGAGCCAACTACAAGAATTACTTGACAAAGGTTTCATAAGACCGAGTTTCTCACCATGGGGAGCTCCGGTCCTATTTGTAAAGAAAAAGGATGGAACCTTTAGAATGTGCATTGATTATCGGGAATTAAACAAACTGACAATCAAAAATCGGTATCCTCTTCCTCGAATAGATGATTTGTTTGATCAACTTCAAGGTTCCAGTTTCTATTCTAAAATTGATCTACGATCAGGGTATCATCAACTGAAAATTCAGGAAGAAGATATACCAAAAACGGCTTTTAGGACTCGTTACGGTCACTACGAGTTCCTAGTTATGCCATTTGGCTTGACTAATGCACCGGCCGTCTTCATGGATCTCATGAACCGTGTGTGCAAGCCGTACTTGGATAAATTCGTGATTGTGTTTATCGATGACATATTGATATATTCACGAACCAAGGAGGAACATGAACATCATTTGAAATTAATCTTGGAACTACTCAGGAATGAGAAGCTTTATGCTAAATTCTCGAAGTGTGAGTTTTGGATCCGAGAGGTTTTCTTTCTCGGACACGTTATCAATAAGAATGGTATCCATGTGGATCCATCCAAGATTGAAGCCATCAAAAACTAGGAAGCACCAAGAACTCCGACTGAGGTGCGTCAATTTCTGGGCTTGGCAGGATATTACAGGCGATTTATCGAGAATTTTTCAAAGATAGCCTTACCTATGAGCACGTTAACTCAGAAGGACAAAAAGTTTGATTGGACTGATAAACAAGAATCCGCTTTTCAATTGCTGAAGCAAAAACTTTGCAGTGCACCAATCCTATCCCTTCCCGTAGGAACTGACAATTTCATCGTGTACTGCGACGCATCACACCAAGGCCTGGGATGTGTATTGATGCAGAGAGAAAAAGTCATAGCGTATGCATCCAGACAGCTAAAAGTACATGAGAAAAATTATACGACTCACGATCTGGAATTGGGTGCTGTCGTGTTTGCACTCAAGATTTGGAGACATTATTTATACGGTACAAAATGTACTATTTTTACAGATCACAAGAGTCTCCACCACATCTTTAATCAGAAAGAACTCAACATGAGGCAACGGCGTTGGGTAGAACTACTGAATGATTATGACTGTGATATCAAGTATCACCCTGGTAAGGCCAACGTCGTAGCAGATGCCTTGAGTCGTAAAGAACGGGTTAAAACACTCCGTGTTCGTGCCCTAGAATTGATAATTTATACGAGTCTCACGACTCAAATCAGGATGGCACAACAAGAGGCAATCAAAGAAGAAAACATTCAGAGTGAAGCTTTACGAGGAATGATAAAGCAGTTGGAACCAAAGTCAGATGACACTTTATACTTCATGAATAGAATTTGGGTGCCATGTTTTGGTAACATACGGGAGTTGGTTATGGACGAAGCCCACAAGTCCAGGTACTCCATTCACCCAGGTTCGAATAAAATGTATAAGGATCTGAAAGAACTCTACTGGTGGCCGAACATGAAAGGAGAAATTGCTATTTATGTCGGTAAATGCCTAACATGTTCAAAAGTAAAGGCATAACATCAGAAACCGTCAGGATTGTTACAATAACCCGAGATACCTCAATGGAAATGGGAACAAATTTCAATGGATTTCATTACAAAGTTACCCAAGACGTCGAGCGGGTATGACACTATATGGGTAATTGTTGATCGTTTGACGAAATCAGCTCATTTTCTACCCATGAAAGAGACAGATAAAACCGAGAAACTTGCAAGGCTTTATATCAAGGAAATTGTGGCTAGGCATGTAGTGCCAATTTCTATTATCTCTGATAGAGACAGCAGATTCGTGTCTAGAATCTGGAAATCATTACAAGAAGCCATGGGCACACGTCTTAATATGAGCACGACATATCACCCATAAACAGATGGTCAAAGTGAAAGGACCATTCAAACTTTAGAGGATATGCTACGTGCGTGTGCAATTGACTTCGGTGGAAATTGGGATACTCATTTACCGCTAGCTGAGTTTTCATACAATAATAGTTACCACACCAGCATCAAAGTCGCTCCGTTTTAGGCTTTGTATGGTCGAAAATGTCGTTCACCACTATGTTGGGCAGAAGTTGGTGACAGGCATTTAACCGGTCCTGAGGTTATTCAAGAGACCACGGATAAGATTTTCAAAATCAAGGATCGTCTGAAGGCCGCCAGTGACAGACAAAAGAGTTACGCGGATAACAGACGAAGACCTTTAGAATTCCAAGTGGGAGAAAAAGTCATGTTAAAGGTCTCACCTTGGAAAGGAGTTGCAAGATTTGGCAACCGTGGCAAGCTTAACCCTAAGTACGTTGGACAATTTGAAATATTGGCTAGGGTTGGCCCTGTAGCTTACAAGCTCAAGTTGCCACAAGAACTAAGCAATATACATGATACGTTTCATGTGTCAAATCTCAAGAAGTGCTTATCAGATGACACATTAATTATACCGCCTGATGAGATTCACATAGACGACAAGTTGCACTTCATTGCGGAACCTATGGAAGTCATAGATTGGAAGGTTCAGAGAACAAGGCGCATCGTGTTAAGCTGGTCAAGGTACGTTGAAAAAATGAAATCCAAGTACCCGTCCTTGTTTACAAAAACTCCAAGTCAGAGTGACAAGAACTGAATTTCGGGACGAAATTCTCTGTAACATGGGGAGAATGTGACACCCAGCATTTTAGTCAATATCCACATTTCATAAACGCACGTTCATAATTATTATTTCCTGATATTTATTTTGACTAAGTAAAGTCAAGAAGTCTAGCAAAGGAGTTTATTCCAAGTCTAGTAAATCTTAAAGAATTACTAGAAAAAGTAAGCAGAATAACCCGACTAAATACGAACGTAAATGGTTAAATAAAATAACCAGAAAAATATATATATATATATATATATATATATATATATATATATGTTACACAAAATTTACGTGAACTATAATTTATGGTTAAGACTAAATCATATAACATACGAAAAAGTAAAATAATGGACTTTACGAAGACGTTACTATGTAGCGCCACTTTTAGGTACTCTCACCTACAAATAATCACCTCAACGAATTATACGAACCAAGATTTCAATAATTTCTTCATCGATCCATAAACTGGTTAAAATTATAAAACCGTGAAGAATCTAAACCGAATTAAATTACCAGCTGGAACTCTAATTGATACTAATACCATTAATAAATTAATACTTAAAATTTAGTTATCATTAACCCCAAACCACTTCCTTGACTTTCTCGGCCGAAAGTCAGGTGAGCCATTCTCCCACTTGCTAATTCACTCAAATTCAGATAAAAACCATACCTCCTCAGTCGAATTCTCACAATCCTTTCATGCTTCTCATTTTCTTACGGCAATTTCCCAATTCTCCTTCAAGTCGAAGTCAAGTTTTAAGGGGAAATCCACCATAATTCGGTGTTCTAAGAAGAATCTCAAGTGTTCCTGAAGAGAGTTTAGCAAAAGATTCAAGACCATTTCTCTGTTTCTCTCAAAATCATCATTCTCTGTTCAGAGGTAAAAACTCGATACCATCCATATTATTTGCTTTAAAACCGTAGCTAAACATACAAATCGTTCAAACGCAAGTAAGATAACAAGAAAAATGTGTCAAATTCAAGATTAAAACATAAAAATATACAGGACTGATTCTGTTAATCAGAATTTCAGTAATCGAAACTAGGAGTTTCGATACCTGTGTTCAATCGAAACTGGGAGTTTTGATACCTGTGTTCAATCGAAACTAGGAGTTTCGATACCTGTGTTCAATCGAAACTAGGAGTTTCGATACCTGTGTTCAATCGAAACTAGGAGTTTCGATACCTGTGTTCAATCGAAACTAGGAGTTTCGATACCTATTGCCCAATCGAAACTAGATAGTTTCGATACCTATTGCCCAATCGAAACTAGATAGTTTCGATACTATTTTTTCCAATCGAAACTAGGTAGTTTCGATACCTAATTTACCTAATCGAAACTAAGTAGTTTCGACATCTGTTCTGTTCAATCGAAACTAAGAAAGTTTCGATACCTGTTCGTCAGCCCTTGGGGCAGTAACTCAGAACTATTTTATAACGAAACAAGTGTTGAAAAACTAAAAAGATATTTAAACAAAAGCAATCAGATCTGCTAAGTCGGGTGAACAATTTGCGTTTAAGACGGGTAGTCTTAACGTGTACGTTATCCTTGTGTAATTAGGATACGGATAGGCGAGTCTGCTGATTATTCAAATATTTGCTAGCATTCATACTGTTGAGGTGAGTTTCACTAATCCCCCTTTTTCTAAAGTTTTGAAATGATTTGGGGTGGAAACATACTTGTAAAAGACTATTTTATGTAAATGAATTGAACTAATGATCTGACCGTATGTGTGTATTGAGGGAAAAGTAAAGCGCTTAAAGTCCTCTGAATAAATTAGTAACCATTAGCTATGGATTTAGCCCGGGATTATATGAATAGTACTATTGGGGGTGACGCCTCCGGTCATGGTTAGTCGCGCTAACCAGGGGTCAAAATGGCCGAATGACCTCATATTGTCTTACTCGCAGAAAGGCGAGGGGAGGCACAGAATGTTGGGGTTTGGTTACGGTCTCATACATTACATACTATTTTATATTCCTTGCAAGCTTACAAATGGGGTCAATAGATCGGATTAGTATTCATATTCATTGGCAATACATATAAAAGAGTTCTGATCAGGCTAAAGTGATCAGGTTTTACACAAAAGAGTTCTGATCAGGCTAAAGTGATCAGGTTTTAAACAAAAAAGTTCTGATCAGGCTAAAGTGATCAGGTTTTACACAAAAGAGTTCTGATCAGGCTAAAGTGATAAGGTTTTAAAGAAAAGAGTTCTGATCAGGTTAAAATGATCAAGTTTAAGCAAAAGAGTTCTGATCAGGCTAAAGTGATCATGTTTTAAAGAAAAGAGTTCTGATCAGGTTAAAGTGATCAGGTTTAAACAAAAGAGTTCTGATCAGGTTAAAGTGATCAGGTTTAACAAGGAGTTTTGATCGGAAAATGATCAGATTTAAACATTGGGTTTATGATAACTCTTTATAATAACTTGTGAACTCACCAACCTCGTGTTGACAGTTTTAAGTATGTTTTCAGGAAATTGAACGTGGCCATCAGGTTAGCAATGTAGGATGCATGCATGCACGTGGATACGGCTTTTGGGAGGATTTCTCTTGTATAACTCATGGTCTTGAGTCATATTTGCGAAATCTTAAACTTTTGTAAACTCAAGTTAATATTTTATGATGTAAATATTTTAAACTCGATTATGTATCCAATTACGTGTATGTGTTTGCGGTAATCATATGCTTTGGAAACAAGTGAACGTCGCGCCTCGCATTTCCGCCTTAGCGGGGTGTGACAAACAGCCTCCCAAGAAGAAAACCAAACCTACTACCACACCAGATGATTCAAGAGAAATTGTTATCTGGTTCTGCAGCAATCAACATCAATGGTTTGAGGTTTTCAGGGGAAGGACAAAGGTAAAAAGATCAATCTACAAATCTGTTGATGAGGTAATGCAGCTCCCAGATTCCGATCTTAGAAGAATGATGGAGCTGGGTGAAGCTCATGAGCCTGAGAATGATGGTGGGAGGCATCTGTTGCTAGTGATCAAACATCACTTCAATCCTAGCAAAGATGTAATCTTTGATGCTAAACCTCTCCAATCCCACTCTCCATTCATCAGTTAGTCCTACAATGCTGCTCAGGATGGGTACACTTTGATAGATGTCGGAGGACAGAAGATGAGATGTTTAAGCAAGGCCATCTTCAGTATGCCAAGCAAAGACATCAAGACTCTGTCTGAGCTTCCTCTTGACAATCCCAGCAAGGACCCTAGAGGCTATGAGGTAGCAAGGATAGTAGCAAACATGCAAAAGCTTCAGCAACAACAACAGTAAGAAAGTTTTCGTAGTATCAGTCTAGGGGGTGTTTGTAGATAAAAAGACTGATGGCTACAAAATTCTCTAAGTACAAATGCTGCGGACTCCATAGTTTTGCTGCTGACCAACAAGCTGCTGCGGATAAGCCTGTTTGCTACGGATAGTTGTTCTCTTGCTGATGGACAACTCTGCTGCGGACAGCCTTATCTGCTAAAGACCAGAGTTGCTGCTGATAGGCTTCTCAGCAGCATCAAACACATGATGCTGCTGATAGGCAAATCATCAGCAGCTTTGGATAGTTAAGTCTTGATGCGGATCACCAATTTGCTGCTGATAGCCATATCTGCCATAGATCAATCGTTGCTGCTGATTGGCAAAGCAAAATCAACTTTACTAATGGCAACTTTTTGCTGCAACTCTGACACATCTCATGCAGAAAGAATGTTACTGGTGCAGATAATAAAAGACAACAGCGCTCTCCTTCCAAGTATCCAAGCAATGATGCCTAAGAATACGTTTAAGTAAAGTTATCCTTTTTAGTATTTATTGTCTTAACGTGTAGTATAGCTTCTAGTATACAAGATCAACGGCTTGTGTTCGATCTGATCCTTAGAATCAAGGGTCTGTCTTGATTCTAAGTTACTATATAAGCAGTGTATCCTTTCATTGTACAAGTGTGCTTTCTTAGAGTTTTCTCTGTAATCTTGTAACCGTTGAAGCTTAATACAAATTGCATTTATCAGTACTTCTTGTGTTTACTTGTTTACATTGCTTAGTTGTGATTGTTTCCGGCAATCTCAACTAGAATAGAACCATCTTGTATTTACCGATCCTACAGCCTTGCAAGAACATCTCATCTGCTAACCTCTGACAGCTGTTATAGTGAATTCATCCTTCTCAGCATTGTAAGACCGGCTAGTGAATGGAAAGTGAGATTGGAGAGGTTTAGCATCAATGACTACGTCTTTGCTAGGGTTGAAGTGATGTTTGATCACTAGCAACAGATGCCTTCCACTTTCATTCTCAGGCTCATGAGCTTCACCCAGCTCCATCATTCTTCTAAGATCAGAATCTGGGAGCTGCATCACCTCATCAACAGTTTTATAGATAGACATTTTTTACTTCTTCCCTCCCCCCTGAAGACTTCAAACCATTGATCTTGATTACTATAGAACCAAGCAACAATTTCTCTTGAATCTTCTGGTTTGGTAGCAGGTTTGGTTTTCTTCTTGGGGGGCTGTGGATGAGGAAGAGGTGGGTGGGAGGATTTGGACTCCTTGGGTGGAGAGGAGGGAGGTCTAGGAGGGAGAGTGAAAGGTTGTTGGATTGAGGAAGGAGTGGATGAGGAGTAGGCTTGGGTTTCTTTTGTTTTCTGTCATCAGTTTGAGTATTTACCATTTTCTTTGAGCATGTCTTCCCCAATCTCTCTTCCTCTTCCTTCTTTACTTTGACATACAAGGCTTGCAGGTTCATAAAAGTCATTGGACCTAGCCTCTTTCCATTCTCTCCTCTAGTCTTCAGGAAGTCCATCATGACCTTACTTTCTTCATGGGTCCTTATATTAAATGCAATGGTTTTTTTGGACTTTTGTTTGGCTTTTTCTTCTTCTTCTTCAGCTCTTTTCCTGTTTACCAATTGACCTTGCTGACCCATGAAAGCTCTATAGATTTATTTGTTTGACAATTTCTCAAGGTAGTCTGCATCCTCACCTTGAGAAATCAGAGCTTCTGTCCACTCATCTCTCATCTCTTTGGCTACTTCAGAGTTAGTTATCCTGAACTTAGCCTCTTCTCTTCTTTTCTTTTCTCTTTCTTCTTCTTCTGTATTGAGTTGTTCCTGCAGCTGAAGATCTAGAGCTTCATCTTCTTGTAATTGTGTAGCTGCAGAAACGTTAACTTTCAAAGTATCCAGTTGCCTAGCATGCAACTGGATCTGTTGTTCCCTGAGGAGAATGACAGCTTTCCTTTCTTGAATCTTTCTAAGCTCAGCCATATCCTCTTCTTTTCTTCTCTTTTTCTATCTTCTCTTTCTTTCTTTTTCTTCTTCTTCTTCTGTCATGATGCCCTTCCCCTTGTCTTTATTGGATGCCTCAGCTTCAGCTTCATGGATCACAACAGCAGATGTAAGAGATACTGTTGGGATCTTAGCTTCAGCTTCATTGGAAATCTGAGGAACAGACACAGAGGAAGGGACTGCTTCACTCTCTTCCTTTTCCCATTCATTCCTATGTGTACCTTTAAAAGCCTCTTTGACATTTTGAGCAACTACTTTTCTTGACTCTAATGCTGCATTCAGTATAACAGTTGGTGAGGAGGGAAGGGATAGATCTGAGTCAGAATCATCCATTGCAATCCATCCCTCCTTTTCTAGAAAAGCTTTAATAATCTTGATCATTGCTTGACTTTCTAAGGAGTTGATGTTGCAAATGTGTGTCTTGAGCTCAAAGACCTTATGCAGGAAATCTGGATTGAGGAGCAGGATTTCTTGAATGTTGTTGATTTTGAAGGATGATCCGTCACACAAGAAGAACTGAAAACCAAAGGACCCAGTGCTTGACCATCCTTGCACTTCCAGGCCCATGACCATTTCATTATAGAAGAATCTTCTCAAACATAGAACTTGTTCTTCTGTTAAAGCACTGCTCCTTATCAAGTCAAGTCTTGGAGCTAGTCTTTGTTCTGCTGTTCTTGAAGACTCTGCAGTATGTTTAGGATAGGCCACCCTGTTTGCTTCTTCTTGAAACCATTCAAACCAGGGCATATTATCTTCCATCAAGACGCATAATCTATCAATTGCAAGTTCTGCTGAGAGATCTGTGGAAGTGTTGATGCATCTTGTTAAGTACAATTCAAGGACTTTAAGTGGATTCCAATTCAGCTCTTCTATGCCACCAAATTCCCATCCAATCCAGAATCTCTTAGATAGACCATCATACCCCCAAGCTAGGATAGAGTCAAACTCTAGCTTATGTGCAATCAGTGTGAATTGAGGGGCAATGGTCTGTCTTGTTATACTTACAGCAGCTGGCAATATGCTGAATGATAGAGGTTTGTCTTCATCTTCACTTTTATTTTCCAATACCTCATCAACAGCTCTGACCACTAACTTCCAGTCCTCAGAGATATCTTCCTCTTCATCTACTGAGTCTGGAAAGTCATAGATTTGAACAAAAGCAGGCTTGAAGAGTGTACTTTAAAATTTAGCCTGCTCTTGTATCCGGTCATCAAGACTATCAGCATCATCTTCAGCAGTAACTATCTCCCCCTTTTTGATTGCATTAGTGTATAGAGATTCATCTGTTTGAGTGCCCACTGATACAAGGGAAGGAGTAGTCACATGTGGGCATTTATGGGCTTCATGCATAGAGACTTGGTGCTGTAGTTTGGACACCTCAGCCTCTAGTATTGCCACCCTGGCCGTCAATTCCAAGTTTTCAAATTTCAGTCTGTCCTCATCCACAGTTGTGGAATCCTTGGAACTAGATGGGGCCTTAGGCCTAGCCTCTGCATCCCCATCACCCTGGTTTTCTTGGCACCTAGGATTCTTCTCAGTGAAGAGTGTTTCAAGAGAAACATCCTAACTGTGAGTTGCCGTGGTTGGGGACTTAGTGATGTTATCACTGTCCTCCTGGTTAATTGATGTACGAGTAGTAGTGATATCCCTTTCTACATTCACTCTATCATAACTCCTAGAGTGAACCTTATTAGGTGATGAACTTGGGCCGGGTACATTACCAGCCAAGTCAATCAATACCTCCGAGATAGTGGTAGTTGGAGAAGACATATCATCTTGACTAGGTGCTTCTGCACTTAAGTTCAGAGAAGAAAAATAATGAAAGGGCTCAGAAGGTTGTTCTATGGATTCGGGATGTGATCCTGATCCTAATAGAGGAACTTCCAAGGAAGTCTCTCTAATAATTTGGCTATCCCTTTTGATATTCTCATCAGAATGTTGGGATTCTGAATGAGGGCTTTTAGGTTGGGATTGGGCCTGCGAGACAAGAATAGAAGGAGTCTTCTTGCTCCTTTTTCTTTTTCTGGTATAGCTTGCCTCAACTGGGGCCTTGTGTTCTAGTTGGGCTTCCAAAACAGGTGTAAGTATTTGTTGTGCTTGTGCACCCTCAATAGGATGCACAGGGGTTCGAACAATGGAAGTAGATTGATGTTCAGGATTTGAAGTGGAGGGTGTGGGATCAGTATCAACTGGGATTGCTGAACTGTCACCTTGGGTACTTTGTATGCTCATCATTGTAGATAACAATGGAACATTGACCCCTGAGAACTTTTTGGAAACAGTTTTCATGCTTTGAAAAATATTATTTTTATGTCCCAGCATAAGGAAGATTCTTATAGGTTTGGAAAGGTCTTTTAGCTCATTGTTTTAAACTTCCTGCAAGAAGCTTGTGTACATAAAGAATGCCTGCTTTGCACCTTCTTGAAGGTTATATCTCAAACCTTCAAAAATAAGATGTGCAAAGTTGAAACCTTGGCTAGTGACCATACCATGAACAGTAGAGGCGAGAGCAGAACTCACTTGATGCCATCCACTTCTCTTCTGGGATATGCACTGTAGTAGAGTGTGGCACATAAAATTCCAAGGAGGGCCCATCAGCGCCTTTTCAACAGTATATTCGTTTTGATTTCCAGTGTACCCTATGGATACAAAGGTTCTTATATACTCTTCCCTGATGTATGAAATGGCGGCCCCCTCATCCTGAAGCTTGAGGTGTTTTCTGAGAGTAGCTTCAGTGATGATGATGTCTTTGCCATCTACCGTGGCTTGGATTTGGGGAAGCCCCTGTTCGGTAGAGTAGACGGCGGTGTTCCAAAAATCCTCCATATGAGGGATGTATATGGTAGGGTTGACGGTTAGTGCAAAATATATCTTTGATCGACAAAGAAAATCGATCATATCATCGAACCCTTTGGACTTCTTTCCTTTAACCAGGTATGCAGTGAGATTGTGGTAGGGTGAAAACTTGTCATCAGGATGGTTTATGTCGACCTTTGCCATTGTCGTTGGATTTAGAGGGAAGGAGGAAGTTTTTGAAAGGTGGTTAAGTATGGAAAGCTTTGAATGCTTGAGAGAAAATGATGAGAGTTAGGTTGGAATTGAATGTGAAGAGGTTAAGGAGAAAATTTGATTTGTGTTATAACGGCAGATGAGGGAAAAAGCAAAGTTACTTCTACAGTACAACCTTATTCACTTTTCACTGTTACAGCTGTAATACACTATAGCAGTCATGGTAAAGACTGAAAGGACTTTTTACTTATCTTTACCCATCAGTAGCAAACTTGGTTGCTGCGGATGGTTAAGCCTATTCGCTGCAAACTTGGTTGCTGCGGATGGTTAAGTCAGTCAACAACAAACTCAATTGCTACTGATGGATGCAATGGTTCACAGCAAAGATGTTGCTGCTGACTGCCTTAAAGCTATCAGCAGGAAACTTGTTCCTGCTGATAACTTAAAGTAGTCAGTGGCAAATTCTCTGCTGCTGATGATTAAACCTGTCGGCAGCAAAAAAAGTTGTTGCTGACTTATAACTTTTATTTACAACAAAAGACAAACACATTTATAAAACAATTTTTAAGACAGATTTTAGTCAAAGTTCATCATACCAATGGATTCAACTAAATATCTAAATCTAGCTTCATCAAAAGGTTTTGTAATCAAATCAGCATATTGCTCATTGGTATGAGCTTTGGTTAAAATAATTCTCTTTTTCTCAGCTTGATCTCTTATGAAGTGATACCTGATGACAATGTGCTTTGTCTTGGAGTGCTGCACCGATTTGTTTGTGATTGGTATAGCACTCATGTTGTCAATGTGAATGGGAGTGGCCATGAAAGTCATCCCATAATCCATCATTTGGTTTTGTATCCAGATGACTTGTGCACAGCAACTTGAAGCTGCAATCTATTCTGCTTCTGTTGTAGAAGTTGATACATAGGTTTGCTTCTTGCACTGTCATGAAATCAGTCTTCCTCCCAGAAACTGACAACCTCCTGATGTGGACTTTTTGTCCAAGTTACATCCCCCATAGTCATTGTCAGTGTATGCATACAGGTTGAACTTTTCATTTTTAGAATACCATAGCCTAAGTCACGGGGCTCCTTTTAGATATCTAAAAATTCTCTTGACAACTTGAAGATGTGTATTCTTTGGAACTGCTTGGAATCTAGCACAGAGGCATACTGCAAACATAATATCTGGCCTTGAGACATCGAGATACATGAGTGACCCTATCTTTGCACGGTATTGATGTTGATCAGTGTCTTGACCATCTTTGTCTTGAGTCAACTGATGGTGCACTTGCATAGGAGTTCTTGCAGCAGTGCAGTAAGCCATCTTGAATCTTTCCAAAATGCTCTTGACATATTTGAATTGGCTGATAAAGATTCCGTTTGGAACTTGTTTGACTTGAAGACCCAGAAAGAAATTTAGTTCACCTATTGAACTTATTTCAAACTTTGAGTGCATCAGGATCTCAAAGTCTTTACACAACTTCTTCTTTATTGATCCAAAGATGATGTCATCAACATAGATTTGTACCAGTAGGATTTTTCCCCTTCATCCTTGATAAACAATGTCTGGTCAGTGGCACCTCTTCTGAAGTTGTTGCTTAGCAGATATCTAGACAGAGTTTCATACTAGGCTCTTGGAGCTTGATGTAAGACATAAAGAGCTTTGTATAGTTTGAACACTTTGTTAGGATGTGCAGGATCTACAAAGCCTGGAGGCTGTTTGACATATACTTCCTCACCAATCTTCCCATACAGAAATGCACTCTTCATCATAGCAATTCCTTCTTCCTAAGTGTAGCCTTGAGCTACAAGTTTGGCTTTGTTTTTGACGACAATGCCTCTCTCATCTTGCTTGTTCCTAAATACCCATCTTGTGCCAAGAGTAGTTTGACCAGTTGGAAGATGAACAAGTTTCCAGACATCATGTCTCTTGAATTGCAGCAACTCTTCCTACATTGCCTTAATCCAACTACTGTGTTTCAGAGCTTCATCTATCTTCTTGGGTTCTACCTGAGAAAGAAAACAGAAAAATAGACATATATTGGCCTCATGAGATTTGCTTCTTGTTTGAACTCGTTGGTGAACTTGGCCAATCATATTTTCCAGGGGATGTTCCTTGTTTATTCCTTGTGCTGGTACTACATCCAATCGTATCCCTTGCTCAAGATTGCTCTGATTTTGATCAGGAAACTCTTCATTCATGGTGGAAGAGTCTTCAATATCAACAGCAACATCAGCGTTATCAGCAGCAACATCAGCATTATCAGCGGCAGATGCTTCTACAACATTACAGATGTGTCTTCATTCAGATTTTCATTCTCAGAGAGGCTGCTGCTGGTGACATTTGAGAGTCTGGTTCCGGCTTCACTGGCTTCAATAGCTTCCACAACAGATGGAGGATCAAAAGATGGCCTTTTCAGTTTGATATAGGGACTGGGGAACTCCAATCTGTAGTCAGAGGTAGATGTGGAAGCTTGTGCTTTGGAAGAAGTAGACTCCATATTTGAGAAGATGAGAGGCTCAAATATTTGTGTGAAGGATTCTATATCAAAGAGCCAGTCTGGGCCTTTTCCCTGTTCACATGCGATGTGTTCCCTACATTTCACATTGGCTGATTCTTCCACGATTCTTGTTCTTGAGTTGAATACTCTGTAGGCCTTGGATTGAGAGGAATAGCCCCCAAAATATCCTTCATCAGATTTGGCACCAAACTTAGGAAGAACCCCATGTGTGATCAGAATGGTGCATGGACATCCAAAAGGTTTTGGAATTCCAATGTAGGGAAATCTTTTGAACCAGAGTTCATAAGGTGTCTTGTTGAGAGGCTTGACAATGAGAACTCTATTCTGCACATAGCAAGATGTACTGACTGCTTCTGCCCAGAATGTGAGAGGCAGTTTTGAATCAGCCAACATTGATCTTCCTGATTCAATTAGAGTTCTATTTTTTCTTTCAGCAACCCCATTTGTTGAGGAGTTCTTGGAACACTGTATTGTCTTTTTATTCCCTTGCTCTCACAGAAACAGTTCAGAGTGTGGTTCTTGAATTCTGTACCTTAATCACACCTTATGATTTTCACCTTTTGATTGCTTTGATTCTCAACTCAAAGAATGTAAGATTTAAGAATCTCAGCAGTTTCATCTTTTGTTCTCAAGAATTATAGTCTTCAGTGATCACTAGACAATATGAATTCTGACATTTGTAGGACTAACGAAATCCATATGCAGCAGCTGTAATGGAGTGTCATTTGAATTCAATGTCTTGGGCTTGTGAGAACTTTTATGTTGCTTTCCCTTCAGCCATGCAATGCAGTGATCCTCAAGTTGGAATTCTTTGTCAGGAAGACCTCTGATAAGATTTTCCTTCACCAACTTGTTAATGGTTTTTATATTAACATGACTTAATCTCCTGTGCCAGAGAGCTGATTCATCAACTGATGCCTTTGATAGAAAACAAGATACCCTACCAGATGGAGTGACCTCATTCATGTCGAGCACATATAGGTTATCTTTTCTCTGAGCAGTCAATAGTATCTTCTCTGGAGGAGGTTTGCTTAAGCTAGGGGATAGTACAAAACATTCTTTATCTGTGAAAAGCATCCAATGATTTTGATCACATACCTGGGACACGCTCATGAGATTGAAGTCTAATTATTTGACATAGTTTACTCTTTCAATACTCATCCTTTCATTGGACATAGTTCCTTGTCCAGTGATTGATCCTCCTTTTGAATCACTCCCAAAGGCAAAATATCCTCCATTGAAGTGTCTGAAGTTGGAGAGGATGGATCTGTTGCCGGTCATATGCCTAGAATAACCACTGTCTACAACCTAGATGTTATTCTTCTGACCTGGCTGTACCTGCAAATGAGAGAGATCTAGTTAGAGGGAGGAACCCAAGACCTTGCAAACTTGGGTAAGTGTGTTGTTGGATCACCAACATTAGCGTGCTTACAATCAATGGAACCAATAATGATGCTTGGAGGGATAAAATTTGGGATCTTGGCCTTCCATTGCTGAGGAGGTGGTTTTCTGGATTTCTTTGCTCTATCAGCAGCTGATGTTGCTTTGGCTGCTGACAGATTTGCTTGATCAGCAGCAGATTTTGCTACTGAGGACTTTGGCTTATCAACAACAGATTTTGTTGCTCCTGATGGTTTTACTTGAGCAGCAGCAGACTTGGTTACTGCTGAAGGCTTGTCCTTTGATTTCTTGGGCTTTACTTGATCAACAACATTTTTGCTGGCTGCTGATGGTTTATCAATAGATTTATGCTTATCTTTCTTTACCTTATTACCAAATGGTTTCGTATAGAAGTTCTTTTGTTGATAGGCTTTTGGTTAGGAGGGACTTGATGAAGAATCTGGTGGAAGGGATTAAATTTAAAATTTGCAGCAAAGTGGTCTGATTCACCGCAGATGATGCAATATTTTTGAGGTTTTGGCAGCTGCTTCCTTGGTGGGGAGAGAGAGTTTCTGAAATGAGCTACATAGGCTTCAAAGCTTCTTACCTTTTTGTTCTTGTTTGTCTTCTCAAAAGCATGTTGCTTGAGGTTTCTTTGTTGCTGAAGGTAGTAGAAGCATGTGCTGGCAGTGTGATTGTATTTGCCACAGACAAAACATGATTAAGCTATTTTGTCCCTTTGGAAGTACACATAATCTTTTCTTTTGAACAAGTCTTTGAAATTCTAGGGGTGAGCTTTGTTGTGCTCAAAAGTGGCTTCCTCCAATGTCTTTTGAACATATGGAGCTTTTTCTCCAGGCGCATGACATATGTCAAACACCTTTCTTGGTTGGATGGATTTAGATTGAGGATCTGGGTTGGTGGAGGTTGAAGATTGTCCCTTTTCAACGGTTAGCTTTCTTCCTTCTAAAGGATAGCTGATATTGATTTGTTTGGTGAGTTGATATACTGGTACTGTTTTTGAAGGGATGAAAGGGCTTGGATTGTTGGCTTTAATAACTTCAAAGGCAGGTGGTAATGGAGATTTATTGGTTTCAGTGGAGTCTGAGCATGTGGACTCAGACTCGGATGAAGTAGTGCATTCTTGCACAGAAGTTTCTTGGATAGCAGGATCAAGATTTCGGTTGGCCAGATCAAGATTGGAAAGATTGAAACATGGTTCATGAATGACTACATAGTCAGTCGGTGGAGGAACATCATTGTAGGGTTTTTCAGCTTGAAACCCAACTCCAGCAGTTACCCTTTCATGAATTTGAGCATCCAAAAGTCTTTGCAGCTTTTTGGATGCAAACTCATATTTTTCAACATGGACCTTTTGGTCTGCTAATTCACCCCTTGTAGCCTTTAGCTTAACCAGAAGATCATTAATCTGAGTTTCGAGGTTTGTCTGTTCATGTTTTAATGATGAAATCTCTTTGTTTAAACAGTTAATCTTTTCTTTGTAACTGTTTTCAACCTTTTTAAATTCAGATTTCATTTGGTGAAACTCTTCATTTTGATCTATGAGATTCTGGTTATGTTTTGAATATCCAAGAACCTTATCAATACAAGCCTGAGTACAAATATTTTCATATACCTAAGGTGGTATCTCTGATGTGTCTGCCATGAGAGCTTGATTGTTGGCAGGAAGATCCTCATACCGGAAGCTCCAGTCAAAGTCAACAGTTCCAACAGCTGCACAAGCTGCAGTTTGAGCAGGAGGACTGACTTGTTGCTGTTGTTACTGTCTCAGCTGAGCTTGTCCAGTCTGAGCAGCAGCTGGGTTTGCCTTTGGTGCCTTGCATTCTCTCACAAAGTGACCAAGTTGGTTACAGTTGTAACATCTCAGTTTGCTTTTGTCCAAGCCAACTCTGGTGCTGGAGTTGTTGCATGGAATGGGTCTTCCTGTTCTAGAGTAGAACCTTTTTGCTCTTAGATAGAGCATGGAATAGGAGTTCTGTATATCCATTTCTTCTAGATCATCTGGATGAAAACATTCCAGATCTTCCTTGATAAAGGACATATTGCTTGAGTTTTTAGAGACAAAGGCAGCAGAAGTTGAGGTTTGAGGTGGGGCTTCAAGAAGAAATGGTGAGTTGTTTGATTGAGAGGTTGGAGTCTGAGGATGAGTGACAATGTGAGGGAAGTAGTTGCTTAAACTAGGAACTGAGTGGTCAGAGTGAAGTGCAGAGGAAGTGGTGATGGATGATGAGGTTGTTGAGTAACTTGAGCTTCTCTCTTTGACTTTAATCATTTCTAATTCATAGGTCTTCAGCATGCCAAACAGCTCAGTCATCTGCAGAGTGTTTAAATTTTCAGTTCTTCAGATTGACACTGTGTAAAGTGTCCAGCAGCTTGGCAGAGACCTGATGAATTTCTTGAGAATGTATTCATTCTCCAGCTTCACTTTTGAGCACTGTAGCTCTCCCACAAGATAGGTGTACCTGTTGTACAACACAGTAAGAGACTCACCTTCCTTCCAGACAAAGTTCTCATATTGTTGCTTCAGAATGTCTCTTCTATTTTCTTTCATATCTTATGACCCAACAAACATCATCTCAAGAGCCTCCCATAGCTCCTTGGCAGTCTTGTATTCTTTGAAGTTGTGAAAAACAGCATTTGGCAAGCTCATCTGAATGGCTCCCAAGGCTTTGAAGTCTACCTCCATCTTCTTGATATCTTCATCTGAATACTTTGAGGGTTCTTTGGGGACTGGTGGACCTCCGGAATCAGTAGAGGCCACCATGGGTACATATGGTCCATCTTTAATGGATCTCCACATCCCATACTCTTTATAGCAGAAGAAACTTTCCATCCTGCTCTTCCACATATCATAGTCTTCTCCAGACACTAGTCTTGGTGGTCTGTTGATGCTTCCAGTATCATCAAAACCATTGTTTTGTGCCATTTATGGATTTGTGATATATGGTGTTTTAGCAAAGAGATAGTAGTGAATAGAACCAGAGAGTGATTAAACAAGTGTGAGTTTGTTTAATCTGAGATCCAAAGCTCTGATACCACTTGTAGGATTGGTGAATACAAGATAGTTCTATTCTAGTTGAGATTGGCGGAAACAATCACAACTATACAATGTAAACAGGTAAACACAAAGAATACGGATAAATGCAAATTGTATTAAGCTTCAATGTTTACAAGATTACAGAGAAAACTTTAAGAAAGCACATTTGTACAAATGAAGATACAATACATATAAAGGAACTTAGAATCAAGACAAACCCTTGATTCTAAGGATCACATCAAACACAGACCGTTGATCTTGGACAGTTACAAGCTATGCTACAATTGGTAGACAACTAAACGACAAACTACAACAAAAAATTGTGATCATGTCAAAAGTATTCTTAGGAATATTTGCAGGAGACTTCACAAGCAGTATCTTTGTCTTTAATCATCTGCACCAATAACATTCCTTCTGCTGATAGATGTGTCAGTGTTGTAGCAGAGACGTCAGTAGCAAAGTCAAAGCTGCTGATGATTTGCCTATCAGCAGCATCAAGTGTTTGATGTTGCTGAGAAGCATATCAGCAGCAACTCTGGACTTCAGCAGGCTGTCCGCAACAGAGTTGTTCATCAGCAGAAGAACAACTATCATCAGCAAACAACCTTATCCGCAGCAACTTGTTGGTCAGCAACAAAATTGTGGAGTCCGCAGCAGTTGTACTTAGAGAATTTTGTAGCCATGAGTCTTTATATCTACAGTTATTCTTTTGAGAAAAGTTGAGAACTCTGTCTACTGGGAAATGATAGTACATCATTCTAGTGGTTGGATCATCTTATGTAAGGCCTGTAGTTCAAAAGATCAGGATCTTAGAGTGATATGTCGATAGGCTCTGCTAAAACTGAAAGGACAACATGATAGTGTTTCACTTTAAAATAAAAGTCATTACATTAGTGGGGAACATCTCATAGATTGGTAGAATATTTATTTCCTGATAATAATTGAACACTTACACATAAAAGTTGATGAACTATGGATGAACATACTATCACTGGATTGCACAAACCAAGAACCTTTACAAATGAGAGGCTGATAAGTCTAGTTTAGTCTACCCTAGAATGATATGATCCCATAACCGAGTATCTCTAAAAATTATTGTGTTGTTTCAAGGATGTTCGTTATTTGAAAAGAACAAAAAGATTTTGTGTTTTTAACACATTTTGAGTTCCTTTATTTTTATCTTTATTTGTATTTCATAAATATCAAAATGACTGTCCCTGCTTGACCTAATAATCTAATTGAAAAGGTTTCAAGTTTTATAAAAAGTTTGCGGCCGCATACTTTATGCCTGGCTGCATACTTGAAAGGTTCCTATAAATACACATGAAGTTTGTGGCTTTGGGTTACTCTGAACCGCATACTCCACTCATTCTCTCCAGCCACATACTTCACCATTACTGCAAATCGTGTGATTTCTTGATCTCCGTGTGAAATTGTTGCTCTATATGTGTTAAAGAAGTATAGGCGACATCAAGGGCAATGTCAAACTTAAAATTTGTTAAGGATCACAATGAACCGGCTTATTTGGAAGACCCACCACATAATCAAAATGTGTTCAGGTCCATGATTGTGGGATTACGAGATTCTAGAGTTTTCCATGCCCTTTCTCAACACCCAGATATATGTGAATAATTTATTAGAGATTTCTGGAGCACTGCTAATATAATCTCAGAGAATGATATGGAAGGGATAGTTGGTACGGTAGCTGGAAAGAGAATTGTAATTACTGAAGCTGTGATAAGGACTTGTCTGAACTTTGGCGATAGTCCCGAACATCCTACAAGTTACACTGTTGAACAGATGACTGAAACCTTCCAAAGAAAGAGCTATGAGGGTTAATTGCCATCTATGTTAAAGAGATATCTGCCACCGTATTGGAGATACTTGTCACACCCTTAAATTTCCTCCAGCGAAGTAGTACCATGAGGCGTGTGACATGACCAGGATCTTAGACAGTAATTTAATTTGAACGCCTCTATATGAGTTTAAAATACCATCTCATTCAACATGAGTTTAAAAGGTTAAATCAAAGTTTAAAAAGTTGCGAAAGCATAAACTGAAAAGAGAAATCAAAGTAGTAGTTGTGCAAAACATGGTGCCCATACACCATGCAAAAAAAAGATAAAATAAAGTTTGAAAGTGTTTAACGAGTTTAAAATTTTAGGACGACCTAATGCATCCTAATCCTTAGTGCGTGTCCTGCGTACCTGAGAAAACACGCTAAAAGTGTCAACGCTAGGTTAAGGGAGTTTACAAGTTTAATTGTAAACAATTGTTTATCCAGTGAAATAAAATGTTTGTCAGATATTAATGTGTACAATTATTTCATTAGGTTGTGAGCCTATGTTCATGCAACTAAAGCGATTCGAATATCGAAGCTGACTGTTAGGGTTTGTACGCTACTCATAATTACCACGCTATCCTGTATACTAACGGTTCAAAACTGTAAGGACTTCGTTTGTGTCCGCTTAGTTCACAAGTTGATATAAAAATAACATTAGATACCTATCTTTGTACGCATACGTGTTTTCCCACCTCGAAACATGTAAAAGTAAATGAGCCTGCGAAAACTATGACAATCCGGACTTTTCCAGTTAACTCCGTTAACAAAATCCAGTTAAAGTTAACCTAATTAACTTAACTCAAACTCCGGGGACTAATTCTGTCAATAATCCGAACATAAACTCCAGGGACTAGTTATGTTATATCCCTAATCTATTTTGTTGACCTTACAAATATTCATGTTGAGTTTTGATAGTCAAACTAACATGTTTCTAACTCTATTCAAACCTTAAGGACCAATTCTGCCGACTCCCAAACCTTAATACAAGAAACCACAAGGACTGATTCTGTAATTTAACTAAACTAGACTTCTGTTGACTTTGCAAGTCAAACCCCCAACTCCTTTGATCCAAATTCGATTCTAAATATCAATTCGTCCGATTTGTAACTGATAATTCAAGATTAAGCAATCAACGTTCATCATTAGGACTTAAAACATCATCATTGTCGGAATTAAATCCAATTATAGACAATTATGTCGTAACCATCGACTTCTTGAACAAACATTCTCAAATCCATTGAATTCGTATACCGATTCACAATTTGATAATCTGCGCACAATAAACGAAACCCTGGGAAGCTCCTGTACGCATCAATTGCACCGGAATCCCAACAGAAGTCGTGGGGAACCAGAACAGTCATCGTCGGCCTCGGTTTCAGTCGACCACACTCGATTCCTCATCTAATATGGTAAATTCTTACATCCCTAGCTTCGTTTTTGTCCATAGAGTGAAAGCCCTATGCGAATTGGGGCTCATAACATCAGTTCAATCGAAACCCAAATTCTAGGGTTCATACGATTGTGGTTCAATCGAACCCTGATCCAAACACCATTTCAATCCAATTAAATCACACGGTTAGCTTCGCAAACAGTCTCTCGTTGAAAACCCTTTTCTAATTTAATGATATAACATCGTATTGACTAAAATCAAATAACTAGGGTTTATTCATAATCAGATTTGGGGCTTTTGACCTTAACGACTATCTTAATGAAATCAAACCACATGATCAGTTTCGCAACCTTTTGTTTAGTAATAGCCCTATGAATCAAAGTTCTTTCAACATCAGAATCGATCAAATCGATCCTTTGTTTTGTTCTAGGGTTTCGGCTTTTGAAACAGAAATTAAACGATCTTGAACTTAGTGCTTTTCAAATTAACTACACTCACAGGTTCGAAATCCATCATCAAACAAAACCCCTTTGCTTTGGTGTTCAATTGAAATCGAATTCGATGGTTTTTGTATGGATTTTAGTTCGGTTCGCGCAAGGGAGGAAGAACACGGTGGAACTGTTGATTAAAACCCATTCTAATCGGGTTTAGAATGCGATGGCCTAGCGGCTGAGTTGGTTAAAGCTTTGTACTTGTAGGGGAGGGACCCGGGTTCGAATCCCTCCCCACTGTTTTATTTTTAAACCATATTTTCCACTATTATTTTAATATAAAATCAAACCCCATATCATTATATTAATATATAAAAATGTTTTGAGCCCGGAAACCAACCGTGGACTCTGTTTTGGTCTTGCAAACCGTATTTATTATTAAAATCTATTTATAAAATAATATATTCATATTATTTTTGTATCGTGACACAAATTAAAAATAATATATTTTATATATTATTTCCTCCGTATTGTAAACATTTTTGTAACGTTTCAGAGTTATAAATATTCATATTGTTTACCCGTAATGATATTCTCGAATAAAAACAATATATTATTATTTTTGCCACATAAATAGTTATCGTATTAACTATGCGAGTTGAAAAATAATATAATAATATTATTTTTCTAAATCAATACTTAATGACGAATGCGATTGAATATATTTATTAATTATTGTAATTTTTGTCTTTCGTCGCATATCGTAATCGTTCTAATTAATTAACCTAGAAATCTGTATTCTCGTGTACGCGTTCGTCTACTCGTTGATCTTTAGAGCGTTTCTTTTAGGACATTCAACATTCCATGTCGTCGTCACGTATCCCAATATTTCTCATTTTTATCCCTAATTTATGTGTTTATAATTTTAGGGCATTCGTAAGTCGTTTGAGACTTACACGCGTGGTTCCAACTTATCCTTTGTGTGATACTACCTACAACGCATCGCAGGTGAGTTTTCACGGCCCCTTTTTACCGTTTTAATCTGGGGGAGAAAACGTGATTAAACTATTTTGAGATTTTGCAAATTCATATGTTATCAATGTTAAAGCTAAGCGTAACACGCTATCACAGAAAGTCCTCAACTTATATCGGACCGTTAATATGGATCTTAGCGAGGTAATATTTAGTAGTACTACTGGGTTTGACAAATCCCACACGCGTTAGTCGCTCTAACTCGATTAGAGATCGAACGGGTGAAATGTTAGCCTACTCACACCGCTAGTGTTGATAGACCTGGCAGGAGGCAATAAACAAACAGTCAGCTTCGGTTGCGAGCACTTGAGTAAAACATGAACATAGGTTAGCTACCTGTAGATGCATACTGAATGAACATAAATCTGGTAAACGCTTATTTATATATTGAAACTTGTGAACTCACCAACCTCGTGTTGACATATTTTCTTACATGTTTTCTCAGGTCGCTAAGATAAGACACACAGGTGCACATTAGAGCATGCATGAGATTCAACTATTTTGATTATGACTTATTTATACTTGTTTGGATTATTTTGTATTGTACTTGGTTTGGTTGGATGTTTTGGACTTTTGGACTTTTGTTTTGGGCGCCTGTGTTTTGCGCATTTACTTTCTTTACGCTTCCGCATTGAAACTCTGATTATTATGATATTTTCATTTTGAGTCCCATGTAGAGTCGTTCAAAGTAAATAATGTCTGAGATCCTGGTTCGTCACTTCCCAAACGGTAAAACTCCGTTAGTTGAAATTGGGGGTGTGCAGATTGGTATCAGAGCCATTGTTTATAGAGAACTAGGATTGCATACTAGACTATAGCCTCACACATTAGTTACATGCCATTTGGATGTTTGGCACTTATATATATTGTTACAGGAACATGTCGTCAACTCCACTTCCATCACCTAAGGCACCAGGACATAAGGCACCTATCCTATCATCCCCAGAGCCCAAAAGGCGCCGAACTAGTTCTAGTGACCTTTCAGTTGACCAGGGTGAACCGAGTAGCGCGGGAGCAATGGATTATACTCTCAATTGGAACGTATACCCGCAAATGATCCAAAGGTTGATCGAAATGGTAGATGTTCCATCACCCTACTTTGGTTCTGCATCCTCATCATCCCTACTACCTAGCTTGCCATGCACTATGGAACAAGCTTTCACAGCCTTCGTATCTTACATGTCAAAGGAATTGAGTGTTGTTCCAGATGCTACCGAGGAGATACCTAACCTTCTGAAGAATGGGCCTCAAATAGAGGAGAATAAAGTAGGAATAGAACTCTTGACTACCGAACTAGCTGCAACGGACCATGTCCATAACCTTTTATGGATCGTGTGGCACATCTGGAGACGAGGGCCGACACTATGGACGATGATATGGAAGGAGTTCTGGAGAGATTGGCTGCTATGGAAGCTCAGCTACATGTAGCAAACAACACTGCTGAAGGTCTTCAAGAGAGAGTGACTCACTTGGAAGCCCAACTACAAGCAGCCCTGTTTCCTGAGGAGATTCCACTTTCTGATGGCGTGGAGGAGCCCTTTGAAGAGGAGCCCTTTGAGGAAGAGCCCTTGGAGGTGGAGCCCTTGGAGGAGGAGCCACCCGAGGAGGAATTGGTGGAGATAGACGATGCACAATCGTATGTTTCTTCCGATGATGAAGATGTTTGATGATCTTCCTATTCTATCTTCCTTTTCATGCCTGTTTTTTGCTTATGTTATTTCCTTTTTCAAACCTAGATGGGTAAGGTTGTTCCCATTCAATAAAAGCATGAGAAGTTTAATGTTTGAACTATTTATTTTGTAGCCTTACAATTTATTTAATTTTCAAAATATTAGATGTTGTATCTTCTTACTCGTACCTGAATAATGTTTAATATGCGATATATTTCTCATTGTTTTTCATTTGTGATTGTGAAGAATCATGTCAGGGAGAGGATGCGGAGGTCGTGTCGGTGGTCGAGGTACCATTAACATGACGGCAGTGGAGCTAGCGGCACTAATAAACAATAGTGTGGCGGAGGCTCTGGTAGCACAAAATGCTGCAGGTAACACTTTGACTATTGACTAATAATGTCAATTCATCTGCTAAAAACATATTCCTAAACCCTATAATTCCAATCCTATATTGTTTCTAACTCCAGGTCCACAAAACCCGCAACCAGCCTGTACCTTCAAGGCATTCATGGATTGTAAGCCCCACGCCTTTAGTGGAGCTGAAGGAGCCGTTGGACTACTTTGTTGGTTTGAGAAGGTAGAATCAGTGATTGCCATGTGCAACTGCCCCGTGGCTAATCATGTAAAATTTGCCGCCGGAACTTTGGAGGGCCCGACTCTCACATGATGGAATGCCCAGGTCCAAATATTGGGTCTGGCCATGGAAAATGGACTCCCGTGGGAGGAGTTTAAATCAATGATGAAGGAGGAATACTGTCCTCGCGATGAAATCCAGAAGTTAGAGGGAGAGTTCTGGAACCGAAAGATGGAGGGTTCTGAAATTGAACTCTACACCACACGTTCACATGAACTTGCTACTATGTGCCCGCATATGGTGACCCCTGATTACAAGAGAATTGAGCTTTACATTGGAGGCCTAGTGCCTTAGATACAAAGTATGGTGACTTCATCCAACCCTACCACTATCCAGCAAACTATCCCACTTGCCCATAAGTTAACCGATCAGGCGGTGACTCAAGGGACTCTACCTCCGAGTGGTTCGGTCTCTAAATCCACCGATAATCATAAATGCAAGTTTGATCACCACTCCAATAACCACTCCAACTCTCACTCCAAAGGACCCCAGCCCAACCAACCCTAGTTTAATCAACCGCAGCAGCAGCAGCAGCGTAGGTTTGAATCTGCTAAGAACTCCAACCAGTCGACCTCTTCAGGTCAAAACCAAGGTGTTACGCGGGAAAGTCTCCGAAGTGTAACAAGTGCAACGTCCATCACTTCGGGTTTTGCAATTGTTTTCAGCGGTGTGGCAAAATAGGTCATGCTGCCAAGGATTGTAGGGGTGAATTACAAGCCAAACAGCCTTTCCAACAGTCTGGATTTACAAAGGGTTGTTTTGAGTGTGGAAAGGAGGGACATATCCAGAAGAATTGTCCTCAATTGAAGATAGGGGGTAATGTAAACCACAACCCTAACCAGAATAACAACAATGGGGGTAACAATGGCAATGGTGGAGGAAATGGTGCGAAGGGACGAGCCTTCGTGCTAGGATCTGGAGAAGCTCGTTACGATCATAATGTGGTCACCGGTAAGTTTCTCTTAAATAATTACTTTGCTTCTGTCCTTTTTGACACTGGTGCTGATAGAAGTTTTATATCTAAGAAACTTAATGATATGATAAAAGGAACTCCAACTCTGTTAGAAGCTAAGTATATAATAGAGATAGCTGATGGCCAAATAATTGAAACAACTCACCTTCTTAAGGGATGTAAGCTTGAGCTAGCTAGACATATCTTTGATAACGACCTTATGCCGGTCACACTTGGTAGTTTTGATGTAATTGTCGGCATGGATTGGTTATCTAAGAACCAAGCTGAAATTATCTGTCATGAGAAAATTGTTCGTATTCCTCTCCCGAATGGAGAAACTCTTTCCGTTCAGGGCGAAAAAGTTGGTGCAGTCATGGGCATCATATCTTTTATGAAAGCGCAGAAGTGCCTTCGAAAGGGACATACAGCTATTTTGGCGCTCGTTGCTGAGCAGTCGTCAGAAGAGAAAAAGATTGATGATATTCCCGTCGTTCGTGAATTTTTAGAAGTATTTCCCGAGGATTTGCCTGGTCTGCCACCGCACCGTCAAGTTGAATTCCAAATCGACCTAGCACCCGGAGCGGCACCGATCGCTCGGGCACCTTATAGGTTAGCACCTAGTGAATTACAAGAGTTGTCCACTCAATTGCAAGATTTGTTGGATAAAGGTTTCATCCGACCTAGTTCATCTCCGTGGGGAGCTCCGGTACTATTTGTCAAGAAGAAGGACGGGACTTTCTGTATGTGTATTGACTACCGTGAGCTGAATAAAGTCACAATCAAGAATCGCTACGCTTTGCCTCGCATAGATGACCTCTTTGATCAACTCCAAGGATCAAGTTTCTATTACAAAATAGATCTTAGGTCCGGTTACCATCAGTTAAGAGTCCGAGAAGAGGATATCTCTAAGACTGCATTCAGGACAAGGTACAACCATTATGAGTTTATGGTCATGCCTTTCGGATTAACCAACGCACATGCGGTATTCATGGACCTCATGAACCGTGTGTGTAAGCCTTACCATGACCAATTCGTTATCATTTTCATCGACGACATCCTCATTTATTCCAAGAACAAGGAAGAATATGAGGAACAACTACGCCTAATTTTGGAATTACTTAAGCGAGAGAAACTGTATGTTAAGTTTTCCAAGTGTGAATTCTGGATCCGGGAAGTTCAGTTTCTAGGGCATGTGGTTAACGAGAAATGAATACATGTCGACCCATCAAAGATAGAAGCCATCAAGAATTGGGCAGCACCGACAACTCCGACTGAGGTGCGATAATTTCTGGGATTGGCTGGTTATTACCGTCGATTCATCGAAGGGTTTTCAAAGATTGCACAACCTCTCACTGCCTTAACTCAAAAGGGTAAAGCCTATAACTGGGGCGATAACCAAGAGTCAGCATTCCAACATCTTAAACAGAAACTTTGCAGTGCACCTATTCTAGCTCTTCCGGAAGGAACCGATGATTTTGTGGTGTATTGTGATGCATCTATTCAGGGTCTGGGTTGTGTCATAATGCAACGCGAAAAAGGTGATCGCATACGCTTCGCGTCAACTAAAGGTTCACGAGAAAAACTACACCACTCATTACTTAGAGTTGGGAGATGTAGTTTTCGCACTTAAGATATGGAGACATTACTTGTACGGTACCAAATGCACCATCTACACCGATCATAAGAGTCCTCAGCACATATTCGAGCATAAAGAGTTGAACATGCGACAGCGTCGTTGGGTCGAACTCTTGATTGATTATGACTCTGCGATCCGGTATCATCTGGGTAAAGCTAACGTTGTAGCTGATGCCCTAAGTCGAAAAGAAACGAAACCCAAACGAGTTCGTGCATTACAACTTACTATTCACACTGGATTACCTGACAAAATCCGTAGTGCTCAACTCGAAGCCCTAAATGAGGAAAACCTATCACTAGAAGGTACACACGGTATGGAATCACAACTCGAAGTCAAATCTGACGGTATTCGCTACTTAGCCGAGCGAATATGGATTCCAGTATTCAGAAATTTAAGAGAACTAGTCATGGATGAGGCTCGTAAATCTCGTTACTCTATTCATCCAGGTTCCGACAAAATGTATCATGATCTAAAGATACTGTATTGATGGCAAAGATGAAGGCCGATATAGCTATCTTTGTGAGCAAATGTCTGACATGCGCAAAAGTCAAAGTTGAATATCAAAAGCCTTCTGGTCTTCTCCAATAACCAGAAATTCCCATGTGGAAATGGGAACAAATATCCATGGACTTCATCACCAAAATACCACGAACTGCTACCGGATGTGATACCATTTGGGTAGTTGTTGATCGATTAACAAAGTCCGCTCACTTCTTAGCAATCAAAGAGACCGACAAAATGGATAAGCTTACTCGTACTTACTTGAAAGAAATAGTCTCTCGGCACAGGGTGCCAATCTCTATCATTTCGGATCGTGATGCACGATTCACCTCCCGTTTCTGGCAGTCGTTACATAAAGCTTTAGGCACGCGTCTAGATATGAGCACAGCGTAGCATCCTCAAACTGATGGTCAAACAGAAAGTACTATCCAAACTCTGGAGGACATGCTACGAGCTTGTGTGATCGATTTCGGTAACACTTGGGTGTCTCACCTACCGTTGGTGGAGTTCTCCTACAACAACAGTTATCACACTAGCATCAAGGCAGCTCCATTTGAAGCACTTTATGGATGGAAATGCCGTTCTCCTATTTGTTGGGCCGAGGTTGGGGATAGTCAACTTACAGGTCCTGAACTCGTACTTGAAACTTCTGAGAAAATCGTTTAAATTAGAAACCGTATGGCAGCAGCTCGTGATCGTCAAAAGAGCTACGCCGATAAGCGTCGTAAATGTTAGAATTTCAAGTAGGGGATATGGTCTTATTAAAAGTCTCACCTTGGAAAGGTGTCATTCGTTTTGGGAAACGAGGCAAACTGAATCCTCGTTATGTTAGACCATTCAAGATAATGAAGAGAATCGGACCAGTAGCGTATCAACTGGACTTACCTGAAGGACTTAGGTGTGTACACAACGTTTTTCACGTCTCAAATTTGAAGAAATGTCTAGCAGACGAATCACCCGCAGTTCCTCTTGAGGAACTACACATTGATGAAC
Organism: Smallanthus sonchifolius; assembly: GCA_023525975.1. NCBI lineage: Eukaryota > Viridiplantae > Streptophyta > Magnoliopsida > Asterales > Asteraceae > Smallanthus > Smallanthus sonchifolius. The sequence goes on from CM042034.1 coordinate 73,920,986, forward strand.
AGTTACGTTTCATCGAAGAACCCGTGGAAATTATGGATAGGGAAGTCAAAACGTTAAAGCACAGTAAAATCCCTATTGTCAGAGTTCGTTGGAACTCGAAACGCGGACCAGAATTCATGTAGGAGCGCGAGGATCAGATGATGCACAAATATCCTAATCTGTTCAAGCACTTCGCGTCAAATTCTCAAGGTACTATTTAATTTTCGGGACGAAAATTCTTTCAACTAAGGGATGATGTGATATCCCGAATTATTTATTTATTTATTTAATTTTCGAGACGAAAATTCTTTCAACTAGGGGATGATGTGACAATCCGGACTTTTCCAGTTAACTCCGTTAACAAAATCCAGTTAAAGTTAACCTAATTAACTTAACTCAAACTTCAGGGACTAATTCTGTCAATAATCTAAACCTAAACTCCAGGGACTAGTTACGTAATATCACTAATCTATTATGTTGACCTTACAAAGTCAAAATCATATTCCTGTTGAGTTTTGATAGTCAAACTAACATGTTTCTAACTCTATTCAAACCTCAAGGACCAATTCTGTTGACTCCCAAACCTTAATACAAGAAACCACAAGGACTGATTCTGTAATTTAAATAAACTTGACTTCTGTTGACTTTGCAAGTCAAACCCCCAACTCATTTGATCCAAATTCGATTCTAAATGTCAATTCGTCTGATTTGTAACTGATAATGCACGATTAAGCAATTAACGTTCATCATTAGGACTTAAAACATCATCATTGTCGGAATTAAATCCAATTATAGACAATTATGTCGTAACCGTCGACTTCTTGAACAAACATTCTCAAATCCATTGAATTCTTTCAGTCGACCACACTCGATTCTTCATATAATCTGGTAAATTCTTACATCCCTAGCTTCTTTTTTGTCCATAGAGTGAAAGCCTTATGCCAATTGGGGCTCATAACATCAATTCGATCGAAACCCAAATTCTAGGGTTCATACGATTGTGGTTCAATCGAACCCTGATCCAAACACCATTTCAATCCCATTAAATCACACGGTTAGCTTCGCAAACAGTCTCTCATTGGAAACCTTTTTCTAATTTAATGATATAACATCGTATTGACTAAGATCAAATAACTAGGGTTTATTCATAATCAGATTTGGGGCTTTTGACCTTAACGACTATCTTAATGAAATCAAACCACATGATCAGTTTCGCAACCTTTTGTTTAGTAATAGCCCTATGAATCAAAGTTCTTTCAACATCAGAATCGATCAAATCGATCCTTTGTTTTGTTCTAGGGTTTCGGCTCTTGAAACAGAAATTAAACGATCTTGAACTTAGTTCTTTTCAAATTAAATATACTCACAGGTTCGAAATCCATCATCAAACAAAACCCCTTTGCTTTGGTGTTCAATTGAAATCGAATTCGATGGTGTTTGTATGGATTTTAGTTCGGTTCGCGCAAGGGAGGAAGAACACGGTGGAACTGTTGATTAAAACCCATTCTAATCGGGTTTAGAATGCGATGGCCTAGCGGCTGAGTTGGTTAAAGCTTTATACTCGTAGGGGAGGGACCCGGGTGCGAATCCCTCCCCACTGTTTTAATTTTAAACCATATTTTCCACTATTATTTTAATATAAAATCAAACCCCATATCATTATATTAATATATAAAAATGTTTTGAGCCCGGAAACCACCCGTGGACTCTGGTTTGGCCTTGCAAACCGTATTTATTATTAAAATCTATTTATAAAATAATATATTCATATTATTTTTGTATCGTGACACAAATTAAAAATAATATATTTTATATATTATTTCCTCCGTATTATAAACATTTTTGTAACGTTTCAAAGTTATAAATATTCATATTGTTTACCCGTAATGATATTCTCAAATAAAAATAATATATTATTATTTTTGCCACATAAATAGTTATCGTATTAACTATGCGAGTTTAAAAATAATATAATAATATTATTTTTCTAAATCAATACTTAATGACGAATGCGATTGAATATATTTATTAATTATTGTAATTTTTGTCTTTCGTCGCATATCGTAATCATTCTAATTATTTAACCTAGAAATCTGTATTCTCGTGGACGCGTTCGTCTACTCATTGATCTTTAGAGCATTTCTTTTAGGACGTTCAACATTCCGTGTCGTCGTCACGTATCCCTATAATTCTCATTTTTATCCCTAATTTATGTGTTTATAATTTTAGGGCATTCGTAAGTCGTTTGAGACTTACACACGTGGTTCCAACTTATCCTTTGTGTGATACTACCTACAATGCAACACAGGTGAGTTTTCACGGCCCCTTTTTAATGTTTTAATCTGGGGGAGAAAACATGATTAAACTATTTTGAGATTTTGCAAATTCATATGTTATCAATGTTAAAGCTAAGCGTAACACGCTATCACAGAAAGTCCTCAACTTATATCGGACCGTTAATATGGATCTTAGCGAGGTAATATTTAGTAGTACTACTGGGTTTGACAAATCCTACCCGTGTTAGTCGCGCTAACTCGATTAGAGATCGAACGGGTGAAATGTTAGCCTACTCACACCGCTAGTGTTGATAGACCTGGCAAGAGGCAATAAACAAACAGTCAGCTTCGGTTGCGAGCACTTGAGTAAAACATGAACATAGGTTAGCTACCTGTAGATGCATACTGAATGAACATAAATCTGGTAAACGCTTATTTATATATTGAAACCTGTGAACTCACCAACCTCGTGTTGACATATTTTCTTACATGTTTTCTCAGGTCGCTAAGATGAGACACATGTGCACATTAGAGCATGCATGGGATTCAACTATTTTGATTATGACTTATTTATACTTGTTTGGATTATTTTGTATTGTACTTGGTTTGGTTGGAAGTTTTGGACTTTTGGACTTTTGTTTTGGGCGCCTGTGTTTTGCGCATTTACTTTCTTTACGCTTCCGCATTGAAACTCTGATTATAATGATATTTTCATTTTGAGTCCCATGTAGAGTCGTTCAAAGTAACTAATGTCTGAGATCCTGGTTCGTCACTTCCCAAACGGTAAAACTCCGTTAGTTGAAATTGGGGGTTTGACAAAAACTCATCTGAGAGAGCGTGCTAGATAAAATAGCGAAAGCGAAAAGCCCAATTGTAACTCTAAATGCAACTTGTATGCGTTGTCACGTGTTAAAATCCTTCACCGAATGAGAATACCAATCTTGTTTCGTTCATAACTCGCCCATCCGAACTCCGTTTCGCGCGATCCACATATCCACGCGTTCGTCTCATCACACTCGAACTTAGAAAATTATTGGTGTCGGCAGCCGCCGCTACCGCTGCTGCCAGAACACAGATCTGTCTTTCAGCACCTTCGGTTTTGCGCGTCAAATACTTGAGGTGCTCGAAACCAACCATAACGAAATCCGTTTTAAGCATATAATATGTCCACGCGTTCGTATCGCCAAACCCTTTCGGACCCAACGGCCGTCGCCGCTGGACTCCGCTTTCGCCGTCGCCGGAAAATAAAACAGTGGCCGAATTTTACCGTATCCGGTGTCTATCTTCGTGTCGCTCGAAACCATATCAAACGGACTCCATTTTGGACGAATAATATGTCCACACGACCGTCTCGCCGAACCCTTTCAGAATCTTCGATCTCCGCCACCGGAATTCGCAGCTACAGTCGCCGGAGAAACGAAATAGTGGCTAGATTTGCGCGGCTCATAACCTTATCAAACGAACTCAGATTTGAGCCCATAATATATCCATGCGACCGTGTCGCCGAGCTCTACTACCCTGTACCATCGCCACCACCGGCCACCGTAGAAGCTGTCTCCAAAGACGTGAACAATGGCCGGAAAATCAAAGAGAGGGGAGGGAGAGGGATCGCGACGGCTAATGGGGTGGAATGGGAGTTAGGGTTTCAAGTTTGTTATTTAAATGGTAGCCATGGTTTGTAGGATGCACCATGGATGATCCATGGGGATCCATGGGTCTTTTTAATGAAAGTTTAGGTTTTAACAATAACTTCCCTAAACTTTAATTTTTATAAAAGTTTCAATTTTATATTTATTTGTCTCATAATTAACTACCGTTAATTATATGTGGTTTTTATGAAAGTTCGTTAATTTATCAAATAAATCACATAACACATACGTAATTCATATAACACATAAATATAGATTATTTATGTTAGTTTTACTGTTCGAGATTATTATTTTGTTTGTTCACCAACGTTCGGGTCTAGACTCGTGTGTTTCGATAATTCTCCGAATTATCTCTACTTGAATGTTCGTGTAATAATTGACACACATAATTAACCTTAACTATGTGTAATGCATAAATGTACGTTCTAGATAACAGATTTTGACGGAGGGTTTAACCTGAAAACACAAGGTGTCACAATACTTAGCTCATGTGGTGAATCTGTGCATTTCGGGAAGAAAAGGAGGTTATGATGAATTAAGTGTTAGCATGACATCAATGGTCTATGCATTGGTGATGGGAGAGAATTTCAATTTCTCAAGAGTTGTGTTTAATGAGATGAAAAGCAACTTGACCGGAAAGAAGAAGTCTGTGTTTTTAATGTATCCTCGATTCTTGCAGATGATCATTAATAGAAAGCATGAAGAGTTGGTCATGACTCAAAGAAGGCTGCATATAAAAGTGACGGACAAGAGCATTCTGTCCTACATGTACAAGAACAAGCAAGGGTACTACTTAGGTCTAAGACCCTTGGAGAAATTTGGTGCATTTCCATAAATCAACGGTAACCAACCACAACAACCACCACCACCACCTCCACACCCACAACAACCACCTCCACACCCACAGCCTCATCGTAGACCTAGACATGTGCGTCAACAGGCTCAAAATCTTGCTGACGTACAAATTGTCAATGAGCCTGTGATCCCAAACGTACAACTAGCTGATGAACACGAGGGTGAGCTAAATTTCAACATTGAAGGGCCAATCTACTTTGAAAATGAAGAGAACCTAGAAGATATGGCCGATCTTAACTTTGATGACTTGATGTTCTCTGACATTGCAACTCAGAGTGTTACAAGTGATAAGGGATATGAAGCTCAAAGTTCAAGTGCTGTCAATGTTAAGGAAAAAGAAAGTGAATCTGAAGGTGAATTAGACGGCATTGAGTTTGATTCTTCTGGAACAGAGAGTGAGAAAGAAGAAGTGCCCATCAACAAATATCACAGAAGCTTATTGATAAAAAGAAAGGCTGCTGGGAAACCTCCTCTCATCAACCGATCTAAACAACAGAGTGATACTTCCGATGAAGACTACAATTATGAAGCTGATCTAGTTCCGACGAAAAGAGTAAACGTTTCTGAACAATTCCCGCAAAAGTCCACACCTATCATCATACCTACCGTTCCTTCAAAGCAAGACAAGGGAAAAGAGGAAATTGCTTTTGAACTAGTGGATGTTCAAGCCCTACAGCAAAGAGTATTCTGTCTAGAACAAGACTCTGTGGCTAAAGATTCAAAGATTGAAAAACTCTACAAAGAAAATGATACTCTTGGGACGACCATCAACATACAAAGTGGTTAGATTCAAAGCCTAAGAGACAACATGAAGTATGTGCTCAAAGAGTTGAAGAAATTGAAAGAAAAGAAAGAGAAAAAGAAAAAGAAGAAAGAAGATGGATGCAGTGGCAATGATAAAGGAAATGGTGATGGTGATAATAATGAAGGCAGAAAGGATGATAAGGATCAAAGTAAAGACCAGGAAAACCAAAGAACAAGCTCACAAGAAGATCTTTCAAGAGCAATGGTCGTTTTTGTTCCCGCGTCCAAAGAAAAGGGAGCACAACAGTATGAAAATGATCTTTCGTTTGACTTTGAACAGGGTCTTGATGATTTGCTTAAATCAGAGTCCTTGTTCTCATATAAAAGGGATTCAACTGTGTTAGATGATGATTTTGCAGGAGAGGATTTCATTGAGGCTGAAGATTTCTTTGATATAAATATACCTACCTCTCCTACATGCATCGATGCTCAGGGAAAGGTGATTAACGGTATTGATAACGATATATTCGCCAAAGGTAATTCACCTCCCCATGTAGAGTTAACTGCTGAACATGTTGTTGACTCAACAAACACAACGGAAGCAACTTCGTCCTCAGCTGGTTCAGATAAAAGGAAGTCTTTATTCAATATCATTCCTCCTGTCGTGACCCACTATGTCACTTCATCCAACGCACTTGCAAATAAGAATGATCGTTGACTTATTCTAAGCTGGATGTATGACAGTGAGAAGCACCTCTATCTGATCAAGAGGAAGAATAGGCGAGTCGAGTACTTTTTCGATAAGCATGACTTTCAATCCTTGCCCATATATGATCTTAGAACTCTAATCAATGTTCCTTTCTACAACTTGGGAAATGATGGAGATGCAAGTAATTTTGCTTTATTCTTTAGAAGAGAGTATGACAATGACTTCAAGACAATGAAAACTGCTCAGTGTAAGAGGGTAACGTCAATGTACACAATCGACAGGATCACTAAGAAGCCCCTCATAATGGAGATCTACCCTCCTCCCAAGACGGTTGACTGTGTCCTTGTTCATAAGGGACTACCTGAAAACTCACTGAGTAAGCTTGTGTGCTGGTCCTATAGTCCTGTGGCTGGTCTTCTAGATATTCACTGTACTGACCGAGAGTTCACAATTACTAATCCTACGGATCTAATGAAGTTTGGGAAGGAAGACATGCTGAAATTGTCCAAGCAAAGATTATTCATGCCTGAAGAAAATGAGAAGGATACTAAGTCGTTCATAAAAGTGTTGGCAATGGCGTTAGTTCAAGGTCTCTATGCGAGAGGTGGTAATCACTCAGCTGATGTTGAAATACTAAGAGTTACTTGAATGCATCAGCCTAGGGGGAGATTGTAAGGATCAAACCTAATAGGCTAACGCATCAAGAGATTACCGAGAAGTTCAGAAGACAACATTTTAGAAGTATGCGGCCACATACTTCATGGGCCAGCCACATACTTGAAGTTTGTGGCTCCCAACCGCATACTTGAAGTATGCGGCCCAGGTCCAAGCCCATCCGATTACATGTAATTAGTATAAATAGTCGTTTTGTTTTCTGTAATCGGTTAGACGAGTTGTTGAACGATCTGTATTGTGTTTTCAGTGATTTTATCAATATACGAATCCTTTGACTGTTGAATTGTGTCTCGTCCTCTTTGATTTTACCTACTAGTCACGTGTCGAGTCTGTTTCCGCCAGGTTTAACACGCTGTTGAAACTGTTGATTGAAGATCCTTAAGAAATCGGACCTTACACACATGCGTCGCTATTTATTTTGCGTCTGCCTATATGCAGCAGAAACACGGGCTTTTGTATGGCGGCGCGTTCATCGCTCATATCGGATGTCGGTCAAACGGTTTATTAAATTAAACACAACCTAACCTAGACTCTCTAGCTAAAATCTAGACAAACCTACTAAACTAGACCCCAAAGACAGGCAAGTGTACCTATCAATTGTAACACTGCTAAAGGAAGTCCGGATATCGAACCCATGAGACACTGACTATAACACTTACTAGACTCTGACTAGGACTTAACTAGTTTATTTAATGGGTGGGGGGTATTCTATGAACTAAGGTTAACTACTGAACTTAAGTAAACTGACTAATTACTACTACCAAGACAACTAACCAACAAGACTAAGGTTTTAGGGAAATCAGTAAGAAAGGAAGATACTACCTAGGGTTCTATCGACTATGGGATATGTAATGGAACTGTGATCCTATGATATAACACCTTTAAAACCAACTAATGTATTCCCGATTACTCTCGGGATGTGACCATAAGAAGACTCAAAGGCTATTAATACACCAATACTCGGATTACCTCTCAGTCTCACCGATTATGCTATAGAACTCAAAAGACACCTCACCTCTTGGTATCACTATCTCAATACATCAAATATGCAAGGAGCAATTTGAATTCAACCTGTTTAACAAGAATTAACAACGACACTAGAACCCTAAGGAAACGTCCTCTCAGACTGTTCACTCTCAGAAACCCTAATACCGAAGATTAACCAATTATCTATCACTCTTCAGGTTTTTAGATAAGAAGAGGATGTCTAGCAAACCACATATGAACCACAAACACACAGTAAGTGATCTAATACACATCTATCAATTGAAAGACATTTAAACAAGACATATATGGATTCATCAACCATTCAAATATCAAAATCAAGCATGCAAACTCATTAAACAAGTGATATCACATCTGTACTAAAGCATAAAATCCAAAACACAATCCATAAACGATAAAAATTCAATCTTTAGCAAACAATCATCATTAACCTAGGTATATCTATGGTTTTAGCCAACAATCATGATAGAAACAGAAGGCTCAAAGTCAAATAAAGTAAACATAAGGTCGAGAATCAAATTAAAATAAATACTACGATCAATCGTGACCGAACGATTCATTGTCTAACCCGATTCAATGCAAAACTTCAAATCCTTGATCCAAAGCTTCTTCCTTTGTTAAAAATTGCCCAAAAACTCTATCTTGACAGCAATGTCTTCAATCATCAAGAAGATAGTCGTTTAAAACAATTTAACCTAAAAATTAGGTTTTTTCACGGGCTACGCCTCTCGCGTATCACTACAGAATTGGGATGAAGACATTGCCGTCAAGATAGAGTTTTCACGATGCGAGATAGGCCTTCTTGGTTTCCCTCGCGTACCGCAAGGGAATTTCTTTCCTTCCTCGCGTACCGCGGGGAGCTACTTTTCACAGAAATTTGATTTTTGTTCTTTTGCTTTCCGCTCTTTTCCCGTGTGCTTGATTTCTCTGAGATTTAGCTACATTTTCTGCTTCTTTTGCACACTATTACCTGCTAACATAACCCAGACTCAGTACGAACCAAAAACGACATAAAACGAGTACAAAACTATACACTTTCGCACAAATACACTAGGCTAAACGCATGTGTTTTGCAACACATCAAACATCCCCACACTTACTCTTTTTTCTTCCTTGAAAAAGATATCTTCAATGGAATCATAACTGGACATAGAATCAATCTCTATTATTATTCATACGTTGGGGCGAACGCGGTTGTTCAAAAGCACAAGGTTGACTATTAAAGTTTAAATAATTTCATTAATACTTTCAAGTTTACAATACAAGTAATAAACGAAGCATAACAAGATACAAATTTTAATTTGATAAGAATCTAAGTTTAAAGCATCCTATGTGATCACAATAAAGCTTCATGCTTGCAACCCTGAAACATGTTAAGTAACTGTCAACTAAAAATAGTTGGTGAGATACGAAGGTTTTATCATAATTTAACAAAGTCTTTGAAAAGTTTTACAATTCACTATGTCATGCATTCTTTAGTATAGGTGTGAGAACAAACATGTTAAACATTGTGCATATCAATCCCCCAACCAAGTTTAGGCATACCCTGAATGTTACCCTTAAAATTTTAAAGTTTAAATTCAGTAACAATCATCATGGGCTCCCCCCGAAGGGTCAATCAATCTAGGTGGATTGGTCAAATACAATAGATTTATCATTGTTACGATAGGATTGATCAAAGTTAATGGATATGCTAGTATTAAGTTTAATTTAAGCATGCAAGTCTCAAGTATAATAACACAAGAATAAACACGTAGGCATCGTTGTACAAGAATGGTATAAGTTTAGATGTTTGATACATGTTCCACCCCAAGTTTATAAATAAAGTAAAACGAAAAGGGGCTAAGTATACTCACTTGGATGATGAAGGGTGTCCAACAAAGATTAAATGTAGCAAGACTTTGAGGGAGAATATCCTCACGATAAGTCTAAGAACATAAGTCTAAAGTTTAAAGTTTGATCCTATAAGTCTATGACAAGTATCTAGGATTCTAAGATTGACTAGGGTTCTAAATGGGAGATGGGAATGACTGTGTTTATAAAATTTAAATCAAAGTTTCAAATAAAGGTTTTGAATGAATGACACAAGATTTGAATATCAAAGTTTTATAAGTTTATAAATTAGAATAATTACTACGTAAAATAATTATTAATTAAGATAATTATTTAAAAGGTCTTATAATTATTAGTTACATAAAATCGGTAGTAATAATCTAAGATAGTTTTATAAGTTTTTATCAGTGGGGTTGAAATAATAGTTAAGTAAAAAGTTAAATAATTATTAAAGTTTTACAATTATAGGGTAAATAGTATTAAAAGTTTATAATAATTGTTTAAAGGATAAATAATGATTTAAAAGTTAATAATAATTATTCTAAGAATAAAATAATTGTTAAATGACAAGTGTTAAAAGAATAAATAATGATTAAGGATTTTTTGAGGAGTAAATAATTATTAAGATAAAATGATTTTCTACAAGAATAATTGCTTTATAAATCATTTAAGATTTATTAAAATACTTAAGTATTAAGTATTTATTCTATAAATTATCTTGTAATTAAATGATGTTTAAAAGTGTGTTTATAAGTTAAAATGAATAATATGGAATTTATAGGATTAAACGACCATGTTAAATAGAATTTATAAAGTTTATATTTTGAGTATAAGTTTATAATTTTTTTCAAAGTTTCAATGAAATAAAGTCTATAAGTATTTAATTAAAGTTGATGTCTTAAAGATATAAGTTTATAAATGTTTTAAAATTTACATTTCATAAAATTTAGAGTAAAGTGCTATTTTCGTCCCTGTGGTTTGGCCATTTTAGCCACTTTCATCCAAAAACTTTTTTTTTAGCATTTTCGTCCCTGACGTTTCTAAATCTAGCCATTTTCATCCAACTGACTAACTCCGTTAAAATTTTAACGTTAAATCAGGGGCATTTTAGTCTTTTTCAAAAATTCTTCTTTTTAACTCTTTTTTTAATCCCTTTTGTTTCCCCTCCTTTTCAAAGCTTAAAAAAAATAAAAAATTCTCGAAGTTTTTTTTGAAGATGACGATGACTAGGGGTGTAAACGAGCCAAGCCGCTCGCGAGCTACTCGAGATCGGCTCGCTAAAAACCCCTAGTCATCGTCATCTTAAAAAAAAACTTCGAGAATTTTTTATTTTTTTTAAGCTTTGAAAAGGAGGGGAAACAAAAGGGATTAAAAAAAGAGTTAAAAAGAAGAATTTTTGAAAAAGACTAAAATGCCCCTGATTTAACGTTAAATTTTTAACGGAGTTTGTCAGTTGGATGAAAATGGCTAGATTTAGAAACGTCAGGGACGAAAATGCTAAAAAAAAAGTTTTTGGATGAAAGTGGCTAAAATGGCCAAACCACAGGGACGAAAATGGCACTTTACTCTAAAATTTATAACTTTATAAGTATTTAGAAAATAAATAAAGTAAATGTATTCTTCCTATTTAAGTTTATACAAAAAAATAAATTTTTGTTTATAATATAAGTTTCATAAAATGTATAAGTTTGAAATTTATTAAATTTAAGTTTCTGCCTTTTATAAGTTTATAAATTTCTAATCTTAAATAAACAATGTATATTTATTTTATTGTAATAAATAATTAAATAAGTTTTCTCTTTTATTTAGATAAATAAGAAGTTCAAGTTAATATAAATTTTGTAAAATGTATAAGTTTATAAGATTTTGTTTTAATTAATGTTTAATAATTTATTTTAAATCCGTAAACAAAATAAATGTATTATTCCCTAAAAGAAATAATAAATTATGTTTCGGTTTTTTTTTTATAAAAGTTATTTATGTTTTATCAAAGTATTTATTTATTTCTAAAGTTTTTAAAACAGAAATTTTTTATAAATGATAATAAATTAAAGTTTTAAATTTTATGGATTATTTCCTGTTTAGAATATAAGTTTTATAAACTTTTATGATTTTATAAAAGTTATATCAGTTTTTGTTTAATTTAAAAGTTTATAAGTTTAAATTAAAATTAGGATAAATGAATTCTTTTAATTAAGAATCCCAATAATACATTTGGTTTACTTAGTTATATAAATATTTTCTGTGTAAATACAATTTTTATAAAAGTTTAGAAGCATTTTTATAGTTTTTAAGAATTTAAAACTTATTTTAAAGATTTAACTATTATATGTTTTAACTAAGTTTATATTAATTAAAATAGTACTGACATATAAACATCAGATAAAAATTTAGTTTCAAGTTTATAAAGGTTTAACAGAATTTATAAAAATTATTATAAAATTTTAAATCTGTTGAAAAAGGATAAAAAATAGAAGTGGCAAAACTCGGGTTGGCAGGCTAGAACCCGGGCCAACCGAGTCACACACACACACACTTAACCACCCAGATACGGGCTCCGCTGATGATTTATACGGAAAAGAAAATTGATAAACATCAATTCAAATCGTCCCAAATTCCCGATGAACCCTAGAATCGATGTCTCCTAAATCAGACTTGGTTAACCCTCTGTTTATGCAAATCAACAGAGGGCTATTGTTCTATGAACAAAGACGAAGAGTTTGGGCATTCGAATTACCTGCTTTAATAATGAAATGAATGAGAACAGTTCTGGGTTTAGCGTCGGCTGTTCACGAGTTCAATCAGCAATCGCAGGTTCGAATCGATGGAATTGATAGTATGAGTAGTTAGGGTGTGATGTCGTTAAGATGTAGTAATAGGTTTTTCTATCCAAATTCAGTGTTTAATGCTTGAACGGTTAAAAATATGGCGGATGGGAAAACGAGTTTAAATTTGAACACACGCGGGTGTTAAACTCGAAACCGAGCATTGATACACCTAGGGTTCGGGTCGCATGCGTGAAGGCGAACTCGAGGTTCACTGAATTTGGACGGGAAACGCATTTTCGGATAATTGAGGGTGAAAACCGGCTTCGGCCGAGACTGATTTCTGATTCAGGGAAAATGGCCAAATTGCAAATTTGGTCCCTCAAGTTTGGGGTTTTTATCATTTTATGTTAAAACATAAGTTTTTTGTTCAAAACAAGTTTCAAAAGTAAACATTTCAGTCCCTGGACTTTATAAACAAATAATGTGTTTTACTTTTATAAAAATCCAAATAATATTTATAAGCTTTATATTTTAGGTTTATAACCTATAAGTTTCAAGGTATATCTTAAGATATATCTATATCTCAAGTGTAATTGTTTTTCCTTGAATATATATCAAAATAATTAATATTTATTATTTAAGAAAAATAGTTTTTAAATACGTTTTCAAGATTTCAATTCATAATACGTGCAAGAATTTGAGAAAGGTTACATAAAAAAGTCCTAGATATTACAATTCAGCACAAATATAACCACGCATTAAAGTGCAATAACAGGTATTTCTATCCGACTAAACCCAAACACCAAATTTCAAGCCCCCGAGAAGTGTTCTAATTCTCTTTTTTTTACAGCATATCAATCAAACTATGGGTCTTACACTTAAAATCTACAGTTTCACCTAATCCCGTCTCACGGTCATGTTTAGGCCCGGGTTAGATCATGTAGATCTTCTCACCACGGTAAACTCAAATTTACATGTTTTTAGAAATTTAGATGGATAATGGGTCGGATGTCAAGAGCATTCTTAATTTTTGAATAAACCTCACCTAGGGGTGCGTCTCCCAAGTCACCATCCCGGAAGGTAGCACATAGGCTGCAGTCATATCACTTAAAGCACATAAGACTTCAATTTAGAGGCATATCCACCAAGTCACCCCCGGTGGGAAACACATAAATCAAATCTTATTTATCTAAAGTAACAATCACAAGAGCTCCCACCGATGGGTGTATCCACCAAGTTGCTATCCCGATGGGAAACACGTAGGTGAAAAATCAAGCATTCAATTTATTAATTATGTTCATGAATAGATGGAATTATGGATGCGGGCACCACCGAACCTCAGATTTATTTTCATAAAAAGAGAATGGTGTGCCATTAGAATTTTTAAAACCTCTAAATTTCAGCTTACCGTGGTACCTATCACCCTATTTTGACAGTTTCAGTTTTACCGTTTCCCTAAGATGAGAACCCACGAGATTTCATGATTTAATTAATTTATTAATCCTAATTAACACTCTCAGGATGTTTAAGCTTTTAATACTGGCTGTGCCTACCAATTCATCACAACTTAGACACGTTTTCTATTGTTTATTTTATTTCAATTTAAAATACAGTTTATGCCCAGTTTTACATATCATTTTCCATGTGCTTGCAACATTTCTAATTCAAAAGACATTTTTATTTTTTATTTTTTTAGACTCAAAGTACAAAACCTAAACTAATGTCTCCCATCCCCACACTTAAAATTCACATTGTCCTCAATGTCGTCGACCGCGAAACGACGATAAAATAAAAGAAATTTACAAAAATAAAATAAGAAAATAAAAATAAGACAGACGTTAAAATAAAAGAAAAATAAAGTATACTAAAATCGAAACAGACTTACCTGATATAATGATTGTGATATTCCTCGTAAGTCATGTTCCATAGCGCTCCATTCGAACTCGCTCAACTCATCAAGATTCCAACAATTCCTCAATAATGAAAGCGACTGATTTCTAAACAAACTAGCAATCACATCAAACAACCACGATAATATATAACAACACACCCAAACTTGTCGAGCCCGCAAGTACAAAATAATATATACATCAGAGTTAATATACATGCCAAGAGAAAATAAAGAAATACATCAAAAGAAATACAGAAAGAAAATTACAAAAGCCTATGTACAACCCGGCATAAGGTGTTGTCGATGATCACTGATCTCTACCCGTATCTGGCTGATCCGGCTGATGCTGGTCTGGTGCCCTGAAAAACGGTGGGATCTCTAAGCCCTGCTGCTGCATCATATATCGAATGGTTTTGTCCTGTCGATCCATCCGGGCATCCAATCTATAAAAAAGCTGACCACGAAACTCCTCGAGCGTGAGCGGTACTGGTGGTCTCAGGCGGAGTGGATGCTGAATCTGGGGGCGCTCTATATGGTGTGGAATCCTCTGTCTAGTTGTGGGCGCCCCCATCTGTAATGCCTGCTCGGCAGGCGTCCCGACATGTGGTGGGACCTGCGGACCCTGCCTGATATTTATGAACCGCGACGGATCGTCCATGGTAATGATCCCCGCCAACCTCAACTCGACCAATCCATATGGGATCGTATCCGGGCCCAGTGTGAGTAGACGGCCCGGATAACTATTAAAAACTCCTAAACGCTCTGCTAAAAGGCTCATGCTCTGCTCGAAGACGTCTAGCAATAGATGAAATCAGGTTGGATGCTAGGTTGGCCTCGTGGCGGCCAACTATACAATAAAGGCAGAAAAGATCTAACTGGCTGCACTTCTCAATACTGGACCGGCGTCCGATGAGAGTGCAAGCCCGTATCTTGTGAATGTATTGGATCAGGGGGCGAATGTGCGACTCCACAAGAGAGGAGGAGTACGGTCTGCGATGGAATGCTAGAAGTCACGTAACTGACTATCGCTGACCCCCTAGTCGTGTCGCCTCTGGAATAGGCCTCGTAAGCTCTAAATAAACGGCTGCTCCACGACCTTGGCACCGGTGTACCATCTTGTGGCCACCGCGAACTGCGGGTCCGACAGATCGTAAACCTGTCAGCCTAAAGAAATGAAACTGCGGCCGGCTCCTCGAACTTTCCTGTGACGTACTGGAATGTGGTATGGAACTCCACAGTGAGCTCCTAGTACTGTGTGGTGTCATAGGCCAATGTCGCAGTCCATCGATCCTCTAACATGCCCTGTAATCTCTACAGCTGCCCTAGCTCTTCGATGAGCGGCTAGTCGATCTCGTGTGCTGATATAAATCCATGTCTATAAATCACTCTAGCCGCACCGGATCTTCTGTCATGAGCTCAAATCGGAGTAATATGTGGTGGCTGAGAACCCTGTCATCCAACGGTATCGGCTCTGCGTCTGTGGCTGGTCTGGCCTCGGGAACAGCGTACCGAATGACACTGGGAGGTCGACGGTACGAG
Organism: Smallanthus sonchifolius; assembly: GCA_023525975.1. Taxonomy (NCBI): domain Eukaryota; kingdom Viridiplantae; phylum Streptophyta; class Magnoliopsida; order Asterales; family Asteraceae; genus Smallanthus; species Smallanthus sonchifolius. The sequence goes on from CM042034.1 coordinate 73,936,909, forward strand.
CGCGGCTCCTCCGGTCCTCCCCTGGGGTGGGGCATCGGCCCATTCCTGCGCTTAGCCCCACCGGCGGCGCTAGAAGACTGAACTGGATCAGCCATGCCTGCACAAAAAGGTTAGTACAACAACATATATAATAATATCATAAGAGACTGGGCAGGCGACCGTATAGCATTTCATTCGCGATCGTCCGGCCTGTTAGTATACAATAAGACGCTAAAAAATAAAAAAAATTGAAAAATTCGGAATACCCGTTTTGTTTATATAAAAACCAAACAACCTCGCTCAAATAAAGATTGAGTACGGGCGAGGCGGTCTAAACCTGCAAGAAAGCATATAAGGTATCCCAGGACACAAGTTACAAGTTGGAAATAGTTAAATACAATATACGACTGGATTTACTTTAATTGCTAAGCACTGGACAAAAGTTTACAAAAATGTGCAGTTGAAGTGACTCAAATTACACAATACTGGATTCAACTCGACTCAATTTATCAGTGTAAAACGTCTTAATTTACAATCCCGCCATGACCTACAGGTTAATAGTGTGTACAATTAGCCTATTGGCAACAAACCCGATTCAAATCATTCTATGAAAAGACACACGACCCTAATGACGCAGTATTGACAACTAAATGACGCACATATCCGCACAATTAGTAACAGGGCACATAATGTATGGAGACTCGACACTAACTACATTACGACTTATATTCAAACAAATCTACCCGACTCAAACTACATTGGACTGGAGGTGTTTCGACCCAAACCAACACTGATTACAAAAAATAACAAGGTTAAATACATTAATGACGAAGAAACTAAAATCCAGAAGGTGAAATTTGACTCGACCTGTGGTGTACCCTGTTGTGGTGGCAGACAGCCGACGATGGTGGTGGTGGAACTAGACGGAGGTGATAGTGGGATTTAGGTAGGTACAGTAGGGTTAGGGTGATAATGGTGGAGATTGGGATGCTAGCGGTGTTCGATGGTGGCTATGGAGGAATGGTGGGTGGTGATTAGGGTTTTGGGATTGGGTCTGGGTGTAGACGACAGTGTGGATTTTTCGGAGATGGAGGCGGCGATAGAGGTGGGTGGTGTATGACGGTTGTTACACCCCGCCTCAGCCACCCCCTGGATGTGTGCGATCCCGATTGGTATCTTTGTTCTTTGATTTTAGAGTTTTTTGTAAAACACAACGGAAGTCTTTTTCAAAGGATCGTTTCATCATTCTTTCAACCTCAAGGGTTGTAATTGTAAATAGCAAAACTCAGTTGAAAAACAAAAGCCTTGTATTTACTTTATAAACATAGGGTTTCAATACCCTTCTCAGTTGATTACAAAACATTATTTAAAATCAAATACATGATGAGCCACTTGAAATAGTTCCAACACAGGGTTGTTCAGTTCCCTGGTCCTATCTCCTTTCTTTAGGATTTCCGTTTACATGAGACCTAAGAATCTTACGTGCAATCCTACCTTTCCTGGGTCAGATCTTATGTCTGCCCGTATACATTTCTCATCATATTTTATTCATTACCTAGAAAACATTTTGAAAATAAAACGTCAGCGAAAACGCTGGTGAATACAATATCTTGACATAAAATCATTTTGGCACAAATAAGTATTAATTTCATAATCACAACTTCATGTTCAATCTACATACTCAGCAGGCCCGTCCTGTTCAATCGCACAACAGTATACACTGACGTCATAGCTTATAACAGCGGACAGGTCTACGCCTCCAGATTTGTTATAAGATAAGCACCAGCCGCAATCCGGGAATTTTACCCAAGACCCGTGTATCCCTTGCAAGTTTTACGTATACCTATGGCCTGAATGCTTGTTCGTAGAAAAATGTTTAGCATTACTTCGTTAATCTTTATTTGGCCATTTTTGTAAATAAAATGTTTGACACACGTTTTGAAAGAGATAAATTATTCACCTTGTTTGTAGGAATGAGCCTCTATAGTCAAAGCTTATAAGCTAGCTTCCTAGTCTCGTTTCTCTTAGCGTTTCATCCTTTGTACGAGCGTTCCTTCTTACACCGGGTACTGGAACGAGCAGAAATCAAACAGGGATCGTCGGGAGTTGTCTACGGAAGCCCTGGAACAAGATTTGAGAGTTGGAATCGTGTTTGGGATGAGAGTTTCGATTGAATTGGTCCAACTATTTATAGGCTGGAAAACCAACCCGTAGCGGACCGCTACGTCGGCTGGTGGCGGTCCGCCACCGCTTCAGATGGCGTCAGCCTTAAATGTCATACCCTGATTGGACCGAATATGGATTTGCGGCTAGCGGACCATTACCCTGGGGCGTAGCGGTCCGCCACCCTTACGCGTGGCAAAACCTGATGAGTTTACGGCTGGCGGACCGTTACCACCTGGTGTGGCGGTCCGCCACGAGTACACGTGTCAAAATACTCGACCATTAGTCACTATACACGTGGCTAACCCGGATTCATTGCTTAACCGACAAGTAGCGGACTGTTACCCTATATGGTGGTCGTCCACCACCAAAACCAACACCTATAGCGGACCGTTATGGGTAACCTTAGCGGTCCGCTAAGGTCTTAAATTCCATATTTTTTAAATTAAATCCTAAACTTTAAGATGATTATACTTATAGTCCCTAGGGTTTACCTTTTGTCAAATCTCAGACATTTTTGTGGCAAGTGTTACATCCTCCCCACCTTGCCTTAAACTCGTCCTCGAGTTTACTCAGACAGGTGTGGATATTTTTTTTCATTTCAGACTGCATTTCCCACGTGTACTCAGGTCCACGTCTGGAGTTCCATTTCACTTTCACAATTATCAATTTTTTTCTTTCCAATCTATTTTCCTGCATGTCCTCGATTTACAAAGGTTGTTCCACAAATCTTAATTTTTCATCTACCTCTACATCTTGTAGCGCATTACCAGCAATTTATCTGCCAAACACTTGCGCATATTTGACACATGGAATACACCATGTAGTCGATTCATTTCATCTGGTAGTTCGAGTTGATAGGCCATAGGCCCAACCTTTTTCAGGATTTTGAATGGTTCTACGAATCTAGGACTTATCTCCCTTTATTTCCAAATCTTACAACGCTTTTCCATGGTGAAACTTTCAATAGAACATTGTCACCAACGTTGAATTCTAACGGCTTTCGTCTCTTATCAGCATAACTCTTTTGACGATCACGAGACGCTTTTAAGCTATCCTTTATTTGGATAACTTTTTCAATCGTTTCTAAGACTATTTAAGGTCCAAAAAACTGATTTCTCCTATTTTAGACCAACAAACTGGAGTTCAACATTTAGAGGTAGGTGGTCATACCAACTTCCTCCAAGATCTATGACACAAGCTCTTAACATATCTTCAAGAGTTTGGATTGTTCATTCGCTCTGCCCGTCCGTCTGAGGATGGTAGGCAGTGCTAAGATTTAATTTGGTACCAAGAGATTTCTAGAAACTTTGCCACACATTTGATAGTGGCACACTGTGTAATGTTACGATTTCATTAACGTATAACAGTGACAACTTATCCATACTAAACGTTTTTTTCATAGGGAGAAAATGATTAGACTTAGTGACTCAATCAATGATAACCTAGATTGTATCATTTCCTCAACTTGTTCGGGGAAGTTTCGTAATGAAATCCATGGTTATCATTTCCCATTTCCAGATTGGAATTTCAAGTTGCTGTAACAAGCCAGGCAGCTTTTGATGTTCAGCTTTAACTTGAGAACATGTTAAACACTTTGCAACATATATAGCGATATGTTTCTTCATTCCTATCCACCAGAAATTGGCCTTTAGGTTTTTATACATCTTATTGCTTCCAGGATGCATCGTATATTTAGATTTATGGGCTTCCTTAGGAATTTCTTCACGAGTATTCCTATAGATAGAAACCCAGATTCTCTTATTCAATCTAAAAACTCCATCGTCTCCTTTGTTCAACTGATCAATCATGCCTCCCAATCCTTCCTTCTCAAGGTTGGTTTCTTGCAAGGCAAGTTTATGAGATTCCTTAATACGAGTGATAAGATCGATTAAGAGATCGAGACTTAAAGCACGAACTCGTTTAGGTTTCTCATGTTCCTTTCTCCTCAGAGCATCCGCTACGACATTGGCTTTTCATTCGTGATAGTAGATTTCACAATCGTAATCATTCAGGACTTCCATCCAACATCCTTGCCTCAGATTCAGTTCCTTCTGACTGAATATATACTTTAGGCTTTTATGATCAGTGAACACGGAGAACTTGACTTCATATAGATAGTGTCTCCATAATTTTAGGGCAAAGATTATGGCACCCAGCTCTAAGTCATGAGTCGTATAATTCTTTTCATGATTTTTTAGTTGACGAGAAGCATAAGCAATAACCTTGCTTCCTTGCATTAACACACAACCAAAGCCGGTATGTGAAACATCACAGTAAACTGAGAAGCCTTCATTTCCATCTGGCAAAGCCAGTATGGGCGCTTGAGTTAGTTTCTATTTTAGAATTTCAAAAGCTTCAGATTGTTTAGGACCCCATTCATACTTTACTGACTTGCGGGTCAGAGAAGTTAATGGTACAGCGATTCGAGAGAAATCTTGGATAAATCTCCGATAGTAACCAGCTAATCCGAGAAAACTACAGATTTCAGTTGGTGACTTTAGGATTTCCCATTTAGATATGGCATGAATTTTGACAGGGTCAAATTGAATACCATTAGCATTGATCACATGACCAAGGAATTGAACTTCTGACAGCCAGAATTTACATTTTAAGAACTTAGTGTATAGCTTCTTTGTTCTCAGGATTTCAAGTAGGATTTTCAAATGATTGGCATGATTTTCCTTACTTTTGGAATAGATAAGAATGTCGTCAATGAATACGATAAGTCCGAACGGCATTACCGTGAACTCATAATGACCATATCGAGTTCTGAAAGAAGTTTTAGGATTGTCCTCTTCCTGGACTTTTAATTGATGATAAACAGATCGAAGATCAATCTTAGAAAAGCAACGAGCTCCTTGGAATTGATCGAAAAGGTCGTCGATTCGAGGGAGTGGATAACGATTCTTTATCGTAACTTTGTTTAGCTCCCAATAATCAATACACATGCGCATTGATACGTACTTCTTCTTAACAAATAATACTGGAGTTCCCCATGGTGATGAGGTTGGTCTTATAAATCCTTTCTCCAGTAATTCATCTAATTGCTTCTCTAATTCTGCCATTTCGTTTGGAGCTAATCCATATGGGGCTTTAGAAATAGGTGCCGTAACGGGTACAAGATTTATTCTGAACTCCACTTCTCTTTCAGGTGGGATTCCGGGTAGCTCGTAAGGAAAGACATCAGGAAATTCCGCCACAACGGGCACATCTTCAATCTTTGTTTTAGTGTCGGTAGTTACAGAAACAAGGTATGCTAAGCAACCTTTTCTTAAGTATTTTATGGCTTTTAGCATAGAAATTATTCCAAAAGAGTTGGATAATTTATCGCCGTTGATCGTAAGAATATTGCCTTTCGGCGAGTGAAATTCTATAGCCTTTTTATCATATAGGATACGGGCTTGGTTAGAGGCTAACCAGTCCATTCCTAAGACAATGTCAAAACCTGCCAAAGTCATTGGCAACAATTTTACAGGTATACATGTCCTGATAATGTGATAGGACAATCGCTAAGAATTTCAGAAATTTGGACTAGGTCACCATTGACAGTCTCCACCACGTATTTCTTGTCTAATTTATCTAGAGTTTTATTTAACAGTCTACAGAATCTATGATATATAAAACTTTGGTTTGCACCAGAGTCAAATAAAACTCGAGCATAAATATCATTGACAAGAAATGTACCCGTAATGACATCGGTCATACCTGCTACTTCGTGAGTGTTAAGAACGAATGCCCGCACATTCTTCTTCACTCCATCTGCAGGTTTGGGACCTGTTCCGTCTGTTTTCTTCTGCTTCGGACAATTGATCTTGATGTGACCAGCTTCGCCACAACCAAAACAAGTAATTGATTTCTTTTTGAAGCAATCTTCGGTCTTGTATCCAAACATTTTACAATAATTGTAGAAAATTCCAGCACGACATTGTCCCAGGTGCATCCTTATGCATTTTGGACACTCCGGGATGGATGAGTTGTTGTTTCGAGGAGAAAAATTGGATTTCTTGGATCCACCCGGGCCTTGCCCATCTATTTCTTTTTTCTTGATTTCTTATCAGGGTAGTTGTTAATGATGCCCCCAGATCCATGGCATCCTCGAGATTTTCACAATTCACGACTTTCACCATGTCCGGATTTCACCAATCAAACCCCAGATATAACGCTTGATCAGGTTTGATTCAGGGGTTGCATGATGAGGAACTATTGTCGCATATTCTAGGTGTTTAGTGACGTACTCCTGATGATTCGTTTCTATCATCCTTAAACTTAAAAATTTTCCTTTAATCTGTTCCCGTTCATTATGGGGAACATACTTCTTCTCAACTCTTGCCCTAAAGGCATTCCAGCCCATTGCATAGGCTGCATTTCTGCCCTTGGCAGCAATAATGTTGTTTCACCACTCCAAAGCTTGATCTTTTAATAAATTTGAGGCATACAAAACCTTGTCCTCCTCAGCACCTTTGCTGATAGCCAAAACCGACTCAGTCTTCTCAATCCACCTTAATGTGGCAATTCCACCTTCCTTTCTAGAGAAATTTTATGGTTTACAATCCTGGAACATCTTATAAGTACAAGCTACTACCTTTCTCTTCTTTGCTACATGTCCGTAGTTATTACCCATACTCTCGTCTTTCGAGGAGTTATGGTAATATTCTTCCTTTTCAGTCTTCTTAGACTTTTGAGAAACAGAACCCTTTGGTTCCAGAGTAACAGATTTCAATTGGGCCGTTGTTCGAGTTTGACGTGAATGAATAGATTGAGGAACTGAAGGTTGAAAAGAAATTCGGTTAGCTTGTCTCATTTCAAGCTCAGTAAAAATCATTGGGAGGGAATCCTTAATTCCTTCCGTGATCATCGTTTGGAGTTCCTTTCGGGATTCATTATTTTCAGCATTATTATCCATCACCGCTTGCTTTTTCTTACCCCTCGTGTTTTGAGAAGGCCCAGTTTGTTTCGACATTCTATCAAAAGAAAATACATGAATTAAAATAGAACTTTTTATTGATAGCATATTTACAAGGGGAAAATACATATGTAAAAATTTTTATTTCTAAAAATTTCTAAACTTCTTCTCTTCAAGAGCTTGAACTAGAGCTTGAACTAGAAGGTCATTTCGTGTTTCTACTTCAGCCTTTTCTCTTTCCAGTTCACCTATCATGTTTAACAACAATTGTTCCCTCTCACTTCCTGACGCATTCTTATTTATATGCGGAGCAGGAATAGGAATCGTCTCATAATATGGAACATAAGGTATATTAGAGTCAGCGCGTTCTTCTTCTTCTTCTTCAGGATCAAATTTATTTTCATAAGGAAGTTCAGCGTATCTCTCATGAAAATTTTGTGGATAAACAGGAGTGATGTTATAGCTTCCAGCAGTCGGAGCAGAATTAAAACCTTATAGAAGGATTATAGGGAACACTAGGGTTTCCTATGTCTCCGAGGCTTCTGAAAGTAGAGCTTTCAGTCTCCTCATTAAGTTCTATAGTTGTTTCATTCGTTTTACGGTCAAAGTAACTAGCAGTAGCGAATTTTCGAAGAAAACTAGGACCTTTGCCCTTTCCAACCATTCTGAAAATTAAAAACAACCGATATTTTATTATCATAAAAATATATTATAATATAAAAGTAAAATACAATCAGATCTCAATCCTTCACCAGGTCCTTCCACAAGGTCTTCAGATCTTGTCCATATTCATATACTCGCTTCCCATAAAACTGAGTTATTTTCTTATCCATGATTTTCTTTTTCGTTATCTTGTCCATTTGGCGTAACAAGCGATCTAAACATTCAATATGGGAAGAAGGCATAGTATACTTATAACCATATTTAGGAGGAGGATCACGAATAACCATCAGCATATCATTATAAGCATGATGACATTCTAATGGTGGTTGAAAGTAAGCTTGGTAAGGATCATTATATGTTGGTTCACGGAACACATATGGATCACACATGCCCGGGTATCCAGAGTTATAGGACTGATAATCTGAACTGTTTGAAATGGGGTTATTTAAAGGATAATCATTAGGGTTTTCAGAAGCAGATTGATATTGGAGATCTTCAGAAGGATCTTCTTCAAACGACCGAATTTTACTGGATTGTGTCTCGTTTCCTTACACAGATTGGGCAACAGTATTCCAGTTGCTAAAATCAGATCCAACATCCATCCATTGGCTGGAAAAGTGTTGGTATTATGGGTGATATTCGAGAGAGTGAGGAAGTACATCAAATGGGTCGTCATTATAGTATGGTAAACAGATAGGATTCTGTTGTGAACCTAATGAAGTACATCAAATGGGTCGTCATTATAGTATGGTGAACATATAGGATTCTGTTGTGAACCTAATGTATGATATTCCGGAGACTCTTGCTTAATAGGACGATTAGGATTGTAATACGTGTCACACCCCTAATTTCAACTAACGGAGTTTTACCGTTTGGGAAGTGACAAAGCAGGATCTCAGTCATTAGTTACATTGAATGACACTATATGGGACTAAAATGAAAATATATCATAAATGATCAATGTAAGTGCGGAAGCGTAAAACGAAAGTAAATGCGCAAAATAAACACGCCCAAGAAAAGTCCCAAAGTGTTCAGTCCAAACAAAGTCCAAAAATAATGTACAAGCAATTCAACAATATTATTTTATAAATAAATCATAAGACTCTATGCATGCCCTATGTGTGCACCTGTGCCTTATCTTAAGTGACCTGAGAAAAAATGTAAGAAAATGCAACACGAGGTTGGTGAGTTCACAGGTGTCAGTTTGCAACAAGTTCAATAGGTTAATGTACATTCAATACATAAATCAATAGGTAGGTAACCCATAAGCATGTTAACTAATGCGCTCGCAACCGACAGCTGACTGTTTATGTTTTTCCCTCCTACCAAGCCTATCAACCATGGTGCATGTTTAGGTCAAGAATGCACCTGTTCGACATCCAGTCGAGTTAGCGCGACTAACGCGGGTGAGGTTTGTCAAACCCAGTAGTACTACTCTACTTACCTCGCTATGTTCATATTAACGGTCCGATGTGAGGACTTAGTGATAGATGTGTACGCATAGTTAAACAAGTGATAACATATACGAATTACATAACCAAAAATGTTTACGTCATGTTTTATCCCCCAAATTATAAAACAGTAAAAGGGGTCGTGAAAACTCACCTGAACGGCGTAGGTAGTAATCACACAAGTACGAGACTGAATTCTCAAGCGTTAGCCCGACACGGCTCACAAATACCCTAGAATTACAACATAACTTATTAAGGATAAAATGAGAATTATTGGGATATGTGACGACGACACGGAATGTTGAACGTCCTAAAAGAAACGCTCTAAAGATCAAAGAGTAGACGAACGTGTCCACGGGAATGAGAATTCTTTATTAGCAAATACGATAAACATGTTACGCGACGAATGACGAAACAACATAATATATAATAAATATATTCAAGCGTTTTCACCATTAAATAATGGTCTAGAAAAATAATACTATTATATTATTTTTAAACTCGAAACGTTGATATGATAATCATTTATGTGGCAAAAATAATAATATATTATTTTTATTGGGAATATATATATATATATATATATATATATATATATATATATATATATATATATATATATATAGGGTAATAATATAACTAAGTATATTATTTATGGATTCGAAGCTTTTACGCAACGTTCGTTAATGCAACGAAAATAAACATATTATTTTTAATAGTGGAAACTATTATTTTAAAAAGGTTGTAGAACTAACTCGAAATATAAACACGTTTGTTTGTGCGTTTTCATAAACTAAATAATAACTTTGTGAAATAATATAATTAACAAATTGTTTTTAATATCACTACATTTCACAAAAATGTCTTATAAAACCGACCCCTAGCCTGCGGTTAATTCCGGGTTTCAAAAACACGTTAATGTATTAATATGATAAATTGTATAAGTGTAAATCAATGAAAAAAAATGTTCCAAAAATAAAAATTGCAGGAGACCGGGCTTGAACCCGGGACTCCTGCGTGGGAGCCTAATGTTTTAACCATCTCTGCCAGCCAATGAATCGTGACAGAACTTGGATTCAATTGGTTTTAACACCCAGTCACACAGAGACCTTCACCCACACGATTCAAACAAAAATCAAGTCCCCAATCCCTTTGATTCGATCGCGATTGACCAAGGAATGATAGGGCTTTTGCTCGTCAGTCGGTTACGAGCCTGAGGTTGCAATTAATTATAAAAATTGCTGAGTTTTGAGTTGTCAATTTCTGTTTTAAAAACCAAAACCGCAGGTTATAAACATGAAATTTATTTGATCAAATCTGATATTAAACGTTGTTGGAATGATAGGGTTTTCACTGATTAGAATATTGAGAATTTGTAGGTGTAGTTTAATTGGATTTAAAACGAGTGTGGGTATGGATTCGATTAACCAGAAAACACATGAACCCTAGATTATTGATCTCGGCCAATTCGATGATATGGACCCGAATTAGCATAGGGCTAATGATCAACAGATTGAAACGAAACTAAAGAGGTACGCAATTACCAGAATGGATGAAGGATTGTACGATCAAAATGCAGGTCCGACTACAAGTGGCTAGCCTCCGGCGATCCCGACCCCGTCTCCGAACGAATTGTTGTAGGTAAAAGATTCTATTTGGTGCGACTAAGGTGTTCAGGCCTCTAATTCGTGAGATCAATGACTGATACGGACGAATTCGATCGGTTAAACATTGAGTTCGACGGTTACACTTTAAATTCTCATTATTTAATTTGAATTCGACCATGATGATGATAAACTGATCATAAATGACCGATTATTGCATTTAGAGTGAAATTCCGTTACAACCTTTGGGTAAAGATCGGTTATGAGTTCGAATTTTGGCTTTAGACCCATAAATTTTGACTTTGTAAAAGTCAACATAAACAAAACTGTTCAATTTTGACTTCCACAAGTCAACAGATTGAGTTTAGATTTATTAGAATTTTAGTCCTCGTGTTTCTAGTTTGAACATTGACAGAATTGACCCCTAGGGTTTAAGATTGGGTTAACCGGTTAGGATTTAACAGAAATTTTAACGAGATTTCTAACGGAGTTAACTTGGAAAGTCGGATCGTCACATCATCCCCTAGTTGAAAGAATTTTCGTCCCGAAAATTAAAATAATAAAAAAAATTTCTAAGGTGTCACATCATCCCCTAGTTGATAGAATTTTCGTCCCGAAAATTTAAAATAGTACTTTAAGACTTTAACGTGGAGTGCTTGAATAGATGAGGATACTTGCGCATCATCTGATCCTCACGCTCCCACATGAATTCCGATCCGCGTTTCAAGTTCCAACGGACTCTGACAATAGGGATTTTACTACGCTTAAGCGTTTTGTCTTCCCTATTCATGATTTCCACAGGTTCTTCGATGAAACGCAACTTTTCATCAATGTGTAGTTCCTCAAGAGGAATCGCGAGTGACTCGTCTGCTAGACATTTCTTCAAGTTTGAGACGTGAAGACGTTGTGTACACCACTAAGTCCTTCATGTAGGTCTAGTTGATACGCTACCGGCCCGATTCTTTTCACTATCTTGAATGGTCCAACATAACGAGGATTCAACTTGCCTCGTTTCCTAAAACGAATGACACCCTTCCAAGGTGAGACTTTTAATAAGACCATATCCCCTACTTGAAATTCTAACGGTTTACGACGCTTATCGGCATAACTCTTTTGACGGTCACGAGCCGCTGCCATACGGTTTCTAATTTGAATGCTTTTCTCATAAGTTTCAAGTACGAGTTCAGGACCTGTAAGTTGATTATCCCCAACCTCGGCCCAACAAATTGGAGAACGACATTTCCGTCCATATAATGCTTCCAATGGAGCTGCCTTGATGCTAGTGTGATAAATGTTGTTGTAGGATAACTCCACCAACGGTAGGTGAGATTCCCAAGTGTTACCGAAATCAATCACACAAGCTCATAGCATGTCCTCCAGAGTTTGAATAGTACATTATGTCTGTCCATCAGTTTGAGGATGGAATGCTATGCTCATATGTAGACGCGTACCTAAAGCTTTATGTAACGATTGCCAGAAACGAGAGGTGAATCGTGCCTCACAATCCGAAATGATAGAGATTGGCACCCCGTGCCTAGAGACTACTTCTTTCAAGTAAATACAAGTAAGTTTTTCCATTTTTTCAGTCTCTCTGATTGCTAAGAAGTGAGCGAATTTAGTTAGATGATCGGCGATCACCCAGATGGTGTCGCATCCGCTAGGAGTTCGGGGCAACTTGGTGATAAAATATAAAGAGATTTGCTCCCATTTCCACATAGGAATCTCTAGTTGTTGAAGTAGACCAGAAGGCTTTTGGTATCCCACCTTGACCTTTGAGCAGGTCAAGCACTTACTCACATAGGTGGCTATATTAGCTTTCATCTTCGGCCACCAATATAGCACCTTTTAGGTCATGGTACATCTTTTCGGAACCAGGATGAATAGAGTATCGAGATTTATGTTCTTCATCCATAACCAGTTCTTTTAAGCTCCCGTACACCGGAACCCATATTCGCTCTACGAAGTAGCGAATGCCGTCTGATTTAACCCTAAGTTGTTCTTCCATACCACGCGTGGATTACAACGGTATGATTTCCTCATTCAGGGCTTTGAGTTGAGCACTACCGATCTGATTAGGTAGAGAAGGGTGGATAGTGAGCTGTAATTCTCGGACTCGTCTGGGTTTAGTTTCTTTCGGCTTAGGGAATCGGCTACTACGTTAGTCTTGCCTGGGTGATACTTGATAGCACAATCATAATCGTTCAAGAGTTCGATTCAATGACGCTGTCATGTGTTTAACTCTTTCTGTTCAAAGATATGCTGAACACTCTTGTGATCGGTGTAGATAGTGCATTTGGTACCGTACAAGTAGTGTCTCCAGATCTTTAGTGCAAACACCACGACTCCCAACTCTAAGTCATGAGTCGTGTAGTTTTTCTCTTGGATTTTCAGTTGACGAGGAGCGTATGCAATCACTTTATCACGTTGCATCAACACACAACCAAGACCTTGAATGGATGCATCACAGTACACCACAAAATCATTCGTTCCCTCTAGAAGAGATAGGATGGGTGCACTGCAGAGTTTATGTTTGAGGAGTTGGAACGCTGACTCCTGGGTGTCACCCCAGTTATAGGGTTTACCATTTTGAGTTAGAGCGGTGAGAGGTTGGGCAATCTTGGAAAATCCTTCGATGAAATGACGGTAATAGCTAGCCAATCCCAGAAATTGTCGCACCTCATTTGGATTTGTCGGTGCCGCCCAATTCTTGATGGCTTCTATCATATATTGATCGACATGTATTCCGCTCTCGTTGACTACATGTCCTAAGAATTGCACCTCACGAATTCAGAATTCGCACTTGGAAAGTTTGGCATACAATTGCTCTTGTTTTAGAAATTCTGGAATCAAACGCAGGTGTTCCTCTTGTTCATCCCTATTCTTGGAGTAGATGAGAATGTCATCGATGAAGACGATAACGAGCTGATCAAGGTATGGTTTGCACACACGGTTTATGAGGTCCATGAATACCGCGGGTGCATTGGTCAATCCGAAGGGCATGACCATGAATTCGTAGTGACCATACCTAGTTCTGAATGTCGTCTTTGAGATGCCCTCGTCTCGGACTCTCAGTTGATGATAACCAGATCTAAGATATATCTTGGAATAGAAGCTTGATTCCTAGAGTTGATCAAACAAATCATCGATGCAGGGTAAAGGATAACAGCCCTTGTTGGTTACATTATTAAGTTCACGGTAGTCGATGCACATGCGGAAGGTCCCGTCCTTCTTCTTGACAAATAGGACTGGAGCTCCCCATGGCGATGAACTAGGTCTAATGAAACCTTTATCCAACAACTCTTGTAGTTGTGTGGATAGCTCTTGCAATTCACTGGGTGCATGTCTAGAGGGTGCCCGAGCAATGGGCGCTGCTTCGGGTGCTAGATCAATTTGGAATTCGATTTGACGATGCGGTGGAAGACCTAGTAGATCTTCGGGAAATACCTTCGGATAATCATGAACGATTGGGATGTCATCAATCTTCTTCTTATTAGATGGATGCTCGGCGATGAGAGCCAAAATGGCAGTATGACCTTTACGTAGACGCTTTTGTGCTTTCACGAAAGATATGATGCCCACGACAGCATAACTCTTTTGTCCTTGGATAGAAAAGGTTTCTCCACTCGGGAGAGAAAGGCGAACAAATTTGCTCACAACAAATAATTTCTTCTTGGTTCTTGGATAACCAATCCATACCATCAATTACGTCGAAATTGCCAAGTGTGACTGGTATAAGGTCAATGTCAAGTTCATGACCAGCCAATCCACATTTACAGCCCTTAAGAATGTGAGTTGCTTTAATTATCCATCCATGAGCTATTTCTAGGGTGTACTTAGCTTCTAGTTGGGTTGGAGTACAACCGCACAAGTAAGAAATTTAAGAGGTCACTTAAATAACTGGATATGCTGGGGAACAAATAGGAGAACGACATTTCCGTCCATATAATGCTTCCAATGGAGCTGCCTTGATGCTAGTGTGATAACTGTTGTTGTAGGATAACTCCACCAACGGTAGGTGAGATTCCCAAGTGTTACCGAAATCAATCACACAAGCTCATAGCATGTCCTCCAGAGTTTGAATAGTACATTATGTCTGTCCATCAGTTTGAGGATGGAATGCTATGCTCATATCTAGACGCGTACCTAAAGCTTTATGTAACGATTGCCAGAAACGAGAGGTGAATCGTGCCTCACAATCCGAAATGATAGAGATTGGCACCCCGTGCCTAGAGACTACTTCTTTCAAGTAAATACAAGTAAGTTTTTCCATTTTTTCAGTCTCTCTGATTGCTAAGAAGTGAGCGAATTTAGTTAGACGATCGGCGATCACCCAGATGGTGTCGCATCCGCTAGGAGTTCGGGGCAACTTGGTGATAAAATATAAAGAGATTTGCTCCCATTTCCACATAGGAATCTCTAGTTGTTGAAGTAGACCAGAAGGCTTTTGGTATCCCACCTTGACCTTTGAGCAGGTCAAGCACTTACTCACATAGGTGGCTATATTAGCTTTCATCTTCGGCCACCAATATAGCACCTTTTAGGTCATGGTACATCTTTTCGGAACCAGGATGAATAGAGTATCAAGATTTATGTTCTTCATCCATAACCAGTTCTTTTAAGCTCCCGTACACCGGAACCCATATTCGCTCTACGAAGTAGCGAATGCCGTCTGATTTAACCCTAAGTTGTTCTTCCATACCACGCGTGGATTACAACGGTATGATTTCCTCATTCAGGGCTTTGAGTTGAGCACTACCGATCTGATTAGGTAGAGAAGGGTGGATAGTGAGCTGTAATTCTCGGACTCGTCTGGGTTTAGTTTCTTTCGGCTTAGGGAATCGGCTACTACGTTAGTCTTGCCTGGGTGATACTTGATAGCACAATCATAATCGTTCAAGAGTTCGATTCAATGACGCTGTCATGTGTTTAACTCTTTCTGTTCAAAGATATGCTGAACACTCTTGTGATCGGTGTAGATAGTGCATTTGGTACCGTACAAGTAGTGTCTCCAGATCTTTAGTGCAAACACCACGACTCCCAACTCTAAGTCATGAGTCGTGTAGTTTTTCTCTTGGATTTTCAGTTGACGAGGAGCGTATGCAATCACTTTATTACGTTGCATCAACACACAACCAAGACCTTGAATGGATGCATCACAGTACACCACAAAATCATTCGTTCCCTCTAGAAGAGATAGGATGGGTGCACTGCAGAGTTTATGTTTGAGGAGTTGGAACGCTGACTCCTGGGTGTCACCCCAGTTATAGGGTTTACCATTTTGAGTTAGAGCGGTGAGAGGTTGGGCAATCTTGGAAAATCCTTCGATGAAATGACGGTAATAGCTAGCCAATCCCAGAAATTGTCGCACCTCATTTGGATTTGTCGGTGCCGCCCAATTCTTGATGGCTTCTATCATATATTGATCGACATGTATTCCGCTCTCGTTGACTACATGTCCTAAGAATTGCACTTCACGAATTCAAAATTCACACTTGGAAAGTTTGGCATACAATTGCTCTTGTTTTAGAAATTCTGGAATCAAACGTAGGTGTTCCTCATGTTCATCCCTATTCTTGGAGTAGATAAGGATGTCATCGATGAAGACGATAACGAGCTGATCAAGGTACGGTTTGCACACACGGTTTATGAGGTCCATGAATACCACGGGTGCATTGGTCAATCCGAAGGGCATGACCATGAATTCGTAGTGACCATACCTAGTTCTGAATGTCGTCTTTGAGATGCCCTCGTCTCGGACTCTCAGTTGATGATAACCAGATCTAAGATATATCTTGGAATAGAGGCTTGATTCCTGGAGTTGATCAAACAAATCATCGATGCGGGGTTAAGGATAACAACCCTTGTTGGTTACATTATTAAGTTCACGGTAGTCGATGCACATGCGGAAGGTCCCGTCCTTCTTCTTGAAAAATAGGACTGGAGCTCCCCATGGCGATGAACTAGGTCTAATGAAACCTTTATGCAACAACTCTTGTAGTTGTGTGGATAGCTTTTGCAATTCACTGGGTCCAAGTCTAGAGGGTGCCCGAGCAATGGGCGCTGCTTCGGGTGCTAGATCAATTTGGAATTCGATTTGACGATGCGGTGGAAGACCTTTTAGATCTTCGGGAAATACCTTCGGATAATCATGAACGATAGGGATGTCTTCAATCTTCTTCTTATTAGATGGATGCTCGGCGACGAGAGCCAAAATGGCAGTATGACCTTTACGTAGATGCTTTTGTGCTTTCACGAAAGATATGATGCCCACGAAAGCATAACTCTTTTGTCCTTGGATAGAAAAGGTTTCTCCACTCTGGAGAGAAAGGCGAACAAATTTGCTCACAGCAAATAATTTCTTCTTGGTTCTTGGATAACCAATCCATACCATCAATTACGTCGAAATTGCCAAGTGTGACTGGTATAAGGTCAATGTCAAGTTCATGACCAGCCAATCCACATTTACAGCCCTTAAGAATGTGAGTTGCTTTAATTATCTGTTCATGAGCTATTTCTATGGTGTACTTAGCTTCTAGTAGGGTTGGAGTACAACCGCACCAGTAAGAAATTTAAGAGGTCACTTAAATAACTGGATATGCTGGGGAACAAATAGGAGAACAACATTTCCGTCCATATAATGCTTCCAATGGAGCTGCCTTGATGCTAGTGTGATAACTGTTGTTGTAGGATAACTCCACCAACGGTAAGTAAATACGAGTAAGTTTTTCCATTTTGTCAGTCTCTCTGATTGCTAAGAAGTGAGCGAATTTAGTTAGACGATCGATGATCACCCAGATGTTGTCGAATCCGCTAGGAGTTCGGGGCAACTTGGTGATAAAATATAAAGAGATTTGCTCCCATTTCCACATAGGAATCTCTGGTTGTTGAAGTAGACCAGAAGGCTTTTGGTATCCCACCTTAACCTTTGAGCAGGTCAAGCACTTACTCACATAGGTGGCTATATTAGCTTTCATCGTCGGCCAACAATATAGCACCTTTTAGGTCATGGTACATCTTGTCGGAACCAGGATGAATAGAGTATCAAGATTTATGTTCTTCATCCATAACCAGTTCTTTTAAGCTCCCGTACACCGGAACCCATATTCGCTCTACGAAGTAGCGAATGCCGTCTGATTTAACTCTAAGTTGTTCTTCCATACCACGCGTTGATTACAACGGTATGATTTCCTCCTTCAGGGCTTCGAGTTGAGCACTACCGATCTGATCAGGTAGTGAAGGGTGGATAGTGAGCTGTAATTCTTGGACTCGTCTGGGTTTAGTTTCTTTCAGCTTAGGGAATCGGCTACTACGTTAGTCTTTCCTGGGTGATACTTGATAGCACAATCATAATCGTTCAAGAGTTCGATTCAACGACGCTGTCATGTGTTCAACTCTTTCTGTTCAAAGATATGCTGAACACTCTTGTGATCGGTGTAGATAGTGCATTTGGTATCGTAAAAGTAGTGTCTCCAGATCTTTAATGCAAACACCACGACTCCCAACTTTAACTCATGAGTCGTGTAGTTTTTCTCGTGGATTTTCAGTTGATGAGAAGCGTATGCAATCACTTTATCGCGTTGCATCAACACACAACCAAGACCTTGAATGGATGCATCACAGTACACCACAAAATCATTCGTTCCCTCTAGAAGAGATAGGATGGGTGCACTGCAGAGTTTATGTTTGGGGAGTTGGAACACTGACTCCCGGGTGTCACCCCAGTTATAGGGTTTACCATTTTGAGTTAAAGCGGTGAGAGGTTGGGCAATCTTGGAAAATCCTTCGATGAAATGACGGTAATAGCTAGCCAATCCTAGAAATTGTCGCACCTCAGTTGGATTTGTCAGTGCAGCCCAATTCTTGATGGCTTCTATCTTATATTGATCGACATGTATTCCGCTCTCGTTGACTACATGTCCTAAGAATTGCACTTCACGAATTCAGAATTCGCACTTGGAAAGTTTGGCATACAATTGCTCTTGTTTTAGAAATTCTGGAATCAAACGCAGGTGTTCCTCATGTTCATCCCTATTCTTGGAGTAGATGAGGATGTCATCGATGAAGACGATAACGAGCTGATCAAGGTATGGTTTGCACACATGGTTTATGAGGTCCATGAATACCGCGGGTGCATTGGTCAATCCGAAGGGCATGACCATGAATTCGTAGTGACCATACCTAGTTCTGAATGTCGTCTTTGAGATGCCCTCGTCTCGGACTCTCAGTTGATGATAACCAGATCTAAGATATATCTTGGAATAGAAGCTTGATTCCTAGAGTTGATCAAACAAATCATCGATGCGGGGTAAAGGATAACAGCCCTTGTTGGTTACATTATTAAGTTCACGGTAGTCGATGCACATGCGGAAGGTCCCGTCCTTCTTCTTGACAAATAGGACTGGAGCTCCCCATGGCGATGAACTAGGTCTAATGAAACCTTTAACCAACAACTCTTGTAGTTGTGTGGATAGCTCTTGCAATTCACTGGGCGCAAGTCTAGAGGGTGCCCGAGCAATGGGCGCTGCTTCGGGTGCTAGATCAATTTGGAATTCGATTTGTCGATACGGTGGAAGACCTAGTAGATCTTCGGGAAATACCTTCGGATAATCATGAACGATTGGGATGTCATCAATCTTCTTCTTATTAGATGGATGCTCGGCGACGAGAGCCAAAATGGCAGTATGACCTTTACGTAGACGCTTTTGTGCTTTCACGAAAGATATGATGCCCACGACAACATAACTCTTTTGTCCTTGGATAGAAAAGGTTTCTCCACTCGGGAGAGAAAGGCGAACAAATTTGCTCACAGCAAATAATTTCTTCTTGGTTCTTGGATAACCAATCCATACCATCAATTACGTCGAAATTGCCAAGTGTGACTGGTATAAGGTCAATGTCAAGTTCATGACCAGCCAATCCACATTTACAGCTCTTAAGAATGTGAGTTGCTTTAATTATCTGTCCGTGAGATATTTCTAGGGTGTACTTAGCTTCTAGTAGGGTTGGAGTACAACCGCACAAGTAAGATATTTAAGAGGTCACTTAAATAACTGGATATGCTGGGGAACAAATAGGAGAACGACATTTTCGTCCATATAATGCTTCCAATGGAGCTGCCTTGATGCTAGTGTGATAACTGTTGTTGTAGGATAACTCCACCAATGGTAGGTGAGATTCCCATGTGTTACCGAAATCAATCACACAAGCTCATAGCATGTCCTCCAGAGTTTGAATAGTACGTTATGTCTGTCCATCAGTTTGAGGATGGTATGCTATGCTCATATCTAGACATGTGCCTAAAGCTTTATGTAACGATTGCCAGAAACGAGAGGTGAATCGTGCCTCACAATCCGAAATGATAGAGATTGGCACCCCGTTCCTAGAGACTACTTCTTTCAAGTAAATACGAGTAAGTTTTTCCATTTTGTCAGTCTCTCTGATTGCTAAGAAGTGAGCGAATTTAGTTAGACGATCGATGATCACCCAGATGTTGTCGCATCCGCTAGGAGTTCGGGGCAACTTGGTGATAAAATATAAAGAGATTTACTCCCATTTCCACATAGGAATCTCTGGTTGTTGAAGTAGACCAGAAGGCTTTTGGTATCCCATCTTAACCTTTGAGCAGGTCAAGCACTTACTCACATAGGTGGCTATATTAGCTTTCATCGTCGGTCAACAATATAGCACCTTTTAGGTCATGGTACATCTTGTCGGAACCAGGATGAATAGAGTATCGAGATTTATGTTCTTCATCCATAACCAGTTCTTTTAAGCTCCCGTACACCGGAACCCATATTCGCTCTACGAAGTAGCGAATGCCGTCTGATTTAACCCTAAGTTGTTCTTCCATACCACGCGTTGATTACAACGGTATGATTTCCTCCTTCAGGGCTTCGAGTTGAGCACTACCGATCTGATCAGGTAGTGAAGGGTGGATAGTGAGCTGTAATTCTCGGACTCGTCTGGGTTTAGTTTCTTTCAGCTTAGGGAATCGGCTACTACGTTAGTCTTTCCTGGGTGATACTTGATAGCACAATCATAATCGTTCAAGAGTTCGATTCAACGACGCTGTCATGTGTTCAACTCTTTCTGTTCAAAGATATGCTGAACACTCTTGTGATCGGTGTAGATAGTGAATTTGGTACCGTAAAAGTAGTGTCTCCAGATCTTTAGTGCAAACACCACGACTCCCAACTCTAAGTCATGAGTCGTGTAGTTTTTCTCGTGGATTTTCAGTTGACGAGAAGCGTATGCAATCACTTTATCGCGTTGCATCAACACACAACCAAGACCTTGAATGGATGCATCACAGTACACCACAAAATCATCCGTTCCCTCTGGAAGAGATAGGATGGGTGCACTGCAGAGTTTATGTTTGGGGAGTTGGAACGCTGACTCCTGGGTGTCACCCCAGTTATAGGGTTTACCATTTTGAGTTAGAGCGGTGAGAGGTTGGGCAATCTTGGAAAATCCTTCGATGAAATGACGGTAATAGCTAGCCAATCCCATAAATTGTCGCACCTCAGTTGGATTTGTCGGTGCCGCCCAATTCTTGATGGCTTCTATCTTTTATGGATCGACATGTATTCCGCTCTCGTTGACTACATGTCCTAAGAATTGCACTTCACGAATTCAGAATTCGTACTTGGAAAGTTTGGCATACAATTGCTCTTGTTTTAGAAATTCTGGAATCAAACGTAGGTGTTCCTCATGCTCATCCCTATTCTTGGAGTAGATGAGGATGTCATCGATGAAGACGATAACGAGCTGATCAAGGTACGGTTTGCACACACGGTTTATGAGGTCCATGAATATCGCGGGTGCATTGGTCAATTCGAAGGGCATGACAATGAATTCGTAGTGACCATACCTAGTTCTGAATGTCGTCTTTGAGATGCCCTCGTCTCGGACTCTCAGTTAATGATAACCAGATCTAAGATATATCTTGGAATAGAAGCTTGATTCCTGGAGTTGATCAAACAAATCATCGATGCGGGGTTAAGGATAACAGCCCTTGTTGGTTACATTATTAAGTTCACGGTAGTCGATGCACATGCGGAAGGTCCTGTCCTTCTTCTTGACAAATAGGACTGGTGCTCCCCATGGCGATGAACTAGGTCTAATGAAACCTTTATCCAACAACTCTTGTAGTTGTGTGGATAGCTCTTGCAATTCACTGGGTGCAAGTCTAGAGAGTGCCCTAGCAATGGACACTACCTCGGGTGCTAGATCAATTTGGAATTCGATTTGACGATGCAGTGGAAGACCTAGTAGATCTTCGGGAAATACCTTCGTATAATCATGAACGATAGGGATGTCATCAATCTTCTTCTTATTAGATGGATGCTCGGCGACGAGAGCCAAAATGGCAGTATGACCTTTACGTAGATGCTTTTGTGCTTTCACGAAAGATATGATGCCCACGAAAGCATAACTCTTTTGTCCTTGATAGAAAAGGTTTCTCCACTCGGGAGAGAAAGGCGAACAAATTTGCTCACAGCAAATAATTTCTTCTTGGTTCTTGGATAACCAATCCATACCATCAATTACGTCGAAATTGCCAAGTGTGACTGGTATAAGGTCAATGTCAAGTTCATGACCAGCCAATCCACATTTACAGCTCTTAAGAATGTGAGTTGCTTTAATTATCTGTCCATGAGATATTTCTAGGGTGTACTTAGCTTCTAGTAGGGTTGGAGTACAACCGCACAAGTAAGATATTTAAGAGGTCACTTAAATAACTGGATATGCTGGGGAACAAATAGGAGAACGACATTTCCGTCCATATAATGCTTCCAATGGAGCTGCCTTGATGCTAGTGTGATAACTGTTGTTGTAGGATAACTCCACCAATGGTAGGTGAGATTCCCATGTGTTACCGAAATCAATCACACAAGCTCATAGCATGTCCTCCAGAGTTTGAATAGTACGTTATCTCTGTCCATCAGTTTGAGGATGGTATGCTGTGCTCATATCTAGACATGTGCCTAAAGCTTTATGTAACGATTGCCAGAAACGAGAGGTGAATCGTGCCTCACAATCCGAAATGATAGAGATTGGCACCCCGTTCCTAGAGACTACTTCTTTCAAGTAAATACGAGTAAGTTTTTCCATTTTGTCAATCTCTCTGATTGCTAAGAAGTGAGCGAATTTAGTTAGACGATCGATGATCACCCAGATGTTGTCGCATCCGCTAGGAGTTCGGGGCAACTTGGTGATAAAATATAAAGAGATTTGCTCCCATTTCCACATAGGAATCTCTGGTTGTTGAAGTAGACCAGAAGGCTTTTGGTATCCCACCTTAACCTTTGAGCAGGTCAAGCACTTACTCACATAGGTGGCTATATTAGCTTTCATCGTCGGCCAACAATATAGCACCTTTTAGCTCACGGTACATCTTGTCAGAACCAGGATGAATAGAGTATCGAGATTTATGTTCTTCATCCATAACCAGTTCTTTTAAGCTCCCGTACACCGGAACCCATATTCGCTCTACGAAGTAGCGAATGCCGTATGATTTAACCCTAAGTTGTTCTTCCATACCACGCGTTGATTACAACGGTATGATTTCCTCCTTCAGGGCTTCGAGTTGAGCACTACCGATCTGATCAGGTAGTGAAGGGTGGATAGTGAGCTGTAATTCTTGGACTCGTCTGGGTTTAGTTTCTTTCAGCTTAGGGAATCGGCTACTACGTTAGTCTTTCCTGGGTGATACTTGATAGCACAATCATAATCGTTCAAGAGTTCGATTCAACGACGCTGTCATGTGTTCAACTCTTTCTGTTCAAAGATATGCTGAACACTCTTGTGATCGGTGTAGATAGTGCATTTGGTATCGTAAAAGTAGTGTCTCCAGATCTTTAGTGCAAACACCACGACTCCCAACTCTAAGTCATGAGTCGTGTAGTTTTTCTCGTGGATTTTCAGTTAACGAGAAGCGTATGCAATCACTTTATCGCGTTGCATCAACACACAACCAAGACCTTGAATGGATGCATCACAGTACACCACAAAATCATTCGTTCCCTCTGGAAGAGATAGGATGGGTGCACTGTAGAGTTTATGTTTGGGGAGTTGGAACACTGACTCCTGGGTGTCACCCCAGTTATAGTGTTTACCATTTTGAGTTAAAGCGGTGAGAGGTTGGGCAATCTTGGAAAATCCTTCGATGAAATGACGGTAATAGCTAGCCAATCCTAGAAATTGTCGCACCTCAGTTGGATTTGTCAGTGCCGCCCAATTCTTGATGGCTTCTATCTTATATTGATCGACATGTATTCCGCTCTCGTTGACTACATATCCTAAGAATTGCATTTCACGAATTCAAAATTCGCACTTGGAAAGTTTGGCATACAATTGCTCTTGTTTTAGAAATTCTGGAATCAAACGCAGGTGTTCCTCATGTTCATCCCTATTCTTGGAGTAGATGAGGATGTCATCGATGAAGACGATAACGAGCTGATCAAGGTACGGTTTGCACACATGGTTTATGAGGTCCATGAATACCGCGGGTGCATTGGTCAATCCGAAGGGCATGACCATGAATTCGTAGTGACCATACCTAGTTCTGAATGTCGTCTTTGAGATGCCCTCGTCTCGGACTCTCAGTTGATGATAACCAGATCTAAGATATATCTTGGAATAGAACTTGATTCCTAGAGTTGATCAAACAAATCATCGATGCAGGGTAAAGGATAACAGCCTTTCTTGGTTACATTATTAAGTTCACGGTAGTCGATGCACATGCGGAAGGTCCCGTCCTTCTTCTTGACAAATAGGACTGGAGCTCCCCATGGCGATGAACTAGGTCTAATGAAACCTTTATCCAACAACTCTTGTAGTTGTGTGGATAGCTCTTGCAATTCACTGGGTGCAAGTCTAGAGGGTGCCCGAGCAATGGGCGCTGCTTCGGGTGCTAGATCAATTTGGAATTCGATTTTTCGATGCAGTGGAAGACCTAGTAGATCTTCACGAAATACATTCGGATAATCATGAACGATTGGGATGTCATCAATCTTTATCTTATTAGATGGATGCTCGGCGACGAGAGCCAAAATGGCAGTATGACCTTTACGTAGACGCTTTTGTGCTTTCACGAAAGATATGATGCCCACGACAACATAACTCTTTTGTCCTTGGATAGAAAAGGTTTCTCCACTCGGGAGAGAAAGGCGAACAAATTTGCTCACAGCAAATAATTTCTTCTTGGTTCTTAGATAACCAATCCATACCATCAATTACGTCGAAATTGCCAAGTGTGACTGGTATAAGGTCAATGTCAAGTTCATGACCAGCCAATCCACATTTACAGCCCTTAAGAATGTGAGTTGCTTTAATTATCTGTCCATGAGCTATTTCTAGGGTGTACTTAGCTTCTAGTAGGGTTGGAGTACAACCGCACAAGTAAGATATTTAAAAGGTCACTTAAATAACTGGATATGCTGGGTAACAAATAGGAGAACGACATTTCCGTCCATATAATGCTTCCAATGGAGCTGCCTTGATGCTAGTGTGATAACTGTTGTTGTAGGATAACTCCACCAACGGTAGGTGAGATTCCCATGTGTTACCGAAATCAATCACACAAGCTCATAGCATGTCCTCCAGAGTTTGAATAGTACGTTATGTCTGTCCATCAGTTTGAGGATGGTATGCTGTGCTCATATCTAGACACGTGCCTAAAGCTTTATGTAACGACTACAAGAAACGAGAGGTGAATCGTGCCTCACAATCCGAAATGATAGAGATTGGCACCCCGTTCCTAGAGACTACTTCTTTCAAGTAAATATGAGTAAGTTTTTCCATTTTGTCAGTCTCTCTGATTGCTAAGAAGTGAGCGAATTTAGTTAGACGATCGACGATCACACGAGTGGTGTTGCATCCGCTAGGAGTTCGGGGCAACTTGGTGATAAAATATAATGAGATTTGCTCCCATTTCCACATAGGAATCTCTGGTTGTTGAAGTAGACCAGAAGGCTTTTGGTATCCCACCTTGACCTTTGAGCAGGTCAAGCACTTACTCACATAAGTGGCTATATTAGCTTTCATCTTCGGCCACCAATATAGCACCTTTTAGGTCATGGTACATCTTGTCGAAACCAGGATGAATAGAGTATCGAGATTTATGTTCTTCATCCATAACCAGTTCTTTTAAGCTCCCGTACACCGGAACCCATATTCGCTCTACGAAGTAGCGAATGCCGTCTGATTTAACCCTAAGTTGTTCTTCCATACCACGCGTTGATTACAACGGTATGATTTCCTCCTTCTGGGCTTCGAGTTGAGCACTACCGATCTGATCAGGTAGTGAAGGGTGGATAGTGAGCTGTAATTCTCGGACTCGTCTGGGTTTAGTTTCTTTCAGCTTAGGGAATCGGCTACTACGTTAGTCTTTCCTGGTGATACTTGATAGCACAATCATAATCGTTCAAGAGTTCGATTCAACGACGTTGTCATGTGTTCAACTCTTTCTGTTCAAAGATATGCTGAACACTCTTGTGATCGGTGTAGATAGTGAATTTGGTACCGTAAAAGTAGTGTCTCCAGATCTTTAGTGCAAACACCACGACTCCCAACTCTAAGTCATGAGTCGTGTAGTTTTTCTCGTGGATTTTCAGTTGACGAGAAGCGTATGCAATCACTTTATCGCGTTGCATCAACACACAACCAAGACCTTGAATGGATGCATCACAGTACACCACAAAATCATCCGTTCCCTCTGGAAGAGGTAGGATGGGTGCACTGCAGAGTTTATGTTTGGGGAGTTGGAACGCTGGCTCCTGGGTGTCACCCCAGTTATAGGGTTTACCATTTTGAGTTAGAGCGGTGAGAGGTTGGGCAATCTTGGAAAATCCTTCGATGAAATGACGGTAATAGCTAGCCAATCCCATAAATTGTCGCACCTCAGTTGGATTTGTCGGTGCCGCCCAATTCTTGATGGCTTCTATCTTATATGGATCGACATGTATTCCGCTCTCGTTGACTACATGTCCTAAGAATTGCACTTCACGAATTCAGAATTCGTACTTGGAAAGTTTGGCATACAATTGCTCTTGTTTTAGAAATTCTGGAATCAAACGTAGGTGTTCCTCATGCTCATCCCTATTCTTGGAGTAGATGAGGATGTCATCGATGAAGACGATAACGAGCTGATCAAGGTACGGTTTGCACACACGGTTTATGAGGTCCATGAATATCGCGGGTGCATTGGTCAATTCGAAGGGCATGACAATGAATTCGTAGTGACCATACCTAGTTCAGAATGTCGTCTTTGAGATGCCCTCGTCTCGGACTCTCAGTTAATGATAACCAGATCTAAGATATATCTTGGAATAGAAGCTTGATTCGTGGAGTTGATCAAACAAATCATCGATGCGGGGTTAAGGATAACAGCCCTTGTTGGTTACATTATTAAGTTCACGGTAGTCGATGCACATGCGGAAGGTCCTGTCCTTCTTCTTGACAAATAGGACTGGTGCTCCCCATGGCGATGAACTAGGTCTAATGAAACCTTTATCCAACAACTCTTGTAGTTGTGTGGATAGCTCTTGCAATTCACTGGGTGCAAGTCTAGAGGGTGCCCGAGCAATGGACACTACCTCGGGTGCTAGATCAATTTGGAATTCGATTTGACGATGCAGTGGAAGACCTAGTAGATCTTCGGGAAATACCTTCGTATAATCATGAACGATAGGGATGTCATCAATCTTCTTCTTATTAGATGGATACTCGGCGACGAGAGCCAAAATGGCAGTATGACCTTTACGTAGATGCTTTTGTGCTTTCACGAAAGATATGATGCCCACGAAAGTATAACTCTTTTGTCCTTGATAGAAAAGGTTTCTCCACTCGGGAGAGAAAGGCGAACAAATTTGCTCACAGCAAATAATTTCTTCTTGGTTCTTGGATAACCAATCCATACCATCAATTACGTCGAAATTGCCAAGTGTGACTGGTATAAGGTCAATGTCAAGTTCATGACCAGCCAATCCACATTTACAGCCCTTAAGAATGTGAGTTGCTTTAATTATCTATCCATGAGCTATTTCTATGGTGTACTTAGCTTCTAGTAGGGTTGGAGTACAACCGCACTAGTAAGAAATTTAAGAGGTCACTTAAATAACTGGATATGCTGGGGAACAAATAGGAGAACGACATTTCCGTCCATATAATGCTTCCAATGGAGCTGCCTTGATGCTAGTGTGATAACTGTTGTTGTAGGATAACTCCACCAACGGTAGGTGAGATTCCCAAGTGTTACCGAAATCAATCACACAAGCTCATAGCATGTCCTCCAGAGTTTGAATAGTACGTTATGTCTATCCATCAGTTTGAGAATGGTATGCTGTGCTCATATCTAGACGCGTGCCTAAAGCTTTATATAACGATTGCCAGAAACGAGAGGTGAATCGTGCCTCACAATCCGAAATGATAGAGATTGGCACCCCGTTCCTAGAGACTACTTCTTTCAAGTAAATACGAGTAAGTTTTTCCATTTTGTCATTCTCTCTGATTGCTAAGAAGTGAGCGAATTTAGTTAGACGATCGACGATCACACGAGTGGTGTTGCATCCGCTAGGAGTTCGGGGCAACTTGGTGATAAAATATAATGAGATTTGCTCCCATTTCCACATAGGAATCTCTGGTTGTTGAAGTAGACCAGAAGGCTTTTGGTATCCCACCTTGACCTTTGAGCAGGTCAAGCACTTACTCACATAAGTGGCTATATTAGCTTTCATCTTCGGCCACCAATATAGCACCTTTTAGGTCATGGTACATCTTGTCGAAACCAGGATGAATAGAGTATCGAGATTTATGTTCTTCATCCATAACCAGTTCTTTTAAGCTCCCGTACACCGGAACCCATATTCGCTCTACGAAGTAGCGAATGCCGTCTGATTTAACCCTAAGTTGTTCTTCCATACCACGCGTTGATTACAACGGTATGATTTCCTCCTTCTGGGCTTCGAGTTGAGCACTACCGATCTGATCAGGTAGTGAAGGGTGGATAGTGAGCTGTAATTCTCGGACTCGTCTGGGTTTAGTTTCTTTCAGCTTAGGGAATCGGCTACTACGTTAGTCTTTCCTGGTGATACTTGATAGCACAATCATAATCGTTCAAGAGTTCGATTCAACGACGTTGTCATGTGTTCAACTCTTTCTGTTCAAAGATATGCTGAACACTCTTGTGATCGGTGTAGATAGTGAATTTGGTACCGTAAAAGTAGTGTCTCCAGATCTTTAGTGCAAACACCACGACTCCCAACTCTAAGTCATGAGTCGTGTAGTTTTTCTCGTGGATTTTCAGTTGACGAGAAGCGTATGCAATCACTTTATCGCGTTGCATCAACACACAACCAAGACCTTGAATGGATGCATCACAGTACACCACAAAATCATCCGTTCCCTCTGGAAGAGGTAGGATGGGTGCACTGCAGAGTTTATGTTTGGGGAGTTGGAACGCTGGCTCCTGGGTGTCACCCCAGTTATAGGGTTTACCATTTTGAGTTAGAGCGGTGAGAGGTTGGGCAATCTTGGAAAATCCTTCGATGAAATGACGGTAATAGCTAGCCAATCCCATAAATTGTCGCACCTCAGTTGGATTTGTCGGTGCCGCCCAATTCTTGATGGCTTCTATCTTATATGGATCGACATGTATTCCGCTCTCGTTGACTACATGTCCTAAGAATTGCACTTCACGAATTCAGAATTCGTACTTGGAAAGTTTGGCATACAATTGCTCTTGTTTTAGAAATTCTGGAATCAAACGTAGGTGTTCCTCATGCTCATCCCTATTCTTGGAGTAGATGAGGATGTCATCGATGAAGACGATAACGAGCTGACAAAGGTACGGTTTGCACACACGGTTTATGAGGTCCATGAATATCGCGGGTGCATTGGTCAATTCGAAGGGCATGACAATGAATTCGTAGTGACCATACCTAGTTCAGAATGTCGTCTTTGAGATGCCCTCGTCTCGGACTCTCAGTTAATGATAACCAGATCTAAGATATATCTTGGAATAGAAGCTTGATTCGTGGAGTTGATCAAACAAATCATCGATGCGGGGTTAAGGATAACAGCCCTTGTTGGTTACATTATTAAGTTCACGGTAGTCGATGCACATGCGGAAGGTCCTGTCCTTCTTCTTGACAAATAGGACTGGTGCTCCCCATGGCGATGAACTAGGTCTAATGAAACCTTTATCCAACAACTCTTGTAGTTGTGTGGATAGCTCTTGCAATTCACTGGGTGCAAGTCTAGAGGGTGCCCGAGCAATGGACACTACCTCGGGTGCTAGATCAATTTGGAATTCGATTTGACGATGCAGTGGAAGACCTAGTAGATCTTCGGGAAATACCTTCGTATAATCATGAACGATAGGGATGTCATCAATCTTCTTCTTATTAGATGGATACTCGGCGACGAGAGCCAAAATGGCAGTATGACCTTTACGTAGATGCTTTTGTGCTTTCACGAAAGATATGATGCCCACGAAAGTATAACTCTTTTGTCCTTGATAGAAAAGGTTTCTCCACTCGGGAGAGAAAGGCGAACAAATTTGCTCACAGCAAATAATTTCTTCTTGGTTCTTGGATAACCAATCCATACCATCAATTACGTCGAAATTGCCAAGTGTGACTGGTATAAGGTCAATGTCAAGTTCATGACCAGCCAATCCACATTTACAGCCCTTAAGAATGTGAGTTGCTTTAATTATCTATCCATGAGCTATTTCTATGGTGTACTTAGCTTCTAGTAGGGTTGGAGTACAACCGCACTAGTAAGAAATTTAAGAGGTCACTTAAATAACTGGATATGCTGGGGAACAAATAGGAGAACGACATTTCCGTCCATATAATGCTTCCAATGGAGCTGCCTTGATGCTAGTGTGATAACTGTTGTTGTAGGATAACTCCACCAACGGTAGGTGAGATTCCCAAGTGTTACCGAAATCAATCACACAAGCTCATAGCATGTCCTCCAGAGTTTGAATAGTACGTTATGTCTATCCATCAGTTTGAGAATGGTATGCTGTGCTCATATCTAGACGCGTGCCTAAAGCTTTATATAACGATTGCCAGAAACGAGAGGTGAATCGTGCCTCACAATCCGAAATGATAGAGATTGGCACCCCGTTCCTAGAGACTACTTCTTTCAAGTAAATACGAGTAAGTTTTTCCATTTTGTCATTCTCTCTGATTGCTAAGAAGTGAGCGAATTTAGTTAGACGATCGATGATCACCCAGATGTTGTCGCATCCGCTAGGAGTTCGGTGCAACTTGGTGATAAAATATAAAGAGATTTGCTCCCATTTCCACATAGGAATCTCTGGTTGTTGAAGTAGACCAGAAGGCTTTTGGTATCCCACCTTGACCTTTGAGCAGGTCAAGCACTTACTCACATAGGTGGCTATATTAGCTTTCATCTTCGACCACCAATATAGCACCTTTTAGGTCATGGTACATCTTGTCGGAACCAGGATGAATAGAGTATCGAGATTTATGTTCTTCATCCATAACCAGTTCTTTTAAGCTCCCGTACACCAGAACCCATATTCGCTCTACGAAGTAGCGAATGCCGTCTGATTTAACCCTAAGTTGTTCTTCCATACCACGCGTTAATTACAACGGTATGATTTCCTCCTTCAGGCTTCGAGTTGAGCACTACCGATCTGATCAGGTAGTGAAGGGTGGATAGTGAGCTGTAATTCTCGGACTCGTCTGGGTTTAGTTTCTTTCGGCTTAGGGAATCGGCTACTACTTTAGTCTTTCCTGGGTGATACGTGATAGCACAATCATAATCGTTCAAGAGTTCGATTCAACGACGCTGTCATGTGTTCAACTCTTTCTGTTCAAAGATATGTTGAACACTCTTGTGATCGGTGTAGATAGTGCATTTGGTACCGTACAAGTAGTGTCTCCAGATCTTTAGTGCAAACACCACGACTCCCAACTCTAAGTCATGAGTCGTGTAGTTTTTCTCGTGGATTTTTAGTTGTCGAGAAGCGTATGCAATCACTTTATCGCGTTGCATCAACACACAACCAAGACCTTGAATGGATGCATCACAGTACACCATAAAATCATCCGTTCCCTCTGGAAGAGATAGGATGGGTGCACTGCAGAGTTTATGTTTGGGGAGTTGGATCGCTGACTCCAGGGCGTCACCCTAATTATAGGGTTTACAATTTTGAGTTTGAGCGGTGAGAGGTTGGGCAATCTTGGAAAATCTTTCGATGAAATGATGGTAATAGCTAGCCAATCCCAGAAATTATCGCACCTCAGTTGGATTTGTCGGTGCCGCCCAATTCTTGATGGCTTCTATCTTATATGGATCGACATGTATTCCGCTCTCGTTGACCACATGTCCTAAGAATTGCACTTCACGAATTCAGAATTCGCACTTGGAAAGTTTGGCATACAATTGCTCTTGTTTTAGAAATTCTGGAATCAAACGCAGGTGTTCCTCATGTTCATCCCTATTCTTGGAGTAGATGAGGATGTCATCGATGAAGACCATAACGAGCTGATCAAGGTACAGTTTGCACACATGGTTTATGAGGTCCATGAATACCGCGGGTGCATTGGGCAATCCGAAGGGCATGACCATGAATTCGTAGTGACCATACCTAGTTCTGAATGTCGTCTTTGAGATGCCCTCGTCTCGGACTCTCAGTTGATGATAACCAGATCTAAGATATATCTTGGAATAGAAGCTTGATTCCTGGAGTGATCAAACAAATCATCGATGCGGGGTAAAGGATAACAGCCCTTGTTGGTTACATTATAAAGTTCACGGTAGTCGATGCACATGTGAAAGGTCCCGTCCTTCTTCTTGACCAATAGGACTGGAGCTCCCCATGGCGATGAGCTAGGTCTAATGAAACCTTTATCCAACAACTCTTGTAGTTGTGTGGATAGCTCTTGCAATTCACTGGGTGCAAGTCTAGAGGGTGCCCGAGCAATGGGTGCTGCTTCGGGTGCTAGATCAATTTGGAATTCGATTTGACGATGCGGTGGAAGACCTAGTAGATCTTCGGGAAATACCTTTGGATAATCATGAACGATAGGGATGTCATCAATCTTCTTCTTATTAGATGGATGCTCGGCGACGAGAGCCAAAATGGCAGTATGACCTTTACGTAGACGCTTTTGTGCTTTCACGAAAGATATGATGCCCACGACAGCATAACTATTTTGTCCTTGGATAGAAAAGGTTTCTCCACTCGGGAGACAAAGGCGAACAAATTTGCTCATAGCAAATAATTTCTTCTTGGTTCTTGGATAACCAATCCATACCATCAATTACGTCAAAATTGCCAAGTGTGACTGGTATAAGGTCAATGTCAAGTTCATGACCAGCCAATCCACATTTACAGCCCTTAAGAATGTGAGTTGCTTTAATTATCTGTCCATGAGCTATTTCTATGGTGTACTTAGCTTCTAGTAGGGTTGGAGTACAATCGCAGCAGTAAGAAATTTAAGAGGTCACTTAAATAACTGGATATGCTGGGGAATAAATCAAATTAGACCAAGAATTAGTCACATGATGGGGTAACAAGGTCAAATGGAATCTATTGCTGGAGTGTAAGGAATAACGTGTTAGTTTAGGAAGAATTCCCAATTTCCGCTTCCATAGTTGGAGTCGGTGGATTTACCACGAGGTTCTACTAGAGTTTCAACCGAGATGGTTTCATTGATCAAGTCTG
Source organism: Smallanthus sonchifolius (assembly GCA_023525975.1). NCBI lineage: Eukaryota > Viridiplantae > Streptophyta > Magnoliopsida > Asterales > Asteraceae > Smallanthus > Smallanthus sonchifolius. The sequence goes on from CM042034.1 coordinate 73,970,386, forward strand.
GATGAGAGTATTAAGTTCATTAAGGCTCTTACATGAGTGAAATCAAATGGTGGATCCTATGGATGATAGTTCAGTGTGATCGCAAATCCTTGTGGTCAATCTTTCTTTAATGGAATATCGACCAAAGCGCGAGCCCACGACTCAGGAAAGTGATGACATCTACGTGTCAATGGATTCTGTAATGATGAGTGCAAGAGTCTGCCTTCACACGGCATATCGTTGCTAGTGGGTACGGTAGGGACTCGCCTCCGATGATCCCAACCCCCACAGAGACATGTGCTAGTGTTGTGTGTCGTCCACAACACGAACTTGATAAGACCCACCATTCCCTGATTGTGTCCTCGATAGGCTCAAGTCGGTGTCATCTTTAGCTCTGATGGTGTAACAACGGTGCAGATGATGGTGGTGTGAGTGACTCATCCGAAGGCTTCGTCTCGCTTCCCACAGACGGGAGTGGATGTTGTTCTGATGACTCCCCGAGTGTCGCCACCGGGAATGATGATATAGTGAGAATGACGTGTTCCTCTTCAGAAGAGGGTGATATGGATGTTGTCATCATGCCTGCAATGCAATGTATGTATGGATACCATGTGTATCATGTATGAGTGTCTGTGTCGTGTAACTAATGCATGCGTGCGGTTATAGTCTGGTATGCAATCCTAGTTCTCTATAACCAATGGCTCTGATACCAATCTGTCACACCCCCAAATTCCACTAACGGAGTTCTACCATTAGGAGCGTGACAAACCAGGATCTCAGTCATTAGTTAAACCAAACAACACTATATGAGACTTAAAAAGTCATAACATAAATGTTCAGAGTTAAATGCGGAAGCGTAAACGTTAGAATGAAATCAAAGGTAATTACACGCAACAAGCATCAATTAATGTAAATAAGTAAAACTGTTTAAAATGTTTGAAATGAATGATATGACAGTAGGACTCCATGCATGTCCTAAGTGTGCAACCTATGCCAAAGCGACCTGAGAAACATGTAAGAAAAAGCGTCAACACGAGGTTGGTGAGTTCACAGGTTTGTATGTAAATAAACTATTTGAGCGTTGATGGATCCACATACGTAAGTCACACCTATTGCTAGCTAGACAATGTACAAGTTACTCTAAGCGTTCGCAACCGAAGCTGACTGTTTATGTTTAGGATGCCTTTCGCCATTGCTAACATCAACAATGGCAAGTGTTTAGGACAATTTACACCCGTTAGACCTCCAATCAAGTTAGCGCGACTAACCCGGGTGGGGTTTGTCAAACCCAGTAGTACTACTCAAATTTCCTCGCTATACTCCATATATTAATGGTCTGAGTGTGTAAGGACTTTGCATGTTATGTTTGCACTTAGGTACACAAGTGGTAATGAAATACTATGTGATCCATGTCAGTGTGTATGTCTCTCCCTGGCTAGGAGACAAGTAACGGATGCCTGTACGTATGCATGTTTCTCCCCAACGGGAAAACAAGTAAGATGATGTTTGTTTGTACGCATGTTTCTCCCCAACGGGAAAACAAGTAAAATGATATTCGTTTGTATGCATGTTCCTCCCCAACGGGAAAACAAGTAAAATACTGTTTGTGTGTATGCAAGTTTCCCTCCAACGGGAAAACAAGTAAAATAATGTTTTTGAGTATGCATGTTTCTCCTCAACAGGAAAACAAGTAAAATGATGTTTGTGTGTAAGAATGTTTCTTCCCAATAGGAAAACAAGTAAAAATAATGTTTGTGAGTATGCATGTTTCTCCTCAACAGGAAAACAAGTAAAATGATGTTTGTGTGTACGCATGTTTCTTCCTCAATAGGAAAATAAGTAAAAAGGGGTCGTGAAACTCAACTGACCTGCGTAGTAGGTAGTATCACACAAGTATGATATTTGGTGCACAAGTGTTAGACTGCACGTCATACGTATGCCCTAGATTTATAAACAACAATTAGGGATGTAACGGGAAATGTGACGACAATGCGGAAAGATTTAACGTCCTAAAGAATGCTCTAATAGTCTAGAGTAGACGAACGCGTCCACGGAAATAAAGGTTTCTTAATATAATAATTAAGTTAAATACGTTACGTGACGACTAACAAAATAATATAATAAATATATTCGAACGATTTCGTCATTACACAATGGTCTATGAAAATAATATAACACATATATTATTTTTAGATTTATAAGTATTACCATAATTGATTATGCGATAAAATAATAAATTTATTATTTTATTCGAAGCTAACAACGAGTGTAAAATATTATAAATAATTACATTATTTATTGTTTTAAAACGTTATACGAAATATTATAACTGAACGATATTATAATATATTATTTTTAATTGAGATAACGATTATAATATATATATATATATATATATATATTTAAATACAATTTAATTAAAAGTACAAGGTACGAGGCTAAACCCGAGCCGACGGGTTGATTTTCCGGTTCAAAACACAATATTTAATAATATAATAGCATGGGGATTAAAAACTGATTTTAAATAAAGCTTCTTAAAAAAATAAAAACAAGTAAAACAGTGGAGGGGGACTCGAATCCGGGTCCCCTCCCTCTCAGTCCAACACTTTAACCATCACACCCGCTAGGGCATCGCATTCTAAACCCGATTAGAATGGGTTTTAATCAAGAAATCCAGTGTGCCCCTGCCCCACATACACCCGCGATCGATCCAAGCTATAACCCATCAATTCGATTGTGATTTCACAGGATGATATGGGGGTTTTGATGAACAAATCCATGCGAGTCTAATGGTGGTGGTTAATTGCAAAATCTTTAATCATAAAATCGTTAAATTTTAGAACCAAAACCGAAACCCTACTTTTAGAACTAAGAATCAAATTTGTTGAATTCGATATTAAAAATGGTTAGATTCATAGGGCTTTTGACAATCGGGGGTTTGCGAATCCAACCATGTGGTTTAATTTGATTGAAATAATGTTTAAGATCGAAACCCCCAAATTGAGGTATGAACAAACCCTAGGTTACGGATTGTGATCAATTCGATGTTAATTGATAAAATAAATATAGGGCTTTCGATGAGTGACTGGTTTCGAAGCTAACCATGAGAATTAATTAGATTATGATCGAGTCTAGAATCAAAAGCCCCAAATTGGGTTTCGTATGAACCCTAGAATTTGGGTTTCGATCGATTTGATGTTATGAGCCCCAATTAACATAGGGATTTCATTCCATGGATAAAAACGAATATAGGTGTAAAGAATTACCAAAATGGTGCTCGAATTGGTTGAGTTCGACTAGAACTTGTTTCGACCCCAGCGGCTTTGATCCTCGTCGACTCCGGCCACTTCTCCGATGGAATTGACATATGGAATTGCTTCTTCTCGATGCGACTAAGGTGTGTGAGAGTTCGATTTGTGAAAATCATATGAGCATTCGTCGAATTTGATGGATTCATGATATGGGTCGATGGTTACAACTCCACTCCTCATAATTGATCTTGAATTCGAATCAATGACGGTGTAAAGGCTCTAATGAGGGGAGTTTATGATAGAGATCGTGTATTTCGATTACAATTCCCATGAATTTCCGTTACAAAGCTCGAATTTGGGTCTAATGCATACGGGTTTGACTTGTAAAAGTCAACAGGAACCAAAACTTCCTGATTTTGACTTTGTGGAGTCAACTGATTTGATTTTGCATATTTACACAACTAGTCCTTGTAGTTTTAAGTTTAATTTGTGAAAAATCAGTCCCTGGGGTTAGATTTAGTTAATTAAGTTAAGGTTTAACTGGATTTAGTTAACGAGGTTAAGTTTTTAACAGAAAACTTAACGGAATTGTTAACGGAGTTAACATAAAAAGTCGAATTGTCACACAAGAAGGCCCGTTGACTCATTAAATGACTTATAATTCATTTAATTAAATATAACTATATAAAATAGTTTCTAATAAATATTTTTATAAAACTCTATTTATAAAAATCACTAAAGCAGTAAAAAAAACATCGCTATCGCGCAAACGTACGCAATTTCATGAAAGTCTACAATTTACGCATAAAATTGCATAACATGTCAATCCACATAATTTATACTAAATATAAATTAATAATTGTTCAAAATATTATCTTTAGTTAACCACCAACGTTCGGGGACAAACTCGTACGATTCGGTAATTCTCCGAATTACCGTAGCGTGAGTGTTTGTATGAATAACTGACAACTTAATTAACCCTAATTAAGTTTAATGCATGAATGAATGTTTTAGATAACTGATTTTGTGTTACGGAGTTATCCTGGAAATGTCGGGTGTCACATTATCCCCTTGTTGAAAGAATTTTCGTCCCGAAAATTAAGTAAAGTCACTAGTTGTCTGAAACAAAAATTTTGGATTATCACATCATCCCCTTGTTGAAAGAAATTTTGTCTCGAAATTTAATTAGTATCGTTCGTGTTTGCCATTGACTGTTTGAAAAGCTGAGATACTTTCGCATCATCTGATCCTCGCGCTGTCATGTGAACTCCGATCCAAGCTTAGAGTTCAAGCGAACTCTAACAATTGGGATTTTGTTATGCTTGAGTGTTTTGACCTCTTGGTCCATGAATTCGACTGGTTTATTCGATGAAATGCAACTACTCATCCACTTGTAACTCTTTCAAAGAAAAATAATGAGTGCCTCATCGGATAGTCATTTCTTTAGGTTAGAAAAGTGAAAGATATTGTGTACACCACTAAGCTTTCTTTCGGTAGGTTCGGTCGATAATCAGCTGGACCAATCCTCCGTAGGATTTTGAATGATCCAACATATCGTGGATTTGGTTTGTCTTGTTTGCCCAAAACAAATTACGTATACTGCCATGCGATTTTGGATTTGCACGGTTTCTCTCTATAGTCTTGAGCACTTGTTCAGGGCTAGTAGGTTGACTATCACCCACTTCAACCCAACAAATAGGTGATCGACAAGTGCATCCATACAGCGCCTCGAACGGTGCTGCTTTGATGTTGGTGTGTCAACTGTTATCGTAGGAGAACTCCACTAAGGATAGGCGAATCTCCCAACTGTTACCAAAATCTGTTGTTCAAGTTGGTAACATGTCTTTAATGATCTGAATTATACGTTCACTCTGGCCATCGGTTTGGGGATGTTACGTTGTGCTCGTATCCAGGTGCGTGCACTGAGCTTTTCGTAATGATATCCAGAAATGTGAGGTGAATCGAGCGTCTCGAACAGAAATGACCGCGAGTCTACTTCTTTCTGGTAAACGCGAGTTAGCTTCTCCATCTTATCAGTCTCTTTGATCGCAAGGAAATTAGCGGGTTTGGTCAAGCGATCTACGATCACCCAGATGGTGTCGCAACCGCTAGGAGTTCGGGGTCGTTTAGTGATAAAATCCTTAGAAATCTGCTCCCATTTTGAACAGAATGTCTGGTTACCGAAACAAGTTAGGCAGCTATTGATATTCGACTTTGCATTGCTACAGTGCACAAGACACGACTTTAGTCTGCGAGTTAGTCACTATCACCGAGAATAAGAGTCATAGTTCAATGTGACGACCTTTAGCGATATATGGTCCAATTCTAGTGGAAGATTTAATAACAAAATTGAGACATGACAAGGTCTAGGTAAGGAAAACAAGTGAGGGTATGAACTAATTTATTCCGGCAGTTTAGTCAATAGGCCAAGCGTGTATCCAGAGTAAGACAACGTGGGTAGGGGTTAAGCCTCGTGCATCTGAGTATGATGTTTCATGTTCGAGTCCTACGGCGGTTGATCCATTGACATGGGTCTAAATTCAGGTTCGCATTTGGCATCAGGCAAGGTTGCCTAGAGAATTTATTCATTAACCCAAGCGGGTCGATCAAAGACGAAAGGTAGCTCTCGTCACCTATCATAACCAACCATTACTTTGTTAGTGTCAGATATAACAGGCGAATAATAGAATATCTTAATTCTTTTCTCAGATTTTGCCAAGGAGATTGAGGTTAGATATTTCATCCAGGGTAGACCACAATGTATCCATGGGGATAATTGCCTTGTCGACTAAGTCGTTGTGTATCGTAAGTTACAAATTTAATAGTGTTGGTTAGAATTGAGGAGTTTTGAAGATCAGATGCTTTACGCTGATTGGCAATGGTTGCGGCTTTTCTAGATGCTTGTGCTATAGATCTAGTCTTGGTGAACTAGGATACCTTAAAGGGCTTCAAGTCTACATACCATACTAAGGAGCAATGGAAGATACAACGAAAGGGTATGCTGCATTCGGGGTGAACCATCTTGTAGAACGTGTCGCCTTCTGTTAGGATATCTTTAAGGAAAGTAACAACTGACGCAAGGGTTAAATGAAGGAATCATTCGAAAAATATCTCAATTGGGCGGGAGTTTCAACACTTTATGTCTATGGATGTGTCTTCATAGATTATCGACTCGTGTAGTGATTAAGAGTACCAAGTGCAAGCGTGAAGCTGTACAACCGATGTACGAAACCCTAGGAAAATCTAGGATGATTTGGAAATGGTAAGTTTGAGGTGTTGATATGTTTTTATGCTCTATCCATTACGAGTCCAGTACTTTAATCAGTAGCGATCTGACATGGTAGGAAGTGTGGTAAACCATTCGTGGTGTAAAGACAAAACAAGGAAAATGTGATCATCACGGGCAAGATCGTTTCAGGAGCTTGATTGGTTATTCAGAATTTTTTCAACAACTTCGTTTATTGTTTATTTGGAAGAAAATTCTAATCAATCGTTCCGCTAGAGTCAAGTCTCTCCACCGTTCCAATCGGGGAAAGGATTCGAGATATACAACGTCATTATGCACGCACAAATAATTGGAAATAGCGAGTTTGAGTTTATACCGGCGAAATTTGCTAAATCAGGTTGTTTTATCCATAAAAGGTATTCAATAAGTATTGGAACCATTAGAGGTTGAAATCAGGCTGAGGTTTGTCGATGACAGAGCTTCTGTATTAAATATCGAATTGTTGTTACAATAGGCATATGGGATGAGCTATATCATTAGTTTTCTCGATCAACTATGGTGTTGCTTAGGCGATTAACAGTCATTGATAAAAAGAAATGTACCTAAGAAAGAATGATAAGGAATCCTCAATCACATGTAGAGCTACTATTAACTATTTGTTTCACGTAACCATAGAGGTTGAGGGAATATTTCCATACGCGTTCAGGGGTTTCATCACTAAGTTATAAATTTCCATTATAGTTGAAGTACTACCGCACTAGTAGGGAAATTTGTGAGGTCACGCTGAGACTTCTGGTGAGGCCTGCGCTTATAAGGTAAGCGTCGGTCAACGCAAATGATAAGAGATAGTATAATTGTTTAAGTCGTCGCATTCATCTGAGGTTGGTTAGATTGAATCCATGTTTTCTAATGTCATTAAGACAACTGGATCATTTTGTAAACACAAAATTATATATCTGATTATAGAGTTGGAAATAAATCAAATTAGACTAAGGATTAGTCACAAGACAGAGTAATAGGTTCAATGGGAATTTATTGTTGGTGTGTAAGGGATAAAGTGTTAGCTTAGGAGGAATTCTTCGAATTCCGCTTACATACTTGGAGTCAAAGGGTTTGCCATGAGATTCTATTAGAGTTTCAATCGAGATGGTTTCCTTGATCAAGTTTGGATAAGAGTCTTAAGTTAACTAAGATTCTTACATGAGTGAAAATGAAGTGATGGATTTCATTGATGATAGTTCTGTATGTCTGTAAACATCTTTAACCTGATAGTCGTGTCTATCCACTGTTGAACAGGTTTAACGATACCAACTAGTCGCTGAGCGGGTTACGAGAATTCCTACTGCCAGTGAAAACTTAAGTACGTAAATCACAGATTAGGACCATTCATCCACACACTAGGTTTCACTAGGACTTACATGCACCTCAACTTACTATTACTTGTGCACCCGTAATGATAATTTGCTTTGCATGCTCACCCTAGTTCTCCATGTCCTGTGTCAAAATGTCCATAAATTTTTATTGCCGAGTACAGAGTGTTGCAGATATGATAAGTCATCGAAAGGCTTAGTCATCAACCATAAATTGATCAATTTGGAATCATATCAGGATGAGTAGTCGGGAACTGTTTGATCCGAGTATTCACTCGAGTTGGAACTCACTACGAGAGTCCAATCCAATGGATTGTATATGGGAACATGCACATTAAATAAACATACACATAAAATGCAACTTCGAGAGATAAAACTAGTTCATGGGTATGAGTTACTAGAAGAAGCAAAGTAGTCGTTCTGCTAACTGAGTCAAAACAGGGTTCGAGTATGCAAGAAGTAAGGCGTTCTCAACCCTGTGGTCAATCTATCTTCAACAGAATATCGACTAAAGACGTGAGTTCATGGCTCGGGAAAAGTGATGACATCTATGTGTCCATGGATTTCTGCAATAATATGTGCAATGGCCTGCCTCCACATGGTGCACCTCACGCGAGGCCCACGTGTTCAGGCTTGAAGTAGAGTAAAGCTAGTGAGGTCGGGGTATTGTTGCTAGTAGTTGCAGGAAGGACTCACTTCCTACTAACCCAACTCCGAAAGAGATATGTGCTAGTGCTGGGTGTCGTCCCTAACAAGGACCTGAGAAGGTCCACCATACCCAGCGGTGTCTTCGATAGGCCCAAGCCGGTGTTATCTTCAGCTCTGGTGGTGTGGAAAGGGGTGTAGATGATGGTGGTGCGAGACACTCCTCCGAAGGCTCTGTCTTGCTACCCCCGGACGGGAGTGGATGCTATTTTGGTGCTTCCACAGGTGTCGCCACTGGGAATGATGGTGCAATGAGAATGATGGGTTCCTCGTCAGCAGAGGGTGATGTGGATGATGTCAACATGCCCGCAATGCAATTTATGTATGGATTCTATGTGTGTATGTATATCATGCATGAGTGTCTGTGTTGGTGTAGGACTAATGCAGTGGTTATGGCTATAGAATAAGTCTACTCTTTAATGCAGACCTAATTCACTATAACCGATGGCTCTAATACCTATCTGTCACACCCCCAAAAATCCACTAAAGGAATTTTACCGCGAGGCGTGTGACAAACCAGGATCGTCGTCATTAGTTACGTTGAATGACTCTATATGAGTTTTAAAAGTACCATTAAATGTTGGAGTAAATGCGGAAGCGTAAATGTTGATGTTTAAATCCAAATTAATTACACGCAGCAAAGCGCCAAGTAATGTAAATAATGTGTAACAACTCATTGTTCACTTGATGATAAAACCAATGCGACTCCATGATGCATCCTAGTCCTGATGTGTACCATAGTGACCTGAGAAAACATGCTTAAAGTGTCAACACAAGGTTGGTGAGTTCATAAGTTTGTAAGTAAATAAACTATTTGAGTTTTAATAGGATCCACATAAATAGGTCACACCTATTGTTAGCAAGACAAGGTACACGTTAACATAAGCGTTCCAATCTAGCTAGCGCGACTAGCCCAGGTGGGGTTTGTCAAACCCAGTAGTACTACTCAAATTTCCTCGCTATACACCTAATACTAACAGTTCAAGAATGTAAGGACGGTATGTTATGTTAGCGCTTAAGTAAACAAGTGGAAAATGAAACATCATGTGATCCGTGTTTGTTTGTGTGCATGTTTCTCCCCCAACAGGAAAATAAGTAAAAAGGGGCCGTGAAATTCACCTTAGAATGCATGCGGATGAAAGCTAAGTAAAAACTGTTGGACTACTAACTGCCAGCTATAAACATCGGTTTATAAGTGTGTGTTTGTGTAAGTTGACATGAACCCTAAGTATCCAAACAATCCCATTGTTTTAAGTGTTTAGAAAATATTTAGTAGTTTGCCCAAGTTTTACCCGACGACCCGTTGGTGACCCGTTTAGTGATTTAATGTTTGGTTTGAATACTAACACACATAATATACAAGTAGTTCATGTTTCACGATACATACTTGATTCACAAACTTCCTAACATGGAAAGCTATGAACACTCAATGCATTTGTATCAACAAAGTTACTATCATTAATAATGTATAAACATGGGGTTTCTACAACACATTTGCATGATTCTAATATGTTTATGTAAGCATACTAATGTATAATAGATCACTACATCATGTAATACAAGTCTAAGAAATCAAGTCCTAAAACCATGATCAAACTACGTGATTTCTACAATAAAATCATGATCAAACTACGTGATTTCTACAAAATAATACTTTCGCATGCTTTAGTACATTTATATTAATCTACTAGTATCACCCCCACATCATTATGCACATATCAAACTCATACATAATTTGTAACTTTTTAATGAAGTTTCTTCTTTAGGAAAACCAATGATCTCTAGCTTTGTTAACGAGATTCAACGCATCACAACAATTTCATACAACCTAACTAGTATGATTACGATCATAAACATCATCAATTACATCTAACATGAAATTCTACAACTTCACATAATCAAAAAGTTTCTTCTTTAGACATATTATGGATCTTACTTGTTTAGGGTTTCATCATAATCATCTAATAGATACAATAACATTAAACAAATAACAAGTTACCAACATTTTTACAAAAAATTCATGTTTGGATGAACTAGGGTTTCATTCTAAACCATGGGATCATAAAAGTGATGAAATTGGATAGGATAACTTACATAGTAGTGTTAGCAATGCCTAGGATAGACCAATTACAAGTTCAATTGTAAGAATGAAGATCAAATGGAGGGTGTTTGAGGTTGATTTTGATCCCTGCATTAAGGGGGTGTTGGGGCTGAATTATTTTCGAAAATAATATATATAAACGAGTAAAAATATTTACTTGATTCATTAGAAACAAAGATTAATGCTAGAATTGCTCAAGAACACCAAAGATTTCAAGAAGGGGATCGATCTAAGAATGGTTTGATGGTGATGAGAGGTTTGCGATTTCAATGAGGGGTGTGGGGGCTGATTATTTCAAAATTTAGAGTAATAGGGTTTTGGTTTTTATAAATTCCTTATATATGTACTCCATGGGCCTCAAAATGGATAAAAAATGTAAGTCTAGGAGGCCCGTTGACTCATTAAATGACTTAAAATGCATTTAATTAAATATGACTATATAAAATAGTTTCTAATAAATATTTTTTATAAAACTCTATTTATAAAAATCACTAAAGCAGTAAAAATAACATGGCTATCGCGCAAACGTACGCGATTTCACGAAAGTCTACAATTTACGCATAAAATCGCATAACATGTCAATCCACATAATTTATACTAAATATAAATTAATAATTGTTCAAAATATTATCTTTAGTTAATCACCAACGTTCGGAGACAGACTCGTACGATTCGATAATTCTTCGAATTTATTTAACCGACAACTTAATTAACCCAAATTAAGTTTAATGCATGAATGAATGTTTTAGATAACAGAGTTTGTGTTAACGGAGTTATTCTGAAAATGTCGGGTGTCACATAATATTCAATGTGTCACACTACTTGATCACTCTTGTGCTTATATTCATTGCTATCTACATGCTACCTATTTGATTCATTACGTGTTATCCTAAGTTTAACAGACACATATACACACCAAATTCTTCATACACCTTTAAACTTACACACATGATACCACCACCTCTTGTGAACAAAAATTTAAACTATTGGGCCTAATGTCCATCAATAATAAACTAAAAGCCCATCTATCCTCCAAGAAGAAGAAGCCCGCTGAAATGCATAAACGTCACTTTCGGGCCTCAAGGCTCAGTCCACAACAATCCTCATCATAACCATGAGCCCAATAATAGTGTTATTAGTACATGATGGCTGGAAGAGTGTGTGATGAGGGATTCTAGCTAAGGAAAGACAGGGTACTTAAGTGTGTCCTAGTGACCCACCCCTCTTTCCTATGAATTCTCCTCAGGGATGCACTACTTATAGGTCAAGTGTACTTCTAAAATACTATTGTGAAGACTCGGTGTTATGACTAGTCAAACTCTAAACATATGAGAGTTCCTATATTTAACACTCAGTATTTTATTATCGCTTACAACCTTTCAATGTTTTTCTGATAGACATGGACTCCTACTCTCCTTCCTCCCCGGTATACCGTCCCGGAGCAGAGTCTGATTGGGAAGAAGACATTGGGTCACCCGTGTATCGGTCACCAACACCCCCAGCTGCCAGGCCAAGGTTTAACGTAAGGAACACTGGCCCAAGACTTCGAACATCTGGATCACCCCCACCCAAAAACCAACATCAGACACCTCATCTACACACTCAGTTACCACCCCCACTAAGAGACCCGTATCATCCTAACCGTTGGGCAAGGCATACCATGGCACCCACTAGTGCCATGTGAATTCCAATCGATGACATTCATCAATATGTGAGGACCTCGGAGTTTGCGAGGCAAAGGATGGAGCACGAGATAAGGCAAGACTTGAAAGGACAAAAAATAGATAGCCTAGCGAACCAAATATGGTACCAAAAGGAGTGAATTTCCTCCCTCGAAAAAGAAGTGCTTGAGAATCGTACAGAAGCAGCTAGAGCTGAGGCCAGATCGGCTACCCGAGTGACCATAGTGGTACTCGTCTTGGTGATTATCTACTTCCTAGTGGAAAGCTACCAGAGACGTTAGCAGAAATTTCTATTTATTGTCTTAAATTTTCAGTTTGAGAACCATTTCCCTATGTTTTGAATAATGTTTAACATTTCAGCATTTAATAAATTTTATATATTCCAACTCTAGAGTTATTATTCATTGATTTGATACGTTGAGTGTGAATTACACCCATCATATTTTCTTCAGGATTCTCCAAGTATCACCTTCTTCATTCACCACAATTTAGTACACTACCGGCAATCTCCTTCGTAAACAAATAATCCTATTATTTGATTTAAAAAAACCTCGTTATCTTGTTTAAACAAAACGTTTATCAAACTTTTAGATAGTATCAAAACTATAAATTTTCCATAAACCTTTTCAGGAAACTTAATACGACCTGTCTTATAAAAGCAATATTTCAAATTGATAAATAATTATGACTTTTCTCGTTAAATCAGTTATTTCTAAACCTTGGTTAAATTAATATACAACTACTTGTTTAGCCATTGTAAATCATGGTTTTAGTTATTCAACCACTATTTTCTTAAAATTTTTATTTTTTTTATAAAAAGGCTTCCGTGTAATTATCTGTTATTCAACCCATTACTTTCCCCCTCTTATCCATCTACGAACAATTTCTTATTTACAAACAAATATTCATGAACACATTACTCGGAATATTTTCAGAACCTCCTCGTTATTTTGCACTTTTAGTAATGTACGAATGTACTTGCCAATTCAAGAGACGACCCATTTCGCGTAGACGTTAACCATCCCTACAAACCTCAACGAGATTTAAAGAGCTAGAACCTAACTACCACGTTTTTACATGGACGCCAAACAACACGCTTGTCCGCAACACTCGATCACATACAAAACTCGTTAGTATATGTCACACATGAAATTCAATAACTTACGTATGCACGTTCACAAGATACCCAGCACGATCACATAATACACGAAACTAGTATATTTGCAAATCACAATTTACTAGATGGATCACATAATACGTGAAACTTGTTTATTTGCAATACCCATGCTACTGGATTGAACACATAATACATGAAATTTGGTTGTTTGCAATATATACGATACATAACAATTGGTTGTTTGATACACAATACTTGATTGACCACATTGAACATGAAACTTATTTGGTTACAAAGTACATGATACTACATGATACTAAGTTGTTAACGCCATACATGAAAATCATTTCTTGCAATACACATGATACCACATTGTTTACATTACACGTGAATGCTTATTGATTTACAAAATACATGATGTTCACGTTACACATGAAACCTATTCGATTACAAGCTACATGACACTAGACCATACATGAAACTTGAGTGCTACATTACACATGAAACTAAGTTGCTTACAATTGTTGCAGTTGACTGATCACAATATATACGAAGCACGGTCATACACTTTGTTCACCAAAGTTGTAAGCTATAACACATCGAGGCTACTCGGGGTTTGACGTATTCTTGTTCAAACACGAGCAAACTATAGAAATTTAAGACATGAACTAAGTGAATTTGTGCCCCTCTTGACCTGCACACAACGGAAGGATCTATACGGACCATGCGATGATTCGAGTAATTATGGGTGCACACGTAATTATAAAAATCAACACATGGAAAACATAGTGAATTTTGTCGTGTGTTGCGACCTAAAACCTATCGTGATATATAGCATCGAAACTAATGTGATATGACAAGGGTATGGTGGATATGCCGATGGTTCTTCCTATATATAAGTGCTCTATCATATTATCAGAAGTAGCGTTGTTCGTGTCACGTGAAGTTTTGACCTAGACCTATGTTTGTGAAATCTCTTATCCACTGACAATTCTTGAACATATTAGACTACATCTTAAACAAACCCTAATTATCAAGTTCCCATTAAATCTATTTCAAGTAATGCATTTCACCCTTAGAATCCAAATTATTATTCGACAAATTTCTCCGTCAGTTCATTTCAAAACTAAATTCATTATCATCACTCATACTTGACCTTGAGAACGACACCTTAATCTTGTTATCAATCGTACTCCTCGGCCCAACTTTCAAAGCTCGTTGAGAATCCAAACGTGGTCCAGATTTTACTTGTGAACGTAAGGATCAAATGAATCTTAAATACCCTCATCTATTTTCTGTTTCAGTAGCCTCCACCAGTTGAATTTCGGAACGAAATTCCCTAAACTGGGGGATACTGTAACATCCATGACTTTTGCATGTGTTATTTTATTTCCTTTTATACAATAATAACATTTTATTTCCGTCCCGTACTTAGACGATACAATGTGTCACATCAATTTTTTTCAATAAGTTTAATCTCGTATGCATATTAAAACTTTTCTATTATGTATATATATATATATATATATGTTATGTATAGTTATATACATATATATTTTGTTTCAATAAATAAATCAAGCATAAAACTTTCGAGTTTTAATCAAGTATGCATATCTATTATTTAAAAAAATAAAAATAAATAAATACATATGTATAATTATTTGGTTTTATTAAATAAATCGATTCTACAACTTTTTAGTTTTATAAAAATGGAGTTTTTATATATAAAGAAATTAGAATAACAAAAAAATGTTTAAGATTTTATAAATTATTAAAAACTATTTCTAAAATACTAAAGTGTCATTTAAAAGAGTTTTGAACCCCAACTAAACCCCTCAAACCTTTTGAACCCCCTCTAGTTGCATTGAACCATCACATGAACCCCATTCTCATTGATTTGAACACTAGAACCATTTTTGTAGCCAATTTTGACTCGAGAAAGTCAAACTCGTTCGATCTTCATTCAATCCCCGAAATTTCGGGATCTAAATCATCACAAATTAGTTGTCTGCTCATTTGCGATCTTATGGGGCTCGAAATCAATCAAATTAATTGAGAAATCAATTTCTTTGACCCAATTTTGTTACCAATGGTCGTGGTTTTCAAAACCCATGAATCCAGCCCCGAAAACCCGTAAATCCCGTCAATTAAAAACTGTAAACGCGTCCAAATCAAACCCTTTATACATAAATCATTCACAACTCAAAATCGCACCTAAAATCGAAGTTCTCTTCGATTTTCCCCTCCTCGTCGCGATCGGCCTGTGGAGAGCTAATCACACGATTTTTCCAACTAATCAAGGTATGTAACCTACCCTTCTACTCGTTTTGACCTTCTAATCAAAAGTCCCAATCTTTTAATCGCGAACAACGCCCGCAGAGGACTAATTTCGTGGTTTCAAAAATCTGTTTTGAGGGTAGGGTTTTAATCTGAGATGTGATTTGGGGAAGATGACTCAGACTCATTCAAATTTTACTAATTAATTTTTGGGGCTTTGAACATGAAAGTAGACTTGGTCTGATGGTAAACCTTTGTGCAGCAAAGGGTAGGTCGCGGGTTCTAAACCCGGCGCCTGTGCCTTTTTCCAGCTGCCTTGCTTTTTACACATTTCATAATACATGTTTTACATATCTAATAATCTGATTTTTCTAAATAAATTATAAACATTTTCTAAAAATTCATGAGGTTATGTATATAACTTGTTTTAATTGAAACATATATTTTTAAATCGTTAGTTATCATTTTAAAGTCATGAGTTTTGTTAAAATGAAAGAGTTATATCCTACCTAAACCTTTAAAACGACTTAATCTATATATATTAGTAACGATATGACTTTATTAGTGTTACTAAAATTTTAATCGTATTATTACATAACTATCATATTATTATTAATACTATCTCGATTAACATAAGATTAGTAGCAAAATAATCATTGTTTTGTTAGCCTAATATTTTTCACCTATGACATTGTTTTAATAATACAATTATTATAGATATTATATCAATACTTTTACAAATAATATTCTTTGATAACTATATCTCTTTTCATAAAATTTATAAATCCGTTGTCCTTATTAAACTATATGTTTCAAACTACAATCAAACAAATAAAACATTTTCTAAATATATACAAATACATTTACCTCTTCACGTGTTTAACAAAACATACTATTTCAATAATAAATAAATAAAGTAAATTTATTTGTTTAAACTATATTTGAATAAATATAATCTCGCACTACCTTTTCTAAATAAATAAATAAAAGAACTTATTTATTTAATTTATTTAGTTACTTCAAAAAAATCAAACCCTAATGCATCTACTACTAAATTTAAATACTTTGAATATACGTTTTATATTTTTATCCAAATTCAGACACCAACCTACGAGCATCCCGTTTACGAAATGTCACAAATGCTTTTGTACAAATTCTCGAACTCAAATCCCGTGGAATCTTAGACTTTGACTTAGACTTTTATGCACATCATTGATTAGATACACATAATTCAATTTTAGGTCGACATTGTGATTAGCAAATCACTTGTGAATCCTATTGCTCGTACTATCTACACAGGTTATTCCGGTGAGTTTACATAGCCCCCTTTTTACACTGATTTACATTTTGGGGTGAAACATGAACATTACATACAATGATTTACACAAACTACACAATACAAATCCACTTTACAATTTGTGTGCAATTTGAGCTTTATGTTTGAGTACTAGGTGTGTTAACTATTTTGTGTGCAAATTCATGTGCAATCATTAACTATACAAGCCGACGGTTAACAATGATAGATCTATTGAGTCTGACAAACCCACCCAGTTAGGGTGATTGTTACCGACAACACACTTTGTTTTGCATGCTAGTTACAAAGGTTGGATTGTACTACTTGGTTACACAATAGTAACTCTCCATAATTGCCTTGTTAATCATGACTTGTATGGATTTGTTTACACACAACATTTTGATGCTATTTAGAGTCAAAATCTATGTATGCTCACCAACTTCATAGTTGACCTCGTTTTCATCATATTTCAGGTACAAATGTTTGTGTTAAACAAGCTTGCTACACTTAGGATGTGGACCTAGATATTTAAAAAGAAATTGTTATGTATTTCCCATTTTCATGTACTTGTTGGATTTTATTGAAATGAAATGTGATGTTTAAACGTATTACAATCTAGAAAACCATGTGCTCATGAACAGTCTACGTGTCCCGCCCTGACGTATTCAGCCTTCGGTTGGGGTATGACAACAAATACGTTCTTTCATCAGCTAGGACGTATGGGGTCATTAATGGACGGTCGAAGCAAATGCCTTTTTATAAGTAGAACGGTTGCATAAATAATAGTTCATGTGGGAAACGAATACCTTTGGGTAAACGGGCGAATGACGGCCTACGACGGTAGGACGGTGAGACGGACGGCCTAAGGTTTGTCGGACAGTATAGCATAACAGATGGTCGAAGGTTTACCGGATGTTGTCGAGGAAAGACTACGACGGTAGGACGGGTGTCTGTCTTTGTGACTTACACAAATGAATGTTGGGCTGATCACCCTTGTGTATATGACCGCTGAATGTTAAAGGAAAGTAAAGGTGAATACGTATTTATGTATTCACATATGAACGTTATTGAGACTATGATAATGTGTATTTATATATATACTTATAAAGAAACGATGTTTTTACCTAATTTTCTTAAACTAGAACTCACCAGCGTTAGCTGACTTTTAGTATACATTTCAGGAAAAAGAAGGAAGGGTCGTGCTAAGGCGTCATGGTTACCCAGCATATGACTGACATCCCCCTTTATTTATGTTAAGACAATGTTTATGTTTAATGGTTAAGACTTCCGCTGCTATGTTATGTATTTGATTGTTGAATGCTTCCGCTGTGTTTGAACGTTTTCAAATTATAATTCAGTATTGATGACTATGTTTACGAGTAAATCCAATAAGTGAGGTTACCTGGAAATATGGTCTTACAAATTGGTTCTAAAATCGTGATATTTCAATCAGTTTGATTGATTCCGAGTTTCAAACGATCGTAAATGAATTGAGATTTGATATGGAAGGATTTAAATCTCGTAATTGCAGGAATTGATGGAAGATTGAAGTAGTTTGACTTTATATAGGTCAAAATTGTGTATAATCTAGTTCCAGTGTTCAAAATCATAGGAAATGGGGGTTCAAATGGTAAAAGAGGGTTCAATTCAAATAGGGGGAGGGGGGTTCATAATTTGATTCCATGGGTTTGAAGACTAATTTTTCTATTTGTTTTAAAATTCATTTTAATTGTTTATAAAAATATTTTTATACTGTTTATCAAAACTAAACATTAAATGCTTTATTATTATTAATTTGTAACGAAAAGTTTTTATTTCTATAACTCTGCAAATGGCGTAAATGATTTAATAAGATAATCAATTATGTTTGTATATATATATATATATGTAAGGCTCTAAACCCGTGAGGCCTCACTCGTTGGATTTACTCATTCACAAACAGTTCTTGAACTTGAATATCAAATAACGCAGCAGAAAATTTCATTCAAACATAATGTCAACATTGTTTAAACATGCGGAAGCGTAAACATTGTCTAAAACATAGATACATCGTAACTAAAACATAACGGGATGCCAGTCTTCATGATCAGCCGGGTAACTCATCTCACTAGCCAAGCATCATCGTTCATCCTCATAACATGCCTTAACCTGAATGTGCATACTAAAAGTCAGCTACGCTGGTGAGTTCTAGCATTACATAAAAATTTAACATTTACATTTGCCAAAAACATAACATTCATTCATTTAATAAAACCGTACGTGAAAACATGCAATAACTTAACATCATCAAAACCTCGTTGTCATATCATCATAACATAAGTCAACATGAACCGAATCTGCGCCTTTTCGTAACCGTCAATTCCATTCATCGCATACTGGCGGAGAAACCCCGAGGCACACCACCACTAGGCCCTTCAACACCGTACATTACCTGTAGGAGGAGAAACCTAGGGCCCGATACCCCAAAGTCGTTCGACACTAGAACCTTAGGAACAATATCACAAGGATACACGCACCTTCACCTTAAGCACAGCTTCCCAAAGGACAGCACGTACCTTCACCTTAAGCATTGTTCCCTCGCAGGGATTAGTACCTTCAAATAGGGATCCCGGTAATCCCATGGTGACCGTCGTCACGACTTTATCCACCCAGTTGTACAACAGTTGGCCAGCCACAAAGGCCCCTAAAAGGTAAGGCCCATAACATACATGCATACCTTAGTTCCCGAAAGAACTCGTGGCAGAATCGTTCATTTTGTGACTTTTATAAAAATAACCGTTACCGCCTTTACATCATTTCAGTTAAAGCATTCGTACGTTTTATTATAAAACATTTCATCATTAAACCGTTCGTAAACCATTAATAAACCTCTTTGGCAAAACACTTCATAAACACATTTCAACTTTCCTTTCGTAAACATCATTTCATAAAACATCATTTCGTTAAACATCATTTCGTAAGTATGCGCACCAGCCCAAAACATCAATAAAACATTTAAAAGAGGGCTCTAGAGTCACCTGATAAGCTAATCTGGGTTGTCCTAAATAAAGGTCCAACAACGTCACTTTCGATCTGAATTGATTAATTAAATACACATCGGACCTAATCCCGACTCTAACGGTTTAACCATTCTGATTTAGGCGACTATACTGACTTTACTAACCAGCCTGATGCTTGCGCACTTAGCAAGTGCGCAGGGCCTTGTTCTTGCGTACTTAATAAGTGCGCAGACTTCGTTTCATGCGTACTTGATAAGTACGCAGGCTTTGCTTCATGTGTACTTGATAAGTACGCAAAACCTTCTTCTTGCGTACTTGATAAGTACGCAGAATCTGTTTCTTGCGTACTTGATAAGAACACAGAACCTTCTTACGTACTTGATAAGTACGCAGGCTCTGCTTCTTGCGAACTTGATAAGTACGCAGGACCTGCTTCCCCGCAAAACCCTAACTTTCGCATGCGGATCTGATCACGTCAAGATCCCGAACTTGTTTACATTCAAAACGTTTGCTTTTCGTTTAAGAACACAAATCTATGTTTTTCTTCCAGTTTCATCCGTAAAAACGTTACCTTTTCATCCAAAACCTAAAAACCCCAAAACGAACAAAAACTAAGATCTAGGCAAGATCGTTACCTGTATCGAGCTTCTGATTCGGAGGTTCCTCTCACGAGCTATGGAGCAACACTTTGCTGGAATCTCGGGTCGATCCGCCAACTTTCTCTCTCTACAGTTTCTCTCTCTAGATGTTGTAAATGAGAGAAAAGAGATGGGCTAGGGTATTTATAGGGAGAGACTACCCTTGAGCCCATGCACGCGCAAGCCCATAGTCGGCCCATTCCACGCTCATTTATTCCGTTCGTCTCGCGTTTAACCCATTTTCATTTATTGTCGTTTATTATTTTTGGGATTTTACAAGTCTACCCCTTTACAATAGGTTTCGTCCCCTAAACCTATCATAACTCAAATAGTTGAGGGTACGACTCCCTCATATCCGTCTCCATTTCCCAAGTGGCTTCCTATCCCTTTTGATGTTTCCAATGGACTTTAACCAATTGGATAACTTTATTACGTAAACGTTTCTCCTTTCGATCTAGGATGGCCACAGGTTCTTCGGTGTAGTTAAGGCTGTTGACGACCTCGATGTCAGTAAGTGGTACGTGAGCCGATTCATCCGCCAAACACTTTCTCAAGTGTGATACATGGAAGGTAGGATGAATCCCACTTAACTCACTAGGCAACTCTAACCGATAAGCGACTTCACCAACCCGTGCCATTATCCTGAACGGTCCGACAAACCTCGGACTTAACTTTCCTCTCTTCCTAAACCGTATGATTCTCTTCCAGGGTGACACTTTCAAAATTACTCTGTCCCCAACATCAAACTCAATAGGCCTCCGTCGTTTATCCGCATAGGATTTCTGAAGATCTTGTGAAGCCTTCATTCGTGCTTTGATTTGATCAAAACTTTCTGACGTTTCTCTTACGACTTCAAGAATTCCTAATTCCTTCTGTCCAATCTCACCCCAACAAAGCGGGGTCCTGCATCTTCTCCCATACAATATTTCGTAAGGCGGCAAGCCTATCGGCGTGTGATGACTATTGTTGTAGGAGAATTCGGCTAACGGCGTATGACTGTCCCAACTGTCGCCAAAATCGATAATACAAGCAAGAAGAATATCCTCCAATGTCTGAATGGTCCTTTCGGACTAACCATCCTTTTTTGGGTGGTATGTCGTGCTAACATTGAGTCTCGTGCCCATCGCCTCATGAAATCTTTTCCAGAACCTCAATGTGAATCGTGTGTCCTGGTCAGATACGATCGTCAAAGGCATCCCATGCCGTGCTACTACTTCGTTAATAAATACTTCCGCTAACCTTTCCAACGAGAACGTCTCGCGAATTGGTAGGAAATGTGCACTCTTCGTTAAACGGTCCACAATACCCAAATGGTGTCATGACCTTTAGCTGTGCGAGGTAGCTTGGTTATGAAGTCCATGGTAATGTGTTCCAACTTCCATTCCGGTATATCAAGTGGTTGAATCTTTCCATACGGTTTCTGGTGTTCGGCCTTTACTTGTGAGCAAGTCAAGCAATTGCTTACGTACTTTGTCACTTCGTGTTTCATTCCAGGCCACTAGTATTCCTTCCCCAGATCTTGGTACATTTTGTTGGTACCGAGTTGGATAGAGTGCCGAGACTTATGAGCCTCATCCAAGATTTTGGTTCTAAGCTCGCCACCCATAGGTATCCATACCAGTCCAAAACGTGTCCTAACACCAAGGGTGTTATATTCCAACTTGTCCTGTTAGCCAACCATCCTTTCCTTCTTTATGTTTTCTTCCTTAAGTGCTTCATCTTGAGCTCTTTCAATTTCCCTCATCACATCTGATGTTACTACCAGCTGGCAAGCTTTCACTCTAATAGGAGCAGGCACATCCTTTCGGCTTAGAGCGTCAGCCACCACGTTTGCCTTTCTAGGATGGTATATGATTTCTCAGTCATAATATTTTAGGAGTTCCAACCATCGTCTCTGCCTCATATTAAGATCTCTTGATGTTGTCTCGAATAGCTTTATCTATTTGGTTCTCATTTGTTTTTCACGGGTGTGACTTAACTCGAGTCCACTAAACACGTATGTGGATTTGACATGCGGAGCAAGCCACGTATTCCTTTCAACACTTAGGGGTGTCTCTTAGGAGCTTTAGTATGACGTTGAATTTGGCGTCTTCCATCCGAACCAAACCCTAGTCTGTAGACGTTGATCATTCCTTGTTTTCCCGTTGATAGATTCTTGTGTAGTCTTGACTATACCTCTCTCGTTCTTGATTGACGTTATCTTTTTCAGCATCGTACATCCCTAGTCGGTCCTTCACATCTAACCGTTAGGGTCCTTATCTCTTCATTTTACGTGAACTGTCTTATCAAACTCGGAGTCATCCACCGAAGACTCGATTGCCATAAATTCATCCCCTCGTTAAGTTTATATGTTCTGTCATATAGACTGTTACTATCGATCATCTCTCGACTATTTGGATCCTTGTGTATACCTCATAACCTAACCATGGTGCATTCGTCCTCGAAGGACCATACCATACCGTTCTTGAATGAATCATACCATCCCGTTAACGAATGAATCCTACTATCAAGTTTCTGAAGGTACCCTACTATCTCATTCCCGAAGGAACCACTTCGTCTCGTTCCCTAAGGAACCATATCGCTTCATTCCAGAAGGAACCGTATCGTTTCGTTCCCGTAGGAACCGTATCGCTTCGTTCCCGTAGGAACCATATGAGGTATCCCTTATCACACTCAACTTGTTAGGAAGGTATTCATTCAGATGAAACACTAGTCACTTGAACTTTTCATTCATATTTTCATACACAATCCCCTTCTAGTCTTTCTTTCAAGCGTACTTGTCAGGTTTTACGTTTCACATCGTTAGTTCATTGCACACAATTCTTCCTACATATCACGCAGGCTTTGCTTCATGCGTACTTGATAAGTATGCAAAACCTTCTTCTTGCGTACTTGATAAGTACGCAGAATCTTCTTCTTGCATACTTGATAAGTACGCAGGACCTGCTTCTTGCGTACTTGATAAGTACGCAGGACCTGCTTCTCCGCAAAAACCCTAACTTTCGCATGTGGATCTGTTCACGTCAAGATCCCGAACTTGTTTACATTCAAAACGTTTGCTTTTCATTTAAGAACTCAAATCTATGTTTTTCTTCCAGTTTCATCCGTAAAAACGTTACCTTTTCATCCAAAACGCGAAAAACCCCAAAACGAACAAAAACTCAGATCTTGGCCAGATCGTTACCTGTATCGAGCTTCTGATTTAGAGGTTCCTCTCACGAGCTATGGAGCAACACTTTGCTGGAATCTCGAGTCGATCCGCCAACTTTCTCTCTCTACGGTTTCTCTCTCTAGATGTTGCAAATGAGAGAAAAGAGATGGGCTAGGGTATTTATAGGGAGAGACTACCCTTGAGCCCATACGCACGCAAGCCCATAGCCGGCCCATTCCACGCTCGTTTATTTCGTTCGTCTCGCGTTTAACCCATTTTCATTTATTGTCGTTTATTATTTTCGGGATGTTACAATATATATAATAAAAAATTTATGTTAATTCAATGTTTGAAATTTTATACGTTATGATGATAATTAAGGTGGTAAGTACGAGTTTGAAATAAAGTATTATTATTGTATAAAATGAAATGAAATAATACCATAAAATCCTAGATGTTACAGTATCCCCTAGTTGAGGGAATTTCGTCCCGAAATTCAACTGACGGATGCTACTGAATTAGGAAAAGAGGTGAGTTTGGATTCTCAATGAGCTTTGATTGTCGGTTAAAGGAGTATAACAGATAACAAGGTTCAGATCTGTTTCTCAAAGTGAGGCACGAATGGTGACATAGGATTTAGTTATTGAAATGAACTTAAGGAGGAAAATTGTCTAATAAAAATTTGGATTTTGAAGGTGAAATACATTACATGGAATGGATTTGATAGGAATTTGACGATCAGGGTTTGTGAAGATGTAGTCTAATATGTTCAGGAATTGTTAGTGGGTAAGAGATTTCACAAACATTGACCCGTCAAACAACATAAAACTTTACGTGATACGAATAACGTTACTTCTGATAATATGACAGGAACACTTATATATAGGAAGTACCAGCGGTATATCCACAATGCCCTTGTCATATCTCATTAGTTTCGTTATTATATATCATGATAGGTTTTATGTCATAACACACGACAGAATTTGCTATGTTTTCCATGCACTGATTTTTATAATTACGTGTGCACGCGTAATTATCCAAATCGTCGCATGATCTGTATAGTTCATCCCACTGCGTGTGTGGGTCAAGGGGGAAACCCAAATTCACTTAGTTCATGTCTATTGTTTTCACATAGAGTTGCTAATAAGTAACTGTGTCCCTAGATAGTAAGGTCACTTAACCTCTAAAGAGTAATAATGTGGCATAATTTAGGGTTCCATAGCTTCCTCGTGTTTGAACATGAATACGTCAAACCCCGAGTAGCTTTCATGGATAAGGTGAATAATCATGCCTTGTGTATGATGTACTTAATTAATTATAACAATGTAAACAATCAAATTCCATGTATAATGTAAGCAATCAAGTTTCCATGTGTGATCTAGTGTTATGTACATTGTAAGCAAGTACGTTCCATGTATAATGTGAATAGTTTAGTACCATATATATAGTAAACAAATGAGTTTTATGTATAAGATAAACAATTTAGTATTTATGTATTTTGTACATGAACAAGCTTCATGTATAATGCAAACAATGTACTATCATGTATATAGGGTGAACAATTTAGTATTATATATTTTGTAAGTAAATAAGTTTCAGGTATATTGTGAGTAATGTAACATCATGTATATTGTATATTGTGAACAATTTTGTATTTATGTATTTTGTACACGAACAAGCCTCATGTATAATGCAAACAATGTACTATCATGTATATAGGGTGAACAATTTAGTATTATTTATTTTGTAAGCAAATAAGTTATAGGTATAATGTGAGTAATGTAGCATCATGTATATTGTATAGTGTGAACAATTTAGTATTTATGTATTTTGTACACGAACAAGCTTCATGTATCATGTATATAGGGTGAATAATTTAGTATTATATATTTTGTAAGCAAATAAGTTTCAGGTATAATGTGAGTAATGTAGCATCATGTATATTGTATAATGTGAACAATTTAGTATCATGTATTTTGTAAACAAATAAGTTTCATGTATTATGTGATCATTCCAGTATAATGTATATTACAAACAAACAAGTTTCTTGTATCACGTGATTAACCTAGTATCACGCATATTGTACCCAACTAAGTTTTATGTATTACGTGGGTGTTCATTTGTAAGTTATTGGATCTCATAAGTAATGTAAACTATCGAATTTTGCACGTAGTCGAGTGTTGCAGACAGGTGTGCTGTTTGGCGTTCATGTATAATGTGGTTAGTTGAGAATAACTTTTAAATCTTGTTGTGGTTTATAAGGATGGCTAATGGCTACGCGAAATGATTCATCTCATTTCAGTGCCTAGTACATTCATACATTTCTAGAGAAGTAATATAATGAGAAAGTTGGGTAGATATTTAGAGTAGTGTGCTTACGAAATAACTGATTTGTGCACTTTGTTTGTAAATAAATAATTATTTGCAATTTATTCTTGTTTGTAAAATGATGAAAAAAAACAGCTGAATAATTAACTATGTGGATAACTAAATGAAAACCTTTTTATTTTATTTCAAATTATTAAAAGAAGACTATTTTTAAGTGGAAATAATGGCTAAATTATTTAATAACTATTCCAAGGTTTATTAATAATTAATTTAATAAAAAAAGTCATAATTAATTATTAATTAAAAATAATGTTTTTTTAAAACAAGTTGTATTAAATTTCCTTACAAGATGAAAATATTTATAGAAAATTTATATTTCAGGTACTATCTAAAGATTTGATAAACGTTTTGTTTGAACAAAATAACAATGTTGTTTAATTTAGATAATAAAATGATTAGTTACAAAGAATGCTTAGGTACGTGTACTAAATTGTAATAAACGAAACGATGGTGTTTAGATTGTACTCATTTGATAATATAATCAAATGGATACTTTGACAAATCAAATTGATTCAAATTTCTATACTTTCAAGAAGACATGCTTTAGCCTATTAGTGAATACTCACTTCGGGAATTCCCACGAAAGCATACGGATCCTTCCGTTAATTTGGATTTATATGCAATGCTTTCCTAGATAGAAGACCCAAGGTACAGGAATTCACCCTTCCGGATTACACATGTTCTTTACTAATTTTCAGAACACAAAACTTTGACGGGATTTAAAAATCTTAATAGGCTTTAGGCCTAAGAGTTTAATTTTTTGTTCACAAATGATGATGGTGACATATGTGTGAGATTAAGGGTGCATGAAGAATTAGGTGTGTATAAGTGTGTTGAAACATAGGATAACACTTAATGAATCAAATAGGTAGCATGTAGATAGCAATGAATATAAGAACAAGAGTTATCAAGTAGTGTGACACATAGACTATTAGGTATTGTATCATGCGGTGTAATTACTTAGAATAACATGTAAACAAATATTCACACAAAGTAGTAATCATGTAGCATATAGTAGCATGGCATAGGATGGGTATCCTAAGGTTATAGTCTAGGTCAAAAGTGTATAATAACCTAATTACCTATAACCAAGGCTCTGATACCAATCTGTCACACCCCAACCGACGACGGAAGCGTCGGGGCGGGATATGTAGACTGTTCATAAGCTCATGGTTTACTAATAGTTGTAATAATTACACAATCAATTTCATTTCATAGCTCAAATAAACAATTACAACATTTACAAGAGTCATAAATACATGTATATCTTTATTAAGTTTAAAACTAGGTCCTCAATCCTAAGTGAAGCAACTTGAATATTAACTCAAACATCCGTACCTGAAACATGATAAAATGAGAGGGTCAACTATAAATAGTTGGTGAGCATACATAGGTTTTGACACCACAAGTAAAGTTTAAATGTTTTGTGTACAATTCATATGATACATGGTTTATAAAGCATTTATGGAGAATCTATGTTAAGCTAGTTGCACAAATCAAACCTTGTAACCGAAGGGCATAACAACACATGTAATCTTAATGTATAGCATAACAACACAAATTATATTGATGTAAATGTAGGGCATAATAACACATGTTATCCTGATGTAAATGTAGGGCATAACAACACATGTTATCCTGATGTAAAGAGTTAATGATTGCACGAGTGTATTATGTATATATAGCCTTAACAAATAGCATTCAAGCATAAAGCACAAATAAACACCTATGATCATATTGTAGAATTGTACATGTGTAATTGCAAATAATGTTTGTTGTGTAATCATGTTTCACCCCAAAAATGTAAAAAGGAAAAGGGGCTATGTAAAACTCACCTTGAATAATAGATGGTCGAGCTTGTAACTTGTAGCAACAAGGATTAAGGATGTCCATAGTTGAATAAAATATGTTATTATAATGTAGAAACGGTCCAAAGAAACAACAAGGGAACTATTTGGGAATTTAGGATTTGGAACGATCGAACGAACGAGAAAATATTAAAGATTCAAATTTTTTAACAATGGCTAAAATGATAATATATAAATGAATTTCCAAGAAATAACGTTTCATAACTTTTATTTAAAAGGGATGTTAGGTGTCAACAATAATTATGAAAAGCAAATTAAAAGAATTAATCATCTCATCAAGATGATTATGTTAAAATAGTTGTTATGATAGAATATGATAATATGATATAATTTGAAATAATAAATTAGTCATTTCAGTTTATTAAAAGAATTTTTTTAATATTTGAGAAAGTAAATAATAATAGGATTAAAACAATTATGATATTACTAATTTTAATAATAATTATGGATCATGACGTTTTAAAAGTTTAAGTAAATTATAATCCCTTTCTTTTAATAACGTTACAACACGACTAACATTTAAAAGTTATAAAGTTAAAGGGTTTATGAAATCCACTTAATCATTTGTCATGTTTTTGAAATGTATATAGTGGTAACGAAAATAATACGTGCTTAAAATAACGATGTTCATATTATATTCGAGATAATCAAAATGTTTTTACAACATAATTATGAATACTCTATTTATTAAATATGATATTAATTATAAACCTTTAAACATTTATTTATATAAATTAAAAGGATTAGTAATTGTTTATAAAAGAATATATATATATATATATATTTACACAACCATAATAATGTATTGATGTCTAAATGTGTTTGTGTTTTGTTATATATAAAAAATATATGTATTTTATCCTTTTACTTTTATAATAAATACATGTATGTAAATATATATGTATATATATGAGAAAGTGTGTGTGAGAGTCAATGAAAGCAAAACAACAAAAAGAAGAAAGAATGCTAGACACGGGTCTAGAACCCATGACCGTCTGTGAAGGGCAAGGGTTTTAACCACCAGACCCAAGTTCCATGTTGATTAAAACATCAGATTGATAATAGTTAAAGCAAATTTGGTCTATATCCGTTCTCACTCATAACCACAACAGGCGCAAACCAGGCCTTTTCCTTTAACCCTAATGTCGAACAGTATTCACGAAAAGTAAATCGGAGAATGCGAGTAGAGAGGTGGAGGTAATACCTGGAGTCGTTCTTAAACACGAAGCCGACAAATCGATCTACCTCGGGGTCTAAAGCCGATCGCAACAGGAGTGACAATTCTTTGTGATTTGACTTGGAAAAAGGGTGTGGATACTTATAGGGTAATTTATGTGACAATCCAGATTTTCCAGGTTAACTCCGTTAACATAATCCAGTTAAATACTAACCAAGTTAACTCAAGTTCAAACCTCAAGGACCAATTCTGCCATTAATCCAAACTATATTACTTGAAACTTCAAGGACTAATTATGTAACCAGTCCAAACTCAATTCAGATTGACTTTGAAAGTCAAAGTTTGGTAATTGTGTTCATGTTGACTTTTGAAAGTCAACTAACCATGTTTCTAACTCCATACAAACTTGAGGGACCAATTATGTCATAATCCAAACTTGATTCAATTGACTTTGAAAGTCAAAATCCGCATGTTTTAGCTCCTGTTGACTTCTTGGAGTCAAACCCGTAGCATTTTGATCTCAATTCGCATTCATGATCGATGTTATACCAGGGTTTGTAACCGTTGTACACGAACAGGTCTTTAACGAACTTAATTAAGATTTAATCATCACCATTATACTGAAATTAAACTGAATTAATAGGTATTAAACTGAAAACGTCGACCACGATCGTATTGAACATAAAATTCGCTTAAACCTGATGTTAATCTCACAAATTGAACTCCTGCGCACTTCATTCGAACGCCATTGAAGCAATTGCACACATCAAACTCGTCGGAGGTCAACCCGGTTGCTGTCGGCACCTGTTTTAGTCAGACACCTACAATCCAAATCAAATTCTGGTAATTACCTACACCCTCACCTTCGTTTTCATCTGTTTAGTGAAAGCCCTATCAATTACAGGGCTTACAACATCAGATTGAATCAATCAAGTAATCTAGGGTTCATACAACTCCAGTTTGCTCGAACCCGATCAATTCGATGTCCATTTATGAAATTGAACACACCCATAGAATCTCCTATATGCCTGGATTGAAAGCCTTATAAAATCCACGGCTTATATCATCGAATCGAGCATGATCCAGATTCTAGGGTTTGTTCATATTTCAATTTGGGTTTTTTGATCTTAACGACTATCTCAATCAAATTAAACCACAGGGTTGGATTCGCAACCCTCTGTTTATCAAAAACCCCATGAATCCAACAGTTTCTAATATCATAATTGATCCAATCGAATTCACGTTCATAACTAGGGTTTTTGCGTGTTTTTCCTAAATTTAACGATCTTAGACCATTTGCTTTTGCAATTAATCACACACAAGTTCGCAAGCATCTGTTTAACAA
Organism: Smallanthus sonchifolius; assembly: GCA_023525975.1. Taxonomy (NCBI): domain Eukaryota; kingdom Viridiplantae; phylum Streptophyta; class Magnoliopsida; order Asterales; family Asteraceae; genus Smallanthus; species Smallanthus sonchifolius. The sequence goes on from CM042034.1 coordinate 74,000,954, forward strand.
AACCCCTATGTTGTTTTGGTCGATCATTGTAACATCCCAAAAATAGTAATTTAGTAAATAATAACGCGAAAGAGACTTAATCGTCATAAAACAAAAGAAAAACGGATGGGCTTGGGCTCGGCTCCAACGGGCCGAGGGAAGCCTAGGTATATAAGGGCCAAGAGAGCCTTGAAGCTCTCATTTTTTTCACCAACACTTGCAAGCTAGAGAGAGAAAGTCGACGGATCGACACGAAATTGAAGGAGCATGTTACTACTGAGCTCGTGAGCAATACCTCCGAATCAGAATCACAATCCAGGTAACGATTCGACCTTAAACTGAGTTTTTCTTCGTTTTTGGGTTTCTCGGGTTTTAGCTAAATAGGAGACGTTTTTATGGATGAAACTTGAAAATAAGTTTAGAACTAGCATCTAGAGTGAAAACCGCACCTTTTGATCAAAGAAAGTTGTAAGATTAGCATGATCAGATTAACATGCAAGAATTTCGGACTTGTCCAGGAAACAGGTGCTGCGTACTTATCAAGTACGCAGTAGGGACGTCCTGCGTACTTACCAAGTACGCAGGAGAAAGATCCTGTGTACTTACCAAGTACGCAAGAGAAAGATCATGCGTACTTGTCAAGTACGCATGAGCAAGGCCCTGCGCACCTACTAAGTGCGCAGGCAGCAGACTAGTAAGTAAAGTCAGTATGTTTTAGAACGATTAAACCGTTAGAGTCGGGATTGGGTCTGATGTGTATTTAACTGCCTAATTCAGATCGTACGTGATGTTGTTGACCTTTGTTTAGGACAACCAAGACTAGCTTATCAGGTGAGTTCTATGTGCCCCCCTTCTATGTTATGTGCAAATCATTTTAAATGTTTTGGGGCTGAAGTGTATACACTAAATGAATAAATGATATAAATGTCAATGTGATCATACGTGGTATACAAATATGTATATATATATACTTATATATGAAAATGAATTATGAATAAAGAATGAAGCGTATGATTATAAAGAATGAATGAAAGAAGGACATAACGTAAATGAATAAAATCTTGCTTTATATTGTATATATATTGCATGTTATGAATGTATGTAAACGTTATGAACCCTTCTATGACAATGGCTACTTCGGTAGACGGACGACCACGTGACTATTTTGCAATCGGGACAAAAACGTTCCTTCGCAAGCTAGGACGTATATTAAGGCACTAATGGACGGTCGAAGCAATTGACTTAACTAAAGTAGAACGGTTGCATACATAATGGTCGCGTGGGAAACGGATGCCCTAGGGCAGACGGACAAAAGAACGGACTACGACGGTAGGACGGTTTAAGAGCGAACGGACAAAGGTTGCCGGACGGATTTAATGAAAGAACGGACGGTTTTCTAGAGCCGGACGGTTAATGAAAAGGGCTACGACGGTAGTTCTCACTCCGATGTCTTTGTGACATTCGCGACAAGTGTGATTGGTTGATCTCCCTTAAGATTATGGCCAATAAGTGTTCTCCCCAAATAAGCATGTATGTACATATGTATATACTTAATATGAATGTTATGTGAGAACACTAAAGTAAGGAATATGTAAAAGCACGAATATTACGTATGTTATGTATACATATATAAAATATATTCACGATAAGATAAATATGATGTATGATTGTCTTTAAACTAGAACTCACCAGCGTTAGCTGACTTTTAGTATACATTTCAGGTAAAGGAAGAAAGGGTCGTGCGATGGCGTGAAGGTTACCCGGCACAAGACTGACATCCCACTTATTATATGTTAAGACAATGTTATGTCTTTAATTGTTAAGACTTCCGATGTTATGTCATGTCATGTTACGTTATGTAATGATTGAATTTGAATGTTTTAAATTTAAGCTCAGTATTTATGACTATGTTTATGAGTAAATCCAACAAGTGAGGTTACTCGGGAATGGGGCCTTACAAGTTGGTATCAGAGCAATAGTTTGAGAGATTCAGACATCCCTAAATGTCTGGACTCAAGCTGATTATGGGACCAACGCAGGGATGTCAGTATGGGTAACCAACGCCAACGCCAGCACGGTAAGTAAGTACTAGAGTTAATACACTTTGATAAGAATAGATACCTTAACTTAGAACAAATAGATGTCAATGCCACAACCGAATTGAAGAGTTTTGAACCCGAAAAGCAATGTAAATTAGTAATCACAAACCGGTCACTGTAATTAAAAATTTACCTTGCTCGTACTGTTCTAAACTATGATCTGAAGGAATAGCATTGATGTGTTCCCTTATAACTATCAGGAAACTAGGAACTATGGCTGGCGCCGAGGAGGTCGCATTGGCCGAGTAGGTAGACCTCCGTTGAATCAAAGACTTGAAGAGGAAGAGAGTGTGCATGCAGAACACACAGAGAGTGTGCACGAAACAGAAGTGACCCCAACTGGGAACAACGATCAAGGGCCTCTACAGTTAGAACCCGAGGTCAGGGATGCTATTGCCCGTGAAGTTGTACTCACTCTGAAGAAAGTAGAGAAGTAGAGAAGTATTGCCTGATCTATTATCCGAGGCACTAAAGAAAAGTAGAGAAGAGGATGAAAAAGACCATGAAGAGAAAGTGTATGACAGTGATGGGGATGAAGTGAAGGTGGGATCAAGCAACCGTGGGTGTACTTACAAAGGGTTCAAGGACGGAGACCCACCCAAGTTCGATGGGAACAAGGATTCAATGGCTATGTTCGAATGGATTGAGAGGATGAATGTTGTAGTCAACATCAGCGAGTGTCGACCGGACCAGGCTGTTAAGTATGTTGCCCATTATTTCACCAATGAGGCACTAAGTTGGTGGAGGAACATTCAGAGGACAAAGTCGCCAAACGCTCTTGGCAGAATGACATGGGAAGATCTGAAGAAGTTGATAATCCAAAAGTTCTGCCCAGAGAACGAGATTGATCGTGTGGAGAACGAGTTCCTAAACTTCAAGGCTGGCAACAAGACTCATCGCCAGTATACCTCAAGATTCAATGAGCAAGCCCAACTGGTACCCCACCTGGTGGAGACGGAAGAACGAATGATTAAGTACTATGTGAAGGGCCTACCTCAAAGGGTCCGTGTTCATGTGAAAGCTAATCTACCCTCGACCTTCGAGTCAGTAGTGAATCTGAGCGGAATCATCTACGACGATTATGCCAATGAGGACCCAACACCTGAGACACAAAAGAGAAAGTGGGAGAACCCGTCTAGAGGCACCGGAAAAGGGAATGTAACAACTGAAATTAAGAAGCCAAGGTTGGATGAATATGAAACATGCAAGAAATGTGGAAGGCAACATCTTCGCGAGTGTCGAATCTGCACCACCATGTGTTACAAGTGCGGGAGGCCGGGGCACTACTCCCGAGATTGTCTGAAGGGCGTCTAGTGCCAAGGTTGTGGAAGATATGGACACCAGACAATTCGGTTCGGGAAAGGAAAAAGAAGCTGAAAAGGAATAACCGCAGGCTAGGACTCGAGCCTACGCCCTGACTGAGGAGGAAGCAAGGGGAAACCCTGATGTTGTGTCAGGTACGTTCCTAGTTAATAACGAACATGCTGCTATTTTATTTGACTCTGGTGCTAGTAAAAGTTTTATATCCAATGCATTTAGTCGTAAACTAGGATGCACTATCAACACCATAGTAAAGGCCTTTAGCGTACAAACTGCCGTTGGTAAAAATTCGGCAGTATTTCAAGTAACAGAGGATTGCATCATAGAAATAGAGGGTCATAAGTTCCCTTCTAGATTATTCCTTCTTACCTTAGGAGGATTTGATATAGTATTGGGTATGGACTGGCTAGCTGCCAACGAAGCTCAAATCATATGTAAACGTAAGAGGATACATCTCAAAGCTCCTAGCGACAGTCCAATTACGGTTTATGGGGATTGGAATTTCACGATGCCGAACATCATCTCGATAATCAAGGCCGAAAGTTACATGAGGCGCGGTTGCGAAGCTTATTTGGCATACGTTATTGATGATAGAATGAAAATGAATGAACTCAAGAATGTACCCATGGTGTGCAACTTTCCGGAAGTATTCCCCGAGGATCTACCTGGGTTACCACCCAATCGGGAAATAGAATTTCAGATTGACTTATTGCCAGGAGTTGAGCCCGTTGCCAAAGCCCCCTACCGATTGGCTCCGTCAAAAATGAAAGAATTGATGTCTCAACTAGAGGAACTAATAGAGAAAGGATTTATTAGACCGAGCATCTCACCGTGGGGCGCTCCGGTACTATTTGTAAAGAAGAAGGACGGCAGCATGCGCATGTGCATTGACTACCACGAGTTGAACAAGAGGACAGTAAAGAACAAATACCCACTGCCTAGAATAGACGACCTTTTTGATCAACTGCAAGGTGCGAGTTGGTTCTCAAAGATCGATCTTAGGTCGGGTTACCATCAGTTGAAAGTAAGAGAAGAAGACGAACCAAAGACCGCGTTTCGCACGCGTTATGGGTATTATGATTTTCTCGTGATGTCCTTCGGATTGACCAACGCACCACCAGTGTTCGTGGATTTGATGAATAGAGTATGTCGACCCATGTTGGATCGATCAGTGATAGTTTTTATAGATGACATACTGGTATATTCGAAAAGCGAGGGTGATCACCACTGTCACCTAAGAGAGGTTCTGGAGGTGCAAAAGCAGGAAAAATTGTACGCAAAATTCTCCAAATGCGCGTTCAGGCTTAGGGAAGTCCAATTCATAAATCATGTAATAAACCCAAACGGAATCATGGTGGATCCTGCTGTGACACCCGGCAAATTCCAGTTAACTTTGTTAACTTATTTAGAAACCTCAGGGGCCAATTCTGCTATTATTCAAACCCTATTACACATAAAACTATAGGGACTAAAGATGTAATTACCCTAAAACCAATCTGTTGACTTTTATATTCAAAATCAAGAGCATTTTGATTCTGTTGACTTTTGAAAGTCAAACTCTTCTCATCCTTGATCCAAATTCGCGACATTAACCTCCTAACTGCTCGAACTAGGGATTGTAACGTAAAGCACTATTGAATTCGACCATTATCGAGCCGTTTCTAAACGATTAACACTTTTAATCATTGCGAATTATGTCCTTGTAATCCAAACCGTCAAACCCATTACGAACACTCATTAATTCGATCAATTGGTCTATCAAATTCAAAACCAATCACTCTGAGAATGCTAGTCGAACCTCTGTCAAGCTTTTACGTATTCCAATTTGATCGGAGAAGCACCGGAGAGCAACCCGTCGAGGCCGCGGTTGAGTTTTAGTCTATCTCCACCATTCCGACATCGTTTCAGGTAATTGAATTCACCATTAATTTCGTTTCCATTCCTAGATCATAAGCCCTAACCTTTTGGTGGCTTATATCATCGAATTGGACAAGAATCCAACCTAGGGTTCATAAGAATACGGGTTTAATCGAACCCTAACCTAAACACAATATCAATTCAATTAAATGGTACGATTAGATTCGCAATCCAATGCTTGTTAAAAACCCTATGAATCCAGCAAATTTTATTATCAGATTTGTTCAAATGGAATATGTGCTTTAAACTAGGGTTTTCGGTTTTTGAAATAGAAATTAAACGGACCAAACCTCAATCCTTTTGCGATTAAACTCACCCTCAGATTCGTATATCATCGATTAATAAAAGCCCTGTACTTACAAGATCAATCACGATCGTTTTGGTTGATTTTGGGACTGGTGTGAACTGATCGCGATGAAGGAGGAGAACCCACTAGAATTTTGTGTTAGAAACAATTATGATCTAGCTCCTAATACGATTGCCCTAGCGGGTGGGATGGTTAAGGCTGTGTGTTGGTGTGGAGGAGACCCGGGTTCGAGTCTCTCCACACCCATTTCGTTTTAAATCAGTTTTTAATTAACATTTTAATATAAAACCATTAGCCCATATTATTATAATATTATATTAATAAGTTTAAACCCCGAAAAACACCTGTAAGCTTGGGTTTGATTTGTAACCCATAAATCACTATTTTTATCCACTTATAAAATAATATATTTATATTCTTTTCAACCCGTGACTCCTATTGTAAAATAATATATATTTTTTTATATTATTTTGCCACGTTTATTTACCTCGTGTAACGTTTTAAACTAATTAATAATATAATTGTTTATATTATTTACTCACGTTTAGTATATCGAATAAAAATAATATATTTATTATTTTTTCACACAAATGATTATTTTGTTAATCATACGACAAAAAAAAATAATATATATAGTTATATTATTTTCCTAAACATTTTAAATGGAAAACGTACGAAATTATTTATTTACTTAATATTATTCGTTATTAACATTCGGCACGTAGCGCTTTGATCTTATTTATTATATTAAGAAACATATATATTTTCGTAGAAGCGCTCGTCTACTCTTAAATCCTTAGGATGCGTTATGGCGTTCAATCTTCCGTGTCGTCGTCACAAACCCCATATGACCCTAATTTATGTGTTTATAATTCTAGGGCATACGTAAGCCGTGCAGGCTAACACTTGAGGTTCCAAAATCTCTTACTTGTGTGATACTACCTACAACGCAACGCAAGTGAGTTTCACGACCCCTTTTTACTTGTTTTACTATTGGGGGAGAAACATGCTTACACACAAACATATTTTACTTGTTTTCCTGTTGAGGAGAAACAAACATAAACACCAACTATCATACTTTTACTTGTTTTCCTCGTGGGGGAGAAACAGGTACGCAGACAAACATTATGTTACATGTTTTTCCCGTTGGGGGAGAAAACATGACACAACTATTTTAGATTATTGTAATTCATATGTTATTACTATTGAGGCTAAGCGTGGCACACTATCACAGAAAGTCCTCATCATACATCGAACCGTTAAGATGGATCTTAGCGAGGTAATGTTTAGAAGTATTACGGGGTTTGACAAATCCCACCCGCGTTAGTCGCGCTAACTTGATTGGAGATCAAACGGGTGAAATGTTAGCCTACTCACATTTGCCAGAGTTGATAGACCTGGCAGGAGGAAAATACACAAACAGTCAGCTTCGGTTGCGAGCGCTTTAGTAAGACATGAACATTGGCTAGCTACCTATAGATATGCATATTGACTGTACATAATCTGGCAAACACTCTCTTATTACAAACTTTAAACATGTGAACTCACCAACCTCGTGTTGACACTTTTTCTTACATGTTTCTCAGGTCGCTTTGGCACAGGTTGCACACTTATGACATGCATGGAGTCCTACTGTCATATCATTCATTTCAAACATTTTAAACAGTTTACTTATTTATATTAATTGACGCTTGTTGCGTGTAATTACTTTTGATTTTATTTTAACGTTTACGCTTCCGCATTAACTCTGAGCATTTATGTTATGACTTTTAAGTCCCATATAGTGTCGTTTGATGTAACTAATGACTGAGATCCTGGTGTGTCACCTTTCAAACGGTAAAACTCCGTTAGTGAAATTTGGGGGTGTGACAGATTGGTATCAGAGCCATTGGTTATAGAGAACTAGGATCGCATACTAGACTATAACCTTACACATTAGTTACACTGCACGGACACTTATACCTGATACATATAGCACCTATACATACATTGCAGTGCAGGCATGTTAATACCATCCGTATCACCCTCAGTTGGTAAGGGACACATCATTTGCATTGCATCATCATTCCCAGTGGCAATACTCGGGGGATCATCAGAACAACATCCACTCCCGTCCGAGGGCAACGAGACGGAGCCTTCGGAGGAGTCACTTACGTCACCATCACCCGTTGGGTATGGTGGGCTTTCTCAGGTCCATGTTATGGACCACACCCAGCACTAACGCATATCTCTTTGTGAATTGGGATCGTCGGAGGCGAGTCCCTACTGTAACCACTAGCAACAATACGCCGACTGAAGGCAAACCGTTACACACATTATTGTAGAATCTATTGACACGTAGATGTCATCACTTTCCCGAGCTATGGGCTCGCTTCTTTGGTCGATTTTCTGTTGAGAATAGATTGACCACAAATCTGAAAACGCATTGCTTAATGCATACTCAAACCCTATCTTGACTAAGTTGAAAGGACGGCTACTTTACTGCTCCCTGTAACTCGTATCCATGAATTAGTTTCACTTCTCGAAGTCGTGTTTCATGTGCATGATTGTTTCATGTGCATGTTCCCATTTACAATCCACTGGATTGGACTCTCGTATTGTGTTTCAACTCGAGTGAATACTCGGATCAAACGATTCCTGACTACACATCCTAATATGAGTTCTAGTTGATCAACTTATAGCTGATGACTAAGCTTTTGATGACTTATCATCTCTGACAACACTCTGTACTCAAAAATACAAACTAAAGGACATTTTGACACAGGACAGGGAGGAGCTAGGGTGAGCATGCAAAGCAAATTATCATTACGGGTGCACACGTAATAGTAATTTGAGGTGCATGTAAGTCCTAGTGAAACCTAGTGTGTGGATAAATGGTCCTAATCTGCGAATTACTGGCTTAAGTTTCCACTGTCCGTAGAAATTCTCGTAACCTACTCAACGACTAGTTGGTATCGTTAAACCTGTTCAACAGATGATAGACATGATTATTAGGATGAAGATGATTACGGACACACTGAGCAATCATCAATAGGATCCATCATTCTATCTCACTCACGAAAGAGTCTTAGAGAAATTCAGACTCTCATCCAAACGTGATCACATAAATCATCTTGATTGAAACTCTAATGAAGTCTCATGGAAAACTTATCGACCCCAACTATGTAAGCGGAAATTATGGAATTCTTTCTTAGTTAACACGTTATTCCTTACAATCCAACAATAAATTCCAATTGACCCTAATGCATTATCCGGTGACTAATCCTCAGATTAATTTGATTTATACCCCAAGGTATCAAACTCTGTAAACGGGCTTCTTCTTTCACAAAACGATCCAGTTGTTCTAATGACATTAGAAAACAAGGATTTCATCTAACTGATCATCAGTTGAACGCAAATACTTAAACATACGTCCTATCCCTTGTACTCCTGATATCTATATCTCATTAAAATCTTTCCTACATATGAACCTCTTAGCCTTTGCATTGATTGACGCTTACCTCATAAGCACGGGCCTCATCAGAATTCCCAGCATGACTTCACAGATTTCATATTGGTGCGTCATGCTCCAACCCTATTAGAAACTATGTACACTATAGGATATAGTGGGCGGTCAAATAACCAAAGCAACTTTCATTCTTAGAGGATGTAAGCTAGGATTAGTTAGTCAAAAGATTAACGTTGACATTACGCCAGTCACACTTGGCAGCTTTGACGTGATCATCGATATGGATTGGTTATCTAAGAACCAATCCGAAATTGTTTGTTGTGATAAAATCGTTCACATTCCCCTCCCGAGTGGAGAAACCATTCTGTCCAAAGCGAAAGGATTGGTGCAGTCATTGGCATCATGACCTTCATGAAAGCACAAAAGTGTCTTCGAAAAGACCGTACTGTCATTTTGGCTCTCGTGGCCAAGTAGCCATCAGAAGAGAAAAGGATTTACGATATCCCGATCGTTCGTGATTACATGGAAGTATTTCCCGAAGACCTGCCTGGTCTTTCACCACGTCGTCAAGTTGATTTTCAAATCGATCTAGCACCCGGAGCGGCACCGATCGCTCGGGCACCTTATAGACTAGCACTTAGTGAATTACAAGAGTTGTCCACTCAGTTACAGGATTTGTTGGATAAAGGTTTCATCCGACCTATCTCATCGCCATGGGGAGCTCCGGTACTGTTTGTCAAGAAGAAAGACGGAAATTTTCGTATGTATATTGACTACCGTGAGCAGAATAAAGTCACAATCAAGAATCGTTATCCTTTGCCTCGTATAGATGATCTCTTTAATCAACTCCAAGGATCAAGTTTCTATTCCAACATAGATCTTAGGTCCGGTTACCATCAATTAATAGTCCGAGATGAAGATATCTCTAAGACTGCTTTCAGAACAAGGTACGACCATAATGAATTTATGGTCATGCCTTTCGGATTAACCAACGTACCCGCGGTATTCATGGACCTCATGAACCGTGTGTGTAAGTCATACCTTGATCAATTTGTCATTGTTTTCATCGACGACATTCTCATTTATTCCAAGAACAAGGAGGAATATGAGGAGCATCTACGCCCAATTTTGGAATTACTTAAACGGGAGCAACTGTATGCTATGTTTTCCAAGTGTGAATTCTGGATCCGGGAAGTTCAGTTTATAGGACATGTGGTTAACGAGAAAGGAATACATGTTGACCCATCAATGATAGAAGCCATCAAGAATTGGACAGCACCGACGACTCCGACTGAGGTGCGACAATTTCTGGGGTTGGCTGGATATTACCGTCGATTCATCGAAGTATTTTCAAAGATTGCACAACCTCTCACTGCCTTAACTCAAAAGGGTAAAGCCTATAACTGGGGCGATAACCAAGAGTTAGCATTCCAACATCTTAAACAGAAACTTTGCAGTGCCCTATTCCAGCTCTTTCGGAAGGAACCGATGATTTTGTGGTGTATTGTGATGCATCTATTCAGGGTCTGGGTTGTGTCTTAATGCAATGTGAAAAGGTGATCGCATACGCTTCACGTCAACTAAAGGTCCACGAGAAAAACTACACCACTCATGACTTAGAGTTGGGAACCGTAGTCTTCGCACTTAAGATATGGAGACATTACTTGTACGGTACCAAATGCACTATCTATACCGATCACAAGAGTCTTCAGCATATCTTCGAGCAGAAAGAGTTGAACACGCGACAACATCGATGGGTCGAACTCTTGAATGATTATGACTGTGCGATCCGGTATCACCCGGGTAAAGCTAACGTTGTAGCTGATGCCCTGAGTCGAAAGGAAATGAAACCCAAACGCGTTCGAGCATTACAGCTTACTATTCACCCCGGATTACCTGACAAAATCCGTAGTGCTCAACTCGAAGCCCTAAAAGAGGAAAACCTACCACTGGAAGGTACACGCGGTATGGAAGCACAACTTGAAGTCAAATCTGACGGTATTCACTACTTCGCCGAGCGAATATGGATTCCAGTATTCAGAAATTTAAGAGAACTAGTCATGGATGAGGCTCATAAATCTCGTTACTCTATTCATCCAGGTTCCGACAAAATGTATCATGATCTAAAGATACTGTATTAGTGGCCAAAGATGAAGGCCGATATAGCTATCTATGTGAGCAAATGTATGACATGCGCAAAGGTCAAAGTTGAATATCAAAAGCCGTCCGGTCTTCTCCAACAACCAGAAATTCCCATGGGGAAATGGGAACAAATATCCATGGACTTCATCACCAAATTACCACGAACTCCTACCGGATGTGATACCATTTGGGTAATTGTTGATCGATTAACAAAGTCCGCTCATTTCTTAGCAATCAAGGAAACCGACAAAATGGATAAGCTTACTCGTACTTACTTGAAAGAAATAGTCTCTCAGCACGGGGTGCCAATCTCTATCATTTCGGATCGTGATGCACGATTCACCTCACGTTTCTGGCAATCGTTACATAAATCCCTAGGCACGCATCTAGATATGAGCACAACATACCATCCTCAAACAGATGGTTAAACGGAGCATACTATTCAAACTCTGGAGGATATGCTACGAGCTTATGTGATTGATTTCAGTAACACTTGGGAGTCTCACCTACCTTTGGTGGAGTTCTACTATAACAATAGTTATCACACTAGCATCAAAGCAGCTCCATTCGAGGCATTGTATGGGCGGAAATGCCGTTCTCCTATTTGTTGGGCCGAGGTTAGGGATAGCCAACTTACGGGTCCTGAACTTGTACTCGAAACCTCTGAAAAGATAGTTCAAATTAGAAATCGTATGGAAGCAGCTCGTGATCGTCAAAAGAGCTATGCCGATAAGCGTCGTAAACCGTTAGAGTTTCAAGTAGTCGATATGGTCTTGTTAAAGGTCTCCCCTTGGAAAGGTGTCATTCGTTTTAGGAAACGAGTCAAATTAAATCCTTGTTATGTTGGACCATTCAAGAGAGTGAAGAGAATTGGCCCAGTAGCGTATCAACTGGATCTATCCGAAGGACTTAGTGGTGTACACAACGTCTTTCATGTCTCGAACTTGAAGAAATGTCTAGTAGACGAGTCACTCGCGGTTCCTCTTGAGGAACTACATATCGATGAACAATTACATTTCATTGAGGAACCAGTAGAAATCAGGGTTAGTGATGTCAAAATGCTTAAACGTAGTAAAATCCCTATTATTACAGTTCGGTGGAACTCGAAACGCGGACCAGAATTCACGTGGGAGCGTGAGGATCAGATGATGCGCAAGTATCCTCATCTATTCAAGCACTCCACGACAAACTCTTAAAATACTATTTTAATTTTCGGGACGAAAATTCGTTCAAGAATGGGATGATGTGACATCCGAATTTTTTTAATTTATTTTAATTTTCGGGACGAAAATTCTTTCAACTAGGGGATGATGTGACACCCGGCAAATTCCAGTTAACTTAGTTAACTTAATTAGAAACCTCAGGGGCCAATTCTACTATTATTCAAACCCAATTACACATAAAACTATAGGGACTAAAGATGTAATTACCCTAAAACCAATCTGTTGACTTTTATAGTCAAAATCAAGAGCATTTTGATTTTGTTGACTTTTGAAAGTCAAACTCTTCTCATCCTTGATCCAAATTCGCGACATTAACCTCCTATCTGCTCGAATTAGGGATTGTAATGTAAAGCACTATTGAATTCGACAATTATCGAGCCGTTTCCAAACGATTAACACTGTTAATCATTGCGAATTATGTCCTTGTAATCCAAACCGTCGAACCCATTACGAACACTCATTAATTCGATCAATTAGTCTATCAAATTCGAAACCAATCACTCTGAGAATGCTAGTCGAACCTCTGTCAAGATTTTACGTATTCCAATTTGATCGGAGAAGCACCGGATAGCAACCCGTCGAGGCCGCGGTTGAGTTTTAGTCGATCTCCACCATTCCGACATCGTTTTAGGTAATTAAATTCACCATTAATTTCATTTCCATTCCTAGATCATAAGCCCTAACCTTTTGGTGGCTTATATCATCGAATTGGACAAGAATCCAACCTAGGGTTCATAAGAATACGGGTTTAATCGAACCCTAACCTAAACACAATATCAATTCAATTAAATGGTACGATTAGATTCGCAATCCGATGCTTGTTAAAAACCCTATGAATCCAGCAAATTTTATTATCAGATTTGTTCAAATGGAATATGTGCTTTAAACTAGGGTTTTCGGTTTTTGAAATAGAAATTAAACGGACCAAACCTCAATCCTTTTGCGATTAAACTCACCCTCAGATTCGTATATCATCATTTAATAAAAGCCCTGTACTTACAAGATCAATCGCGATCGTTTTGGTTGATTTTGGGACTGGTTTGAACTGATCGCGATGAAGGAGGAGAACCCACTAGAATTTTGTGTTAAAAACAATTATGATCTGGCTCCTAATGCGATTGCCCTAGCGGGTGGGATGGTTAAGGCTGTGTGTTGGTGTGGAGGAGACCCGGGTTCGAGTCTCTCCACACCCATTTCGTTTTAAATCAATTTTTAATTAACATTTTAATATAAAACCATTAGCCAATATTATTATAATATTATATTAATAAGTTTAAACCCCGAAAAACACCTGTAAGCTTGGGTTTGATATGTAACCCATAAATCACTATTTTTATCCACTTATAAAATAATATATTTATATTCTTTTCAACCCGTGACATATTATTGTAAAATAATATATATTTTTTTATATTATTTTGCCTCGTTTATTTACCTCGTGTAACGTTTTAAACTAATTAATAATATAATTGTTTATATTATTTACTCACGTTTAGTATATCGAATAAAAATAATATATTTATTATTTTTTCACACAAATGATTATTTTGTTAATCATACGACAAAAACAAAAATAATATATATAGTTATATTATTTTCCTAAACATTTTAAATGGAAAACGTACGAAGTTATTTATTTACTTAATATTATTCGTTATTAACATTCGGCACGTAGCGCTTTGATCTTATTTATTATATTAAGAAACATATATATTTCCGTAGAAGCGCTCGTCTACTCTTAAATCCTTAGGATGCGTTAAGGCGTTCAATCTTCCGTGTCGTCGTCACAAACCCCATATGACCCTAATTTATGTGTTTATAATTCTAGGGCATACGTAAGCCGTGCAGGCTAACACTTGAGGTTCCAAAATCTCTTACTTGTGTGATACTACCTACAACGCAACGCAGGTGAGTTTCACGACCCCTTTTTACTTGTTTTACTATTGGGGGAGAAACATGCTTACACACAAACATATTTTACTTGTTTTCCTGTTGAGGAGAAACAAACATGAACACCAACTATCATACTTTTACTTGTTTTCCCCGTGGGGGAGAAACAGGTACGCAGACAAACATTATGTTACATGTTTTTCCTGTTGGGGGAGAAAACATGACACAACTATTTTAGATTATTGTAATTCATATGTTATTACTGTTGAGGCTAAGCGTGGCACACTATCACAGAAAGTCCTCATCATACATCGAACCGTTAATATGGATCTTAGCGAGGTAATGTTTAGTAGTACTACTGGGTTTGACAAATCCCACTCGCGTTAGTCGCGCTAACTCGATTGGAGATCAAACGGGTGAAATGTTAGCCTACTCACATTTGCCAGAGTTGATAGACCTGGCAGGAGGCAAATACACAAACAGTCAGCTTCGGTTGCGAGCGCTTTAGTAAGACATGAACATAGGCTAGCTACCTATAGATATGCATATTGAATGTACATAATCTGGCAAACACTCTCTTATTACAAACTTTAAACATGTGAACTCACCAACCTCGTGTTGACACTTTTTCTTACATGTTTCTCAGGTCGCTTTGGCACAGGTTGCACACTTAGGACATGCATGGAGTCCTACTGTCATATCATTCATTTCAAACATTTTAAACAGTTTACTTATTTATATTAATTGACGCTTGTTGCGTGTAATTACTTTTGATTTTATATTAACGTTTACGCTTCCGCATTAACTCTGAGCATTTATGTTATGACTTTTAAGTCCCATATAGTGTCGTTTGATGTAACTAATGACTGAGATCCTGGTGTGTCACCTTCCAAACGGTAAAACTCCGTTAGTGAAATTTGGGGGTGTGACACCTGCAAAGATCGAGACAGTAAAAGAATGAAACATCCCAAAGACACCAACATAGATACGAAGTTTTCTAGGATTGGCAGGCTACTATCGAAGGTTCATTCAAGATTTTTCAAGAATAGCCTCGCCGCTAACTAAGTTGACACGGAAGGAAGTGAAATATTAATGGGGTCCAACCCAAAACAACGCATTTGAGGAACTTAAGACACGATTAACCCAAGCTCCAGTCTTGGCACTACGTGAGGGAAATGAAGACTTAGTAGTCTACTCTGACACTTCGGGTCAGGGTTTAGGTTGCGTACTTATGCAACGAGGAAAGGTAATTGCTTATGCCTCGCGACAACTAAAGATTCACGAGGTTAACTACCCAACACACGATCTAGAGTTAGCAGCAGTAGTTTTTGCGTTGAAAATATGGAGGCACTATCTGTATGGAGTTAAATGCACCATCTACTCAGATCACAAAAGCTTGAAGTACTTTTTCGGGCAAAAGAAATTAAACATGAGGCAAAGGAGGTAATTAGAGCTACTGAAGGACAATGACTGTGAGATATTGTACCATCCAAGCAAAGCAAACGTGGTGGCTGACGCTTTAAGCAGAAAGGAATAATCGGAACCTATACAGGTCAAAGCGTGTCAGCTAATTATAACACCAGAATTAATGAGTGAAATATCAAAGGAACAAGACGAAGCACTATTAGAAGGAAATATAAAACGGGAAAGAATAGTAGGACAACAAGGAAATTTGGATGCAAATGCATACGGTGTACGAATTAGGTTTGACTGAATGTGGATACCTAATATTGGCGAGCTTAGAGCAAAAATACTCGATGAGGCCCATAAGTCTCGCTATTCTATCCACCCCGGGACAAACAAAATGTATCAAGACTTGAAGAAGGAGTACTGGTGGCCTGGCATGAAGAATGATGTGACAGAGTACGTGAGCAAGTGCCTAACGTGTTCTCTAGTTAAGGCCGAGCACCAGAAACCATGCGGTAAAATGCAACCTTTACCAATACCGGAATGGAAATGGGAAGAGATCACGATGGACTTCATTACCAAGCTACCGCGAACAGCTAAAGGCAATGATACCATTTGGGTGATCGTCGACCGCTTGACGAAAAGTGCTCACTTCTTGCCAATACATGAGACTTCTTCGTCAGAAAGACTAGCAGAAATATTTATCAAGGAAGTTGAAAGTAGACATGGTATGCCGCTGTCGATTGTGTCCGATTGGGATATTAGATTCACGTCAAGGTTTTGGAAGAAATTCAATGAAGTAATGGGCACTAGACTGAACATCAGCACCGCTTACCACCCCCAAACCGATGGTCAATCGGAAAGGACCATTCAGACCTTGGAGGACATGCTCCGGGCCTGTATCATTGACTTCAGTGGGAGCTGGGACAGCCATCTACCATTGGCCGAATTTTCATATAACAACAGCTATCACTCAACTATTGGCATGCCGCCATTTGAAATGTTGTATGGGAGGAGATGTAGGACCCCGGTTTGTTGGGGGAAATTGGACAAAAGGATTTTGCAAGTCTCGAAGTGGTCAAAGCTACTTCCGAGAAGTTTGATCAAATCAAGGCTCGAATGAAAGCCACAAAAGACAGACAAAAATCATACGCGGATAAGAGAAGAAGGGATTTAGAGTTTCAAGTGGGGGACATGGTACTGTTAAAGGTATCACCATGGAAAGGAATCATTCGATTCAGAAAATATGGCAAACTAAGTCCGAGGTTTGTCGGACCTTTCAAGATTTTAGCGAGAGTGGGTCAAGTTGCTTACAGACTCGACCTACCCGTCGAGCTTAGTGGAATACACCCTACGTTCCACGTGTCGCACTTATGCAAGTGCCTAGCTGACGACACAGCTCACATACCTTACAACGAGATCGAAGTGGATAACAGTCTAAATTATGTTGAGGAACCGATAGCCATCCTTGACCGAGCTGAGAAACGACTATGCAATAAGTCGATTCATTTAGTCAAAATACAATGGAAGCACAGAAAAGGGTCAGAAGCTATGTGGGAAAAAGAAGACGAGATGAGGGGACTATACCCTCAATTGTTTAACGTATAAGCGGTTTCGAGGACGAAACCTCTTTAAGGAGGGTAGACTTGTAACATCCCAAAAATAGTAATTTAGTAAATAATAACGCGAATGAGACTTAATCGTCATAAAACAAAAGAAAAACGGATGGGCTTGGGCTCGGCTCCAACGGGCCGAGGGAAGCCCAGGTATATAAGGGCCAAGACAGCCTTGAAGCTCTCATTTTTTTCACCAACACTTGCAAGCTAGAGAGAGAAAGGAGAGTCGGGTATAGAGAGAGAAAGTCGACGGATCGACACGAAATTAAAGGAGCACGTTACTACTGAGCTCGTGAGCAATACCTCCGAATCAGAATCACAATCCAGGTAACGATTCGACCTTAAACTGAGTTTTTCTTCATTTTGGGGTTTCTCGGGTTTTAACTAAATAGGAGACGTTTTTATGGATGAAACTTGAAAATAATCTTAGAACTAGCATATAGAGTGAAAACCGCACCTTTTGATCAAAGAAAGTTGTAAGATTAGCATGATCGGATTAACATGCAAGAATTTCAGACTTGTCCAGGAAACAGGTGCTGCGTACTTATCAAGTACGAAGTAGGGACGTCCTGCGTACTTACCAATTACGCAGGAGAAAGCTCCTGCGTACTTACCAAGTACGCAAGAGAAAGATCATGCATACTTATCAAGTACGCATGAGCAAGGCCCTGCGCACTTACTAAGTGCGCAGGCAGCAGACCAGTGAGTAAAGTCAGTATGTTTTAGAATGATTAAACCGTTAGAGTCGGGATTGGGTCTGATGTGTATTTAACTACCTAATTCAGATCGTACGTGACGTTGTTGACCTTTGTTTAGGACAACCAAGACTAGCTTAACAGGTGAGTTCTATGTGCCCCCCTTCTATGTTATGTGCAAATCATTTTAAATGTTTTGGGGCTGCAGTGTATACACTAAATGAATAAATGCTATAAATGTCAATGTGATCATACGTGGTATACAAATATGTATATATATATACTTATATATGAAAAATTAATTATGAATAAAGAATGAAGCGTATGATTATAAAATATGAATGAAAGAAGGACATAACGTAAATGAATGAAATCTTGCTTTATATTGTATATATATTGCATGTTATGAATGTATGTAAACGTTATGAACCCTTCTATGACAACGGCTACTTTGTTAGACGGACGACCACGTGACTATTTTGCAACCGGGACAAAAACGTTCCTTCGCAAGCTAGGACGTATATTAAGGCACTAATGGACGGTCGAAGCAATTGCCTTAACTAAAGTAGACCGGTTGCATACATAATGGTCACGTGGGAAACGGATGCCCTAGGGCAGACGGAAAAAAGAACGGACTATGACGGTAGGACGGTTTAAGAGCGGACGGACAAAGGTTGCCGGACGGATTTAATGAAAGAACGGACGGTTTTCTAGAGCCGGACGGTTAATGAAAAGGGCTACGACGGTAGTTCTCACTACGATGTCTTTGTGACATTCGCGACAAGTGTGATGGGTTGATATCCCTTAAGATTATGGCCAATAAGTGTTCTCCCCAAATAAGCATGTATGTACATATGTATATACTTAATATGAATGTTATGTGAGAACACTAAAGTAAGGAATATGTAAAAGCACGAATATTACGTATGTTATGTATACATATATAAAATATATTCACGATAAGATAAATATTTTGTATGATTGTCTTTAAACTAGAACTCACCAGCGTTAGCTGACTTTTAGTATACATTTCAGGTAAAGGAAGAAAGGGTTGTGTGATGGCGTGAAAGTTACCCGGCACAAGACTGACATCCCACTTATTATATGTTAAGACAATGTTATGTATTTAATTGTTAGGAGTTCCGCTGTTATGTCATGTCATGTTACGTTATGTAATGATTGAATTCGAATGTTTTAAATTTAAGCTCAGTATTTATGACTATGTTTATGAGTAAATCTAACAAGTGAGGTTACCCGGGAATGGGGCCTTACAATCATCATTGAAATCGACAGATTTGGACTGGGTTCGATCGTGTGTGATATTGGGTAGAGGATACGCTGGACTTGTTTAATAAAACCATTGGAAACCGGGTTATGTCTCGATACCCTAGCGGGCGGGATTGGTTAGGACTGTGTGCGTGTGTGGGAGAGAACGAGTTCGAGGCCGGGCTCCCACATTTTATTTTTTGAAGAATTTTTTATTATATTTAATTATTAAAAATCAAACCCTATATTATTATAATATTATATTAATGTGTTTTAGCCCGGGAAGCCACCCGTAGGCTCGGGTTTGGTTTTATAACCCATTTTTATATTATTTGCACTTTTAAAAATAATATATTTATGTTATTATCGAATAAAAATAATATATTTATATTATTTCCAAACAATGACTCCTAGTATAAAATAATATATAGTTTTATATTATTTCGCTTCGTTTAATCAATTCGTGTGACGTTTTAAAATTTTAAATAATATAATATGTTATATTATTTACCCACGTTTATATATCCGATTAAAAATAATATATTTATTATTTTTCCATACAAATGATTATTTGGTTAATCCTACGAACCTAAGAATAATATATTAAATTATATTATTTTCCTAATCTTTGTAAATGACTCGAACGTACGAATTTATGTATTTGTTTAATTATTATTCGTTATTAACATACGACACGTAACGCTTCGATCGTAAATTTGGTATTAAGAATCTTTATTCCCGTAGACACGTTCGTCCACTCTTAAATCCTTAGAATGCGTTAAGACGTTCTAACCTTCCGTGTCGTCGTCACAAATCCCATTGTGTCCCTAATTGTTATGTTTATATTCTAGGGCATGCGTGATATGTTTCATGCCAACACTTGTGGTTTCAATCTCATACTTTTGTGATACTGCCTACTACGCAACGCATGTGAGTTTTCACGGCCCCTTTTTACAGTTTTAACTTGGGGGAGAAAACTTGATTCAACTATTTTGAGATTTTTGTAATTCATATATTATCAATGTTAAAGCTAAGGGTAACACGCTATCACTAAAAGTCCTCAACACACATCGAACCGTTAATATGGATCTTAGCTAGGTAATGTTTAGTAGTACTACTGGGTTTGACAAATCCCACCCGCTATAGTCGCGCTAACTCGATTGGAGATCGAACGGGTGAAATGTTAGCCTACTCACCTCACCGGGGTTGATAGACCTGGCAGCAGGCAAATAAAAAAACAGTCAGCTTCGGTTGCGAGCGCTTAAATTAAACATGAACATAGGTTAGCTACCTATAGATACATATTGAATGATCAATAATCTAGTAAACGTTTATTTATATATTGAAACCTGTGAACTCACCAACCTCGTGTTGACATCTTTTCTTAAATGTTTTCTCAGGTTGCTATGATAAGTCAATTGTGCACATATAGGACATGCACGGGATTCTCCGTTTTTATTGATGTCTTATTAAATTATTTGGACTTTCTTTGGACTATGTTTGGTTTGGACTTTTGGACTTTTTGGGCGCGTGTGTTTTGCGCATTTACTTTTTTACGCTTCCGCATTAAACTCTGATTGTTATGATATTTTCATTTGAGTCCCATGTAGAGTCGTTCAATGTAACGAATGATTGAGATCCTGGTTTGTCACTACCCAAACGGTAAAACTCTGTTTGGTGAATTTGGGGGTGTGACAGATTGGTATCAGAGCCATTGGTTATAGAGAAATAGGATTGCATACTAGACCATAACCTCACACATTAGTTACATGTCATAAACCTTGAATGTTTGGCACTTATATACTATATTACAGGATCATGTCGTCAACTCCACCACCATCACCTAAGGCTCCTAACGTCTCGTCCCCGGAGCCCAAAAGGTGCCGGACTAGTTCTAGTGACAACTCGGTGGAACAGGGTGAACTTAGTAATGCACGAGCAAGGAACACGACACTTAATTGGAGTGCATATCCGAAAATGATCCGAAGGTGGATCGAGATGGGAAATGTTCCATCGCCTTACTTTGGTTCCCCTTCCTCATCCGCTACTTTACCTAGCTTGCCATGCACCATGGAACAAACTTTTGCAGCTTTTGTGTTTATCATAACTAAGGAGTTAAAGGAGATGAAGGATTTCACTTACGAGATACCGGGCATTCTAGAGCGAGAGCCACAAGTGGAAGAAAACAAGGAGCAAATAGAGCATCTGACCGCTGAGCTAGCCGCAACGGACCAAGTCCATAACCTTTTGGTGGATCGGGTTACACATTTGGAGACGAGGGTGGACACCTCAGACTAGGATGTAGGAGGGATTCTGGAGAGAGTGACTAATCTGAAGCCCAGCTACAAGTAGCAGATCATGCTGCTGAGGGACTTCGGGAGAGAGTGACTCAAGTAGAAGCCCAACTACAAGCAGACCTATTTTCGGAGGACATTCCACTTTCGGACGAGGAGGAGGAGCCTTTCGAGGAGGAGATCTTCGAGGACAAGCCCTTAGAGGAGGAGCCACCCGAGGAGGAACCAGTGGAGATCGACGATGCACAATCATACGTTTCTTCCGATGACGAGGATGCTTGATGATCTTTCTATTCTATCTTTCCTTTTCATTCATGTTTCGCTTATGTTATTTCTCTTTTCAAACCTAAATGGTTAAGGTTGTTCCCATTCAATAAAAGCATGAGAAGTTTAATGTTTGAGTTATTTATTTTGTAGCCTTACAGTTTATTTAATTTTCAAAATGTTAGATGTTGTATTTCTTTACTTGTACATAAATAATGTTTAATATGTGATATATTTCTCATTGTTTTGTATTTGTGAATGTGAAGAATCATGCCGGGAAGAGGACGTGGAGGTCGTGCTGATGGCCGAGGTACCATCAACATGACAACAGCTGAGCTGGCGGCACTAATCAACAATAGTGTGGCAGAGGCTCTCGCAGCATAGAATGCTGCAGGTAAATGCTTTAGCTATTGACCAATGAGGTCAATCCATCTCTTAAAGCGCATTTCCTAAGCTCTATAATCCCAACCCTATATTATGCTTCTAAATCCAGGTCAATAGAATCAGCAACCGGCCTGCACCTTCAAAACATTTATGGATTGTAAGCCCCACACCTTTAGTGGAGCCTAAGGAGCTATCGGACTACTCCGGTGGTTCGAAAAGGTAGAATCGGTGATTGCCATGTGCAACTGCTTAGTGGCCAATCAGGTCAAGTTCTTCGCTGGAACTTTAGAGGGCCCGACTCTCACGTGGTGGAACGCTCAGGTCCAGATGTTGGGTCTAGTCATGGCAAATGGACTCTCATGGGAGGAGTCTAAGACAATGATGAAGGAGGACTACGGTCCTCGGGATAAAATTCAGAAATTGGAAGGAGAGTTCTGGAATCTGAAAATGGAAGGTTGTGAAATTGAGCTATATGCCACTCGCTCCCATGAGCTTGCTACCATGTGCCCACATATGGTGACTCTGAACTACAAGAGGATTGAGCTGTATATTGGATGTCTAGTGCCACAAATTCAAAGTATGGTTACTTCATCTAACCCTACTTCCATCTAACGGACGATCAGACTAGCCCACAAGCTAACCGATCAGGCGATGACTCAAGGGACTTTACCCCTGAGGGGTTCGGTCTCTAAATCCACCGACAATCATAAGCGCAAGTTTGATCACCACTCCAACTCTCACTCCAGCTCCAAAGGACCCCAGCCCAACCAACCTCAGCAACAGCAGCAGAAACGTAGGTTTGAGCCTACTAAGAACTTCAACCAGACAACCTCTTCAGGTCAAAATCAAGGTAGTTATGCAGGAAAATCTCGTAAGTGTAACAAGTGCAACTTCCATCACTTCGGGGTTTGCAACCATTGTCAGTGGTGTGGCAAAATAGGTCATGCTGCCAAAGATTGTAGGGGTGAGTTGCAAGCCAAGTAGCCTTTTCAACAGCCTGGGTCTACAAAGGGTTGTTTCGAGTGTGGGAAAGAGGGATATTTTCGGAAGAATTGTCCTCAGTTAAAGAAGGGAGGTAATGGAAACCACAACCCTAATCAGAATAACAACAATGGTGGCAACAACGGCAATAACGGAGGGAATGGTGCGAAGGGACGAGCCTTCATGCTAGGATCTGGAGAAGCTCATTATGATCATAATGTGGTCACCGGTAAGTTTCTCTTAAGTAATTACTTTGCTTCTGTCCTTTTTGACACTGGTGCTGATAGGAGTTTTATATCTAGAAAACTTAGTGATATGATAAAAGGAACTCCAACTCTGTTAGAGGCTAAGTATGTAATAGAGATAGCCGATGGTCAAATGATTGAAGCAACCCACATTCTTAAGGGTTGTAAGCTTGAGCTAGCTAGTCATATACTTGATATCGACCTTATGCCGGTCACGCTTGGTAGTTTTGATATAATTGTCGGCATAGATTGGTTATCTAAAAACCAAGCTGAAATCATCTGTCGTGAGAAAATCGTTCGTATTCCTCTCCCGAGTGGAGAAACCCTTTCCGTTTAGGGCGAAAATGGTGGTGCAGTCATAGGGATCATATCTTTTATGAAAGCACAGAAATGCCTTCGAAAAGGGCATACTGCTATTTTGGCCCTCGTTGCTGAGCAGCCATCAGAAGAGAAGAAGATTGATGATATTCCCATCGTTCGTGAATTTATGGAAGTATTTCCCAAGGATTTTCCTGGTCTGCCACCACACCGTAAATTTGAATTTCAAATCGATCTAGCACCCGGAGCGGCACCGATCGCTCGGGCACCTTA
The DNA here is from genome assembly GCA_023525975.1 of Smallanthus sonchifolius. Classification (NCBI taxonomy): domain Eukaryota; kingdom Viridiplantae; phylum Streptophyta; class Magnoliopsida; order Asterales; family Asteraceae; genus Smallanthus; species Smallanthus sonchifolius. The sequence continues at coordinate 74,025,022 of CM042034.1, forward strand.
TATACTAGCACCTAGTGAATTACAGGAATTGTTGGATAAAGGTTTCATCCGACCTAGCTCATCGCCATGGGGAGCTCCGGTCCTGTTTTTCAAGAAGAAGGACGGGACTTTTCGTATGTGTATCAACTACCGTGAACTGTATAAATTGACAATCAAGAATCGTTATCCTTTGCCTCGTATAGACTATCTCTTTGATCAACTCCAAGGATCAAGTTTCTATTCCAAGATAGATCTTAGGTCCGGTTACCATCAATTGAGAGTCTGAGATGAGGATATCTCTAAGACTGCTTTCAGGATAAGGTACGGCCACTACGAGTTTATGGTCATGCCTTTCGGATTAACCAACGCACCTGTGGTATGTATGGACCTCATGAACCGTGTGTGTAAACCATACCGTGATCAGTTTGTCATCGTTTTCATCGACGACATTCTTATTTATTCCAAGAACAAGGAGGAACATGAGGAACATCTACGCTTAATTATGGAATTACTTAAGTAGGAGCAGCTATATGCTAAGTTTTCCAAGTGTGAATTCTGGATTCGAGAAGTTCAATTGTTAGGACATGTAGTTAACGAGAAGGGAATACATGCCGATCCATCAAAGATTGAAGCCATCAAGAATTGGTCATCACCGACGACTCCGACTGAGGTGCGACAATTTCTGGGATTGGCAGGATATTACCGCCGATTCATCGAGGGATTTTCAAAAATTGCACAACCTCTCATTGCCTTAACTTAAAAGGGTAAAGCCTATAAGTGGGGCGATAACCAAGAGCCAGCATTCCAACATCTTATGCAGAAACTTTGTAGTGCACCTATTCTATCTCTTTCGGAGGGTACGGATGATTTTGTGGTGTATTGTGACGCATCCATTCAGGGTCTAGGTTGTGTTCTAATGCAACGAGAAAAGGTGATCGCATATGCTTCGCGTCAAATAAAGATTCACGAGAAAAACTACACCACTCTTGATCTAGAGTTGGGAGCCGTAGTTTTCACACTTAAGATATGGAGACACTACTTGTACGGTACCAAGTGCACCATCTACACTGATCACAAGAGTCTTTAGCATATCTTCGAGCAGAAAGAGCTGAACATGAGACAGCGTCGTTGGGTCGAGCTCTTGAATGATTATGACTGTGCGATCCGGTACCATCCGGGTAAGGCTAACGTTGTAGCTGATGCCCTAAGTAGAAAGGAAACCAAGCCCAAACGAGTTCGAGCATTACAGCTTACCATTCACCCCGGATTACCTGACAAAATCCTTAATGCTCAACTTGAAGCTCTGAAAGAGGAAAACCTACCGCTGGAAGGTACACGCGGTATGGAAGCACAACTCGAGGTCAAATCTGACGGTATTCGCTACTTCGCTAAGCGAATATGGGTTCTAATATTCGGAAATTTAAGGGAACTGGTCATGGATGAAGCTCATAAATATCGTTACTCTATTAATCCAGGTTCTAAAAAGATGTATCATGACCTAAAGGTGATGTATTGGTGGCCAAAGATGAAGGCCGATATAGCCACCTATGTGAGCAAGTGCCTGACTTGCGCAAAGGTCAAGGTTAAATATCAAAAGCCTTCCGGTCTACTTCAGCAACCAGAGATTCCCATGTGGAAATGGGAGCAGATATCCATGGAATTTATCACAAAATTGCCACGAACTCCTACCGGATGTAATACCATTTGGGTAATAGTCGATCGTTTAACAAAGTCCTCTCACTTCTTAGCAATCAAGGAAACCAACAAAATGGATAAGCTTACTTGTATTTACTTAAAAGAAGTAGTCTCTCGGCACGTGGTACCAATCTCTATCATTTCGGATCATGATGCACGATTCACCTCTCGTTTCTGGCAATCGTTACATAAAGCTTTAGGCACGCGTCTAGATATGAGCACAGCATACCATCCTCAAACTGATGGCTAAACGAAGCGTACAATTCAAACTCTGGAGGATATGCTACGAGCTTGTGTGATTGACTTCGGTAACACCTGGGAGTCTCACCTACCATTGGTGGAGTTCTCCTACAACAACAGTTATCACACTAGCATCAAGGTAGCTCCATTTGAAGCATTATATGGACAGAAATGTCGTTCTCCTATTTGTTGGGCCGAGGGTGGGGATAGTCAACTCACAGTTCCTGAACTCGTACTTGAAACTTCTGAGAAAATCGTTCAAATTAGAAACCGTATGGTAGCAGCTCGTGATTGTCAAAAGAGATATGCCGATAAGTGTTGTAAACCGTTAGAATTTCAAGTAGGGGATATGGTCTTGTTAAAAGTCTCACCTTGGAAGGGTGTCATTCGTTTTGGGAAATGAGGCAAGCTGAATACTCGTTATGCTGGACCGTTCAATATAGTGAAGAGGATTAGGCCAGTAGCGTATCAACTGGACCTACCTGAAGGACTTAGTGGTGTACACAACGTCTTTCACGTCTCAAACTTGAAGAAATGTCTTGCAGACGTTTCACTCGCGGTTCCTCTTGAGGAGCTACACATTGATGAACAACTACGTTTCATCGAAGAACCAGTCGAAATCATGGATAGGGAGGTCAAAATGTTAAAACACAGTAAAATCCCTATTGTCAGAGTTCGTTGGAACTCGAAACGCGGACCGGAATTCACGTGGGAGCGCGAGGATCAAATGATGCGCAAATATCCTAATCTGTTCAAGCATTCGGCGTCAAATTCTTAAGGTACTATTTAATTTTCGGGACGAAAATTCTTTCAACAAGGGGATGATGTGACATCCCGGGAAATTTTTTTTTTATATATTTACTATTTATATTTTGGGACAAAAATTCTTTCAACTAGGGGATGATGTGACAATCCGGATTTTCTAGGTTAACTTCGTTAACATAATCCAGTTAAATACTAACCAAGTTAACTCAAGTTCAAACCTCAGGGACCAATTCTGCCATTAATCCAAACTATATTACTTGAAACTTCAAGGACTAATTATGTAACCAATCCAAACTCAATTCAGATTGATTTTGAAAGCCAAAGTTTGGTAATTGTGTTCCTGTTGACTTTTGAAAGTCAACTAAACATGTTTCTAACTCTATCCAAACTTGAGGGACCAATTCTGTCATAATCCAAACTTGATTCAATTGACTTTGAAAGTCAAAATTCGCATGTTTTAGCTCCTGTTGACTTCTTGGAGTCAAACCCGTAGCATTCTGATCTCAATTCGCATTCATGATCGATGTTATACCAGGGTTTGTAACCGTTGTACACGAACAGGTCTTTAACGAACTTAATTAAGACTTAAATACTGAAATTAAACTGAATTAATAGGTATTAAACTGAAATCGTCGACCACGATCGTATTGAACATAAAATTCACTTAAATCTGATGTTAATCTCACAAATTGAACGCCTGCGCACTTCATTTGAACGCCATTGAAGCAATTGCACACATCAAACTCGTCGAAATCACAGCAGAAGTCGCCGAAGGTCAACCCGGTTGCTGTCAGCACCTGTTTTACTCAGACATCTACAATCTGAATCAAATTCTGGTAATTACCTACACCCTCACCTTCGTTTTCATCTGTATAGTGAAAGCCCTATCAATTCCAGGGCTTACAACATCGGATTGAATCAATCAAGTAATCTAGGCTTCATACAATTCTAGTTTGGTCGAACCCTATCAATTCGATGTCCATTTATGAAATTGAACACACCCATAGAATCGCCTATATGCCTGGATTGAAAGCCCTATGAAATCCACGGCTTATATCATCGAATCGAGCATGATCCAGATTCTAGGGTTTGTTCATATTTCAATTTGGGGGTTTTTTATCTTAACGGCTATCACAATCAAATTAAACCACAGGGTTGGATTCGCAACACTCTGTTTATCAAAAACCCCGTGAATTCAACAGTTTCTAATATCAGAATTGATCCAATCGAATTCACGTTCATATCTAGGGTTTCGGCCTGTTTTTCCTAAATTTAACGATCTTAGACCATTTGCTTTTGCAATTAATCACACACACAAGTTCGCAAGCATCTGTTTAACAAAACCCCTATGTTGTTTTGGTCGATCATCATAGAAATCGATAGATTTGGACTGGGTTCGATTGTGCGTGATATTGGGTAGAGGATACGCTGGACTTGTTTAATAAAACCCTTTGAAACCGGGTTATGTCACGATACCCTAGCGGGTGGGATTGGTTAGGACTGTGTGCATGTGTGGGAGAGACCTGGGTTCAAGCCCGGGCTCCTACATTTTATTTTTTGAAGCATTTTTTATTATATTTAATTATTAAAAATCAAACCCTATATTATTATAACATTATATTAATGTGTTTTAGCCCGGGAAGCCACTCGTAGACTCGGGTTTGGTTTTATAACCCATTTTTATATTATTTCCACTTTCAAAAATAATATATTTATGTTATTATCGAATAAAAATAATATATTTATATTATTTCCAAACTGTGACTCCTAGTATAAAAATAATATATAGTTTTATATTATTTCGCCTCGTTTAATTAATTCGTGTGATGTTTTAAAATTTTAAATAATATAATCTGTTATATTATTTACCCACATTTATATATTCGATTAAAAATAATATATTTATTATTTTTCCATACAAATGATTATTTGGTTAATCCTATGAATCTAAGAATAATATATTAAATTATATTATTTTCTTAATCTTTGTAAACGACTCGAACGTACGAATTTATGTATTTGTTTAATTATTATTCGTTATTAACATACGGCACGTAACGTTTCGATCGTAAATTTGGTATTAAGAATCTTTATTCCCGTAGACACGTTCGTCCACTCTTAAATCCTTAGAATGCGTTAAGACGTTCTAACCTTCCGTGTTGTCGTCACAAATCCCATTGTGTCCCTAATTGTTATGTTTATATTCTAGGGCATACGTGATCCGTTTCTGGCTAACACTTGTGGTTTCAATCTCATACTTGTGTGATACTGCCTACTACGCAACGCATGTGAGTTTTCACGACCCCTTTTTACTGTTTCAGGGGAGAAAACATGATTCAACTATTTTGAGATTTTTGTAATTCATATGTTATCAATGTTAAAGCTAAGCGTAACACGCTATCACTGAAAGTACTCAACACTCATCAAACCGTTAATATGGATCTTAGCGAGGTAATGTTTAGTAGTACTACTGGGTTTGACAAATCCCACCCGCGTTAGTCGCGCTAACTCGATTGGAGATCGAACGGGTGAAATGTTAGCCTACTCACATCACCGGGGTTGATAGACCTGGCAGGAGGAAAATAAACAAACAGTCAGCTTCGGTTGTGAGCGCTTAAATTAAACATGAACATAGGTTAGCTACCTATAGATACATATTGAATGATCAATAATCTGGTAAACGTTTATTTATATATTGAAACCTGTGAACTCACCAACCTCGTGTTGACATCTTTTCTTACATTTTTTCTCAGGTCGCTAAGATAAGGCACAGGTGCACATATAGGACATGCATTGGATTCTCCTTTTTCATTGATGTCTTATTAAATTGTTTGGACTTTCTTTGGACTGTGTTTGGTTTGGACTTTTTGAGCGCGTGTGTTTTGCGCATTTACTTTCTTTACGCTTTCGCATTAAACTCTGATTGTTATGATATTTTCATTTGATTCCCATGTAGAGTCGTTCAATGTAACTAATGACTGAGATCCTGGTTTGTCACTATCCAAATGGTAAAACTCCGTTAAGTGAATTTGGGGGTGTGACAATTTAGTATCAACTAGAACGCGTATACAGCTGGTAAATACCCGAGATTAGCGGGATTTGAAGCTTGATTTGTGGGTTTTGAAACCCACAACCGTAAATCCCAAATTGGTTCTAAAATCATGATATTTCAATCAATTTGATTGATTCCGAGTTTCAAACGATCATAAATGAATTGAGATTTGACATGGAAGGATTTAAATCTCGTAATTGTAGGAATTGATGGAAGATTGAAGTAGTTTGACTTTCTGTAGGTCAAAATTGTGTATAATCTAGTTCCAGGGTTCAAAATCATAGGAAGTGAGGGTTCAAATGGTAAAAGAGGGTTCAATTCAAATGGGGGGTTCATAATTTGATTCCATGGGTTTTAAGACTAATTTTTCTATTTGTTTTAAAATTCATTTTAATTGTTTATAAAAATATTTTTATACCGTTTTTCAAAACTAAATATTAAATTCTTTATTATTATTATTATTAATTTGTAACGAAAAGTTTTTATTTCTGTAACTCTGCAAATGGCGTAAATGATTTAATAAAATAATCAATTATGTTTACCATAAAAATTTTATGTTAATTCAATGTTTGAAATTTTGTACGTTATGATGATAATTAAGGTGCTACTAAATTAGGAAAAGAGGTGAGTTTGGATTCTCAATGAGCTTCGATTGTCGGTTAAAGGAGGATAATGGATAACAGGGTTCAGATCTGTTTCTCAAAGTCAGGCACGTATGGTGACACGGGATTTAGTTATTGAAATGAACTTAAGGAGGAAAACTGTCTAACAAAAATTTGGATTTTAAAGGTGAAATGCATTACTTGGAATGAATTTGATAGGAATTTGACAATCAGGGTTTGTTGAAGATGTAGTCTAATATGTTCAGGAATTGTCAGTGGGTAAAAGATTTCACAAACATTGGCCCGTCAAACAACATAAAACTTTACCTGATACGAATAACGCTACTTCTGATAATATGACAGGAACACTTATATATAGGAAGTACCAGCGGCGTATCCACCATTCCATTGTTATATCTCATTAGTTTCGTTATTATATATCATGATAGGTTTTATGTCATAACACACGACATAATTTGCTATTTTTCCATGCGCTGATTTTTATAATTACGTGTGCACCCGTAATTATCCAAATCGTCGCATGGTCCGTATAGTTCATTCCATTGCGTGTGTGGGTCAACGGGAAAACACAAATTCACTTAGTTCATGTCTATTGTTTTCACATCTGTGTTGCTAATAAGTAAGTGTGTCCCTAGATAGTAAGGTCACTTAACATCTAAAGAGTAATAACGTGGCATGATTTAGGGTTCCATAGCTTCCTCGTGTTTGAACAAGAATACGTCAAACCCCGAGTAGCTTTCATGGATAAGGTGAATAATCGTGCCTTGTGTATGATGTACTTAATCAATTACAACAATGTAAACAATCAAATTCCGTGTATAATGTAAGCAATCAAGTTTCCATGTGTGATCTAGTGTTATGTACATTGTAAGCAAGTAGGTTCCATGTATATTGTGAATAGTTTAGCACCATGCATATAGTAAACAAATGACGTTTATGTATAAGGTGAACAATTTAGTATTTATGTATTTTGTACACGAACAAGCTTCATGTATAATGCAAACAATGTATTATCATGTATATAAGGTGAACAATTTAGTATTATATATTTTGTAAGAAAATAAGTTTAAGGTATAATGTGAGTAATGTAGCATCATGTATATTGTATAGTGTGAACAATTTAGTATTTATGTATTTTGTACACGAACAGGCCTCATGTATAATGCAAACAATGTACTATCATGTATATAGGGTGAACAATTTAGTATTATATATTTTTTAAGCAAATAACTTTCAGGTATAATGTGAGTAATGTAGCATCATGTATATTGTAAAGTGTGAACAATTTAGTATTTATGTATTTTGTACACGAATAAGCTTCATGTATCATGTATATAGGGTGAATAATTTAGTATTATATATTTTGTAAGCAAATAAGTTTCAGGTATAATGTGAGTAATGTAGCATCATGTATATTGTATACTATGAACAATTTAGTATCATGTATTTTGTAAACAAATAAGTTTCATGTTTTATGTGATCATTCCATTATAATGTATATTGCAAACAAACAAGTTTCATGTATCATGTGATTAACCTAGTATCACACATATTGTACCCAACTAAGTTTTATGTATCATGTGGGTGTTCATTTGTAAGTTATTGGATCTCATAAGTAATGTAAACTATCGAATTTTGCAGGTAGTCGAGTGTTGCAGACAGGTGTGTTGTTTGACGTTCATGTATAATGTGGTTAGTTGAAAATTAACTTTTAAATCTTGTTGAGGTTTATAAGGATGGCTAATGGCTACGCGAAATGATTCATCTCATTGCAGTTCCTAGTACATTCATACATTTCTAGAGAAGTAATATAATGAGAAGGTTGTGTAGATATTTAAAGCAGTGTGCTTACGAATAACTGATTTGTGCTCTTTGTTTGTAAATAAATAAGTAGTTGTAGTTTATTCTTTTTTGTAAAATGATGAAAAAAACAACTGAATAATTAACTATGTGGATAACTAAATGAAAACTTTTTTTATTTCAAATTATTAAAAGAAGACTATTTTTAAAAAGAAATAATGGATAAATTATTTAATAACTAAGCCAAGGTTTATTAATAATTAATTTAACGAGAAAAGTCATAATTAATTATTAATTAAAAATAATGCTTTTATAAAACAAGTTGTATTAAATTCCTTACACGATGAAAATGTTTATAGAAAATTTATATTTCAGATACTATCTAAAGATTTGATAAACGTTTTGTTTGAACAAAATAACGATGTTGTTTAATTTAGATAATAAAATGATTAGTCTCACACCCCCAAATTCCACTAACGGTGTTTTACCGTTTGGTGTGTAACAAACCAGGATCTCAGTCATTACTTACATCAAACGACACTATACGGGACATGAATGAAATATCATAAAAGTTCAGAGTTAATACGGAAGCATTTAAATAGGAAAATAAATGCGCAAAACAAGCGCGCCCAAGTTTAGTTTAATAAAACAAGTAAATTGTTTTAAATGTTTACATAAGGATGAAATGATAGTAGGACTCCATGCATGTCCTAAGTGTGCAACATGTGCCTTAGCGACCTAAGAAACATGTAAGAAAAAGTGTCAACACAAGGTTGGTGAGTTCACAAGTTTGCAAGTGAATAAACTGTTTGCAGGATCCACATACGTAAGTCACACCTATTGCTAGCTAGACAATGTACAAGTTACTCTAAGCGTTCACAACCGAAGCTGACTGTTTGTGGTTGGGATTCCTTCCGCCATTGCTAACATCAACAATGGCAAGTGTTTAGGACAATTTACACCCGTTAGACCTCCAATCAAGTTAGCGCGACTAACCCGGGTGGGGTTTGTCAAACCCAGTAGTACTACTCAAATTTCCTCGCTATACTCCATATATTAGCGGTCCGAGTGTGTAAGGACTTTGCATGTTATGTTTGCACTTAGGTAAATAAGTGGTAGTGTAATACTATGTGATCCATGTCCATTCATATGTATGTCTCTCCTCGGCGGGAAGACAAGTAACGGATGCATGTTTCTTCCCAACGGGAAACAAGTAAAATACTGTTTGTTTGTATGCATGTTTCTCCCCAACGGGAAAACAAATAAAATGAGATAAAGGGATGGATTCTATTAGAGTTTCAATCAAGATGGTTTATGTGATCACGTTTAGATGAGCGTCTTAATCTCACTAAGACTCTTACATGAATGAGATAAAGGGATAGATTCTATTGATGATAGCTCAGTGTGTCCATAAACATTTTCAACCTGATAGTCGCTTCTATCAACTGTTGAACGGGTTTAACGATACCAACTAGTTGTTTGAGTGGGTTATGAGAATTTCTACAGACAGTGGAAACTTAAGTCTGTAAATCACCGATTAGGACCATTTATCCACCCACTAGGTTTCACCAGGACTTACATGCACCTCCAATTACTATTACGTGTGCACCTGTAATGATAATTTGATTTGCATGCTCACCCTAGTTCTCTATGTCCTGTGTCATAATGTCCTTCTGTTTGATACTGAGTATAGAGTGTTGTCTGATATGATAAGTCATTGAGAAGTTTTAGTCATCAACCATGAGTTGATAAACTAGGACTCATACTAGGATAAGTAGTCAGGAATCATTTGATCCGAGTATTCACTCGAGTTAAAACACAATACGAGAGTCTAATCCAGCGGATTGTAGATGGGAACATGCACATGAAACAAACATGCATATGAAATGCGACTTCAAGAAGTGAAACTAATTCATGGCTATGAGTTACATGAAGGAGCAAAGTAGCAGTTCTTCCCAATGAGTCAGGATAGGGTTTGTGTATGCAATGAGCAATGCATTCTCAACTTTTTGGTCAATCTATCTTCAACAGAATATCGACCAAAGACGCGAGCCCATGGCTCGGGAAAGTGATGACATCTACGTGTCAATGGATTCTGCAACAATGCATGCAACGGTCTGCCTTCACTCGGCGTGTTGTTGCTAGTGGGTACAGTAGGGACTCGCCTCCGACGAACCCAACTCTCAAAGAGACATGTGCTAGTGCCGAGTGTCGTCCATAACATGGACCTGAGAAAGCCCACCATACTCGACAGGTGATGGTGGTGTAAGTGACTCCTCTGAAGGCTCCGTCTTGCAGCCTGATGCGTGTGAAACTATATATATTTTAATAGAGATTTATCACACAATATTAGTTTTAAAAAGGGTTTTCACCAAAGACTAATCACACACACATCGGGCAGTGTACCCGTCGGATAGCAATATAGTAAAGGTAAGAACCGGATATCAATCCGTGGACACGGTGGAATGCGGTAATAAACCGGAACTAAAATCCAATCAAGTAAGGGTAAAATATGTTTAAGTTGATTTTTGATTAAACTAATATGCAAGAATATAGAACTAAATTAAAATCACAAGTCAAACAATTAAGGAGAAAATATCACTTCGGTGTCGAATCCATCTAGAATACATTCAATACACTCATAGAAACATGGCAAATACACGAAACATAAATTGACTAAATTCTCGTCAAAGATATCTAATCAAATGACCATTCGGAAAGCTAGCATGAATTATACAAACCAACCACCTAAAATCATAAAATGAAGCTCACGTGTTTAACAATCATGTCAATGTTTATAAAGATTGAACTAGCTTCCGATTAAGGTATACTAATCCAACAACTAGTTGGAAAGATAATATGAACAACACACTACCCACCTCAAGTTGATTAAATTAGACAACAATATGCATTTCTTCAACATACAATGTTCATACAAAGGTTATATAAATTAGGAGAATGTGTCAACAATTCCTAGATAAACATAAGACTAAGCATGAAACATCATAACAAATACTTTGTCTTTCCAAACATAAGCATAAGGATACACATGCAAATATAATGACTCACAAACAAGACTTCATTCACCATTCCTAGTCAAATGCCATAAACTAGTATAATTACATACACCAATCTATGAATATAAGCATAAACCACAAGTTTTCCAACATAATATGGCATACACAAATATAAGTCTTGTAAACAACTCAAAATACTTGAATACATAATTTCATCAAAGAATAATCATACGATTGTCATAACATTAACACAACAATTGCCAATAATCCATGAATGTTGTCAAATGTATCTAAACTTCATCTAAACCAAAGTGAACAAGAGTTTTAGCTCATCATGAGCACCAAAATTACAAATAAGCAGGGAAAAATAGTGTGAAAATGATATGAAAACAAGAATCAAACCACTCCTCCAAGCCTAGATGTTGTTGTTGATGTATGGTGATCCTCTTGATGTTGTATCCTCTCCAAGAATCTTGAAATATGGATGGAACAAGAGAAATACGAGCTGGAACAGTAGACTTTCTCCCCTGGTTGCTTAATGTCTGAATGGGAGTTTAAGTTCTGTTTAAATAGAAAGTGGGAAGCACGACCGTGCCTAGAGAGAAGGCACGACCGTGCCAGGTACAAAGGCGCGGTCGTGTCTAGGTCTTAGCACGACCGCGTGACAGAGGGTTGACCGATCCGGAGCTTCCATTGGGTCTCTTGCTTCGAGGTGTCAGACTCACGGGTGTTCCCGCGACCGTGTGGAGGCAGGGCACGGTTGTGCCTTGCCTTTTGGCTTGGCGCGGTCGTGCCATGTACGGGGCGCGACCGTGCTTAGGGTTTGCAAGTTAGGCACGACCGTGCCTTCATCACAGAAACCCTAAAAACTTCACTTTTTATCCTGGAATCTTCTTGTTTGTTCACAAGCTTCACAAAAACCTACAAAACAGGAAATGAAGCAAATAAGTGCCTAAACGTTGAATATAACCAAGAATTGATCGTTAAATGAGCGAAGTTTTGTGCCAAAAAGATGTGTAAATATTAACACATCACAGCCCTTGGACGGGAGTGAATGTGGTTCTGGTGATTCCTTGAGAGTCTCCACTGTGAATGATGATGCAATGCAAATGATGTGTCCCTCGTCAACAGAGGGTGATATGAATGATGTCAACATGACTGCAATGCAATGTATGTCTGGATGATGTGTGTATCATGTATGAGTGTCTGTGCTGTGTTACTAATGCATGTGTGCGGTTATAGTCTAGTATGCGATCCTAGTTCTCTATAACCAATGGCTCTGATACCAATCTATCACACCCCTAAATTCCACTAAAGAAGTTTTACCGTTTGGTGTGTGACAAACTAGGATCTCAGTCATTAGTTACATCAAACGACATTATATGGGACATAAATGATATATCATAAAAGTTCAGAGTTAATGCGGAAGCGTTTAAATAGGAAAATAAATGCGTAAAACAAGCGCGCCCAAGTTTAGTTTAATAAAACAAGTAAATTGTTTTAAATGTTTACATAAGGATGAAATGATAGTAGGACTCCATGCATGTCCTAAGTGTGCAACCTGTGCCTTAGCGACCTGAGAAACATGTAAGAAAAAGTGTCAACACGAGGTTGGTGTGTTCACAGGTTTGCAAGTGAATAAACTGTTTGAGTGTTTGCAGGATCCACATGCGTAAGTCACACCTATTGCTAGCTAGACAATGTACAAGTTACTCTAAGCGTTCGCAACCAAAGCTGACTGCTTGTGTTTGGGATGCCTTCCGCCATTGCTAACATCAACAATGGCAAATGTTTAGGACAATTTACACCTGTTAGACCTCCAATCAAGTTAGCGCGACTAACCCGGGTGGGGTTTGTCAAACCCAGTAATACTACTCAAATTTCCTCCCTATACTCCATATATTAACGGTCCGAGTGTGTAAGGACTTTGCATGTTATGTTTGCACTTAGGTAAAAAAGTGGTAGTGAAATACTATGTGATCCATGTCCGTTCATATGTATGTCTCTCCTCGGCGGGAAGACAAGTAACGAATGCGTGTTCGTATGCATGTTTCTTCCCAACGGGAAATAAGTAAAATACTGTTTGTTTGTATGCATGTTTCTCCCCAACGGAAAAACAAATAAAATGATGTTTGTTTATATGCATGTTTCTCCCCCAATAGAGAAAACAAGTAAAAATGGGTCATGAAACTCACCTGAGTCTGAGTAGAGCGCAATAAATAACACCGCTAAAGGATGCAACAGAGGCACAAGAATTTGCCTGTGAACAGTCTATGAATTCCCTAGAATTACAAGTACAATAGTTAGGGACACGTGGATACTATGACGACGACACGGAAGAGTGAACATCGTAAATATACTTGAGATCAATGAGTAGACAAACGTGCCATCGGGAATAAGGGATTTTCTTAATATTACAATTATGATAAATATGGTTTGTATCGAACGTCTCCAATTACGAATAATATTATTTACATAATAATCATGTGTTTGTACCATTAAATAATAGTCTCAGAAAATAATATAATATTTTTAAGTTCGTTGAATCAACACAATAATCAATTTCGTGGTAAAAATAATAAATATAATATTTTTATCGAGAATATATATACATGGGTAATAATATAAATAACTATATTATTTATAAGTTTGATGCATGACACGAAATTAGTATTGCGGTGAAAATAATATATATATATATATATATATATATACATATTATTTTTATTCGGAATCGAGAGTTTGAGTAATAATATAAATATATTATTTTAAATGTGGGTAAAAGTTATTAAATACGGGTTATAAAAACTAAACCCGAGTCTACGGGTGTTTTACGGTTTAAACATATTAATATAATATTATAATAATTTAGGAATTTATTTTATAATTAAAATCTCAATAAAAGTGCACCTTTAAAAATAAAACAGGGGAGGAGGATTCGAACCCGGGTCTCCTCCCCATCAGTCAAGTGCTTTAACCAACTGATCTGGAGTACGATTTGCGAACAAAACCCAGCCCATATGAATCTGTTTATGAGTTTAATTTAAAAAACATTAAGGTTAAGATCGTTTAATTCCTCTTTGAAATTGTCGAAACCCTAGGTATGAACATGAATCAATTAGGTTTAAATCTGATGATGTTAAGTGTTGGAATCACAGGGCTTTCGTTATATTGATACTTGCGAACCTAACCATATCATTTAATTGGATTTATAAAGTTGATAAGATCAAAAGCGCCAAATCAATTTATGAACGAACCCTAGGATTGGGTTCATCTCCAATTCGATGTTAATAGCCTCTAACAGGTTAGGGATTTTTCTCTATAGGTGAAAACGAAACTAGGGATGCATTCAATTAACAGAATGAGGAGGGGATTGATGATGTACGACTAGAACCAGTCCCGACTTCGACGGGTTTGCTCCTCGGTGTCTCCGGCAACTCCTCCGACTAAATGTGTGTGTGCAAAAACTTCTACTTGATGCGATTAAAGTGTTTGGAGCGTTTGATTGAGAGAATAACACACCAAAAGTTCGAATTCGATTGATTTAGCTATAGTGTTCGACGGTTACAGCTTAATGTGTAATAATTGAGTTTGATATCGAATTAAAGCTGCGATTAAGATATCAATGATGGTCGATTAAAGATTTGGACTCATAACCGATACAACATTGAACGAATTTCCGTTACAATTCGCGAATTGAATCAAGGATAAACGAATATTGAGTTTTTTAAAGTCAACAAGAACAAATCAAATGAATTTTGACCTTTTTTAAGTCAACAAAAACAATTTCACTCAATTTTGACTTTGCGAAGTCAACAGATTAAGTTTAGGGACTTGGCATGATAAGTCCCTGAAGTTTGAGATCAGGAAATGACATAATTGGTCTCTGGGGTTTAATATTGGGTTAACTGGGTTAGGATTTAACATAATATTTAACGGGATTGCTAACGAAGTTAACTTGAAAAGTCGGATTGTCACAATTAGTTACAAAGAAGGCTTAGGTACGTGTACTAAATTGTAATAAACGAAACGATGGTATTTAGATTGTACTCATTTGATAATATAATAAAATGGATACTTTGACAAATCAAAGTGATTCAAATTTGTATACTTTCAAGAAGACATGCTTTAGCCTATAAGTGAACACTCACTTCGGGAACTCCCAGGAAAGCATACGGATCCTTCCGTTAATTTGGATTTATATGAAATGCTTTCTTAGACATAAGACCCAAAGTACATGCATTCACCATTTCGGATTGCACATGTTCTTTCCTAATTTTCAGAACTTAAAACTTTGACGGGATTTAAAAATCTTAATAGGCTTTAGGCCTAAGAGTTTAAATTTTTGTTCACAAATGATGATGATGACATGTGTGTGAGATTAAGGGTGCATGAAGAATTAGGTGTGTATAAGTGTGTTGAAACTTAGGATAACACTTAATGAATCAAATAGGTAGCATGTAGATAGCAATGAATATAAGAACAAGAGTTATCAAGTGGTGTGACACATAGACTATTAGGTATTGTATCATGCGGTGTAATTACTTAGAATAACATGTAAACAAATATTCACACAAAGTAGTAATCATATAGCATATAGTAGCATGGCATTGTGTGGGTATCCTAAGGTTATAGTCTAGGTCAAAAGTGTCTAATAACCTAATTCCCTATAACCAAGGCTCTGATACCAATCTGTCACACCCCAACCGACGGCAGAAACGTCGGGGCGGGACAGTAAACTGTTCATAAGCTCATGGTTTACTAATAGTTGTAATAATTACATAATCAATTTCATTTCATAGCTCAAATAAACAATTACAACATTTACAAGAGTCAGAAATACATGTATATCTTTATTAAGTTTAAAACTGGGTCCTCAATCCTAAGTGAAGCAATTTGAATCTTAACTCAAACACCCGTACCTGAAACATGATAAAATGAGAGGGTCAACTATAAATAGTTGGTGAGCAAACATAGGTTTTGACACCACAAGTAAAGTTCAAATGTTTTGTGTACAATTCATATGATACATGGTTTATAAAGAATTTATGGAGAATCTATGTTAAGATAGTTGCACAAATCAAACCTTGTAACTGAAGGGCATAACAACACATGTTATCTGAATGTAGGGTATAACAACACATGTTATCTTAATGTAGGGCATAACAACACATGTTATCCTGATGTAAATTGTAACATCCTAAAAATAATAAAACGAATAAATATAGCGAGACCGGTGGTTTAGTTGGAATATTTAAACAAAAAGGGAGCAGGCCTGGGCCCGGCTTCAATGGGCCGAGGGAAGCCCATGCGCATAAGAGGCAAGGCAGCCCTCTTCCCTGCTCATTTCCCCAACTCACGCAGCTTTTAGAGAGAGAGAGGAGAGCTCGGGTCTAGAGAGAGAAAGTGACGGATCAACTCGGGAATTCAGGAGAACGTTGCTGCTGTTCTCGTGATCATATCCTCTGAATCAGAAATCCAATCCAGGTAACGATTCGATCACATTATGAGTTTTTGTTCGTTTTGGGAGTTTTCGGGTTTTGGCTAAAAGATAACGATTTTTGCGGATGAAACTTGAAAGTGAACTTAGGTATAGCATCTAGAATGAAAAACGAACGTTTTGATCAAAGAAAATCTAGATATCGACATGATCAGATTCGCATGCAGAACATTCGGATTTTTGGGGAAGGCGATAAGTGCAGACCCATCGAAACTACTTAGTTTCGATATGTGCAGACCCATCGAAACTACTTAGTTTCGATATGTGCAGACCTATCGAAACTACCCAGTTTCGATATATACAGGCCCAATCGAAACTACCATAGTTTCGATATGAGCTCCCGATCCGAAGCTAAGATAATACATAAGTTACTTATCGAAACTACCTATCGAAACTATCTATCGAAACTACCTATCGAAACTACCAAGTTTCGACAGAAACAACCTATCGAAACTACCAAGTTTCGATATAAGCTAATCAATCGAAACTACTATGTTCAAGCATAGTAATGTCTAGTGTCATCTAGGAGCACCATCTTATGTGTATGACTTTATTATACAGATCGTGAGTGACATTAGTGAAGCCCAGTAGCCAGCTTAGTGTATTACAGAAACTACTCATCAGGTGAGTTCTATGTGCCCCTTTTATGTTATGTGCAAATGTTTTGGGGCTGAAATGTATACACTAAGTGAATAAAGGTTATGAATGTTAATGTGATCATATGTGTTATACAAGTATATATATATACCTATACATGAAAGAGAAATTATGAATAAAGAATGAAAAGCATGATTATAAAGAATGAACGAAAGTATAACACCATATGAAAGAATGAAATCCTGCTTTATATCCATGTATATATTGCTTGCAAAGAATGAAATGAATGAATGTCATAACATATAAGAATGAAATCTTGCTTTATATCCATGTATATATTGCTTGCCAAGTACAGAAAATGTTATGGACGCTTCGATGATAACGGCTACTTCGGTAGACGGACGACCATGTGACTATTTTATAACCGGGACAAGTGCGCTCCTTCATCGGCTAGGACGTACGAATGCCATTAATGGACGGTCGAAGCAATTGGCATATTATAGTAGAACGGTTGTATAAATAATAGTCGCATGGGAAACGGATACCTTCGGGTAGACGGGCGAATTACGGCCTACGACGGTAGGACGGTTGTAAGTCATGACGGACGGACAAAGGTTGCCGGACGGTTGTAAGAATAAAATGACGGACGGCACTTGTTGCCGGACGGTTGTAAGTATAGGTGGGCCATGACGATGGACCACGGCGATTGTCTTTGTGACATTCGTAAGCAAATGACGGGTTGATCACCCTTATAGAGTATGACCCATGAAATTAAAGAAAGAAAGAATAAAAAGAAAAGGTGAATGCATATGTATATATATGAAATCACAAAGATACAGAAAAGAAAGATGAAAGAAAGACAAAAGTTCTGAATACGTATTTATATGAATGACTATACAGTAATGCATACTTATAAAGTAAAGAATAGAATGTTTATATCAAATTGCATTAAACTAGAACTCACCAGCGTTAGCTGACTTTTAGTATACATTTCAGGTAAAGGAAGAAAAGGTCGTGCGATGGCGTGAAGGTTACCCGGCACAAGACTGACATCCCACTTTTGTTTGTTAAGACAATGTTGTGTTTTTAATTGTTAAGACTTCCGCTGTTATGTAATGTAATCGAATGATGAATGTTTTAAATTTAAGTTCAGTATTTATGGCTATGTTTATGAGTAAATCCAACAAGTGAGGTCACCCGGGAAAGGGGCCTTACAAGTTGGTATCAGAGAAATAGTTTGAGAGATTTAGACATCCCTAAATGTCTAGACTCAAACTGATTATGGGACCAACGCACGGATGTCAGTATGGGTAACCAACGCCAACGCTAGCACGGTAAGTAAGTTATAAAGTTAATACTCTTGCATAGGAATAGATACCTTAACTTAGAACAAATAGATGTTAATGCCACGACTGATTTGAAGAGTTTCGAACCCGAAAAGCAATGTAAATTAGTAATCACAAACCGGTCACTGTAATTAAGAATTTACCTTGCTCGTACTGTTCCAAACTATGATCTGAAGAAATGACATTGATGTATTCCCTTTTTAACTATCAGGAAATTAAGAACTATGGCTGGTGGAGGAAGAACAGGACCTCGAGGCGGTCGCACTGGCCGACGAGGTAGACCTCCGTTGAACCCAAGATTTGAAGAAGAAGAGAGTGTGCACGCAGAGCACACCGAAAGTGTGCACGAAACAGAAGTGACCCCAATTATGAACGACAGTCCAGGGCCTATACAGTTGGAACCTGAAGTCAGGGATGCTATTGCCCGTGAAGTTGTGCTCACTTTGAAAAAGGTATTGCCTGATCTACTATCCGAGGCAATAAAGAAAAGTAAGGAGGAGGATGAAGGAGACAATGAAGAGAAAGTATATGACAGTGATGGGGATGAAATAAAGATTGGATCGAGCAATCGTGGGTGCACTTACAAAGGTTTCAAGGACGGAGACCCACCCAAGTTCGATGGGAGCAAAGATTCAGTGGCAACGCTTGAATGGATTGAGAGGATGAGTGCTGTAATCAACATCAGCGAGTGTCGACCAGACCAGGCTGTTAAATATGTTGCTCATTCTTTCACCAACGAAGCCTTAGGTTGGTGGAGGAACATTCAGAGGACAAAGTCCCCAAACGCTCTTGCAAGAATGACATGGGAAGAACTGAAAAAGCTGGTAATTCAAAAGTTCTGTCCCCAGAACGAAATTGATCGAGTGGAAAATGAATTCCTAAACCTTAAAGCTGGCAACAAGACACACCGCCAGTATACTTCTAGATTCAATGAGTTGGCACAGCTGGTACCCCACCTGGTGGAGACAGAAGAGCGAATGATCAAGTATTATGTGAAGGGCCTACCTCAAAGGGTCCGTGTCCACGTGAAAGCCAACCTACCCTCGACCTTCGAGTCGGTAGTGAATCTGAGCGGAATCGTCTACGACGATTATGCCAATGAGGACCCACCAACAGAAACCCAAAAGAGAAAGTGGGAGAACCCGTCTAGAGGCACCGGAAGAGGGAACGTAATAACTGAAAATAAGAAACCAAGGTCGGACAAATATGAAACCTGCAAGAAATGCGGAAGGCAACATTTTGGCGAGTGCCGGGTCGGCTCCACCACATGTTACAGGTGTGGGAAGGCGGGGCACTACTCTCGTGACTGCTTGAGAGACACTAAATGCCAAGTATGTGGACTGTTTGGTCACCTGGCTAAGGATTGCAGAAAAGCCAGACAATCTGGTTCGGGAAAAGAAAAGGAACAGGAACAACCAAAGACTAGGACTCGAGCTTACGCCCTGACTGAGGAGGAAGCAAGGGGAAATCCTGATGTTGTGTCAGGTACGTTCCTAGTTAATGATGAACATGCGGCTATATTATTTGACTCGGGTGCTAGTAAAAGCTTTATATCAAATGCCTTTAGTCGAAAACTGAATTGCACTATCAACACAGTAGTAAAGGCCTTTAGTGTACAAACTGCCGTTGGTAAAAATTCGGCAGTATTCCAAGTAACAGAGGATTGCATAATAGAAATAGAGGGTCATAAATTTCCTTCTAGATTATTCCTTCTCACCTTAGGAGGATTCGATATAGTATTGGGTATGGATTGGCTAGCTGCCAACGAAGCTCAAATCATATGTAAACGTAAGAGGATACACCTCAAAGGTCCTAGCGGCAGTCCAATTACGGTTTATGGGGATTGGAATTGCACAATGCCGAACGTCATCTCGATGATTAAGGCCGAAAGTTACATGAGGCGCGGCTGCGAAGCTTATCTGGCATATGTTATAGATGATAGAATGAAAACGAAAGAACTCAAGAATGTACCCGTGGTGTGTAATTTTCCGGAAGTATTCCCTGAGGATCTACCTGGGTTGCCACCCGATCGGGAAATAGAATTTCAGATTGATTTACTGCCAGGAGCTGAGCCCGTTGCCAAAGCCCCCTACCGATTGGCTCCGTCAGAAATGAAGGAATTGATGTCCCAACTAGAGGAACTAACCGAGAAAGGATTTATTAGGCCGAGCATCTCACCATGGGGCGCTCCGGTACTATTTGTAAAGAAGAAGGACGGCAGTATGCGCATGTGCATCGACTACCGCGAATTGAACAAGAGAACAGTAAAGAACAAATACCCACTACCTAGAATAGACGACCTTTTTGATCAACTGCAAGGTGCGAGTTGGTTCTCAAAGATCGATCTTAGGTCGGGTTACCATCAGTTGAAAGTAAGAGAAGAAGACGTTCCAAAGACCGCATTTCGCACGCGTTATGGGCATTATGAGTTTCTCGTGATGTCCTTCGGATTGACCAACGCACCAGCAGCGTTCATGGATTTGATGAATAGAGTATGTCGACCAATGTTGGATCGATCGGTGATAGTCTTTATAGATGACATACTGGTGTATTCGAAAAGCGAGGGTGATCACCACTGTCACCTAAGAGAGGTTCTGGAGGTGCTAAAGCAGGAAAAGTTGTACGCAAAATTCTCCAAATGCGCGTTCTGGCTTAGGGAAGTCCAATTCCTAGGTCATGTAATAAACCCAAACGGCATCATGGTGGATCCTGCAAAGATCGAGACAGTAAAGGAATGGAACATCCCAAAGACACCAACAGAGATACGAAGCTTTCTAGGGTTGGCAGGCTACTATCGAAGGTTCATCCAAGATTTCTCAAGAATTGCCTCGCCGCTAACCAAACTGACACGGAAGGAAGTAAAGTATGAATGGGGTCCAACCCAAAACAACGCGTTTGAGGAACTTAAGACACGATTAACTCAAGCTCCAGTATTAACACTACCTGAGGGAAATGAAGACTTAGTAGTCTACTCTGACGCTTCAGGGCAAGGTTTAGGGTGCGTACTCATGCAACGAGGAAAGGTAATTGCTTATGCATCGCGGCAACTAAAGGTTCATGAAGTTAACTACCCAACACATGATCTAGAATTAGCAGCAGTAGTTTTCGCGTTGAAAATATGGAGACACTACTTGTATGGAGTTAAATGCACCATCTACTCCGATCACAAAAGCTTGAAATACTTTTTCGAACAAAAGGAACTAAACATGAGGCAAAGAAGATGGTTAGAGCTACTGAAAGACTATGACTGTGAGATATTGTACCATCCAGGCAAGGCAAACGTAGTGGCTGACGCTTTAAGTAGAAAGGAAGAATCGGCACCTATCCGGATCAAAGCGTGTCAGTTAATTATAACGCCAGACTTAATGGGTGAAATATCAAAGGCACAAGATGAAGCATTGTTAGAAAGAAATGTGAAACGGGAAAGAATAGTAGGACAACAAGGGAACTTAGATGCGAATGCATACGGAGTACGAACTAGGTTTGGCCGGATGTGGATACCTAAGATTGGTGAGCTTAGAGCCAAAATACTCGATGAAGCCCATAAGTCTCGCTATTCTATCCACCCCGGGACAAACAAAATGTATCAAGACTTGAAGAAAGAATACTGGTGGCCTGGCATGAAGAATGATGTGACAGAATACGTGAGCAAGTGCCTAACGTGTTCTCTAGTTAAGGCCGAGCACCAGAAACCATGCGGTAAAATGCAACCTTTACCAATACCGGAATGGAAGTGGGAAGAGATCACAATGGACTTCATTACCAAGCTACCGCGAACAGCTAAAGGCAATGATACCATTTGGGTGATCGTCGACCGCTTGACAAAGAGTGCTCACTTCTTGCCAATACGAGAAACCTCTTCTTCTGAAAAGCTAGCAGAAGTATTTATCAAGGAAATTGTGAGCAGACATGGTATGCCGCTGTCGATTGTGTCTGACAGGGATACTAGATTCACGTCAAGGTTTTGGAAGAAATTCAATGAAGCAATGGGCACTAGACTGAACATCAGCACCGCTTACCACCCCCAAACCGATGGACAATCGGAAAGGACCATTCAGACCTTGGAGGACATGCTCCGGGCCTGTATCATTGACTTCGGTGGGAGTTGGGACAGCCATCTACCATTGGCAGAATTTTCATATAACAACAGCTATCACTCGACTATTGGCATGCCGCCATTTGAAATGTTGTATGGGAGGAAATGTAGGACCCCGGTTTGTTGGGGAGAAATTGGACAGAAGGATTTTGCAAGTCTCGAAGTGGTCAAAGCTACTTCTGAGAAATTTGATCAAATCAAGGCTCGTATGAAAGCCGCAAAAGACAGACAGAAATCATATGCGGATAAGAGAAGGAGGGATTTAGAGTTTCAAGTAGGGGACATGGTACTGTTGAAAGTATCACCGTGGAAAGGAATCATTCGGTTCAGAAGGCGTGGCAAACTAAGTCCAAGGTTTGTCGGACCTTTCAAGATTTTAGCAAGAGTGGGTCAAGTTGCTTACAGACTCGACCTACCCGTCGAGCTTAGTGGAATACACCCTACGTTCCACGTGTCGCACTTACGCAAGTGCCTAGCTGACGACACAGCTCACATACCTTACGACGAGATCGAAGTGGATAACAGTCTAAATTATGTAGAGGAACCAATAGCCATTCTTGACCGAGCTGAGAAACGACTACGCAATAAGTCGATACCGTTAGTCAAGATACAATGGAAGCACAGAAAAGGGTCAGAAGCTACGTGGGAAAAAGAAGACGAGATGAAGGGACTATACCCTCAATTGTTTAACGTATGAACAGTTTCGAGGACGAAACCTCTTTAAGGAGGGTAGACTTGTAACATCCTAAAAATAATAAAACGAATAAATATAGCGAGACCGGTGGTTTAGTTGGAATATTTAAACAAAAAGGGAGCAGGCCTGGGCCCGGCTTCAATGGGCCGAGGGAAGCCCATGCGCATAAGAGGCAAGGCAGCCCTCTTCCCTGCTCATTTCCCCAACTCACGCAGCTTTTAGAGAGAGAGAGGAGAGCTCGGGTCTAGAGAGAGAAAGTGACGGATCAACTCGGGAATTCAGGAGAACGTTGCTGCTGTTCTCGTGATCATATCCTCTGAATCAGAAATCCAATCCAGGTAACGATTCGATCACATTATGAGTTTTTGTTCGTTTTGGGAGTTTTCGGGTTTTGGCTAAAAGATAACGATTTTTGCGGATGAAACTTGAAAGTGAACTTAGGTATAGCATCTAGAATGAAAAACGAACGTTTTGATCAAAGAAAATCTAGATATCGACATGATCAGATTCGCATGGAGAACATTCGGATTTTTGGGGAAGGCGATAAGTGCAGACCCATCGAAACTACTTAGTTTCGATATGTGCAGACCCATCGAAACTACTTAGTTTCGATATGTGCAGACCTATCGAAACTACCCAGTTTCGATATATGCAGGCCCAATCGAAACTACCATAGTTTCGATATGAGCTCCCGATCCGAAGCTAAGATAATACATAAGTTACTTATCGAAACTACCTATCGAAACTATCTATCGAAACTACCTATCGAAACTACCAAGTTTCGACAGAAACAACCTATCGAAACTACCAAGTTTCGATATAAGCTAATCAATCGAAACTACTATGTTCAAGCATAGTAATGTCTAGTGTCATCTAGGAGCACCATCTTATGTGTATGACTTTATTATACAGATCGTGAGTGACATTAGTGAAGCCCAGTAGCCAGCTTAGTGTATTACAGAAACTACTCATCAGGTGAGTTCTATGTGCCCCTTTTATGTTATGTGCAAATGTTTTGGGGCTGAAATGTATACACTAAGTGAATAAAGGTTATGAATGTTAATGTGATCATATGTGTTATACAAGTATATATATATACCTATACATGAAAGAGAAATTATGAATAAAGAATGAAAAGCATGATTATAAAGAATGAACGAAAGTATAACACCATATGAAAGAATGAAATCCTGCTTTATATCCATGTATATATTGCTTGCAAAGAATGAAATGAATGAATGTCATAACATATAAGAATGAAATCTTGCTTTATATCCATGTATATATTGCTTGCCAAGTACAGAAAATGTTATGGACGCTTCGATGATAACGGCTACTTCGGTAGACGGACGACCATGTGACTATTTTATAACCGGGACAAGTGCGCTCCTTCATCGGCTAGGACGTACGAATGCCATTAATGGACGGTCGAAGCAATTGGCATATTATAGTAGAACGGTTGTATAAATAATAGTCGCATGGGAAACGGATACCTTCGGGTAGACGGGCGAATTACGGCCTACGACGGTAGGACGGTTGTAAGTCATGACGGACGGACAAAGGTTGCCGGACGGTTGTAAGAATAAAATGACGGACGGCACTTGTTGCCGGACGGTTGTAAGTATAGGTGGGCCATGACGATGGACCACGGCGATTGTCTTTGTGACATTCGTAAGCAAATGACGGGTTGATCACCCTTATAGAGTATGACCCATGAAATTAAAGAAAGAAAGAATAAAAAGAAAAGGTGAATGCATATGTATATATATGAAATCACAAAGATACAGAAAAGAAAGATGAAAGAAAGACAAAAGTTCTGAATACGTATTTATATGAATGACTATACAGTAATGCATACTTATAAAGTAAAGAATAGAATGTTTATATCAAATTGCATTAAACTAGAACTCACCAGCGTTAGCTGACTTTTAGTATACATTTCAGGTAAAGGAAGAAAAGGTCGTGCGATGGCGTGAAGGTTACCCGGCACAAGACTGACATCCCACTTTTGTTTGTTAAGACAATGTTGTGTTTTTAATTGTTAAGACTTCCGCTGTTATGTAATGTAATCGAATGATGAATGTTTTAAATTTAAGTTCAGTATTTATGGCTATGTTTATGAGTAAATCCAACAAGTGAGGTCACCCGAGAAAGGGGCCTTACATAAATGTAGGGCATGACAACACATGTTATCCTGATGTAAAGAGTTAATGATTTGAGATATATTATGTATATATAGCCTTAACAAATAGTATTCAAGCATAAAGCACAAATAAACAAGATACGGGAGGAATACTATCCCTAGGTTGGAATCTTGTTATCCGTTATACTCCTTTAACGGATATTTATATTTGAGATATATAAATATCTTACAATTATGTTAACACTCTATAAAGTTTTTAATTACGGTTATGTAAATAATATGATTTATAAACTTTATTAATATTTAAACCTTGAAACTTATAAACTAGTAAATCTTACAAATTACTTTGTAGAATTTTAAAATGATAAAAGTTATAAAACTTATTTTATTTTATATAAGAAAATATATATATTGTTTTTATAAACTTTAGGGACTGAAACTATCATCTTTAAAACCTATTTCAAACAAAAATCTAAGTTTTGACCTAAAATAACAAAGGCTTAAAACTTCAAGGGTCTGTTGCGTAATTAACCCAAACTTCCAGCTTTCAATCCAGTCGCGAGTTCGAATCCCGTAGAAGCAGATTTTCATCACGATTATTGGAAAACACATGAAACAGACGAATTCAATGCTCCTCGAGCTCCGACGCAGGCGTGTGACTCAACCCTAATGCACTTCAAGCAACGAATTTAACCCTATATGTGACAATCCGACTTTTCAAGTTAACTCAGTTAGTAAATTGTAACATCCCAAAAATAATAAGACGAATAAAATATAGCGAGACCGGTGATTTAGTCAGAATACTTAAACAAAAGGGAGCGGGCTTGGGCTCGGCTGCAATGGGCCGAGGGAAGCCCAGGTATATATATAAGGCAAGGCAGCCCTCTTCCCTGCTCATTCCACACTCACGCAGCTTCAACAGAGAGAAAGGAGAGCTCGGGTCTAGAGAGAGAAAGTCGACGGATCGTCACGAGATTGGAGGAGCACGTTACAGCTGAGCCCGGGAGCAAAACCTCCGAATCAGAATTACAATCCAGGTAAGGATTCGATCACATTTTGAGTTTTTGTTCGTTTTGGGAAGTTTCGGGTTTTGGCTAAAAAGATAACGATTTTTGCGGATGAAACTTGGAAATGAGCTTAGGTATAGTATCTAGAATGAAAACCGAACATTTTGATCTAAGAAAGTTGAGATATTGACTCGATCAGACGTGCATGCAAAAACTTCGGATTTTGGGGAAGATAATGTGCAGACCCATCGAAACTACTTAGTTTCGATATGTGCAGTAGTTTCGATATGTGCAGACCCATCGAAACTACTTAGTTTCGATTTGTGCAGTAGTTTCGATAAGTGCAGACCTATCGAAACTACCAAGTTTCGACAGAAGCAACCTATCAAAACTACCAAGTTTCGACAGAAGCAACCTATCGAAACTACCAAGTTTTGACAGAAGCAACCTATCGAAACTACCAAGTTTCGACAGAAGCAACCTATCGAAACTACCAAGTTTCGACAGAAACAACCTATCGAAACTACCAAGTTTCGATAAAGCAAATCCATCGAAACTAATAAGTTCAAGCATAGTAATGTCTAATGTCATCTAGGAGCACTACCTTACGAGTATGACTTTATTATTCAGATCGTGAGTGACATTAGTGACGCTCAGTAGCCAGCTTAGTGTATTTCAGAAACTACTCATCAGGTGAGTTCTATGTGCCCCCTTCTATGTTAGGTGCAAATGATTTATAAATGTTTTGGGGCTGAAATGTATACACTAAATGAATAACAGTTATGAATGTCAATGTGATCATACGTGGTATACAAATATATATATATATATATATATATATATATATATATATATCTTTACACGAAATAGAATTATGAATAAAGAATGAAACGTATGATTTTTAAAGAACGAACTAAAGTATGACATAACGTGTAAAGAAGAAATCTTGCTTTATATCCATGTATATATTGCTTGCCAAGTATAAGAAAACGTTATGGACGCTTCGATGATAACGGCTACTTCGGTAGACGGACGACCACGTGAATATCGTACAACAGGGACAAGTGTGTTCCTTCATCAGCTAGGACGTACGAATGCCACAAGTGCGTTCCTTCATCAGCTAGGACGTACTAAAGTTATTAACAGACGGTCTAAGAAAAATTGGCATCTTATAGTAGAACGGTTGTATAAATAATAGTCGCATGGGAAACGGATACCTTCGGGTAGACGGGCGAATTACGGCCTACGACGGTAGGACGGTTGTAAGTCATGACGGACGGACAAAGGTTGTCGGACGGTTGTAAGAATAAAATGACGGACGGCACTTGTTGCCGGACGGTTGTAAGTGTAGGTGGGCCATGACGATGGACCGCGGCGATTGTCTTTGTGACCTTCGCAACCAAAAGACGGGTTGATCACCCTTAAGAGTATTACCCATGAATGTAAAGAAAAGTAAAGAAAAGGTGAATGCATATATATATGTAATCACATAATAAAGAAGAAAGAGAAGCAAAAGTTATGAAAATAAATGAGACCAATGATGTGAATATATATCTATATGTATTTGCGAAGAATGATAAATGAGAAGCAATTCAAGTCAATGTGTACTTATATAAACGTATATATATAATTATGCATACTTATAAAGAAAAGAATGTTTATACCTAATTGCATTAAACTAGAACTCACCAGCGTTAGCTGACTTTTAGTATACATTTCAGGTAAAGGAAGATGAGGTCGTGCGATGGCGTGGAGGTTACCCGGCACGAGACTGACATCCCTCTTTTGTTTTATATGTCTTCGAACAATGTTATGTTTTTAATTGTAAAGACTTCCGCTGTTATGATTATGTAATTGGATGACGAATGTTTTTAATACAAATTCAGTATTTTATGACTATGTTTATGAGTAAATCCAACAAGTGAGGTTACCCGGGAAAGGGGCCTTACAAGTTGGTATCAGAGCAATAGTTTGAGAGATTTAGACATCCCTAAATGTCTGGACTCAAACTGATTATTGGACCAACGCACGGATGTCAGTATGGGTAACCAACGCCAACGCCAGCACGGTAAGTAAGTAATAAAGTTAATGCTCTTGCATAAGAATAGATATCATAACTTAGAACAAATAGATGTTAATGACATGACTGATTTGAAGAGTTTTGACCCTGAAAAGCAATGTAAATTAGTAATCACAAACCGGTCACTGTAATTAAGAATTTGCCTTGCATGTACTGTTCGAAACTACGATCTGAAGAAATGACATTGATGTATTCCCTTTTTAACTATCAGGAAATTAAGAGCTATGGCCGGTTGAGGAAGAACAGGACCTCGTGGCGGTCGCACTGGCCGACGAGGTAGACCTCCGTTGAACCAAAGAATTGAAGAAGAAGAAGAGAGTGTGCACGCAGAGCACACCGAAAGTGTGCACGAAACAGAAGTGACCCCAATTAGGGACGACAGTCCAGGGCCTATACAGTTGGAACCTGAAGTCAGGGATGCTATTGCCCGTGAAGTTGTGCTCACTTTGAAGAAGGTATTGCCTGATCTACTATCCGAGGCAATAAAGAAAAGTAAAGAGGAGGATGAAGGAGACAATGAAGAGAAAGTATATGATAGTGATGGGGATGAAATAAAGATAGGATCAAGCAACCGTGGGTGTACCTACAAAGGCTTTAAGGACGGAGACCCACCCAAGTTTGATGGGAGCAAGGATTCAGTGGCAACGCTTGAATGGATTGAGAGGATGAATGCTGTAATCAATATCAGCGAGTGTCGACCAGACCAGGCTGTTAAATACGTTGCTCATTCTTTCACCAACGAAGCGCTAAGTTGGTGGAGGAATATTCAGAGAACTAAGTCACCAAATGCTATAAACAGAATGACATGGGACGACTTGAAGAAGCTGATCATCCAAAAGTTCTGTCCACAGAACGAAATTGATCGAGTGGAAAATGAATTCCTAAACCTTAAGGCTGGAAACAAGACGCACCGCCAGTATACTTCGAGATTCAATGAGCTAGCTCAACTAGTACCCCACCTGGTAGAAACTGAAGACCGTTTGATCAAGTACTATGTTAAGGGGTTGCCACAACGTGTCCGTGTTCATGTAAAAGCTAACCTACCCTCGACCTTCGAGTCGGTAGTGAATCTGACCGGAATCGTCTACGACGACTACGCCAATGAGGACCCGGTACCTGAGACACAAAAGAGAAAGTGGGAGAACCCGTCTAGAGGTACCGGAAGAGGGAACGTAACTACTGAAAATAAGAAACCAAGGTCGGATAAATATGAAACCTGCAAGAAATGTGGAAGGCAACATTTTGGCGAGTGCCGGGTCGGCTCCACCACATGTTACAGGTGTGGGAAGGCGGGGCACTATTCTCGTGACTGCTTAAGAGACACTAAATGCCAAGTATGTGGACTGTTTGGTCACCTGACTAGGGATTGCAGAAAAACTAGACCAGGAACAACCAAATACTAGGACTCGAGCTTACGCCCTGACTGAGGAGGAAGCAAGGGGAAATCCTGATGTTGTGTCAGGTACGTTCCTAGTTAATGATGAACATGCGGCTATATTATTTGACTCGGGTGCTAGCAAAAGCTTTATATCAAATGCATTTAGTCGTAAACTGAATTGCACTATCAACACAGTAGTAAAGGCCTTTAGTGTACAAACTGCCGTTGGTAAAAATTCGGCAGTATTCTAAGTAACAGAGGATTGCATAATAGAAATAGAGGGTCATAAGTTTCCTTCTAGATTATTCCTTCTCACCTTAGGAGGATTCGATATAGTATTGGGTATGGATTGGTTAGCTGCCAACGAAGCTCAAATAATATGTAAACGTAAGAGGATACACCTCAAAGCTCCTAGCGGATGTCCAATTACGGTTCATGGGGATTGGAATTGCACAATGCCGAACATCATCTCGATGATCAAGGCCGAAAGTTACATGAGGCGCGGTTGCGAAGCTTATCTGGCATATGTTATTGACGATAGAATGAAAACGAAAGAACTCGAGAACGTACCCGTGGTGTGCAATTTTCTGGAAGTATTCCCTGAGGATCTACCTGGGTTGCCACCCGATCGGGAAATAGAATTTCAGATTGACTTACTGCCAGGAGCTGAGCCCGTTGCCAAAGCCCCCTACAGATTGGCTCCGTCAGAAATGAAAGAATTGATGTCTCAACTACAAGAATTAACAGAAAAAGGATTTATTAGACCGAGCATTTCACCATGGGGTGCTCCGGTACTATTCGTAAAGAAGAAAGACGGCAGCATGCGCATGTGCATTGACTACCGTGAACTGAACAAGAGGACAGTAAAGAACAAATACCCACTACCTAGAATAGATGACCTTTTTGATCAACTGCAAGGTGCGAGTTGGTTCTCAAAGATAGATCTTAGGTCGGGTTACCATCAGTTGAAAGTAAGAGAAGAAGACGTACCAAAGACCGCGTTTCGCACGCGTTATGGGCATTATGAGTTTCTCGTGATGTCCTTCGGATTAACTAACGCACCAGCAGCGTTCATGGATTTAATGAATATAGTGTGTCGACCAATGTTAGATCGATCAGTGATAGTTTTTATAGATGACATACTGGTATATTCGAAAAACGAAGGGGATCACCACTGTCACCTAAGAGAGGTTCTGGAGGTGTTAAAGCATGAGAAGTTGTACGCGAAATTCTCCAAATGCGCGTTCTGGCTTAAGGAAGTTCAATTCCTAGGTCATGTGATAAACCCAAACGGCATCATGGTGGATCCTGCAAAGATCGAGACAGTAAAGGAATAGAACATCCCAAAGACACCAACAGAGATACGAAGTTTTCTAGGATTGGCAGGCTACTATCGAAGGTTCATTCAGGACTTCTCAAGAATAGCCTCGCCACTAACTAAACTGACACAGAAGGAAGTAAAGTATGAATGGGGTCATACCCAAATCAACGCGTTTGAAGAACTTAAGAACTTAAGACACGATTAACCCAAGCTCCAGTCTTGACACTACCTGAGGGAAATGAAGACTTGGTAGTCTACTCTGACGCTTCGGGGCAGGGTTTGGGTTGCGTACTTATGCAACGAGGAAAGGTAATTGCTTATGCCTCACGACAACTAAGATTCACGAGGTTAACTACCCAACGCACGATCTAGAGTTAGCAGCAGTGGTTTTCGCGTTGAAAATATGGAGGCACTACTTGTATGGAGTTAAATGCACCATCTACTCCGATCACAAAAGCTTGAAATATTTTTTCGAACAAAAGGAACTAAACATGAGCCAAAGAAGGTGGTTAGAGCTACTGAAAGACTATGACTGTGAAATATTGTACCATCCAGGCAAGGCAAACGTAGTGGCTGACGCTTTAAGTAGAAAGGAAGAATCGACACCTATCCGGATCAAAGCGTGTCAGCTGATTATAACACCAGATATGATGGGTGAAATAGCAAAAGCACAAGATGAAGCACTGTTAGAAAGAAATGTGAAACGGGAAAGAATAGTAGGACAACAAGGGAACTTAGATGCAAATGCATACGGAGTACGAACAAGGTTCGGCAGGATGTGGATACCTAAGATTGGCGAGCTTAGAGCCAAAATACTCGATGAGGCCCATAAGTCTCATTATTCTATCCACCCCGGGACGAACAAAATGTATCAAGACTTGAAGAAAGAGTACTGGTGGCCTGGCATGAAGAATGATGTGACCGAGTACGTTAGCAAGTGCCTAACGTGTTCACTAATTAAGGCTGAGCATCAGAAACCATGCGGTAAAATGCAACCTTAACCAATACCGGAATGGAAGTAGGAGGAGATCACAATGGACTTCATTACCAAGCTACCGCGAACAGCTAAAGGCAATGATACCATTTGGGTGATCGTCGACCGCTTGACACAGAGTGCTCACTTCTTGCCAATACGTGAGACCTCTTCGTCAGAAAGACTAGCAGAAATTTTTATCAAGGAAATTGTAAGCAGACATGGTATGCCGATGTCGATTGTGTACGACAGGGATACTAGATTCACCTCAAGGTTTTGGAAGAAATTCAATGAAGCGATGGGCACTAGACTGAACATCAGCACCGCTTACCACCCTCAGACCGATGGTCAATCTGAAAGAACCATTCAGACCTTGGAGGACATGCTCCGGGCCTGTATCATTGACTTTGGTGGGAGCTGGGACAACCATCTACCATTGGCAGAATTTTCATATAACAACAGCTATCACTCCACTATTGGCATGCCGCCGTTTGAGATGTTGTATGGGAGGAGATGCAGAACCCCGGTTTGTTGGGGGGAAATTGGGCAGAAGGATTTTGCAAGTCTCGAAGTTGTCAAAGCTACTTCCGAGAAATTTGATCAAATCAAGGCTCGAATGAAAGCCGCAAAAGACAGACAGAAATCATACGCGGACAAGAGAAGAATGGATTTAGATTTTCAAGTGGGGGACATGGTACTGTTGAAAGTATCATCATGGAAAGGAATCATCCGATTCAGAAAGCGTGGCAAACTAAGTCCAAGGTTTGTCGGACCTTTCAAGATTTTAGCAAGAGTGGGGCAAGTTGCTTACAGACTCGACCTACCCGTTGAGCTTAGTGGAATACACCCTACGTTTCACGTGTCGCACTTACGCAAGTGCCTAGCTGACGACACAGCTCACATACCTTACGACGAGATCGAAGTGGATAACAGTCTAAATTATGTAGAGCAACCGATAGCCATTCTTGACCGAGCTGAGAAACGACTACGCAATAAGTCGATACCGTTAGTCATGATACAATGGAAGCACAGAAAAGGGTCAGAAGCTACGTGGGAAAAAGAAGACGAGATGAGGGGACTATACCCTCAATTGTTTAGCGTATGAACAGTTTCGAGGACGAAACCTCTTTAAGGAGGGTAGACTTGTAACATCCCAAAAATAATAAGACGAATAAAAAATATCGAGACCGGTGATTTAGTCAGAATATTTAAACAAACGGGAGCGGGCTTGGGCTCCACTGCAATGGGCCGAGGGAAGCCCATGTATATATATATAAGGCAAGGCAGCCCTCTTCCGAGCTGACCGAGCTGAGAAACGACTACGCAATAAGTCGATACCGTTAGTCAAGATACAATGGAAGCACAGAAAAGGGTCAGAAGCTACGTGGGAAAAAGAAGACGAGATGAGGGGACTATACCCTCAATTGTTTAGCGTATGAACAGTTTCGAGGACGAAACCTCTTTAAGGAGGGTAGACTTGTAACATCCCAAAAATAATAAGACGAATAAAAAATAGCGAGACCGGTGATTTAGTCAGAATATTTAAACAAACGGGAGCGGGCTTGGGCTCCGCTGCAATGGGCCGAGGGAAGCCCATGTATATATATAAGGCAAGGCAGCCCTCTTCCCTGCTCATTCCACACTCACGCAGCTTCTAGAGAGAGAAAGGAGAGCTCGGGTCTAGAGAGAGAAAGTCGACGGATCGTCACGAGATTGGAGGAGCACGTTACAGCTGATCCCGTGAGCAAAACCTCCGAATCAGAATTACAATCCAGGTAAGGATTCGATCACATTATGAGTTTTTGTTCGTTTTGGGAAGTTTCGGGTTTTGGCTAAAAAGATAACGAGTTTTGCGGATGAAACTTGGAAATGAGCTTAGGTATAGTATCTAGAATGAAAACCGAACATTTTGATCTAAGAAAGTTGAGATATTGACTCGATCAGACGTGCATGCAAAAACTTCGGATTTTGGGGAAGACGATGTGCAGACCCATCGAAACTACTTAGTTTCGATATGTGCAGACTCATCGAAACTACTTAGTTTCGATATGTGAAGTAGTTTCGATATGTGCAGACCCATCGAAACTACTTAGTTTCGATTTGTGCAGTAGTTTCGATAAGTGCAGACCTATCGAAACTACCAAGTTTCGACAGAAGCAACCTATCAAAACTACCAAGTTTCGACAGAAGCAACCTATCGAAACTACCAAGTTTTGACAGAAGCAACATATCGAAACTACCAAGTTTCGACAGAAGCAACCTATCGAAACTACCAAGTTTCGACAGAAACAACCTATCGAAACTACCAAGTTTCGATAAAGCAAATCCATCGAAACTACTAAGTTCAAGCATAGTAATGTCTAATGTCATCTAGGAGCACTACCTTACGAGTATGACCTTATTATACAGATCGTGAGTGACATTAGTGACGCTCAGTAGCCAGCTTATTGTATTTCAGAAACTACTCATCAGGTGAGTTCTATGTGCCCCCTTCTATGTTAGGCGCAAATGATTTATAAATGTTTTGGGGCTGAAATGTATACACTAAATGAATAACAGTTATGAATGTCAATGTGATCATACGTGGTATACAAATATATATATATATATATATATATATACATATATATATATATATCTTTACCCGAAATAGAATTATGAATAAAGAATGAAACGTATGATTTTTAAAGAACGAACTAAAGTATGACATAACGTGTAAAGAAGAAATCTTGCTTTATATCCATGTATATATTGCTTGCCAAGTATAAGAAAACGTTATGGACGCTTCGATGATAACGGCTACTTCGGTAGACGGACGACCACGTGACTATCGTACAACCGGGACAAGTGCGTTCCTTCATCAGCTAGGACGTACGAATGCCACAAGTGTGTTCCTTCATCAGCTAGGACGTACTAAAGTTATTAACGGACGGTCTAAGAAAAATTGGCATCTTATAGTAGAACGGTTGTATAAATAATAGTCGCATGGGAAACGGATACCTTCGGGTAGACGGGCGAATTACGGCCTACGACGGTAGGACGGTTGTAAGTCATGACGGACGGACAAAGGTTGCTGGACGGTTCCAAGAATAAAATGACGGACGGCACTTGTTGCCAGACGGTTGTAAGTATAGGTGGGCCATGACGATGGACCGCGGCGATTGTCTTTGTGACCTTCGCAACCAAAAGACGGGTTGATCACCCTTAAGAGTATTACCCATGAATGTAAAGAAAAGTAAAGAAAAGGTGAATGCATATATATATGTAATCACAAAATAAAGAAGAAAGAGAAGCAAAAGTTATGAAAATAAATGAGACCAATGATGTGAATATATATCTATATGTATTTGCGAAGAATGATAAATGAGAAGCAATTCAAGTCAATGTGTACTTATATAAACGTATATATATAATTATGCATACTTATAAAGAAAAGAATGTTTATACCTAATTGCATTAAACTAGAACTCACCAGCGTTAGCTGACTTTTAGTATACATTTCAGGTAAAGGAAGATGAGGTCGTGCGATAGCGTGGAGGTTACCCGGCACGAGACTGACATCCCTCTTTTGTTTTATATGTCTTCGAACAATGTTATGTTTTTAATTGTAAAGACTTCCGCTGTTATGATTATGTAATTGTATGACGAATGTTTTTAATACAAATTCAGTATTTTATGACTATGTTTATGAGTAAATCCAACAAGTGAGGTTACCCGGGAAAGGGGCCTTACATAAATTCCGTTAAGTTTTCTGTTAAAACCTAACCCAGTTAACTCGATATTAAATCCCAAGGACCAATTCTGTCATTCCCTGATCTCAAACTTCAGGGAGTGATCCTGCCAAGTCTCTAAACTTGATATGTTGACTTGCAAAGTCAAAATCAAGAGCAATTGATCCCTGTTGACTTTTTAAAGTCAAAATTGAGTCCATCTTTTATCCAATTAACCTGTAAACCCTCTCAACTGTCCAAATTCGAAATTGAAATCCATTACCATGATAATGTCGACCATCATGGAGTCTTTAATTACTATCATTACGCAAGAATTAAATCGAGTAATGGCTAATCAAGTTATAACCGTCGAAATCGTCACCCCTTCTATCAAATTCGACGAAATCTTGTATTATTCTCACGAATTGAGAATACAAACACCTTTGTCGCACCTGTTAGAGCCTGTTGCAAGCATCATTTCGGCCGGAGGAAGGATCAAGGTCGCCGAAATCTAACCCGCAAGCCGTCGGCACTCGATTTAGTCGTGTACCTTCATTTCGACATCAATTCTAGTAACTCCTTACACCCTTAGCTTCGTTTCAGTACCTAGATTGAAAGCCCTAACATAATCAGGGCTTACATTATCGATTTTTACATAAACTGATTCTAGGGTTCATACCCATTCGGGTTTAATCGAATCCTAACCTAAATACGATCTTAATTCATTTAAAGGGCATGATCAGGTTCACTATCAGATACTCTTTGAAAGCCCTAACCTTTTGAAAACTTACAACATCAAATCAATGATGATCAGATACCTAGGGTTCTTCGTATGGACTGCTTAATCGAATCCCTATCTAAACTCGATTTAAATTCAATTAAACCATATGGCTAGACTCGAAATCTCTCACTCATTAAAACCCCCATGATTTCAACAACTTTTAATATCAAAACTATTCAAATCAATTTTGAGTTTATATTCTAGGGTTTCGTTTTTCAAATCAAGAATTTACAACGTTAAACGCAATGGTTTTGCAATTAAACACAATCACAGATTCGCATACTTTTGTTAAACAAAATCCCTATGATCTTATAGTCGATCGCGACCAGATTTGGTGGAATTGGGACCGGGTTCGATCGGATTTGCGTATGGGGGAAGAACCCACTGAACCTTGATGTTAAAACAATTTTGAAGCGGTTGAGTTTGCGATTCCCTAGCGGGCGGGACTGGTTAAAGCTGTGTGCGTGTGTGGGAGAGACCCGGGTTCGAGGCCGGGCTCCCACATTTTATTTTTTGAAGCATTTTTATTATATTTAATTATTAAAAATCAAACCCTATATTATTATAATATTATATTGATGTGTTTTAGCCCGGGAAACCACCCGTAGGCTCGGGTTTGGTTTTATAACCCGTTTTTATATTATTTCCACTTTTAAAAATAATATATTTATGTTATTATCGAATAAAAATAATATATTTATATTATTTTCAAACTGTGACTCCAAGTATAAAATAATACATAGTTTTATATTATTTCGCCTCGTTTAATTAATTCGTGTGACGTTTTAAAATTTTAAATAATATAATCTGTTATATTATTTACCCACGTTTATATATCCGATTAAAAATAATATATTTATTATTTTTCCATACAAATGATTATTTGGTTAATCCTACGAACCTAAGAATAATA
Source organism: Smallanthus sonchifolius (assembly GCA_023525975.1). NCBI lineage: Eukaryota > Viridiplantae > Streptophyta > Magnoliopsida > Asterales > Asteraceae > Smallanthus > Smallanthus sonchifolius. The sequence continues at coordinate 74,062,732 of CM042034.1, forward strand.
TATTAAAATATTATATTCTTTTCCTAATTTTTGTAAACGACTCGAACGTAAGAATTTATGTATTTGTTTAATTATTATTCGTTATTAACATACGACAAGTAATGCTTTGATCGTAAATTTTGTATTAAGAATCTTTATTCCCGTAGACACGTTCGTCCACTCTTAAATTCTTAGATTACGTTAAGACGTTCTAACCTTCCGTGTCGTCGTCACAAATTCCTTTGTGTCCCTAATTGTTATGTTTATATTCTAGGGCATACGTGATCCGTTTCAGGCTAACACTTGTGTTTTCAATCTCATACTTGTGTTATACTACCTACTACGCAACGCGGGTGAGTTTTCACGGCCCCTTTTTACTGTTTTAACTTGGGGGAGAAAACATGATTCAACTATTTTGAGATTTTTGTAATTTATATGTTATCAATGTTAAAGCTAAGCGTAACACGCTATCACTAAAAGTCCTCAACACACATCGAACCGTTAATATGGATCTTAGCGAGGTAATGTTTAGTAGTACTACTGGGTTTGACGAATCCCACCCGCGTTAGACGCGCTAACTCGATTGGAGATCGAACGGGTGAAATGTTAGCCTACTCACATCGTCGGGGTTGATAGACCTAGCAGGAGGCAAATAAATAAACAGTCAGCTTCGTTTGCGAGCGCTTAAATTAAACATGAACATAGGTTAGCTACCCATAGATACATATTGAATAAACGTTTATTTATATATTGAAACCTGTGAACTCACCAACCTCGTGTTGACACCTTTTCTTGCATGTTTTCTCAGGTCGCTAAGATAAGGCACAGGTGTACGTATAGGACATGCATGGGATTCTCCTTTTTGATTGATGTCATATTAAATTGTTTAGACTTTCTTTGGACTATGTTTGGTTTGGACTTTTGGACTTTTTCGGCGCGTGTGTTTTGCGCATTTACTTTCTTTACGCTTCCGCATTAAACTCTGATTGTTATGATATTTTCATTTGAGTCCCATGTAGAGTCGTTCAATGTAACTAATGACTGAGATCCTGGTTTGTCACTTCCCAAATGGTAAAACTCCGTTAGTGAAATTTGGGGGTGTGACACTATCACACGCGGATTGGATTCAAACTCGTTTTACCCAACCGTATTCTTCCCAACTGTCCAGACATTAAATGATGAAATCTATTACAAATAGCGACCCAGAACCCTCATCGACACTCCACACAACCTCCCTGAACCTTCAATTCCATCACCTGGTACCAGCATTGCTCGATTCGACTCTTGGACAGCCGAACGTAAAACTTGAACTCGTTCATCCTCTATCCGATATCATTTCAGGTAATTCGAATGCTCAATCTTGTCGTTTTCACTCGTAGATCATTAGCCATTATCAATTTGTATTAACAGTGGGTTAATCGAGTCGTATTTGGGGGATCTTGATTCTAGGGTTCATATGAAATTGGTGGCAGATTGGGATTTGTTTTTAACTAATTGATTTTCCATGATTTTAACCAGCGAGACCCGTAGCTGGGTGGTTTGTTCGGTTGTGTGTAGACTCGGCCGGCCCGGGTTCGAATCCGGCCAGCCTGAGTTTTTGTATTCTTATTTTTTTATGTTTCTTTAAACAGATTTAAAATCTTCGAATATTTTTATAAAACCTAAACATAGAAATAAAATTGTTGGAGCATGTTTTGTAACTGTCGCTGAAATTCTATGTTGTAAGTTAGCGACGCTGTCAAGTTCACCTAAGGAACTTAGAGCGAACTTGATAGGCGAACTTACTAAGTTCGCCTAAGCTTGTTAGGGTCGAACTTAACAAGTTCGCCTGTGGTCTTTGTGGTTTCCCTATAAATAGTGGTTTACTTGTTAGTTTTAAGAGCCTAAGAATATAGAACACAATCTAGATCAGAACTGAGAGAACTTGTAAACTGAGATTTGTGATGAAAATACAAAGATGATTATTTACACCGTCTTGTTGATTGAGTTACACGTTGCACGTTGATCATGGATTCCACACATTATCACTGTGTCGTACCGCGAGTCTAGAGATCCGTCACGTCCGAATCAGGACCTACAAGTGGTATCAGAGCCTTTGCTCTTGATTATTATCTCTATAAACCATTTTAATTAATTTATTTACACTTTTAATTCCAGAAACCATTTTTAATTAATTGAACTTATAGTTAAATCGTATAACAATTTAATCTTTAATGTTAGTTTCAAATCCTTAAAAACTATAAAAATACTTTTAAAACCTTATAAAACTTGTATTCTAAACAGGAGATATTTTATAAAAATTAAAAATTTAGTTTACTATTATTTCCAGAATTATTTCTGTTTCAGAACTTTAAAAAGAAATAAATACTTTATTAAAAAAATTTGAAAAACTTATATAATGTTTATAAAATCAGAAAAGTTTATAAAATTTACATATTAATTAGAAAATAGAAACTTATAAACTTTTACATGTTTATAAAATTTATACCTATTTAATTTAAGACTTATTTGTTTATTGAAAATAAATATACTTTTAATAAACTTATAAACTTTATAAAAGCAGAAACTTTAATTTAAAAAATTATAAACTTATACATTTTATAAAACTTATAATTTATAAAAACAGAAACTTAATTTTTTTTATATAAATATAAAACAAGAAAAAAATTATACTTTATTTTTGTAAATGTTTATAAACTTTAAAAATTTATAAGATAGAAACAGGAACTTTAAAGCAATTGTATACTTGTAAACTTTATTTAAATAATTATAAACTTAAAGGAAACATTATTTGAAACCTTTATAAACTTATAGTTTTATTTACACTTTCAAAACATTTATAAACGTACAATCAAAATATAAACTTTAAAAGAATTCCAATTTAAAACATATATGTTTAAACTTATAATTTCAAATTTTTATTTAAACTTATAAACACATTTTAAAACATTATTTAATTTCAAGTTATTTTATAAATTCTTAACACTTAAATACTTTAATAAATCTTCAATGATTTATATTGATTAAATAAAATAAAAATTCTTATAGATAATTATTTAACCTTAATCATTGTTGCATTCTTGAAATAATGTTTGTTAACCCTTAACCATTATTTAACCTTTAAATAATTATTATTAACCTTTAAGTATTAGTTATCCTCTAAATAATTATTATTCTTTAATAACTAATTATTCTTTAAATAAGTATTATAAATCTTTAAATAATTATTTAGTCCTACACTTAATTTATTTATTGATAAATACTTAGAAAACTACCTTATATTATTATTACCTATTTTATATAATTAATAATTGTAGGACTTTTTAAATAATTATTTTAAACTATAAACTTATTATACTTTGATATTCAAGTCTTGTGAAACCCTACTTACAAATTTATTTAAACATTATAAACACAATTATTCTCGTCTCCCATTTGGAACCCTAGTTAATCTTAGAATCCTAGACCCGTTGCCATAGACTTATAGGATCAAACTTGAAACTCTAGACTTATGTTTTTAGGCTCGTTGTGAGGATATTCTCCCTCAAAGTCTTGCTACACTTAATCTTGTCGGGCACTCTTTCATCAATCCAAGTGAGTATACTTAGCCCATTTTCGTTTTACTTTATTTATAAACTTGGGGTGGAACATGTATCAAACTTCCAAACTTATACAATTCTTGTACAACTATGCCTACATGCTTATTCTTGTGTTATTATACTTGAGACTTGTATGCTTAACTTAAACTTAATACTAGCATATCCATTAACTTTGATCAAGCCTATAGTAACAATGATAGATCTATTGTATTTGAACAATCCACCTAGATTGATTGACCCTTCGGAGGGAGCGCATGGTGATTGTTACTGAATTTAAACTTTAAACTTTTAAGGGTAACCTTCGGGTTATGCCTAAACTTGGTTAGAGGATTAATATGCACAATGTTTAACATGTTTGCTCTCACACTTATACTTTAGAATGCATGACATAGTGAATTGTAAAACTTTTTCAAAGACTTTGTTAAACTATGTTAAAACCTTCGTATTTCATCTACTATTTTTAGTTGAGAGTTTACTCAACATGTTTCAGGGTTACAAGCATGAAGCTTTATTGTGATCACATAGGACGCTTTGGACTTAGATTCTTATCAAATTAAACTTTGTATCTTGTTATGCATTGTTCATTACTTGTATTGTAAACTTGAAAGTATTAATGAAACTATTTAAACTTTAATAGTCAATATTGCGCTTGTAAACAACCGCATCCACCCCGACGTATAATCCACCGTCGGTTGGGGTGTGACAAGCAGGACAGCTAAAAGACAAAACTGGGAGAAAGTAGGGGGATGCACGTGTAAGTCCCAACCTTGATGGATCTTCGAATAACAAATAATAGATATCAAACTCTCACAATCACTAGGCGGAAACTAGTAATCGTGGTGATTCAAGAACACAGAAATTCAATGTAATACACTTGTATTGATCAAAGGAATTACAGAGAAAACACAAAACAACCGCTCACACAATAGATGGCTTTTCCTCACGTCTAACACTCTCAGAAACATTTTTCTGGTAGCTCTCTAATTTAGGTTACATAAACATATATTTATACTAAGCCTAATAACACTAAGCCCATAATACATGTTCTCTACCCATGGCCGGCTCAAGAACCAACTCATGAACCCCTGTTCACGGTTACAAACCCGAATACCCATCTATTAGGTAACACCAACAATCTCTCCCTAGGCTGATGCTATCAAATGATCTTCATAACTCGAATGCAGCACTGTGATCACCACTTCCAGCACGTAACATTTTCATCAGAATCTATGGTTGTTGCTGTGGTGTCGATGTTGGTGTAGATAAGATTCAGCATCTCTGAACTCTCAAACTTGGGTCTCTCTTTCTTCTCTTAGAGTTAAATCCACATGTGGATCCTAATCAGCACTTGCTTGATCATCTTGCTAAAGAGGATGTGAGAGGAGGATTCTCAGTAGCTTTTTTGTTTTTCATTCTTTCTCTTTCAAGCAGATTCACATGTACTTCTTCATGTGTACCTTCATTGTCGGTATATTAAACCACATCTGGTTCTTCTGACTCGAGTACATTCTGTTGTGGTGGTACTTCAAGCTTTTCAGCAAATGACAACATTTCAATCTTTTTCAACCTTGATTCTTGATTTGAAATAAATCCTGCAAATTCTCGGAAGTTTTGTAAGCAGACATTTATATGCAACAGGAATCCAGTATTCACATGAAAACCTAGTACATCCATGTACTATCAAACCTTTGAAATTTCAATTCTTTTGACAATAAGTCTTTAAATCAAAGAATGGTCAATTTTTTTTTTGTAAAGATAAAATAAAATAAAACAGAAAATCTAAAACTAAATTAAACTAAACTCAACAAAATAGAGATAAAATAAGAAATAAAATCTTTTTGAAATTTTCTTAACAAATTGTAACTCAATTTAAACAAAATTTTAAACTAACAATTATTAACACAAACTTGTTACAACGAGTCTTTAGAAAGTTTGCAATGGGATCATATCGTTCTATAGACAGACCAAGGAACATTTTCCAGAACGTATTTTTACCCAGACAGGTCAAGAAGATTGCCAATATAAAAATCCCTCTAAACTCATACTTTAGCTTCAAACCGAAGTTTTTCACTCTGATTTAAATTAGTTATGACTTAATGGGTCCCACACTCATATCTCAGAAACCTGTAATTAAATGAAAGTGAATTAGTTGAATTCTTGATGAACTTTAATGGACCCCATAGCTTATCAGGTAAACCTTTCCTTCCTCGTGATCTTTTGAGCACCTAAATAATAACTAATGAGCATAAGTAGCACAAGTTTATGCAACTTTTTAGGGAATCTCTGACAACAATTGATCAAAAACATAGCACTACGGGCTTACATGTTCAGAATCATCAGAAGCTCAGGGTCATAGCACTACGGACTTACATGCCTTGACAAGAGATCTCTTCCCAGTCACATATTCCAAAAAAATAAAAATATTTACAAGTATATTTATATGTACGTCTTTAGACATATCTTTTTGATGTATGGCATTGCATATCTTTTGAATTTATTCCTATAGCATGACATTAACATTGCGTGTCTTTTTGCTCAGTATTTTGCTTTGCACTATCATTGAGTGTCTTTTCACCTATTGCATGTTAATACATGTCTTTTAACTATATAGATATATATTATTTACAGACTTGTATCAAGTCAACCGCAACCCCTTTGTGTAGGGTCCCGGTTAGTGAAATCCCAATAGAGCAAGGATTATCCACAGTTCATCAACCTTTATGTTTTAGTTCTTGATTATTAACAGGAATAACAAATTACACTAATCTATGAGACGCTCCCCACTAAGGCCATAATACTATTTTGTTTAATCAACATATCCAACATTGATCCTAGCCTTTTCAATTTAATGCCTTACATGTGTTGATCCTAGCCTTAAGAAACGAACATTCATATCACTTCCCATTAAATTACAAAACTTCCGACTCAGACACAAACAATATTTTTTTTTTAAATAACCTCAAAAACAAACTCATTTTGTATTTTTGTCTTTACATTAATAAACTTTAAAAACAGTCTTTTGTATTTTTCTCATATCTCCCTCTAAATTTGTGCATTAAAATTAAAAAAATGTATAAATTTAAACTGTAAAGAAAAATCTTTTTGTAACCATTCTCAAATTTCAAAAACTCATTATTTTCAAGTCATAATGTACCAAAGTAAATTGTACCTTTATTGCTGATCTTACCTCCCTTATCTCATACAAAGGAAACATACCCTCCGTTAACGTATTAACATTATGCAGTAGAGAGATGTCACCCGTCATGTGCCTGGAACAACCCATATCAACATACCTTAGGCTGATTTGCCTTCATTGGCTTAGAGTAAGTTATATCCCCTAGTGTGGTCCTCTGATTGTTCATGTAATAAGGCTCATAAGGACGATGCATGCAATTTCTTGCAATGTGACTGGCTTTGCCACATGTGTAGCATGTCTGCTTCCTAGGATAAGAAGCATATCCCGATATGTTTGACCATGATGGCGAAGATGATGATGAAGATGATGATGATGATGATGATGATGATTGTGAGTGATAAGATTGATCACATCTTCTCTTTGAGCAGCTTGCATACTTTATGTTTTTCTGAGCATGGTCTTGTTCAAACCTCTTATGATGATGATCATACTTTGTATAAAATTCAGCTTTGGTGAAGTGCTTAGGTGAAGCACTTGAGGTTTGAACATTGTCCTTGGGTTTTTCAACCTATTTTCTTTTCTCCTTTAGCTTGTACAGGTCCTGTTGGAATACTTAACAATATTATCAGTGACAGGTTTAACAAATCTAGTTTTTCCATCACTATATGCAGGAAATTGTGAATTTATAGAACCATTTTTCCAAGCCTGCGCATAGGGTTTGTTGCTCTTAGAAGCAGTGCTCTTGGAAGTATCAGTTTTATTTTTGCAAATTAAATTAGCATTAATTTTATTTTTGCAAAAACACGCCTCTTCATACTCCTCATTCTCACTATCACATTCCTCAATCTCTACTTTTTCTACACATGAAGTAGAAGCATCAGAATTGTTCACACATTTAATCTCAAAATCTAAGGATGAAGACTTAGATTCTTAAGTGTCTGACAGATTGCCAGAAGAGAGCACCACATACTTTGCGACATGTTCTTCAACAAATGAAGGAACAGTGGTGAAATTTCCATTGAAAGGAGGAGGCTTGTCGTTATACCCAATCCCTTTTGACCCATTCCCAGGTTTATGAAGTTGGGTTTCCAGCATATCAACTACTTTACTAGATTGACCAAAAAATTCTACTTTAAACTTTGCTTCAGCAAAATTTGATTTGGCTTGTTCTAATTCAGCAATTAACCTTTTAATCTCTTCTTTAGCATCCGTTAACACACAACATTTTTGACTTAGTTGTTCTTTGAGAAGTGAAATATCTTTCTTACTGGCTTCTATTACTTCCTTATATGCTTTCTTAGTTTTAGAAAACTTTGATTTATGATATTTAAGATTTTCAATTTCAAACTTCAAATCATCATTTTCTTTTTGAACATCCCCACCTTATCAATACATAATTGAGAACATAGATTAGATGTTACCTCAGGTGGAATTGAACCTGAAGATGATGAAGCTTGTCCTGTTACTCCAAATGTAGAAAACATTCTGAATTTGAGAACCTTGCTAGATACTGAAAACTTTTCCCTCCAGACTTTTCATCGAAAACTCAATATTGTCAACTTCTCAAAAGTGAATCAGAATATTTGTGTAACCGTCTTCTCAAAATCTTGAACAAGAAAATTTTCGATATTTTCCCGCCAAAATTTTCACAAAAAATATCTGATATTTTCAACTTTTCAAAAACAACTCCAATTAGAAGTATAAACAATCTATCAAAATTTTGACCAAGAAATATATATATTTTTTTACCGTGAACTAGTACGTAGTCGTGAAACCGATCAAAACCGTGAATTCCGTCTGAGCCGTGAACTAGTACTAAACCCGTGAACTTTCAAGAACCGGTGAACCCGTAAACTGCTTCTTACCGTGAACCTATGAGTTGCCATGAACTCAAACCGTAGACAAGGTTCAAACCGTGAAGTGCCAACCCATGAAGTGTCAACTCTTCCTGAGAACCTTAACCCGATCACCTTGACCCGTGAACAGCACTGTCTCCCCGTCAACTCCCAACCGTGAACTTCTCCCGTGAATACAAAAACCGTGAGTCCCAGCAGTGAACCTTAACCCATGAACAAATCTTTGACTGATATCCTTTCCAAAATAAATTCCGAGATTTTAGGAATTTCAAAATTTGAAATTCAATCAATCTCCTATGAACACGATGATGATTTCAAACAGTTTTCTAGCGAAATCAATGCTAAATCTTTTCTAACACCAGCAGATTGACCAAGAAAATCACAAGCAGATCTTGATTCTCAGCAGAATGTGATGAACACCTTTACGAAAGTAACTGACTGACAAAAAAATCGAAAATAGACTCACAAATACCTCAACACCTTTGTCTTGAATCGTTGATATCTAGAACCGAGCCTTGAATAACTTCAATGGCTCTAATACCAATTGTAAGTCCTAACCTTGATGGATTGTAGGTCCTGAGCAGACCTGTAGACACAGATCCGTGGAGAAATTCTTCAAACAGTCCGGATCGAGAGGCGGAATCTCTGGATCCAGTATCACTCTCGAATCAGAAATGGTAGAGACGGGTGCGGGAATCACATATACGAACAGAAACCTATGAAAATGAAAAAGAACAGCTAATTGAAAGCATAAAAAACGTATGATTCTTTGATTGAAATGAAAATAAAGGCTCGATCATACACTAACAATTAGTCTCACCCTAGGGTGAGCTCCCCCTGGGGTGGTGATTCCCTCTACAGACACACTCACTCCTAATGGGTATTCTACTATATATAGGAGGCTTCATGTGCCTTGTTTTCCAAGCCACCTGCCAAACAGGCCTGAAAAACAGGCATCGAAACTAGGTAGTTTCGATTGAATAAATGTTCAACCGAAACTACTAGTTTCGATTGAACAAAAGTTCAACAGAAACTACTAGTTTCGATACTGTAGTTTCTATTGACAGCATCAGTCTCATTTCTATACCCAACATGGATCTTCGAATAACAAATAATAGATATCAAACTCTCACAATCACTAGGCGGAAACTAGTAATCGTAGTGATTCAAGAACACATAAATTCAATGTAATACACTTGTATTGATCAAAGGAATTATAGAGAAAACACAAAACAACCGCTCACACAATAGACGGCTTTTCCTCACGTCTAACACTCTCAGAAACGTTTTTCTGGTAGGTCTCTAATTTAGGTTACATAAACATATATTTATACTAAGCCTAATAACACTAAGCCCATAATACATGTTCTCAACCCATGGCCGGACCAAGACCCAACTCGTGAACCCCTGTTCACGTTTACAAATCCGAATACCCATCTATTCGGTAACACCAATAATTATACTTATTTGATAAGCGTCAGCCTCACAAATATAGACCCAACAGCACGGCCGTGCATCCCAATGCACGATCGTGCATTACCCTCTCCTGCTCCGCACAGCCTAATACCGTGTCCTTTGTACTATGTTTGATTCCCTGGGCCTTTGCACGACCGTTGAAGCACTTTTGTGTGACAAATACTCTGGATATTTTCTTAGCTTTTGTACTTGTCTTGTTTGTAGTTGTCTTTGTATGTTAGTGTTTGTATGTATTAGTTATCGAGTTGTAATTACTAATGTATGTACTAGTCGTCTGTTTTCTCTAAGTGTTTTGCGCACTTAGCATGTGCGCAGGAATTACTTCCTATGTACTTAGCAAGTACGCAAGAATACTCTACGTACTTGTTAAGTACCTAAGAAAAATTGGCCCTGCGCACTTGTTAAGTGCGCAGAGATCAGGTCTAGTATAAATAGGTTGTGGTAACAGAAGTTATGTACGCACTCGTTTGTAACATAAACTCATGTCACATCTCTGTAACCTACAAGTTTTATAATAGACGAAGTTTGAAAGTGTTTTCGCTGTCGGTTTACTTTGTGTTACTTGATTCTCCACCTAGTCACGGGTATTCCGCACCCGGTCCGACTAGTCACGCACCCACACGTAACGATCCGAGACACCCGGGGACATACAACGACCGTGTAACCCATTGCACGGCCGTGCATTGCACATTTTGAGGCCTATAAATAGGAGGCTTGAGTTCTTCATTCCACACACCAATCCAGACAAAAAAAACACTCAAGAAGAGAGCATTCTCGTAGTTAGAGTAGAGAGTAGGGGGTCTCTTCCTCCTAGTCCCACAATAGGGGAGCCTACGAAACTCATCATTACGCTAGTCGTTATGGCCATTCGTGGCTAAAACTTCTTTGTATCGCTAGGGTGAAGATGATGTTTGGTGCATGTTAATGCTTAATCTATTAATGAAGTGGTATGTTTATGTCTTTAACTAATTCATCCTCAAAAACCATCTTTTGATGGGCTTTTCTTAATGTCTAAATCCGTATTTATATTTGTGAGTGTCTTGATTTTAAAGAGTAAGATCATAAAACCCTTTTTATTCAAACTTCCTCTGAAACTAGTATGTCTTTATACAAGCACAGGTTGATAAGCCAAGGCTTGGTCTATACTTCTAAGATCGTACGTCTTTATACGAGATTATTATGCGACCAAGAATTGGTGAACTAATGTTGGGAATGGTACGTCTTTATACTTGGTCCCATTGTTACACCGCCTCCCTGTGAGCAAAATATAATCACCTATTTAACTCTAATATAAATCATTTTGAGTCCGATGTCTTAAACCAACCCGGAGATGACCATTCGATGGGTTGAGGGTAAATGTTGTCCCTAACGGGTCACTAGTTTGGACTAGTTTGAAAGATTCTTTTTACAGCTATTAAGTGAGATTCTTTTGGTTTTGCCTGGAATCTGGAACAGATGCACACAACGAACATTATATCTGGCCTTGAAGCGGCTAAGTACATGAGAGATCCAATCATTGCTCTGTAAAGTCGACAATCCACATCTTTTCCATCCGAGTCTGAATTCAACTTATGATTGACCGGAATCGGAGTATCATATGGGGTACAGTCCTCCATCTTGAACCGGCTCAAGATGTCTTTGACAACTTTTTAAATCATATAATTTGCCAATCAAATGTAGTGAGGACGAGGCTCTAACGGTGACCCGGGTCACTAGTTTGTAGTAGTCATACCACTAAATTAGTTAACTTAACATTATCACGTACCAAACTGATTCGAATCCCGAAGCAATACATTTCGTAATCTGATCATTCGCTTTATTTACTTTTCTGCTATTTACTATTCTGCTAGTTACATTTCTGGTACACACTTCACGCACAATTTTACTTTTATGTTATTTACTTTACAGTCATTTACTTTTCTGTTTCACAAGCACATAAAACCTACTCACTAATTAATTCGGCTAAATGATAACAAAAGTTGAGTATTGAAACTCGACCGTGTCCATTGGTTCGATACTTGGTTCTTACCTAACTATATTACGCTATGATAGGTAAACTTGCATATTGTGTGGGTTTTAAGTTAACGTAATTATCATTTTAATTTATAAATTTTAAACCTGATCTTTTAAAATCAATATAAAAATATATTTACTTATATTTTTATATTAAAACAAACACACCAAGTTTTTGGCGCCATTGTCCGGGACACGGTGATTTCAAGAAAAGTTCGAGTTAACGGATTAGCCTTTTTAACCTTAACATTTTTATGGTTTGTTTTGATTATTCCTTACAACAACTTTCATGAATGACAACTACGAGAGTTGTTATGAAGGATACCAAGACAACTATGAGTACCACTATTCGGAGTTTTGTTGTGAGATTTGTGGGGAACGACACTACACCCAAGATTGATATCACTATCGAGGGTATTCCACACATTTCCACCAACCTTACGGGAAACCATATGAGGAAACCACACCGCCCCAAGAAATTCAACACTCAGCTCTAGATTCCAACTCATGGACCCCAGGAAATCTGTTTCGTCATTTGGCAGAAATTAAGGTTCGACTCCTAAAGAGATCTCCAACTGAACAACAAGTGTTTCGTCATTTGGAAGAAATTAAGGTTCAGATCCTAAAGAGCTATCCAACTGAATAACAAGATGATTCCTTCAAAGTCCAAGAATCAGAAGTTATAGTTCCAACATCTCTAGAAAGGTCGAGTGACATTAAGGAGCAAGAATGTAGGTCCTGAGCAGACCTGAAACAACAGATCTGCGGAGAAATCTTCAAACAGTCCGGATCGAGAGGCGGAATCTCTGGATCCGGTATCACTCTAGAATCACAAATGGTAGAGACGGGTGCGGGAATCACAAACACGAACAGAAACATATGAAAATGAAAAAGAACAGCTAATTGAAAGCATAAAAACGTATGATACTTTGATTGATATGAAAATTAAGAGCTCGATCATACACTTACAATTAGTCTCACCCCAGGGTGAGCTCCCCCTGGGGTGGTGATTCCCTCTTACAGACACACACAAACCTAACAAGGTTTTCTAATATATATAGGAGAACCATGTGCCTTGTTTTCCAAGCCACCGCCAATGGGCCTGAAAAACAGGTATCGAAACTACCTAGTTTCGATTGAACAAAAGTTCAACCGAAACTAGTAGTTTCGATTGAACAAAAGTTCAATCGAAACTAGTAGTTTCGATACTGTAATTTCGATTGACAGCATCAGTCTCAAAATTATACCCAACAAAGCGTGCACACAAGCACACTGCAAACATGATGTCTGGTCTGCTGTTAAACGTTGATCAAGGCACATGACTGGTCAATTCAATCTGCTGCAAGATTATCATCAAGAGGATGGAGATTATGTAGCTTTTGCTGGAAATCCAAGAGGAGGAAAGATTGAAGGTCAAGGAACTGTGTCGAATGGTGTAAATAGTTTGGAAAATGTCAACTTCGTTCCACAGCTAAAGTACAATCTGATGAGCGTCTCCCAGATCTGTGATAAAGACTTTAGTGCCTTGTTCAACTCAAAAGAATGTCTGATTTTGAAGCCTGGTGTAGTAATTCCAGAAGAACTCATTCTTATGCGAGCTCCTCGAAGATACAACACTTACAGTCTGGATATGAACAATCCATCAGGAATCGAATCCTGTTTTCTTTCAAAAGCTTCAGAAGATGAATCTTTTCTCTGGCACAAGAGATTAGGACACGTTAATTTCAAGACAATGAATCGCCTTGTTCGAGGAAACCTTGTCACCGGTTTGCCTCTGAAAGACTTCTCACCAGTAGAACATTGTCTCTCCTGCTCCAAAGGCAAACAGCACAAATCATCTCACAAACCCAAAACCACAAATTCCATTGACTCTCCCCTTCAATTGCTTCACATGGATCTTTTCGGTCCTGTCAGTGTCATGAGTCATGGAAGGAAATCATACTGTTTGGTGGTAACCGATGACTTCTCACGATTTACTTGGGTATTCTTCCTGGCAAAGAAAGAAGAGACACCAGAGATTCTGAAGATTCACTTGCTTCAAATCGAGAATTTGTTCAATCTAAATGTGAAGATTATCCGCAGCGATCATGGAACAGAATTCAAGAATGTCACTCTCGATTCTTTTTGTGAAAGTAAGGGTATTGCTCGGCAATTCAGTGCACCACGTACTCCTCAACAAAATGGTGTAGCTGAAAGAAGAAACCGCACGTTGATTGAAGCTGCAAGAACTATGATCGTCGATTCTAAACTTCCTGTCACGTTCTGGGCCGAAGCAGTCAATACCGCATGTTTCGTACAAAATAGAGTTCTCATAACCAAAAGCTGTAACAAGACTCCTTATGAAATCATGTACAAGCGCAAGCCTGTTATTGACTTCTTCAGGAAATTTGGATGTGTTTGCACAATGCTGAATACTTCTGATCAGCTGAACAAGTTTGAAGCCAAAGCAGATGAATGTTATTTTGTGGGATATTCGTCTAACCAAAGAGCTTTTCGTGTTTACAACAAGAGACGAAGGATTGTGCTGGAGTCCATTGATGTCAATTGGCATGAAAGCAATCATACGGACGCTGGGGACGGTCCTGATTGGCTTTTTGATGTCGACTCATTGTTTAAATCTTTTAATCTTCCTGATGTTACTAATATATCTGTTTCAGCTAATCCTCTTTTGCCTGTAAATTTCTTAGGTACTGCTTCTGCTTCTGCTTCAAGCTCCTCTTCATCATCCACTCCAGATTCTTCAGATTCTGTAGCAACAAATGAAATTGTTGAGGAAGAAACTCCTCCAATAGTGGATGTTGCTCCACAATCTTCTGTTGACAGCTCAAGTAATGAAGAAGCCGTTATTCCTGATCACAACTTTACCAATCTGGATGAACTTGTAGAAGAAGATGAGATTCCACAGTTGAGAGTTCACAAGAATCATCCCACAGAAAATATCATTGGTCCACTCAATGTGGGAGTACAAACAAGAAGTGCCATAGAAGCAATAAATGATGGTCTTTTCACCTGTTTCATATCTCAAATCGAACCCAAAAATATTAAAGCTGCTTTGCTCGAGAACAGTTGGGTGGAGGCCATGCAAGAAGAACTGCAGCAGTTCAGCAAGTTACATGTGTGGAATCTTGTAGATCTTCCGAAGAACAAAGTCCCAATCGGCACTCGTTGGGTATTTCGTAACAAGAAGGATGAAGGTGGAATTGTAATTCGTAACAAAGCCCGCTTGGTGGTTCAGGGGTTTTATCAAGAAGAGGGAATTGATTTTGAGGATGTCTTTGCACCAGTGGCTCGCTTGGAAGCCATAAGAATGTTTCTCGCCTACGCAGCCTACATGGACTTCACGGTTCATCAAATGGATGTGAAAAGTGCATTTCTGTATGGAAAGGTTCAAGAAGAAGTTTATGTCAAGCAGCCACCGGGTTTCATTGATCCAAGCTATCCTGATAAAGTTTACAAACTTGACAAGGCACTGTACGGTCTTCATCAAGCACCTCGTGCGTGGTATGAAACGTTATCTACGCATCTGCTGGATAATGGTTTCACACGAGGGGCAATTGACCAAACTTTGTTCAAGCGTAAGGATGGTGCGGACACTATTATGGTGCAGATCTACGTGGATGATATCATTTTCGGATCCACCAATCCTCGGTTATGCAAGGAGTTTGAGGAAGTGATGCGATCTAAGTTTGAGATGAGCTCCATGGGAGAAATGAAGTTCTTTCTCGGTTTACAAGTAGATCAGTCTGAGTCAGGAATCCTTATCCATCAAGAAAAGTATGTTAAAGAAATCCTGACCAAGTTCAAAATGACTGAATCTCATCCTTACAAGACTCCCGTGGAAGTTCGTCATTGTCTATCTCCTGATTTGGATGGTGAAAGCGTGGATCAGCACCTCTATCGCTCAATGATAGGATCTCTTCTGTATCTCACTGCCAGCAGACCTGAAACAACAGATCTGCGGAGAAATCTTCAAACAGTCCGGATCGAGAGGCGGAATCTCTGGATCCGGTATCACTCTAGAATCACAAATGGTAGAGACGGGTGCGGGAATCACAAACACGAACAGAAACATATGAAAATGAAAAAGAACAGCTAATTGAAAGCATAAAAACGTATGATACTTTGATTGATATGAAAATTAAGAGCTCGATCATACACTTACAATTAGTCTCACCCCAGGGTGAGCTCCCCCTGGGGTGGTGATTCCCTCTTACAGACACACACAAACCTAACAAGGTTTTCTAATATATATAGGAGAACCATGTGCCTTGTTTTCCAAGCCACCGCCAATGGGCCTGAAAAACAGGTATCGAAACTACCTAGTTTCGATTGAACAAAAGTTCAACCGAAACTAGTAGTTTCGATTGAACAAAAGTTCAACCGAAACTAGTAGTTTCGAGTGAACAAAAGTTCACTCGAAACTAGTAGTTTCGAGTGAACAAAAGTTCAATCGAAACTAGTAGTTTCGATACTGTAATTTCGATTGACAGCATCAGTCTCAAAATTATACCCAACAAAGCGTGCACACAAGCACACTGCAAACATGATGTCTGGTCTGCTGTTAAACGTTGATCAAGGCACATGACTGGTCAATTCAATCTGCTGCAAGATTATCATCAAGAGGATGGAGATTATGTAGCTTTTGCTGGAAATCCAAGAGGAGGAAAGATTGAAGGTCAAGGAACTGTGTCGAATGGTGTAAATAGTTTGGAAAATGTCAACTTCGTTCCACAGCTAAAGTACAATCTGATGAGCGTCTCCCAGATCTGTGATAAAGACTTTAGTGCCTTGTTCAACTCAAAAGAATGTCTGATTTTGAAGCCTGGTGTAGTAATTCCAGAAGAACTCATTCTTATGCGAGCTCCTCGAAGATACAACACTTACAGTCTGGATATGAACAATCCATCAGGAATCGAATCCTGTTTTCTTTCAAAAGCTTCAGAAGATGAATCTTTTCTCTGGCACAAGAGATTAGGACACGTTAATTTCAAGACAATGAATCGCCTTGTTCGAGGAAACCTTGTCACCGGTTTGCCTCTGAAAGACTTCTCACCAGTAGAACATTGTCTCTCCTGCTCCAAAGGCAAACAGCACAAATCATCTCACAAACCCAAAACCACAAATTCCATTGACTCTCCCCTTCAATTGCTTCACATGGATCTTTTCGGTCCTGTCAGTGTCATGAGTCATGGAAGGAAATCATACTGTTTGGTGGTAACCGATGACTTCTCACGATTTACTTGGGTATTCTTCCTGGCAAAGAAAGAAGAGACACCAGAGATTCTGAAGATTCACTTGCTTCAAATCGAGAATTTGTTCAATCTAAATGTGAAGATTATCCGCAGCGATCATGGAACAGAATTCAAGAATGTCACTCTCGATTCTTTTTGTGAAAGTAAGGGTATTGCTCGGCAATTCAGTGCACCACGTACTCCTCAACAAAATGGTGTAGCTGAAAGAAGAAACCGCACGTTGATTGAAGCTGCAAGAACTATGATCGTCGATTCTAAACTTCCTGTCACGTTCTGGGCCGAAGCAGTCAATACCGCATGTTTCGTACAAAATAGAGTTCTCATAACCAAAAGCTGTAACAAGACTCCTTATGAAATCATGTACAAGCGCAAGCCTGTTATTGACTTCTTCAGGAAATTTGGATGTGTTTGCACAATGCTGAATACTTCTGATCAGCTGAACAAGTTTGAAGCCAAAGCAGATGAATGTTATTTTGTGGGATATTCGTCTAACCAAAGAGCTTTTCGTGTTTACAACAAGAGACGAAGGATTGTGCTGGAGTCCATTGATGTCAATTGGCATGAAAGCAATCATACGGACGCTGGGGACGGTCCTGATTGGCTTTTTGATGTCGACTCATTGTTTAAATCTTTTAATCTTCCTGATGTTACTAATATATCTGTTTCAGCTAATCCTCTTTTGCCTGTAAATTTCTTAGGTACTGCTTCTGCTTCTGCTTCAAGCTCCTCTTCATCATCCACTCCAGATTCTTCAGATTCTGTAGCAACAAATGAAATTGTTGAGGAAGAAACTCCTCCAATAGTGGATGTTGCTCCACAATCTTCTGTTGACAGCTCAAGTAATGAAGAAGCCGTTATTCCTGATCACAACTTTACCAATCTGGATGAACTTGTAGAAGAAGATGAGATTCCACAGTTGAGAGTTCACAAGAATCATCCCACAGAAAATATCATTGGTCCACTCAATGTGGGAGTACAAACAAGAAGTGCCATAGAAGCAATAAATGATGGTCTTTTCACCTGTTTCATATCTCAAATCGAACCCAAAAATATTAAAGCTGCTTTGCTCGAGAACAGTTGGGTGGAGGCCATGCAAGAAGAACTGCAGCAGTTCAGCAAGTTACATGTGTGGAATCTTGTAGATCTTCCGAAGAACAAAGTCCCAATCGGCACTCGTTGGGTATTTCGTAACAAGAAGGATGAAGGTGGAATTGTAATTCGTAACAAAGCCCGCTTGGTGGTTCAGGGGTTTTATCAAGAAGAGGGAATTGATTTTGAGGATGTCTTTGCACCAGTGGCTCGCTTGGAAGCCATAAGAATGTTTCTCGCCTACGCAGCCTACATGGACTTCACGGTTCATCAAATGGATGTGAAAAGTGCATTTCTGTATGGAAAGGTTCAAGAAGAAGTTTATGTCAAGCAGCCACCGGGTTTCATTGATCCAAGCTATCCTGATAAAGTTTACAAACTTGACAAGGCACTGTACGGTCTTCATCAAGCACCTCGTGCGTGGTATGAAACATTATCTACGCATCTGCTGGATAATGGTTTCACACGAGGGGCAATTGACCAAACTTTGTTCAAGCGTAAGGATGGTGCGGACACTATTATGGTGCAGATCTACGTGGATGATATCATTTTCGGATCCACCAATCCTCGGTTATGCAAGGAGTTTGAGGAAGTGATGCGATCTAAGTTTGAGATGAGCTCCATGGGAGAAATGAAGTTCTTTCTCGGTTTACAAGTAGATCAGTCTGAGTCAGGAATCCTTATCCATCAAGAAAAGTATGTTAAAGAAATCCTGACCAAGTTCAAAATGACTGAATCTCATCCTTACAAGACTCCCGTGGAAGTTCGTCATTGTCTATCTCCTGATTTGGATGGTGAAAGCGTGGATCAGCACCTCTATCGCTCAATGATAGGATCTCTTCTGTATCTCACTGCCAGCAGACCTGAAACAACAGATCTGCGGAGAAATCTTCAAACAGTCCGGATCGAGAGGCGGAATCTCTGGATCCGGTATCACTCTAGAATCACAAATGGTAGAGACGGGTGCGGGAATCACAAACACGAACAGAAACATATGAAAATGAAAAAGAACAGCTAATTGAAAGCATAAAAACGTATGATACTTTGATTGATATGAAAATTAAGAGCTCGATCATACACTTACAATTAGTCTCACCCCAGGGTGAGCTCCCCCTGGGGTGGTGATTCCCTCTTACAGACACACACAAACCTAACAAGGTTTTCTAATATATATAGGAGAACCATGTGCCTTGTTTTCCAAGCCACCGCCAATGGGCCTGAAAAACAGGTATCGAAACTACCTAGTTTCGATTGAACAAAAGTTCAACCGAAACTAGTAGTTTCGATTGAACAAAAGTTCAATCGAAACTAGTAGTTTCGAGTGAACAAAAGTTCACTCGAAACTAGTAGTTTCGAGTGAACAAAAGTTCAATCGAAACTAGTAGTTTCGATACTGTAATTTCGATTGACAGCATCAGTCTCAAAATTATACCCAACAAAGCGTGCACACAAGCACACTGCAAACATGATGTCTGGTCTGCTGTTAAACGTTGATCAAGGCACATGACTGGTCAATTCAATCTGCTGCAAGATTATCATCAAGAGGATGGAGATTATGTAGCTTTTGCTGGAAATCCAAGAGGAGGAAAGATTGAAGGTCAAGGAACTGTGTCGAATGGTGTAAATAGTTTGGAAAATGTCAACTTCGTTCCACAGCTAAAGTACAATCTGATGAGCGTCTCCCAGATCTGTGATAAAGACTTTAGTGCCTTGTTCAACTCAAAAGAATGTCTGATTTTGAAGCCTGGTGTAGTAATTCCAGAAGAACTCATTCTTATGCGAGCTCCTCGAAGATACAACACTTACAGTCTGGATATGAACAATCCATCAGGAATCGAATCCTGTTTTCTTTCAAAAGCTTCAGAAGATGAATCTTTTCTCTGGCACAAGAGATTAGGACACGTTAATTTCAAGACAATGAATCGCCTTGTTCGAGGAAACCTTGTCACCGGTTTGCCTCTGAAAGACTTCTCACCAGTAGAACATTGTCTCTCCTGCTCCAAAGGCAAACAGCACAAATCATCTCACAAACCCAAAACCACAAATTCCATTGACTCTCCCCTTCAATTGCTTCACATGGATCTTTTCGGTCCTGTCAGTGTCATGAGTCATGGAAGGAAATCATACTGTTTGGTGGTAACCGATGACTTCTCACGATTTACTTGGGTATTCTTCCTGGCAAAGAAAGAAGAGACACCAGAGATTCTGAAGATTCACTTGCTTCAAATCGAGAATTTGTTCAATCTAAATGTGAAGATTATCCGCAGCGATCATGGAACAGAATTCAAGAATGTCACTCTCGATTCTTTTTGTGAAAGTAAGGGTATTGCTCGGCAATTCAGTGCACCACGTACTCCTCAACAAAATGGTGTAGCTGAAAGAAGAAACCGCACGTTGATTGAAGCTGCAAGAACTATGATCGTCGATTCTAAACTTCCTGTCACGTTCTGGGCCGAAGCAGTCAATACCGCATGTTTCGTACAAAATAGAGTTCTCATAACCAAAAGCTGTAACAAGACTCCTTATGAAATCATGTACAAGCGCAAGCCTGTTATTGACTTCTTCAGGAAATTTGGATGTGTTTGCACAATGCTGAATACTTCTGATCAGCTGAACAAGTTTGAAGCCAAAGCAGATGAATGTTATTTTGTGGGATATTCGTCTAACCAAAGAGCTTTTCGTGTTTACAACAAGAGACGAAGGATTGTGCTGGAGTCCATTGATGTCAATTGGCATGAAAGCAATCATACGGACGCTGGGGACGGTCCTGATTGGCTTTTTGATGTCGACTCATTGTTTAAATCTTTTAATCTTCCTGATGTTACTAATATATCTGTTTCAGCTAATCCTCTTTTGCCTGTAAATTTCTTAGGTACTGCTTCTGCTTCTGCTTCAAGCTCCTCTTCATCATCCACTCCAGATTCTTCAGATTCTGTAGCAACAAATGAAATTGTTGAGGAAGAAACTCCTCCAATAGTGGATGTTGCTCCACAATCTTCTGTTGACAGCTCAAGTAATGAAGAAGCCGTTATTCCTGATCACAACTTTACCAATCTGGATGAACTTGTAGAAGAAGATGAGATTCCACAGTTGAGAGTTCACAAGAATCATCCCACAGAAAATATCATTGGTCCACTCAATGTGGGAGTACAAACAAGAAGTGCCATAGAAGCAATAAATGATGGTCTTTTCACCTGTTTCATATCTCAAATCGAACCCAAAAATATTAAAGCTGCTTTGCTCGAGAACAGTTGGGTGGAGGCCATGCAAGAAGAACTGCAGCAGTTCAGCAAGTTACATGTGTGGAATCTTGTAGATCTTCCGAAGAACAAAGTCCCAATCGGCACTCGTTGGGTATTTCGTAACAAGAAGGATGAAGGTGGAATTGTAATTCGTAACAAAGCCCGCTTGGTGGTTCAGGGGTTTTATCAAGAAGAGGGAATTGATTTTGAGGATGTCTTTGCACCAGTGGCTCGCTTGGAAGCCATAAGAATGTTTCTCGCCTACGCAGCCTACATGGACTTCATGGTTCATCAAATGGATGTGAAAAGTGCATTTCTGTATGGAAAGGTTCAAGAAGAAGTTTATGTCAAGCAGCCACCGGGTTTCATTGATCCAAGCTATCCTGATAAAGTTTACAAACTTGACAAGGCACTGTACGGTCTTCATCAAGCACCTCGTGCGTGGTATGAAACGTTATCTACGCATCTGCTGGATAATGGTTTCACACGAGGGGCAATTGACCAAACTTTGTTCAAGCGTAAGGATGGTGCGGACACTATTATGGTGCAGATCTACGTGGATGATATCATTTTCGGATCCACCAATCCTCGGTTATGCAAGGAGTTTGAGGAAGTGATGCGATCTAAGTTTGAGATGAGCTCCATGGGAGAAATGAAGTTCTTTCTCGGTTTACAAGTAGATCAGTCTGAGTCAGGAATCCTTATCCATCAAGAAAAGTATGTTAAAGAAATCCTGACCAAGTTCAAAATGACTGAATCTCATCCTTACAAGACTCCCGTGGAAGTTCGTCATTGTCTATCTCCTGATTTGGATGGTGAAAGCGTGGATCAGCACCTCTATCGCTCAATGATAGGATCTCTTCTGTATCTCACTGCCAGCAGACCTGAAACAACAGATCTGCGGAGAAATCTTCAAACAGTCCGGATCGAGAGGCGGAATCTCTGGATCCGGTATCACTCTAGAATCACAAATGGTAGAGACGGGTGCGGGAATCACAAACACGAACAGAAACATATGAAAATGAAAAAGAACAGCTAATTGAAAGCATAAAAACGTATGATACTTTGATTGATATGAAAATTAAGAGCTCGATCATACACTTACAATTAGTCTCACCCCAGGGTGAGCTCCCCCTGGGGTGGTGATTCCCTCTTACAGACACACACAAACCTAACAAGGTTTTCTAATATATATAGGAGAACCATGTGCCTTGTTTTCCAAGCCACCGCCAATGGGCCTGAAAAACAGGTATCGAAACTACCTAGTTTCGATTGAACAAAAGTTCAACCGAAACTAGTAGTTTCGATTGAACAAAAGTTCAATCGAAACTAGTAGTTTCGAGTGAACAAAAGTTCACTCGAAACTAGTAGTTTCGAGTGAACAAAAGTTCAATCGAAACTAGTAGTTTCGATACTGTAATTTCGATTGACAGCATCAGTCTCAAAATTATACCCAACAAAGCGTGCACACAAGCACACTGCAAACATGATGTCTGGTCTGCTGTTAAACGTTGATCAAGGCACATGACTGGTCAATTCAATCTGCTGCAAGATTATCATCAAGAGGATGGAGATTATGTAGCTTTTGCTGGAAATCCAAGAGGAGGAAAGATTGAAGGTCAAGGAACTGTGTCGAATGGTGTAAATAGTTTGGAAAATGTCAACTTCGTTCCACAGCTAAAGTACAATCTGATGAGCGTCTCCCAGATCTGTGATAAAGACTTTAGTGCCTTGTTCAACTCAAAAGAATGTCTGATTTTGAAGCCTGGTGTAGTAATTCCAGAAGAACTCATTCTTATGCGAGCTCCTCGAAGATACAACACTTACAGTCTGGATATGAACAATCCATCAGGAATCGAATCCTGTTTTCTTTCAAAAGCTTCAGAAGATGAATCTTTTCTCTGGCACAAGAGATTAGGACACGTTAATTTCAAGACAATGAATCGCCTTGTTCGAGGAAACCTTGTCACCGGTTTGCCTCTGAAAGACTTCTCACCAGTAGAACATTGTCTCTCCTGCTCCAAAGGCAAACAGCACAAATCATCTCACAAACCCAAAACCACAAATTCCATTGACTCTCCCCTTCAATTGCTTCACATGGATCTTTTCGGTCCTGTCAGTGTCATGAGTCATGGAAGGAAATCATACTGTTTGGTGGTAACCGATGACTTCTCACGATTTACTTGGGTATTCTTCCTGGCAAAGAAAGAAGAGACACCAGAGATTCTGAAGATTCACTTGCTTCAAATCGAGAATTTGTTCAATCTAAATGTGAAGATTATCCGCAGCGATCATGGAACAGAATTCAAGAATGTCACTCTCGATTCTTTTTGTGAAAGTAAGGGTATTGCTCGGCAATTCAGTGCACCACGTACTCCTCAACAAAATGGTGTAGCTGAAAGAAGAAACCGCACGTTGATTGAAGCTGCAAGAACTATGATCGTCGATTCTAAACTTCCTGTCACGTTCTGGGCCGAAGCAGTCAATACCGCATGTTTCGTACAAAATAGAGTTCTCATAACCAAAAGCTGTAACAAGACTCCTTATGAAATCATGTACAAGCGCAAGCCTGTTATTGACTTCTTCAGGAAATTTGGATGTGTTTGCACAATGCTGAATACTTCTGATCAGCTGAACAAGTTTGAAGCCAAAGCAGATGAATGTTATTTTGTGGGATATTCGTCTAACCAAAGAGCTTTTCGTGTTTACAACAAGAGACGAAGGATTGTGCTGGAGTCCATTGATGTCAATTGGCATGAAAGCAATCATACGGACGCTGGGGACGGTCCTGATTGGCTTTTTGATGTCGACTCATTGTTTAAATCTTTTAATCTTCCTGATGTTACTAATATATCTGTTTCAGCTAATCCTCTTTTGCCTGTAAATTTCTTAGGTACTGCTTCTGCTTCTGCTTCAAGCTCCTCTTCATCATCCACTCCAGATTCTTCAGATTCTGTAGCAACAAATGAAATTGTTGAGGAAGAAACTCCTCCAATAGTGGATGTTGCTCCACAATCTTCTGTTGACAGCTCAAGTAATGAAGAAGCCGTTATTCCTGATCACAACTTTACCAATCTGGATGAACTTGTAGAAGAAGATGAGATTCCACAGTTGAGAGTTCACAAGAATCATCCCACAGAAAATATCATTGGTCCACTCAATGTGGGAGTACAAACAAGAAGTGCCATAGAAGCAATAAATGATGGTCTTTTCACCTGTTTCATATCTCAAATCGAACCCAAAAATATTAAAGCTGCTTTGCTCGAGAACAGTTGGGTGGAGGCCATGCAAGAAGAACTGCAGCAGTTCAGCAAGTTACATGTGTGGAATCTTGTAGATCTTCCGAAGAACAAAGTCCCAATCGGCACTCGTTGGGTATTTCGTAACAAGAAGGATGAAGGTGGAATTGTAATTCGTAACAAAGCCCGCTTGGTGGTTCAGGGGTTTTATCAAGAAGAGGGAATTGATTTTGAGGATGTCTTTGCACCAGTGGCTCGCTTGGAAGCCATAAGAATGTTTCTCGCCTACGCAGCCTACATGGACTTCACGGTTCATCAAATGGATGTGAAAAGTGCATTTCTGTATGGAAAGGTTCAAGAAGAAGTTTATGTCAAGCAGCCACCGGGTTTCATTGATCCAAGCTATCCTGATAAAGTTTACAAACTTGACAAGGCACTGTACGGTCTTCATCAAGCACCTCGTGCGTGGTATGAAACGTTATCTACGCATCTGCTGGATAATGGTTTCACACGAGGGGCAATTGACCAAACTTTGTTCAAGCGTAAGGATGGTGCGGACACTATTATGGTGCAGATCTACGTGGATGATATCATTTTCGGATCCACCAATCCTCGGTTATGCAAGGAGTTTGAGGAAGTGATGCGATCTAAGTTTGAGATGAGCTCCATGGGAGAAATGAAGTTCTTTCTCGGTTTACAAGTAGATCAGTCTGAGTCAGGAATCCTTATCCATCAAGAAAAGTATGTTAAAGAAATCCTGACCAAGTTCAAAATGACTGAATCTCATCCTTACAAGACTCCCGTGGAAGTTCGTCATTGTCTATCTCCTGATTTGGATGGTGAAAGCGTGGATCAGCACCTCTATCGCTCAATGATAGGATCTCTTCTGTATCTCACTGCCAGCAGACCTGAAACAACAGATCTGCGGAGAAATCTTCAAACAGTCCGGATCGAGAGGCGGAATCTCTGGATCCGGTATCACTCTAGAATCACAAATGGTAGAGACGGGTGCGGGAATCACAAACACGAACAGAAACATATGAAAATGAAAAAGAACAGCTAATTGAAAGCATAAAAACGTATGATACTTTGATTGATATGAAAATTAAGAGCTCGATCATACACTTACAATTAGTCTCACCCCAGGGTGAGCTCCCCCTGGGGTGGTGATTCCCTCTTACAGACACACACAAACCTAACAAGGTTTTCTAATATATATAGGAGAACCATGTGCCTTGTTTTCCAAGCCACCGCCAATGGGCCTGAAAAACAGGTATCGAAACTACCTAGTTTCGATTGAACAAAAGTTCAACCGAAACTAGTAGTTTCGATTGAACAAAAGTTCAATCGAAACTAGTAGTTTCGAGTGAACAAAAGTTCACTCGAAACTAGTAGTTTCGAGTGAACAAAAGTTCAATCGAAACTAGTAGTTTCGATACTGTAATTTCGATTGACAGCATCAGTCTCAAAATTATACCCAACAATCTCCCCCTAGACTGATGCTATCAATGCTAGTCCGACTCTGTCTTTCGTCTTCACAGAATGACTGATGATCCAATGCCTTTCGTTGTGATTCTCCCCCTCAAGTGTAGACCCTCCTATCTTGTAGGCAATTGATAAAGGTTTGAATCCCAAGTATTTAGCAGTAAATAACCATCTTTCTACAAGGATTCTTGACATTCTCGAACACTTGATCAACGTTTAACAGCAGACCAGACATCATGTTTGCAGTGTGCTTGTGTGCACGCTTTCAGGCTAATCCTAAACTCTCTCATTTGATTGCTGTTAAACGTATTTTAAGATACTTAAAGCACAAGCCAAAACTTGGGCTTTGGTATCCTAAAACTAATTTGTTTGACCTTGTTGCCTATTCAGATTCAGACTACGGGGGATGCAACTTAGACCGAAAATCCACTTCTGGGGGTTGTCAGTTCCTTGGCAACCGTCTCATTTCCTGGCAATGTAAGAAACAAACCACCGTTTCTCAATCCACAGCCGAAGCTGAATACATTGCTGCAGCCCTCTGTTGTTCTCAAGTGAGATGGATCCACCACCAGATGCTTGATTACGGGATCACTTTTCATGAAACCCCCATCTTGTGTGACAACACCGCCGTTCCTCACATCACCAAAAATCCCGTTCAGCACTCTAAAACCAAGCACATTGAGATCAAACACCATTTCATTCGCGATTGTGTCGAAAAGAAACATATCAAGATCGTTGAAGTGAAAACCGACAAGCAGACCGCTGACATCTTCACTAAGGCCTTTGATTCTGCCAGATTTGAAAAACTGGTGGAGATGCTCGGCATGATAAACTTTCAATAACCCTTGTGCATACTGTTTTTTTTCTGTTTAAACTTGTTAATCGGGAAGATTTTCAAAAAGATTTTCTGCTTTGTACAGTTATTTTCTTATTTATTTTTGATAGCATAACTTTTGGGGGAGAATTAGATAGTTATGTCGGAAAGTAAAAGTTTTGCTTCGTATAGTTAAAAAAAAAAAAAAAAAAAAAAAAAAAAAAAAAAAAAAAAAAAAAAATCTCTTTATTGCTTTTTGTTTGTTTCAGGAAAATCGGATCTGACCTTGTGAGAAATGATAGAGTCTGATCACACTTCTTGAACATGGAATGGACCACAAGCGATGGTGCTTACTGAGGTATAGCCGGTAGGCCCGACATATGGTTATAACTCTCTAGTAGTGTGAAAACCTAATTCTCTACCGTACACGTGTGTTTGAACCCATTCTTGAAACATCTAACCCATTTTAAGCTAAGAAAACTGATTCAATCAGATACAGGCTTACGTGTTGGATTCTGATTCATGCACCAGGTGACCGTCAAAGTAACGAAAATTACCGTCGATGACCCCGTCTGTTTTGCTTACGCAAAGATCTCGGGAGTTCATCTTTTTCCCATCCACTTGGATGATTTGACCCCGTCTGTTTTGCTTACGCAAAGACCTCGGGTGTTCAACTTTTTCCTATCCGCTTGGATAATTTTACGACTTCTTCTGTTTTGCTTACGCAAAGATCTAGAATGTTCGTACCTTTTTTAATATCCACTTGGATATTTTTCATTTTACACCCATCTTACATCCTGTTGGATTTTATTTTACTTTTGGCCGTGAATTCAACTTACCAAGATGGTACCCTGGTTAACCTGCAAGAAATGATAAGATGAATGTGGGTATGTCTTGAGGATTGATAGGCTTTCAAAACCATTTTATTTCAATATGTGGGGTACACCGTGTTTCGTGCATTAAATGGTACCTTTTAATCACATGAAATTTTTGTATAAACAAATGCTCGGGTTTATCTTGCACACATATCGGCTATCTTCAGGGATTCACAGTAGCTGAGTGCAAAAATGAAGTGTTTCAAGAGTTTGACCAGACATGATCTCACGTTGGATCTTTTCCAAGGATAAGTGTTTATATCTTATTTTGGTTATTAAAAATATCTTTATCTTCCTTATTAACTTGTTTAAATTGTACATAGTTTTTGAGTTTATGTCTTTTGCCTTTGACCCAGTTTGACCTACCTATCGAAACTATGATCATACTTGAAAGGTTTGCCCCTAAAACATTTGCTCGAAACTTCCAAGTCCCTCGAAACTACCCTGCCCACTCGAAACTTCCTCGCTCACTCGAAACTAGTAGTTTCGAGAGGGCCATTTCAGTCTTTTCACAATCTCAAATTAAATGTCTTCATAATCCATATTCATGCGGCGTTTCTTCATCACTCACCCGAAACTCTCTCACACCTTTGCTTTCACACACAAATTCTCTCAAACCCTCGGTCTAAGCTTGCGATTTCAGTGTTTCTCATCTGAATCCCTCGTCGTCTTCTTCATCAGGTAATGGTTTGTGGGTTTTTGAAAGTGATTTATGTGAATGAACAGGCCCTTGGGTTTGATTTCACAAGCGTTTACGACTAGTTCTTCATAATCTAGGTCGTCTGGTGTTCATTTCATGTTTTTGAGATCACCTTTGTTAATATCTCACTCTTTATGTGTTTAATTTTGCAGATTTAGGTTGATTCATCGGTAAGAAGGAGTTTCGACACTCTCAGGCCTTTATTAACCTTTTTCTTTGTTTTATTTTGCATTTGTTTCTTATTTCTAAGTTTGAGTCTGCATATAAGTTTCGTTTGTTTTCTGTGCTTTTTGAGTCTGTTGATATTTTCAAGGGTTTGCCATCGAAACTAGGTAGTTTCAAGTAAAAGAGGGATTTTAAGAATTTGAAAGGTTTTTAGGTTTTGAACTGTCTTCACTCGAAACTCTGTAGTTTCGATACCCCCTGATGCTCGAAACTCTGTAGTTTCGATACCCTTGGTGCTCGAAACTAGTACTTTCGATATGGTTTCTTCACTCGAAACTTAGTTTCGATAGTCCCTTTTTCTGATATTTTCTAAGTGTTGGAAATAAGTAGTTTCGTTCGAAACTTATAGTTTCGATAGTGTCTTTCTCAGAATTTTTCTAAGTATTGAGACTTATGTAAGAAATTTCCTTTGTGATTTTCTTGTGCAGATATGGATCTTTTATTTGCCAAGAAGCACAATATCTGTGCTTACTTGAATGCCACTGACCCCAAGAATGCAGAGTTCACACCAGTTCTCAATTTCCTAGCCAACTCTAATATTAGCTTTGCCATAAACAACAATCTGCCAGTTTTTGAAACCACTATAAGACAGTTCTGGGCTACTGCTACAAGTGTCTCCGTTAACAATACAAGACACATTAGAGCCACTGTTCACAACCAAGAAGTGTTATTTTCTGAGGCTACTATCAGAGAGGTGCTACAATTTAATGATAACCCTGAAGCCCCAATTGAATTTCCAAGTTTTTACATTCGAGAATGTTTCAGAAGAATGGGTCACCCAAATAAATTCATAGGAGGGCAAGTCATCAAGAATGCTCTTCCTCCACTCTGGAGATACATCGTGCATATCTTTATTCATTGCATCTCTATTAGAAAAGGAGGATTTGACTCAGCAAATGCTTTGATAGCTTCGGCCATTCTTGGCTTAGTCAAGGGAAGGGAGTACAACTTCTCTGGTCTAGTGTTCGGACAACTGATTGAGAACCTAACTGGGAGAGTCAAAGACAAATTTCTTGCATATCCAAGGTTCTTACAGATGGTCATCAATCATCTCCACCCAGATCTTCAACAAGATGGTCCTCTCCTGTTTCTTGATCATATGAATGCAAAGACTCTGAGCTACATGAAAAGCTCCAGTTCAAGAACAAACCGAGTCATTGCCAATGTTCCTTTATTTGGACACATTCTGGGAGAAGAAGAAGAAGCCATACCTGATGTTGATCCAGAACTACCTGTTGAATCTTCATCATCATCAGCAGAAGAAGAAGAACCTCATAATGAGCAAGAAAACCAAGAGGCTGAAAATCAAAATGTTGAAGTAGAAATTCAGGAGAATGTACAACAGGAAATGGGACTAAATGAAGAAGATCTTATCTTTGAAGCTCCTATGATAGATCAAGTGTTGGAGAATCCTGAACCAATTATTCAGGAAGAACATGTTGAGGCAGAAGCTGATTCAGAAGACACCTTGGATGAAGGCATTTATGGCACCAAGTATGACGTCTCAGATTATGAAACTGAAACTGAAGATCACACTGAACCTCCAGCATCATCTTCTAAGAGACAAGCTGAGTCTGAATCTGACTATGAGCTAGAAGAACCACTGGCTAAGAAGATTAAGACTGGACTGGAGCCTTTAAGCACCTCCTCAGAGTCCTTAGATGACATTCCTGAAAACCTAACTCCTATTCATTCACCCATTCATGCTGCTACCACCCCTAAACCAACTCCACAACCATCTCCACAACAATCACCCATCCATACTTCTCCCACATCACCATCTCATAATTCAACCTCCCCTGTTCCCAGAGTTAAAACATTAAGCCTTGAACTAAAAAGGATGCAGGATCAGCTTCAAAAGAAAGATGAAGAGATTGAAGGTCTGAAATCTAACCTGCATGATGTCCAGGAAGAAGTAAAAGACTTAAAGCTGGAAGTTGGGGGTCTACATACACAGATTGACATTCAACAAACCCAACTTGAAGAACAACAGAATTTTATCTCAAAACAAAATGAAGACTTCAAGGTTTTAGCTGAAGCAGTGAAACAGCTTAAAGCTTCTATTGATAAGCCTGTGCAACAACAAGCAACCACTTCAATGGCTCTGGGGGAGATCACATCTGTGGTTGAACCTTTGTCTCCTGCCATCATCACTGATCCAGAGTCTACAATGACCATCTTTACCGGGCATGCTGAAAAGACAAAGGAGGCAGTTGAAGTTAAGGTTGAAGGACCAGAACTAGACCTTCCCTCAGCAAGTGAGAGAAGAGATGCTAGGAAGAAAGGAAAAGGGACGTCAACAAAAATAGAGACTGTTATACTAGATGAAGAAGACATCCCATCTGATGACGAGCTGAATGCCCTCTTGAATGAAATTGAAAACTTTGGGTATAACGATCTTTACCCAGAAATTCTGACTACAGAGGAAAAGGAGACTGAAAGAACAAGATACTTCACCGAAGAAGGAGAAGAAATTCAAACCTTGTCTGATGAAGAAAAAGATGAAGAAGAGGTTCTGGTTAATCTCATCAAGAAAGTCACTCCTGAACCAACCACTACAGCCTCTGAGTCTATTCCAGCACAAGATCCACCGTCTGTTGCACCTGAACCTCCAACTTCAAGAAAATCTTGGTTCAGAAAAATCATTCAGGAAGAGACTCCTAAAACATATGAATGGATAGCTGAGCATCAGGAGCTAAAGAGGCCCCCAATTGGCTGGAAATATGATGCAGAAAGGAAGCTCTTTATCATTAGAAGATATAGAGGGGGAGTTCAGCACTTCAAAAATATGACTGACTTCCAGACACTTCCTTTCTATGACCTCAGGGATTTAGCCAAGCTTCCACTTCAAAACCCTGGGAAGGTTATGATGGCTTATGACTTCGAGAAGTTTCTGCACTCTCAAGTCAATAATGATTTCAAAGGGATGAAGCCAAGGAAAACTCAGAAGAAGATCTCAAAGACAAGGTTTCACCCTAAAACCAATAAGCCTTATGTGTTCTTGAGATACAAGCCTGCCCAAACCCACAAGACTATCACCATTCCAAAATCTGTACCTGTCCAGCTACAAACTTTCAGAAAGTGGTTCTATAACCCAGTCATTGGCAGTGCAGTGATCGAGTGTAAGGGCAAGGAAGACATCATCATCTTTGAGCCCATGGAGCTGCTGAAATTTCAACCTGAAGATCTGGAGGTGCTATTCCAGAATCACATTCAGGCATATAGTGATGAAGATGAAGCTGATGCCAAAGCCTATCAAAGGGTTGTGACTCTACATGTAAAACCTTTCATCCCTAGGACAACTGAAGGACCAGCTGCTTGAAGAAGAGCTGAAGACAGTAATGCAACAGCTTAGGGGGAGATTGTAGAGTCATATATTTTGTATAAGCTGTTGTCATTTATTGTACGTTTAAACAATTTTAGACTAGTTTACTTTCTGTCATTTCATTATTGTAATTTTAGTTTTTCTGTAATTTACTGTTTGTTTTACCAAGTCTGGGCCATCGAAACTATAGTTTCGAGTGAGATTTGTTCACTCGAAACTAGTAGTTTCGATCGATAGTAGTTTCGACAGGCACTTTTTCCACTTGTAAATGTTCACTCGAAACTAGTAGTTTCGAGGAACATAGTTTCGATACTTGTGAAACTACTATAAATAGCCTAGTTAGAGAATTTCTAGGGTGTGAGTTGCGGCTGTAACCCTGAATTCTCTCTTTCAGATTTGTTCTTGAATCAATACAATTTGCATTCGTTTAATGTTTGTTCTTACACTTTCACATATTATTTGCATTGATTCTTAGTGTGTTTGGCTGTCTTCTTCACCAAGTCTGTCTCTAATCCTCTGTTACAACACCATACATACAGATTCCGCCTGCATGTGTGGGTAATCGATCACTTTTGTGATTTCCGATTGAAATCTGGACCTACAAAGAACCTTTCATCTTCACAAGCATAGATTAGTCGGAGGTGAGATTGGAAGATTCAGAAGAGACGGCTACTGGAACTTTACAATCACTCCCTAAATTTTATGAGAGGGTGGAAGCTAAACAATGAAAGGGGTTAGAAGAACGAATCTCTAAAGAAAAACCGGTGGAAGTCCTAAATATGGAAGCAAAGGAGGATGTAATCACCAACAAACAAATGACAATGGTGGCACCTCTTCCTTACAACAGTGATAGCTGGCCTGCGATCAAGCATATTAGTGAATCATACCATGAATCACATAAGCCACATGATAGGGCACATCACTATGAGGATCACTTCTCATGGAAGAAACAACGTTCATCCAATGAAGATTACGTGAAAAAATTATCATACCGGGGTGACTGTCTCCTTCACAACATGGGTTTCTTGAAGTTTGGTCCAGGAAATTCAAATGGTGGTGGCGTGATTTAATCACACCATTTTCTTTAGGTAGTCTTCTATGGAGTATTCTAAATTTGGCAGGTATACAAAAAAATTCAAAATTCCAAATTGATCCATCCAAACTAAAATTAAAACTACAAATAGACTTTAAAAATATATAGATCAATGATTCACCCGTTTTAGCATTAAAAAGTTGAAAGTATAAAAATTTAAAATTGAGGAAAATCTATGATTTATGAATTTGAGCCACTTTATGGGGGATTTTTGCTCGGATCACTGGGATAAACCTCCTATGGCGTTTGCCACATGATCCGGCTCGTCGAAACCTTTCTGTCCCCTGGTAGAGGGCCCTCTAACTCCAAACGTAGCTCAAGTTATGACCGTTCTAAGTTTGAACACGTTTTACCCTGTTTTTCGTTATCTAGCTGGTCGAGGATGGACTCCACTAATTCCTGGATCAACTTATTATCATTATATGCATGGTTATAAAATGGGTTAGATGAACCTCTCCACATTACAAGCCACCCATTTGACAGATTATTCCACCATCAGCACGTACGGGTCGGGCTAAAGACCCTTGAATAAACGTAGCGCTTCCGGGAGGCAACCCGATGATCATGAATAAATTGATAAGTTGGTGCATACGACAGAAATCATGGACCTCAGGTTTGGTTTCTTCGAATTTAAGTTTCTAATTACTTCAGCCACCCGGTATGCCTTCTCGATACTAGGACCTTTGTAGCTTAACTACTACCTTTTATTTTCCTTGTTCGTTTTTATGTTTTCTTTTATGTTTCAGAGTTACACTCCAACTCTAAGAGCCTGGAGCCGAAAACCACATCAAATTTCTGAGAAATTCGGTGACGTCTTTAAAGCAACATGTTGACAAGTAGCTAATAGGCACAACCTGACAGCAACAATAAGTTTTGGCCTAAGGTTATATACCGAATTGACCGGGGGAGTACCAGTTTCTTTTCCCTTAAACCTCCATGCATTAAAATTCCTGCATAGCATTCCATTACATGCATTTGTACATTGAGGGCAATGCAAAGTTTTAAGTGTAGGGTGGGGAATTAGAGATTCAGGACTGTTAACCTCAAAGCAGTAAAATTTAACTTGTGAATTTCTACCCATATGACTAAAACATTACAAAAACTTACCTTTTATAAAACCCGAAAGATTTTCAAAAATATTTAAACCCTTTAAATCAAAACCTCTTGGAGTTTGCACCGAATTAAATAAAATGAATACATGGCAAATAGAAAAAACGGAAATTATGCATAACACATCACTAAACCCTATCCCATCCATTTCCATGTGAGAATAATCTTAGCGTTTTCACAAGCATTATTATCATTATTTTTGCATACTCTTTCGTTTGGTATATTGAGTGTTTATTCGATTAAATTCTATGCATAATTAGAACTTGTATGACTTATACATATCAAGACCATGAACTAGTGGAAGTGTGAAAATGATTGAGGCACCTAGGACTTTATTATCCTTATTATCCAAAAAATTACAAAAATAGTATCCACCTAGATAGCCCTCTAAGCCTTAGCCTTTTCTTTTCTAAACTCATACCTATCAACCAACCAGCTTTTCGCAAACTCTGGTTATTGCCTAACTGTCTTCAAAATGGGAAAATTATCTTATGTTGTCGTTTCAAGTTCATTATTATCGGGATGACTTTGGAAAGAATCTGTCCTACTCAGAAGAATTGGAATATACAAATGGTGGATGTATTAGGAAATTATCCGAACTATCTGCAGGAAAATTCAAGGAAATATTATTTTAAGGAAATTGAGGGAAGAGGAGTTGTCTTGTCAAAAAAAAGTTGAAAAGGTTGTTTTGTCAAAAAAAAAAAGAAGGGTTGGTCTTTTACCGGGAGACCTTAAAGAACTGGACATACATTCCTTTGATTTCAATTTACTTTCCTACCTTCATTTCGCAAAGCCTGAATTACCAACCGAACTCCGAGAAAAGATTTTTCAAGCAACCAGTGATGTAAGAAAATGGTGTCGCAAGAAAGAGCAATTACCACCATTCTGCGGCTTGTCAAAAAGTGTCGCCAAAAGAAGAGCCAAAAGATACGGTAGATGTAGAAAATGTGGAAACTGGAGCCACGATGGAAAGTGTAGCGAGAATCAATCTCGAGCCCAAAGTGAATACACATACCTGATCAAACTAGGTGCTATTAGGAGGCTAGCCGGAGGAACCGTAAGGAAAGGTAGCAATTTGTATTACGCGATAAGGGACGAGTTGAACCTGATAATAGATCTTGGTCTTGACAATCTGACCATAAACAAGCCCTCAGATTAGTTATACCCTCATGATCTGAGCATTGTAGAGGGACCTTTTAGTACTTTCCATTTTAAGCCATGAGGCCGTAGCTGAGTGTTTCGCGATAGCTGCAGCCCTTCAAACCCCTTTAAAACCCCTAAAAATCCAAAAAGATTTTCATTTTCACCTTTAGTTTTACTTTAGCCACATTACAACCCTTAAAAGTCCTCTTGATTCATGCATACTACTTAGTTAGTTGACGGAGACTTGATATGCATACAAGCTTATAACCATTGCATAATTCGATTCGAACTCGAGTGTCCCACTTAGCTTATATTATCCATATATATATAACCCTAGAGTTGAGCGAACATTGTGAGTAGTGAGGAGTTTTTGCATAATCAACATTCTAGTAGGCTTGTCATGGATTCCATCATCTTAAAACAAGAAAAACACAAAATAGAATAAGCAACTCAAGAGTTACCCCGGAGTTTCAACACTAGTTGAAATTCCATTACCCTTGTAAAAAGTTTTTAGTTATGGGTGTGATCATGCATGAGTTTACTTGAGGACAAGCAAAGTTTAAGTGTGGGGTGTTATGATGTGTCATCATTTATACATATTTTACATACATAATAATCCCACGTTATGGTACTAAATTTAATATAAATCTTGCAATTTATGCTTAAAATACTTATATTTTGTAATTGTAGGTTATTCGGTGTTGAAAATATAAATCAAGCTAAAATCTATCAAAAATACCAAGAATTTAAGCTTCTAGAAGATTCATTCTCCAGAATTGACCCCAAGAAGCCAAAATTGGTCAACAGGACAGCTAAAAGACAAAACTGGGAGAAAGTAGGGGGATGCACGACCGTGCATCCCAATGCACGATCGTGCATTACCCTCTCATGCTCACCACGGCCCAGTACCATGTCCTGTGCACCCTGTTTGATTACGTGGGACTTTGCACGACCGTGCAACCCATTGCATGGTCGTGCATTGCACATTTTGAGGCCTATAAATAGGAGACTTGACTTCTTCATCCCACATTATGGTAGTAATTGAATAATAATCTTGCAATTTGTGCATAAAACACTTATATTTTGTAATTGTAGATTATTCGGGGTTGAAAATATAAATCAAGATAAATCATATCAAAAACACCAAGAATTAAAGCTTCTAGAAGATTCATTCCCGAGCATTGACCCCCAAGAAGTCAAAATTGGTCAACAAAAGTCAAACCAGCAGCTAAAAGACAAAACTGGGAGCAGTAGGGCAATGCACGGCCATGCAATGCCATGCACGACCGTGCAAACCCTATATTGCTCTCCAAGGGTCCGGTACACTGTCCTTTGTATCCTAAAAGATTCCCGAGGTATTTGCATGCCCGTGCAAACCAATGCACGACCGTGCATTAGTCATTCGAGGCCTCTAAATAGATGGCTTGGTTGCTTCATTCTTCACACTTTTAGACACCAATCCAGACCAAAAGAACACTTAAGAAGAGAGCATTCTCGTAGTTAGAGTAGAGAGTAGAGGGGCTCTTCCTCCTTGTTCCACAATAGGGGAGCCTACGAAACTCATCATTACGCTAGTCTTTATGGCCATTCGTGGCTAAAACTTCTTTGTATTGCTAGGGTGAAGATGATGTTTTGTGCATGTTAATGTTTAATCTATTAAAGAAGTGGTATGTTTATGTCTTTAACTAATTCGTCCTCAAAAACCATCTTCTAATGGGCTTTTATTATTGTCTAAATCCGTCTTTATATTTGTGAGTGTCTTGATTTTAAAGAGTAAGATCGTAAAACCCTTTTTAATCAAACATTATCTGAAACTCGTACGTCTTTATACGAGCACAGATTGATAAGCCAAGGCTTGGTCTATACTTCTAAGATCGTACATCTTTATACGAGATTATTATGCGACCAAGAATTGGTGAACTAATGTTGGGAACGGTACGTATTTATACTTGGTCCCATTGTTACACCGCCTCCCTGTGAGCAAAATCTAATCACCTATTTAACTTTAATATAAATCATTTTGAGTCCGATGTCTTAAACCAACCCGGAGATGACCATTCGATGGGTTGAGGGTAAATGTTGTCACTAACGGGAGGCACAACCACTTTTTAAAGAATATAATTTGCAAATCAAATGTAGTGAAGACGAGGCTCTAGCGGTGACCCGGGTCACAAGTTCGTAGTAGTCATACCACTGAATTAGTTAACTTAACATTATCACGTACCAAGCTGATTCGAATCCCAAAGCAATACATTTCGTAATCTGATCATTTTCGCTTTATTTACTTTTCTGCTATTTACTATTCTGCTAGTTACATTTCTGCTACACACTTCATGACATTTTTACTTTTATGTTATTTACTTTACAGTCATTTACTTTTCTGTTTCATAAGCACACAAAACCCACTCACTAATTAATCTGACTAAACGATAATAAAAGTTAGTATTGGAACTTGACCGTGCCCATGGGTTAGATACTTGGTTCTTCCCTAACTATATTACGCTGTGATAGGTACACTTCCCTATTGTGTGTGTTTTAAGTTAACGTAATTTTCATTTTAATTTATAAATTTAAAACCCAATCTTATGAAATCAATCTAAAAATATATTTACTTATATTTTTATATTAAAACAAACACACTAAGTTTTTGGCGCCGTTGCCGGGGACGTGCTAATTTCAAGAAAAGTTCGAGTTAACGGATTAGCCTTTTTAACCTTAACATTTTTATGGTTTGTTTTGATTATTCCTTACAGCAACTTTCATGAATGACAACTACGAGAGTTGTTATGAAGGACACCAAGACAACTATGAGTACCACTATTCGGCGGTTTGGTGTGAGATTTGTGGGGAACCACACTACACCCAAGATTGTTATCACTATCGAGGGTATTCCACATATTTCCACCAACCCTACGGGCAACCATATGAGGAAACAACACCGCCCCAATAAATTCAACACTCAGCTCTAGATTCCAACTCATAGATCCCAAGAAATCTGTTTCGTCATTTGAAAGAAATTAAGGTTCAACTCCTAAAGAGATCTCCAACTGAACAACAAGTGTTTCGTCATTTGGAAGAAATTAAGGTTCAGATCCTAAAGAGCTATCCAACTGAACAACAAGATGATTCCTTCAAAGTCCAAGAATCAGAAGTTATAGTTCCAACATCTCTAGAAAGGTCGAGTGACTTTAAGGAGCATGAACCTTCCATCTTCACAAAGGTCGAGTGACTTTAAGGAGCATGAACCTTCCATCTTCACAAGCATGGATCAGTCGGAGGTGAGATCGGATGATTCAGAAGAGACAGCTACTGCAATTTTACAATCACTCCCTAACTTTTCTGAGAGTGGGGAAGCTAAAAAATCAAAGGAGTTAGAAGAACGAATCTCTGAAGAAAAACCGGCGGAAGTCCTAAATATGGAAGCAAAGGACGATGTAATCACCAACAAACAAATGACAATGGTGGCACCTCTTCCTTGCAACAGTGATAGTTGGCTTGTGATCAAGCATACTGAGAAGATTTCATTATATACGAGATATAATAGAATGGGGAGACATCGTGTTAAACAAAGATCAAAATCTAGCGGACCCGTTCACTAAGCCTATGCCTCATTTTAAACACGAGGAACATGCTGACAAGATAGGCCTTAGATTTGCTAGATAGTGGATTTGATCTATATTTATTATTTGGTTCTTTTGAACTATTCAGTTACATTGGTTTTTATGAATGATTTAATGGTTAAATGCATTATAATTAGATGTTACTGTGTTCGACAGTTTATACGTTTTAGAAATCCTTGAATATGTAGATTATTGTAAATGTCTGTAGTCGATCAGATTCATGGGAATCAATCTGAACGTAAGACTATTGTGAATCGGATAGTTGGTTCATTATGAATGAAAGACCAAGAAGTTGGTGACCATATTCATAGATAATTATTAGTGAATAATTATTCGACGTAACTCGTTTCAAAACTATCTTCATGGATTGATATCTTGAGATATTTTGAATAAAGTAAGATCTATCTATCCTTGACCCGAGGCACTTACTAGAACTCTTCCTGACCAAAGGTTGTTCTTTGATCTTATCTAACGCTTTACCTTAACAGACAGTAATAAGGGTATTAATTCGTTCTCAGATTTGTGGTCAATCTATTCTCAACAGAATATCGACCAAAGAAGCGAGCCCATGGCTCGGGAAAGTGATGACATCTATGTGTCAATAGATTCTGCAATAATGCGTGTAACGGTCTGCCTTCATTCGGCGTATTGTTGCTGGCGGGTACAGTAGGGACTCGCCTCCGACGATCCCAACTCCCAAAGAGATATGCGTTAGTGCTGAGTGTCGTCCATAACATGGCCCTGAAAAAGCCCACCATACCCAACGGGTGATGGTGATGTAAGTGACTCCTCCGAAGGCTCCGTCTCGCTGCCCTCGAACGGGAGTGGATGATGTTCTAGTGATTCCCCGAGGGAATGATGATGCAATGCAAATGATGTGTCCCTTGCCAGCTGAGAGTGATACGGATGGTGTAAACACGCATGCACTGCAATGTATGTATAGGTGCTATATGTATCAGGTATAAGTGTCTGTGCCGTGTAACTAATGTGTGAGGTTATAGTCTAGTATGCAATCCTAGTTCTCTATAACCAATGCCTCTGATACCAATCTATCACACCCCCAATTTCAACTAACGGAGTTTTACCGTTTGGAAGGTGACACACCAGGATCTCAGTCATTAGTTACATCAAACAACACTATATGGGACTTGAAATGTCATAACATAAAAATTCAGATTTAATGCGGAAGCGTAAACGTTAAAATGAAGTAAAAATAATTACACGCAACGAGCGTCAATTAATGTAATTAAATAAACTATTTAAAATAATTGAAATGAATGATATGACAGTAGGACTACATGCATGTCCTAAGTGCGTAACCTGTGCCAAAGCGACCTGAGAAACATGTAAGAAAAAATGTCAACACAAGGTTGGTGAGTTCACAGGTTTGTATGTAAATAAACTGTTTTAAAAGTGGAAACAATATGAAAATGACATAAATATATTAGTTTTAAAAGTGGAAACATAAATATATTAGTTTTAAAAGTGAAAACTATTTATGTGATAAAAATAATAATGTATTATTTTTATTCGATAATAACATAAATATATTAGTTTTAAAAGTGGAAACAATATGAAAA
Organism: Smallanthus sonchifolius; assembly: GCA_023525975.1. Classification (NCBI taxonomy): domain Eukaryota; kingdom Viridiplantae; phylum Streptophyta; class Magnoliopsida; order Asterales; family Asteraceae; genus Smallanthus; species Smallanthus sonchifolius. The sequence goes on from CM042034.1 coordinate 74,103,583, forward strand.
TGATTTAATAAATCAAACTCGAGCCTATGGGTGTTTTCCGGGGCTAAAACCCTTTTATATATTAATATAATAATATTGGGTTTGAAAATATATAAAAATATTCCAAGGAAAATGCCCAAAAAAATGTTTGTAGGAGACCGGTTTCGAACCCGGGTCTCCTGCTTATAGGCCTTAAGTCTTAACCATCTCGGCTGGCTAGTGTTTCGCAAACAAACCCGAAACGAAATGGTTTTAACAGTACGATTTCTGTGATATCCCTCCCATACAAGCCGCGATCGATTCTCCACTCAAATCCCATCGATTTCGACTCTGGCTCGATCCGATTATGAAGGGGTTTTGATCATTAGGGGATTTCGAACCTGTGGGTGGATTTAATTTCAAAACCATTAAGTTTAGCATTGTTTAATTTCCGATTTAGAAACCGGTAACCCTAGGTTTGATTAAGAATCAAATTGAATAAATCTTATAATGTTTGGGGTTGGATTCATGGGGCTATTGATCAGTGAAAGATTTCGAATCTGTCCATATAAGTTAATTTCATTTTGGTTGAGACTAGGATTGAAATCCCCAAATCGAATTTATGATGAACCCTAGTTTACGGATTGTGTTAAATTCAATAGTGAAAGCCCGAATTAACATAGGGCTTTTACTAAGAAAAGGATGGCGATTCTAACCATGTAGTTTAATTGCATTGAGATTGGGTCTAGACTGGGGTTCGATTAAACCGAATAGGGGATGAACCCTAGAATCTAGATTGTTAAATTAGATAATGTAAGCCTCTAAAAGCATAGGGCTTTTGATCTATAAATTGAAACGAAACTAAGACTGTAACCAATTACCAGAATGAAGCCTGAATTGGTAGAGATTGAGTAAATCGGCTCCGACTTGCGTGAGTTTGTTCCCCGACGACTACGATCACTTCTCCGATGGAATTGACGAGTGAAGTAGCTTCAAGTGAGTTCGTAAGGGCTATTCCAGTGATAAATTTGCGACTGTAATGTACGAATGATGCGAATTTGATAGTAATAGGCGAGGATATCGACGGTCACAAAGTTAATACCCATAATTGGATTGATTGAGTATCAATGACGGTAATTAGAGGTTTTATGAGAGTCGGTTAACACATTAAGGATTGAATCCGTTACAGCATTGAATCAATTTTCTGTTTCGATTGAATTTGGGATTCAAGTTTGCTATTGTTGACTTCCAAAAGTCAACCAAATCGATTTTGAGTTAATAACAACTTTAGTCCCTGACTTTCATGTATTAAAGTTTGAATAGTGATCAGGAATAGTCCTTGAGGTTTATAACAACGTTAATAGGGTTAGGTTTTAACAGGAAAATTCAATGGAATTGCTAACGGGGTTATTTAGCGTTAATATGAAAAGTACGGGTTGTCACATCATCCCCTAGTTAAAAGAATTTTTGTCCCGAAAATTAATGAAATAAAAAAAATTTCTGGATGTCACATCATCCCCTAGTTAAAAGAATTTTCGTCCCGAAAATTAGAATAGTACCTTAAGAGTTTGACGTGGAGTGCTTTAACAGATTAGGATATTTGCGCATCATTTGATCCTCGCGCTCCCACGTGAATTCCGGTCCGCGTTTCGAGTTCCAACGAACTCTGACAATAGGGATTTTACTGTGTTTCATCGTTTTGATTTCCCTATCCATAATTTCCACCGGTTCTTCAACGAACCGTAGTTTTTCCTCGATGTGTAGTTCCACAAGAGGAACAGTGAGTGTTTCGTCTGCTAGACATTTGATTTGGTGCACTGCAGAGATGGGGTTTACCTTTTTGATTTAAGGTTGTGAAGGGTTGGGCAATCTTGGAGAATCCTTCAATGAGATGACGGTAGTAGCCAGCCAATCCCAGAAATTGACACACCTCCGTCGGCGTTGTAGGTGCTGCCCAATTCTTGATTGCTTCTACTTTAGCTGAATTGACATGCATTCCCGTCTTGTTGACTACATGTTCTAAGAATTGTACTTCTCGAACCCAGAGTTCGCACTTAGAAAGTTTGGCATACAATTGCTCTTGTTTTAGCAATTATGAAATCAAACGCATGTGTACCTCATGTTCATCCCTATCCTTGAAGTAGATGAGGATGTCATTGATGAAGACGATAACGAACTGATCAAGGTACGGTTTACACACACGGTTTATGAGGTCCATGAATACTGCAGGTGCACTGGTCAATCCGAAGGGCATGACCATGAATTCGTAGTGACCGTACCTAGTTCTGAATGCCGTCTTTGAGATGCCCTCATCTCAGACTCTCAGTTGATGATAACCAGATCTAATATATATCTTGGAATAGAAGCTTGATCCATAGATTTGATCAAACAAATCATCGATGCGGGGTAAAGGATAACGGTCCTTGTTGGTTACTTTATTAAGTTCACGGTAGTCGATGCACATGCGGAAGGTCCTGTCCTTCTTCTTGACAATTAGGACCGGAGCTCCCCATGGCGATGAGCTAGATCTACTGAAACCTTTATCCAACAGATCTTGTAGTTGTGTGGATAGCTCTTGCAATTCAATGGGTGCAAGTCTACAGGGTGCCCGAGCAATAGACGCTGCTCCGGGTGCTAGATCAATTTGGAATTTGACTTGACGATGCGGTGGAAGACCTGGTAGATCTTCGGGAAATACCTACGGATAATCACGAATGATCGGGATGTCGTCAATCTTCTTTTCCTTAGATGGATGATCGGCGATAAGAGCCAAAATAGCCATATGCCCCCTTTTCGAAGACATTTCTGTACTTTCATGAAGGAAATGATGCCAATGACTGCACCACTCCTTTTCGACGAGTTGCTCGCCCAGGCAAAACGCGTCTCAATAGAGAAGGTATCCACCTCCTAATAAGGAACGTATCGTTCTCCCCCTCAACCGATGCGGGATATTACAGTCTGCTATCTCAATAGTATACTTGGCTTTTAATAGAGTTAGAGTGCGACACACTAATATGGGATTTGTGAAGTCATACTGAGACTTCTAGTGAGACCCGCGCTTATAAGGCAAGTATCAGCCAATGCATAGGTTAAGGGAAGAGGTTCACATGTAGGAAAAGAAAAGTCTAATGAGATATAGATTCTAGTAACATAAGAGATAGGATGTATGTCTAAGTAATTGCGTTCAACTGATGGTTGGTTAGGTTAAATCTTCGTTTTCCAATGTCATTGGAATAACTGAATATGATGGGGGTATAAATCAAATTAGACCAAGGATTAGTCACAGGATAAGGTAATAGGGTCAACTAGAATTTATTATTGGAGTGTAAGGAATAACGCGTTAGCATAGAAAGAATTTCTCAAATTCTGTGTACATAGTTGGAGTCGGTGGTTTTACTCTGAGGTTCTACTAGAGTTTCTATCTAGGTGGTTCTATTGATTGAGTTTGAATGAGAGTCGTAAGATCACTAAGACTCTTACATGGGTGAAAATAACATTGATGGATCCCATTGATGATAATTCAGTGTATCCGTAAACATTTTCAACCTGATAGTCGCGTCTATCAATTGTTGAACAGGTTTAACGATACTAATTAATCGTTGCATGGGTTATGAGAGTCTCTACAGATAGTGGAAACCTAAGTCTGTAAATCACTGATTAGGACCATTCATCCACACACTAGGTTTCGCCAGGACTTACATGCACCTCAAATTATTATTACGTGTGCACCCGTAATGATAATTTGCTTTGCATGCTCACCCTTGTTCTCCCTGTCCTGTGTCATAATGTCCTTTAGGTTATATTGTTGAGTATAGAGTGTTGTCAGATATGATAAGTCACTGAAAGGAGTAGTCATCAACCATAAGTTGATCGACTAGGACTCATATCAGTATGAGTAGTCGGGAATAGGTTGATACGAGTATTCACCCGAGTTGAAACACAATACGATAGTCCAATCCAGCGGATTGTAAATGAGAACATGTAACAAACATGTACATGAAATGCAACTTCAAAAAATGAAACTAGTTTCCTGAATACAAGTTACAGAAAGCAACAAGGTAGTCGTCCTTTCAACTTAGTCAAGATAGGGTTTGAGTATGCATTGAGTAATGCGTTCTAAGATTTGTGGTCAATCTTTTCTCAACATAATATCGACCAAAGAAGCGAGCCCATGGCTCGGGAAAGGGATGACATCTATGTGTCAATAGATTCTACAATAATGCGTGTAACGGTCTGCCTTCATTCGGCGTATTGTTGCTGGCGGGTACAGTAGGGACTCGCCTCCGACGATCCCAACTCCCAAAGAGATATGCGTTAGTGTTGAGTGTCGTCCATAACATGGACCTGAAAAAGCCCACCATACCCAACGGGTGATGGTGATGTAAGTGACTCCTCCGAAGGCTCCGTCTCGCTGCCCTCGAACGGGAGTGGATGATGTTCTAGTGATTCCCCGAGGGAATGATGATGCAATGCAAATGATGTGTCCCTTGCCAGCTGAGAGTGATACGGATGGTGTAAACACGCATGCACTGCAATGTATGTATAGGTGCTATATGTATCAGGTATAAGTGTCTGTGCCGTGTAACTAATGTGTGAGGTTATACTCTAGTATGCAATCCTAGTTCTCTATAACCAATGCCTCTGATACCAATCTATCACAACCCAATTTCAACCAACGGAGTTTTACCGTTTGGAAGGTGACACACCAGGATCTCAGTCATTAGTTACATCAAACAACACTATATGGGACTTGAAATGTCATAACATAAAAATTCAGAGTTAATGCGGAAGCGTAAACGTTAAAATGAAGTAAAAATAATTACACGCAACGAGCGTCAATTAATGTAATTAAATAAACTATTTAAAATAATTGAAATGAAAGATATGACAGTAGGACTCCATGCATGTCCTAAGTGCGCAACCTGTGCCAAAGCGACCTGAGAAACATGTAAGAAAAAGTGTCAACACAAGGTTGGTGAGTTCACAGGTTTGTATGTAAATAAACTGTTTGAGTGTTGCTGGATCCACATACGTAAGGCACACCTATTGCTAGCTAGACAATGTTTAAGTTACTCTAAGCGTTCGCAACCGAAGCTGACTGTTTATGTTTGGGTGACTTCCGCCATTGCTAACATCAACAATGGCAAGTGTTAAGGACAATTCACACCCGTTAGACCTCCAATCTAGTTAGCGCGACTAACCCGGGTGGGGTTTGTCAAACCCAGTAGTACTACTCAAATTTCCTCGCTATACTCCATATATTAACGGTCCGAGTGTGTAAGGACTTTGCATGTTATGTTTGCACTTAGGTACACAAGTGGTAATGAAATACTATGTGATCCATGTCCGTGTGTATGTCTCTCCCTGGATGGGAGACAAGTAACGGATGCTTGTTCGTATGCATGTTTCTCCCCAACGGGAAAACAAGTAAGATGATGTTTGTATGTACGCATTTTTCTCCCCAACGGGAAAACAAGTAAAATGATATTCGTTTGTAAGCATGTTCCTCCCCAACGGGAAAACAAGTAAAATATTGTTTGTGTGTATGCATGTTTCTCCCCAACAGAAAAACAAGTAAAATAATGTTTGTGAGTATGCATGTTTCTCCTCAACAGGAAAACAAGTAAAATAATTTTTGTGTGTAAGCATGTTTCTCCCCCAATAGTAAAACAAGTAAAAAGGGGCCGTGAAACTCACCTGCGTTGCGTTGTAGGTAGTATCACACAAGAGACAAGTTGAAACCACGAGTGTAAGTCTCAAACGACCTACGAATGTCCTAGAATTATAAACACATAAATTAGGAATGATAATGTGAATTGTGACAGTGACACGGAAAGAAGCGTCTTAAAGAACCGCTCTAACAAACGAGAGTGAACGAACGTGTTCACGGGTTTACGGATTTCTAAGTTAGATGATTCGAATGATTACGATACGCAACGAAAGACAATAATTACAATAATTATTAAATACATTTAATCGTCTTCGTCATTATGTAACGATCCAGAAAATAATATTATTATATTATTTTTAAACTCGAAATGTGAAAACTATTTATGTGATAAAAATAATAATGTATTATTTTTATTCAATAATAACATAAATATATTAGTTTTAAAAGTGGAAACAATATGAAAATGATTTAATAAATCAAACTCGAGCCTATGGGTGTTTTCCGGGGCTAAAACCCTTTTATATATTAATATAATAATATTGGGTTTGAAAATATATAAAAATATTCTAAGGAAAATGCCCAAAAAAAATGTTTGCACGAGACCGGTTTCGAACCTGGGTCTCCTGCTTATAGGCCTTAAGTCTTAACCATCTCGGCTGGCTAGTGTTTCGCAAACAAACCCGAAACGAAATGGTTTTAACAGTACGATTTCTGTGATATCCCTCCCATACAAGCCGCGATCGATTCTCCACTCAAATCCCATCGATTTCGACTCTGGCTCGATCCGATTATGCAGGGGTTTTGATCATTAGGGGATTTCGAACCTGTGGGTGGATTTAATTTCAAAACCATTAAGTTTAGCATTGTTTAATTTCCGATTTAGAAACCGGTAACCCTAGGTTTGATTAAGAATCAAATTGAATAAATCTTATAATGTTTGGGGTTGGATTCATGGGGCTATTGATCAGTGAAAGATTTCGAATCTGTCCATATAAGTTAATTTCATTTTGGTTGAGACTAGGATTGAAATCCCCAAATCGAATTTATGATGAACCCTAGTTTACGGATTGTGTTAAATTCGATAGTGAAAGCCCGAATTAACATAGGGCTTTTACTAAGAAAAGGATGGCGATTCTAACCATGTAGTTTAATTGCATTGAGATTGGGTCTAGACTGGGGTTCGATTAAACCGAATAGGGGATGAACCCTAGAATCTAGATTGTTAAATTAGATAATGTAAGCCTCTAAAAGCATAGGGCTTTTGATCTATAAATTGAAACGAAACTAAGACTGTAACCAATTACCAGAATAAAGCCTGAATTGGTAGAGATTGAGTAAATCGGCTCCGACTTGCGTGAGTTTGTTCCCCGACGACTACGATCACTTCTCCGATGGAATTGACGAGTGAAGTAGCTTCAAGTGAGTTCGTAAGGGCTATTCCAGTGATAAATTTGCGACTGTAATGTACGAATGATGCGAATTTGATAGTAATAGGCGAGGATATCGACGGTCACAAAGTTAATACCCATAATTGGATTGATTGAGTATCAATGACGGTAATTAGAGGTTTTATGAGAGTCGGTTAACACATTAAGGATTGAATCCGTTACAGCATTGAATCAATTTTCTGTTTCGGTTGAATTTGGGATTCAAGTTTGCTATTGTTGACTTCCAAAAGTCAACCAAATCGATTTTGAGTTAATAACAACTTTAGTCCCTGACTTTCATGTATTAAAGTTTGAATAGTGATCAGGAATAGTCCTTGAGGTTTATAACAACGTTAATAGGGTTAGGTTTTAACAGGAAAATTCAATGGAATTGCTAACGGGGTTATTTAGCGTTAATATGAAAAGTACGGGTTGTCACAATAATTCTCCACTCGAGATACTTTTCACACTTACAACAAAAAATAAGTATTGCCTCCACAAAAGGTTTCTAGCTTGGCTAGAATATTTGGCTTCCTTGAAGCCACCTCTAATTTCCTTCTTACACTCCACTTGTCTCCCGAATTTGATCTCCCTATAACATATAATAATCAACTCCACCAGAGTTCTACACAATGCAAGAGAATCCACTCTATATCGCTAATCGATAGTATCGCAAAGCCAATCTATCTCCACTCCTTATGACACTCCAAGATTTAGGCAAGACTATGCTTAGTCATACAACATGCCCTTAATATTAATCAATTCACCAAACTACATATGTGAAGAAAATCTCTAGATACACAGTCCACTACAACTTGTGGATAGAAACATTTCAAGAACGCCTCTTGAATTCATCCTGACGCATTACCTTCACGCCCTTAAGCTTTTCTCCTTATGGGGAAATTTCAACAAATCCTCCATCATGTCTCAGAGTCGACTCACCTCGAATCGTACTATATCCGCAATCTCAATGGATTGCTCTCGTAGCCAATACCATTATAGTGATGCATCGTGGACTAACCAACGAATAAACTACCTCCAATTAGCTCATTTAGTTCGCATGCCACGAAACCCTTATGGAACAAGGTGTATTCCTCCTTAATTCTCCAAGGTTGTTCCTCCCGTTCCTAAGGCTTCATACTTTTCTTCCAAATGCTCTCCTCGAAGAGCCCTATCTTCCTTGAAGGAAGTTTCACACGACAGGATAGAAAGCTCTAGTCGTCCTCCACTAGAATGATGTTCTCTAACTCTCCCAACTAACTTTGAGATCCTAACCATCCCCAACGTGATACACGCGTAGACTATTTCGTACATGAGTCTTTAAGAAAATTCCCATTTACTATTTCCGCCTACTAACATTCGTCTCCGCCAACCATCCTCGGCTGTGTTAAAACGATCGACTCGTCATACGTGTGTAAGCATAACTATAGGCATCTATCATGAGTTATATTCCTATATGTATATAAGTATATCTACATCTATATACATAAAAATACATATATAATCATCTTCACTTACTCCTTGGTGATGGTTATTATTAAATGACCACCATGAAGCCACGTAGACATGTTACATTACTAATCATCCTTGTCAGACATGATAAGTATTATACTATGCCTAAGTATATTCATTGTAACCATGTGATAACTCCCACGACAAGTTTCAGCACACATAAACACCTTGAATATCAATTATAACGACCAACGACATTAATCATTACTAACCTTTCCCTTTAAGCTCCGAGTCTCGGTCAAGCCTTCATTAGATTCTCATTTATCCCACCACATCAAGAGCATTAGGTTTGAGTTTGGTGTCTCGCACACCCAAATCCCTCAAACCAGTGCTCTGATACCAAGTTGTAACACCTAAAATTTCAACCAAATTTTAACTTTCAAAATACGTGGAATTTAGGTCCCATAAAACACTCTTGATTAAACAACACATGTTACTTACTATGAAACGACAAACGATAAAGTTTTGTTAACGACGGAAAAACGACATTTCAAAATGAAAACAAGTTTTAACATCCAAGAGACAATTTAAAACAAGTTTCAAGACTCCTCAACCGGATGTTCTAACTCCAACCATGAACATCCACCAAAGTATTGAGAATCCAATCCCACACGAAGCGTGACCCGAGACTTCAACCGGAGCTTACCTACAAGAACACCATAATTAAACCATTAGTAATGATATACAACCCCCAGATGAGCCCCCAAGCTCTTACAACAACTGACCCCAAATGAAAATACTTTATCAAAATTTTATGAAAAGCAAATTTTCAATCAGAAAGTTGACCCGGGCGGGTCAAAACCCCACCCGGTCGGGCTGATCTGTGTAAAATGAATCAAACTTGTGACCCAGGTGGGTCAAAATCCAACCGGTCGGGCTGATATATTGCAAGGCTCAAAACTTCTAATTTATTAGCATACACTTGTGAGGTTCAGAACCTCAAACAAACACTTACTTGTGAGATTCCTTGATCTCAAACTTCATTCATACTTGTGTGGTTCTTTTGACCACAAGTACTAACTAATATTGTGAGATTCTAAGACCTCAAACACCACAAACGACTATGTGAAGTTCATGACCTCAATAACTACCTTGTGAGGTTCTTAGACTTCAAACTTCTTTATATGAGGTTCTAAAAGACCTCAAACACCATAACCCAACCTTGTGAAGTTCATGACCTCAAATTACTCTCCTGTGAGGTTCTTAGACTTCAAGCAACAATGACATTAGTGAAGTTCAAAGATTTCAAGCTACATTGACATATGTGAGGTTCATGACCTCAATTCCACCAATTGCATTTTACTTTGACTCATACCACATATTAGTCAAATTACACCAAATCACCACATATTACATATTAGTTTGACTCATACCACACTAAGTCAAATTACACAAATATATCACCTCTAATTTGACTATACACCACATAAGTTAATTACACCAAATTACCACATTCTAATTTTTAGTTTAACTATATACCACATAGTTAAGTACACCAATTTCAACTACATTATGCATAGAAGTTTGACTTTTACCACCCAAGTCAATTTTACACCAATACACCATATAAGTTTATTAACTTAATTCATCAAACAATAAGGCGAGGTTCTTAGACCTCAAACACCATGCACCCACCCCTTGCATATTTTCACCATATGTAATTTCATTAATTTTCAACATACAATTAAACACATATAGGATATTTGAACAACCAACATGTAAATCAAATATGTTCAACTACCACCACCTATCATTACTAAGTAAGTGCAAATCCTTTAACGCGTTGATCACCAAAACAATCCAATTTCAATTAGCAATCCTATGATCTAAAGATCAACACCCTAACTTATTTGGTTATCAGAACCTTAACTAAACCTCCAACACCCAATTCAAACTTTCAACCCATTTTGACCCGTTAAGGAATCACCCAAGTTCACCCAACACTTTAATTTCATAAATCCCCCATTATGAATGTGGTTTCTACTTGGTCTAGTGTTAATGGGCATGCCACAACACTCATACACCATTCAAACACCACCTAACACTCCATTAAACCAAATGACCCGTTAAGGATTTAACCAAGTTACACCAAAACTCTATTTTACAATTCACCATAGAAATTGGGGCTTTATGGTTAGTTGTTTGTCTATTAACTCCCTAGAAACTTACCCAACCTCAATTCAACATTCAAACATCCCTAAATAAAAAAAACCCCAATTTTGATCCTCAAAAACCCTAACTTTCAAATCATGAAATTAAATTGGGTTTCTTATGTAATAATTTGTCTTTTAACACCATAGACATTTATCAATCACCAAATTATCATTTAAGCATCATCATATTGAAAAACCCCAAATTTTCCTCAAGAACCCTAGTTCTTGAATCATCAAATTAGATGTTTAGATGATGTTATCTACCTTCCATTACCATTAACCAAGCTAGATTATAACTTTTAACAAGTTATTAATCCTTTAATTCACTAAAACAGCCCTAAATTCGTATTTCTCCAAAAACCCACCAAGAACACCATTGATGAAGGGTTAGAGATGGTAAAGCTACTTACTTGATGTTTCAAAGAAGATGAACACCTCTAATCTCCATTTTTTTCCTTTCTTTCAAGACACACACACACACCATATGTGTTTTGTAACCACCCCCTAATAAAATCCAAAATTTTAAAAGTTACATTTCAGCCCCTGAACTTCCAATTTTGACTCCTCTAGTCCGAAGTTGATAAATTTCACCTTTTGCAACAGACCCTCCACTTTGATTTTTATTTATTTAGACCCTTTAATATGGTTAACATGTTATATTATAAACCCGAAAGTTGGTTCGTTACAAATCATTCCCCTAACTTTGGGTTTCGTTCTCGAAACCAGCCACCATATACTCAACTTAGGGTATCAATTCAACATTCCTCCTCTTTACTTTCTCAAAGTCAAATTCACCTTCATTGTGCTTTCAAGGGATAATATATGGTAATTCTCTCATTGCACAACTAATTCGTTCCACCATCAAAGATAGTCACATGTTCATCTACTTGATTCAAAACATCAACCCCATTAACACCATGAGAAGAAACAACAACTTCTCCCGCCAAACATTTTCATGAATACGCGACACGAAATGTGTGATAGAGTTTACTTGATTCCCTCAAGTAACTCTAAACTTAAATCGCTTTACCAAACTGACATAAAGTTTGAACGGTCCAACAAAATGGGGACTTAGGCTCCCATGTTTTTCGAACCCGTTCCACCCCTTTTCAAGGGAAAACTTTTATAGCGCCAAGTTTCTCACTTGAATAATAACACACTCCTTCCCTATATTCGACTAGGGTTTACTGTCACATTTGGAGTGGATTTGCAATCGCGCTCACTTACAAGATCTTCTACACCAAGTCTTGGATCGTACCATTGATTCTAAACTCTTGTTAGTTGTATATTTAAGCATGTTTTATCATAATTTTAGCATTTGTTTTTAGCACATATCATTCATTTATCACTTGTATATTCTTTTATTTTGTGTAACACTTGAATTGGTGGAATGGAGTCTACGTTGGATTGTTTTTTGATGTTTTTGTAGGTATGGATTTATCCCTAAGGATCACATTGAAGATTGGAGAGAGTTGAAAGAAGTCTTGAAGATTAAAGCTTGCATTTTTTAGGTGAAAGGAAATTTTGGACAGAACCTCGAAACGACAGTTTTGGGGTTACTCAGAAAAGTTGAAATGGCCGTGTGAAGCTATTGAAAGGAAAAAAAAAAGAGAACCAAATTTTGAAATATTGTATTATATAGATTTCAATCTATTAATAAAATGTATTATATTAATATATGGGAAGATAGAGATATATATATGTGAGACCTACGTGGGCTACATGGGAGAAAAAAGGGGGATCCATCACAATCTTTTGTTTATGGCTTGGAACTCGACGGAAAAAAGGGGACAATTTATTTTTGCTGGCTTTGGGGAGTTCTCGACGTCAAAGGAAGAAAAGTCCAGAAATCAATTTCTTGGTTTTTGGTTTATGAACTTCAAGAACAATCTTTTGTATTAAGTATTCGTAAGTTTTTATTTCTCATTTATTTTGAATGTTTGATTGATCTTTGCCGTCATGACCGGCTAGGCAATTTTAATTCGACACTAGGGTTTAACTTTTTGGTTTGATTTGAAACTTGTGTGAAACGATTATGAGATCTAATTTTAACAAGAATCCTAGTTCTTGAATCATCAAATTGGATGTTTAGATGATGTTATCTACCTTCCATTACCATTAACCAAGCTAGATTATAAGTTTTAACAAGTTATTAATCCTTTAATTCACCAAAACAGCCCCAAATTTATATTTCTTTAAAAACTCACCAAGAACACCATTGATGAAGGTTTAGAGATGTAAAGCTACTTAACATATTATATTATAAACCCGAAAGTTGGTTCGTTACACAAACCATTGTAAGTAACATTTGTAGATAACCTTATATCGCGCTTTGCACAATCGAACGAAATGTATTCAACAGCACCATCAACATATTCCCATCTCCCTCCGCTGTAAATTACAATGTTCATAGACGTTGTAATAGCAAAGAAACTAGCAAAATTTGTGCGAGAAAAAAAATGGAATTGAAAATGGTAAACTAAGTTAAATAAGTGACAGAAAAAGTCGAAGCAAGCTAGTAAACAACTTCAGCCGACTATCTAGTGTATTAACACCTTCGACGCCGGCTAAGCCATCTGGATTCAAACCGGCTAAGCCATGTAAAAAAAACACACGCCGGCTGAGTCTGCTTGAAAGTGGTCTTTAGCCGCCTTGGGAATCAGCACCTCCACGTGTCAGTTATCGGTTGGTTGAAAATCTGACAAAAGCTGTTTTGGCAAGGAATTTTAAGTCAGCTAAATTAGCCATCTTCAGATGAGTGTTTGTCTAAATGACCATATTAAAATAGGCTGAAAACGTTTGTACATTTTGGTAAGTTTGACCGGTCAAATGTCCATTTTGGTAATTTTCCCTATTTATAATTATAAACCCTATTAATTACCATTTAACTCATTCCATTAAAGCTTAGGTAAAAGGTATTGGTTGAGTTTTTAACCATTTATATAATGTAACTAAAAGCATTAAATTCGAGAGGCAAACAACAATTATTATAGCAAACTTGTTTAAGTCGGTACACAACAATTGAAGAGGCAAACAACAATTACCATTCATGATTACAAGGTTTAGAACATGGTGTACAAAGCACTCGATACACTATAAAATATTTATATAATAAAAGTAACTCATCTGTTACTACTTCGAAATCCTAATACTTTAATATTTTAAGATTTGAGATATTATAATTTGAAAATTACGTGAACGAAACCAAGCATCTAAAACCATAAACACACTAATTTAAAAAAATTAAATTTTAGTAATATACTAAAAAAGAATGCATAATATATTTGAAATATATAAACTTTCAAACATTTGAAAATTTTGAGTGTCAAATTTTTAGCAAAATTAATAAATAAAACTATGAAAATAATATTTATTTTTGTAGAAAGAAGTAAGTTAAAAAAAAATTTAACTATATTTTATACATAAAAGACTAACAAAGTTAGCTTTATCTTGGTTCGAGTCAAAAAAGGTCCGGGTCATTAATTAGTTGAATTTAATATTTTAATTTTAAATTTCGTTTATTCATTTTTCTTTTAATAATACGTTCAGTATTTAATAATACATATTAGTCAGGTCGGGCAACAACAAAAACAACAATAACCAAATATAATCCAACGCGAAACCCCTAATTATTTCCTCACATAGCATAACTTACCAAACACGAAACCCCTAATTATTAAGTTTTTCATAACCTGACATAAAACTTGCGGAAATGGTCAACCCAGCTGCAACGTGTGGGTTCCCTACTGGTCTTTAAAAACATACTAACTTCAGTTAGAAGCAGTTTGGTTATTCAGTTTTGAAAATTGGGTCAACTCAGTTTTTGGTTAATAACTGAAAACTTAAGCAAAGAGCGTCTTGGGTTAGAGTTTTAAGATTTTATTTCAATTGGATTTAGTTAACAAGAACACAAAAAAGTTCAATGCATTTTATCAAAACGCTCATTCTATAACATACTAATCCTTTGGTGTTTTATTTATTTGCTAAATTTTAGTTTGCTAAATTTTAAAACACTTAAGAACATTAATATGTCATAACTTATACATACTTTACATGCATAATAATCTCACATTATGGTACTAATTGAATAATAATCTTGGATTTTGTGCTTAAAACACTTATATTTTGTAATTACAGATTATTCGGTGTTGAAAATATAAATCAAGATAAATCATATCAAAAACACCAAGAATTCAAGTTTCTAGAAGATTCATTCCCGAGCATTGACCCCCAAGAAGTCAAAATTGGTCAACAAAAGTCAAACCAACAGCTAAAAGACAAAACTGGAAGCAGTAGGGCAATGCACGACCGTACAATGCCATGCACGACCGTGCAAACCCTATATTGCTCTCCAAGGGTCCGGTACACTGTCCTCTGTACCCTAAAAGATTCCCGAGGTATTTGCACGCCTGTGCAAACCAATGCACGACTGTGCATTGGTCATTTTGAGGCCTATAAATAGATTGCTTGGGTTCTTCATTCTTCACACTTTTATACACCAATTCAGACCAAAAGAATACTCAAGAAGAGAGCATTCCCATAGTTAGAGTAGAGGAGCTCTTGCTCCTTGTTACACAATATGGGAGCCTACGAAACTCATCATTACGCTAGTCGTTATGGCCATTCGTGGCTAAAACTTCTTTGTATTGCTAGGGTGAAGATGATGTTTGGTGCATGTTAATGTTTAATCTATTAATGAAGTGGTATGTTTATGTCTTTAACTAATTCGTCCTCAAAAACCATCTTTTGTTGGGCTTTTATTATTGTCTAAATCCGTCTTTATATTTGTGAGTGTCTTAATTTTAAAGAGTAAGATTGTAAAACTATTTTTAATCAAACATCCTTTGAAACTCGTACATCTTTATACGAGCAGAGATTGATAAGCTAAAGCTTGGTCTATACTTCTAAGATCGTACGTCTTTATACGAGATTATTATGCGACCAAGAATTTGTGAACTCATGTTGGGAACGGTACGTATTTATACTTGGTCCCATTGTTACACTGTCTCCCGGTGAGCAAAATATAATCACCTATTTAACTTTAATATAAAGCATTTTGAGTCTGATGTCTTAAATCAACCCGGAGATGACCATTCGATGGGTTGTGGGTAAATGTTGTCCATAACGGGAGGCACTGCCACTTTTTAAAGAATATAATTTGCAAATAAAATGTAGTGAGGACGAGGCTCTAGCGGTGACCCGGGTCACAAGTTTGTAGTAGTCATACCACTGAATTAGTTAACTTAACATTATCACATACCAAGCTGATTCGAATCCCGAAGCAATACATTTCGTAATCTGATCATTTTCAATTTATTTACTTTTCTGCTATTTACTATTCTGCTACATACTTCACGCACATTTTTACTTTTATGTTATTTACTTTACCGTCATTTACTTTTCTGCTTCACAAGCACACAAAACCCACTCACTAATTAATCAGTCTAAACGATAACAAAAGTTGAGTATTAGAACTCGACCGTGTCCATTGGATCGATACTTGGTACTTATCTAACTATATTACGCTGCGATAGGTACACTTGCCTATTGTGTGCGTTTTAAGTTAATGTAATTATTATTTTAATTTTTAAATTTAAAACCTGATCTTGTGAAATAATTCTAAAAATATATTTACTTATATTTTTATATTAAAACAAACACATCAAACATCTATACAATATTTGGTACAAGTGTTGATGCATCAACAACTAACTATTTGCATTTGTGTCCCTCTTGTTTACAAATCTATGCACATCCCACATTGGATGAGAAAAGAAATATGAATGAAAGAAATGAATATAAAAGGACTCTTTGGCTTTTCCAAAAAATTCATCCATTCAATTGTTTTTTTGTCGCCTATCGATAAAGAAGCAATATTATCATTTCTCACATATGTGATACGTCGAAATATATTGAACTCTATAGCTAAAAATCAAAAAATCAATCGACATACAAAATGAGCTAAAAATAAGTATTATAAAGTTCATAATATCACATTAGATCTTGTCAAAGCTAGTGAAACTTTTCGCTCTAATCACTACTACAAAGTTGTAATTTACCTAAAAGTTTAAGACGCCTAAGACAAATTTTGACGCGTAAGGTACAAGTGCTCCATACAAATAGTTCATTATTTAATGTAGATGAGATTATTTAATTCACTACATTAACTATTATATTATTTATATTACTTGAAATTCACTACTACAAAGTTGTAGTTTACCTCAAAGTTTAAGACGCTTAAGACAAATTTTGAAGCGTAGGATACAAGTGCTCTATGAAATAGTACATTGTTTAATGTATATGAGATAATTTAATTCAGTGCATTAAGTATTATTTTATTTATAGTACTTAAAGTTTAGATTTAAATTTACATTTACTATTTGTATTTTTATAACTAAACACTATTTAAATTAGGTATTATCTTATTTAAATGCTTAAGTATATAATCTTTATTCTAATAAATGATTTCAACGAATAACATGTGTCATCACCATATGATCTCTATTTTAAGTAAGTTTGAGTTTTGAAATTTATTTATCTTAATGTTTTTATTTTTCAGAAAAAATAATATAATTTGAATTCTAATTATTACTTAATTAAGGAAACAAATAATTTTATTTTTTGTTTTACACGTTATTTTTTTTACACATTATTTTATTTTTATAGTAAACAACCCCATGTAATAAATGGGTATATAATCTAGTTACTAAATATTTACATAGTTATAATAAAAAACTTACTAAATATGAAATAAGAATACATGATATAAAAAATAAATAAAAAGAAATCAAATGTTAAATACATAAAAAAGGAAGAAAAAAAATCAATATTAAAAAGGAAAAAAGTAAAAGAAAATTATTCCAGCAAAAATTTACATTGGTGTGCAAACTCGTTTTACACAAAATATAAAAAAAGAACATGACGTTGTATTGTTGTAATATTATAATTAAAAAAATGATTTGGATTGACTTAGTATTATTATACTTCTTATACAACAAAATGCTTCCTTGTTGCCTGTGTAGAAATCTTATTTATTATAAAAAATAGATCAAAGAAAAACTAAAATAAATACTATTAAAAGTTTATTTAAAAGATGTGCTTATGATGAAATTAACACGAGTTTAATATATGTTAGATCTAACATCCATTATTAACTTTCAATATGTGACACCACTCATTTTAAGGGTATAAAGCTTTTGCGATTCTCGCAGAAATAACAATTTACACGACTTTCATAGATTAGGATGTTTGAGGGTCGATCAATAACACTTAATAAAAATATCGTGAATTAGGTAGAGAAAAATGACAAATCATGTTAAGAAAACGATAGATAATCCAAAGATATATAATATAATTAAATATTTTGTTCATCATGCACTTCTTTTATGACAACTATATACATAATAGTTGAGTGTATGAAACGATAAGCTATATTTGGTCCATTTTTCATGGCTTATATATACATGTAATTAATAACTATCTTTTGAAACACTTCTCCCACCTTCAATTATAAAGAGTGGCATACCATTCAACATGAAATCATTTGCATTACTTATGTTACTACTAATGCCATTCCTTTTCACTCGAACTCGAGGAAGACCGTTAAGCATCAAGGGTACACAAATCCTTATCGAGACACCAACTCAACAACAAGTTCATATAAGCGTTAGAAGTGACAATCGTATCATGATTGAAAGACGTCATGGATGAGTTTTCACAACCCAAAAGGATTTTCATTCTACCACACCTGGACATAGCCCTGGCGTTGGCCATTGATCCTCGTGCCATCTTTTCGATTTTTCAGTTAGGATTTTCTTCATTAATTTTAGTTTTTTACTATTTATTTCCATTTTTGGTTAGTTATTTAATAAATTATGGTCGTTTCACATAAAATAACTGAAAAGTACAAGTATGTGGCTAATGAAAGTAAAGTAAATTGCATTTTATTCCCTTTCAATATTTATCAAGTTTCAGTTTACGTCCTTAAACTAAGGAAATTACAGAAATTATCCTTTATGTTTAAATTTGTTAACATATTTCGTCATTTCCACTAACGACGGTCTATTTTTGGCATTAAATGCAGCCATGTGCCGGTCTTTTGTCATTAATAAAAGAACAAATTATGCTTTTCGTCCTTTCTGTTTATATCAAATTTCAGATTTCATCCTTCAATTAAGACAATATCAGAAATCATCTTTTATGTTTAAATTTGTTTACACGTTCCATCTTTTACCCTAACGCCTGTCTATTTTTGGCATTAAATGTAGCCATGTGCCCCTTACCAAAGACGTGGAATATCCGGCCAACCTCTCTCCCTGTCGTCTCCGACAAGATAAAAAAACGGTTTCGATTTGCTCCAACGATTGGAAATAGATAAAAAGAGGGTTTCGAATATGTCTTATGTTTGCAGCAATACAAGTTTGTGATTTTCACAAAACTTGTATTATTGCAAACATAAGACTTATATTCGAAACCCCCTTTTCATCTATTTCTAATGGTTCAAGTAAATCGAAACCCCTTTTTTATCCGATCGGAGATGGCGGGGAGGGAGGTTGGCATGCAATTCCATATCTTTGTTGTAGGGCACATGACTTTATTTAATGCCAAAAATAGACGGACGTTAGTGTGAAAGACAAAAACGTGGAAACATAAAGGGCAATTCCTGATAATACCTTAATTTAAGGATGAAATTTGATGTAAACATAAAAGATGAAAAGTGTAATTTTTTATTTTATTAACGACAAAAAGACGATTTTACCCTCACGTGAGGGGCACATGGTTGAATATAACGTCAAAAATAAAGGGTAACGACGAAAACTGTTAACAAATTTAAACTTAAAGGACGATTCTGTAATTTCCTTAGTGTAAGAACGTAAACTGAAATTTGGTAAAAATACTTAGTGGAAGGACGTAAAATGTAATTTAATATATATATATACATATATATGCACAGAGAGAGAGAGAGAGAGAGTGAGAGAGAGAGGGTTGATGTGGGGGGTGTAAACGAGCATAGCCGGCTCGCGAGATACTCTTGATCAGCTCGTTAAAAACTTGAATCGAGCCGAGCTTAAACGAGCTCGAGCCTAAAAATAAGCTTGTTAAATAAAAGAGGCTAAGCCCGAGCTTCACTTGTCGAGCCCGAGCCGGCTCACGAGCCTAAACGATCATATTATTTATACAATTTTTAATTAATATATTAAATACATTTATAAAATAATAATTAATATATATTAAATTATGATAAAAATAACTAAATAATACATATTATGTTATATATAAAAATTATAATAAAATTTATCTAAAAATAATTAAAATTATATATAAAGTAATTAATAAATAATAAACAAGCCGAGCCCGAGCTTTAGAAATAGAGCCCGAATCGAGCCGAGCTCGAGCTCGGGCTCGGCTCGGCCTGTTTACACCTATAGGGTTGAGTTAATGAGAAAACTAAAAAACACCCTCTCAATTTTTAAACTTTAATAACGTTTTCTTACGTTATTATTTTTTTTTAAATTAAACCAATAAATTAAGCATATTTTTATCTTTAATATGAGTATAATATTACTATTATATGTTACCGATAACGTGAAGAACATGAAAGATTTATCAATCTTATTTGATCTTGTAGGGTTGATGACGGAAATAAGGAAACATCTTTCATATGTGATGTTGTATCAACTATTAAAATTGTCATTGGTTTAATTTTACTACCGGTAATGAAAACTATTTGGGAGATGTTTTAATTCAAAGAAGCTTGTTAATTCATATTTGTGCAATTTGATTGGTGACGATTTAATAAACAATTGTTACATTTTTTTTAAGAAAAAGAATTGCTTACCTGTTTTAAACGAAGATGTAATAAGTCCTTTTCAAAAGACAAAATCTCTTGAAAGCGGTTGCAGAATGTAATTTTTTTTTTGTTTATAAAACATTGTGTTCTTTATATAAGTTAATTTATTAACTTAAATAGGTTAGATTCCTGTGTATTATAAGGACTGAATCATAAAAAAAAATACAATATATGTTGATAGATTATTATTAGATTTTAGAGGATCACAGTTAGCAGATAACTTATAAAACAAACAATTTATAATATTCCAAAAAATTAAAAAACTAACACTTCCAAATCTTATGAATTATAATGAACAGATCCCATGTATATACACGGGTGAAAAATATCAATAAATACAATTTTTAAATTTTTATGTGTCTATTTTATACGTGTAAAAATGTATCATATACTAAGGATAAAAAAACAAAACTCAAAATATGCAAAAACTAATATATAATTGAGTTTTGAAAATAAATTAAATGTTACTTAATAATTTTTTTTTCATTTATTATCTGATTGAAAATTAAAGTTAAATAATTAGTTTTTCAAAGTTTCATAAGGGATAATATTATATTTAAAAAAGAAGTTATTGGTCAGCCAAAAGTTATACTACATTTAATGTTTAAAATTTAAAATTATAAGAAATATAAAAACATTTAAATGGTATTTAATCAATTTAGGATTTAAAAAAAATAATCGAAAAATGGAAAACAAAGATCTAAAGGTGCTAGAATGATGACATTTGACACCTCAAAGCCTTTATTTAGTAGAGCACTAGCTTACAATTCCGTGTACTACACAGACTGATTAACGAAAAAAGTTGTTAATTATAAATTTGTATATACTTCATTGTAAAATCATTTATATATTACATACAATAGTCAAATAAACATTAGCAAGTTTTCTTCGATGATTCCATAAATGATAATTTAAAAACAACTAAATTTATATTAACTCTGTAAATTAGAGACATTGGAAAGGATATGAAAAGTATTTACAAGTAGATGATCGGAGTAGAAGACAAGAATATGTAAATTACTTACAGATTGATAACTCAGATAATAGATGAAAAAAAGAATTAATTGTTATGAGAGGACTGTATATAAAAAGAATTATATGTAGATGATATTTATATAGGAAAGTTAAGGTTCGAATTTTAATAAATTTAAATAAATTACATAAATAAAGCCTTAATTGTACGATTATCTGAGGTGATTTTCTGATTTTTAGAAAGTTTTGATAATCTATAAATAAAATATAAATTTTGAATGAATTCAAATCAATCTCTTTTAAAATTTAAATTTAAAAACCGGAAATGATGATCATTTAAAAAAAATGGAAAGGATGATTATATCATAAAATAAATTGATATTTGAAGATTTTTTAATACTTATATTTAGGAATTAGTAATTAAACTTGTTTACTTGTTTGATTGTTTACTTATTGAAGGGAAAGAATGAAAACTGATCCTGGTTAGATTGGATCCAAGTTAGATGCGCATGTGGTGGTGGTAGTTTAGGCTGGAAAAAGTGTCAGTAGAAACCTTTATTTATTAGTATGTTTAGATTCACAGCAGTGTCCCCGTATGTTTGTGAGTGGGGTTTCCCGTATGTTTGTATATTTGGGAAAAACACTGTTCACCTGCATAAATTTTTTAATATTTTTTAAAAGTGTTATGAGTGGAGGAGAGGGAAAAGGTAATGATAAATGTATAAAAAATTATTACTTAATTGAAAAGGAGAGAGAAAATATAGTGATTTTTAATGTTATTATGGAGATGGGGATAGAGAAACCGATGAGAATGCTCTTATAATAGATTTTAGTAACTTGAAAACCAAAAATCCCTAAATCAAATTGATACATATTTAAAAACCAATATACATTATAAGAATGAAAACAAAAATTTATATATCCATCACTCACTTTATATAAACATAAAGTTATCAAATGAGATGTTCTGCAAATTTAAGGGACCACGTATGTGTTCTCTTTTCAATCTAAAAATCAAAACCGAAACAATGTCATCACAGATTCTTAATAATGCTACTTTATATTTTTGTCGTTATGAAAAAGAATATTCATATCCATTTTTACTTTAAAAAAACAATCAAAGTTGTAATGGTGTTATATACAAAAGTGAATCATAATAATTTACATACAATATTTCCATTCTAATCACTTTAAGTGTAATTTATGAGTTTATGAGTATATAGAATTTTCGGATTGTATGTGAGTCATGTAAATCACTTTTAAACTGAAACAATTCGATGATTCTCTCGAATTTCTTGAATGGTTTTGAGTAGTGGTGACCAGTCAGATTAGTTATAAAAAACTGTTGATAAATAATTATAGATTAATAATAATTATTTAGTAATTATTAACACGCAGCGGAACGAAACCGATTCAACACAAAAGGAAAAACCCGACAAGATCTGGGTTACAAAAAATACGAATACGAAATAATATTTAATCTAACTACCAATGAGATAAATATACCTTAGTAGTTAATGATTAACCGGTTGAGACACCGAGATACAACGAACCGATGCTAGATCACGAACCAAAACGCGAGAACAGGGCGGCGCCGGTCGGCGGCGGCTTGAGGCTGCCGGAAGTGCAAAGGCAGTTTGTTAACAGCTTTGGAATCAGTGAAGAAGTCAAATCCTTTCTTGCCAAGAAAAATGTCTTCTTGTTTCGGTGTTAACCGAAAAAGCCAAGAAAGAAAGAAAACGTGTTCTTCCCCTTTGCGGCTCCAATTCATAGGATTTGAACAAATAGGATTATTATATATATAATAATAATTATAAACCTTATTAATTGTTTCCGGGCCCAAAGTTTAATACTAGATAAAAAGCTTGTACCCATTTAATTGTTTTAATGAAAGATTAAAACAATATATATAATTACTAGGTCAGAATCCCGTGTATTACGTGGGTTGAATAAATGTAATGTTATATAAATAGTAATAAAAAGTTTATGTTTTTAAAACCCGTGTAATACACGGGTTGAATTGTGTATTACACGGTTTTAATAAAATATAATGTAATCTATAAACACACACACTCGTCAAAATAGAACAATGTGAATATGTAAATATATGATTACAAGTTTTTTTTATTTAAATCGTAGTTGGCTAAAATTGTTTTTAGTCTGTAGAATTCATAAAATATTATTGAACAAATTAATTAATGATAAATATAATTTTAAATAAAAAAATGTGTAAATAAAAATTAATTTAGTTGACTAAAATAGTAGAGTTGATTATTAATAGGAGAGAGAGACGGGAAAATGATAATGATGAGGCCTAGAAATGTGACAAGTGTCCTCTTATTTTACTTGTTTATTAAATAGTATAGATTATTTATAAACTAGTATAAATAATAATTTCCGTCTAACGAATATATATACAAAATATATTGTCTCGCTAACAGTTCGTAATTACCAGTTAAGCGGATTTAATGTTCGTTAGGTGTAACTCTTACGAGTCATAATTCCATTAGTAGCGTAAAATTAATCGTGACCGGACATATATATTTCCAACAGTCTCCCACTTGGATGTCCTTCGATTAAGTTCTATAACGCAGACAGCCAGCGGTGTTCTAGGTACACATGGTTACCCCTAACAAGGTATGACACTTTAAAGTTATTAACCAAAACATCTTGCTTTTGCAAGACAATATACTTATGGTAATAATCGTCATTTATCCTTTTTGTAAAAGACATCAATTGAATCAATGAGACATGGATTAGATTTATTCTCATATAGCGTTCAATCATTATTGTTCTCGTTCAAGATTCATAGTGGTCCAATCAAACACACAGTCAGTTTGGGTAAGGCCTTACACTTCACCGGTTTGAATCACGAGGGCGCCACAGTGTCTAACTGTTACATATCATGTAAGAGTACAAAATTCCCTATCGACTACATACAACTCCCACTGAACTTCAGATCTGTTCCTAACCAATGCCTTATGACTGGCAGTTAGACGACAGCGGTTGACAGTGATTAAAGAACAGTCCTTAGTAAACGAAAGTTCTAGTATGCATCTCAGGTTAGAGGATACTAAATGAGTATACCAATATCAAAACATCTTATAATTAAAATCCATGAAGATGATTTGAAGCGAGTTACATCTAATGTCATCCAAGATGAGGTCGGTGAAACTGGAAGTCAACTACTTGAGTCCAAGTTCAGAATAGTCTTAATTCAGAGTCGTTCCCACGATTCTAATCGACTACGGATAATTAAGAATAATATATTCATGGATTAAACGTATTAGAATCAAACACAGTTATAAGATTCAAAGTTGCATTTAACTAGAAAATCAAATTGAATTCAAAAAGTACAACTGTTTAATGTTTGTACATCAAAATACTAAATCAAAACATATCGCTAGCAAAACTAAGACCGATAGCATTTTTGTGCAGATCAGGCTTCTCCTGAGGAATCGGCTTAGTGAACGGGTCCGCTAGGTTTTGATTTGTGTCTACTTTGCTTATCATGATGTCACCACGTTCCAAATTTCCCGTATGTAGTAGAACTTTCTAAGAATGTACTTTGCAGCATCTGATGCAGCTATATACTCAGATTCGGTGGTTGAATCCGCCACCACACTCTGCTTGGAGCTCTACTACGAGATAGCTCATCCGTTTAGAGTGAATATGAATCCTGATTGTGAGCGAGAGTCATCTCGGTCAGTTTGGAAGCTGGCGTCAGTGTAACATCTTACAGTGAGCTCCCCTTCCACTCCTCCAAATATTAAGAACATGTCTTTAGTTCTTCTTAAGTACTTCAGGATGTTCTTGACTGCAGTCCAATGTGCAATACCAGGACTTTGCTTTAAACGACTGGTCATGCTTAAAGCATACGAGACGCCAGGCCTGGTACATAACATAGCATACATGATACAACCAATCGTCAAAGCATATGGAATTGCTTCCATATGCTTAGTTTCAATGTTCGTTGAAGGAGATTGCGATTTTTTTAGGACGGTGCCTTTAGTCATAGGAACACCTCCTTTCTTGGAGTTTTCCATATGGAAGCGTGCCATGACTTTGTCTATATATGTGTCTTGAATTAACTGTAGAAGCCTCTTAGATAATCCCTATAGATCTTGATTTCTAGAATGTAAGCTGCTTCTCCAAGATCTTTCATTGCACAACAAGTTCCCAACCGTTGTTTAACTTCGTTAAGCATAGGGATGTTGTTTCCAATGATAAATATATCACCACATACAAGATGAGGAATGATATAGTGTTCCCACTAGCCTTTCTGTAAACACAAGGCTCATCTTCATTTTTGACAAAACCAAACTGTTTGATCTTTTGGTCAAAACAAAGATTCCAGCATCGAGATGCTTGTTTGAGTCCATAAATGGATTTATTCAGTTTACATACCCTATTAGGATATTTTGGATCAATAAAAATCATCAGGCTATACCATATAGACATCTTCAGAGAGATGCCCATTAAGGAAAGCGGTTTTGACATCCATTTGCCATATCTCGTAGTCAGAGTACGCTATGGCAAGCAATATCTTGATCGATTTGATCATAACGACGGGCGAGAAGGTTTCATCATTGTCAATGCCTTGAGTCTGAGTAAAACCTTTCACAACTAGTCGTGCTTTATAGATGTGTATATTTCCATGCATGTCGGTTCTCTTGAAAATCCTTTTTCTCCCTACTGACCGAGATTCGGGGGGTAGCTCAATCGAGTCCCAGACTTGATTGTCACGCATAGATTGCATCTCGGCGTTCATGGATTCCAGCCACTTTGCAGATTTTGGATCTGCAATAGTAGATTTGTAGTTAGTAGGTTCGTCATTAGACTCGGCTACTAATAGGACTTCGGTACCCTCAAGATGCCATGGGTATCTGTCAGGTTCTTTGCGATTCCTTACACTTCTACGAAAGCTTGTGTTTATGTCTGATTCATCAGCAACAACTTCTTGTTGTTCAGACGCTCCGACTTCATCAGCGGTTGTTTGTGGTTCTCGAATTTCTTCAAGATCCACCATATTATCTCCAGTTCCTCGTTCACGAATTTCTTTCTCAAGGAAGTGTCCCTTTCTTTTGATGGAAATAACATTTGCATCAGGATAGTAGAAATAATATCCACTTCTATTAAATTTTCCAACGAAAACAACCTTTTTGCCTCTAGGATCGAGCTTGTCATCAGAATCGCTGGTGGTATATGCATCACATCCCCATACTCTATGGTAAGAAATATTGGGTTTAGACCCATGCCATATCTCATATGGAGTCTTGTTTACCTTCTTAGTCGGTGCCAGATTGACAATACGGGTGGCGGTCATAAGAGCATAACTCTAGAAGGAGTGAGGCAAGTTTGTTCTACACATCATCGATCGAACCATATTAAGTAGGGTTCGATTTCTCCTCTCGCTCACGCCATTAAGTTGGGGTGTACCAGGTGGAGTTGGTTGTGAAACAATTCCACGCTCCTTGAGATGATTGATGAACTCTATGCTGAAGTATTCACCACCTCGATCTAATCGAAGTGTCTTTATCGTTTTACCGAGTTGGTTTTCCACTTCGTTTTGAAACTCTTTGAACTTTTCAAAAGTGTCATGCTTGTGTTTCATAAGATAGAAATAAGCATATTGACTGTAATCGTCGATGAATGAAACGAAGTATCTTTCATGATTTCTAGACGTGGTTCTGAAAGGGCCACATACATCAGTGTATATGAGTCCTAGCAGATCCTTGGCTCATTAACCAATGCCGGTGAAGGATCCTTTAGTGAGTTTTCTAGCTAAGCAAGACTTACGGTTTTCAAAGGAGTCACGTTCGATGGATTCAAGGATCCCTTCGAATTGGAGCCTTTTCATGCAGGCCTTGCTTATGTGACCAAGGCTACAGTGCCATAGAAATGTAACATTAATGCTAGATTTGATACGTTTAGAAAGATTGTATAAGTTATTATTAGTTTGAACATCAACCTCATAAATACCATTTCGAGGTTTAGCCTCAAAATAGAAAATATCATTTAAGTTAGCAGAAATAAAAATTCCATTGAAAACGTACTTAAAACCTTGTTCAAACAATAAGGAAACTGAAATAATGTTTCTGGTTAAACCAGGTGCAAACAAACAGTTATTTAAGATAACTACAAGGCGAGAAGGACATGAATGGTGAAATGTTCCAGTTGCAAGAATCGGTACTCTCTTCCCATCATTAACGATGAGTTCCATGTCGCCTTGTTTCAGCTTCTTCCATTTTTCAGGCTCGTGCAATACATTAATGATGTGATAAGCACATCCGGTATCAAATACTCATGTGTCGCTAGAGACAGTGAAAAGTTCATTAACATAGATAGAAATACCTGAAGAGGTGCCTTCACCATTGGCTCTCTTCGATCACAGCATATTCAGGGCAATTACCTTTCAAGTGCCCCATCTTGTTGCATTCAAAACATTGATGCTCCTCGGGAGGGGGTGTTTTTGCAACTTGCTTGTTATTGTTGGTGGCATTCTTCGCAGCAACAACAACAACTTGCTTCTTACCTTTGCTGTTATAACCCCTTTTCTTGGTTTTGGGCTTGTTAACACTGTAGGTCCTGAGCAGACCTGAGAACACAGATCTGCGGAGAAAATCTTCAAACGGTCTAAATCGAGAGACGGAATCTCTGGATCCGATATCACTCTCAAATCAGAAATGGTAGAGACGGGTGCGGGAATCACATACACGAACATAAATATATAAAAGTGAAAAAGAACAAATAATTAAAAGCATAAACGTATGGTTCTTTGATTGAAATGAAAATAAAAGCTCATCATACACTAACAATTAGTCTCACCCCAGGGTGAGTTCCCCCTGGGGTGATGATTCCCTCTAAATACACACAATCACTCCTAAGACATATTCTGCTATATATAGGAGGCCAAACACATGTGCCTTGTTTTCTAAGCCACCTGCCAAATAGGCCTGAAAAACAGGTATCGAAACTACCTAGTTTTGATTGAACAAATGTTCAACCGAAACTAGTAGTTTCGGTACTGTAGTTTCGATTGACAGCATCAGTCTCAATTCTATACCCAACAAACACCAACATATTTGACCATCAACTCTTGATTAGTCTCACTTGATATGCTCATCTCGGGCGTTTCCTTCATACCGTGCAGTTCGGGCATAGTCTTCTACCATGTGTTCATATTTAAGTTCATTACGAAGTTGTCATAAAAACTAGGGAGAGAGTTCAAGATGAGGTTGGTATCATTCAGCTTTTCATTCTCAAGCAAATACTTAAGAGAGAAGGAGGAGTGGGATTCTATTTCAGTAGACATCTGTTAAATATGAAAATTAAATGTTAATTAATATTTTGGATGTAATAAATTCTTATATTAATGACCAATGGCAAGAATAGAATAAGAATAGAGAATCTTGTTATATCAATTAGTAATGGCGGCTATGACACGCAACATTAGTAAGTGGTTTTAGGCAGATTAACAATAATTGTCAATTGTAAAAAAAATGCACAATTCTCGAGTATGAGGCCGCTAAGACAACTCTTGTCTATGCATTGATGTATTTAGCTTCATCTATGCCCACTTTTGATCTCCATAAAGCTGGGGCATGTATTAGAGGGAAAAGTAATAGTCACCCTAGTACATGTACATGTGGAAGGGCCAGATATGTCAATGAAACCTTGCACCTTGGAGGGATAGGTTACACACCAAGTGCGGTGCTGTGGCTCCAAACACTTATGTTTCACGTTATGCCCCAAATGTTCCTTATAGTAGGATGACATAGACTAAAGATTTTAAATATGGGATTTAATTTTAGTGTTTTACCGACTATATTCAAACACAACGAATGATAAATCATACGTGTGTTGTAAAAGCCAGTTTTACTATATATTAGATCGTGACAACGTGATGAACCATTTCATCCCTCAGGACACTTAATTTTAAATAACCTATCAAAACTAAGTTTGTCGTGATTTAATTAACCAATTAAAAGTTAATAGTTTAAATGAACTATTAAGTTATTAGTTTTGAAAATTTAAAATTAGTTTAAAATGCAAAACTCCATTGGTTATCATTTACTTTAAAAACAAACCTTTTGTTTTAATATAAAACATCCACAAGTTGTAAAAAAAAGGTTTGGAACTTGTTGTTAATTTGATTGTGAAAAATTTGGTATTTGGTCAGTACGTTATAATATTTATAAGATAAAAGCAACCACAATAGCAAACACAAAATTATGTAAATCATACGGCCAATGAAAAAGTGTTTGATCTTGCTAGAGCCTAATAGCAAGACCAAACTAGGTCACTGGGTCACAACAAACAAACAACCACAAGGATGGACTTCGTGCATGCGTCTAGCTGTTCCGTGTGACTCCCACTAAATCCAAGATCCTGTCTCCGTCTTCAGTTTTGTCTTCGGGTCTTTATCTTTACAATATTTATACAAAATACAAAAAAATAAAACCTAAGCTATTAAAAATTTGAGCCATAAAAGTGGGCCAAAACATATAAGCTAACCTATTACAACTTTGAGCCATCAAATGGGTCAAAACCATAAAACCACAAACAGAAAACAAACACAAGACAGGGTCAGGGTAGATTTACATATTTATCAGAATCAAACAACCGGGCAATCCTTTTGGTCAAATAAAATAAATAAAAAACTTTGACCAAAATAAATAAAATAAAATTTGCCCTAAAAAGATCTAGATCAGAAACTTTAAACACGTTAAAGTTTGTGATCTATACCCGGTTAAAAGACCGGATCCGATTCGTATGTCGTAACCAAGGCTCTGATACCACTGATTGGTTTTTGAGTAGGGTGATAAGTCAGATTAGTTATTAAAAACAGTTGATAAATAATTATAGATTAATAATAATTATTTAGTAATTATTAACACGCAGCGGAACGAAACCGATTCAACACAAAAGGAAAAACCCGACAGGAATATGGAATAAGATTTAATCTAACTACCAATGAGATAAATATACCTTAGTGGTTAATGATTAACCGGTTGAGACACCGAGATACAACGAACCGATGCTAGATCATGAACCGAAACGCGAGAATAGGGCGGCGCCGGTCGGCGGCGGGTTGAGGCTGCCGGAAGTGCAAAGGCAGGTTGTTAGCAGCTTTGGAATCAGTGAAGAAGTCAAATCCTTTCTTGCGAAGAAAAATGTGTTCTTGTTTTGGGGTTGACCGAAAAAGCCAAGAAAGAAAGAAAGAAAACGTGTTCTTCACCTTTGCGGCTCCAATTCATAGGGTTTGAACAAATAGGATTATTATATATATAATAATTATAAAACCTATTAATTGTTTTCGGGTCCAAAGTCTAATACGAGATAAAAAGCTTGTATCCATTTAATTGTTTTAATGAAAGATTAAAACAATATATATAATTATTATTTATAAACTAGTATAAATAATAATTCACGTCTAACGAATATATATATAAAATATATCGTCTCGCTAACAGTTCGTAATTACCAATTAAGCGGGTTAAGTGAATTTATTGTTCGTTGCCCTATGTGTAACTCTTACGGGTCATAATTCCGTTAGTAGCGTTAAATTAATCGTGACCGGACATATATATTTCCAACATTTCTGAATATGATAAAACACAGAGAAAATAATAGAAAAAGAGTATAAAAATATGATGATTTTCGTGTGAACCATCTATATGACCAAAACCGCATATTTTTATTTTGGGGAATCAATAATTGCTACCAAGCAATTATTTTTCAAATTTAAAATCATTTGAAAATTAACTGTACTAAGTTTACTCTGGAGTACCATTTTGATTCGAATGACCAGATTTACTCTGGATGACCAAATCTACTCCTGATAAGTAAATCTACTTCAGAGAGTAAAACTACTCAGGATTAACAAGTTCGTTCTGATGACTAATTTTAAGAGTTTTCAACTCCTAAATCAATTTTCTAATATACAACAAGTCATGGACCACAGTCAGAGGCTTTGCCCCTTGGACCCCGCTCAGGGGCGCTACCCCGGACCCCCGCCAAGGGGGCGTTGCCCCCTTGAAACCCCCATTACTTGGAGGCTTCGCCCTTAAGAACCAATAAGGTTTTTAAATACTTCAAATCATAATAAACTGAACACAAGTGTGCACTCTGCACATTCTAACTTGTTTGATGTACATTATGATTCACCTTGGTCAACAAGTCAATCCAACTACACAAAAATACTCGAACAACAAGTGATATTTGAAATTAAATAACAATATAAAATTCGATTCATTCACATTAATATGAATAGTTTTGGTATAAAAATATAAGAAATACAAATGGTATGATCATCTCTTGTAATTTTAAGTTCAAACTCATTAATTTAAGGGAAATTTACCAAAATAGACACCAAAAAATGTATGTCGGCTAAGCCTACAATAACAAAGGCTTTAGCCGGTGAAATACAAAGGCTTCGCCGGCTTAGCCTTTAATCCAGTGGCTAAATGTGTATTTTGATAAATTTGAGCTGGTCAAAGTCTATTGGCCCACTGACGGTCCATTGGTCCACCCGATCATCTCCACCACCCTCAAAAGGAAACTCACCATAGGTGAGAAAACCCTTTGACCCAACTTAGACCTCCCCTATTTTTTTGTTACAAGTGGGACGTGAATCCAACATCTCTCATTTTCCGAAAAGTCTTAGTATACACCTTTGTCACTAGGTTAAGCTAGTGGTTGTTTTTGGTAATTATCCCTTAATTTAGAATGAAATATCGAATAAAATGTGAAGTAAAAGATTAAGAAAGAGAAAGGAACAAGGCGCCAAAGGGAGCAGACGAGCCGTGGTAGAAGTGGCCTAATCTCATCTTATGCCAAATGTCTTTCATTAAGTGGATTATATTTATGGAGTGATGGCGATAATTAAATTGCCGCAAAATCTGTATAAAAATAAATATTCATTTAGGAACATGTGAACCGAGTCACAGTGGAATAGTCAGTTTCCAAGAACCGAGCCAAACCGGGTCGGTTTAAACTGGACCAATTTTTAGTTAAAGCTTTTTTAAGATGAACAATCAAAGAAAGTGTCACTTACAAGCTTAAACCCATGATCTATTATGAGAGAGAATATGTATTACAAATTGATGACGTAGGGTCCCTGCGGAACCTACTGACGTGCGCTAAAAGCCCGTGCGTAGGAAGGAAACTTCTCCTACAAGGTTTCCACACTATATAAGTACAAACCAACAGTATCTTGTATAAAGACATAGGCTCCTGAGCGTACGGTAAGGGGGACCATGCTGTCATTTCAGGAATGTTAAAAGCAGGGAGACATTCTCACGCACACAAGTGGTCTCACCAGATAAGACAAATCTGACACCACTAATGGTTGTCACCTGAGGGACCACAAGGATAATCCTGATGGCGACGTTCCTCCAATCACATACCTGCCAGGTCACCACCCTCCTCCGGCTACAAATACAGTGCCTTGCCCTCATGTAAGAGATCCGAAAGGATAAGCTCTCACTCTCACTACACATTTCCCATGAAAAACCAATACTTACTCTCACGTCAGAGGGTGGTCACAGGGTTCCCTATGACGAGACTAACGGCGTTGTTCGTTTTGCAGGATCGGTGGTTTAGTTCGAAGCTCATTCCCATTTCGTTGACTCGACAACCCTGTGGATCATCAGAATCACCATTCGACTAGTGTATCTTCACAAATATAATGGCTACTTATTACATACATGTGCTAGAAAACCCTGCGCGTTGCGGCGGAGCGTATTGGGACGACCTAGTTTTAATCATCGAGCCGAAACGTAGGTAGAAGCAACCATAATGCAATAGTATGTTTTGAATTTTTAAAAATATTATGTTCTTTTAATAAAAAATCAAAACATATCATATTTAACACATGGGTTGCTCGTTTTGAATAAAATTCATAATCATAACAACGGTATATTCTGAATTTTTTAAAATATTACGTTGTTTAAAAAAATATCAAAACATATCATATTTTACCCCGTCTGTTTCGTCCGTTCAAATTGAAACGTAGGTAAAAAAACGTTAGCGCGATTCGATTTTCTTTAAAAGTGAAAACGCTAAAAATTTAACTCCTTAGACACTTCAATTTCACATATGATTTGTAACACCTCGAAATTTCTCAGAAAAAGGAAGGACTAAAATTACCAAAAATTTAAAGTTGAGGGTTGGATATGTAAATAATCAAACTCCAAGGACTTAAAATGAAAATTCTGAAAATCAATGGGGTAGCATACCATTACCCAAGACCTTAGCGGTCCGCTACGTGTGGACTAAGGAATACCCCGGGGGATGACACGTGTCCATGTGACTCGCCGATGGAAATCTGACGCGTGGAAGGGTGGCGGACCGCTAAGACAGACCATAACGGTCCGCTAGGTGTGCCCCAATCCAGTTACACCGTCACAAGGGGTGGGGGACCGCCACCACCAAGCGTAGCGGTCGGCTACAGATTCCACTTTCACCCTATAAATAGATAGTCGATTTCAGTCATTCTCACACACTCCACACACCTTCTCAAACACACACACATACTCTCTGATCCCGAGCCCCTGTTTGCGTACAAAAGTCAAGTTTCTAGTGTTTCGACCTCAAATTTCCCTAGATAGTGCTGAGGTAAGATTCCGACCTCCCATTAACTTTTGGTTATGAACCATTAAGCTAGAATTGTATAATTAAGTAATGTTATGATTATCTAGGAACTCTGCCCGAGGTGATTGTCACACTACTGATTATTACGCAGAAATACTGTCGAGGTGAGTTCTTAAACTGTGATGCATGAACCCTCTCATGACCTTGTCTTGCATGATTTATTTATGAAACATTTTGAGTATCTTGAAACGATTGTACCAAATGTTTATATATAACGTATACTAAGCGCTTACTGTATTTCACTTGCCCGTGGAACGGCATGTTGGACAAGACCCGTGGAACGGTTTTTGGTTATATATATACTGATGATTATTCATAGTTATCTATGAATTTGGGGGTGGAACCCCATGGATGCGTTCAAGATACTTTGGCGGGTCATTTAATAAACTATTTTAGTTTATGAATTCACCAGCTTTGTGCTGACCCATGTTTTATCAAATGTTTTTGATCGCATCACAGGTAGCCATTAGACATGACATTCCAGTACTAGAATGAACTCATGAACGATCCAGATGATGGGCATGCCAGGAACTATAAGTCCCGAATGATATGTTCCTTGTTAGGAACATATGATGTAACTTTTATTGAACATGACGTAAATAATATTTTGATGTTTTAATAAAAGTTATGACTTAGTCTTCCGCTGTGTGTTTTTGATATCAAGGTCACAGTAACTAGAAGGCAACCTTCTAACTTGTAACACCCCGCATTTTTTTAGAAAAAGAAAGGATCAAAATTGCCAAAATTAAAAGTTGAGGGTTGGATATGTAAATAATCAAAGTCTAGGGACTTAAAATGAAATTTTTGAACAATCAAGGGGTAGCGGACCTCCGCTACGTGCGGTCTAAGGAAATTTTTGGGAGCTGACACGTGTCCCTGTGACTCGCCGATGGAAATCTAACATGTGGAAAGGTGGCGGACCGCTAAGCCTGACCATAACGGTCCGCTACGTGTTCCCCAAACCAATTACACCGCCATAAAGGGTGGCAGACCGCTACCACCTAGCATAGCGGTCCGCTACTGGTCCCCATGCACCCCTATAAATAGATGGTCGATCTTGGCCATTATCACACACAAACACCATGCATTACACACACAAACCCTCTGATCCCGAGCCCCGGTTCGCATACGATAGTTCAGTTTCTGACCATTCGACTTCAAAGTGAAGTAGATAGTACTGAAGTAAGGTTCCGACCTCCTATTAAGTTTTGATTATGAACCATTAAGCTAGGATTATATGATTAAGAAATGTTATGTTTATCTAGGAACTCTACCCGAGGTGATTGTCACATTATTGATTGATAAGCTGAAATACTGTCGAGGTGAGTTCTTAAACTATGATGCATGAACCCTTTCATGACCTTGTCTGGCATGATTGATTTATGAAACATTTTGAGTATCTTGAAACGATTGTACCGATTATTTATATATAACGTATTCTAAGCGCTTATTGTATTTCACTTGCCCGTGGAACGACATGTTGGACAGGACCCGTGGAACGGTCTTTGGTTATATATATACTGATGATTGTTCATAGTTATCTATGAATTTGGGGGTGGAACCCCATGGATCTGTTCAAGATACTTTGGCGGCTTATTTTAATAAACTATTTTAGTTTATGAATTCACTAGCTTTATGCTGACTCATGTTTTATCAAATGTTTTTGACCGCATCACAGGTAGTCATTAGAGAGGGCATTCCAAGACTAGAATGACTGATGAACGATCCAGATGATAGGCATGCCATGAACTATAAGTCCCGAATGATATGTCCCTTGTTAGGGACAAGTGATGTAACTTTTATTAAACCTGTTGTAAACAATATTTTGATATTAATAGAAGTTACCATTTAGTCTTCCGCTGTGTGTTTTTTATATCAAACGTCACAGTAACTAGAAGGAAACCTTCTGACTAGTATGTAGTTATCTGACAAATGGAATGTTCTGTCTAGGAAAGAGCGGTGTATAAATCTCCCCTAGACCCGTCGCTCTTACCTAGGAACATATCTGTTGGAGGTACTACTCTAGTTAGATAAATGTCCTGTGTTACAGGTGTGACAAGTTGGTATTAGAGCCTCAGTCTACGAGATTTAGATACTACAGGAATAGTATCTAGACTTAAAATAGGACTCTGAAATTAGTCTAGAATGCCCTAGGATAAGTTAGGTGTATACATTCAGTATGACCTATAACGGGAAATACCTAGAAATCAGATAATTAAAGACATTTTTGGCCAAGTGTTGTTAATTTCTGAATTTCTGGATTAACTTTACCTGGAATCCTTGATGATGCTCTTAGAAGATGAGAAAATCATAACAGTCTGGGAAACCGGAATGAAGGAACTAGTGGTGTTGTTCCCTGAACAGAAGACATCCTTCATACCACTCCACTACGAAACAATATAGGTACAACTCGAAACCATGAAATAGTTGGCATGACTAACTAGAGTACAGGAGTTCATGGCCATGGATGCAACTATAAGAATTTCAATGATTGCCATCCTAAGCCATTCAATGGAAAGAAGGATGCCATTGCAGCCTTGTAGTGGATCACCTCCATGGAAGCTGTTATAAAGATGAGTGAGTGTAGAGTAGACCAAGCTGTAAAGTTTGCTGCACATTCTTTCGAAGAGGAAGCTCTTGACAGGTGGGCATCAGTCAAGTAGACAAAGGGTGAAGCTGTGACGGATAAGATGACTTGGGAGGATCTCAAGTCTTTGATTCTGAAAAGATATTGTCCACAGAATGTCGTGGACAAGATTGAAGCTGGATTTCTACCGTTCGAAGCTGGAACCATGACTCATCAGGAGTACACGACTAAGTTTAACGAGATGGCCAAGTTAGTGCGACATTTGGTTACTGCTGAATCACGAAGAGTCAAATGTTATATTCAAGTTTTACCTCCTAAGGTTCGTACCTTAGTGAAATCTATCGCACCCGAGACAATATACTTGGCTGTTGAAAAGAGTGCGGTGATGTTTCATGAGGTGGCTGCTCAAGAGTCACCAAATATTGATCACAAGAGGAAGCCCGATGAAGTTATTTATAAATTCAAACCAGGGAATAATAAATTCCCAATGAGAGGAGGATTTATTTCCAACCCTGATAGGGTTAATCAGGGAATGAAATGCCAAACTTGTAAGAAGTTTGGCCATTTTGCTACACAATGCCCAAATGTTAAATGCTTTAAATGTGGAGAGATAGGTCATTATAAGACTTCTTGTCCTAAACCATTTAAATCCAGAATAAGTGGTCAAAATAAAGGAACAGGACGACTGTTCGTCCTAGGAAGTGGGAGTGAAACGAAAGTTAAGGAAGTGGTAGGTACTTTCTTAGTTAATAATATTTATGCCAAGATTTTATTTGATACAGGGACAAATAGAAGTTTCGTTTCATTTGCATTCACCCCATATTTAGGCGTAAGACCAATTCCGCTTATTAATGCCTATGTCGTTGAAACGGCTAGTGGTGAACAAATTAGGATAACCGAATCATATCCTGATTGTGTCATCAGTTTTGGTAACAATATGGTATTAGGTACACTAATGCCTATGAATTTGAATAAATATGAGGTCATCCTAGGAATGGATTGGTTAAACCAATACCAGGCCCAAATTGATTGTGATCGAAGAACGGTCAAGATTAAGAAACCAGGTGAATCTTGTTTGATGCTTCAAGGAGATAGTGAGTCTAGTAAGATTGAATTTATTTCAATAGCAAAGGCTAAGAAAGAATTGATTAAGGGAGACGGTTTATTTTTACTCCATGCGTTAAACGTTAAAACCAAAAGACAGATTGCAGATATTCCTATAGTCTGTGATCACCCGGATGTCTTTTCGGAAGAATTACCCGGTCTTCCACCTGATTGTCAAATCGAGTTTCAAATCGAACTCATTCCTGGAGCTAAGATTGTTGCAAAATCCCCTTATCATCTAGTTCCTTACGAATTGAAAGAACTTATGACACAAATTCAAGAACTCTTAGACAAAGGGTTCATTCGTCCGAGTACTTTCCCTTGGGGAGCACCAGTAATATTCGTAAAGAAGAAAGATGGAAGCATGAGAATGTGTATTGACTATCGGGAATTAAACAAGCTGACTATAAAGAACAGATATCCATTACCAAGAATAGATGATACGTTCGACCAACTACAAGGAGCTAAGTACTTTTCAAAGATCGATCTTAGATCAGGATGTCATTAGTTAAAGGTACAAGAAGAAGACATACCAAAGACTGCTTTTAGAACCCGATATGGTCACTATGAATTCCTGGTCATGTCATTTGGTCTAACGAATGCCTCTGCAGCATTTATGGATCTAATGAACAGGGTTTGTAAACCATTCCTTGATAAATTTGTCTTCGTTTTCATTGATGATATTCTTATCTATTCTCGAAGCCAGGAAGAACATGCTAAGCATCTTAGAATCATTTTGGAAACCCAGAGAAAAGAAAGATTGTACGCTAAGTTTTCCAAATGAGAATTTTGGAAACGAGAAGTACAATTTCTCGGGCACATGGTGAATGGACATGGAATACAAGTAGACCCAAGTAAGATTAAAGCTATTATGAAATGGGAAACCCCAAAGACTCCAACAGAAATTAGAAGCTTTCTTGGACTGGCCGGTTACTACAGGAGATTTATTAAGGACTTCTCCAAGATTGCTACACCTTTAACTGCTCTAACTCAGAAGGCAGCAAAGTTTGAATGGAGCACAAAAAAAGAAGAAGCTTTCAAACATTTTCAAAGATAAGCTTAGTCATGCACCAATCTTAGCACTACCTGA
Organism: Smallanthus sonchifolius; assembly: GCA_023525975.1. Taxonomy (NCBI): domain Eukaryota; kingdom Viridiplantae; phylum Streptophyta; class Magnoliopsida; order Asterales; family Asteraceae; genus Smallanthus; species Smallanthus sonchifolius. The sequence goes on from CM042034.1 coordinate 74,142,564, forward strand.
AGGAAATAATGATTTTGTCATCTATTGTGATGCTTCCCAAACTGGTCTAGGTTGTGTGCTGATGCAGCGGGACAACGTTATTGCCTACGCATCATACTAACTTAAAGTTCATGAGAAAAACTATACTACGCTTGGTACCATAGTGTTTGCTCTAAAGATTTGGAGACACTATTTATATGGTACTAAATGCGTAATATATTCAGACCATAAAAGCCTCCAACATATTTTTAATCAGAAGGATTTAAATATGATACAAAGGAGGTGGATGGAACTCATCTGTGGTTCTCACTGTGAAATCAAATACCATCCCGGGAAAGCGAACGTATTAGCAGATGCTGTAAGTCGGAAAGAACGAAGTCAACCGATTAAAGTAAAAGCACTCCGATTGGATATGAAGTTAGACTTGATGGAGCAGATTAAAGAAATCCATCCAAAAGCATTAGAAGAAGAAAACATTAAGAAAGAGCGTATGGTTGGAAAACATAAGTTACTATCCAGGGGAGATGATGGAATCATGAAATTCGAGCAAAGAATCTCGATTCCTAAGTTTGGAGATATTCAAGGAAAAATATTAGACGAAGCACACAAATCAAGATATTCCATGCATCTTGGTGCAAATAAGATGTACAAAGATCTGAAGACTCATTACTGGTGGCCAAACATGAAGAGATCAATAGCCCAGTATATAGATAAATGCTTAACTTGCCTCCAAGTTAAGATTGAGCATCAGAAACCAGCAGGACAATTACAACAAATAGAATTACATGTCTGGCAATAGGATAGAATTACGATGGACTTCGTAACTAAACTACCCAGAACCCAGAAAGGATTTAATGCCATATGGGTCGTGGTCGATAGATTGACCAAGCCCATTTCATACCCATCAAAGAAACACACTCTATGGATAAGTGATAGCGTGTGTATAGGATATAAAAATATAAATAAATATATTTTTAGATTAATTGATTTCACGAGATCATGTTTTAAATTTATAAAGTAAAAAGATAATTACGTTAACTTAAAACACATACAATAGGCAAGTTTACCTATCGCAACGTAATATAGTTAGGTAAGAACCAAGTATCGAACTTTTGTTATCGTTTAGCCGGATTAATTAGTAGGTGAGTTTTGTGTGCTTGTGAAACAGAAAAGTAAATGGCGGTAAAGTTAATAACGTAAAAGTAAAAATGTGTGTGAAGTGTGTAACAGAAATGTAACTAGCAGAATAGTAAATAGCAGAAAAGTAAATAAGGCGAAAATGATCAGATTACGAGATGTATTGCTTCAGGATTCGAAAACTACAAAAAAGTAATCATTAGGGACTAAAGTCTCAAGGATTGATTTATCAGTCTCAAATAAGTAGTATTAGGGTCTGATTTATTAGTTGCTGATGGTATTTGAGACTAATTTTATGCAACATATTTTCGTAACTAATAATCAGTCCCTAATATCTAGGCCCCTTATTTGAGACTAAATTTATGTCCCAAATATGTTTGCGTTGTATAGATTTTTGGAGGGAACTTATTGACTACTGAATTTCAGTCCCAAATATATTCCATGTATAATGAATAATGACGTAAATGTGTTAGAGACTAATCTTCAACCTCTAATATAGAGTGAATGTATTAGGGACATAATATCATTCCTTAATATTTTCAATACTGATCGAATTAGAGACTGATATTCAGTCTCGAATGCATTTTGGTATAGGAAATGCTTAGTGACTAATATATTATAGAGTTAAAACCAGTCATCACAATTCTTGAAATAAACAATATTAGGGACTAAGATCAGAGACCGATTTTCAGTTTCTTATACGTCATCGTCAATTCAACATTTTTTTTATTATATTAAATAACTAATTACTACAAAATGTATCATAATGACAATTAAATACTTTGCATCTAGCAACCATATACAATACAAAAATTCATAATGTAATACTAAATATTTGAAAAAATATAATTAAAAAAACAAGAAAATGAGAACCTAGACTATGTCGTAAAACATGGATAAATCCCCCAAAATATTCCATATTTAATTTTTTGAAATAAACTCAAACCTTATAGGCCAACAAAACGAGCTAACTCTCGGTTCATCGATTCTTAACGGCTACTCTGAGCTCGGAGTCCTGGACGACTGTGATGTGTTGGTGTACGACACCCCCATCTTGGTCATCGGGCTAGAAGTTGAACTACTTAGCCGTTGAGACACGAAGGCCGGGCATTTAAAACTTTAAGTCTTCATAATCTTTAACCATCTGTCTCTGTGCTTTATTATATTTAAATCTACATAGCATACAACACACTGAGAAGCATAACCCCTAGCTGCAAATCCGTCACACGCTGCTCTACTTAGCGTCAATCTTCAAATCTGCCTCCCTGCCAACCCCCCCTACCGCCTCCCTGCCGACCTCAGCGTCCCACTCGACGCCTCTGTGTTCTTTTCTTCCACGAGACCGCGACATTGATAGGTATTTTCCATCTTTTTTTCTTTGTCAAAATTGATTTTATAATGTGTTTGTACTTCTTTTATAGTAGACTGCATATAGTTAAATTGATAATGGTTTAATCGGTAGGCAGTAGAAAAGGCATATAATTTACTCACTTTTTGAGGAACCTCATTTGCTTTTGGATTATTTTGTGTGTTGTTGATTGTTAAGAAAATCTCTTTCAACATAATGGTTTTTAGATATTTTAGTTTTCATGATTTTTTTTTTACAGAAGTTAACTTGATGGCATATAAAGTGACTTTGATGCCAAGATTATCCGTTTGTAAGTACTACTAACAATTCAAACATGTTTATTTAGTGGCCATAGTTTAAGGTCTTTAGATTGATTGCAGGACTTATCATGAGTGTGAACACTATAATAGTGTGTGATTAAGAGAAGGCCCTGCAATGGACCAACTAGGCCAAACATAATTAAGGTTTTTTTGCTGTAATTTTATCATATTGTGTTTTTAATTAATTATACTCAAGAGTTGTGATATACCCATTTTGTTTTAAATTACAGCTAGCTTGGCGCCAATGAGGCTTTTATTTGAGAGAAAAAAGAAGACTATGCCTTCGCCATATAAAATATGAATATTAAGTAATAATAGCACGACATGTGAAACTATCTTCACATTATGTTTGAATGATTTTTGTTTGAGTGTTTTTGTCTATCACTTGTTATGCACAATAGTTGTTTGATATAATGCTTGAACTAAAACAACTTCAATTTTAATATTTTTTTACATTTAGGGATGGCATTGCTTTTGCATACTTTCATTAGCAGTTGTGTTTATTGTTATGATGTTCTTGAAGTACAAGAAAATGCCCAGGTTCTTAATCCCAAGCACAATGAGGTACTTGTTTGAGCTTGTGCCATTTCGGTTAATCCTCTCAACACTTCGGTGAGTATTGATATATTCAGTTAATTTCGGTTTTGTTTCATTGTAATTCAGATAATTTCACCTACTGAAACTATGTGGTGAATAGCTCTTATGGACTTCTAGATGTTATAAAAACGGACTTCTGGATGTTATAAAAGCAGCATCATTCATGTATACGCCCACTTAACAACCCTCATTTTCATGCATCATTACACATTCTTATACGATTAATACACAGATTGCTATTTGGTTTGTTATTAATTTGATTCGGTGTGTTTTGATTTTGTTAAAGATTGAAGCAATGGCAGATTGGCAAGGAAGAGTTTGATGGAATATCAAGATTTACAAGAATGAAGTAATGTTTGAATGTTTTTATTAAAGATTAAATCAACGTTTTGAATATTCTTTTTATTTACCTTTGAGTTTGTTTCTATTGTTCTTGTTGTTTGAGTTTATAACTTTGTATTTGGATAGGATTTGTTATTTGGAAGTTGGAACAGGTTTAATTTATTTAGAATTCAAACAAAGCTATACAGTTTTCTTTCCAGATTTTGGATATCCGATTTTGAACACCCCTGGGTACGGGGACTAATCCTCAGTCGTTTAAACATCTTATTGGAGACTGATTTGATATTGAATCACGAACCTAACGAAATATATCGGGGATAATATAGACATTTTTGGAGGACTGAATGTTTGTCCCCAAAATTACACATTAGGGATTGAAATATCTTATTAACCGAGACTGATTTTCAGTCTCTAAATCAATGTATCGGGGACTGAAATAACGTGGTATTCGGGGGACAACTTAAGGACTAATTTTTTTTTGTATCAGAGACTAACTATTAGTCCCTATTTGTGACATACAATGGGTACTGAATTTCAGTTTCTAACCTAACTATTCAGGACTAAGTATCCGTCACTTACTAGGGACTGATGAAATCAGTCCCTGATACACATTAAGTACTGATACGGGGGTATCAGAGACTAAAATTTTAGTCCCAAATGCCCTTATTTTTTGTAGTAGAGCCTCGTCCTCACGGCATTTGATTTGCAAATTATATTCTTTAAAAACTGGTGGTACCTCCCGTTAGAGACAACATTTACCCTCAACCCATCGAATGGTCATCTCCGGGTTGGATAAAGACATCGGACTCAAAATGCTTTATATTAAGTTAAATAGGTGATTCACTGGGAGGCGGTGTAACAATGGGACCAAATATAAAGACGTACTGTTCCCAACATGATTTCATCAATTCTTGGTCGTATAAAGACGTACGATCTTTGAAGTATAGACCAAGCCTTGGCTTATCAATCTCTGCTCGTATAAAGACGTACGAGTTTCAAAGGGAGTTTGATTAAAAGGGTTTTACGATCTTACTCTTTAAAATCAAGACACTCACAAATATAAAGACGGATTTAGACAATAATAAAAGCCCATCAAAAGATGGTTTTTGAGGACGAATTAGTTAAAGACATAAACATACCACTTCATTAATAAGTTAAACATTAACATCACCAAACATCATCTTCACCCTAGCAATACAAAGAAGTTTTAGCCACGAATGGCCATAACGACTAGCGTAATGATGAGTTTCGTAAGCTCCCTATTGCGGAACAAGGAGGAAGAGCCCCTCTACTCTCTACTCTAACTACGATAATGCTCTCTTCTTTAGTGTAATTTATCTCTGGACTGGTGTGTGGAATGAAGAAACCAAGCCTCCTACTTATACGCCTAAAAATGTACAATGCACGGACGTGCAATGGGTTGCACAGCGTGCAAAGGCCCAGGAAATCAAACAGGGTACAGAGGACACGGTACCGGGCCGTAGGCAGCAGAGTTGGGCAATGCACGACCGTGCATTGGGATGCACGGCCGTGCAACCCCCCAATTCTCCCCAGCTTTGTCTTGTTGCTTCTTGTTGACTATTGTTGACCAATTTTGACTTATTGGGGGTCAATGCTTTGGGAATGAACCTTCTAGGGCTTGAATTCTTGGTGTTCTTAATAGGATTTAGCTTGATTTGTATTTTTAACACCGAATAACATGTAATTATCAAATATTTGTATTTTAAGTACAAATTGTAAGGTTATTATTCAATTTAGTACCATAATGCGGGATTATTATGTATGTAAAATATGTATAAATGATGATATATCATAGTGTAGGGCATAACATTTATGCTTGCTCCTAGATCAGCGAGCGCGTATGTAATTGGTAGTGGCCCTATAGAACATGGTAAAGAGAATTTTCCCGGATCTAAAATTTTCTTTGGAAGATTTCTTTCGATAAGAGCGACACAGTAATTTGTTCTTTTTTATCGCTTCTTCCATGTTTCTCTTGTTTGTGAGGAAATCCTTCAAGAAGCGTCCATATTTTGGCATAGTTTGTACGATATCCAAGAAGCGAATGTTGGCATGGATTTGGCTCAAGAGTTCTATGAACTTGTCATATTGCTCATCAGTTCTGCTTAACCAGCCTCCCTGGATATGGTATGTGGGAAGTGAACGTTCTTTTTGGTGGAACTTTTGGAGGAAGGTCCATTGTAGGAGGTTGAATTACACTAGGTTGTGCTTTCTGAGTGGATGAACTTGCGGGCTGTGGTCGGAGTGGCACTCCGGTGAATATCTCTTTCCTAGTTGATTGGACTTCTTCTGGCATAGGTGGTTATGGGTAGACATTGCTATTCCTTAGAGTAATAGCACTTATGTTGGCCTTTGGGTTAGTCTCAGTGTTACTCGGGAGACATCCTGGTTGCATTACGGACAATAGTTTTGCTATTTGTCCTAATTGTGTTTCAATGGATTGTAGGGTAGTGGAAATTAGCTTAGTTACCGCATCCTCCAGGCTCATCCCATTGCTCATCTTGTTTGGTCCTTGAAATTATTGACGGGGTTGAAAGTTCTGAGGTGGCCTTTGCTGAAACTGCTGTTGTTGTCCAAAACCAGATTTTCCTTGGTTGTTATCTTTCCAGCTAAAGTTTGGATGATTCCTCCATCCAGGGTTGTAGGTGTTGCTATAGGGGTTGTTTTGAGGACGATTTGTTCTGACAAAGTCAACTTGTTCGACGTCGGCTGTGATGCTCTTCACTTCTTCCATTGTTTCCGGTGTTACCCTGCCCTTACTAATTTGGTTTAATCTTGAGGTCAGGGCGTCTACTTCAGTAGATAATGATGTGACAGCGTCGACGGTGTGAACTCCTTGCCTTGTGCCTGTACTAGTTCTTATCAATCTCTACTCGTATAAAGACGTACGAGTTTCAAAGAAAGTTTGATTAAAAAGGGTTTTATGAACGTACTCTTTAAAATCAAGACACTGACAAATATAAAGACGGATTTAGAAAATAATAAAAGCCCATCAAAAGATGGTTTTTGAGGACGAATTAGTTAAAGACATAAACATACCACTTCATTAATAAGTTAAATATTAACATGCACCAAACATCATCTTCACCCTAGCAATACAAAGAAGTTTTAGCCACGAATGGCCATAACGACTTGCGTAGTGATGAGTTTCGAAGGCTCCCCTATTGCGGAACAAGGAGGAAGAGCCCCTCTACTCTCTACTCTAACTACGAGAATGCTCTCTTCTTGAGTGTAATTTCTCTCTAGATTGGTGTGTGGAATGAAGAACCCAAGCCTCCTATTTATAGGCCGAAAAATATGCAATGCACGATCGTGCAATGGGTTGCACGGTCGTGCAAAGGCCCAGGGAATCAAACAGGGTACAGAGAACACGGTACTGGGCCGTGGGGAGCAGAGTTGGGCAATGTACGACCGTGCATTGGGATGCACGGCCGTGCAACCCCCCAATTCTCCCCAGCTTTGTCTTGTAGTTTCTTGTTGATTAGTGTTGACTAATTTTGACTTCTTGGGGGTCATTGCTCCTAGAATGAACCTTCTAGAAGCTTGAATTCTTGGTGTTCTTGATAGGATTTATCTTGATTTATATTTTTAACACCGAATAACCTGCAATTATCAAATATTTGTAATTTAAGTACAAATTGCAAGGTTATTATTCAATTTAGTACCATAATGCGGGATTATTATGTATGTAAAATATGTATAAATGATGACATATCAATAAGCTAGATAGAATCTATATCAATGAAATTGTGAGCCACCATGGTATACAACTGTCTATTATTTCTGATAGAGAGAGTCGGTTCACATCTAGATTCTGGACGAGTTTCAGAAAAAATTGGAAACTCGACTTACCATGAGTACTGCATATCATCCTCAGACTGACGGACAAAGTGAACGTACAATTCAAACTCTGGAAGATATGCTAAGAGCTTGTTTTATAGATTTCGGAGATAATTAGGATAATCACCTTCCGTTAATCGAATTCTCCTATAAAAACAGTTACCACTCAAGTATTAAAGCTGCACCATTCGAAGAACTTTATGGAAGAAAGTGCAGAACCCATATCTGTTGGACTGAGGTATGAGATAGTCAGTTATCTGGACCTGAAATCATACAAGAAACTACAGATAAGATAGTCCAAATTAAACAACGATTAAAAGCTGCTCAAGATCGTCAAAAAAGTTATGATGACAAACGACGTCGACCATTAGAATTACGAGTCGGGGATTATGTGATGTTAAAAGTTTCACCTTGGAAAGGTGTGGTAAGGCTCCGAAAACGAGAAAAGTTAGGACCAAGCTACATCGGACCTTATAAGATCATTCAAAGAATAGGAGCAGTAGCCTACAAGTTAGATTTACCGGAAGCTTTACAAGGGATTCATAATACATTTCACGTATCCTGTTTATGTAAATGTTTAGCCAATCCAACTCAGGCTATTACACTAGATGATGTACACATAGACGACAAACTTCATTTTACTGAACAACCGATCAAGATTTAAGATACCTAAGAAAGGAAGTTAAGAAAGAAAGTAATACAAATGGTAATTGTTCAATGGCAAGGTCAGATCGGAGCCGACAAGGCATGGGAATTATATGAACGGATGAGAGCCAAGTACCCTCATCTATTAACCTCTTAATTTCAAGGACGAAATTTCTTAAAGGATGGGAGATTTGTAACACCCCAAAATTTCTTAGAAAAAGGAAGGACTAAAATTACCAAAAATTAAAAGTTGAGGGTTGGATATGTAGATAATCTGTCACACCCCGGCCGACGGCGGATTATACGTCGGGGCTGACACGGTTGTTCATAAGCACATGATCATCTATTATTAAATGACAATATTTATTCATCAACTTAAAATCATCCGTTACAAAAGAAAATGAAACGTTCAAAATATAATTTAACTTAAACTAGGTCCAAGTCCTTGGTGAGCAAGTAGGGTCCTCAAACTGGTAAACCTGAAACATGTAAGTAACTGTCAACTACAAGTAGTTGGTGAGATACATAGGTTTTGACACCAAAAAGAGTTAGTATAGATTAGAATTCAATATGCTCAAAGCATGTCTAAAGCAAATATGTGAAAACACACAAGGTTCCAATCATACAATCAAGCCATGTAATATGTATGCACAATCCCCCAGATTGCGTGAAGTTCTAATGTACAACTAACCAACCAAGGTTCATGTTAAGTAATGTATCGGATTCCCGTATAAATGATCATAAAAGGTACTACCTTTGGCGTGCCACAAAAGTTAATGATTGTACTAACATGAAAACATGTAATGGTCACCAAGTAGTTTAAGACATAAGCATAAAGACCATAAGATATGAACACAGGGTATTGAATTGTGTATGTAATGTATTTGTAATCATGTTTCACCCCAAAAGTATAAAAATGTAAAAATTGGCTATGTAAACTCATCTGTATTGAAGCTAGAAGTGATAAATTTTTAGTAAAATGAATAGGTCTTGTGAGGATTTCTCACAACACACTTACATAGATAATGGTACTCTAGGTTTAGGGTCTGCTGAATAAGATAAGGAAATTCTAAGGTTTTAAGGGTTTGAGTTGAAGATGGACTTACTTGGTTGTTTTATAAAGAATATAAGTTTTGACTTACTATAGAAATAATGGTAATAAAAATTAGTTTGCAGAATTAATTTAGTTAATCATTTAGTAATTTAATTCATAAAGTTATTCTAGAGATAATAAATTAATTCATGGAATGTAATAAGTATAAAATGATGCATATAGATTTATTTATAAGGTAACTTATAAATAAATTATGAATTGAAAGAGGTTTTTAAATAAATAAGTTTTATTTAAATAAAGTGATAAGTTAATTCTATTAATAAATATAAATAAGTTGGTTAGTTAGTCAATTAATAAATTCATTATGAATGAATTAGTAAAGACTAAATAAGATTTTAAATAGATTTAATGGATCTTGATATAAATAATTATTTAAACTAGTTATTTGAGTATTTATAAGTTTAAAAGTATTTTTAAATAATTATTATCATTAAAATAATTATTTATAAACTTGAAAGAATTTTTAAAATGCCTAAACATTTAATTTAAACTTGTGTAATAACATTACTAATAAATACATAAATAATTTGTTTCAAACAAAATCATCTCCTATAATTATTTAGAACATGCTTTTAATTAAAATGAAATAAATAGACAATATTTTTATAATTTTTGTTTTTATAAAACTTTAAGAATGTATTTGTAAAATCTATAGAAATTAAATTGGAATTAGATATTTAATAATATGTTAAAAAGATTAAAAAGAAATAAAAAAAACGGTAGTTGGGATCGATCCCAACTATAGAAATTAAATTGGAATTAGACAATAGTTAGATTTTATTACAAGAGCATAAACTTTACTTTTTATAGGATTTATAAATTTACTTTTGTATGTTATATTTTTATAAAACTTTTCTTTTTATAGGATTTATAAAACTTTACTTTTTATAAAAAGTAAAGTTTATGCTCTTGTAATAAATTCTAACTACATTTTTATATTTATATCTAATTCCAATTTAATTTCTATAGATTTTATTACTTTTTATAGGATTTAAATTGGAAATTAAATTGGATTAGACAATAGTTAGAATTTATTACAAGAGCATAATCTTTACTTTTTATAGGATTTATAAATTTACTTTTGTATGTTATATTTTTATAAAACATATATATATATATATATGTATATATTTATATATAGGTTTAGAAATAACTTAACATACATATGTATATATAGATTTATCTCATAAACGGGTAACAATGATTTACATAAATATTTATTGCTTTTGAATTTGAATTAATTTGCATTCAATGTATGTGTATGTGTATACTCATGAAATATTATAAATAAATTTGGTACTTTCATTGAATTGAATATATGTAAATTATATAATAATGATGTTACAGTGCCGGAAAAGTAAAAATATAGGCCGGAATTTTCTGAGGATTACAGTCTCCCTACTTTAGGAGATTTCGTCCCGAAATTGCTTAAGAAGAGGGTCCTGGAAACAGATGTGGGTATTTGGCTTTCATTTGATCCTCACATTCCCAAGTGAACTCAGAGCCACGTTTGGATTCCCACCAAACCTTAACAATTGGAATGCGACTTCGCTTGAGTTGCTTAACTTCTCGGTCCATGATCTCCACGGGCTTCTCCACGAAGTGCATTGTTTCGTCAACCTCGTCAAGTGGTATGTGAAGATTTTCGTTACCTAAGCATTTCTTTACGTTCGAGACATAAAACGTCGGGTGAACGTTGCTGAGTCCTTCAGGTAGATCCAACTTGTAGGCTACCTTCCTAATCCGATCAAGGATTTTAAAAGGACCTACGAATCTTGGAGCAAGTTTCCCTTTCTTTCTAAAACGAATTACGCCTTTCCAAGGGGATACCTTGAGAAGAACCAGATCGCCAACTTGAAATTCTAAGGGTTTTCGACGTTTGTCGGCATAGCTCTTTTGCCGACTCCTTGCTACCAGCAGGTTGTCTCGGATTAACATTATCTTGTCGGAAGTCTCTTGAATAAGTTCAGGACCAGTGATTTGTGATTCACCAATTTCGGTCCAACAGATAGGAGAGCGGCACTTCCGACCATAAAGTGCTTCAAAAGGGGCCATGTTAATGCTCTTGTGATAGCTGTTGTTGTACGAGAACTCGACTAAGGGTAGATGTAAATCCCAATTTCCCTTAAAGTCAATGACACGGGCTCTAAGCATATCTTTCAAGAGTTTGAATCGTTCGCTCGGATTGACCATCAGTTTGCGGATGATAAGTCGTGCTACGATTTAGCTGAGTACCTATAGCTTATTGCAGGGATTACCAAAAACGAGAGGTGAATCGTCCATCACGATCAGAAATAATGTTGAGAGGTACACCGTGATGACTAACGATCTCATCAATATAGATTCGAGCTAGTTTCTCAACTCGATAGTCCTCACATAATGAAATGAGCATATTTTGTCAAACGGTCGATGATTACCCAAATGCTATCATGACCACGAGATGTGTGTGGGAGTTTGGTTATAAAGTCCATGGCAATACACTCCCATTTCCACACGGGAATCTCGGGTTGTTCAAGTAAACGTGATGGACGCTGGTGCTCGGCTTTAACCTTTAAACAAGTAAGGCATTTGGACACGTAGAGGGCAATGCCCTTTTTCATACCAGGCCACCAGTATTGGGTACGAAGATCCATGTACATTTTTTCTGCACCAGGATGCATAGAATAGCGAGTCTTGTGAGCTTAGATCATGATAAAGGTACGAAGGTTGTCACGGTCTGGAATCCAAATACGATTTAAAAAGTAGAGTAACTCATTGGTTTTGGTTTCAAGTTGAAGTTCAGCACCACATGAAATTTCGATGTACATGTTTCCTTCAGTGACGGAAAGATGTTGTGCTTCAAGGATGCGAGTTTGAATGTCATTTTGGATTCGAATGCTATGGATCTTGATAGGTTCCTTACGACTAAGAGCATCAGCTACGACATTCGCCTTACCAGGATGGTAATGAATATTGCAGTCATAGCCGTTGCCGTTTAGGAGTTCAACCCAACGCCTTTGCCTCATGTTGAGTTCTTTTTTATTGAAAATGTGTTGGAGGCTCTTATGATTGGTGTAAACCTCACATTTGGTACCATATAAGTAATATCTCCAAATTTTAAGAGCAAATACGACCGCACCCAACTCAAGATCGTGCATCGTATAATTATTCTCATGTATTTTGAGTTGTTGGGACGCATAAGCAATCACTTTGCCTCGCTACATTAGTACACAACCAAGGCCTAAGTGGGAAGCGTCACAGTAAACGACAAAGTCTTCGGTTCCATCGGGAAGAGTCAGGATAGGAGCCTCACATAGTTTCTGTTTTAGGGTCTGAAAGGCTTCCTCTTGCTTCGGTCCCCACTCGTAGGGCTTGCCTTTATGCGTTAAGGCTGTCAGTGGTAGCGCGATCTTTGAAAAGTTTGCTATGAAACGACGATAATAGCCCGCTAAACCTAGAAATGAGCGGACTTTGGTAGGGGTCTTTGGAACTTGCCAGTTCTTCACCGCCTCAATATTAGCGGGATCCATGTGAATACCCTTCTCGTTGACTATGTGTCCGAAGAATTGGACTTCCTTTAGCCAAAATTCACATTTGGATAACTTAGCGTATAATTGCTCCTTCTTCAAGAGGTCCAAAACCAAACGCAAGTTTTCTTCATGTTCTGCTTTTGATTTTGAATAGATGAGAATATCGCCAATGAAGACGATTACGAACTTGTCCAATTACGGTTTACACACGCGGTTCATCAGATCCATGAATACCGCGTGTGCATTGGTTAACCCGAAGGGCATGACCATGAACACGTAATGACCGTATCTTGTACGGAAGGCTGTTTTAGAGATATCGGATTGAAGCACTTGTAACTGGTGATAACCAGAACGAAGATCAATCTTAGAGAAATAGGTCAAGCCTTGAAGTTGATCGAATAAATCATCAATCCTCGGAAGTGGGTAACGGTTCTTCACGGTAAGCTTGTTAAGTTCTCGATAGTCGATGCACATTCGAAAGGAACCATCCTTCTTTTTGACAAATAAAACAGGTGCTCCCTAAGGGGAAACACTAGGTCGGATAAATCCTTTGTCAGAAAGTTCTCGGAGTTGACTTGAAAGTTCTTGCATCTCTGATGGTGCAAGACGGTAAGGTGATTTAGCCACAGGGTTTGCTCTTGGCACTAGGTCAATATGGAATTCGACTTGACGTATGGGAGGAAGACCGGGCAAGTCTTCGAGAAAAACTTCAGGAAAGTCTTTGATTGCAGGAATGTCTTGGAGGCTCTTGTCTTTGCCTTTTTGTTCCACAATATGGGCCAGGAATGCCACACATTTCATCTACATGTACTTCTGTGTGGTAGTGCAAGACATCAGCTTGAGTCCTTTTGACGGCTTCTCACCATAGACGTTCAAAATGTCACCCGAGTTAAGAGGGATACGGATGTACTTGTCAAAACAGACGACTTCAGCACGGTGCTTGCCTTCTATGATGTCGAAACCTCCGAGAGCCATAGGAATAAGATTGATTGAAAAGTCATGATCGTTCAAGTTTAAGGTACAATCTCTAATAATGGTGTCACATGATACAGCATAACCATGCGCTACTAAAATGTCAAAGGGTTTGTCTAGCTTAGCTCGACTCATAGCATGTTGTGGTTCAAATTAAAAGGACACAAAACTTCTATCAGAACCAGTATCAAACAGGATAGAAGCATATTGTTGATTAATTGGGTACGTACCGTTCACCACATTGTTGTTGGCTTGAGCCTCGATGGCATTGATGTTAAAGGCACGTCCACGAGCTACAGGGTTTGCATTCCCCTGATTCACATTTCCCCGGTTCATATTTCCATGGTTCTGTTTCTTTGAATCATGTTCCTTTGGTTCCCATTTCCCTGAATCATGTTGCCCTGATTCATGTTGGCTTGGTTCATAATGACCAACCTAGGGCAACGATTCCTGAAATGATTTGGGTCACCACACTCGTAACAAGCACGACCCTGGGCGATAGCAGCAGGAACAGGAATAGCAGGTTGGTAGATTTGGTTAGCCGATGGGGCACGACAGGTATTAGCCCAGTGTCTATAATGCCCATAAGTGGTACACAAACGACATGGGACGTTTGCAGTATGATGAAATTTACAGGTGTTGCACATTGGTAGGGTTCCCATATACGGTTTCTTGCTGGGATTGAAGGTAGTAGGTGCCACTTGGGCTAGAGGAGCAGTAGGGGTAATGATGGCGAAGTTTCTGCCTTTCCTCTTTTTGCCATTGAAGGAGGACTCAACCTTGGTCTCCTTGGTGGGTTCAGTGGTGGATTTTTCAATGGCTTTCTTAGCACCCTTCTTGGACAAAGTCCCTGTCTTAAAGTGGTTATCTGATAGTGTGGCAGCTAAACGGATAGCTTCTTCAAGAGTGGATAGGTTACTACCCAACACAGTATCCTGAATCTGCATGGGCAGACCATTGATGTACTTCTCAATGGCTTGGGAGAGAGGAGTAACCATATGGGGCACGAGGAGGCTAAGCTCATGAAAGCGGGTGGTGTAGGTAAGGCTTTCACAACTTTCTTATTTGAGATCCCAGAATTCAGCTTCCAGTTTCTTGACCTCATTACGGGGGCAAAACTCATCTATCATGAGTGCTTTCATATCGGCCCAAGGCAAGGCTAGTGAAACCTTAATCCCGCAGTTACGTTTTTCTCCATTCCACCATCTGAGTGCCCTCTTCTGGAAGACACTAGTCACATAACGAACCTTCAGGTTCTCAGGGCAGCCAACATTGATGAACGTTCCCTCAATGCTTTCAAACCATTGGAGAAGTCCAGTGGCTCCTTCGTTCCCGTAGAACTTGGTGTGGGTTTGAAGGAGTTGAAGTGTTTGAATATACACGTGGGATTCCTTGGTGTAGCATTCTGGTTCAACTGATTGACCATTATCAGTAGGATTGTAGCCATTTGTTGAATGATCCTATTAGTGAGGTTGTTCCTACGTTCATGACGGGGAGGCATTCTACAAAAGGGATGAATAGGAAGTTCATAAGATGTGAATCATGTATAAGAGTTTACAATTTAATCATGAGATGTTGGATGAAACCTAGCTGGGACCCTAATGGGCACGTTGACTCATCAAGGTACTTTAAGTCTTTCTAATGTTTGAGAAGTCACGCTTTAGCTTATAAGTGGATACTCATCCCGAGAATTCCCAGTAAAGCATAACTGGTCCATCGGTTGATTTGGATTTATACCTAATGCTTTCCTAGAAAGAACTCCTAGAATACAGGCATCCACCCTTCCAGATTGCACAAGTTCTCATTCATTAGTTAGAACTTACATACCTTTGACGAGAGTTTTGCTTGGATTAGACTCTTAGGTCTAAGTGTAAGTTTCATGTAAACCCTTGAATGTTGTAGTTCATGTAGTTACATCAGGAAATCAGAAATAGGTAAATGTAAGTAAGTATGCATAGTAAGTATAGAGTGGAGTTCTTAATAAAAGGCACGAGTTAAACTTGTGTTTGGGACTCCTAGGTTATGGTCTAGATCATGTATCTAATAACCTAATTCCCTATAACCATGGCTCTGATACCAACCTGTCACACCCCGACCGGCAGTGGATTATACGCCGGGGCTGACACGGATGTTCATAAGCACATGATCATCTATTATTAAATGACAATATTTATTCGTCAACTTAAAATCATCCGTTACAAAGGAATATGAAACGTTCAAAACATAATTTAACTTAAACTAGGTCCAAGTCCTAGGTGAGCAAGTAGGGTCCTCAAACTGGTACACCTCAAACATGTAAGTAAGTGTCAACTACAAGTAGTTGGTAAGATACATAGGTTTTGAGACCAAAAAGAGTTAGTATAGATTACAATTTAATATATTCAAAGCATGTCTAAACCAAATATGTGAAAACACACAAGGTTCCAAGCGTACAATCAAGACTTGAAATATGTATGCACAATCCCCCGGATTGCGTGAAGTTCTAAATGTAACACTAACCCGCCAAGGTTCGTGTTAAGTAATGTATCGGATTCTCGTATAAATGATCATAAAAGGTACTACCTTAGGCTTGCCACACAAGTTAATGATTGTACTGACATGAACACATGTAATGATCACCAAGTAGTTTAAGACATAAGCATAAAGACCATAGCATATGAACATAGGGTACTGAATTGTGTATGTAATGCATTTGTAATCATGTTTCAATCTAAAAGTATAAAAATGTAAAAAAGGGCTATGTAAACTCACATGTATTGAAGCTAGAAGTGATAAATTATTAGTAAGATGAATAGGTCTTGTGAGGATTTCTCACAACACACCTACATAGATAATGGTACTCTAGGTTTATGGTCTGATGAATAAGATAATGAAATTCTAAGGTTTTTAGGGTTCGGTATGGTTTGAGTTGAAGATGGACTTGCTTGGTTGTTTTGTAAAGAATATAAGTTTTGACTTACTATAGAAAAAATGGTAATAAAAATTAATTTGCAGAATTAATTTAGTTAATCATTTAGTAATTTAATTCATAAAGTTATTCTAGAGATAATAAATAAATTCATGGAATGTAATAAGTATAAAATGATGCATATGGATTTATTTATAAGGTAACTTATAAATAAATTATTAATTGGAAGAGGTTTTTAAATAAATAAGTTTTTTTTGTAAATAAAATGATAAGTTAATTCTATTAATAAATATAAATAACTTGGTTAGTTAGTCAATTAATAAATTTATTATGAATGAATTAATAAAGACTAAATAGGTTTTTAAATATATTTAATGGATCTTGATATAAATAATTAATTAATAAAGTTATTTGAGTATTTATAAGTTTAAAAGTATTTTTAAATAATTATTATCATAAAAATAATTATTTATAAACTTAAAAGAATTTTTAAAATGCCTAAACATTTAATTTAAACTTGTGTAATAACATTACTAATAAATACATAATTAATTTGTTTCAAACAAAATCATCTCCTATATTTATTTAGAAATTTATATTTCATAACATGCTTTTAATTAAAATGAAATAAATAGACATTATTTTTATAATTTTTATTTTTATAAAACTTTCTGAATGTATTTGTAAAATCTTTAGAAATTAAATTGGAATTACATATTTGATAATATGTTAAAAAGATTAAAAAGAAATTAAAAAAAAACGGTAGCCAGGATCGAACCCGCGCCACCTCCGGATCTCACAAACATGCACACTAACCATCTAACCAGGGCACGAAGCCATGTCTGGTTTGGGTTCGTGTTGGTTAAAACGCGCAAGCTCAAACTCATCTTCTTCCCCAAATAAACCCCATAACCCTAGCCATCCAATTGGCATGATCGAGCAATCGATCGAACCCAAATTCATAGGGCTTTTGTTCCCCACATCAACATGAATCTAAAGACACCAAAATTACCTGTAATGGATACTAATTGAAGGAGAATGAATCAATGAACAAGTTCGTCTTCTTCGAGTAGACTTCGTGCTCCAGGGGTGAATTTAGAGACGTATTGGGGTATGGGGAACTTGTAAAGTGTTTCGTATATGATTTCCACTCCATATTTATAGTCAATTTGACTCTACATTGAAGGATCGAGTAAATGATTGCGCGTGGGTTAATCGGTTACCAGTTACTGTGAAAACTGTTTATTCGAGCAAATCAAGCAATCGATTGGTAGAAATGAGAATCGATTAGAATAATCAAGATATGAGATTGGATCAAAAACACATTGTTAATGGTGTAACTCTCTTTATTGTATTGATATATCAAATGAAGTCTCACTTACAAAAGTCAAACTAAACAAATATTTATACTAAGAAGACAAAGAATGAGTTCGTCCGAAATACATTTCGGTCGAAATGTATTTCGTCCGATAACTATAAGATTACGGTCGAAATCTTTTAACTTCAAAGAATTCTTCCGTCTTCATACTGTTTTATATGTGATGGCCTAAAAATAGTTCCAACAATCTCCCCCTAGGCCATTGCATATCGAAACACAAGAATTCTGCCAAGCTCCCCCATACACTTTGCATTATCAAAGCTAGATCTTGGACTCGAATCTTTAACTCTCCAAACTTGTCGTGGTTTAGATTTGTCTTTCCAATCTTGTTTTCGTTTCGACATATTGTATGTCCAAAATGTCTTCAAACTATTAAAGACATTAACAACCTTTTCTTGAAACTTTCTCTAAGGTTGAGATACGACCTTCTGTTTGGAAGACTTGTGTTCCTTGATACAACAATCTCTTGATAAATGACCCTGCTTTCCACAGCTGAAACATTTCTTCAATGCAGGACATGGTCTTTGATAAGGCCCCTTTCGAGATTCTGACTTGTCTTTAGACTTCTGTTCTACAACTTTTGACGTTTCTACTCCCTCTTTTACAAACATGAGCGGAGTAAATTTATTTGAAACGAACGGTATGACACTAGCATTAAGTGGACTGTCTTTCTTGAACCCTAAGCCACCCTTATTGTCAAAATAATCCACACATTCAAAGAATTCTTCAGATTTTTCATTGACACAATCATCATCAGAAGTAAGATCACTTGGAATCTTCAGTTCAACTTTATCTGCTTTGGAATTTCTCTTTGGCTCTAACGAAGGATAAACATTTGGCACAAATGGCTCTGGAATGTATGGTTGAGGCATATATGAATAAAATCCATTTGTAGTAAATGGAGGAGAAACTCTCTTGTATCCCATCTCGCTATTCACTTTATCATTAACTTTGGCCTCAATACTTTCACCAATTCATTTATATCCAAGTCCAGAAGTTACTTTGTCATGTATTTGAGCTTCAATGATTCCACTAGCCACTTTCCCAGAAATGTTTATTTTATCAACTTTAATTGTTGTATTTTCTATCTTTTCCATCTTCTCGATCATCAATTTCTTTTCTGTTTCTCTTTCAGCAATCAATAGTTGAACTTCATAATTCTTTCTCTTTAACTGAAGCTTCACATGAGAATTTTCTTTGACACATTCATCAATCTTTCTTTTATACTCTTTCTCACGACCTTGTAGAATCTTGTTTGTAGTATGTGCATGTTTCAATGCATCCATTAGAAGTTGATTTCGATTCATGTAATCAGCAATTTTCTTAAAACACTTCACAGAACACATATTTTCGTTGAGCAGTTCAGAATAAGCTGTAAGTTTCTGTAACTCTTTCACTGCTTTAGCAACCAAAACTGATTCTATACGTTTACAATTTCCTTGAAAATCATAACTGTATCCTCCTTTGATCACTATTCTGTTCTGATCAGCTTTGAGTGCATACAACTGTAGCTTTGCACACAAATCCTCTAATGAGTTAAACAGTAATCCTTTATTTCTGATATTAAGTTTATAAATATCCCATTCTTGTGGTTGAGCATTGAGAAAATTATCCATGACTTCTAATTTTTCATATTCAAGATCAACCTCCTTTAGATCATTGATCAATTTCACATATCTGTGATACTGTTCAGTTAAAGATTCTCCTTTTGCACGTGTGAATACTTGATATCTTTTCTTTAGTTGGTCTTGTGTGGCTTTTCCTTTCACATCTTCCTTAGACAGATCTGGATGAACATACCCCAATCCATTTACAAAGACCTTATGCACACCCCCTTCGTTAGCTATTGAAAATCCTTTTTTTATATATTTTTTTTAACTATCTCATTTTTTTCAAAATCAGCGCCAAACATAGCTTCGAGGATCCTTTAAAAATTTTGAACAATAAAGTTTTCTTTAACTATATATATATATATATATATATATATATATATATATATATATATATATATATATATATTTTACTCACACTTGTCGATCGAAAACTTGAGAATTCGGGCAGGACTTTTTGACCGAAAAGTAAGATTTCGATCAGGAGGGAGTTCGAACAAAATTGGAGATTTCGATCAAAGGATTTTGATCAGACTTTTCGATCGAAAAACTTGTAGAGGAGACTTTTCGACCGAAAAACTTTGAGAGGTGACTTTTCGACCGAAAAACCTTGAGATGGGACTTTTCGACCAAAAACGTGAGATGAGACTTTTCGACCAAAAAGTCAAGATTTCGACCCCTTCAACAGAGATTTCGAGCGATTCAACTGAAACTCTAAAAATTTCGACCTGCAACTTCCGAACCTCAAATTAAGCCCCGAAAATCATCCCAAACTTCATCTCCACTGTTTTGCATGCTAAATACCCAAAAATGGCACTGAAAACGATCCAATTTGATAACTTTTGAATCTTGAAAAGTTGAAAACTTAAAAAAAAACTTCAAACTTGCTTGAATCTGCTTGAATCTCCCAGAACCTAGCACTGAAAGCTCTGATACCACTTGTGAAAACTGTTTATTCGAGCAAATCAAACAATCGATTGGTAGAAATGAGAATCGATTAGAATAATCAAGATACGAGATTGGATCAAAAACACATCGTTAAAGGTGTAACTCTCTCTATTGTATTGATATATAAAATGAAGTCCCACTTACAAAAGTCAAACTAAACAAGTATTTATACTAAGAAGACAAAGAATGAGTTCGTCCGAAATACATTTCGGTCGAAATTTATTTCGTCCGAAAACTATAAGATTTTGGTCAAAATCTTTTAACTTCAAAGAATTCTTCCGTCTTCAAACTATTTTATATGCAATGACCTAAAAATAGTTCCAACGGTTACCCATCATAAACATCATTAAAATCCAATTAAACGCAGGTAGTGGGTCGACAAGGTGTTCTCAACGTATAGTCGTTTTCAGTTTCGTCTAAAAATATCTCAGTTGCTAGATCGCGATGAAAGAGGTGAAACCGGTTGAAGAGGGGTTTAGAACCCGTGAATGGAATATGGGGAGGGGGAAGTTTCAGGTTTTTGGCAGAACATGTCCCTCTAGTTTCCAGGTTTAACATTTTATGTGGTAACTTGGTTTTTAATTGTAAAGGAGTTTCAGAAAATGCAATTTGCACCCTAGACTTTTTATAAAACATAAATTTATTAAATCTTATAATTATAACTTTTATAAAATCTAACAAAATATTATAAATATAAAAATGTAGTTAGAATTTATTACACGAGCATAAACTCTACTTTTTATAGGATTTATAAATATACTTTTGTATGTTATATTTTTATAAAACATATATATGTATATATATATATATATATATATATATATATATAGGTTTAGAAATAACTTAACATACATATGTATATATAGATTTATCTCATAAACTAGTAACAATGATTTACATAAATATTTATTGCCTTTAAATTTGAATTAATTTGCATTCAATGTATGTGTATGTGTATACTCATGAAATATCATAAATAAATATGGTACTTTCATTGAATTGAATATATGTAAATTATATAATAATGAAGTTACAGTGCCGGAAAAGTAAAAATATAGGCCAAAATTTCCTGAGGATTACATAATCAAACTCCAGGGACTTAAAATGAAAATTCTGAAAATCAATGGGGTAGCGGACCGCTACCCAAGACCTTAGTGGTCCACTACGTGTGGACTAAGGAATACCCCGGGGGATGACATGTGTCCCTGTGACTTGCCGATGGAAATCTGACGCGTGGAAGGGTGGCGGACGGCTAAGCCAGACCATAACGGTCTGCTACGTGTGCCCTAATCCAGTTACACTGCTACAAGGGGAGGCGGACCCCCACCATCAAGCGTAGCGGTCCGCTACGGATTCCACTTTCACCCTATAAATAGATAGTCGATTTCAGCCATTCTCACACACTCCACACACCTTCTCAAACACACACACTCTGATCCCGAGCCCTTGTTCGCGTACAAGAGTCCAGTTTCCAGCGTTTCGACCTCAAATTTCCATAGATAGTGCTGAGGTAAGATTCCGACCTCCCATTAAGTTTTGGTTATGAACCATTAAGCTAGAATTGTATAATTAAGTAATGTTATTATTATCCAGGAAGGTGATTGTCACATTACTGATTATTAAGCAGAAATACTGTCGAGGTGAGTTCTTAAACTGTGATGCAAGAACTCTTAGATGACCTTGTCTGGCATGATTGATTTATGAAACATTTTGAGTATCCTGAAACGATTGTACCGATTATTTATATATAACGTATTCTAAGCGCTTATTGTATTTCACTTTCCCGTGGAACGGTTTTTAGTTATATATATACTGATGATTATTCATAGTTATCTATGAATTTGGGGTGGAACCCCATGGATGTGTTCAAGATACTTTGGCGGGTAATTTTAATAAACTATTTTAGTTTATGAATTCACCAGCTTTGTGCTGACCCATGTTTTATCAAATGTTTTTGACCGCATGACACGATGCCATTAGACAGGGCACAATAGGACTAGAATGAACCGATGAACGATCCATATGATGGGCATGCCAGGAACTATAAGTCCCGAATGATATGTTCCTTGTTAGGAACAGATGATGTAAATTTTATTGAACATGATGTAAATAATATTTTGAAGTTTTAATAAAAGTTATGACTTAGTCTTTCGCTGTGTGTTTTTGATATCAAGGTGACAGTAACTAGAAGGCAACCTTCTAACTAGTATGTAGTTATCTGACAAACGGAATGTTCTGTCTAGGAAAGAGCGGTGTATAAATCTCTCCTAGACCTGTCGCTCTTACCCGGGAACATATCTGTTGGAGGTACTACTCTAGTTAGATAACTGTCCTGTGTTACGAGTGTGACATGATTATATCAGTTCACATGTGTTTGCATCCATTTACATATATAGTTCCTTTGGTTTGGTTCTACATTCCACACTCTTCCATATTTTCACATCAGTTCATCATTTTCCACACATCTTCACATTTTAGGGTCTAGTTTCACATCTTCACATTTGAATTAAAATCAAAAATAAAAAATAAAAAATCTTCAATATATGACCCTCCACAGCCATGGAGATCTCCACAAATTCCTTACACATTCGTGGCCTGCACCATAGGGACGTGGTGTTCCATATTTTTCACATTGCCATATCATCTCCACATTCCATTTCCACACATCCATACCAGATAGCCTAAGACATCTAGTTTCTAATTTAGGGTTCGCATGTGTTTTCCGTCATAAGTTTTATAGTATTTGTTTTTTAAATAGGGTTAGGTTATAGTAAAAAGGGCTTTAAAAATAAAAAAGGGTAAGAAGGATTCTAAGCTTGACATGTGTCATTGTATTGTTTTTAAAGGGAGGGCATAATGGTCAATGTGTAATATACCAAGTCAATGTGTAATATACCAGGTCTATGTGTAATACACCAGGTCAATGTGTAATACAAGGTGACCTGATATTACACAATGAACATATTACACAATGACCTGACATATATGAGCAAATTACACAATAATGAGCGAATTACAGAATGAGCTGGAAAACGTAAAACACAATGATGAAAACATATAACACAATGATGAAAAATATTTGACACAATGAACTTGTATTACACAATGACCTGACTAATTACACAATAAACTTGTATTACACAATGACTTGACTAATTACATAATGAACTTGTATTACACAATGACCGGACGTGGTCTTACACAATGAACTTGTATTACACGATGACTTGACTAATTACACAATGAACTTGTATTACACAATGACCAGACGTGGTATTACACAATGAACTTGTATTACACAATGAATTTGTATTACCCAATGAACTTGTATTACACGATGAACTTGTATTACACAATGACCTGACTAACTACACAATGAGCTGGAAAACGTAAAACACAATGATAAATGCATATAACTTAATGAACTTGTATTACACATTGAACTTGTATAACATAATGAACTTGTATTAAACAATGAACTTGTATTACACAGTGACCTGACTAATTACACAATGACCTGACTAATTACACAATGAACTTGTATTACACAATGACCAGACGTGGTATTACACAATGAACTTGTATTACACAATGAATTTGTATTACACGATAAACTTATATTACACAATGACCTGACTAACTACACAATGAGCTGGAAAACGTAAATTACAATGATAAATACATATAACACAATGAACTTGTATTACACAATGACCAGACGTGGTATTACACAATGAACTTGTATTACACAATGAACTTGTATTACATATTGAACTTGTATTACGCAATGAACTTGTATTACATATTGTCCTGACTAATTACACAATGAGCTGAAAAACGTAAAAAAATTTTTGTTTTTGTTTATAACGACACTATACTCGTTTTAAAGATAAAAAACGCTCGTTTTTATGGTGTAATTTTTTTAAAAAAATAATGTCGTATGTAAAAGTTATGAACGTTTAAAAATGAGGATGGAACTTGATAAAAGTCAACAAAAGTGGCCAAGACTAAAATACCTTTTCAACAAATTTTTCTCCTACAATTTAATATCAACCATTAAATGTTTTCTACAATTTGATCTAATGGACATAAATCGTTCTCACCCTTCTTATAATTAAAATTATTTTTATCTGAATCTAATCCTTTTAAATAAACCAATAACTTTTTTTAAATGCTTCTAGTTTCTTTTATTGTAGTTGATATTTGTTATTTTCCTGTTAAAAATGATAGTTATGTTCCTATGTAACTAACACATTCTCTAAACTTGGAAACAAACAAATTCACATTTATTATTTTTCTAATAAAATTAAATAAAACTAGAATCAGTAAAATGACATTTGTAATAATAAATATGTGTACCCAATGTGACCACCAATCCCTGTGTGGATCAGTCTTGTTTACGAAAAGAAAAGATTTTCTTTTGGATTTCAAACTCAAATCACTTTCTCTTGAAATTCGAGCCTAACTAGAACTTTAATTCCGGCCATCATATGTGGCCTTCAACATCTTTCACCCTTCAATCTCAATCTCAACCGGACCGGACCCACCTCAAATTGTTTAATTATTGAGCTTGGTTTCGTAGCCAATTTGTAAACATGGTTATCTTTGTGCATGTTCATCATTGAGATCAACTTCTGAGGTTTGTTTTCGTCTAAATGATCTTGGTCTGTTTGGTGGGTTGAGTTGGTAATCTGTGTTGATGTTCACCGTTAAACCTCTTGATATGATATTATTAGCAGTGGCGGACCAAGAAATTTTTTTCACGAGGGGCCTAATAGTATACAAACCCTAGTTGTAGTCCGTGGGTGTAGGTCACGTCGACTGAATTACCTAACCGATACCATATCATATCATCCAACAAAGACCGAATATTAAATAGATAATGTAGTATCGAGAACTTCAAAGAACGTATCGACTAATAAATGTCCAGAAACTTGTTTACTAGTAAAACATGATAGTTTATAACTATTATAATCTATCATTTTTTTTATAATAAAAATTATAACCTGTGATATAAAATGTTACTTACAAATTATTATATTTTCATAATTCATCATTGTGATGTCATATGCAAAAAGGTTGTTCAAATGATAACTACATAATCAAGAAATGTTAAACAAAAGCATCATGGATCGACCGGATCAACCTTATCAAGTTGGGGCCTTAAACGAAAGATCCAACAACAGAAGCATCACGGTCAAACCATGGATCGACTTTGCCAAGGATGATCCAAACAATCAAAGAATAAAGCCACATAAGACTCACGGTCGATACATGGTTCAGACGGGAAATGAAGTCTTGATAATTAGTAAAAGCGAAGTTCAAGTCAAGATCAAGTATGAAGTGATGTCATATAAGTTCGCCAACTAAAAAGTTATTAAACGATATAAAAATCTTCTTTAAGAAGAAACAATTCAAATGAAATAAAAGTAAAGGGGAAGTGGTTTTAACAAATGAGAAAGTGATTAACTAAGGGAGTAATGGACAAAAGCTAAATGCACCTTGTAAGCAAATATGCTTATCAAAACAAGCTTTAGTCCCTTTCTCATTCATTAAGCTCAATCAAAAGAGATTTTCTTAGTGCTTAATAATTGACCATGAGCTTAAAATCACTTTTGGACGTATTGCAATCATTTTTAAGAGACAAAAATGAGTATAGAAAGAGTACGATCTATATGTTGTACATATATGTCCGAGTAACGACATGCATCAACACTATTAATGAGGAACGATTCAAAGAGTTACACTTCGAGCAACAATCATTTAAACGCGAAAAATGGTGACGAGAATAAATTATTTATGAAATAATTTAAAGGAAAAGTAATTAATTTATTTTAGAATAAATTAATAAAGGGTTATTAATTAATTAATAATTATTTAATTTAATTATCAGTTACTAGATAATTAATATTTAAAATATTAGATTTAAATATTAAGAGTTAATTGCATAAATGGCCCTCGTGGTTTGATCAAATTGCATGTTTGGCTCCAAGGTTTTAAAATTTGCATGTTTAGCCTAAACTTTTAGGATTGGTTGCGTCTTTAGCCCCTAGTGTTAACACCAGTTAGTTTTTAACGGAAAGTTAGCCCATATGCCATCCACATGACTTACGATTACAACTTAATCTAAAAAATGAGTTAGAATAAGTAAAAATAAATTAAAAAACACTAAAAATTAGTAAAAAAAAATTAGTGATTTTTCTCATTTTTTACGAACTTTTATTGATTTTTACATATTTTTATTGATTTTTTTAATGAATTTTGCTTAGTTCAACTCATTTTTAGGGTTAAGTTTGTAATCGTAAATCATGTGAATGACACATGGGCTAACTTTCCGTTAAAAATTAACCGGTGTTAACATCAGGGGCTAAAGACGCAACCAGTCCCAAAAGTTTGGGTTAAACATGCAACTTTTAAAATCTCGGGGCCAATCATGCAATTTGATCAAACGATAGAGGCCATTTATGCAATTAACTCAAATATTAATTTGAAATTTAAAGAATTGATTTGAAATCCAAAACCCTAACTTGTTTCTATAGTTTTGAGAGATTAAAAATAGGAGGGGGATATGGAGAATCAGATATACAGAAAACTATAAACCATAATCTCTCCCTCCCTTGTTGCTTCGTCCGTCTCCACCACCCGCGGCCTTACCGCCACCATCGTGGTCGCATCATCCCAAGTCATGTTACCTCCATCGCAATCATTCAACCTGCGACGCCGCCGTGTGTTAGACAAAATGGTGGTTGACATATTTGTTCTGGGCGAGCCACGATTGGAATCCTAAGGGTCAGGTTCACGGGTGTTTTTCGTGTTGTTGGATCTAGCTAGCTTACTGTTGATCTTGTAGTGTTTTAGACTTGGTTGGTTGTTTACTAAAGGGTAAATTTTTCTTTAAAACAGCCTATGGTTGAATTGTTTCTATTTGGTTTGCATCTGGACTCCTGATGTGAGATCCAAGTCTGATTTGGATCGGTTCGTATACACGCTTCTGCTAATTTGTTTTATTAAATGTTTTAAACTAGTATACGAAACCCCAACACTATACATTGTCTAATTGTGCATCGACCGTACCACTTTTGGACAAATTTGTGTTCTCTCTCTTCCCTTGGCTATTTAAGCAACCCTTCATTTCACACTTTGATCTAACCTCTTGAGATCTGGAAAATAATATCATATATTTTTTTTCAAGTGATCTTAAATCATTTAATCATGATCAGGAAAAGAAAAAAATATATATGAAGATCTAGAGCAAGAGGTTCTACAAGCTAAATGAGTTGACGTGATTATTCATTGTAAACATCTATTACCATCTTCATATATGTAACTCGAGAGGTGATCACCACCCAAATAGTAAGAAATGTAAATATGATCACTACTTTATGAGTGAGAAGGTTAAGGGGTGATCATTACCTAATTAGTTATAACTTAAAGGAGTGGCCACTACTTGATTAACGGGATGTTCAAGAGGTGATGAATATCTTCTTACTGAGTCATTATAAGAGAATGTGGTAAATTCTAGTGAGGGAGACTTTAGTGAGAGGAAAAGTGCTTCACACGTGGCGCCATGCCATTTCCATCTCACACCAACCTCATTTGGCAAGAGAAGTACCGAAATGAGTGAAGATGGTGTGAGCATTAAATGTATTTTTTTATTAATATTCATTTAAATAGCATTGATAATTAAAATTATATTAAAAAAAGACTCATTAAAATTCAAAAAACATAAATAAAAGTTACATAAGTTAAAAATAAACAGAAATAAAACTACTTGATTACATATTTTGCTTGATTCGTTTTGTTTCTTTTCGAGAAGGGCTCGTCGGGGGCCAGTGATCTGATCAAGGTTTAGACCGTATGTTGAACGCGTTTTGTTGCGACGCGTAATGAAGTCAAAACATCTTCAAGTCGTTAGGATTCATGATTTATAGAGAGGAAAGTGAGATTTTTAGTGTAAAATATATTTGATTATAGGGTTATTTATAATGGTTTAATTGAGAAAAAATATTTTTTTTTGATAATATTTTTATTTTAAAAAGAGCCGTTTAAGGTTGTTTTTCTCCTCTCCTTCCCGTGAAAAACTCGTGAATCACCCAACCTCTAGGTTGTAACAAAATAATCTGAAAAAAAAAGAAAGATCAAACCAAAACAACCTTGTGCAAAATAGATAATCAAATTGTCCTATAATCGAAACTAATCGGTTTCATTTAGCATATAACCACAATATTCAGTATGGTTTGGTCAGAGCCCAAAATCAACCCAGCTGATCCCTGCAACCCGTATATGAATTTCTGTAACTTGATATGATCTGATTTTACAACTAAAATAATTTTATTTCTTGTTTTGTATAAAAATATATGTTTTGAAATTTGTTATATATTTTTAAAAACATTCCATTTTATTATCGTCTATCCGCTCACTGGGAATACGCTCAAATGTACTTTTCTTTCTTTGTGTTTCAAGTTATCAAGATTCAAGACAATCGGGGATTAGACTAAGGGGAGTGGTTCCACATTTCCACACCACTCCACGTTAGCGCCATATCAAATTTTACAGATTTTACACATTCTCCACATCAGAGGGAAATGTTTCCACATTTTCACACTGCTACGTCATTTTCTTTTTCAAATTAATTAAGAGTAAAATGCAATTTGCACTGGTATATGTCCGCTGACACTTTACGACCCTCTTTTAAAAGAAATGCAATTTGCACCCCTGTGGTATGGTTTCTGTCTCTCTTTTTGCACCCATGTCGTTATCTTTTCTAATGAAAAGATAATTATGCCCGAAACCCCATCCTATATTTACCTTCTTCTTCTCTGGTGAACACCTTCTTCTTCTCCGGTGAACACATTTTTCTTCTCCGGTGAACAAATCAAATGAAATATACGCCCGATTAACCATTTCCGACCAAAATATTCAACAAACAGCGAAAATAACAAGGTTAATATATTATTTGCAAAGTATTTACATTTTCCGATCTAACTTCAATGGCCGGAGACGCCATTTCTGTTCTAAACCATTTCCGACCAACCAAACCCTAACTACTAACCAACCAAAAAAACCCTAACTACACTTGAATGGCCGTCGACACCGGGTAACAGACCAAAAAACAAGACCGACGGCGTCTCCGACTCCATCCTTCATCTCCGACCAAGACTGACGGCACCTTCTTCTTCTCCGGCGACCTCTTCGGTCCTTTCATATCTGAACGAAAAGTTCAGATTAAGAAAGAACAAGACGCTGACGCTGATCTTGAAATGCACGATCAACCGCCGTGTGGTCCGATCATCCTCTTGGGTTAGCGACCGGCTAACCCTGATTTCGACTATAAAACAAATCGACGATTTTCAAAAATTTTTGGGATCGAACTTCAGGTACAAAATCATTACCTATGAGCCAATATGTATCGATATTGACATCTAGAAGCGAAGTGTTCATGTTTGGCTGTCGATTTAGACGACGGCGGCGACGTAAACGACGGATGAAAAAGGGAATCGGGCGGCGGCGGGAACAAAGTGAGGGAGAAGGGTGCAAATTGATATATGCATAAAACCACAGTGGCTCACATTTTAGGTTTTTATTTTTGGGTGTAATGACCATAATATCCTTAACGGAGTTAAACGATTAACGGAAAAGATAACGGTAGGGGTGTAAAAAGAGATAGAAACCATACCACAGGAGTGCAAATGTCACTTCTTTTAAAAGAGGGTTGCAAAGTGTCAGCGGGCATATACCACAGGGGTGCAAATTGCAGTTTACTATTTAAATAATTTTATATAACAATTTAAATAAAAATAAAAAATAACCTAAAATTTAAAAAAACCTTACATTTAAAAAACTAAAAAACATTACATTTAAAAAACTAAAACCATTACATTTAGAATAGTAAAAAAACATTAAGAATTAAAAAAACTAAAAAAATAACATAAAAACTAAATAATCACCCGAAAGGTGTTGCCTCCTAAGTCGTACACGGATCTTGGCTTGCAAATCTAGGACGTCTTCGAGATGTTCACCCGAAAGGTGTTAGGTATTCAACGTCAACACCTTTAGATCCTCTCGTTCGTTTGTTTCCTCCTGAAGTTTGATTTTTTTTTTTATTTTCAATGGCGTCGTATATGCCCGTAAAACTCCCTATCTCCGCCAACACTTTATCCAATTATTCATCCGTAGCCGAGGATGGCGTAACTTTCTCCTTTCTTTACCCCTCCCGATTGGATGTGGTGGTTCATCCTCCTTATGCTCTTCGGAAGCTTCATTGAGATTGATAAAACAACAGCTTCCGATCCTCTTGTCGGTGTCCCTTCCCGATTGGATGACTTTCTTTTTTACCCCGTCAATTGGGGTGGAAGCATCTCCAACACTTTATGCCATTTTAAACAATTCCTAAGAACTTCTCAACAATATAAAAACTTGAAAGGTTGTTTTGCATCATCTCGATATTTTTGTAAACAAGCGTTTCAGATATTGGCGTTGTTTTCGCCACTTTTGCGGTTAATGCTTCGGTTATTATGTATAGCGTAAAACTTCGCCGTTTTTGTACGTATCACCCGCTACTTTGAAGTTAATGTGCCTAATGAGCGGTATTCTCCACGATTCATTTTAGTGAGAAACTTTTGGAAAATTCGTTCCCACATATAATGACCTGTTTGAGCGTTTCCGACTATTTGTACGTATCTCCCGCCACTTTGAAGTTAATGTGTCTAAGGAGCGGTATTCTCCACAATTCATTTTAGTGAG
Organism: Smallanthus sonchifolius; assembly: GCA_023525975.1. Lineage (NCBI taxonomy): Eukaryota > Viridiplantae > Streptophyta > Magnoliopsida > Asterales > Asteraceae > Smallanthus > Smallanthus sonchifolius. Next base: position 74,173,972 of record CM042034.1, read on the forward strand.
GAAATTTTGGAAAATTCGTTCCCACATATAATGACCCGTTTGAGCATTTCCGACTATTGGATACTCGGATATATCCACCCATGCTTTTGCTAACGCCTCTTCCTCGTCGTGTGTCCACTTTTGAGGTCAGGTAGATGCACCTGCTTTTTTTTTCTTTTTGCAAGATGATCCGGATTGGGTTTCAAGAACGACCTCGGGTTGGGTTTTGGGAACGACCTCGTGTTGGGTTTCGGGTTCGTTCTCGGATAAAGGTTTGTAATCTTGTTGTGGTGTTGGTTGAGGTTGTTGTTGAAAAAAAGGAGAGACTGGTTATTGTAGTTGATAGTTTCAAAAACCGAACTTTGGGGAGCTGCCATGGAAATATTGACTGGGAGGCGGCGGAGGCATCCAAAATGGATTGGTGTTCGGTTGGTTGGGATTGTTGGGGTTCATAACTTTTAAAAAGAAATGATGGTTTGGATGATTTAGAGAGAATTGTAGATTGGTTTTTATAAATTTTATGGTTTATAAAATGGGTATATATAGAGTTTTTAAATTTGAAAAAATAAAAATAAAAATCCCAAACTATCTGTTTGGTAACGGATATATGCCTTCAACGGTAAAAAAAGTCGCGTGGAGATTCCCACGTTGGGCTTCCACGCCCGTGGACCACGGCCAAGGGGCCTGGTGTTCCACGCCACCCACGCAGCCACCTCACCTTCCACGGTTGTTCCACGCTCCCACTCCCCTCAGCCTTAGTAGTGAAGAGTGTGGAAAGAATAAGAATGTTGTTCATATTAATATAACTAGCTTAAATCCCGTGTATTACACACGGGGTGAAAAATATCAACACATAAAATTCTTAAATCTTTATGTGTATATTTTACATATGTAAAAATGTATCATATACTAATGATAGAAAAAAAATGCAAAATACGTAACAATTAATTTATAATTGGGTTTCGAAAATACGTTAACTTCTATTTAATGTAATCTGATTTTCATTTATTATTTGATTGAAAATAAAAGTTACATAGTTAGATTTCAAAGTTTCTTATAATAATAGATAATTTAAAATAAATGTTTTTTATTAGTGTAATAAATATTTTTTTTAAAAATATATTATTATTAAAAGATGGAAGTGCATTTAATATGAGAGAGAGACGTGAAAAAAAATGATAAGAATGAATATGGAGGTGACACGTGGCCTGAAAAAACCTTTATTTATTATATAATATAGATGAATATGATATTTAGACTTAGGTATTTCTTGTTAAGTTGTAAAATCTAATGTTTTAATTATTAGTTAACTATGTTTGATTTTTGTAATAGTGATACCTAAACCCATTTCGTTTAGGTTCTTACACTTTTTTTAACTAATTTAGCAATTGAGAGACACATGCAATGACTCAAAGTGTGGTTACGTCACAATTACTAGTGCCGCAATTATAAGTCTGAAGTGTGATGGTGTGCAATAAACTATACATATTTTTATAATCAAATTAATCTCAATTTGTCTTATATTTTACTTTATTGTAAATTCTTAGTTTTTATACCGCTCGCTATGAAAAGGTTTTGGTTTTGATGATGATTCCCCACCGTGATTCGCTGAGGATGCTACTAATTGAAGCATCTCTATCTTTATTTTGAATTCATCATCACTGTCGTCATCATCACAACCTTTGATAATGACTTTTCCTTCATCTTGGTTGGTTTCATCATCGTCCCATCCTATGGCTATGATCTCTTCCAGTGGAGTTGTGTCTAGTTGGGTGCTTCTTCACGGACCGATGACTTATTGACACAGCATGAAGTTCTTCCTGTGTCAATGATGGCTCTGACCTTGAATAGTTTGATGTCTGGGATGTCGAATTCTACTTCCACGTTGTAGAGTTTGTTGTTTATTATTTTTCTTATTTTCAACTGTTCACCTTCTTCTCCCTTTAAGGCGGTATGAACTTCGTCTTCGATTAAGGCTCCTGCATGATGTTGTCTTTCCATTGGTGGAAATGGTGGGAAAAGCTCGTCAAGGTTCTTTCTTTCAAGCGGGTCTTCTTGTTCCTTTTTTAGTCTTTCGATTTCTTTTAGGAACATTTGTTTTTCCTTTTCCCACTGTTGTTGCAACTCTTTCTCTTTTGTGGCGTTGTTGTTCGCCTGGTATTCTAGCTATGTTCTGAGCTCTTTATTGATCTCCAAGACAACCCTAATGTCACACCCCAACTGACGGTGGAAACGTTGGGGCGGGACATGTAGACTGTTCATAAACTCATGGTTTGCTATAGTTGTAATAATTAAATAATAAGTTTCATTTCATAACTCAATTACATCATTTACAAGAATTAAAGAATACATAAATCTCCATATTAAAATTTAAGACTAGGTTCTCAACCCTAAGTGAAGTAGCTTGAATCTTAACTCAAACATCTGTACCTGAAACATGATAAAATGAGAGGGTCAACTATAAATAGTTGGTGAGCATACATAGGTTTTGACACCACAAGTAAAGTTCAAATGATTCGTGTACAATTCATATGATGCATGGTTTATAAGGCATTTATGGAGAATCCAAGTTAAGCTAATTACACAAATGAAAATTTGTAATTGAAGGACATAACAACACATGTTATCCTGATGTAAATGTAGGGCATAACAACACATGTTATCCTAATGTAGAGCATAACAACACATGTTAGCCTGAAGTAATGTATTTGTGTTTGCACGTGTATATCATGTATATGTAGCCTTAACAATTAACATTCAAGCATAAAGCACAAATAAACACATATGACCATATTGTAGAATTGTACATGTGTAATTGTAAATAGTGTTTGAATGTAATCATGTTTCACCCCAAATATGTAAATAAGAAAAAGGGGCTATGTAAACTCACAAGTATAGTTGCGTAGATAACACAAGCAAAATGACGTATAAGTGATTCCCAAACCACAAGTTTAACCTAAAATGAAATGTATTGACTTGCATTAATAATGTGCACGGGGTCTAAGTCGTGATCAAATGTTCACCGGGTTTTCATATGTGTGCTTTTGTACCAGGGTTTAGTCATTTAATGTAAAAGAGAGTTTGTATGTTATATGTGTTTAGATAAAGGTTTGGTATTAAAATATAGATTTCAAGTATGCTTGGAAAAATAATATTTGAGTTAGGGTTTTAAGGTTTAAATAAAAAAAATTTTCTTTTATTTATTTATTTAAAATAATGTGTAAATGAAATGTGATATTGTATTTATTAAAATAACTAAATCTATTTTATTTATTTATTTATAACAATGTGTCGAAATACATATCAAAACCTTAGATAAATTTGTACACGTAAAAAGATAAATAAATTTATCTATTCATTTAATATTAAAGTAGTGTGTAAAAGAAATACGATTTGTATACGTGTTTATTAATATATATTAGGAAGTGTTTTATACGGCTTTAGACCTTAATATATGTACATGTAGTTTTATACAAAAAAAAAATGATTTATAACCTTTGTTTCATGGAAAAGTATTTTTTTATAAAAGTTTTGTCATAATAATTAGGTAAAATAATTGGAATCAAAATAAATTGTAAAAAAAATAAATAAACGCAGGCCACCCGGTTCGAACCCGGGTGGCTCCTGTGTGGGTGCTGGGAGTTACCACCGGACCAGAACCACAACCCGTAACATAAGGCAGGTCCGGAATTTTTAACATGATGGTACAGTGGAGCCGGGTTTGGGTTTCAGGTTCGCACAAAAATGAAGGGCATGGTGCGAGGCTGGTTCGAACCCGCGACCATGCATGCACCGTGTATGAGCTTTACCGGTACACCAGGGCATATGCCTTGGTACAGGTCAGTCCCGTTTATCTTAAAACTCGCAGGAGCAGACTCTCCCCCTCCCTTATCATCCCCGATTGGAAACTCCTAACCCTAACCATTTGATTTCACCCGATTAAGCAAAATCAACCACCCAAATTATGGGGCTTTCAATCTTTGAACTAAAATGAAACTTTTGATATAAAAATTACCTGGAATGATTATGAATCGAAGGAGTTTGATAGAACGCAAAGGCTCGCCGTTCTCGGAGCTTGACAGGGCTTAAGAGGTTAGATGCAAGTCGATTGCGGATTGGGAGTGTTTGTAATGACTTATGCGAAGATGTGTGTGTATAATTTCGTTTAATTCCCTCTTTATTACACGATTTAGCCGCGATTTGAGGATGACAGTTGTCGAACGGATTATGCGTAATTCAACTGATTGGGAGTGAATCGGGACGCGAATGTGGCCTGGAATCATACGAGCATAGGCTAGGCGTGATTTGCGGGTATCAAATGCGTTAATTTCACGATTACAGTCGGATTCAACGTGATTTGACTTTGGATAGTCAACTAGGTTTGAATTTCGAATTAAGCCGCGAACGAGGTGGAATTGGATTGTTAATTAGGCTTGGGTGTGGTCGGCATTCGATGTTGTATACATGGGAGGTCCATATCATTCAAGTTTGATCGATCCGGGCATTGGAATTGCACTAACTTGGATTGTTTGACTTCCTAAAAGTCAAAGTAGATCAAGGGGTTGAATGGGGGTCAAAATTAAGTTCAAAAGGTCAAATTTCAAGGAGGGGGTTCAAATTGATCAAGGGTTTAAACTAGTTTTAAAAATAGGAATTATGTATATATATATATATATATTTTGTATAAAAACTATAAAACTTTATAAAACTAATTCTTTTATACCTTTTAAAATGGTTTATTTAAAAATGTTGAATATATATATATATTTGTCTAAAACTAAACCAACACAAACATGTGGTTTAAATTTATAATTCCAAATGTGTAATTATATTCATAGTTTTACGAAAATTAATTATAATGTCAAAATATGTATGTGTACTCAAAGTGTGTTATAGAATTAATATGTAAGACAAAGTTTAGATTGTTAAATAGAAATTTTAGAAAATAGTGATAATTTTATGTGACATAATGTGTTTAAACAAATGGAGGATTTAATGTAGTGTTTGTATAAACTAAAATAGGCTCGAAAAAATCATGGATATTACAGTCTCTCCATGATAAGGGAATTTCGTCTCGAAATTTAACTAGTGGAGACTATTGAATCAGAAAGGAGGTGAGGGTTTGGATTCTCAATGTGTTATGACGGTTGGTTTGAGGAGTATAACTGATGAAAAGATTTAGGTATGTTTCTCAAGGTCCGGCACGAATGATGATAATGGGTTTAGTTGAAGAGAATCTAAGGAGAAGACTATTAGAGGTTGCTTTGGACTCCGAAGATAGAATTTCATCACTTAAGATAGGAACTTGATAATCAGGGTTTGTTTAGATGTAGTCTAATCTGCTTAAGAACTGTCAATGGATAAGAGATTTCACAAACATTTCCCCGTTAAACAACATAAAACTTTACGTGACACGAATAACGCTACTTCTGATAGTATAACAAAGACACTTATATATAGGAAGTACCAGCGGCGTATCCACCATGCCCTTGTCATATCTTATTAGTTTCGTTATTATATGTCACGATAGGTTTTATGTCATAACACACGACAGGATTTGCTATGTTTTCCATACGCTGATTTTTATAATTACGTGTGCACCCGTAATTATCCAAATTATCGCATGGTCCGTATAGTTCATCCCATTGTGTATGTGGGTCAAGGGGGGGGGGGGGGTAACACCAAATCACATAATTCGTAATTATTGTTTCCACGTATGTGTTGCTAACAAATAACTATGTTCATAGATAGTAGTGTCAATCAGGTACTAAAGAGTAATAGCGTGGCATAATTTAAGGTTTTCATAGCTTCCTCGTGTTTGAACAAGAATACGTCAAACCCCGAGTAGCTTTCATGGATAGGGTGAATAGTCATGCTTTGTGTATGATGTACTTTGTCAATTTCAACAATGTAAACAATCTAATTCCGTGTATAATGTAAACACTCATGTTTCATATATGATCTAGTGTTAGGCATGTTGTAAGCAAATGAGTTTCATGTATAGTGTGAACAATTTGGTATCATGTATAAGCAAATATGTATAATGTGATCACTCTAGTATTATGTATTTTATGAATGTGTATTGAGTCTCATGCGTATCGGAAACTATCGGATTTTGTAGGCGATCGGGTGTGTTACCTGGCGTTCATGCACAATGTAGGTAGATGAGTTTTAACTTTTAAATTCGTTAGTGCTTATATGGACGGTTAGCGGCGAAATGATTCACTTTCTAAAGTTGGCTAGCAAGCTCAAGTTTATAGTGACAAACCGTAGTAGGTGTAAATAGTTCCGACAATGACAAAAATAACATAAAGGATTACAATGCATAATTTATTCCAGACTAGATCCCTATTCGACTCCATCTTGCACTAGCTTCAATTGGTTTCATCTACTGCTTCGGCATTGACTTGAGTTTCGTTAGTTTTATGTTGAAGGCACGCCCACGAGCACCACCTCGGTTTGCATTGGCTATCCTTGGGCATTGGTTTTTGAAGTAGTTTGGATTACCACATTCATAAAAAGCACGCCCATTAGTAATGGCTGGTACAACTTGATTGGCAACTTGGTGATTGGCTCGGTTCCCTTGGTGGGTTTGACTAACATGTGATCTGGATTGACAAGTGTTCGCTACATGACCATACCTTACACAATTGGCACATAGACGGCATGGCATGTTTGGGAAGTGGTGATAGTTGCACGTGTTGCACAGAGGGTTGTTGCCCACATATGGGTTCTTATTATGGTTTTGGGCTAGGGGAGCTACTTGTTGATTGGTACGGCAGGGGTAATGACAGCAAAGTTACGTTTCTTATTGGAGTGAGGAGGTTTGGGTTTGTCTTCCTGAGAGGGTTCAGAAGAGGCTGTTGGGTCAGTGACTTTCTTTACGCCTTTCCTTGTTAGTGTACCTGCCTTCACATGGTTATCGGTTAATGTGGCAGCTAAGCGGATAGCGTCTTCAAGAGTAGTTGGATTTCTTCCTAGGACTGTATCTTGGATTTTCATGGGTAGACCACCGATGTACTTCTCAATACCCCGAGTCAGTAGAGTGACCATGTGGGGCACCAGAAGGCTTAGCTCATGGAGACGAGTTGTGTACGCTAAACATTCACCACTGTCTTGGGTAAGTTCCCAAAACTCAGCCTCCAACTTCTTCATTTCATTACGAGGACAGAATTCCTCGGTTATGAGTCTCTTAACTTCATCCCATGGCAAGGCCATGGTCACATCCACACCCCGATTCCTCTTCTCACCATTCCACCAAGTGAGCGCCTGTTTCTGAAAGACGCTGGTGGCATAGCGAACCTGGAGATGGTAAGGATTTCACTGTTGAGAAAAGTGCTTTCAATGCTTTCAAACCATTGAAGGAGGCCCGTAGCTCCTTCGGTACCATAGAACTTGACGGGGTTGCATGAGTTAAAGTGTTTGTAAGTGCATACGGGTGGGTTGGCACCACCACCACCACCACCATTATTAGCACTGCTGTTAGTGCCGCCATTGTTGTTATTGGCCTGAGTGAGTTGGTTCACAAGTTGAGTGAGGAGAGCAGCAAGGTCATTGTTGTTGGTCTCGTTAGCGCGACGGGGAGGCATGCTATAGGTTTTAACAAAACAGGAGGAAGGATATAAGAGGTTATGAGGGTTTCTTGGATATAAAGCAAAGGATAATTTAAAACATAAGTATTCATAGTTTGGATTGCACTCAAACGGGGATAGTACCATTTGAATGCTATGACATATTAAGATTAATAAACTTATATAACTTTCAAGGGAACATGCTTTAGCCTATAAGTAAACACTCATCCCGGGAATTCCCAGGAAAGCATACGGATCCCTCGGTTGATTGGGATTTATATGAAATGCTTTCCTAGACAGAAAACTCAGGATACAGGTGTCACCCTTCCAGATTACATGTGTCCTTTACTAGTTAACAAGGTTAAAAACCCTAACGAGGTGTAAAAAAGAATTTTAATAGACCTATGATGCTCCATATGCTATGATGGTAATGACATAGAAGAAAGATTGAGAATTAGGATAAGGGTAAGGATATTATTATTTTTAATTTATTATTTAGATGAGACCTAATAAGTCATGAGATCTAAGTAATTAACACCTAATATATTAGTTATGTAGCATGTAGCATATCACATAATCATAGAGACATGGCATAAATGGGTGTCCTAAGGTTATAGTCTAGGTCAAAGGTGTCTAATAACCTAATTCCCTATAACCAAGGCTCTGATACCAATCTGTCACACCCAACTGACGGCGAAAACGTCGGGGCGGGACATGTAGACTGTTCATAAGCTCATGGTTTGCTATAGTTGTAATAATTAAACAATAAGTTTCATTTCATAACTCAATTACATCATTTACAAGAATTAAAGAACACATAAATCTCCGTATTAAAATTTAAGACCAAGTCCTCAACCCTAAGTGAAGTAGCTTGAATCTTAACTCAAACATTTGTACCTGAAATATGATAAAATGAGAGGGTCAACTATAAATAGTTGGTGAGCATACATAGGTTTTGACACCACAAGTAAAGTTCAAATGATTCGTGTACAATTCATATGATGCATGGTTTATAAGGCATTTATGGAGAATCTAAGTTAAGCTAATTACACAAATGAAAATTTGTAATTTAAGGGCATAACAACACATGTTATCCGAATGTAGGACATAACAACACATGTTATCCTGATGTAAATGTAGGGCATAACAACACATGTTAGCCTGAAGTAATGTATTTGTGTTTGCACGTGTATATCATGTATATGTAGCCTTAACAATTAACATTCAAGCATAAAGCACAAATAAACACATATGACCATATTGTAGAGTTGTACGTGCGTAATTGTAAATAGTGTTTGAATGTAATCATGTTTCACCCCAAATATGTAAATAAGAAAAATGGGCTATGTAAACTCACAAGTATAGTTGCGTAGATAACACAAGCAAAATGACGTATAAGTGATTCCCAAACCACAAGTTTAACCTAAAATGAAATGTATTGACTTGCATTAATAATGTGCACGGGGTCTAAGTCGTGATCAAATGTTCACCGGGTTTTCATATGCGTGCTTTTGTACTAGGGTTTAGTCATTTAATGTAAAAGAGAGTTTGTATGTTATATGTGTTTAGATAAAGGTTTGGTATTAAAATATAGATTTAAAGTATGCTTGGAAAAATAATATTTGAGTTAGGGTTTTAAGGTTTAAATAAAAAAAATTTTCTTTTATTTATTTATTTAAAATAATGTGTAAATGAAATGTGATATTGTATTTATTAAAATAACTAAATCTATTTTATTTATTTATAACAATGTGTCGAAATACATATCAAAACCTTAGATAAATTTGTCAATGTAAAAAGATAAATAAATTTATCTATTCATTTAATATTAAAGTAGTGTGTAAAAGAAATACGATTTCTATACGTGTTTATTAATATATATTAGGAAGTGTTTTATACGGCTTTAGACCTTAATATATGTACATATAGTTTTATACAAAAAAAATATGATTTATAACCTTTGTTTCATGGAAAAGTATTTTTTTTTATAAAAGTTGTCATAATAATTAGGTAAAATAATTGGATTCAAAATAAATTATAAAAAAAAAAATAAACACAGGCCACCCGGTTCGAACCCGGGTGGCTCCTATGTGGGTGCTGCGAGTTACCACCGGACTAGAGCCACAACCCGTAACATAAGGCAGGTCCGGAATGTTTTAACATGATGGTACAGTGGAGCCGGGTTTGGGTTTCAGGTTCGCACAAAAATAAAGGGCATGGTGCGGGGCTGGTTCGAACCCGCGACCATGCATGCACCGTGTATGAGCTTTACCGGTACACGAGGGCATATGCCTTGGTACAGGTTAGTCCCGTTTATCTTAAAACTCGCAGGAGCAGACTCTCCCCCTCCCTTATCATCCCCGATTGGAAACTCCTAACCCTAACCATTTGATTTCACCCGATTAAGCAAAATCAACCACCCAAATTATGGGGCTTTCAATCTTTGAACTAAAACGAAACTTTTGATATAAAAATTACCTGGAATGATTTTGAATCGAGGGAGTTTGATAGAACACAAAAGCTCGCCGTTCTCAGAGCTTGACAGGGCTTAAGAGGTGAGATGCAAGTCGATTACGGAGTGGGAGTGTTTGTAATGACTTATGCAAAGATGTGTGTGTATAATTTCGTTTAATTCCCTCTTTATTACACGATTCGGCCGCTATTTGAGGATGACAGTTGGCGAACGAATTATGCGTAATTCAACTGATTGGGAGTGAATCGGGACGCGAATGTGGCCTGGAATCATACGAGCATAGGCTAGGCGTGATTTGCGGGTATCAAATGCGTTAATTTCACGATTACAGTCGGATTCAACTTGATTTGACTTTGGATAGTCAACTGGGTCTGAATTTCGAATTAAGCCGCGAAAGAGGTTGAATTGGATTGTTAATTAGGCTTGGGTGTGGTCGGCATTCGATGTTGTATACATGGGAGGTCCATGTCATTCAAGTTTGATCGATCCGGGCATTGGAATTGCACTAACTTGGATTGTTTGACTTCCTAAAAGTCAAAGTAGATCAAGGGGTTGAATGGGAGTCAAAATGAAGTTCAAAAGGTCAAATTTCAAGGAGGGGGGGTTCAAATTGATCAAGGGTTTAAACTAGTTTTAATAATAGGAATTATGTATATATATATATATATTTTGTATAAAAACTATAAAACTTTATAAAACTAATTCTTTTATACCTTTTAAAATGGTTTATTTAAAAATGTTGAATATATATACTTTTGTCTAAAACTAAACCAACACAAACATGTGGTTTAAATTTATAATTCCAAATGTGTAATTATATTCATAGTTTTACGAAAAATAATTATAATGTCAAAATATGTATGTGTACTCAAAGTGTGTTATAGAATTAATATGCAAGACAAAGTTTAGATTGTTAAATAGAAATTTTAGAAAAAAGTGATAATTTTATGTGACATAATGTGTTTAAACAAATGGAGGATTTAATGTAGTGTTTGTATAAACTAAATTAGGCTCGAAAAAATCATGGATATTACACCTAAGATCTTTTATTAAGAGCTCATTCTCTTTCTTTTGCATTTCAGCTTGTTTTTGGCTTTCACTTATCTTTCTTTCATTCTCAACGTTCTTCTTGTTTTGTTCTCTGACGTCTGACCAATGGTCTCCCCAGAAGTTGTCATGTGAGGAGCTTGCAAGACAGACTTGGGCTTTGAAGTCCAATACTGCCTGGAGGTCTCTAAGGGCTAGGACTGCTTGCTTTGCAGACTGGGCCTCCAGTTTGGCTGCAATTCCTGAGTAGATACTGTGTTCTTCCATTTTGATGGGAGTTGTGTTAGCTCTGATTTGGTAGTACCTGTACATAGCTCCTGGTTCGCTGAATGTGAAAGTTCCTATATATACCCTAGGATTTCAGAGAAATTTGGGTTATTTTCTCTGAGCCACCCCTCTCTTTCCTTGACTTGGCATCTTCTTGAGCTTCCTCGATTAAGGTCAGACTCTTGTTCAGTGTTTGCTGCATCTCCTCTGTACATTCTGCAAAACAGTAATTTATTAGCCTTGAAAGTGCGTCTGCCAGGAGGTTCTGCTTTCCATCGATATGCTCGATGTTTATTTTAACTCTTGTTCCGGTGATGATTTCAGCAAATTTCATCCACCTAACCCTAGTTTCTTTGTTGCTATTAGTTTTGTTATAAAAATTAATAATTGCTTAGCAATCTGTTCTTAGGGTTATTTCTTCTTTATCGAGGTAGTATATCTTCAGCTTTTCTAAAGTGTTGATACATGCGTTGATCTCTGCATCAATGGTGGATTGAATCACCTTGAACTTCCCACTTGCGTAGGAACAAATTCTTTACTCATTTATGGGGTCTTTCTTTCTTTTCTTCCATTTGCATATTCCTCCCCAACCTTCCATGCATCCATCTGTTTCGATTATAATGTATGCATCTTCTGGTGGTATCTCCAGATCTGGCAAGCTTTTAACCTTTCTCTTGATTTCTTTGATTATTTCATAATCAGAAGATTTCATTCTTTTGTCACCATGAGGGTTGGTCTTTTCGTACAGTGGTCCTAGGAGTATACTTAGCTTAGGAATGTAATTCCTAGCATACTTTAGGATTCCCAGGAATGACCTTAGGCCAGACTTTGCCTTCAGCTTCTCTTCATCAAAGTCACATATCCTTTTGATTATATGTGACTGGAGTTTGATCTTGCTTTCACCAATTGTTGCTCCTAGGAATTCCATTTATGAGGCAGCAATCTTTATTTTTGTTGGGGATAGGACTAGGCCATTGTCTTTGTAGATTTTTAAGAACCCCTATTCCTGGATACTATGAAAAGACAGGAAAGAAGTATGGTATACGAAAGTCAAAGACCTACAAAGGCAAGCCTCATGACAAAACTCATGTTAAGGTCTTTAAAAGAAAATTCAGAGAAGACAGAGGAAGGGTAAGCAAGTGCAAATGCTATGTTTGTGGCAAAGAAGGACATTTTGCCAGAGACTGTAGAAGCAAGACAGGCAACATAGCCAGAAGGGCAGTCGTTGACAATCTTGACCTAAAGGATGACTAGGACATAGTCTCAGCTGACGTCAGCGACAACGATACGATTTATAGCATCTCAGAAGGTGAAGGAGGTGCCACAATGTAGCTTAGATCACGCGTAACACACAGAGTAAAAAATATCAATATATAAATTTATTAAATCTTTACGTATATATTTTACATGTGAAAAAGTTACAGGATAGAAAACAAAATTCAAAATATGTAAAAATTAATATATAATTTGGTTTCAAAAATAAGTTAATTACTATTTAATATAATTTGTCTTTCATTACTATTTGATTAAAATTAAAAGTTACATAATTAAATTTCAAAGTTTATTGTAGTAAGGAATAATTTAAAATAAATGTGTTTTATTACTATAATTAGTATTTTCTTTAAAACTACATTATTATTAAAAGTTATAATTGTATTTAATAAAAGAGAGAGAGAGACGGAAAAAATGGTGAGATTGAAGTGGTATGAAAAAACCTTTATTTATTATATAGTACATATATAGATTGCATTAGTAGTGAATTTACAGGTCTACTTGGCGAATTCAATGAAGTTTGAAGGAAATCCAGGTACATAATGAAGAAGATGGACTTGGAAGAAAAATTAAGAAATCAAGGAAGCCACAATACGGTCGTAGGATTCCATATGGGTGGTACGATGATCAAGTTTCCAAGTTTGTAGCCAACATTGAAGACCGAACAACCGTTTGGTTCTATACGGGTAGTATATCAGTGATCACAGAAGCCCTAATCGATGCCTATAAAGAGCACGTGAAGGCCAGAGTTAGAAAATCATCAACTAATAGACTAAATATTGATTCTTAACCTCTAACCCACTATTATAAGGTTCTGGAAGAGAGAAGGAAGTCAATATGAGGTGAGATCATGGCATTCTGAATGAAGATTGTTTTCGGTGTGAAGATTTGAAGACTAAAGCCTTTAATTCGTTTATGTTGTTCTTATTCATCGTTGATCATGTCTTTTACTTTGATTGTTTGTTTATTGAACGATATGAGTAGCTAAACATCTTTGTGTTATCTAGTTATAAATGAATTTTGATAACGAATCATTTAATTATTTGATTGAGATTATGAAACTTTATTGAATTGAATAATTTCTGATGTAGAGTCATATCTTATGTATAAGCTGTTGTCATTTATTGTTTGTTTAAACAGTTTTATACTAGTTTACTTTCTGTCATTTCATTAAATGTAATTTCAGTTTTCTGTAATTTACTGTTTTTATTTCCAAGTTTGGGCCATCAAAACTACTTAGTTTCGATTGAGTTTGTTCAATCGAAACTAGTAGTTTCGATAGATGGTAGTTTCGACAGTCTGTGTATCACTTGTAAATGGTCAATCGAAACTAGTAGTTTCGATTGAACATAGTTTCGATACCTGTCACTACTATAAATAGCCTAGTTTGAAAATGTTTAGGGCGTGAGTAGCGGCTGTAACCCTGAACCTTCTCTTTCACATTGTTCTTGAATCAATACAATTTGCAGTTGTTTATTCACTGTGTTCTTACATTTTCATACCATTTGCGTGTTGATTCATAGTGTGGTTAGCCGGTTATCTTCACCAACACTGTTTCTATCATCTGCTTCACCACCATACACACAGTTTTCGCCTGTGTGTGTGTGTAATCGATCAAATCAGTGATTTCAAGAGAAATCTGGACCTACAATTAGTATCAGAGCTTTATGCTCTAGTGTTTTTGAGTGTTATCAGGTTTATTGATCGATTCTAGGTGATTACTGAGGGTATTCGAAGCTTATTTTGGGTTTTTGCACATCTATTCTCGAAAGTACTGGTTTATTGATTGAGAGTTACTGTTTCATCGATTTCCAAGGGTTTTTGCTCGTATTTTCAGAATCGAAGGTTGGATTAGTGATCAGGAGTGTTAGACGAAGGTTTTCGCTGGATTGTTTTGTCATTTCTGCACTATTGATTTATGGAGATTATCATTAATGGAGTATTTCTGAACTTGGAGAAGAAGGCATCGAAACTACTGGGGACAGTTTCTGATTTCTGTTGATCATCGAAACTTCTTGTCTACATTTTGTCGGGAGAAGGTACTATCGAAACTAGATTTTTGTCTTATCTCTATCGAAACTGTGGTTATCGAAAATTGCCTGGAAAATTTTCAGTATCGAAACTAGTTTTTTCGATAAAAGTTTCTCTATCGAAACTAGTTGTACATATCGAAACTACTTTGAACTATCGAAACTAGTTGTACATATCGAAACTAATTTGAACTATCGAAACTACTTTGAACTATAGAAACTAGTTGTACATATCGAAACTAATTTGAACTATTGAAACTACTTTGACATATCAAAACTATTTTGTGCATATCGAAACTAGTTTGTCCTATCGAAACTAGTTGTTTCGACAGGGGCAATTTTGTCTTTTCTCTCGCGAGAATTAAAAGCCTTCATAAGCAATCCCTCCCTTCATACTGATTCTTACTCGTCTTTTTCAAAACCTCTTCGCCTTCTCCGTCATTCACAAAATCTCTCAAACCGTCGGTCTGAGTTGCAAGATATCAGCTGATTTCCCCCGTTGTCTCTATTGTCTTCATCATCAGGTAACGTCTCACTACTTCATTTTGGATGATTTTTGCATATCGGCAGACCTAGGATTTCAAAGTTTAAAATTTGTTCGACGAAATCTTCATAATAACAATCGTTTTGTGCTTATCTGTGTTTGCATACATCTCTATCATCTTTGAACTCACGTTTAATGTGTATTCTTGCAGATAACGTCTCACACTCGGTAAGATGAAGTTCCGTCACTTACAGGCCACTCTAAACCCTTCTTTAAATTGTTTATATTAGTCTGTGTATAACGAATCAGAGGGGTTTGGGTTTCAAAACCAAGTAGTTTCGACAAAGGGGTTCAACACTTTCAAAATTATCTTAAAAGGTTTTCAATCGAAACTACTAGTTTCGACACCCAAACTTACCCTAGTATCTCTGATCGAAACTAGATAGTTTTGATAAGTTCATCTCCATCGAAACTAGTTGTTTCGATAGTGTTGATCTCTATCGAAACTAGTTGTTTCGACAGTGTTGATCTCCATCGAAACTAGTTGTTTCGACAGTGTTGATCTCCATCGAAACTAGTTGTTTCGACAGTGTTGATTTAAAAAAAAAAAAAATTTCTCTAAGTGTTGATCAAAGCTTATAGCCTCTATCGAAACTACTTGTTTCGATAAAGCTGTCGGTTAAATTAACCAAGTTCATCTCAAATCGAAACTAGTTGTTTCGACAGTTAGGACTTCAAAATTTTTCTAAGTGTTGATATACCTTGTTTCGATTAAGTATTTTCAGAAATCTTACTTATTGTGCAAAATTGATGAATTTTATAGGTATGGATCTCTTATTTGTAAAAAGACACAATGTCTGTACATTCCTTAATGCCAATGATCCAAAAGCTGCAGAGTTCATTCCAGTCTTAAACTTCCTGGCAAACTCCAACATCAGCTTTGCCATCAGCAACAATCTGCCGGTGTTTGAGACATCTATAAGAGAATTTTGGGAGACTGCAGAAATCATCACAATTGAAAATGTAGAGCACATTAGAGCAACTGTGCTTGGCCAAGAAGTCTTACTTTCTGAAGCTACAGTTAGAGAGGTGCTGCAGTTTAATGACAGTCCAGATGCACCCATTGAGTTTCCAATCTTCTATGTTAAAGAATGCTTCAGAAGATTGGGTCATCCAGATGAATTCAAAAGTGGCCAGATAATCAAGAACTCCTTACCAAGCCACTGGAGATACATAGTGCACGTGTTTATTCACTGCCTATCAATCAGAAAAGGAGGGTTTGATTCAGCAAACAGCACTCTGGGCTCAGCTATTTTGGGGATAATCAAGGGAAGAGATTACAATTTCTCTAGCTTCATCTTCAGACAGTTAAAGGACAATCTAACAGGAGCCGTGAAGGAGAAATTTCTAGCCTATCCTAGATTTTTAGAAATTATCATTAACCATCTTCATCCTGAGAACATCTTTGTGTTCGACCATATGATTGCCAAGACTCTCAGCTATATGAGAAGTACTAACAAGAGAACCAACAGGGCTATAGCTGACGTTCCCCTGTTTGGTCATATTATTGGTGAAGAAGAAGAATTTATCCCTGATATTGACCCTGATCTTGAAGAAGAGAACTCATCATCTGAAGAAGAAGAAATGGAAGTTGAACAAGATCAAGGTAATCCACCTATTGATGAAGCTGAGATTGAGATAAACATTCCTATTAATCAAGAAGAAGAACAACCCATAATTGAGCCTGTGATATAGGCTCCTTTTGTTAAACAAATACAAATAATTCAAGAGCCAGCAGTTAATGTTGAAGCTGGCATGCATGAAGCTGAGGAGAAAGTTGCAGAATCAAGTGGAACTCTGGATGCAGGAATTTATGGATCTGACTACTACAAGTCTGATTCAGATGATAGAACAATGCATCTTGCATCTTCCTCCAAACGACAAGTTGAGTCAGGTTCTGATTTTGAGGAAGAAGTGCCTAAGGCAAAGAAAATCAAGACTGGATTTGAAAACTTGTCATCCTCATCAGATTATCTATTACCTACTCCACAACCATCTCCACAACCATCTCCACAACCATCTCCACAACCTACTCCACAACCCACTCCACAACCATCTCCACAACAATCATCCATCCATACTACTCCCACATCACCAACTCATGATTCAACCTCTCCTGTACCAAGAGTTAAAACTTTAAGCCTTGAACTGAAGAAAATGCAGGATAAGATTCAAGAGAAAGATGAAGAAATTGAAGGATTAAAAACTAGTTTGCATGATGTCCAGGAAGAGGTTAAAGACCTGAAGCTGGAAGTTGGGCGTTTACATACCCAGATTGAGGTCCAACAAACTCTACTTGAAACACAACAGAAACTAATCTCAAAGCAAAAAGAAGAATTCAAGGCTTTAGCTGAAGCAGTGGAGCAGCTCAAAGCCTCATTGGTTAAACCCGTGCAAAAATAACTAAATACTTCAACAACTCAGGGGAGACTACATCTGTAGTTGAACCCTCATCTCCTGACCTTGTGACTAATCCAGAATCTGCACTAACTATATTTGCTGGCCATACTGAAAAGACAAAAGAGGCGGTTAAAGTCAAAGTTGAAGGTACAGAACTAAACCTTCCCTCAGCAAGTGAGAGAAGAGATGCGGGGAAGAGAGGGAAAGGGACTTCCACTGAAATAGAGACCGTGATTCTTGATGAAGAAGACATCCCATCTGATGATGAGCTGAATGCCCTTTTAGATGACATTGAAAACTATGGGTATAATGATCTTTATCCAGAAATCCTGACCACTGAAGAAAAAGAGACTAAGAGAACTAGATACTTTACGAAAGACGGAGATGAAATTCAAACCTTATCTGACAAAGAAAAAGGTGAAGAAGATGTTCAGATTAATCTTATCAAAACAGTCACTCCTGAACCAACCACTACAGTCTCCGAATCCAAAACAGCACAAGATCAACCCTCTGTCACTCCTGAACCTCCAATTTCAAGAAAGTCTTGGTTTAAGAAAATAATTCAGGAGGAAACTCCTAAGACATATGAATGGATAGTAGAGCATCAGGAACTGAAAAGGCCTCCAATTGGCTGGAAGTATGATGCTGAAAGGAAGCTCTTTATCATAAGAAGATATAGAGGGGGAGTTTAGCACTTTAAAAATATGACTGACTTCCAAACCCTTCCTTTCTATGACCTCAGGGATTTAGCCAAACTTCCCCTTCAAAACCCTGGGAAGGTCATGATGGCTTATGACTTCGAGAAATTTCTGCATTCTCAAGTCAATAATGATTTCAAGGGAATGAAGCCTAGGAAAACACAAAAGAAAATCTCAAAGACTAGGTTTCATCCTAAGACTAACAAGCCATATGTGTTCTTAAGGTACAAGCCTGCCCAAACTCACAAGACCATCACCATTCTAAAATCTGTACCTGTCCAGCTACAAACTTTCAGAAAGTGGTATTATGACCCAATCATTGGCACTTTGCAGTAATAGAGTGTGAGGGCAAGGAAGACATCACCATCTTTGAGCCCATGGAGCTGTTGAAATTTCAGCCTGAAGATCTGGAAATCCTTTTTCAGAATCACATTCAGGCATATAGTGATGAAGATGAAGCTGATGCTAAGGCCTACCAACGGGTTGTATCTCTCCATGTTAAACCTTTTATATCGAGGACAACTGAAGGACCAGCAGCTTGATGAAGAGCTGAAGACGGTAATGCAACAGCTTAGGGGGAGATTGTAGAGTCATATCTTATGTATAAGCTGTTGTCATTTATTGTTTGTTTAAACAGTTTTAGACTAGTTTACTTTCTGTCATTTCATTAAATGTAATTTCAGTTTTCTGTAATTTACTGTTTTTATTTCCAAGTCTGGGCCATCGAAACTACTTAGTTTTGATTGAGTTTGTTCAATCGAAACTAGTAGTTTCGATAGATGGTAGTTTCGACAGTCTGTGTATCACTTGTAAATGAACATAGTTTCGATACCTGTCACTACTATAAATAGCCTAGTTTGAGAATGTTTAGGGTGTGAGTAGCGGCTGTAACCCTGAACCTTCTCTTTCACATTGTTCTTGAATCAATACAATTTGCAGTTGTTTATTCACTGTGTTCTTACATTTTCATACCATTTGCGTGTTGATTCATAGTGTGGTTAGCCTGTTATCTTCACCAACACGGTTTCTATCATCTGTTTCACCACCATACACACAGTTTCCGCCTGTGTGTGTGCGTAATCGATCAAATTAGTGATTTCAAGCGAAATCTGGACCTACATCTGATACATACTATTATGATATATATGTGTGTTTACACTTGTTGATACTATCGTTGATTAGTGTGGTGATTTTGGTTCTAAAGTGAAGGCCTACTCTTTAAGATTAACATTCTCCATTCTTATGTTGTAGTCTTCGGTCTATAATCTATGGCTTGTTTACTATGACGAGTGCAATATAATTTTAGGGTATTATTAGTAAGTAAATGTGCTACTTGATAATTAAATCTGAATAAAAGTGTTTAAGAGTCTGTTAAGGTTTTCCCTTGCATTCATGAGTTGGTAATAAAAACTTATAACGATTGATACTTCTTCTTAGTGTGTTCTGAATATTTTAAGTCATTAGTAGGTATCATAAATTTTTTTATTTTTTTTTCCCAAAGGTTTTAGTGTGTGTCTATGGCACTGTACATCGCCATAGATTTCAAGATCCTCGTGAGATAGTCTTCCACCATAGCATATTCAACGTTACATTCTGGAGCTATATATAACCGACTCGTCTAGGTAACTCTGACAAGAGCCTAGTCTTTTTTGGAACAACCATCATAATACCAGTCATTCAAAAGAGTCATTCATCCCTGATTAAAAGGATATGACATCTAAAAGATAAAGCTTCCATCCATCTCTGATTAAAAGGATACGACATCTAGAAGATAAAGCTTCCATCCATCTGAATTATCTTAGTCCTTTCCCGTTTTCAACCATATCTTCTCGAGATTTAAACCTTAGACTAGATATTGACAATTGTTTAATATTAGGAGCTGCTAGTGTCCCGTGGATCGGTATTTTGTTCTTACCTTGGCTATTTTGTATATACGATAAGTACATTATCTCGTGTGTAATTGGTAATAATTATTTTATAAATTTAAATCTAAAGTACGAAACAAGCATAAAAATATATATATATACTCTCACTCCACGCCATGTGAAAATCAATTCTTTCCAAAAGGAAAAAAAGGTAAACAATCCTTGTATTAAACAATAATTATACGATTAAAAATATATATAGGGTGATTCTAACCAGACATGGAATATTGCTAATTGGACACGCCGCCGCCCAATACGCCCACGTATAGGTCAATACGAGGCATATAGGGTTAAGTCTTCGACAACAGAATGCCACGTGTCATTCTCTGTCCGGTGGCTGGATCCAATACGTGGCGTATTGAGCTATATGCAGCGTATGGGTCACGAGTTGTATTTTTGCTTCAAAAAGTTGGAAGATTTGGAAATTTAGGAATTCTATACGTGATGTATTGCCCTATACGCCACGTATAGGTTTTTTTTATTTAATTATATTTTTTACTTTAATTTATATAATTTTGTTAATATAAGTTTGTTATCTATTTTTGAATTTTATATATATATATTTTTTTTTTAACATTTATTATATTTTTACATTTATAATTAAGCATTACAACCAAACAAAATATTAAACATTACAAATATTAAACATTACAACCAAACAAATAAACAAAACATTATATACATTACATCAAAATGTTTTACTTACATAACAACGAAACAAACTAAATACAAATAAAACAACTAAACTTGACCGTCTACGCCGTCACCCTGACCCGCTCCGTCGTCATCCTAACCCGCCCCGCCCTCATCCTGAACGGGGTCGTCCGGATAATGACGTGGCGGTAGTAGTGGTGGTAGCTCGATGCCGACGGAGCGTGAAAGATCCACGAGGCGGCCAACCGCCCACATCATCAGGCCCTCCATGCGATCGACTTGACGACCTTATCACCGTGAGTCGGCAACAGGTCCATCAAGCAATGTCTGGGTAACCCCGTCCAACCTAACAGGCCGACGTACGTATCGGGGATAACGTGGCGGCTGGTCAAGGATGGGCTCGACGTTCAGTTGCCCGTCCCCCATCACCACACCCTGTAGCGGATCAGGCATAGGCGGGTCCCCCTGTCCCGAAATCCGTGGAAATGGCACCGGGACCCAAACCTGGTCCTGGACGACCACGGAGAAACCGATGGCCGATCCCCGGGAATCGGTGCGTGATGCGTATGCCGCTCGTCGTGCGGTGGTCTAATTGGACAGGGGGAATAGCTGCAACATCTCAAGATCATGCGCATGCCATGGTGTAAGCGCACGCATGATATTGATGTGTTGCAAAACACATGCGTTTAGCCTAGTGAATTTGTGCGAAAATGTATAATCTTGTACTCGTTTTATGTCGTTTTTGGTTCGTACTGAGTCTGGGTCATGATTCTGGACCTTATGTTTACTTTATTTGACTTTGAACCTTTTGTTTCTATCATGATTGTTGGCTAAAACCATAGATCTACCTAGGTTAATTATGATTGTTTGCTAAAGATTGGATTTTTATCGTTTATGGAATGTGTTTTGGATTTTATGCTTTAGTACAGATCTGATATCACTTTTTTAACGAGTTTGCATGCTTGATTTTGATCTTTGAATGGTTGATGAATCCATATATGTCTTGTTTGAATGTCTTTCAATTGATAGTTGTGTATTAGATCACTTACTATGTGTTTGTGGTTCATATGTGGTTTGCTAGATGTCAGTAACCATAGGATAATCAATTAAGAAATAACAAATCAAGTGTTCTTCTTATCTAAAAAGCTGAAAAGTGATAGATAATCGGTTAATCTTCGATATTAGGGTTTATGAGAGTGAACAGTCTGAGAGGACGTTTCCTTAGGGTTCTAGTGTCGTTGTTAATTCGTGTTAAACATGTTGAATTCAGATTGCTCCTTGCATCTTTGATGTATTGAGATAGTGATAAGGAGAGGTGAGCTGTAGTTTGAGTTCTATAGCATAATCGGTGAGACCGAGAGGTAATCCGAGTACTGGTGTATTAGTAGCCTTTGAGTCTTTTTGTGGTCACATCCCGAGAGTGATGGGGAATACATTAGTTGGTTTTAAAGGTGTCATATAAGAGGATCCCAGTTCCATTACATATCCCATAGCTGATAGAACCCGAGCTTAGTAAACAGGATTCGCAGCCTAGGTAGTGTCTTCCTTTCTTACTGATATCCCTAAAACCTTAGTCTTGTTGGTTAGTTGTCTTGATAGTAGTAGTTAGTCAGTTTACTTAAGTTAAGTAATTAACCTTAGTTCATAGAACTCCTCCCCCCCATCAAATAAACCAGTTAAGTCCTAGTCAGAGTCTAGTAAGTGTTATAGTCAGTGCCTTGTGGGTTCGATATATGGACTTCCTTTAGTTGTGTTACAATTGATAGTACACTTGCCTGTTGATGTGAATGTTTTGATATAGTAAAAATATAAGCAAATATATTCATGGCAACAACATCAAAAACTTGATAGCGTGTTTTCAGTAGTGATAAATATATTCTATTTAGAGCTACACCAAATCAGGTTTTAAATTTATAAATTAAAATGATAATTACTTAAACTAAACACACACACAATAGGCAAGTGTACCCATCGCAGCGTAGTATAGTATGGGTAAGAACCATGTATCGAACCATGGACACGGATCCCGTACTCAACCCTCGCTATTGTCTGACTAGAATAATAAGTTGGAAAATGGTTTTGGTTTAAAAGGAAAATAAAAAGTTAAGAAATGTAATTAGCACTATTATTCTGTTTAATGTGTTACTCTAGTTGTTATCCCTTGTTAATTAATGATGTATTTAAAGTAAGGTTAGTCATAGTTACTAGTACTAACCCTTTCGATAGGGGAGTTAGTATGTCATAACGGAACAGTGGATACAGTCGGCCAACTGTTCCTTAATGAATATAACGGACCTTAAACGGGGTGTCAAGTCTGTCGGTATCATCACAATTCATTATTCGGACTTATTATCCTTGTGACTGACGTACGTCTAGTCTTGTAACTTCTTCCGGTAAGTCGGAATGCACGACTTCCTCTAAAGTTACTTTATGAACGCTAGGATCTAACTGATTATGTTCTTAAATAGCTGTCTTTACTTATAATATTATTTCAAATAAATAAGACTTTCCTTCTCAAGATCAAACCCCATGGCTCCCGCTAGAAGTATTCTACAAGCCGATACAAGAAAAGTAGAGAAATACCGACACAAACCGCCAACTGTTCATTAATGTATATAACGGACCCTAAACGGGGTGTCAAGTCCGTCGCTATCATCATAATTCATTATTCAGACGTATTATCCTTGTGACTGACATACGTTTGGCCTTGTAACTTCTTCCGGTAAGTCGGAATGCACGACTTCCTTCAAAGGTACTTTATGAACGCTCAGACCAAACTAATTTTGTTCTTAAATAGTTGTCTTTACTTATAATATTATTTCAAATAAATAAGACTTTCCTTCTAAAGATCAAACCCCATGGCTCCCGCTAGAAGTCCTTTGCAAGCCGATACAAGAGAAAGAAAGAAATACCGGCACAAACCGCCAACTGTTTCTTAAGGAATATAACGGACCCTAAACGGGGTGTCAAGTCCGTCGGTATCATCACAATTCATTATTCGGACTTATTATCCTTGTTACTGACGTACGTCTTGTCTTGTAACATCTTCCGGTAAGTCGAAATGCACAACTTCCTCCAAAGGTACTTTATGAACGCTCGGACCTAACTAATTATGTTCTTAAATAGTTGTCTTTACTTATAATATTATTTCAAATAAATAAGACTTTCCTTCTCAAGATCAAACCCCATGGCTCCCGCTAGAAGTCCTCTGTAAGCCGATACAAGAGAAGTAGAGAAGTCCTCAACACTTGAGTTAAATATCCGGATAATGTAGGTCAAGAAGAACACTCAATGCTACAATTAATGTTTGCATAATCATACGCTTGTATAAAAATCAAATCTCCACCAATTGACATAAAATATGTGTATAAATCAAGAGGGCTTCGTAAAGGGTTGTAATGATTAGCTTAGGGTTTGGGTAGGAAGTTTTTAGGAAGAGTGGCTAAATGTTAAAAGTCCGGGTCTTGGCTAATTGAGTTATGAACAAAAGGACTGTTGATAAACTTAGATTAGGATGTTGTAGCTAATCTAAGGACTCTTTTAAGGTCAGATCGTCAAGACCGAATCTCCTTCTTTAATAACGTCACTTCCTCCTTGTTTTTGAAATACACATTACTATCTTTTCTTGTGGATCGTTCGGCTTTTATCCTAATAGCAACCATCTTGATCAGTTTTGTATACTCCAATTAAGAGTAAGTTTGATTCTTTCTTCAACTTTTCTTCATGTGATCATTCCATAATTTTGGACGGTTGTTGTATCTTTTTGCACTTCTCTTTTCTTTATTCATATATATCTTTTTTTAACGCTAGTTTCACAACTTGAGCATTTGTCGTAGCTTTTTTCCCTAATTTTCTTCATTCGTTCATAAACACTTGTCTTCATAATTACGTACTTGAAACGGATAGATGTCCATAACTCAATGCCAATATGACCAGTACCAGCTTTTTAATGGAAAAGGGTTAGAAATAAAAAGGGAATTTTTTTCGATTTTATGGATTTGAAATGTGGGTTTAGAAACAAAAAAGGTTTAGGCTCAAAGGGGATAACTAAAGGATAATGTTTTGGGTAGGTAAAAAAAGAAAAAGCTAAAGAACATTGGTTAATCCTAATGCCTCCATTTTTATACATTCTTTTAGTCCATGATCTTGAAATGTATGTTTTACACAAGTTCTAATATGCAAAACAATAATTAGCAAACACTCTATCAAATGAAATGAGCATGTGAAATATGTAATAATCAACTACGTCAAAAACTTGATGTGTTATATGATAATGCTCGGATAGGAGCAGATTATCACATGAAATGAAGGATATGGGGTATAAAAGTAAAAATGTGCATAAACTTATTTCTTTCTTTTTGTTGTGCTTACTAATCTTGCCTATTTGTTTCCTTGATTCGCTTCAACGGTATTTCAAATTGCTGTTTTTATAAGCCCGTTTATGCCAAATGATTTTTGAGACTTTTGCTTTTAGATTATTTAAGAAGTTGTCGTGCTTAAAGGTTATTTTTTAAAATGTTTAAACACTTATATATTTTAATTCAATGGACTGGGTAGTGGTCAATCATGCGTTTGTAATACTTGGGACAAAATTAGGTAACCAATTTATCAGTAGGGTTCCACCCCACACTTAGTTTATAACAATATGAATGTATGCAATATGATATGTGTCATGAATAATAATAGTGTGGTGAAACTAATACTCCTCGGATGAGACGTCATCACCATGCGTGTTGTCGGTACCGATAGAAGCTTAAGAATCATCATTCACTAATAAAAGCTATCAAGCACTCAAAGAAAAACATAAAACGAAAAATAAAATTTACAAAGTCCTAATATCGAGAAGGCATACCTGATGGCCGAAGTACGAGAAACTTAATTTGTAAGACAAACCTGAGATCCATGTATTTTACCGTATGCACCAATTTCTCAATTTATTTATCATCGGGTTGCCTCCCGGAAGCGTCACATTTATTTAACGAGTCTTAGACCAGACTCGGCCCATATAAGTCAGTCTAGGACAAGTGGTGGTACTTCTAATCGTCCCAGTATTCTCCACAATAACTCTTGTAGGCGTGCACTCCATGAAAGCTACAACAAAGAACAGACAAAATGAACATAGGCACCAAACTAAAAGAGAACAAAAGTGAGAAAAATAAAAATAAAAAGGGAAAATAAAGTTGAAATAAAACAAATGGAAAATAAATTTGAAAATAAAAATAAAAGAGAAAAATAAAGCAGACAAAAAACAAAGAGAAAATAGAAATAGTCAGTCCAACTGCTAAGATCTTTCGCAGAATTACCGTGTCCCCGACAACAGCGCCAAAAACTTGATGTGAATGTTTTGATATAGTAAAAATATAAGTACTTATATTCGTGGAAACAACATAAAAAACTTGATAGCGTGTTTTCATTAGTGATAAATATATTCTATTTAGAGCTACACCAAATCAGGTTTTAAATTTATAAATTAAAATGATAATTACTTCAACTAAACACACACACAATAGGCAAGTGTACCTATCGTAGCGTAGTATAGTATGTGTAAGAACCAAGTATCGAACCATGGACACGGATCCCGTACTCAACCCTCGCTATGTCTGACTAGAATAATAAGTTGGAAAATGGTTTTGGTTTAAAAGGAAAATAAAAAGTTAAGAAATGTAATTAGAACTATTATTCTATTTAGGGTGTTACTCTAGTTGTTATCCCTTTTTAATTAATGTTGTATTTAAAGTATGGTTGGTCATAGTTACTAGTACTAACCCTTTCGATACAGGAGTTAGTATGTCGTAATGGAACAGTGGATACAGTCGGCCAACTGTTTCTTAATGAATATAACGGACCCTAAACGGGGTGTCAAGTCCGTCGGTATCATCACAATTCATTATTCGGACTTATTATCCTTGTGACTGACGTACGTCTAGTCTTGTAACTTCTTCCGGTAAGTCGGAATGCACAACTTCCTCCAAAGGTACTTTATGAACGCTCGGACCTAACTAATTATGTTCTTAAATAGTTGTATTTACTTATAATATTATTTCAAATAAATAAGACTTTCCTTCTCAAGATCAAACCCCATGGCTCCCGCTAGAAGTCCTCTGCAAGCCGATGCAAGAGAAGTAGAGGAATACCGACACAAACCCCAATGCTAGGACACCTATTTCTGCCACTAGAGGTGTTCATTAGGTCAACACTGATACTAGCATGGCTGCTGCACTTGCAGCTATGGCAAAGGAGATTAAGGAGCTGAAGATGAGTGCTATGAAGTGTGAGGTGTATAGAGGATGTCATGACACCCTCGATTGCCCTGTCACTCAACAGGAAGAGGTGGACTTCCTGGGGAACTAAAAACCCCCTCTGTTTAACTCTGGATGGAGAAACCACCCCAACTTCAGTTGGAGATCTGGCGGGAACCCACCTGGGTTTCAACCCCGTCAGAATCAGTATGGAGGAGAAAGATATGGAGGACGGCACTCTGGTAGTAGTTCGGGAGAGAAGGAGATTAAGGAGATGTTGGCTACACAGACTTAGTTGCTTGCTCAGTTGGTGAGGACAGATCAGGAAACTCAGAGTAAGTTGAACGACCATGACACACTATTGAGGAGTCATCAGTCTGCATTCTTAGATTTGCAGCGTACAGTGGGAGACTTTGCAATCCTTTTGACTAACAGATCTGGAGGTTCCTTTTCAGGTAGTACTGAGACTAACCCTAAAGCCTCTTTGAAGGTTGTGACCACGCGCAGTGGTAAGGGTGCAGACACCGGCAACTGATGATGAGGCAGTTGATGAGGAGATAGAGATGGAGACACCTGAAGGGGCACACGAGTGGCGAGTCCCAGCAAGTACCATGCCCAAAGGTGAGTCTCCCGCTGAGAAGGAGGAGAATGAGGGGAAGAAGAAGAACCTTGATGTTGATCCGAGTCGTATTCCATATCATGCTCGCCTGAAGCAGCAAAAATATGCTAAGGATTATGGACACTTTCTGAATGTGTTTAAGAAGCTAAAAATAAATTTTCCATTTGTTGAAGCCCTCCAGCATATTCCTAAATAGGCTAAATTCCTTAAGGATCTTCTATCTAATAAGAAGAAGCTGGAGGACCTTTTGACAATCACTCTGAATGAAAGATGTTCTGCGGTGGTCCAGAACAAGCTACCAGAGAAATTAGCAGATCTGGGTGTCTTCACGATCCCGTGTTTGTTTGGTAGCTCGACTCTGCACCACGCGTTGGCCGATCTCGGTGCTAGCATCAACCTGATGCCATACTATCTCTTTGAGAAGCTTGGCCTTGGAGATCTGACCCCTACGCACATGAGCATATCTTTAGCTGACCGTTCAATAAAATATCCACGGGGAATAGGGGAGAATCTGTTGGTGAAGGTTGATAAGTTTGTATTCCATGCGGACTTCGTCATTCTTGATATGGAGGTTGATGATAGAGTTCCAATCATTTTGGGACGCCCCTTCATACGCACCGCCAAGGCATTGATTGATGTCTTCGACAGTAAGATCACACTTCGTGTGGGGGACGAGAATGTCACCTTTGATGTCATGAAGTCGATGAAGAATTCTAGTGGTCAGGACGATTTCGTGTTCTTTCTAGGCGCTTTCATATCTCAAATGGATCGTTGCCTTGACTATGTGTGTGGCACTGACCTGCTTAACACACAACACCTGAGTGAGGAGGACCAGGAGGTTGAGACAGAGAGTTGAGACTGATGCTCCTCTCGAGCAAGGTCTAAGCCACCCAGCTTGTACACCTCCTGAGTACCCATAGGTATTTCATGTTACTGAGGTTACTGAGGAGAAGAATCCCTCGGTTAAGGCACCACCGTCCCTTGAGCTCAAAGAGTTACCCTCCCACTTGGAGTATGCTTTCTTGGATGGCAAATCCGGTTTACCAGTCGTCATTTCTGCTGCACTAACGTAGGAGGAGAAGGTGAGTTTGATAGAGGTCTTAAAGGCGAATAAACAAGCCATTACGTGGAAACTCACAGATATAAAGGGCATAAGCCCTAATTTCTGCACGCATAGGATCTTGATTCAGGAGGAGCACAAGCCTATTGTGCAACCTCAAAGGAGGCTTAACCCCAACATGTATTATGTTGTGAAGAAGGAGGTTCTTAAACTCCTTGATGCTGGTTTGATTTATCCTATTTCTGATTCAGCATGGGTTAGTCCGACTCAGGTTATCCCGAAGAAGTGTGGGATGACAGTTATGAAGAACGAGAAGGATGAGCTGATCCATACTAGGACAGTCACTGGGTGGAGAATATGCGTTCATTATAGGTGACTGAATGATGCCACTATGAAGGACCACTTCCCCCTTCGATTCATTGACCAGATGCTAGAGCTCCTATCGGGGCAGCAGTTCTACTGTTTCCTTGATGACTTCTCAGGTTATTACTTGATCACTTCTCGGGTTATTTGGAGAAGACCACTTTTATAATGCCCGTACGGTACCTTCGTGTACCGATGTATGCCATTCGGATTGTGTAATGCTCCAGCCACCTTTCAAAGGTGTATGGTGGCTATCTTTCAGGACATGATCGAGACTTATATGGAGGTTTTTATGGATGATTTTTCTGTATTCAGGAGTTCATTCGATCACTATTTGCTTAATCTGGAGAAGATGATAAGGAGATGCATAGATATGAAGTTGATGCTTAATTGGGAGAAGTGTCACTTCATGGTGACCAAGGGGATTGTGTTAGGGCACAAAGTTTCACGTGCCGGTATTGAAGTGGATAGAGCTAAGATTGATACTATTAGCAGACTTCCACCACCAACCAGTGTCAAATCCATTCGTAGTTTCTTAGGTCATGTAGGTTTCTAGAGGAGTTTCATTAAAGATTTTTCAAAGATCACCCGACCCATGACCCATCTTTTTGAAAAGGATATCCAGTTTGAGTTTGATACCGATTGTCTTAAGCGTTTGAGTTCTTGAAGGAGCAGTTAGTTTGTGCTCCCATCTTGATAGCCCCCGACTGGAGCTTGCCCTTTGAGCTCATGTGTGATGAGAGTGATTTCACAGTCGAGGCTGTCTTAGGTCAAAGAAGAGAGAAACACTTCCACCCGATCTATTACGCGAGTAAAACTCTTAACGATGCTTAAGAGAATTACACAACTACCGAGAAGGAGTTGTTAGCGATGGTGTTTGCTTTCGATAAATTTTGTTCCTATTTGGTACTCTCTAAGACCATCATTTACACGGATCATGCGGCATTGCGATATCTGTTCACGAAGAAAGATGCCAAACCTAGATTGATTTGATGGATTCTCTTGCTTTCTGAGTTTGATATTGGGATTAAAGACAAGAAGGGAGCAGATAATGTAGCAGCCGACCATTTGTCAAGGTTAGAGGATCCCATGAGGGAAGAGATCCGAGAGGAGGCCATACGGGACACATTTCCCCATGATTCCTTGATGATGGTGAGTATGAGACTGGCCAAAAAGGTGGTGTTTTACATGAGTGCCGAGGCGCAAGGTTTGCATGGTTTTCTGACTTAGCAAACTACTTAGTTGATGGTGTAGTGGTTAAGGTCATGACATCCCAACATAGGCGTAAATTCTTTTTCGATGCCAACCACTACATTTGGGATTCCTAAAAAGGTTGTTCAGCAAGTTTGGTACTCCTAGAGCCCTGATTAGTGATAGGGGCACACATTTCTGCAATGCCCAGATGGAGAAGGTGTTGTCACGCTATGGGGTCACCCATCGGCTATCGACTGCCTATCATCCACAAACTAGTGGGAAAGTTAAAAATGCAAACATGGGAGTGAAAAGGATCTTGGAGAAAACCGTCAGAAAGAATAGGAAGGATTGGTCCAACAAGTTAGATGATGCACTTTGGGCCTTTAGAACTCCTTTCAAAACACCTATATGTGTCACACCCCTAAATTTATTTAATTATTAAATAAATAAAGGTCGCAATGACTGGTAACATTACACAACAGCGGAAGCTAAAGTAAAGACTTCTATATGACGAACATCATTACAAATACTAAGATAAGCTAGTACATTATCCAAGAACCATATAAGCCAAAACCGTCTCAAGGTTTGGCGATCACACTTCTTCGGCTTCTAGGGTTTAGTCCAAATGGCTAACCTATTCCAACCGTGCCATAGTTATGTGTTACCTGAAAAACATACTTAAATTGTCAACACAAAGGTTTGTGAGTTCACAGGTTTGATCGTTGTAATGAAAAGTAGTTTTCCCTGAAGACATTGATAAATGTGTACATGGGCATAATATGAATGTGTTTTCCTCAAAAACATATGATGAATTTATAGTCATAAAATGATTAGTTTTCTCAAAAAAAGCATGTGATGACCTTATAGTCATAAACGAGTAGTTTTCCAAATGAAAGCATATAAAGGAATTTATGCCCATGTCAAGTCCAATTAAGAGAAATTGTTAAAAGTAAGGACGATAACCAAATCAAATAGTGGTTCATGTGTATATGATAAACAAAACAAGTAATGTTGACCTATTTATAAACTAGATAGTCATACAAATAATATGTACATACATGAGGCATAACTAAACCATAACACAGGTGTTTTGCCCCTCGCTCGTACCTCACAAGCAATGTTTGAACACTATGCGGTCATTTGGCCAGAGGGACCCATGGTTAACGCGACTAACCGTGACCGGGGGTGTCAATCCTAATAATACTATTCATAGAATCCCAGGCTAATCTATAGCTAATGGTTATAAATATGATGGTCAGGGGACTTCCAGCGCTCTATATGTGTTAACTCATGCAAACATAAAGATCGGGTCTTGTTTTCTTAT
The DNA here is from genome assembly GCA_023525975.1 of Smallanthus sonchifolius. Taxonomy (NCBI): domain Eukaryota; kingdom Viridiplantae; phylum Streptophyta; class Magnoliopsida; order Asterales; family Asteraceae; genus Smallanthus; species Smallanthus sonchifolius. The sequence continues at coordinate 74,205,631 of CM042034.1, forward strand.
TACCATATGAAAATGTTTATAGGTATGTTTCATGTTTTCTCAATAATGTCCACTTGATATGATGGTCAGTAGTTTACTCCTACTCGAGTCCTATAATACCAGTAGGTACTTAGAAAGCTTTAAGGACTAACCCTAATAATATAAAGTGAGTCTAAACTCGTATTGAGTTATCACATGTGCGGTCGAGTTCTGTTGATTCCTTTACTTTCTATCTCTAGACCCGGTTCTCTCTTTCTCTCTCTATGTTGTGCAAAATGGTGGAAATGGGGAAAGGCTGTGATGATGTAGCTAAAATGATGGGCTTTCTTCCTTTTCTAGCAGCCCATGGGCCGACCTTGGGTCAAGCCCGCCTATTCCGTTTTACTTCGTGTTATTGGTCTCGACTCCTAGTTCTTTTATTCGGGTTTTATATTTTAGGGATGTTACACAATTTGGGATTTATGGTCGTGGGTTTCAAAACCCACAAATCAAGCTTCAAATCCCGCTAATCTCGGGTATTTACCAGCTGTTTACGCGTTTACTTGATGCTAAATTACCCTATAAGTACCCACACCCTTTTTCCAAGTCAAATCACAAAGAATTATCACTCCTGTTGCGATCAGCTTTAGAGCTCGAGGTAGATAGATTTGTCGGCTTCATGTTCAAGTACAACTCCAGGTATTACCTCCACCTCTCTACTCGCATTCTTCGATTTACTTTTCGTGTATACTGTTCGACATTAGGGTTAAAGGAAAAGGCCTGGTTTGCGCCTGTTGTGGTTATGAGGAAGAAGGGATACAAACCAAATTTGCTTTAACTTTTATCAATCTGTTGTTTTAATCAATATGGAACTCGGGTTTGGTGGTTAAAACCCTTGCCAAGGTCATGGGTTCTAGACCTGTAGCTAGCATTCTTTTTTCTTTTTGTTGTTTTGCTTTCATTGACTCTCACACATACACTCTCATATATATACATATATATTTATAGGGGTGGGTTCACTAGAAAACTCATTTTCATGAGAAAACCAAAAAAATCCTACTGCATATGTGTAGTACACCCAAAACCCCAACCCACCCTCAAAAACCTAACCCCCCACCCCACCCCACTTAAAAACCTAAACCCACCCCACCCACCCCCTCACCTACCCCCCAAAACCCTAAACCACCCACCCACCCCCCAAAAACCTAAACCCCCACCCCACACCACCCTTCCAAAAACCTAAACTAAACCAAAAAGCCTAACCCACCAACAAAAACCTAATCCCCCACCCCACCCCCACCCAAAAACCTAACCCCACCTCACCTACCCCCTCACCCCACTGATATGTCATCATTTATACATATTTTACATACATAATAATCCCGCATTATGGTACTAAATTGAATAATAACCTTGCAATTTGTGCTTAAAATACAAATATTTGATAATTACAGCTTATTCGGTTTTAAAAATACAAATTAAGCTAAATCATATCAAGAACACCAAGAATTCAAGCTTCTAGAAGGTTCATTCCCGGAGCATTGACCCCGTAGAAGTCAAAATTGGTCAACAATAGTCAACAAATAGCTACAAGACAAAACTGGGGAAAAAGAGAAGGTTGCACGGCCGTGCATTGGCCTTCTCTACTCCCCACGGCCTGGTACCGTGTCCTTTGTACCCTGTTTGATTCCCTGGGCCTTTGCACGACCGTGCAACCCATTGCACGGTCGTGCGTTACACATTTTTAGGCCTATAAATAGGAGGCTTGGGTTCTTCATTCCACACACCAATCTAGAGAGAAATTACACTCAAGAAGAGAGCATTCTCGTAGTTAGACTAAAGAGTAGAGGGGCTCTTCCTCCTTGGTCCACAATAGGGGAGACTAAGAAACTCATCATTACGCTAGTCGTTATGACCATTCGTGGCTAAAACATCTTTGTATTGCTAGGGTGAAGATGATGTTTGGTGCATGTTAATGTTTAACTTATTAATGAAGTGATATGTTTATGTCTTTAACTAATTCGTCCTCAAAAACCATCTTTTGATGGGCTTTTATTATTGTCTAAATCCGTCTTTATATTTGTGAGTGTCTTGATTTTAAAGAGTAAGATCGTAAAACCCTTTTTAATCAAAATTCCTTTGAAACTCGTACGTCTTTATACGTGCAGAGATTGATAAGCCAAGGCTTGGTCTATACTTCTAAGATTGTACGTCTTTATACGAGATTATTATGCGACCAAGAATTGGTGAACTCATGTTGGGAACAGTACGTCTTTATACTTGGTCCCATTTTTACACCGCCTCCCGGTGAGCAAAATATAATCACCTATTTAACTTAATATAAAGCATTTTGAGTTCGATGTCATTATCCAACCCGGAGATGACCATTCGATGGGTTGAGGGTAAATGTTGTCCCTAACGGGAGGCACTACCACTCTTTAAAGATTATAATTTGCAAATCAAATTTCGTGAGGACGAGGCTCTAGCGGTGACCCGGGTCACAAGTTTGTAGTAGTCATACCACTGAATTAGTTAACTTAACATTATCACGTACCAAGCTGATTCGAATCCCGAAGCAATACATCTCGTAATCTGATCATTTTCGCCTTATTTACTTTTATGCTATTTACTATTCTGCTAGTTACATTTCTATTACACACTTCACGTACATTTTTACTTTTATGTTATTTACTTTACCGCCATTTACTTTTCTGCTTCACAAGCACACAAAACCCACCTGTTAATTAATCTGGCTAAACGATAACAAAAGTTGAGTATTGAAACTCGACCGTGTCCATTGATTCGATACTTGGTTCTTACCTAACTATATTACGCTGCGATAGATACACGTGTCTATTGTGTGTGTTTTAAGTTAACGTAATTATCATTTTATTTTATAAACTTAAAACCTGATCTCATGAAATCAATTAACCTAAAAATATATTTAATTATATTTTTATATCCTATACACACGCTATCAAGTTTTTGGCGCCGTTGCCGGGGACACGGTGATTTCAAGAAAAAATCAAGTTAACGGGTTAGCCTTTTATTTTCCTTCTGTTTTCCTTTCACACTTTGTTGCAGGTAGTGTATGATCCAATGTTCTACAACTGGTTTATATCAACCTTTTGCAGAACCTGAAATATTTTTTCACCGTCGAGTTCGAGAAAACCATGCTAGAAAAATGGTCGTAGAAAACCGCACTATCGCCGAATTTGCAAGACCGTCACTAGACGCGTTGGGGTCTAGTATCACAAGACCAACCTTCGATGCTAACAACTTTGAGATCAAATCTCATGTCATCCACATGATCCAGTCATCATGCACGTTTAACGGATAACCCGATGAGGATCCACATGCCCATATCGCAAATTTCCGCGAGATTTGTGATACCTTTAAACTGAACGGGGTGTCGAAAGACGCTATTCGCCTCCGTATTGAATTCTCTCCCTACTGGGTCAATCACCACTTGGGACGATCTCGCCCAAAAATTCTTATCGAAGTATTTCCCACTGGCCAAGACTGCTAAATTAAGAAATGATATCACCACTTTCACTCAAGACGATGGTGAGTCAATATATGAGGCTTGGGAACGCTTCAAGGACATGCTAAGGAAATGTCCTCACCATGGGTTAGAGGTTTGGCTGCAAGTATCATATTTCTACAACGGGTTACATAATCAAGCCCGTCAGAAACTTGATGCCACCGCGGGTGGCATATTTGGGAACAAAAGGCCACAAGAGGCTTATAACCTAATTGAAGAGATAGCTATGAACAGCTATCAATGGTACAACCCAAGAACTAGTAGAGGCACAAGGCAAGGAGTTCACACCATCGACGCTGTCACATCATTATATGCTCAAGTAGACGCCCTGACCTCAAGATTAAACCAAATTGGTAAGGGCAAGGTAACACCGGAAACAATGGAAGAAGTGAGGAGCATCACAACCGACGTCGAACAAGTTGACTTTGTCGGAACAAATCGGCCTCAAAACAACCCCTATAGCAACACCTACAACCCTGGATGGAGGAATCATCCAAACTTTAGCCGGAAAGATAACAACCAAGGACAATCTGGTTTTGGACAACAACAACAGTTTCAGCAAAGGCCACCTCAGAACTTTCAACATCGTCAACAATTTCAAGGACCAAACAAGATGAGCAATGGGATGAGCCTGGAGGATGCGGTAACTAATCTAATTTCCACTGCCAAAAGTCAAGCCCTCCTAGCAGACTCTCGTCACAAGCAATACGAGGAAAGGTTTAGTCTACATGAAGCTGAGTTCAAGACGCAGAAAGCTACCCTTCAATCCATTGAAACGCAATTAGGACAAATAGCAAAACTATTGTCCGAAAGGCAACCAGGATGTCTCCTGAGTAACACTGAGACAAACCCAAAGGCCAACATAAGTGCTATTACTCTAAGGAATAGCAAAGTCTACCCAGAACCACCTATGCCAGAAGAAGAAGTCCAATCAACTAGGAGAGAGATATTCACCGGAGTGCCACTCCGACCACAGCCCACAAGTTCATCCACTTAGAAAGCACAACCTAGTGTAATTCAACCTCCTACGATGGACCTTCCTCCAAAATTTCCACCAAAAAGAACGTTCACTTCCCACATACCATATCTAGGGAGGCTGGTTAAGCAGAAAACTGATGAGCAATATGACATGTTCATAGAACTCTTGAGCCAAATCCATGTCAACATTCCCTTCTTGGATATCATACAACCTATGCCAAAATATGGACGCTTTATGAAGGATTTCCTCACAAACAAGAGAAACATGGAAGAAGCGATAAAAAGAACAAATTACTGTGTCGCTCTTATCGAAAGAAATCTTCCAAAGAAACTTTCAGATCTGGGAAAATTCTCTTTACCATGTTCTATAGGGCCACTACCAGTTACATACACGCTCGCTGATCTAGGAGCAAGCGTAAATGTTATGCCCTACACTACGTTTCAAAAGCTCGACATTAGGCAACCGCGGCCAGTTAATGAAACCATTGAACTCGCAGATGGATCGGTCAAAACACCTGTAGGAGTCATCGAGAATTTGTTGGTGAAAGTTGGCAAGTTTGTCTTCCCTGCCGACTTTATGGTTTTAGAAATGGGACAAGATTTCTCCGTACCATTAATCTTGGTCGCCTATTCTTAGCCACCGCCAGAGTCGTCAGCAACATGAATGAAGGAATTTTAACGCTCCGTATTGGTAAACAATCAGTAACCTACAACATAGGAGGATATTAATGCATGTCAAGTGATCCGCTTGAAATATCTCACTTTATCGACTCCAATCTAGACTATCAACTATAGAAAGCAAGGGACTTGAAAAAAGGGAAAGCACCTGATCTTACCAAGCCAAAGGCACCAGATCCTACGGCAATAGATCTTACCAAAGATCTTGACAACGCTAATTGGATTGATGAGTACTTCGATAAATTACAGAAACTGAACGAATAAGCAAGAGACACAGGGTAGGTTGTTCACTCCCACCTGAAGAAAGACTAATGCAACAAGAATGGGTTGGGCTAAAGACCCATAAATAAAAGTAACGCTTCCGGGAGGCAACCCGATGATCATGAATAAATTGAGAAGTTGGTACATACGGCAGAAAGCATGGACCTCAGGTTTGGTTTCTCCAAATTTAAGTTTCTAATTACTTCTGCCTCCCAAGTATGCCTTCTCGATACTAGGACCTTAGTAGCTTAACTACTACCTTTTATTTTCCTTGTTCGTTTTTATGTTTTCTTTTATGTTTCAGGTAGAATAACATCACCAAACAATCTCTCTACTTGGAGGAGTTACACTCCAACTCTACGAGCCTGGAGCAGGAAACCACATCAAATTTCTGAGAAATTCGATAAAGTCTCTGAAGCAACACGTTGACAAGCAGCTAATAGCACAGCCTGACAGCAACAATAAGCTTTGGCCTAGGTTATACACCGAATTGATCAGGGGAGTACCAGTTTCTTTTCCCTTAAAACCCATGCATTTATATTCTTGCATAGCAATTCATTACATGCATTTGTACATTGAGGGCAATGCACAGTTTTAAGTGTGGGGTGGGGTGGGGAATTAGAGATTCAGGACTGTTAAGCTCAAAGCAGTAAAATTTAACTTGTGATATTCTACCCATTTGACTAAAACATTACAAAAACTTACCTTTTATAAAACCCGAAAAATTTTCAAAAAAATATTTAAACCCTTTTTAAACAAAACCACTTGGAGTTTGCACCTAATTAAATAAAATGAAGACATAGCAAGTAGAAACAAACAGAAATTATGCATAACAAATCACTAAACCCTATCCCATCTGTTTCCATGTGAGAATAATCTGAACCTTTTCACGAGCATTATTATCATTATTTTCGCATGATCTTTCGTTTGGTATTGATGCGTGTAAACTATATATATATATATTTTATAAGTATTTTACACAATTAGTTTTAAAAAGGGTTTTCACCAAATACTAATCACACACACCGGGCAGTGTACCCGTCGGATAGAAATATAGTAAATGTAAGAACCGGATATCAATCCGTGGACACAGTGGAATGCGATAATAAACCGGGACTAAAATTCAATCAAGTATGGGTAAAAGATGTTTAAGTTGATTTTTAATTAAACTAATATGTAAGAATACAAAACTAAACTAAAATCACAAATCAAACAATCAAGGAGAAAATATCACTTTGGTGTCGAATCCATTTAGAATACATTCAATACACTCATGGAAACATGGCAAATACATGATACATAAATTGACTAAATTCTCGTCAAAGATATCTAATCAAATGACCATTCGGAAAGCTAGCATGAATTACACAAACCAACCACCTAAAGTCATACAATGAGGCTCACGTGTTTAATAATCATGTCAATGTTTATAAAGATTGAACTAGCTTCCGATTAAGGTACACTAATCCAACAACTAGTTGGAAAGATAATAGGAACAACACACTATCCACCTCAAGTTGATTAAATTAGACAACAATATGCATTTCTTCAACATACAATGTTCATATAAAGGTTATATAAATTAGGAGGATGTGTCAACAATTCCTAGATAAACATAATACTAAATATGACACATCATAACAAATACTTTGTCTTTCCAAACATAAGCATAAGGTTATACATACAAATAAAATGATTCATAAACAAGACTTCATTCACCATTCCTAGTCAAATGCCATAAACTAGTATAAATGCATACACCAATCCATGAATATAAGCATAAATCATAAGTTTTCCAACATAATATGACATACACAAATACAAGTCTTGTAAAAAACTCAAAATACTTGAACATATAAGTTCATCAAAGAATAATCATACGGTTGTCATAACATTAACATAATGATTGTCAATAATCCATGAATGTTATCAAATGTATCTAAACTTCATCTAAACCAAAGTGAACAAGAGTTTTAGCTCATCATGAGCATCAAAATTACAAATAAGCAGGGAAAAATAGTGAGAAACATGATATGAAAACAAGAATCAAACCACTCCTCCAAGCCTAGATGTTGTTGTTGATGTATGGTGATCCTCTTGATGTTGTATCCTCTCCAAGAATCTTGAAATATGGCTGGAACAAAGAAAACTCAAGTTAGAACAGTAGGTTTCTTCTCCTCGTTTGCTGAATGTCTGAATGAGAATTAAGTTCTGTTTAAATAGAAAAGGGGAGGCATGACCATGCCAGGAGAGAGGGCACGACCATGCCAGGAGAGAGGGCACGATCGTGCCTAGTACATAGACGCGGTCGTGTCTAGGTCTTGGCACGACCATGTGACAGAGGTTTGACCGATCCATAGCTTCCATTGGGTACCACTGATCGAGGACGTACGGCTGTTCAGACTCACGAGATGACACGCGACCGTGGGAGGCCAAGGCACGATTGTGCCTTGGATTTTGGCTTGGCGCAGTCGTGCAAGATGTGGGCGCGACCGTTCCTAGGGTTTGGGAGCTTGGCACGACCGTGCCTCCATCACAGAAACCCTAAAACTTCACTTGTTTATCCTGGAATCTTCTTGTTTATTCACCAAGCTTCACAAAAACCTACAAAACAGGAAATGAAGCAAATAAGTGTCTAAACATTGAATATGACCAAGAATTGATCATTAAATGAGCAAAGTTTTATGCCAAAAATATGTGTAAATACTAACACAATAGGTATATTGAGTGTTTATTCGATTAAATTTTATGCATAATTAGAACTTGTATGACTTATACATATCAAGACCATGAACTAGTGGAAGTATGAAAATGATTGAGGCACCTAGGATCATTATCACCCTTATACCCCAAAAATCACAAAAATATTATCCGCCTAGATAGCCCTCAAAACCTTAGCCTTTTCTTTTCTAAACCCATACTTATCACCCAACTAGCTTTTTTCAAACACCGGTTATTGGCTAACTGTCTTCGAAATGGGAAAATTATCTTATGTTATCATTGCAAGTTCATCGGGACAACTTTGGAATGAAACCGCCCTACTCAGAAGAATTGGAATATGCAAATGGTGGATGCATTAGGAAATTATCCGAACTATCTACAAGAAAATTCAAGGAAATATTATTTCAAGAAAATTGAGAAATGAGGGATGCTAAAGAAGTTATCTTGATTTTAAAAAAAAATTGGTATTTTACCGGGTGACCTAAAAGAACTGGTCATGCATTCTTTCGATTTCAATTTTCGTTGCTGCCTTCATTTCGCAAAGCCTGAATTACCAACCGAACTCCGAGAAAAGATTTTTCAAGAAACTAGTGATGTAAGAAAATGGTGGCGCAAGCAAGAACAATTGCCACCATTTTGCGGTTTGTCAAAAAGTGCCGCCAAAAGAAGAGCCAAAAGATACGGCAGATGTAGAAAGTGTGGCAATTGGAGCCACGATGGAAAGTGCAGAAAGATTCAAACTCACTCCCAAAGCGAGTATACATACCTAATGGAAGTAGGTGCTGTTAGGTGACTAGCCGAAGGATCCGTACGAAAAGGCAGTAATGTGTATTACGCAATAAGGAATGAGTTGAACCTGATGAGAGATCTTGGTCTTGGCAATCTGACCATAAACGAGCCCTAAGATTAGTTATACCCTCACGATCTGAGTACTGTAGAGTGAACTTTTAGTATTTACCATTTTAAGCCATGAGTCCATAGCTGAGTGTTTCGTGATAGCTGCAGCCCTTCAAAACCCTTTAAAACCCCTAAAAATCCAAAAAGATTTTCATTTTCACACTTAGTTTTACTTTAGCCACATTACAACCCTTTAAAGTCCTCTTGATTCATGCATACTACTTAGTTAGTGTGTGTAGACTTGATTTGCATACAAGCTTATGACCATTGCATAATTCAATTCGAACTCGAGTGTCCCACTTAGCTTACATTATCCATATATATAACCCTAGAGTTGAGTGAACATTGTGAGTAGTGAGGAGTTTTTGCATAATCAACGTTCTACTAGGCTTGTCATGGATTCCATCATCTTAAAACAAGAAAAACATGAAAATAGAATAAGCAACTCAAAAGTTATCCCGGAGTCTCAACACTAGTTGAAATTCCATTACCCGTGTAAAGTTTTTAGTTATGGGTGTGACCATGCATGAGTTTGCTTGAGGACAAGCAAAGTTTAAGTGTGGGGTGTTATGATATGTCATCATTTATACATATTTTACATACATAATAATCACGCATTATGGTACTAAATTGAATGAAAACCTTGCTATGTGTGCTTAAAATACAAATATTTGATAATTGCAGGTAATTCGGTGTTAAAAATACAAAATCAAGCTAAATCCTATCAAGAACACCAAGAATTCAAGCTTCTAGAAGGTTCATTCCCGGAGCATTGACCCCCAAGAAGTCAAAATTGGTCAACAATAGTCAACAAGAAGCTACAAGACAAAACTGGAGAAAAAGAGGAGGTTGCACGGCCGTGCATCCCATTGCATGGCATTGCATTGGCCTTCTTTGCTCCCCACGGCCCGGTACCATGTCCTCTGTTTGATTCCCTAGGCCTTTGCACAACCGTGCAACCCATTGCATGGCCGTGCATTGCACATTTTTAGGCCTATAAATAGGAGGCTTGGGTTCTTCATTCCACACCAATCCAGAGAGAAATTACACTTAAGAAGAGAGCATTCTCGTAGTTAGAGTAGAGAGTATAGGGGCTCTTCCTCCTTGTTCCGCAATAGGGGAGCCTACGAAACTCATCATTACCCTAGTCGTTATGACCATTCGTGGCTAAAACTTCTTTGTATTGCTAGGGTGAAGATGATGTTTGGTGCATGTTAATGTTTAACTTATTAATGAAATGGTATGTTTATGTCTTTAACTAATTCGTCCTCAAAACCCATCTTTTGATGGGCTTTTATTATTGTCTAAATATGTCTTTATATTTATGAGTGTCTTGATTTTAAAGAGTAAGATCGTAAAACCCTTTTTAATCAAAATTCCTTTGAAACTCGTACGTCTTTATACGAGCAGAGATTGATAAGCCAAGGCTTGGTCTATACTTCTAAGATTGTACGTCTTTATACGAGATTATTATGCGACCAAGAATTGGTGAACTCATGTTGGGAACAGTACGTCTTTATACTTGGTCCCATTTTTACACCGCCTCCCAGTGAGCAAAATGTAATCACCTATTTAACTTAATATAAAGCATTTTGATTTCGATGTCATTATCCAACCCGAAGATGACCATTCGATGGGTTGAGGGTAAATGTTGTCCCTAACGGGAGGCACTACCACTCTTTAAAGATTATAATTTGCAAATCAAATTTCGTGAGGACGAGGCTCTAGCGGTGACCCGGGTTACAAGTTTGTAGTAGTCATACCACTGAATTAGTTAACTTAACATTATCACGTACCAAGCTGATTCGAATCCCGAAGCAATACATCTCGTAATCTGATCATTTTCGCCTTATTTACTTTTATGCTATTTACTATTCTGCTAGTTACATTTCTGTTACACACTTCACGCGCATTTTTACTTTTATGTTATTTACTTTACCGCCATTTACTTTTCTGCTTCACAAGCACACAAAACCCACCTACTAATTAATCTGGCTAAACGATAACAAAATTTAAGTATTGGAACTCGACCGTGTCCATTGGTTCGATACTTGGTTCTTACCTAACTATATTACGTTGTGATAGGTACACTTGTCTATTGTGTGTGTTTTAAGTTAACATAATTATCATTTTACTTTATAAATTTAAAATCTGATCTCGTGAAATTAATTAACCTAAAAATATATTAATTATATTTTTATATCCTATACACACGCTATCACACACCCCCCAAAAACCTAAACCCCCCACTCACCCCCCAAAAACCTAAACCCCCCACCCCACCTCACCCCACCCCACCAAAAACCTTACCTAAAAGCTAAACCTACTACTTTTCGAGTTATTATTTTTTTTTGAACGAGGACGTCGTGGGAAACAAGGGCTCCGAATCAGTTTTTTAATTTTTGATTTATTTTTTGAGTTGTGATTTTTTTTTTTTTTTTTTACCTTAAATAAGTAGTTTTTTGGTTTTCTCATTAACATTGAGTTTTTTTATGATTCTTTCCCTATATTTATATACATGTATTTATTATAAAGGTAAAAGGATAAAATACATATAGTTTTTTTTATATATAACAAAACACAAACAAATTTAGACATCAATACATTATTATGGTTGTGTAAATATATATATTCATTTATAAACAATTACTAATCCTTTTAATTTATATATATATAAATGTTTAAAGGTTTATAATTAATATCATATTTAATAAATAGAGCATTCATAATTATGTTCTAAAAACATTTTGATTATCTCGAATATAATATGAACATCATTATTTTCGTTACCATTAAATACATTTAAAAAACATGACAAATGATTAAGTGGATTTCATAAACCCTATAATTTTATAACTTTTAAATGTTAGTCGTGTTGTAACGTCATTAAAAGAAAGGGATTATAATTTACTTAAACTTTTAAAACGTCATGATCCATAATTATTATTAAAATTAGTAATATCATAATTGTTTTAATCCTATTATTATTTACTTTCTCAAATATTAAAAAAATTCTTTTAATAAACTGAAATGACTAATTTATTATTTCAAATTATATCATATTATCATATTCTATCATAACAACTATTTTAAACTAATCGTCTTAATGAGATGGTTAATTCTTTTAATTTGCTTTTCATATTTATTGTTGACACCTAACATCCCTTTTAAATAAAAGTTATAAAACGTTATTTCATGCAAATTCATTTATATATTATCATTTTAGCCATCGTTAAAAAATTCGAATCTTTAATATTTTCTCGTTCGTTCGATCGTTCCAAATCCTAAAGTCCCAAACCGTTCCATTGTTGTTTCTTCGGGCCGTTTCTATATTATAATAACATATTTTATTCAACTAGGGACATTCTTAATCCTTGTTGCTACAAGTTACAAGCTCGACCATCTATTATTCAAGGTGATTTTTACATAATCCCTTTTCCTTTTTGGGGTGAAACATGATTACACAACAAACATTATTTGCAATTACACATGTACAATTTTACAATATGATCATATGTGTTTATGTGTGCTTTATGCTTGAATGCTATTTGTTAAGGCTATATATACATAATACACTCGTGCAATCATTAACTCTTTACATCAGGATAACATGTGTTGTTATGCCCTATATTTACATCAGGATAACATGTGTTGTTATGTCCTACATTTACATCAGGATAACATGTGTTGTTATGCCCTACATTTACATCAGGATAACATGTGTTGTTATGCCCTACATTAAGATAACATGTGTTGTTATGCCCTACATTAAGATAACATGTGTTGTTATGCCCTTCAGTTACAAGGTTTGATTTGTGCAACTAGCTTAACATAGATTCTCCATAAAGGCTTTTAAAGCATGTATCATATGAATTGTACACAAAACATTTGTACTTTACTTGTGGTGTCAAAATCTATGTATGCTCACCAACTATTTATAGTTGACCCTCTCATTTTATCATGTTTCAGGAACAGATGTTTGAGTTAAGATTCATGTTGCTTCACTTAGGATTGATGACCTATTAAACTTAATAAAGATATACATGTATTTATGACTCTTGTAAATATTGTAATTATTTATATGAGCTATGAAATGAAATTGATTGTGTAATTATTACAACTAACCATGAGCTTATGAACAGTCTACATGTCCCGCCCTGACGTTTCCATCGTCGGTTAGGGTGTGACATAAAGTTTTCACCTTCCTCATGTTTGAACAAGAATACGTCAAACCCCGAGTAGTTTAAAGTCTCACATCTTTCTCGTGTTTGAACAAGAATACGTCAACCCCCGAGTAGCTTTAAAATCTTCCAGTTTCCAACTTTAGTGAACAAAGTGTGTGATAACGCCTTTAGTATAAGGTGCTCACTCAAATACTCTGGTGCTCATGAGAGGTGTGGGAAAATTTTCGTAATGGAATCAGTTGTTATACGTTCCTTATTCCTATATAGGAGATTCTGGTCGTTCAAGGAGGCTAGATGGATGTCGATGTTTGGTTTTTGATTCAAAGGCAAGTGAGGTATTTTTCTATAGAGAGAAATGGCCTTCTTCATGCTAGTTTCTAGCATGAGAAATGAAATTTCTTGTGCATTCGAGTAACAAGTCTTATAAGTTTTTATTCAAGATGAAAGTACAATGATTGTCGTAAGCAGGAATTCAGGTATGATTTAGTAAGGCAAACCAATTAGCTTAGATTGAAGTCATGACATTTCATTGTACATGCTTACTTTCGGTAACCAAAAGGTATTGAGCTTTATGGATACGGGTTTGAATGTCGTATTAACTTTTGTATAACGTAACAAGGTGTATCCCTCCAAACTTAAGTTTTTGACTTTATAGTAATGTGTATTTTGTGCATACGTAGGTTTATTGCTTTTCATTAGTAATATGCATTTGGGTTTTTGACTCTCGTTGAGGTTTATATAAGTGGTGAATCTTTTATGTTGCAAGATTTATTCCTTTGGCGAGGAAAGTATTCTACTACTGAAAGTGTAAGATAACGAGGAAAGTTCTGATAGTAAGTATGCTCACGGACAACTGATCTTGTTTTGTAGAAGTAATTTGTAGTTCATTCTCGTTTGTGTATAGATAGGATGTTTGGAAAAATAACGAGTTAGATAAAGGGATGAGTAATTATAAGAAGGATATTTCAAGAGACAGATATGATTAACAGTTAATTAGTTTAGCCAAGGCTTAGAAGTGGTAATTCTTAAGAAGTAAGGGTCATAGTTGATCAAGATAATGTTTCATAAGCCATATTGTCTTAAAAGCCCTCTTCAAAACAGGATGTTTATTCAAATTTTATTCTTCTGTCATACTCACCATTTAGGGTTTAATAACTTAGTATGTCGTTTTTATTTAAATCATATATTAAGATGAATTGTTTTCAATGAATGTGTTGGATAAAAGGGTTAAGTTGTAATGGAAAAAGGAAGGTTTCGGTACGATTTGTGTCAAGTCAATAAGTAATAAGAATTGAATTGCAAAGTAGGACTTTCATTAAACGCTTCAAAATTTGGGACTTTTGGTCCCTACAGAAGAAATTGTTTCTTAAACGGAAAATTTAAAACAAAGAAAATAGAAATTCAATCTAGCGCCTTAGATAACTCTCCACTAGGAAGCAGATGAGTACCACGACGAGAACTGCTAAGGTTACCCGAATGGCAAACCTAGCCTCGTCCCTAGCGGTTTCCGTACGGCACTCAAGGATCTCCCTGTCTTCCTCCGGGGTTATGATTTTCTCTTTCTAACACCATATCTGATTTGCTAGGTCATCAATCCTTTAGTTCAGCAGGTCATGTCGTATCCTATGTTCCATCTCCCGCCTTATAAATTTCGTGGTCCCCACATACTGGTGTGTCACACCCGTAACATAGAACAGTTATCTAACTAGAGTAGTACCTCCAACAGATATGTTCCCAGGTAAGATCGACGAGTCTAGGAGAGATTTATACACCGCTCCTTCCTAGACAGAACATTCCATTTGTCAGATAACTATATACTAGTCAGAAGGTTGCCTTCTAGTTACTGTGACATTTGATATCAAAAACACACATCGAAAGACTAAATGGGAACTTCTATTAATATCAAAATATTGTTTACAACAAGTTTAATAAAAGTTACATCACATGTCCCTAACAAGGGACATATCATTCATCAGTCATTCTAGTCCTAGAATATCTTGTCTAATGACTACCTGTGATGCGGTCAAAAACATTTGATAAAACATGGGTCAGCATAAAGCTGGTGAATTCATAAATTAAAAATAGTTTATTAAAATGACCCGCCAAAGTATCTTGAACACATCCATGGGGTTCCACCCCCAAATTCATAGATAACTATGAACAATCATCAGTATATATATAACCAAAGACCGTTCCACGGGTCCTGTCCTACATGCCGTTCCACGGGCAAGTGAAATACAATAATCGCTTAGAATACATTATATATAAATAATCAGCACAATCGTTTCCAGATACTAAAAAGTGTTTCAAAAAGCAATCATGCCAGACAAGTTCATGAAAGGGTTCATGCATCACAGTTCTGAGTTAGAGCAGTCAAAGGTGTAGCTATCTTGGAGAAGTCCTTAATGAATCTTCTATAATAGCCAGCTAGTTCAAGAAAGCTTCGAATCTCTGTCGGAGTCCTTGGGGCTTCCCATTTCATGACAACTTCGATTTTACTTCGGTCTACTTGTATTCCTTGCTCGTTCACTGCGTGCCTAAGAAATTGTACGTCTTGTTTCCAAAATTCGCATTTGGAAAACTTAGCGTACAATCTTTCTTTTCTCAGGGTCTCTAAAATGACCTTAAGATGCTCAGCATGCTCTTCTGTGCTTCGGGAGTAGATGAGAATATCATTGATGAAAACAATGACAAACTTGTCAAGGAATAGTTTACAAACCCTGTTCATTAGGTCCATAAATGCTGACCAAATGACATTACCAGGAATTCATAGTGACCATATCGGGTTCAAAAATCAGTTTTAGGTACGTCCTCTTCTTGTACCTTTAACTAATGCTATCCTGATCTAAGATCGAACTTTGAAAAGTACTTGTCTCCTTGTAGTTGATCGAATAGATCATCTATTCTAGGTAATGGATATATGTTCTTTATAGTCAGCTTGCTCAATTCTCGATAGTCAATGCACATTATCATGTTTCCATCTTTCTTCTTTACGAATAGCACTGGTGCTCCCCAAGGGGAAGTACTTGGGAGAATGAACCCTTTGTCTAAGAGTTCTT
Organism: Smallanthus sonchifolius; assembly: GCA_023525975.1. Lineage (NCBI taxonomy): Eukaryota > Viridiplantae > Streptophyta > Magnoliopsida > Asterales > Asteraceae > Smallanthus > Smallanthus sonchifolius. Next base: position 74,221,911 of record CM042034.1, read on the forward strand.
GAATTTGCTTCATAAGTTCTTTCAATTCGGAAGGAGCTAGACGATAAGGGGATTTTGCAACAGGCTTAGCTCCAGGGATGAGTTCGATTCAGAATTCGATCTGACGATCAGGTGGAAGACCGGGTAATTCTTCCGGAAAGACATCCGGGTGATCACAGACTACGGGAATATCTGCAATCTGTCCTTCAGTTTTAGTGTTTAAAGCATGGAGTAAGAATATACCGTCTCCCTTAATCAATTCTTTCTTAGCCTTTGCTATTGAAATAATTTCAATCTTACTGGACTCACTATCTCCTTGAATCATCAAACTCGTTTCATCTGGTTTCTTAATCTTAATCGTTCTCTGGTCACAATCAATATGGGCTTGGTATTGGTTTAACCAATCCATTCCTAGGATAACCTCATATTTATTCAAATCAATAGGCATTAGTGTAACTAATACTTTATCGTCACCAAAACTGATGACACAATCAGGGTACGATTCGGTTATCCTAATTTGTTCATCACTAGTTGTTTCAACGACATAGGCATGAATGAGTGGAATTGGTTTTACATCTAAATACGGGGTGAATGCACATGAAACGAAACTTCTATTTGCCCCTGTATCAAATAAAATCTTGGCCTAAATATTATTAACTAAGAAAGTACCTGCTACTTCCTTAGCTTTACCTTTTAGCTCATCTCCACTTCCTATGACAAATACTAATCCGATACCCTTTTTCTGACCACCTGGCACTTGCTTAAATGGTTTAGGGCAGGAAGTCTTATAATGCCCTATTTCTCCGCAATTAAAGCATTTAACATTTGGGCATTGGGTTGCAAAATGTCCAAACTTCTGACAAGTATGGCATTTCATTCCCTGATTGTCTCTCTCAGGGTTGGAATTGAATCCTCCTCTCCTTGGGAACTTACTATTCCTTGGTTTGAACTTATAAACAACCTCATTGGGCTTCCTCTTTGTGTTCTATTTTTGGTGGTTCTTGAGTAGCTACCTCATCAAACATCACCACACTCTTTTCAATAGCCAAGTCTATTGTCTCAGGTGCGATGGATTTTACTAAGGTACGAACCTTAGGAGGTAAACCTTGAATATATCATTTGACTCTTTGGGATTTAGGAGTAACTAGATGTGGCACTAACTTGGCCGTATCGTTAAATTTAGTTGTGTACTCCTGATGAGTCATGCTTCCTGCTTCAAACCTCATAAATTCAGCTTCAATCTTGTCCACGGCATTCTGTGGACAGTACTTTTTCAACATCAAAGACTTGAGAACCTCCCAAGTCATCCTATTTGTTATAGCTTCACCCTTTGTCAGCTTGACTGACTCCCACTAGTCAAGAGCCTCTTCTTTGAAGGAATGTGCAGCAAATTTCACAGCTTGGTCTGCTCTACACTCACTCATCTTTATAATGGCTTCCATAGATGTGATCCACTGCAAGGCTGCAATGGTATCCTTCTTTCCATTGAAGGGTTTGGGATGACAGTCGCTGAAATTCTTGTAGTTTCATCCATGTCCATGGATTCCTATGCTCTGGTTAGTTATGCCAACTGTTTCATGGGTTCGGGTTGTGCCTATGTTGTTTCTTAATGGAGTGGTATGAAGGATATCTTCTGTTCGGGGAACAGCACTACTAGTTCCTTCATTTCGGTTTCCTAGACTATTATGATTCTCTCTTCTTCTAAGAGCATCATCAAGCATTCCAGTTAAAGTTGTTTGAAGCATACGGGTGACCTCAGATGCCACCGCTCCCTAGAACTAAGCTCCAATCATAATGACTTCTTCCACAGGTTGTTCGGGTTCAGTATTCATATTCATGTTCTCGTTTGGATATCATGAAGTCATGAAGTATAAAGCATTTAGATGGTACCCATTTAGTGAACATTACTAAATAGCCACTTTGACACGTCAAGAGTAATTCAAATTCACTAACGTTAGAGAATTCATGCATTCCTATAAGTGGACACTCATCCCAAGAATTCCCAGGAAAGCATACGGGTCCAACGGTTGATCTGGATTTGTACGAAATGATTTCCTTGACAGAATTTCCTAGAATACAGGTATCCACCCTTCCGGTCCGCACAAGTTCTCATACATTGTTTAGAATTTAATTATTCTTTACAGGAGTTAGTTTTTGGATTAGACCTTGAAGCCTAAGAATATAACCTCGATGTAGTCGATTCTTGTAACACGTAAGTAGGTAGGGGTATAAGATTTCAAGTATAAGCATACACGTATAGGGTTTAAGGTTTAAGAATAGAATAAAGAGGAGATTCCTAATAAAGGACATGAGGTAACTCATGTTTGGGACTCCTAAGTTATAGCCTAGGTCATGGGTCTAATAACCTAATTTCCTATAACCAAGGCTCTGATACCAATCTGTCACACCCCAACCGACGGCGGATTATACGTCGGGGCGGACGCGGTTGTTCCCAAGCGCAAGGTTGACTATTAAAGTTTAGATAGTTTCATTAATACTTTCAAGTTTACAATACAAATAATGAACAAAGCATAACAAGATACACAGTTTAATTTGATAAGAATCTAAGTCCAAAGCGTCCTATGTGATCACAATAAAGCTTCATTCTTGTAACCCTGAAACATGTTGAGTAAACTATCAACTAAAAATAGTTGGTGAGATACGAAGGTTTTAACATAGTTAAACAAAGTCTTTGAAAAATATTACAATTCACTATGTCATGCATTCTATAGTATAAGTGTAAGAGCAAACATGTTAAACATTATGCATATTAATCCTCCAACCAAGTTTAGGCATAACCCGAAGGTTACCCTTAAAAGTTTAAAGTTTAAATTCAGTAACAATCACCATGGGCTCCTCCCGAAGGGTCAATCAATCTAGGTGGATTGACCTAATACAATAGATCTATCATTGTTACTATAGGCTTGATTAAAGTTAATGGATATGCTAGTATTAAGTTTAATTTAAGCATGCAAGTCTCAAGTATAATAACACAAGAATAAGCATGTAGGCATAGTTGTACAAGAATTGTATAAGTTTGGAAGTTTGATACATGTTCCACCCCAAGTTTATAAATAAAGTAAAATGAAAAGGGGCTAAGTATACTCACTTGGATTGATGAAAGAGTGTTCGATAAGATTAAGTGTAGCAACACTTTGAGGGGAAATATCCTCACGACGAGCCTAAGAATATAAGTCTAGAGTTTCAAGTTTGATCCTATAAGTCTATGGCAACGGGTCTAGGATTCTTAGATTAACTAGGGTTCCAAATGGGAGACGGGAATAATCATGTTTATGAAATTTAAATAAATTTCTAAGTAGGGTTTCACAAGACTTGAATATCAAAGTTTAATAAGTTTATAGTTTAAAATAATTATTTAAAAAGTCTTACAATTATTAATTACACAAAATAGGAAATAATAATTTAAGGTAGTTTTCTAAGTAGTTATCAATAAATAAATTAAGTGTAAGACTAAATAATTATTTAAAGATTTATAATACTTATTTAAAGAATAATTAGTTATTAAAGAATAATAATTATTTAGAGGATAACTAATATTTAAAGGTTAATAATAATTATTTAAAGGTTAAATAATGGTTAAGGGTTAACAAACATTATTTCAAGAATGCAACAATGATCAAGGTTAAATAATTATCTATAAGAATTTTTATTTTGTTTAATCAATATAAATCATTTAAGATTTATTACAGAATTTAAGTGTTAAGAATTTATAAAATAACTTGAAATTAAATAATGTTTTAAAATGTGTTTGTAAGTTTAAATGAAAATTTGAAATTATAAGTTTAAACATATATGTTTTAAATAGGAATTCTTTTAAAGTTTATATTTGATTGTAAGTTTATAAATATTTTGAAAGTGTAAATAAAACTATAAGTTTATAAAGGTTTCAAATAATGTTTCTACTAAGTTTATAATTATTTAAATAACGTTTACAAGTCGACAATTGTTTTAAAGTTCCTATTTCTATCTTATAAAGTTTGAAAGTTTATAAACATTTAGAAAAATAAAGTATAATTTTTTTTCTTGTTTTAAATTTATATAAAAACAATTAAGTTTATGTTTTTATAAATTATAAGTTTTACAACATGTATAAGTTTATAATTTATTAAATTAAAGTTTCTGTTTTTATAAAGTTTATAAGTTTATTAAAAGTATATTTATTTTCAATAAACAAATAAGTCTTAAATTAAATAGGTATAAATTTTATAAACATGTAAAAGTTTATAAGTTTCTGTTTACTAATTAATATGTAAGTTTTATAAACTTTTCTGATTTTATAAACATTATATAAGTTTTTCTGATTTTTTTAATAAAGTAATTATTTTTTTTAAAGTTCTGAAACAGAAATAATTCTGAAAATAATAATAAACTAAAGTTTCATTTTTTATAAAATATCTCCTGTTTAGAATACAAGTTTTATATGGTTTTAAAAGTATTTTTATAGTTTTTAAGGATTTGAAACTAATATTAAAGATTAAATTGTTATAAGATATAACTAAGTTCAATTAATTAAAAATGGTTTCTGGAAATAAAAGTGTAAATAAATTTCATTTCTAAGTTTATAAAAGTTAACAGGTTTTATAAAAATATTCAAAGATTTTAAATCTGTTTAAAGAAACATAAAAAAGAGAATACAAAAACTCAAGCTGGCCGGATTCGAACCCGGGCAAGCCGAGTCTACACACAACCGAACAAACCACCCGGGTACGGGCCTCGCTGGTTAAAATCATAGAAAATCAATTAGTTAAACACAAATCCCAATCTGCCCCCAATTTCGTATGAACCCTAGAATCAAGATCCCCCAAATACGACTCGATTAACCCCATGTTAATACAAATTGATAGAGGGCTAATGATCTACAAGTGAAAACGACAAGATTGAGCATTCGAATTACCTGAAATGATATCGGATAGAGGATGAACGAGTTCAAGTTTCACGTTCGGTTGTCCAAGAATCGAATCGAGCAATGCCGGTACCAGGTGATGGAATTGAAAGTTCAGGGAGGTTGTGTGGAGTGTCATTAAGGGTTCTTGGTCGCTATTTGTAATCGATTTCATCATTTAATGTCTGGACAGTTGGGAAGAATACGGTTGGGTAAAATGAGTTTGAATTTGAATCCGCGTATGATAGGGTTAAATTTGTTCATTGAAGTGCATTGGGGTTGAGTTGCACGTCTGCGTCGGAGCTCGAGGAGCATTGAATTCGTCCGTTTCACACGTTTTCGAATAATCGGGATTCAAAGCTGGAAGTTTGGGTTAATTACGCAACAGTCCCTGAAGTTACAAGCCTTTATTATTTTATGTCAAAACTTAGATTTTTGTTTGAAATAGGTTTTAAAGATGACAGTTTCAGTCCCTGAAGTTTATAAAAACAATATATATATATATATATATTTTTTCTTATATAAAATAAAATAAGTTTAATAAGTTTTATTATTTTAAAATTCTATAAAATAATTTATAAGATTTACTAGTTTATAAGTTTAAAGGTTTAAATATTAATAAAGTTTATAAATCATATTATTTACATAACCGTAATTATAAACTTTATATAGTGTTAACATAATTATAAGATATTTATATATCTCAAATATATATCCGTAACATCCTAAAATGGTGAGAAATAAAGTTAGCGAGTTCAAGCGGGCCGAAGTCGGGCCGGGTCGGTCGCGAACCGGGCTTGGGGAGGTCTCCCCTATAAATAGCCCAAGGCCCCTCACTTCTCCTCTTTTGCAATTCTAGAGAGAGAAAACCCGTAGAGAGAGAGAGTGTCGGAATCGCCCAAGATCGCACCAGCTCGTGTCTCCTGCACTCGTGAAGGAAACCTCCAAATCAGAATCGTCATCCAGGTAACCATTCGAGTTAAATTTGAGATTTTTGCTTAAGTTGGGTTTTCGGGTAAAAATAGGACGTTTTTACGGATGAAACTTGAGAATAAGCTTAGGTTTAGTATCTGGAATGAAAACCGGTTGTTTTAAGCAAAGAAAGTTGAAGTTTTGACATAATCGGACTCAAATGCATGAACTTCGGGACTGTTTGGGAAGATGACTGCTGGTGCAGGCGAACTTAGCAAGTTCGTCTGTCAAGTTCGCCTGGTGTAAGCGAACTTATCAAGTTCGCCTGATTATGTTCGCCTGGTAAGTTCGCCTGGCAGGTTGAGGCGAACTTATTATGTTCGCCTGGCAAGTTCGCCTAAGTTAAGTTCGCCTGGCTAAAGGTAAGCGAACTTATCAAGTTCGCCTATAAGTTCGCCTAGGCCAGTGGAAGCGAACTTAGCATTAAGTTCGCCTATATCAGCTGAGTAAAAGTGTGAATTGAGGTTAGGTCTGATATATGTGTTTTGTAACCAATTCAGGTCACGTGTGACGCTCGTTGGGTCGTAGTTAGGACAGATCTGAGTCTAGCCTATCAGGTGAGTTCTAGAAGCCCTCTTTTAAATGTTTTATATGATGTTTTCGGGCTGGTGTGTATACATATGAAATGTTGTTTTATAAAATGATGTTTATGAAACTATGTTTACGAAATGAAATGATTTGGAATGAACGGTTTATGGAAAGAAAGTTTTATGAACGGAATGTTTACGAACGAATGTTTATAAAGAAATGGTTTAAAGTAAAGGTAAAGGGTTTCGAAAGTGAAGGAAAGGTTTTGTGAAAAGAAAAGAAAAAGGGCAAAGGTTTTAAAGAAGTCATTACTAATCTAATCTGTCGAATGAATGGAATTGACGAATGAAGTCTGGGAATGAGATTCCCAGCCTTGTGGTAGATTATGGACAGCGAGCCATAGTTACCATAAGAACAACAGGGGCAGGGTTTTAGTGGCCTGCCAATGGTTTGATGTTGTACAACTGGTATGGAGTAACGACGGTTACTCAGGGGTTAACGTGACCCTACGTCAGGTTAAATTATGATCCGACGGTGTTATGGCTGAGAGCCATAGCCGTCGATGGAAGTTGTCGGTCTATGGCTGAGAGCCATAGCCTTCAATGGAGGTTGTCGGTCTATGGACATGAGAGCCATAAGGGCAACTGAATGGGTATTGTCGGTCCTCGTGCAGTTAGCCTTGGGGGCAATACCAAAAAGGGAATTGACGGAATGTTGTGGCAATGACGGCGATACGTAACGGTTGTCCACGACATGTAGGGTTCCTTCGGGGACACAGAGACGCGTAAAGAAAGATATAGATTTTAGATAGTAATGTATGACTTAAATGAATGTTAAATGTTTTAAACAAATGATCCGTTCAATGTGTTTAAATGTTGGAAGGTTTATGAATGAAAGGCCCTATTTTCTTATACGTGATGTTAAACCCTAATGAATGTTTTGAATGATGAACCATTTCTTAAATCAAACGAAAACTAGAACTCACCAGCGTAGCTGACTTTTTAGTGTGCACATTCAGGTTAAGGCATGTTATGAGGATGGCGGTGATGCTTGGCTAGAGATGAAGAGTTACCCGACTGCTTTTGAAGAATGGCATCCCGTTATGTTTAGTTATGATGTAATTATGTTTTTAATAATGTTTACGCTTCCGCGTGTATGAACAAGTTTTAATTATGATGAATGAATGAAATTTTCCGCTGCGTTATTTGATATTCATGTTTAAGAACTGTTTGTGAATGAGTAAATTCAACAAGTGAGGCCTCCCGGGTTTGGGGCCTTACAATATCAAATGATTAATATTTATTTTCTTTAAAATAGATTTTAAATAAGTTTTCAAGATTTAACTTTCATAATATGTGCAAAGGTTTAGGGAAAGAGTATGTCGGAAAATCCTGGATATTACACTGTTGACTTTTGTTGACCAATTTTGACTTCTTGGGGGTCAATGCTCGGGAATGAATCTTCTAGAAACTTGAATTCTTGGTATTTTTGATTGATTTTAGCTTGATTTATATTTTCAACACCGAATAACCTACAATTACAAAATATAAGTATTTTAAGCATACATTGCAAGATTATTATTCAATTTAGTACCATAATGTGAGATTATTATGTATATAAAATATGTATAAATGATGGCACATCATCTTTCATCAAACATTTTCCTAACCAAGACTTTACGTCTTTTAGCTTAGAAATATGGTTTCCAATGAGCAGTATGTCATCTACATATAGAATCAGAAAAGTCATATGGCTCCCACTTGCCTTTTTATAAACACATGGTTCATCTTCGTTCTTGACAAAACCAAACTCTTTGATTTTCTGGTCAAAGCGAAGATTCTAGCTTCTGGATGCCTGCTTTAATCCATAAATGGATTTGTTCAACTTGCATACCTTATTAGGATTCTCTGGATCTTCAAAACCTTCCGGTTGAACCATATGGACATCTTCAATAAGACGTCCGTTTAGGAACGCGTTTTGACATCCATTTGCCATATCTCATAGTCATAATACACGGCAATGGAAAGCAAGATCCTAATAGACTTAAGCATGGCTACAGGCGAGAAAGTTTCATCATAATCAATTCCTTGAGTCTGAGTAAAACCTTTCGCTACTAGTCTTGCTTTGAAGGTTTGCACATTCCCATCCATATCGATTTTCTTCTTGAAAATCCACTTACTTCCTACTGTCTGACTCTCGGGAGGAAGATCAACCAAGTCCCATACATGGTTGTCGTGCATGGATTGAATTTCAGCATCCATGGCTTCAAGCCACTTCTTAGATTCTGAATCCAAGATTGCAGATTTGTAACTAGTGGGCTCTGCATGATCAATTGTCAGGACATCTTCAATCTGGTGAATCCTGATATATCGATCGGGTTCATGACGATCTCTAGTACTTCTGCGAATAAGTACTTCTGCGAATAGTTTGTGTTACAGCTGAATCTTGAACATTTCCAGATTCAGTTTCAGCAGTCTCATGTTGAATGGCAGGTTCAGATTGTGGTTCTTGGATCTCATCCATATCCACACGGTTGTCTCCAATCCCTCTCGCAAGTAGTTCTTTCTCCAAGAAAGTAGCTCTACGTTTAATGAAAACACGATTTTTAGTAGGATTGTAGAAGTAGTAACCGATTGTTTTAGGGTATCCGACGAAAACAACTTTATCACCGCGGGGATTTAGTTTATCCGTAGATTCACTTGTAACATATGCGTTACATCCTCCAACCCTAAAGTAGGACACTTTGGGTTTTTCCCAATGTCAAATCTCATAAGGCGTCTTGTCCACGTTCTTAGTATGAGCTAGATTTATGATTCTTGTGGTAGTATCAAGAGTAAAACTCCAGAAGGAGGGTGGGAGGTTTGTACGACACATCATAGACCGAACTATTTCTAATACAGTTTGATTTTCTGCTTTCGGATACATCGTTAAGTTGAGGTATTCCTGGTGGAGCCGGCTGAGAAATGATCCCACGTTTCTTTAGATGTTCGTCAAACTCTTGACTAAGATATTCACCACCTCGATCAAATCGAAGCATCTTAATCGTCTTACCAAGTTGATTTTGTACTTCGTTCTAGTATTTTTTGAACATTTCAAACGTTTCATGTTTATGCTTCATAAGATAAACATAACCATATCTACTGAAATCATCAGTAAATGTCACAAAGTATCTCTCTCCACTTCTGGTCATTGTTCTGAATGGACCACATACATCAGTATGACCAAGTCCCAACAAATCCTTAGCCCTTTGATCGATATCGAAAAAAGGAGCTTTGGTTAGCTTTCCACTTAAACATGATTCGCAGTCATCAAATGACTCTTGACCTGTAGAATTCAGAATTCCGGTGGTCTGGAGTTTCTTCATACGATTCTTGTTTATGTGTCCAAGCTTACAATACCGTAGATACGTATCACTGAAATCATATTTCGTACGTTTGGAGAAGATATTAAGTATGGTGTTATTATCATGGACTTCTATCTCAAAGATTCCATTGTGAGGCTTTGCAGAAAAATATAACAAACCATTCAAATATGAAGAAATGAAATCATTGTCAAAAGCATAAATAAATCCTTGTTCTCACAAAGAAGAAACCGAAACAATATTCCTGGTCAAATTAGGAATAAAATAAACATTGTTCAAAACAAGTTCTAATCTAGAAGGATGTAAGAGAGTATATTCTCCTACAGCCTTCACAGCAACCTTTGTCCATTTCCCACATGGAGCTACAGGTCACATTGCTTCAGTCTCTTAACCTTCCTTAGTCCCTCCAAATCATTACAAATGTGATAACCACATACAGTGTTAAACACCCAAGATTTTCTAGACAATGAGAAGATCTCGATAATGAACATACCTGAGGACCCTGCTTCCAAAGCCTTGGTTTTCTTGGCAAGGTATGTAGGACAATTACATTTCTAGTGTCCTATCTTTCCGCAGTAATGACAGGTGTCATCATTTTTAAAAATTGCCCTCTTTTTGCCATGCTTTTTCTAATCAGGTATCAAGGTGTCCAGTTGTCCTAGAGTCATCTCAAAAGCTATTAGCGACTCTCGCAAATCAGATAAAGTTTCTCCCACTACATACTGCTTGTAGTAATCAACGAACTCTTCGTATTCAATCAGCAAAGACAACAGTATGAAGTCTATTGCCATGTCCTGTCTTACGGGAAAACCAAGATATTTCATGCTATCAATGTGTATTGTTATTTTAGAAAAATGTTAGCTCATCCATATTCCTCTTTCCATGCCACTTGTCAATGACATAAGTATATTGAGATGTTCACTCTGATTCTGATGATACCTTTTCTTCAGCTCGTGAGCCATATCCTAAGCAGAGTGATATTCCAGCTCACAACGGATTTCATCACTCATTGTCGATAGCATCAAAAATGATGTTTCGTTAGAATCATTGATGTGACGTCTCCAAAGCATTTTGGAGCCATCATTAGGTGGAACTGGAGGAATCGAAATCTCTAGCACATAGGATCTTTTTTCTTCCTTAAGAACACTTCTCAAGATACGGTACCACTCAGAGAAGTTTCTTCCTTTGAGCATGTTCCGATAAAGCATACGTTTTAGAGCAGAGACGGAGTCAGGGTTGATTTTAAAAGACATCTACAAAATTCAAAAATAAGTTTTTAGTATTTTAATGCTTAGATTTCCTAATAAAATTTTATGACCCAATTGCAAAAATTTATATAATTAGGAATGAGATTCTGGTTCCCCAAATCTCAGTGAATGGCTGATCACTCTTCTCTAGCATAGCTAGACGGGTAGGTAACGATTACCAATTGTATCAACTATACAATTCTCGGTTTTAGGGGCATGACGAGTATTGTTAAGCTTTGTATACGTTTTCCCTCAACTACGCCCACTTAAAGGACTTAAGTGATATTTGTCCTTCAATTGTATCTGTAGACCCGGCCTAAGTGACTCAGGAATCACGGTTCTACCTTCAACTAAAACTGTAGGTCCGGATGCAAGGTAATTCACAAATACAGGGGTTCGGATAAATTAGTTGAAGTGTTACGATTAAGGATGGCGCAGAAATATCGATTTTAAAAAGGGATTTCTTTAATGTTTTTTTAATATTACGGTTTCGGGTCAAAAACATTTTGGTCGACGAGTAGCATGATACAAGTCGCGTAATTTTAGTAAACCAATTTTACTAATTAGTTCGTGAAACACTTTCAACATTCAACACGATCCAATTTTAAATACCCTATTTTTCTAAATTTGTCATTTGTCGCGAACTTATTTTAAACTTGTCACTCCCCCAAATTCCACTAACGTAGTTTTACCGTTTGGTGCATGACAAACCAGGATCTCAGTCATTAGTTACATCAAACAACACTATATGGGACATAAATGTAATATCATGAAAGTTCAGAGTTAATGCGGAAGCGTTTAAATAAGAAAATAGATGCGCAAAACAAGCACACCCAAGTTTAGTTTAATAAAACAAGTAAATTGTTTTGAATGTTTGCATGAGGATGAAATGATAGCAGGACTCCATGCATGTCCTAAGTGTGCAACCTGTGCCTTAGCTACCTGAGAAACATGTAATAAAAAGTGTCAACACAAGGATGGTGAATTCACAGGTTTACAACAAAATAAACTGTTTGAGTGTTTGCAAGATCCACATACGTAAGTCACACCTATTGCTAGCTAGACAATGTACGAGTTACTCTAAGCGTTGGTAACCGAAGCTGACTGTTTGTGTTTGGGGTGCCTTCCACCATTGCTAACATCAACAATGGCAAGTGTTTAGCACATAGACCTCCAATCAAGTTAGCGCGACTAACCCGGGTGGGGTTTGTCAAACCCAGTAGTACTACTCAAATTTCCTCGCTATACTCCATATATTAACGGTCCGAGTTTGTAAGGACTTTGCATGTTATATTTGCACTTAGGTACATAAGTGGTAATGAAATACTATGTGATCCATGTCCATTCATGTGTATGTCTCTCCCCGACGGGAAGACAAGTAAACGGATGTCTGTTCGTATGCATGTTTCTTCCCAACGGGAAACAAGTAAAATACTGTTTGTTTGTATGCATGTTTCTCCCCAACGGGAAAACAAGTAAAATGATGTTTGTGTATATGCATGTTTCTCCCCCAACAGGAAAACAAGAAAAAAAGGGCCGTGAAAACTCACCTGAGTTGTGTACGAGTAGATAGCACCACACAAGGATGCAAGTAGGAAACACACGAGTTTGCCTGTGAACTACATAAGTATGTCCTAGAATTGTAAGCATAATATTCAGGGATACAATGGGATTTTTGTGACGATGACACGGAAGATTGAACGTCCTATGACGCTCTAATGGTTAATGAGTAGACGAGCTTGTCCACGGGAGTAAGGGTTTTCCTTAATATATCAATTAGGATAGGTGCGTTTCAAATCGAGAGTTTTCTAATTACGAATGATATTTATTAAATAAATATTCATGCGGTTGCACCTTTAAATGATGGTTTATGAAAATCATATAACTTTTTATATTATTTTTAAGTTTGAATTAATAACGTTAGAATCATTTATGCGGCAAAAGTAATAAATATATTATTTTTATTCGAGAATATAAACGTGAGTAATAATGTAAACAATTATATCATTTTAAAACATGAGAATAATAAATAACACAAGTTATAAAAACCAAACCCGAATATTAATATAAAATCACTGTTGGCGTGTTTTTTTTTTTTTTTTGAATTTTAATAATAGTTTAGGGAACGATAAATTATATTGTTTAAAGTGTGTAAATAATATCTAAAATGTTTTATAAATTTAATACCGAGCATACGGGTATTTTTGGGTGTCAAAACATTTTAATATAATATTATAATACCATAGAAATTTATTTTGAAAAGATTAATTAAGCAAAAAGTCCCAAAACAAATATCGCAGGAGACCGGATTCGAACCCGGGTCTCCTGTGAGTAAGCCACACGACTTAACCAACTCAGCCAGCTAGGCCGTCGCAATGCTAATCCGTTTCAGAATGGTTTTAATCAAAAGCTCCCTCGTGTTCTTCCCCTTTGCGAAGCCGAAACCAAATCAAGTCCCGAATCCTCACGAATTCCATTCCAATTGAGTAAAAGGACATAGGGGTTTTATTCATTAATCAAATTCAAATCTGTAGGTAGTTTTAATTGCAAAAACAACAAGTTTAGGATCGTTAATTTCTGATTTGAAAGTGTCGAACCCTAGATTAAGAACATGGGATTAAATTAATAAAATATGATAATGTTAGAGGCTGGATTCATAGGGCTTTCAAATATTGTGAGATTGTGAAGCTAATCATACTAATTGATTGCATTGAGATCAAGTCTAGACCCAAATTTGATTAAACCGTAATTGGGATGAACCCTAGAATTCGATATTGATGTTTATTGCATTATTGTCCATTTCAGTGATCAATTCGCACGAATTTCAGTTAAGAATGCACATTAGATCAAGTACATGGGTTTGTTTGACTTCATAAAGTCAACAGGAACCATTTGTACTCGATTTTGACCTTGAAAGTCAACAAAATTGAGTTTATGTAAGGCCCCAATTCTGGGTAACCTCACTTGTTGGATTTACTCATAAACAAAGTCATCAATACTGAACTTTAAATTTAAAGCATTCAAACATAACGGAAACATTTAACATTTGAGTACATATCAGCGGAAGTCTTAACATTTAAAACATTAACCATTGCCTAAGCATAAAATAAAGTGGATGTCAGTCTCATGTCGGGCAGCCCTTACGCCTTCGCACGACCCTTCATCTGTTTACCTGAAATGTATAATAAAAGTCAGCTAACGCTGGTGAGTTCTAGTTTAAATCAATCAAGCATAAACATTATTTCTTGATAAGTGAATATATATATATATATACACACACCTTTACACATCTTTTGTCTTCATTTATCATTCATACGCGAGTACATAATTACGTATTCATAACTTTTACTTTTCTTTCATCATTCATATGTGATTACATAGATATGCATTCACCTTTACTTTCCTTGACATTCATTAGTCATACACATAAGGGTGATCAACCCGTCTTTTACTACGTATGTCACAAAGACATACCCCCTTAAGCTACCGTCGTAGCCCTTTTACTCGTCCGATCCTAGAAACCGTTTGCCTTAAAACCGTCCGGCCAACCTTCGGCCGTCCGTCTTAACCGTCCTACCGTCATAGTCCGTCATATTCGCCCGTCTACCCTAAGGCATCCATTTCTCACTTGAACTAATTATACAGTCGTGCATCGATTTAGGGACTTACTCCACCGTAGTGGCCATTATTTAGTCTACCTTTCTAGACTTTCCTTTCTGGCTGCATAATAGTCAAGTGATCTTCCGTCTACCGTAGTAGTCGTTAGCTTCGTTTCCGTCCATAACGTATACATACATTCGTAACATGCAATATATATAATTATAAAGCAAGATTTCATTCATTCTTTGTAAACATACGTTTCATTCTTTTTTCATAATTCATTTTCATATATATATATATATATATATATATATATTTGTATATCACGTAAGATCACATTGGCATTCATAACATTTATTCATTTAGTGTATACACTTCAACCCCAAAACATTTAAAATGATTTGCATATAACATAAAAAAGGGCACATAGAACTCACCTGACGGGTGATTTTTGAATACACTTAGCTGGTTTAGGAGCGTCAGTTAAGGTCACACACAATCTGTATAATCAAGTCTTACGAGATAAGCTAATGAATTTAACAGACACTTAACATTTCTATTCTTAGAGTTAGGTGAACTAGACACATTAGTATCAAATCATTTGCCCGAAAACTCTATGTCCGAAATCTATTACAGTCGAAATCTATTTCGACCGAAAACTAATCACTTGGAAAAGTTCTTTATTCTCATATTCTTTTGCTCGAAAACTCCTTGACCAAAACCCCTTTCGACCGAAATGTTCTGATCGAAATCTTAGATGTTCGAGAAACTTTTCGACCGAAATGTTCTGATCGAAATCTTAGGTGTTCGAGACACTTTTCGACCGAAATGTTCTGATCGAAATCTTAGGTGTCCGAGACACTTTTTGGCCGAAATGTTCTGATCGAAATCTTAGGTGTCCGAGACACTTTTCGGTCGAAAAATAGTTTTCAGCCCATTCATCTGACTTTTTGGGCGACGGATCAGATTTTCATCAACTTCATCGTTTTTTATTCAAGCTTCGACCTTTTTACGTTGAGAACTTGTATCTAGCTTCCATGAAGCTAGATACATGCTTTTTATGCGATTCATACGTAAAAATGTCATCTTTTTATTCAATCCCATTAGAACCCTAAAACCCATTTCTTAACTAAAAACTCAGATTCGAGCATGAATGTTACCTGTTTTCGTTTCTTATTTGTTGCTAAACGTTCCTGAGATAGAGAGCAACGATTCTCGAGCCTTTGAGCCGATACCTTTACTTCTCTCTCTAGACCCGGTTCTCTCTTTCTCTCTCTAAGTTGAGCAAATGGTGGAGTTGAGGGGAGGTTGTGATGATGTAGCTGACTTGAGGGGCTTTCTTACTTTGCTCGCGGCCCATGGGCCGGCTCGTCTATTCCTTTTTACTTCGCGTTATTAGTCTCGACCCCTAGTTCTTTTATTCGGGTTTTATAAATTTAGGGATGTTATAGTTTAGGTTAAGTACACAACTAGTCCTTTTAGTTTATGTGAATTAGAGTTTGAGAATGGCAGAAATAGTCCCTGGGGTTTGTGATAGGGTTAACTAGGCTAGGAATTTAACGGGATTTTCTAACGGAGTTAACCTTAAAAGTCTGGATGTCATATCATCACTTAATTGAAAGAATTTTCGTCCCGAAAACTATAATGAATAAAAAAATTCTAGGGTGTCACAAAACTAATCAACTCTTTAATTAGATTAAAATTGTTTTAAATAAAAACTATTTAAATTTAAAACTTGTTTTCATTTTTAAATAAAACACTTTTATTTAATTACCTTTTCGAGAAAAATAAACAATTTAATTATCTCGTCTTTTTAAATTGTGTCAAAAGTTTTATTAAAAGTTTTGCAGTTTAATTATTATCCTAAATAATTATATCACAACCACAAAAATAAATACAAAGATACAAAGATAACAACCAATCAACAAACAACACAACCGCATGTCTCTAGTGCTCGATTCATTCAACACAATCACAAGAAACGAAAAAGGCTTAATCTTTTGTCAAACAAAAGTTTTGACAAATAAAACAACAGATCGATTTTAAAAAAAAATAAATATGTCTAAACGCGTGTAAAGGTGGCTCTGATACCACTGTAGGGAATCATGGTACCGGTTTTAACTTTTAAAACATTAATTATTTAAAACCTTTTTAAATAAATAAATCAGATATATTTTGGCGAAAGCGATTTATTAATACCATTTCCAGATCAGATCTGGATTCCTTTCGGTGATCCGATTACACGCGCATAAACAATATTAAATAACCAACCATAGGGTGTTTAGATTTATACCTTTGACGATAACCAGATCGGTAACACCTTAGTTCAACGAACGTCTCGCTAGTTGACTCGTACACGAAATCCTGCAGCAAAACACGTCACACGGTAGCAAAACGGGAAGTCGATCTACACGGCGGAGGTGACGGCGGTTCACGGTGGTGGTGGTTGGTGAAGGGGCGACGCGCGGTGGTGGTGGTTGGTGAAGGGGCGACGCACGGTGGTGGTGGTGGTGATGTCGGCCGAACCCAAGGGAGGGGAAGTGGTGGCACCGATTTTGTGAAAATAGGATTAGAGTTAGGGTTTTGATTATAACGGTATATTTATAACCATTATGATTACACACTGGTATTAAGAGTTAATACCCCAGCAATAATTAACCATTAAATATTAAACCCTTGTAATTACTAATTACATATAATTAGTAAAAACATAATTATTAAATGTTTAACTGATTAAACATTCATTCCCCTCAAATAATTAATTAATCAGAAAATTAATTATCACAATATTCGACAAATATTTCTCTAAATATTTACTCACCATTTATTGTTTTCGTCTTTCGTGAATAATATTTAACAATTAAATATTATATATTTTGTTCGTTGTCTAAGGTGTAACTCTTTGTGTCGTACCTTAATATTAACGTTGACTTAATTGGCGATCGGATATCATATATCCAATAGGACGGTGTTGAACACCGATTAATTTGATGGAATTGAATGTCGGGAGTTGATGGGTGTCGAATCCACCAAATAAATTAATAAAATGTGAACCTACTAGTATGAATGGAAGTAACGTTTGTGTCCTCAAGGATACAGATTAACAGGATTATATCAAAATATTTAAAGTGTAGATACGGTTGTTACTAAAATAAAACGAGGGGGTTTAATTATGAAAAACTAATAATAAAAATATTAATTAAACCGTTGAGTAAATTCAAATATTAAAAGATAACTCCAACACAAAGGTATTTTCTTAGCTTGACTCGACTTATGATCATTAACAATTATGGTGCAATGATCTTTTATTTAAATGGTGCAATGATCTTTTATTTAAATGGTTTGTATCAATACTAGACGACGCGTCGTTCGGACATCCACTCCATCTAATGTCTAACCAAGCGCGGCTCGTCGGTTAGAGTCAACCCGCTACTCTAAATTCATGCCATTCGGACCTTAATGTGTGGGTCACGGTGATAGAAGTATCTATTAGAGTTAAACACACACGCCGTTCGAAATGTTTAACTAGATTGCATGATTTCTATAACGGGATCGAATTCATAGACAAACGCGGACCATTATTTGTTCCTTTTATCAAGATTAAAATCGTATTAGGGTTTTAAACTTGAAGAAATTTATCAGTGAAATTAACAAAGTGGCTAGTTTTATTAACAATTTAATATGTTTCTAGAAAAGATTCCGGATTTGAGACCAAGAAATCATATAAATAAACCAATCAAAAATTAGATCTCATAATCATTTCACATAAGTTTCAAATCAAACCAAAAAGATAAACCTTAGAATTAAAATTGACTAGCCAGACATGATGGCAAAGATCAATCAAACATTCAAACTAAATAAGAAATAAAAACTTACGAATACTTAATACAAAAGATTGTTCTTGAAGTTCATACACCAAAAACCAAGAAATTGATTTCTGGATGTTTCTTCCTTTGACGTCGATAGAGATGGCAATGGGTCGGGTTCGGGTCGGGTATCGGTAATCCTAAACCCATACCCGGTTGTAAAATTGTGTCTTATACCAGGCCCATTACCCGTCGGGTTTGTGACGGGTAATTACCCGTCGGGTATCGGGTATACCCGCGGGTAACGGGTATACCCGTTGATGTCGGGTATCGGGTATACCCGCGGGTATCGGCCAATAACCATCGGGTATGTGTCTTGTACTTTTCTATGACTCTACTTTTTATATTTATAAATACATATTTTAAAAGAAAAAGTAATTTTTCACATAATAAACTTACTAAAATGAAGCATTAATAGCCATGGGTTAAGAGAAAATAAAATTATAAATTACAAATTTTCGGGTATATGATTCGGGTAAACGGGTATGTGATTTCGGGTAATCGGGTCGGGTATCACCTAATCCCATACCCGTCCCATACCTGCGAAATTTTTAAAAATTAATCCCATACCCGGCCCCGTACCCGTACCCGTCGGGCTTCGGGTATACCCGCCCCGAACTCGTCGGGTTTCGGGTATACCCGTCGGGCTTGGGTTATTTTGCCATCCCTAGACGTCGAGAACTCCCCAAAGCCACCAAAAATAGTGTCCCCTTTTTTCTGTCGAGTTTCAAGCCAAAAACAAAAGATTGTGATGGATCCCCCTTTTTTTCTCCCATGTAGCCCACGTAGGTCTCACATATATATCTGTATCTTCCCATATATTAATATAATGCATTATATTAATAGATTGAAATCTATACAATATAATATTTCAAATTTTGGTTATCTCTTTTTTTTTTCCTTTCAACAGTTTCACACGGCCGTTTCAACTTTTCTGAGTAACCCTAAAACGGCCGTTTCGAGGTTCTGTCCAAAATTTTCTTTCACCTCAAAAATGCAAGCTTTAATATTCAAGACTCCTTCCAATCCTATCCAATCTTCATTGTGATACTTAGGGATAAATCCATGCCTCCAAAAACATCAAAAACAATCCAAAGTGGAGTTCATTCCACCAATTCAAGTGTTACACAAAATAAAAGAATATACAAGTGACAATTGCATGATATGTAGTAAAAAGGAATGCTAAAATTATGATAAAACATGCCTAAATATGCAACTAACAGGAGTTTAGAATCAATGGTACGATCCAAGACTTGGTGTAGAAGATCTTGTAAGTGAGCGCGATTGCAAATCCATTGCAGATGTGACAGTAAACCATAGTTGAATATAGGGAAGGGGTGTGTTATTATTCAAGTGGGAAACTTAGCGCTATAAAAGTTTTCCCTTGAAAAGGGGTGCAACGGGTTCGAAAAACGTGGGAGCCTAAGTCCCCATTTTGTTGGATCGTTCAAACTTTATGTTACGTTGGTAAAGTGATTTACAGTTTAGAGTTACTTGAGGGAATCAAGTAAATACTATGACACATTTCGTGTCGCGTATTCACGAAAATGTTTGGCGGGAGAAGTTGTTGTTTCCTCTCATGGTGTTAATGGGGTTGTTGTTTTGATTCAAGTAGATGAACATGTGACTATCTTTGATGGTGGAACGAATTAGTTGTGCAATGAGGGAATTACCATATATTTACCCTTGAAAGCACA
This sequence comes from Smallanthus sonchifolius, assembly GCA_023525975.1. Taxonomy (NCBI): domain Eukaryota; kingdom Viridiplantae; phylum Streptophyta; class Magnoliopsida; order Asterales; family Asteraceae; genus Smallanthus; species Smallanthus sonchifolius. The sequence continues at coordinate 74,242,064 of CM042034.1, forward strand.
ATGAAGGTGAATTTGACTTTGAGAAAGTAAAGAGGAGGAATGTTGAATTGATACCCTAAGTTGAGTATGTGATGGCGGGTTTCGAGGACGAAACCCAAAGTTAGGGGGAATGATTTGTAACGAACCAACTTTCGGGTTTATAATATAATGTGTTAACCATATTAAAATGGTGTAAATAAATAAAATGAAAGTGGAAGGTTTGTTGCAAAAGGTGAAATTTATCAACTTTGGACTAGAGGAGTCAAAATTGGAAGTTCAGGGGCAGAAATGCAACTTTTAAAATTCTGGATTCTATTAGGGGGTGGTTGCAAAACACGTATGGTGTGTGTGTGTGTCTTGAAAGAAATGAAGAAAATGGAGATGGCTAAGATCAAAGATTAAGGTGTTTGTATGAAGAATCTGATGATTGGAGGTGTTCATCTTCTTTGAAACATCAAGTAAGTAGCTTTACCATCTCTAAACCTTTATCAATGGTGTTCTTAGTGGGTTTTTGGAGAAATACGAATTTGGGGTTGTTTTATGAATTAAAGGATTAATAACTTGTTAAAAGTTATAATCTAGCTTGGTTAGTGGTAATGGAAGGTAGATAACATCATCTAAACATCCAATTTGATGATTCAAGAACTAGGGTTCTTGAGGGAAATTTGGGGTTTTCAATATGATGATGTTTAAATGATAATTTGGTGGTTAATAAGTGTCTATGGTGTTAAAAGACACATTATTATGTAAGAAACCCAATTTAATTTCATGATTTGAAAGTTAGAGTTCTTGAGGATCAAAATTAGGGGTTTTTGGATTTGGGGGTGTTTGAATGTTGAATTGAGGTTGGGTAAGTTTCTAGGGAGTTAATAGACAAACAACTAACCATAAAGCCCCAATTTTTATGGTGAATTGTAAAATGGAGTTTTGGTGTAACTTGGTTAAATCCTTAACTGGTCATTTGGGTTAATGGAGTGTTGGGTGGTGTTTGAATGGTGTATGAGTGTTGTGGCATGTCCATGAACACTAGACCAAGTAGAAACCACATTCATAATGGGGGATTTATGAAATTAAAGTGTTGGGACTTGGGTAATTTCTTAACGGGTCAAAATGGGTTGAAAGGTTGAATTGAGTGTTGGAGGTTTAGTTAAGGTTGTGATAACCAAATAAGTTAGGGTGTTGATCTTTAGATCATAGGATTGCTAATTTGCAATTGGATTGTTTAGGTGATCAAGGCGTTAAAAGAGATAGCTTGAAGACCAAGTGGAATTGTCTCTAGCTAAAGGTAAGTGTTTTGCACTTACTTAGTAATGATAGGTGGTGGTAGTTGCATATATTTGATTTACATGTTGGTTGTTCAAATATCTTATATGTGTTTAATTGTATGTTGAAAATTAATGAAATTGCATATGGTGAAAATATGCAAGGCGGGTGCGTGGTGTTTGAGGTCTAAGAACCTCGCCTTATTGTTTTATGAATTAAGTTAATAAACTTATATGTTGTATTGGTGTAAAATTTCCTTGGGTGGTAAAAGTCAAACTTGTATGCATAATGTAGTTGAAATTGGTGTACTTGACTATGTGGTATATAGTTAAACTAAAAAGTAGAATGTGGTAATTTGGTGTAATTAACTTATGTGGTGTATAGTCAAATCAGAGGTGATATATTTGTGTAATTTGACTTAGTGTGGTATGAGTCAAACTAATATATAATATGTGGTGATTTGGTGTAATTTGACTAATATGTGGCAAGAGTCAAAGTAAAATGCAATTGGTGGAATTGAGGTCATGAACCTCACATATGTCAATGTAGCTTGAAGTCTTTGAACTTCACTAATGTCGTTGTTGCTTGAAGTCTAAGGACCTCACACGAAAGTAATTTGAGGTCATGAACTTCACAAGGTTGGGTTATGGCGTTTGAGGTCTTTTAGAACCTCATATAAAGAAGTTTGAAGTCTAAGAACCTCACAAGGTAGTTATTGAGGTCATGAACTTCACATAGTCGTTTGTGATGTTTCAGGTCTTAGAATCTCACAAGATTAGTTAGTGCTTGTGGTCAAAAGAACCACACAAGTATGAATGAAGTTTGAGATCAAGGAATCTCACAAGTAAGTGTTTGTTTGAGGTTCTGAACCTGACAAGTGTATGCTAATAAATTCGAAGTTTTGAGCCTTGAAATATATCAACCCGACCGGGTGGGATTTTGACCCACCCTGGTCACAGTTCTGATTCATTTTACATAGATCAGCCCGACCGATGGGGTTTTGACCCGCCCGGGTCAGCGTTCTGATTGAAAATTTTCTTTTCATAAAATTTTGATAAAGTATTTTCATTTGGGGTCAGTTGTTGTAAGAGCGTAGGGGGCTCATGTAGGGGTTGTATATCATTACTAATGGTTTATTTATGGTGTTCTTGTAGGTAAGCTCCGGTTGAAGTCTCGGGTCACGCTTCGTGTCAGATTGAATTCTCAATACTTTGGTGGATGTTCATGGTTGGAGTTAGAACATCTGGTTGAGGAGTCTTGAAACTTGTTTTAAATTGTCTCTTGGATGTTAAAACTTGTTGTCATTTTGAAATGTCGTTTTGCCTCAGTTAACGAAACTTTATCGATTATCGTTTCATAGTAAGTAACAAGTGTTGTTTAATCAAGAGTGTTTTATGGGACCTAAATTCCGCGTATTTTGAATGTTAAAATTTGGTTAAAATTTTGGGTGTTACAGTTTGTTATCTATTATTTCGAATGTTTGTGGTTTGGTATTTCAAACGGAGTTTTTTTCATATATACAAAAAAATGAAATATCACTATCATCGTATATGTCGATTGGGTCGGTAAATGTTGACATTTTATAAGATAAACTGGTAATATTCTGGCCACAAACATTCAAAATAATAGATAACTAACCATTGTAAGTAACACTTGTAAATAACCTTATACCGCGCTTTTCACAATCGAACGGAACGTATTCAACAGCACCATCAACATATTACCATATCCCTCCGCTGTAAATTACAAGGTTTATAGACATTGTATTGGCAAAGAAACTAACAAAAATTGTGAGAGAAAACAACAAAAATTGGAATTGAAAATGGAAAACTAAGTTAAATAAGTGAGAGAAAAAGTCGAAGCAGGCTAGTAAGACCACTTCAGCCGGCTATCTGGTGTATTAACACCTTCGGCGCCAGCTAAGCCAGCTGGATCCAAGACGGCTAAGCCATGTAAAAAAACACACGTCAGCTGAGCCTGCTTGGAAGTGGGCTTTAGCCGCCTTGTAAATTAGCACCTCCATGTGTTAGTTTCTGGTTGGTTGAAAATCTGAAAAAAATTGTTTTTGGCACGGAATTTTAAGTCGGCTGAGCTAGCCTTCTTCAGCCGGGTTTTTGACTAAATAACCATATCGAAGTAGTCTGAAAAAGTTTGTCAATTTTGGTAAGTTTGACTAATCAAATGTCCATTTTTGTAATTTTCCCTTATAAATAGGGTTACAAGGTAATTGTAAACATTTAAGGCTTTGTCAATGTATACATTAGACAATAAAAAAGGTACAAGGTGTCTTAAAGTAAATTACATGTTTATTATTCTAATCTCTATTATATAATAGTATAGATAGATTACTGAATATTTCAGTTGTTTAGGTTAGCGCCGCCACTTTATAGAGTATGTGGTCCCGCCACTTTATAGAGTATGTGGTCCCTCCACTTTTTTTTCTCCATCCATATGGGACAAGGATACAATGGAATGAATGAATTTTTTGAAAAAGCCAAAGGATCCTTTTATACTCATTTTTTCGTCCATATATCTTTTCTTATCCGATGTGGATGGGCATAGATTTGTAATCAAGAGTGACAATTGTAAATGACTAGTTGTTGACGTATCAATACTTATACCAAATATAGTATAGATTTTCTTAAGTGTCTTTAAATTGAAGTTAAATTACATTATTGTCCTTTCAATATGCTTTATATAGTAGTATAGATTAGTCGAAGGCATTAAATAAATTAAGTCTTTATCCAAGCCTAAGTCGTCATTTTATCTTTTGGTAATATGAACCCTCTCTATCACACGGGATGTAATTCTTTATCACAAAATAAAGTATAACATTTTTCCAATATTAATTCATAATAAAAGAATCCATATAATCAATTTACAATGAAGTTACAGATTGTTCTTTTTTTTTGTTAAATTTATATCTATACTATATAATAAATAAATATTTTTTGTATGCCACGTATCGTCATCATATTCAATCTCATCGTTATTTTCTCGCATCTATCTCTTATTAAATGCATCCATATCTTTTAATAAATTACTAATTATACTAATAAAACACATTTATTTTAAATTATCCTTTATTATAATTTTTTTTGAAATCTAATTATATAATTTTTATTTTCAATCAAATAGTAAATGAAAGTCAAATTACATCAAATAGTAATTGACGTATTTTTGAAACCCATTTATATTTTTTACATATTTTGAATTTTGTATTATATCATTACTATATGTATAGTAATACATTTTTACACCTGTAAAATACATAAATAAAATTTGAGAAATTTATGTATTGATATTTTTCGTCCGTGTGTATTAGACGAGGCCTAAGCTAGTTTTCCCTTATAAATAGTGGTTACAAGATAATTGTAAACATTTGAGGCTTTGTCAATGTGTACATTAGACAATAAAAAAGGTACAAGGTGTTTTAATTTTTTAAGTAAATTACATGTTTATTATTCTAATCTCTATTATATAATAGTATAGATAGATTACCGTATATTTCAGTTGTTTTGGTTAGCGCCTTCACTTTATAGAGTATGTGGTCCCTCCACTTTTGTTTCTTCATCGATATGGGACAAGGAAACAATGAAATGAATGAATTTTTGGGAAAAGCCAAAGGATCCTTTTATACTCATTTTTTTTCGTCCATATATCTTTTCTTATCCAATGTAGATGGGCATAGATTTGTAAACAAGAATGACAATTGTAAATGACTAGTTGTTGACGCATCAATACTTATACCAAATATAGTATAGATGTTCTTAAGTGTCTTAAAATTTAAATTAAATTACAATATTGTCCTTTTAATATGCTTTACATAGTAGTATAGATTAGTCGAAGGCATTGAATAAATTAAGTCTTTATCCAAACCCAAATCGTCGTTTTATCTTTCGGTTATATGAACCCTCTCTTTTACACGTGATGTAATTATTTATGACAAAACAAAATAGAACATTTTTCCAATATTAATTCATAATAAAAAAAATCCATATAATCAATTTACAATGATGTTACATATTGTTCTTTTCCTTTTTTTTTGGTTAAAATCTATTAGTAACACCATTCTAACCAATCATGTCCCAAAAATTTGTACAACAAATCCCAACAAGGCAAAATCAGGGTAAATTGGTAATATCCCCTTCTGTTTTCAACATCTTTGGGGGTAGAAATTGTGGCAGAACCTATTGGCATAATTCATCTGTAAGCTGCTCTAAGTTTGTGCAAAAACCGCAAAGTTTCACTATAAGAAGGATCGGTCCGGCTAATCGGCTTGCATGAATTTACATGATCAGTTGACTCCAACACCTATAAAAAAATTCAAAAATCACACAAAAAAGACCAAAATTGTTTAACCTTTTTAGCCACTAACCCGATTCGAAACTGTAGAATTTTATATAACTTTTATGCATGGTTAGGTAAGGAGATTTTATGTAATACCCGACCTCCTATACCAACCAATATTGTATGTTTTGTCTACTGAGAGCTAACAGTTTTGTTTTTAGTTACCCAAGTGAAGACTTCCCGGTAGGTCAACCAGTGTTGTTAAAACTGGGATTAATCGGTGATTTATCTCTAGCCGGAGGTCCACCGCAACGATTTCGCCTAATCGGACCATTAATCGGTCAAAGGTCAAAATAGTCAAAATCGGTCATATTTGGTCAAAATTGGCCAAAATCATTGAAGTCTCTGAAAAATTATATTTGTTAATCCAATCCGATTAATAAGTTCGAAAAATTATATATAAAATTTTGAAAAATTACATATAATATTCCAATCCGATTAATCCCTAGTTGGTACCCCACCGCCCGACTAGCGTCTAGCGATTTTCACAACACTGAAGTCAGCCATCCTTTATTTTTCCTACCTTAGTACATTTAACTGTATGCGTTGATGGTATTTGAGGCCACACAGTCGCTACAAACCTAGAATATATCATGTCCGCAATTGATGTGAGATTTGCCTAGAGTGTTATAAATTTACTAGTGATTTTCAGAATTGAAAACTTACAACAAGTTCGCCAAATCCAGGATATGCAGATTCAATTGGAACTATTTCCAACCGAAAAGCCCATCCCCCATAGCCTTCAACTATTGGAGTTACTTTAGTCTGTAAAACATTTATTAGCCAATCAGAGCACCAATTAGAGCATGCATACAGACATAAAATGTTCACATGCATGCATATATGCAGCTTGAAGGACTAAAAGGTGATGAAAGTAATGGTAATACCTCACAAAAACTAAGAACATCAAGTGATCCTTTTTTATGTAGATCGCGAATGAAGTCATTAAGTTCCACTAATCTTGTAGACCCACTTCTCAACTCCCCTATCTGACCAAAAAAAAAATAAAGAAAAATTAGCGGTAACTTAAACAAAATAAGTTGAATTCTTTTATAGATATTTGTTGCGTCAGATCTGATTACATGTATTATACTATTCGATAATAATCTAATTTTTTTGAGTAAAATGATTTAGGAGGTTTTATGCAATAGTACACACTGACTTTCAATCTGTTTTCTTATACGCCAACTTTTTCATTTGGCCCATTTGAGTAACTTTTAATCACATTTGGGGGGGGGGGGGTGTTTAGACCTACAATTAGTGGAGAAAATAAAAATTCTAACCGATGGTGCAGGGCGAAGCACATAACCTATACGCCAGGGCATATCTGCAAGTTTACTACCAAAATGTGGGCAACTGTAGAACACCTAAAACACAAGAAATAAATTCTTTAGTCAACATTTACTGAAAGTGATAATTGATATATGCAAACATGAAAACACTTTTATTCACTGAAACATACCACACCAACAGTGTTTTTGACAAGATTGCCTTTGTTTTCTGCACTTGCCTGATGTAGCATCTGCTTCACAACCAATCCCCCCATGCTGTAATACGTAGCTATTTACAGATTAATAACGTAGTAAAATGATAGAATTTAGAATTTATTTCCTCTTTTTTTAATTTCATTTTTCTTCCTTTTAAGTGTATTGGTAGGTGGTGGTGGTGCCTTGTTTTCATGTGTAATTCTAATTTTAAGAAGATCCAGATATCAGCAGTTGTGTATTTCTCTATGCTATCACCATGTGTATGTAATTATAAGTTACACTCAACTTAATGATAATTTCATACAACCCCCTCAAAACGTGAATAATATCATATTTACTCAACCAAAAATCATAATATCAAATATACCAATTTTCATATTTATGACATAAATACCTTTCCCTTATGTAAAGATTTAGGTTATGAGAGTTTGAAGAGTAAGGAGAAGGGTATAAAGGTCATGTCATAATCTGTATTTAATGAAATGGGTAAATATGAAATTAAGTGTTATGAAAGGGTATATTTGATATTAATTTTTTGGTTGGGTATATGATATTATGCAACTTTAGGGTATGTATGAAATAGCCCAATTAATTTATTATCTAAATTATTAAAAACCTGGTGCTGAAATTAGATGAATGACAAACTGCTAACATAAGATCATATTGTAACTAAACTTGATCCTGATCATTTAATTTATACGAACCTATGTGTTACAAATACAACTGGTCGATCTCCAATTCGTGCTGCAATTAGCTTTTCCAACAGCATGGAGCTAACTTCCTGCAGATACCAGATGCAGATTTATGATGCTAACCAGCACTTAATAATATGTTAATTGAAGAAAAACAGACTGATTAAACTAAAACCTGGAGAGGCAAGCTTGACCCAGACCACTGAGTAAGATTTGTCTACAAAAGATATTAATAAAAAAGTAGGTTATAATCATGTTGGTATAAAAGCAGAATATGCACATTAAACACACAGAATTAGTATCACAAACCTTGTACTTGAGACTAAACAAACGAGCATGTGGAAAGTCAGCTGAAAGCCACTCTCCGGGCCAAAAAGTTCCTTGTTTTCCAGCCTCTTCATCAATCTTTTCAACGAGTCCAGATTTAGATGATGATTTGCATTCAGATAACCGCCAAGTCTTAAACGGGCCACCACGCAGCCCATGAACAAATATAACATCAAGTGAAGGATCTCCCGATTGACTCTCTAAACTATTGCCAGAAGTAGGGCTGAGGTCATCAGTGTCATCAATTCGATTTTCCTTTTCAGTTGATATATGCCCTCCCTTTCGACATTCCCAGTGAGGCATATCAGGGTTTATTAAAAAAATCATCTCCGTATAACGAGCACATCGGTTATTTTTATCTCCAGAATTTTCATCATCACAAAAGATATTTAATAATGTTGCTCGAGCATAGCTTTGAGTTTTAAGATCATTGTTTCCTGAATTCTTTCCATTTGCACATTCTTCAAGCCAAATACACCATTCTTTATCATCTCTAATCAACTTTTTGACTCTTGGATGAACCGAGAGCAAGGTCAACAATCGAGCCGCATGTCTTCGAACGTGAGCTACGGAAGGGACACGGACACTAGACGGGTCATAAACTTCTTGAACCGAAGACTCACCATGAACACTTACAGAATTATCCCTGGGTTCCATGTCTCTTGATGCATCATATGCTTCAATTGCTGCTAGTTTCTCATAATCGTCTTTTAATAAAAACCGACGCAATAAAGAAACTACACCATAATCGATTATATTATTTTGACAAAACAAGTCATCACTGCAAATCTCTGTCATAGCTTTGATCCCTTTTAGAGTTGCTAGTGCAGAATCCGCAGCATTCACTTTAGGGATGTTGTCCTTTTTTAGATTTCTGTATGTTCCAATAAAAGTTTCTAGGCCGAGAAAGTCTCCCAAAGGAGACAAATCACCATTAATAGACTCTGTTCCCAGCTGATTTAAAGCTAAATTAACCACAGCATTAGCCAATTGGTTAACACTTTGACTTCCAGAAACTATGTTTGACTGATCGATTTGAGTCTGCAAGAATTAGTTATCATCATCAATTACCATAATGAAAAATTCAAACTACACATAACATTAGCTGATACCAATAAATGGGTTGATTCGGGTTATAGTCTGTTTATGCTAGGTCAATTGGGTTGAGCATCGCCCAATATGTATTTTTAATTAATAGAATCTAAATCATCTTATTCAAAAAATTACATTGTTATTGAAATAATATAATTTGGTAATCACTACATATTTATAGAAAATTAAAAATTTTGGACAAAAATTGGTTCATGACAATGTCAACCCAATCCGGCCCGGCCCATCAAGACCGTAAAATTTTAGCTAAAAATGGAACGCGCTAAATGGGATGAAAATTCTTTATTGATGAAATAAGATGATAACCGTTATCAACAAATGTTTACAAAAAAGTTTGGATACAAAAAGTGATTCGGGTTGACCCAATCCTGACTCGTCCAGTAAGACCCGTTTTGGCCAAACCAGTTGCCCAGCCAGCCTGACCCACCCATCTTGCCACCTCTATCTGAATGAGCAGAACTACAAACCTTCACTTTGTCCCTAGGCTGAGCACTCCCTTTAAGTGATAACTTTCTTGATTTCAGAATGTCAGAAAGCATAATAGCTAACCAACCTTGAGAAATCGGTATGGAAGATGGCCCATAATCTTCACAAATTCTAGAAAGTATAGTTATAGCAGAAGATCTAATCACATCAGATGAATTCTCCCCAGATACCCAAGGAAGTAAAATGCAAGACCACTTTTGTCCTTCTTCAAGAGACAAACGCATGTCCCCTAAACAAAGTGATTCCAAACCTTTAGCCAACAATTCTTGAACAGACTCGTGATCCATTGTCCGTTTAGCAGTTTCCCTCATTAAATCAAGACCTCTTTCCATAACTACCCTTCGAGCCCGCGGGCTCTTCTCAATAGATGATAAAAAAGCAGTCAAAGCGACCCTGGTCAAGGAGATATCGTCGGTTTTGCTCGCTTGAGAAACAGTTTTAAGAAGGCTTGAACTCCAATCAGAAATATAATCGTTGATGGGGAGATTTTGGTCTTCTAATAATAAACGGGCCACCAAACTTGCGTGCCATTTTACGGATCTCTCAGGAGCTACTAAAGCCGACATGACAGCATGTCCATCACGGTCAAGTTCTTGGATATGCGATCTATTTAGATCTGATGCCATTGCCCAATTAGCTAAAGCCCATGTGGCGAAAGGGACAGCAACATGTTGAGAATGCAAATCATCCCACAATCCAGGGATGACAACTGGAGAATTATCATTTAATTTGCTAAATTTCAGAGTTTTTGGGGTAGACTTATAAGATTTGTCCAACTCCATTGATGACCCATTACTTCTGGAAAGACCTACAACGGTAGTACCGCCAAGAACTTTAATTCCAATTCCTTTTAATCCAGGTCCGCCATCGTCATCCTCTTGCTCGCCACCTGGTGGATCATCAATGTGCATGCCACCTTCTTCAATAACTTGAAGTGTGGCTGCGATATCTCGCATTGCAGCTGCACCAGATAGAGCAGGCTTGAGCCGGATCATGTCCACATCATCACAGTTGGATGTAACGATATCCATTATTGCTGCAACGAGCAAGCTTCTACCTTTTGAAGGATCAGAAATATCTAACGAATTGCGCCTCGGTTGCTGCTTTCATGAAAATGCTATATCAATACAATAAAAAATTACTTTGGATAAACTTATATGTATAAGAAAATAAAAGATTTAACTAATTGTTTTTAAGTCATGTTTACAACAGGTGTTTTCTAGTTAAATAGACAAACGAACTTAACAAAGAAGCATAATGAGATTATATAACTCATTTCAAAATAATCCATCAAAATACTCAACAGGTCAAACTCTATTCGGATATCTATTCTACAAGCACAAACAAAACCCTAGAAATATTGAAAAACATGGAAGAATCAACAGGTTGGAGATATATAACAAAAACAAGATGAGGAAAAAGATATGATGTAATGTAATAAGATAAATCAATCCTAAACTGAAGATCAGATGGGACTTGAATTAAAAACAAAAGGTGTGAAGAACAATGCATGGAACAAATTGCAAAAAACTAAACCTTTGATTTTTCATGTGTTCTTAATTTTACTATGCGAGGAAACCAAAATTGGTTAGAAATATGGGTCTCCAAAAGGTAGCCAGTCAATGCATTTGGCTATCTCAGCTTGCTATGCCTGAACCGGGTGACAAATTTGGGTCTCCTAAGGTAGCATAAATTCGAGTGTAGCCATCCATAAATGTAATCAAGTGACAAAAAAACACCCACATATATTTCAGTATTTTACCATGACATTATCTCTGTTCAAATTTTTTGCTTCACATAATTAAAGAGAGAACAAAATCACCAAGTGTTCTTTAAGTGATTTCACAAGCACTTTTGTGGTGAAGGGTAAAACCGAGTAAAAAGAAGTGTGTAGTGTGCAACTAAAAGGTAAGGTGTAAAACCTCCCTTAAACCTTACTAGTCATACTAGCATACTCAGTGTTGATTTTGCATTGAAACGTATGATGAAAATGATTATTAAAATGAATCCAGATTGAGGAGGACATTGAAGTAAACAACAATTTTACGAATTTGAAGTATTATAGTCAGGCATTTCAAGTTTAATAGGTTGTTGGTCATACTTTGTATGCGACAAAAAATGCTAATTGTGTTGTTAGTTATGCGCGCTTAGCACTTTCACAAGAGTTTGTTAAACATTTAGTATCTTCTTATCTTCCTTAAATAACAAGGTTTAGTAGATTCACTTTAGGGGAAGTCACCAAAATGGTCACTTTGACCAACAAAGTTGCCTAGACGGCCCTACGACTAATTTTTTTAAAAATCGATCGCCCTTGATAGAAGTTATATGGCAATCTAGAAAATACCAACCGATCAAAATATGACACGTCGCCCAAAAACCTTAAATTTGCGCTTTTTAGCCTCCCAGTGAAAATCACTCTTTTCAGGCATAAATCATGCGACCAAAGGATGAAACCAACCAATATCACGTTTCTACATAACTCGTGTTGGGAACTTGGGAAGTGGCCTAAAAGGCGTGATTTTCGTGTAAAGGATGCTACAAAACATCATTTATGTTTTTTGGCCACGTGCCATATTCTGGACTTCTCTGGATTGCCTTATAACTTCTATTAAGGGTCAAGAAGAAGAAGGACAGATTTTCTCCAAATTTAGTCAAAGGGCATTTGGGTAATTTGTTTGGTCAAAGTGCGCATTTACGTGGCTTTCCCTTATATTTAACTCCCCCACCGTAAAACACCCATATCAGCAAAACACCATACCATGCCATTCAATTAGTGGGAATGGCGTGTACTACATACAAACTACAAAGGGCACAGTGGTAGTAAACTTGAGTTCAGAGAAGTCATATTTACTAGGAATTCAAATGAAGACCAACAATTGCAAAGTGTATCCCTATCAATCTATCATGACGAAATTTTAAAGATTTCCACATGCTATAAATGCCAAACCAACACACGACTAAGCATAACTGACAATTCACCATGTATAACTAGCAAACTAGAGCTCAAAGCCAAAAACAGGATTACAGTCCAACATTTAACAAGATAAGTCACATTTCTACACATTATTACTCTTGTTACTTAAACAAAATCTACAGCTAAACATAAGATACAGTGCCGGATAATAACAAATCAAAATACCTTTTTCGATTGATGAGGTTGAGCAAAGAATATGAACCTGAGAAGATTGGGAATAGCATGAGGCCTCCCCAGAACCGCCTCACACACATTAGGATCAGCAATCAAGTACGCCAAAGCCCTAGCCGACTCCGCCTGAGTCCCATAACTTCCTCCTCCAGTCAATGCTACCGACTCCAACAACCAATCCACCACCACACCACCACCAGCACCAACAATCGCAGCCCTCCGGCTCTCACTTGCCGCCACAATATCCGCCAACAACGCAGCAACCCTAACTTCAAACCCTAACCTCACTTCATGATTCGCCGAAGACAAAACCGAATGAAGAGACTTCCAAAGCACCGACGCCGCAACGCCGGTATGCTTCATCGTATTCACAACTCTCTTCACCGACTCCTTTGACCGGTCAATCGCGTGCTCGAAATCATCAAATAAATGATACTTCTTCTGTTCTTCCCTAATTTCGCTGTCGTCAAATAGAATTACGTAAGAAGCAGCAGCAACAACTGCGGCAGCGGAAAATAAGGCAAAAGGATGAGTGAAGGATAGATGAGAAAGCGAACTATGGCGCAGGCGGTGGGGGACCGGAAGTGATGGTGGCGCAAGGGCATCTGGTGAATTGTTGAGGTTTTGGGGGTAATTGTTTGAATTTGTGGAGTTACGATCGGAATGATTAGCAGAGAAGAATCGGCGGAGGCGGTGAGGGTGATGGTTGACGGCAGTTCTAGTGGTGAAGATACGACGGAGCATTATAGTGAGAGAAGAAAAAAACGGAGAATCTGCACGGAATCAGGAAATGAGACGGTATCAGCGGTTGCCGGAAAGAGGTGACGGTGGAGTCGCTTTTTTGTCACGGCATCTGTTTACATTTATCGTCCTTCAACATTTAACTAATTGCACCTTTGACCCTTTTTATCATTATCTTAATATTAGACTATCCGTAATACTAGTGTGAAGGTGAGAGCACACCCCACGCCACGTAGACGCCACGTAAACTATGTCAGATTTCACTCTCACCTTCACCTAGGTGTGTAATGGTGGGGTGAGGGTGAACAATTTTGTAATAATTACATAATTATTATTTTAAATCACAAGTAAATAAAAAGCATAATGATTTATAAACATCACTGACGCTTGAACCGCACTCACGAAAAGGATTAACAGGTTCCGAGGATGAAACCTAATTTAAGGGGGGGGGGGGGAGAATTGTAACACCTCAAAATCTAAAGGAAATGAAAGTCCAAGGGCTAAAGTGTAATTACCCCATAGATCAAGAGTTTAAAATAGGAAGAATTTGGAAATGGAGGTGGTAGCGGACCGCTACCATGCGGATAACGATCCGCTAGCCGCAATTGGCTTGGGCAACGAAGATGTGACACGTGTATGGTGACTCGCTAGAAGGGATTGGGTAGCGGACCGCTACCCAGAACCTTAGCGGTCCGCTACATGTGCAACACGTGGAACACCTGGAAAGGGGCGGTAGCGGACCGCTACCCCCTTGCTTAGCGATCCGCTACGGGTTGCAATGGCAGCCTATAAATAGGTTCAATTGCCGTTCAAAATGAGAACAACACCAACATCACCATCATACACACATTAGCATGAATACCGAGGAGCCCGAACGATGGTTACGAGCGTGGTGGCTACGAGTGCGGTACGCTGAGAGTACGATTCGAGCCCGGGGAAGCATTTAAAGCAAGGAACGAAATTAGGAACTAACCGAGGGTAATGTAAGTACACTGGACCCGTACCCTAAACACAAATACGTGAATTATGTGTTTAAAATGATACGTGATATGTGATATGTGTTATGTATATGACGAGGGTACGAGGTAATGACGGATTAGTCTAAACACTAAACATGAATAATGGAGTAACCACGGCGTATCCAAGGGGTGGTGGATATGCCGCTGGTACTTCTTATATATAAACTTCTTGGTACTTCGTGGTGATACCATTATGAATGTTTAGGGGTATAGACTAATAAATAATAATGAAATATAGTAAACGTATGGGAGAACATCCAACCGGTATGTAGTTATCTTACAAACTGAGTGTTCTGTCTAAGGAAAGAGTGGTGTATAAATCTCTCTTATGGCCTTCACTCTTTCCTGGGAACATCTCTGTTAGAGGTACTGCTCTAGAAGGAAAATCACCCCAGTTTACAATATATGACGAATACGAATATAAGATGAAAGTATACCATGCATAATGAATGTGAATATGATGAATATGAATATGTGAAATGCATGATGAATATGTGAATACATGATGATACGTGCAAATATGAATGAGTATGATAGAACGAGTCTAAACCATAAAATGGAATAACTGAGTACTCACGAAGTGTTAAAGGGGTGGTGGATACGCCGCTGATACTTCCTATATATAAACTCTTTTAATGCATCATGGAGAAACCGTTACAAAGTTTTACGGTGAGGACTGGTTGGGAGATAAATCAAGCATATACATGAAATGAACATAAGTGCTTGATACATTTGGGAGGCTGTCAGTCAAAGATACTCAAGGTCCCAAATGAAATGAGATACCCAGCCTATAATGTGGATCTTAATAAAGAAAAGGAAACTCTAGGCGTATGTGGCTGAAAAGGTGAAAGATTCCAAGCCTACGGGGCTGAGGAATGAAGGAGTCTTCGTGACAAATGCAAGGGGTCTATACTGACGAGTATAAGAACCTTGCCAATACTTGGACCGAAGGTACGGCCTAAGATGGTTGCGAGGGGGTTAGCACAACCATAAAATATACGAATGATGTGACCGGAGGTACGTCCGGAGATAGACACGGGGCGCCGAGATCCTGGGAAACTTGAACAATAACAAAGAATCTAAAGGGTTCATAATAAAATGAACGATGAAGTGTACTTACTTTAAAGAATCCTTAAAGGGCTAATTAAAAAATGTTTTTCAAACACTAAAGGAAAGAGCCACGTGGAATGAAGCTTCCTGAGGACGGAGCGGTAAGAATGAAAGAATCCCTATGTAATATGATGTAAATATATTGTGTAAAAACAATATTATTAAATGTAAAAGTTACCTTAACCAATTATGGCAAGGTTTTGTCAACCAGGGAACCGTTTTCCGCAATATAAAACTCTGATAAAATAAGTAGGGTGTTTCACATAGCTTCTCCCCACCATGTCGTGAACACGATCACCGTCACCCACCACGCCCACGCTCCACGCCCACCCGGCACGGTGTTCCATGCCTGTGGTGGGTGAGGTGGCACCACGCCTCACTCTCACGTTGTGTACTATGGACAGTCTTACAATCATATTATGGTTGATTAAAGTGTTGGTTACGCGGATAAAGTGTTGGTTACGCGTATAGTTAGAGTATTCACGTCAGGTTTCACATCCATATTAACTAAAAATAAACATTTTTTTAAATTTACTTATCATTTTTTAAAACCTTTTACATCTCATTCTTTATCGCTATCTTTATATTTATTTCTCTTTCTTACAATTATAATGTTAACTACTTTTTGATATATCTACTATCTATAATAAATAAAAATAACTAGCAATTTACCCGACGCGTTGCGGTCATCGCGCGCCACGACATGTTAAAGATCAGACACTAAACGGCTTTGAACTTTATGAAAGAGAGGAAAGCTAAACCGTTGAACAAATCAAAGTTTTAAAAAAAGCAAAAAAAAAACACGAACTCCAAACCGCTTCGAAATTAAAAAACAACTAAACCGTTAAATAAATCCATGTCTTTCAAGAGCCACTCTCGTTACGGCACGTTAACTCGCACGTTAAAACACGTAGTACATAAAAAACAAAACATTTAATAAAGTGTTGATATTATTAAACATATTATATAAGAAAGCGAAACCGTTAAAAAAGTTATTGTGTACGAAGTAAATAAACATATTTAGAACTTCATATAAAGAAAAGAAACATTTGTGCAAACCCACGCGTTGCAGCGGAATAGTTAGTGACATTCCAAAAACTTTAAATAAAAAACGAAACTATAACAAAGATATTAAAAAAGTTAATTAACCATAAAAAAAATGTTAGAAAACGAAAACAAAACCGTTTAAAAAAAGTAAGAGTTACAAAAATTCTTAAGGACGATATACGTAAATGTTAAGACAACTTATATACTATCACGTGCAACTACATTTTAAACGAAACTTGCATCGAAACATAGATTAAAATAAGTACATCGTCACGATATGCTTGGAATTTTTTAAAATATTTTATTTTATAAGTTATAAAAGCAAAAAACAAAAAAGAAGGAAAAGCCTATAAGCTTGACACATATCTATGTTTTTGATGGCAAAAAGAAATTAAATATTTTTATTTTAAGACTAATAACATAAATTCCGTTACTTTTATAAGATAAAAAAAGAGTTTGAAATCTTAGGAAAATAAATGAGGAAAAGAAAATATTTTATATTACTTTCATTGAAAAATTAGTATGAAAAGTTAGAGAGAGAGTGAGACAGATTCTTCACTAAGAGAGGAGAGAAAAAGACAAAAGAATAACATGCATTAAGGAGCTTGTACCTTATGCAATAAGTGTTCCCATTTTACAATTTGTAAGTAATTGAATTGTGGGCACGTATCCATCATATAGCCTATCTAACTTTTGTTTTTCCTGCCTACACTAAAACCATGCCTAAATAACACACGGATCTATCCTACCGATCCATACCCGATTATTGATCCGGGTTGTGACTCTTCATACGGAGGGTAATCCTCTTTTTTTTATTCATTTGCAAACCCTAGAACACAGCTCCACTACCGTTGCCGTAACTTGTACATCTTCAACTTTAGATTCAAAGTTCAACATCATCGTCTCTGAGTGGTTTGTTGTTCTTTTTTCATTAATCAATTCATATATATTTACGTATACATACGCAAGTGGATGGACGTTCATCTTTAGGTTTTTATTTTATAATTTCCTAATCAATACATGTCATTATTATAAATCGAGAATTAGTGCAGACATTATACCCTAATCAATAGTATTAATCCACACATTTATTACATAGTCGGTTATACTCTTGTATTGATATAATTGTAAACGATAGAGATGATGGTTGGAAGTTTGAATAAAATGTCTTTCTTAGTTGTTTTTCTCCTAATTATCAACACGTTATCAGCACGCGTTCGCTCGTAACACACGTTTCCCATTTTAGTCCATGTTGCTCCATAAGAAAAGTATCCAAAATCCCTTGTCGTCTATGTTATGGATTTCCAGTCATCTTTTTGGCATCCATTTCGGTAATCTTTGAGCCTTTGGCCACTCATCTGGAATAGTGAAAAAGTTGAAGCACAGATGGGATGTTGGACTACTTGTTCGTGTGCAGCCACTTCATATCTTTCGAACAGTTCGACATCAGGCACCACCTGCCATCAGAACAGTATCCGCCCCACCGATGATTCAATACCGGAACACCGTCTTAGAACCGTTATGACCCATCACACATGTAAGAATTCAAACTAGGTTAATTTTATACTTGACGCACACACACACACACACACACATATATATATATATATATATGAAATCTTTATTTAGAGATTGAGACTGCTATATGATTTCAATACTATGGCCAACGATGGGCCACTAATCGAAAAACTAATTAGAATAATTAAACCATAAATCGACAACACCTTGTCTTGTACTCGACCCTTGTTCTTGATACAAGCTTCACCGACGACCACGCCGCTGCAAGCCACCATCATCGGACAATTGAGCCGCGCCACACTCATCGCGTAATATTAGGGATTTTTCCTGTTGCAGGAGTGTGAGATGGTACATGAATGCCCTTATAATTTTCCTATTGAATCGCTTGCAAATAGAAGAAGGAATCAGGTCATTCGAACACCCTCTTGATATCAACCCTGGCGCGTGTTCAAGATAGGATTAGGATCTCTTGAGAACTCATAAATACGTGAGAACTCGTCAAAAACCAATTAAGATCATTTTTTTTTTATATTTTCACTACCTTTATTATTTAAAAAAAAAAGTGTACACATGTGTAAATGGTAAGTACTTACACATGTGTTAGTGGTAAAGTTACATATGTGTATATTTTTTTAAAGGATTATTGGATTTTAATAATCCTACTTTTTACCAATTGGCCAATAAAAATCCCAACTTAGAATATTCTTACCACTAGTCCCTACTTTCAAACTATTTTCTTACATTGGACCCCCCGTTAATGAAACTTAACACTATTGAATTTTATATGACGTGGACAACTGCAAACCACCGGAAAGTCGAGCCAAGCTAGCAGTAGTCTAGTGGTTGTTGAAGCATTTTCCGTGTGACAAACACTCTGGATAGAGTCTTAGTTTTGTACTTTCATTGTATGTATTTGTCTTTGTTTGTAAGTGTCTATATGTATTAGTTATCGAGTTGTATTTACTAATGCATGTTGATAGTTGCTGAAATCTCTAAGTGTTTTGCGCACTTGTATGTGCGCAGGAATTAGTTCCTGCGTACTTAGCAAGTACGTAAGAATACCTTGCGTACTTGCTAAGCACGCATGAGCAATTTGTCCTGCGCACTTGCTAAGTGCGCAGAGATCAAGTCGTGTATAAATAGGATAGGTTGACAGTAGACAAGTACGCAGGCAGATACTCAGACCTTGTATACTAAGTATTTCTCTCTGTAACATTGAAGTGTTTATAATAGATGAAAGTTTAAAGTGATTCTCTTGTCGATTTACTTTGTGTTGTAAGACTCTCCACCTAGTCACGGGTATTCCGCACCCGGTCCGACTCAGGAACCCACTTGCATGTGACGATCCGCCACACCCGAGGGACCTACAAGTGGTATCAGAGCTTTGCTCTTGATTTCGAGTGTTGTGAGTGTGTTTGGAGAGTTTTCTACAGAGATTTTACAAGCAAAAGTGGGTATTTTTGTTGATTTTGTGATAAAATAGGGGTAGCTCTTGAGCACTATTTTAGAAGCAAAAATCACTCAAAAACCCGATTTTGTTGTGTATTTGAGTGTTTTGAGCAGCAAAGGTTGGTTAGAAACTTGTTTCTGACTCTTTGGCTCATTTTGTTTGTTCATCTGTCCGATTTTTGTCATCTCCGGTGAAATTCCAGTGACTGGAATAGTTTGGTGAGAGTTGGTGAAAAGTGTTCTGCGTACTTACCATATCTGGCAAAAAGTTCAGTCTTGCTGCGTACTTACCAAGTACGCAAGACCAATCTTGTGCGTACTTAAGTTATATCTCCTGCGTACTTATCATTTACTCCTGCGTACTTACTAAGTACGCAAGAGAAAATCCTAACTACGCAAGAACATTTCTCTAAGTGCGCAAGGCCAATATCAAGTGCGCAGGTGTCTCTGACTTTTCTGAATTTTGACTAAGTGTTCACATTGTCAAATCTTCAGAATCTCGGTAATCTTTTGAACTATGACAACGAGATCGGAACCCCTCAGAAACCGCCAAAGTTGTTAAATGTAAATGATTATTCTAATTAGAAAGCACGCTTTGAGCATTACATTTCTTATTCCGATTCTTCGTTATGGATACCTATTCTAGAGGGATATAAGCATCCCACACATATTTACCTTGATGAAGTAATGCCCAAGCCTATCTCTAAACTCGACGAAGAAGAAAAGAAAGTTTATGATCGAGAGAAGAAGGCTCATGGTTTGATCACTATGGCCTTGACTAGGGAGTTATTTCATAGTTTCAGAGGATATGATAACTCCAAGGATCTTTGGAAGGCGTTACAGAAAAGATTCGAGGGCAATAGTGACATCAAGAAGAGTAAAAGGGATCTTCTCAGGAAGCAGTATGAGTGCTTCAGATTTCTGGAGAACGAATCCATAGATTAACTCATCTCTAGATTCTATCATCTGCAGACTGAGTTGAAAGCTTTTGAGCTGAAGTATCCTGATGAAGAATTAGTTGAAAAGTTTATGCATGCTTTGCCTCCCAAGTTTGAGATGTATACAACCCTGATAAGAGAGAATCCTAAATTCTATGAGATGACAATTGATGAGGCAATTGGAAAGGTTCAAGCTCATGACATGAACCTAAAAAGAAAGGAGAGCTCAGGAAGACCTCAGATACAAGACCCTTCTATGTATCATGGGACGTCTTCTACAACCAAGTCATCGGGCTCTGGAAACTTTCATGAGGAAGAAACTGTAAAAGCTTAGGGTGGTCATGCATGTTATGCAGCATCCGGATCTGGTTCTGGATCTGATCAACAACATCCCTCAAGAAATCCTCCCGCTACACCTTCAGCTAACCAATCAGCGATAGCCAAGATAGCTGAAGATCATGTGGCTTTATTCTCTTCATGCATGCTTGCCTATGAGAACTTCATTGGCGGTAAGCTAACGGATCCTGAAACAATAGAAGAAGACTTCAATCAGGTGGATCCGGATGACATGGAGGACATGGATATTCAGTGGAATATGGCCATGATATTGAGGAGAGCCAAGCGTTTCCTGAACAAAACAGGAAGAAAGTTCATTGGCGGGCACTCTAATTCCAAGGTTGGTTTTGACAAATCCAAGGCCAAGTGCTACAAGTGTCTGAACTATGGACACTTTGCTCGTGAATGTCAAAAAGACAGAGCACCGGCTTCGGGTTTCACCAGACCTAGCCAAGGAAACAGCCATGGCTACAACAACTCAAACAATCACAATCAAAGCCAAAGTGGAACGTCCAACGCACTGGTAGCTCAACAAGACAAAAGCTTTGATTGGGGTGTTCATCTGGAGGATGCCATCATTGCACAAACTCAGGTTGGTCTCATGGCTGAGATCACGAGATGATGGAAGCTGAGAAAAAGGAAGCTGAGGAAAAGGAAGCTTTTGTGGTTGACCTAGAAGAGTCTACTACTGCTGTTGCCCTCATGGCTATTGGAGAGGCAACAAGTTCATCAAATGAGGTAGATTCTAATCCTTTTTCTGTCATTTCTTGTTCCAAATGTCTAGGCTTAAAAATTGAAAACTCTAAGCTTCAAGACAAAGTCGAACCCCTTCGTATTGCAGCTTTAAGCTACAAAGAAAACGAAAAACGATTTAAAGATTCAATTGAAACGTTGAAGAAAGAAAAACGTGATTATTCACTTAAAATGAGCGATCAACAGCTTAACTTGGATATTGCATACATGAGGTTAGAAAAAAGGAACAATGAGATCAACAAGCTGCAAAATGAGATCTTGCAGTTGAAATGTACTAACGAGAAGTTGAAAAATTCTCGTTTTGTGGTGGAACACTACGAATCTGTAGTGAGACAAATGAATGGCTTAGGGTTGGGTACTAATGCCATTCCTCCACCAATTAGCGGGAAATTTGTCAACGGCTTAGTAGACATTGATCTAACTTGTCTTGATGAGTCCTTAGGTAAGGATGATTCCTCTAACAAGGATGATTCCTCAAGTAAGGCCAACTCCGCATCTAATGAGGAGTTCTTTACTGCTTCTGATGATGGGTCGGTTAACACCTGCCCAAAAGGAGTAGTATCTGAGGAGTTGTTATGTGAACAAAAGGTTAAGAAAAACATTATCACTAATAGTGACAATTATATTTTAACTGAACCCGATATCATTGAATCAAATGATAAATTAAATGTAATGCTTTATGGGGGATATAAAAATCTTAATCAAGTTAAGAAGGAAGCTTTTTCAGCTCACTATGGGCTTGGTTAAAAAGAAAATTTGCAAAAATACTATACTCCCAAAAACCAATCTATATCGGGTCAAACTCCTGTTCACAAACCAACTCCTCCTGCTCATCATGCTGAGTCATCTAATGCCAGATCTAATGAGCCTTATAGGAGGACTTACACAGACAAGAGGACTTGCTTTCACTGTGGTACGGTTGGTCACATTCTCGTGAACTGCCCTTCTAAGAACCAAGGGAAACGGCCTATTGTGTCACAACCAACTGTCATCTCTAAGTCACCACCAGTGAACCATCCCAAAAGTCCAAAAGCAAATTTGGTGAAACCACCGGTAAAACCGATGGTAAAGCCAAAGATAACCTCTGAGGCTAAACCATCTGTTTCAAGAAAGGGAAGGCAACCTGCTATACCTTGTGTATCTACCTCTGGTAGTACACCTACTGGTGAGAAATCTGTGGTGAAACTCTCTAAGCCACATAGGAGGAGAAGGAATAAGAGGTTGAGAAAGCTAGAACAGTTGACTGGAGTTCAATCAGGTGAAGCTTCCGTTAGTTCACCGACTGTTGTTGAACCTAAGTCTACTGTTCCAGTTAAGAAACAGAAGAGGTCCTGGACTATCAAATCTAAAAATTCTCAATCTCCTATTCCTAATTCTTTTAAAGATTCATCCATTTTGAACAGTCACGACTGTGAGTTAAAAGAGGTTGTTTATTTTGAAAAAGACGGACAACCCAATACCACTATGGCTTGGGTCTCCAAATCTAACTAATTCTTTTTATGACTCGTGCAGGGACATCCGAAGCGTACTATCTCTAACCGTTGGTATGTAGATAGTGGATGCTCCCGGCACATGACAGGAAACATGGCCTTGCTTCAAGACGTGAAACCATTCAGAGGCGGCTATGTGGCCTTTGCTGGAGAGAAAGGCGGCAGTATCACGTGTCAAGGCGTGGTATCAAATGGTTGTGTCAGTTTTGACAACGTCAACTTTTGCGAGCAGCTGAAGCATAACCTGCTGAGTGTCTCCCAAATGTGCGACAAGGAGTGCTCGGTGATGTTTGATAAGAATGAATGCTTGATTCTCAAGCTTGGTTTTGAAGTTCCTGAAGACTGGATTCTGATGAGAGCGCCAAGAACAAACGACACCTATCAGATTGATATAAGCGTGGCAACAACCACCTCATCAGTTGCTACTTGTTTGCTTACTAAAGCGACAGAGCTTGACTCTATCTTGTGGCATAGGAAACTCAGACATATTTCTTATCGTAAAATGAATCATCTGGTCCGAAACGGTCTAGTAACCGGGGTTCCTAAGCTAAGATTTACCGTTACAGATGACTGTATGCCTTATAAAAAGGGCAAACAGCAACGGAAGTCTCACAAGCCCAAGTTCCAAAACTCCATCAATACCCCTTTGGAGCTATTACATATGGATCTGTTTGTCCCCATAAGTATCAGGAGTATTGGAGGTAAGTCATTCTGTCTGGTTGTAACTGATGATTTCTCACGTTTTTCTTGGGTGCATTTTTTAGGTACGAAGGACGAAACTGCTGACATTCTTCAATACCTGATCCTGAGCTTGGAATCTCTTTACAAGTTGAAGGTTAGAAGAATAAGGAGTGACAACGGAACTGAATTCAAGAATAACTTGATGGAACTGTTCTGTCTCAAGAAGGGGATCCGTCATGAATTCAGCGCCCCGTACACGCCTCAGCAGGATGGAGTCGCAGAACGGAAGAACAAAACATTGATCGAGACTGCAAGGACGTTGCTGTCAGATGCAAAGCTTCCTGTCACTTTCTGGGCAGAAGCAGTTAATACAGCTTGTCATGTCTTGAACAGAGTTCTGGTTGTGAAGAGGCACAACAAGACTTGTTACGAGTTGATCAACATTCGACTTCCCAATCTTGATTACCTAGTTCCTTTTGGTAGTCCCTGTTCCTTGTTGCTACAGTACAAAGACCGCAAGTCTAAGTTTCATGCAAAAGCGGTGGAAGACATCTTCTTAGGATACGTTACCAACTCGCCTTGCAAGAGAGTGAACAACATAGGAACTCGTACTGTCGAGGAATGGTTTGAAGTGGATTGTAGTAAACACAACATTCCACCAGAACCAACTGGTCCAGCTTGGGGTTTTGATTATGATGCGCTATTTAAGTCATTCAATCTTCCTGATTTGTCTGCAGTTGATGCCGCAAATGTATATGAATTATTGGGTGGCAGTGATGGCACCAGTTTCTCAACTCGTGCTACTGTACCGATTGTAACTCCTAATTCCAATGCTGCATCTGCATCTAGAACTCTTAATGGCGATGTTCATGTTGATGGAAATGACGCTCAAGCTAATCCTAATGCTAGTGTAGGAAATGAAGCTCCAGCTGATCCAATTAACATTGAATCTTCTTCTTCTAGAACGCAGGATATGGGGGAGTTAAGCACGAACCTTGATTCAGAAATTCAGTAACCGAATGTACCAGAGGCGAGAGTGCATAAGAATCATCCAATTGACAACATTATTGGTGATCCTCATGCCGGTGTTCAAACTCATCATCGAACCATTACTGAGAACACTAGTTTATACTCAGAGATACTTGACACTGGTGTCATGGAAACATGTCTGCATGCTGCATTCGTGTCCCAGTTAGAGCCAAAGATTGTGAAGGAGGCTATCGCTGACAATTTCTGGATTGAGGCGATGCAAGATGAATTGTCTCAATTCCAAAAGTTGCACGTGTGGGATTTGGTTGACTTGCCAAAGGGCGTACAACCAATTGGCACCAGATGGGTGTTAAAATGCAAGACGGATGATCGTCATGTTGTGGTGAAGAATAAAGCAAGATTGGTTGTTCAGGGTTTTTATCAGCAAGAGAGCTTGGATTACACGGAAGTATATGCCCCAGTTGCTAGACTTGAAGCCATTCGATTGTTTCTGGCTTATGCATCATATGTTGGCTTCAAGGTCTATCAACTTGATGTGAAGAGTGCTTTCCTATATGGAAAAGTACATGAAGAGGTCTATGTCACTCAACCTCCCGGCTTTGAAGATCCGCATAATATCAATAAAGTGTATAAGCTCGACAAAGCACTTTATGGTCTTTATCAAGCACCGTGGGCATGGTATGAGACATTATCTAAGCATCTACTGTCTAATGGTTTCGACCGTGGACAGATTGATTCGACCCTCTTCATACGAAAAGCAGGAGGTGACATTCTTCTTGTACAAGTCTACGTCGACAACATTATTTTTGGATCTACCAATGAAGGGATGTGTAGGGATTTCGAACAGGTGATGAAGTCTAAGTTTGAAATGAGTAACATGGGTGAATTGTCGTTCTTCCTGGGTCTGCAAGTCAGTCAGAGAGAGGATGGCATTTATCTACATCAAACAAAGTATGTGCAGGACATTTTGTCAAAATACAAGATGAATGATAGCAGTACCTATGGCACACCTATCCCAGTCAATCATGGTCTGCATCTTGACAGAGATGGAAAGGATATGGAGTGCAGATTGTACCGTGGGATGATCGGATCTCTTGTGTATCTCACAGCTTCAAGACCCGATATAATGTTTGCTGTGTGCTTATGCTCAAGGTTTCAGTCACAACCGAAGGAGTCCCATATGATAGTTGTGAAGAGGATTTTCAAATACTTGAAAGGAAAACCCCGATTGGGTCTTTGGTACTCTAAGAAGCAGTCATTTGACTTCAAAGCCTACACTGATTCAGACTATGGCGGTTGTAACCTTGACAGAAAGTCAACTTCTGGTGGATGTCAATTCTTAGGAAACAGACTGGTTTCCTGGCAGTGTAAGAAGCAGTCAACAGTTTCTGTCTCAACTTGTGAAGCAGAATACATTGCTGCGGCGAGCGGTTGTTCTCAAATATTGTGGATACAGCAGCAACTGAGAGACTACGGCTTAAACTTAACTGGAACTCCTCTGTTTATTGACAACAATGCCACAATGTCCATCATAAATAACCCGATGAAACATTCCAAAACTAAACATATAGAAATTCACCATCATTTCATCCGTGATTGTGCTGAAAAGCATTTAATTAAACTTGTAAAGGTTCACACGGATGACAATCTTGCTGACCTTTTCACTAAGGCATTTGATTGATCCCGTTTTGAAAATCTTGTCAACTTGATAGGAATGTTCAATCTTGAGTGAAAAAATTATTTTTCTCAAATCAATTCAATTCATGGAAGTTAAATTTTATTTCCTTTTAAATTTTCTGTATAGTTCTTTTAATTTTCAAAATATTTTACAAAATCAAAAACAAAATAGAAAATGGAGAAAATTTCAAAGTTAACTTGAGAAAAGAGGAAATGATAGTACATCAGAAATGATCTAAGCGTCATAGACTGCTCATATGGGAAATGATTGCGTCATGCTTACCTAACTGTTTAAATTATTATGTTTTTAATCTATTTATTTACAAGTAATTTGAATTGTCAGTAGGCTGTACGCGTCTTTGAATCACTAGTAGTGTGGAAACTAAATCTAAATTACAACTGTGATTTGAACCCATGTTTGCTAGTGTGTGTGCGTAAAAGAATAGAAAAGATCATTATAAAATATAGGATGATAGATTTTGGCAATAATTTTCTTCTTAGACCAGTTTCGGGTTATGTCTTTAGCACAATTAATGCGGTTCATCTCACTGCCCATACTCACAAGTATGCAATAAGAGATTGAATCAAGACATGTCTCAACATCAACCGTGGAGCATGTATTCACCCTTGAATCACTCATGATTCATTGAAATAAAATCCAAATAAAAGTTGGATTCCCTTACTTTAATACTCAAACACCATATTCATTATCCTGAATCATCATACAGATATTCAATGAAGAAATCAAATGAAACCAAGACAAATGAATCACTCGATTCTGAATCTTATGATTCTCGATAATCCTTATGGATTCTGCTTGATTTTTCCTGTGCTAATTGATGTAACTTCATTCTGAAAATTTAGAAAATCATTGAGAAAATCTTAGATGCCTTGAGATAGTGCAACTTACATTACTGTAGCATATCAGTGGGGTACACGTTGCATATCTAATAATTAATACCTTAACACACAAGAACGTGATACAAAGATGCTTATATTTTCAAATCTTATAATATTGTCAACTTGAATTACTTGTTTATGTGCTTATTACGTATGAATAAATAGTAATCCATGACATGATCCCATATTCTTTGATGTTTATATTGTATCGTTTTTGCTATAAGTTAGCCTGATATGATCCTCTGCTCGTGTCTTTGATCAAAAATAGTATGTGTGAATACGTGTATATTTCTATCTAGAAAAGATCAAAAAGATTTTAAGTTAGTGTATAGTTCAATCCTAATCAGAAATGCCAAAAATATTTGTGTTTAACCTTCCTGAATTGATTTTGAATCCTTTTGATTGAATGTTGTTTATCTTGTTCGTTATTTGACTTGAAATCATCATAATTTGAGTTGAAAGTTTTCGCACTTAAGGGTCTCTGCGTACTTGACAAGTGCGCATGAGGTAAACTGTAAGGCCCCATTCCCGGGTAACCTCACTTGTTGGATTTACTCATAAACATAGTCATAAATACTGAACTTAAATTTAAAACATTTAGAAGTAGCGGAAGCAAACATCATTCAAATTACATGACATAACAGCGGAAGTCTTAACAATTAAATACATAACATTGTCTTAACATATATAAATGTGGGATGTCAGTCTTGTGCCGGGTAACCTTCACGCCTTCGCATGACCCTTCCTTTCTGTACCTCAAATGTATACTAAAAGTCAGCTAACGCTGGTGAGTTCTAGTTTAAAACTATTAAGTATGATCATTCTTTTCTTTATAAGTATACATAATTATATGTATTCATAACTTTTACT
Source organism: Smallanthus sonchifolius (assembly GCA_023525975.1). Taxonomy (NCBI): domain Eukaryota; kingdom Viridiplantae; phylum Streptophyta; class Magnoliopsida; order Asterales; family Asteraceae; genus Smallanthus; species Smallanthus sonchifolius. The sequence continues at coordinate 74,270,422 of CM042034.1, forward strand.
TTTCTTTCATCTTTCTTTTCTGGTTACGTATATATAAATACGTATTCATAACTTTTGCTTTTCTTTCATCTTTCTTTTGTGATTACGTATATATAAATACGTATTCATAACTTTTGCTTTTCTTTCATCTTTCTTTTGTGAATACATATATATATATATATATATATATATGCATTCACCTTTTTATTTTCTTAACTTTCATTGGTCATACACTTAAGGGTGATCAACCCGTCATTTGTTTGCGAATGTCACAAAGACAAATGCCACGGTCCATCGTCATGGCCCGCCATTCTTACAACCGTCCGACAACTAGTGTCCGTCTGTAATTTTATTCTTACAACCGTCCGGCAACTTTTGTCCGTCCGTAATGACTTACAACCGTCCTACCGTCGTAGGCCGTAATTCGCCCGTCTACCCGAAGGTATCCGTTTCCCATACGACTATTATTTATACAACCGTTCTACTTATCATAATATGCCAATTGCTTCGACCCTCCGTTAATTGCTTTGTCCTAGCTGATGAAGGAACGCACTTGTGGCTTTTCTACATCCTAGCTGATGAAGGAATGCACTTGTGGCATTCGTACGTCCTAGCTGATGAAGGAGCGCACTTGTCCCGGTTATAAAATAGTCACGTGGTCGTCCGTCTATCGAAGTAGCCGATATCATTGAAGCGTCCATAACATTATTTCATTCTTTGCAAGCAATATATACATGGATATAAAGCAGGATTTCATTCTTACACATTGTGTTATACTTTCATTCCTTTTCTATAATCATACGTTTCATTCTTTGTTCATAATTCTTTTTCGTGTATAGGTATATATATATTTATTTGTATACCACGTATGATCACATTGACATTCATAACATTTATTCATTTAGTGTATACACTTCAGCCCCAAAACATTTGAAAACATTTGCACATAACATTGAAGGGGGCACATAGAACTCACCTGAAAAGCTAGTCTTGGTTATCCTAAACAAAGGTCCAACAACGTCACGTACGATCTGAATTAGGTAGTTTAAATACACATCAGACCCAACCCCGAATCTAACGATTTAATCATTCTAAACATACTGACTTTACTTACTGGTCTGCTGCCTGCGCACTTAGTAAGTGCGCAGGGCCTTGCTCATGCGTACTTGAAAGTACGCATGATCTTTCTCCTGCGTACTTGGTAAGTACGCATGATCTTTCTCCTGCGTACTTGGTAAGTACGCATGATCTTTCTCCTGCGTACTTGGTAAGTACGCAGGACGTCCCTACTGTGTACTTGATAAGTACGCAGCACCTGTTTCCTGGACAAGTCCGCAATTCTTGCATGTTAATCCGATCATGCTAATCTTACAATTTTCTTTGATCAAAAGGTGCGGTTTTCACTCTAGATGCTAGTTCTAAGCTTATTTTCAAGTTTCATCCATAAAAACGTCTCCTATTTAGCTAAAACCCGATAAACCCCAAAACAAACAAAAACTCAGATTATGGTCGAATCGTTACCTGTATTGGACTTCTGATTCGGAGGTTTTACTCACGAGCTCAGTGGTAATGTGCTCCTTCAATCTCGTGTCGATCCGTTGACTTTCTCTCTCTAGACCTGAGCTCTCCTTTCTCTCTCTAGAATGATGAAATGAAGATGGAATGGTGAAGTGGGCTGCCTTGCCCCTTATATACCTGGGCTTTCATCGGCCCGTTGGAGCCGAGCCCAAGCCCATCCATTTTTCTTTTGTTTTATGACGATTAAGCCTTTATTGCGTTATTTTTTACTAAATTACTATTTTTGGGATGTTACAAGTCTACCCTCCTTAAAGAGGTTTCGTCCTCGAAACTATTTATACTTTAAACAATTTAGGGTATAGTCCCCTCATCTCGTCTTCTTTTTCCCATGTAGCTTCTGACCCTTTTCTGTGCTTCCATTGTATTTTGACTAAAGGAATCGACTTATTGCGTAGTCGTTTCTCAGCTCGGTCAATAATGGTTATTGTTTCCTCCACATAATTTAGTCTGTCATCCACTTCGATCTCGTCGTAAGGTATGTGAGCAGTGTCGTCAGCTAGGCACTTGCTTAAGTGTGACACGTGGAACGTAGGGTGTATTCCACTAAGCTCAACAGGTAGGTCGAGTCTGTAAGCAACTTGACCCACTCTCGCTAAAATCTTGAAAGGTCCGACAAACTTTGGACTTAGTTTGCCACGTCTTCTGAATCGGATGATTCCTTTCCATGGTGATACCTTTAACAGTACCATGTCCCCCACTTGAAACTGTAAATCCCTTCTTCTCTTATCCGCGTATGATTTCTGTCTGTCTTTTGCAGCTTTCATTCGAGCCTTGATTTGATCAAATTTCTCAGAAGTAGCTTTGACCACTTCGAGACATGCAAAATCCTTTTGTCCAATTTCTCCCCAACAAACCGGGGTCCTACATTTCCTCCCATACAACATTTTAAATGGCGGCATGCCAATAGTCGAGTGATAGCTGTTGTTATATGAAAATTCTACCAATGGTAGATGGCTGTCCCAGCTCCCACCGAAGTCAATGATACAGGCCCGAAGCATGTCCTCCAAGGTCTGAATGGTCCTTTCCGATTGACCATCGGTTTGGGGTGGTAAGCGGAGCTGATGTTCAGTCTAGTGCCCATTGCTTCATTGAATTTCTTCCAAAACCTTGACGTGAATCTAGTATCCCTGTCGAACACAATCTACAGCGGCATACCATGTCTACTCACAACTTCCTTGATAAATATTTCTGCTAGTCTTTCTGACGAAGAAGTCTCACGTATTGGCAAGAAGTGAGCACTTTTCGTCAAGCAGTCGACGATCACCCAAATGGTATCATTGCCTCTAGCTGTTCGCGGTAGCTTGGTAATGAAGTCCATCGTGATCTCCTCCCACTTCCATTCCGGTATTGGTAAGGGTTGCATTTTACCGCATGGTTTCTGGTGCTTGGCCTTAACTAGTGAACATGTCAAGCACTTGTTCACGTACTCAGTCACATCATTCTTCATGCCCGGCCACCCGTACTCTTTCTTCAAGTCTTGATACATTTTGTTTGTCCCGGGGTGGATAGAATAACGAGACTTATGGGCCTCATCGAGTATTTTGGCTCTAAGCTCGCCAATCTTAGGTATCCACATCCGGCCAAACCAAGTTCGTACACCGTATGCATTTGCATCTAAATTCCCTTGTTGTCCTACTATTCTTTCCCGTTTTATATTTCTTTCTGATAGTTCTTCATCTTGTGCCTTTGATATTTCACTCATCAAATCTGGCGTTATAATCAGCTGACACGCTTTGATCCGGATAGGTGTCGATTCTTCCTTTCTACTTAAGGCGTCAGCCACCACGTTTGCCTTGCCTGGATGGTACAATATCTCACAGTCATAGTCCTTCAGTAGCTCTAACCACCTCCTTTGTCTCATGTTTAATTCCTTTTGCTCGAAAAAGTACTTCAGGCTTTTGTGATCGGAGTAAATGGTGCATTTGACTCCATACAGATAGTGCCTCCATATTTTCAACGCGAAAACTACTGCTGCTAACTCTAGATCGTGTGTTGGGTAGTTAGCCTCGTGAATCTTTAGTTGCGACGAGGTGTAAGCAATTACCTTTCCTCGTTGCATAAGTACGCACCCCAAACGCTGCCCCGAAGCGTCAGAATAGACTACCAAGTCTTCATTTCCCTCAGGTAGAGTCAAGACTGGAGCTTGGGTTAATCGTGCCTTAAGTTCTTCAAACGCGTTGTTTTGGGTTTGACCCCATTCATACTTCACTTCCTTCCGTGTCAACTTAATTAGTGGTAAGGCTATTCTTGAAAAATCTTGAATGAACCTTCGATAGTAGCCTGCCAATCCCATAAAACTTCGTATCTCTGTTGGTGTCTTTGGGACGTTCCATTCCTTTACTGTCTCGATCTTTGCAGGATCCACCATGATTCCGTTTGGGTTTATTACATGACCTAGGAATTGGACTTCCCTAAGCCAGAACGCGCATTTGGAGAATTTTGCGTACAACTTTTCCTGCTTTAGCACCTCTAGAACCTCTCTTAGGTGACAGTGGTGATCACCCTCGCTTTTCGAATATACCAGTATGTCGTCTATAAAAACTATCACTGATCGATCCAACATGGGTCGACATACTCTATTCATCAAATCCATGGATGCTGCTGGTGCATTGGTCAATCCGAAGGACATCACGAGAAACTCATAATGTCCATAACGCGTGCGAAACGCGGTCTTTGGTACGTCTTCTTCTCTTACTTTCAACTGATGGTAACCCGACCTAAGATCGATCTTTGAGAACCAACTCGCACCTTGAAGTTGATCAAAAAGGTCGTCTATTCTAGGCAGTGGGTATTTGTTCTTTACTGTCCTCTTGTTCAACTCGTGGTAGTCAATGCACATACGCATGCTGCCGTCCTTCTTCTTCACAAATAGTACCGGAGCGCCCCACGGTGAGATGCTCGGTCTAATAAATCCTTTTTCTGTTAGTTCCTGTAGTTGAGACATCAATTCTTTCATTTCTGACGGAGCCAATCGGTAGGGGGCTTTGGCAACGGGCTCAGCTCCTGGCAGTAAGTCAATCTGAAATTCTATTTTCCGATCGGGTGGTAACCCAGGTAGATCCTCAGGGAATACTTTCGGAAAGTTGCACACCACGGGTCCATTCTTTTGTTCATTCATTTTCATTCTATCATCAATAACATATGCCAAATAAGCTTCACAACCGCGCCTCATATAACTTTCGGCCTTGATCATCGAGATGATGTTTGGTATCGTGCAATTCGAATCCCTATAAACCATAATTGGACTGCCGCTAGGAGCTTTGAGGTGTATCCTCTTAAGTTTACATATGATTTGAGCTTCGTTGGCAGCTAGCCAATCCATTCCCAATACTATATCGAATCCTCCTAAGGTGAGAAGGAATAATCTAGAAGGGAACTTATGACCCTCTATTTCTATGATGCAATCCTCTGTTACTTGAAATACTGCCAAATTTTTACCAACGACAATTTGTACGCTAAAGACCTTTACTATGGTGTTGATAGTGCAACCTAGTTTACGACTAAATGCATTGGATATAAAACTTTTACTAGCACCAGAGTCAAACAAAATAGCAGCATGTTCGTTATTAACTAGGAACGTACCTGACACAACATCAGGGTTTCCCCTTGCTTCCTCCTCAGTCAGGGCATAGGCTCGTGTCCTAGCCTTTGGCTGTTCTTGTTCCTTTTCTTTTCCAGATCCAGATTGTCTGGTTCTCCTGCAATTCTTGGTCAGATGTCCAAATTGTCCACAACTTTGGCATTTAGTGTCTCTCAAACAGTCGCGAGAATAGTGTCCCACTTTCCCACACCTATAACATGTGGTGGTGCCAACTCGACACTCGCCAAGATGTTGCCTTCCACATTTCTTGCAAGTTCCATACTCTTCCGACCTTGGTTTCTTAATTTCGGTTGTTACATTCCCTCTTCCGGTGCCTCTAGACGGATTCTCCAAATTGTCACTACTGACTCGAAAGTCGAGGGTAGGTTGGCTTTCACATGGACACGGACCCTTTGAGGTAGGCCCTTCACATAATACTTGATCATTCGCTCTTCTGTCTCCACCAGGTGGGGTACCAGTTGATCTAGCTCATTAAACCTAGAAGTATACTGGCGGTGCGTCTTGTTGCCAGCCTTAAAGTTTAAGAATTCATTCTCCACATGATCAATCTCGTTCTGCGGGCAGAACTTTTAGATTATGAGCTTCTTCAGGTCTTCCCATGTCATTCTAGCAAGAGCGTTTGGCAACTTTGTCCTCTGAATGTTTCTCCACCAACCTAATGCCTCATTGGTGAAAGAATGAGTAACATACTTAACAGCCTGGTCCGGTCGACACTCGCTGATGTTAATTACAGCGTTCATCCTCTCAATCCAATTGAGCGTTGCCACTGAATCCTTGCTCCCATCAAACTTGGGTGGGTCTCCGTCTTTGAATCCTTTGTAAGTGCACCCACGATTGCTTGATCCCACTTTCACTTCATCCCCATCACTATCATACACTTTCTCTTCATGGTCTCCTTCATCATCCTCTTTACCTTTCTTTAGTGCCTCGGATAGTAGATCAGGCAATACTTTCTTCAGAGTGAGCACAACTTCACGGGCAATAGCATCCCTGACTTCGGGTTCCAACTGTATAGGTCCTGGATTATCGTCTCCAGTTGGGGTCACTTCTGTTTCGTGCACACTCTCGGTGTGTTCTGCGTGCACACTATCTTCTTCTTCTTCAATTCTTTGGTTCAACGGAGGTCTACCTACTCGGCCAGTGCGACCGCCTCGGCGTCCTATTCTTCCTCCACCAGCCATAATTCCTAGTTTCCTGATAGTTATAAAGGGAATACATCAATGACATTCCTTCAGATCATAGTTTAGAACAATACGAGTAACGTAAATTTTTAATTACAGTGACCGGTTTGTGATTACTAATTTACATTGCTTTTCGGGTTCGAAACTCTTCAAATCGGTTGTGACATTGACATCTATTTGTTCTAAGTTAAGGTATCTATTCTTATCCAAGTGTATTAACTCTAGTACTTACTTACCGTGCTAGCGTTGGCGTTGGTTACCCATACTGACATCCGTTCGTTGGTCCCCTAATCAGCTTGAGTCCAGACATTTAGGGATGTCTGAATCTCTCAAACTATTGCTCTGATAACAACTTGTAAGGCCCCATTCCCGGGTAACCTCACTTGTTGGATTTACTCATAAACATAGTCATAAATACTGAACTTAAATTTAAAACATTCAGAAGTAGCGGAAGCAAACATAATTCAAATTACATGACATAACATCGGAAGTCTTAACAATTAAATACATAACATTGTCTTAACATATATAAATGTGGGATGTCAGTCTTGTGCAGGGTAACCTTCACGCCTTCGCACGACCCTTCCTTTCTGTACCTGAAATGTATACTAAAAGTCAGCTAACACTGGTGAGTTCTAGTTTAAAACTATTAAGTATGATAATTCTTTTCTTTATAAGTATACATAATTATATGTATTCATAACTTTTACTTTTCTTTCATCTTTCTTTTCTGGTTACGTATATATAAATACGTATTCATAACTTTTGCTTTTCTTTCATCTTTCTTTTGTGATTACGTATATATAAATACGTATTCATAACTTTTGCTTTACTTTCATCTTTCTTTTGTGATTACATATATATATATATGCATTCACCTTTTTCTTTTCTTAACTTTCATTGGTCATACACTTAAGGGTGATCAACCCGTCTTTTGTTTGCGAATGTCACAAAGACAAACGCCACGGTCCATCGTCATGGCCCGCCATTCTTACAACCGTCCGGCAACTAGTGTCCGCCCGTAATTTTATTCTTACAACCGTCCGGCAACTTTTGTCCGTCCGTAATGACTTACAACCGTCCTACCGTCGTAGGCCGTAATTCGCCCGTCTACCCGAAGGTATCCGTTTCCCATACGACTATTATTTATACAACCGTTCTACTTATCATAATATGCCAATTGCTTCGATCGTCCGTTAATAGCTTTAGTACGTCCTAGCTGATGAAGGAACGCACTTGTGGCTTTTGTACGTCCTAGCTGATGAAGGAACGCACTTGTGGCATTCGTACGTCCTAGCTGATGAAGGAACGCACTTGTCCCGGTTATAAAATAGTCACGTGGTCGTCCGTCTATCGAAGTAGCCATTATCATTGAAGTGTCCATAACATTATTTCATTCTTTGCAAGCAATATATACATGGATATAAAGCAGGATTTCATTCTTACACATTGTGTTATACTTTCATTCCTTTTCTATAATCATACGTTTCATTCTTTATTCATAATTCTTTTTCGTGTATAGGTATATATACATTTATTTGTATACCACGTATGATCACATTGACATTCATAACATTTATTCATTTAGTGTATACACTTCATCCCTAAAACATTTGAAAATATTTGCACATAACATAGAAGGGGGCACATAGAATTCACCTGAAAAGCTAGTCTTGGTTATCCTAAACAAAGGTCCAACAACATCACGTACGATCTGGATTAGGTAGTTTAAATACACATCAGACCTAACCCCGACTCTAACGGTTTAATCATTCTAAACATACAAACTTTACTTACTGGTCTGATGCCTGCGCACTTAGTAAGTGCGCAGGGCCTTGCTCCTGCGTACTTGATAAGTACGCATGATCTTTCTCCTGCGTACTTGGTAAGTACGCATGATCTTTCTCCTGCGTACTTGGTAAGTATGCATGATCAAGTACGCAGGACGTCCCTACTGTGTACTTGATAAGTACGCAGCACCTGTTTCCCGGACAAGTCCGTAATTCTTGCATGTTAGTCCGATCATGCTAATCTTACAATTTTCTTTGATCAAAAGGTGCGGTTTTCACTCTAGATGCTAGTTCTAAGATTATTTTCAAGTTTCATCCATAAAAACGTCTCCTATTTAGCTAAAACCCGAGAAACCCCAAAACAAACAAAAACTCAGATTATGGTCGAATCGTTACCTGGATTGGACTTCTGATTCGAAGGTTTTACTCACGAGCTCAGCGGTAACGTGCTCTTTCAATCTCGTGTCAATTCGTTGACTTTCTCTCTCTAGACCCAAGCTCTCCTTTCTCTCTCTAGAATGATGAAATGAAGATGAAATGGTGAAGTGGGCTGCCTTGCCCCTTATATACCTGGGCTTTCATCGGCCCGTTGGAGCCGAGCCCAAGCCCATCCATTTTTCTTTTGTTTTATGATGATTAAGCCTCTATTGCGTTATTGTTTACTAAATTACTATTTTTGGGATGTTACATAAACCCTGCGTACTTAACAAGTATGCAAGAGTTAAGTCTTGCGTACTTAGTAAGTACGCAGGAGTTATGTAAGGCCCCTTTCCCGGGTGACCTCACGTGTTGGATTTACTCATAAACATAGTCATAAATACTGAACTTAATTTAAAACATTCAGAAGTAGCGGAAGCAAACATCATTCAAATTACATGACATGACAACGGAAGTCTTTACAAATTGAAACATAACATTGTCTTAACATAATTAAAAGTGGGATGTCAGTCTCGTGCCGGGTAACCTTCACGCCACCGCACGACCTTTCCTTCCTTTACCTGAAATGTATACTAAAAGTCAGCTAACGCTGGTGAGTTATAGTTTAATGCAATTAGGTATAAACATTCTTTTCTTTATAAGTATGCATAATTATATATATATACGTTTATATAAGTACACATTGACTTGAATTACTTCTCATTTATCATTCTTCGCAAATACATATAGATATATATTCACATCATTGGTCTCATTTATTTTTATAACTTTTGCTTCTCTTTCTTCCTTATTTTTTGATTACATATATATATATGCATTCACCTTTTCTTTTCTTTTCTTTTCATTCTTGGGTAATACACTTAAGGGTGATCAACCCGTCATTTGTTTGCGAATGTCACCACGACAAACGCCACGGTCCACCGTCATGGTCCGCCATTCTTACAACCGTCCGGCAACTAGTGTCCGTCCGTCATTATCTTACAACCGTCCTACCGAAGTAGTCCGTCATTATCTTACAACCGTCCTACCGAAGTAGTCCGTCATTATCTTACAACCGTCCTACCGAAGTAGTCCGTCATACTTGTCTGACTGCCCTAAGGTATCCGCCTCCCACCCGAACTAATTATACTAATTGCACATAACATAGAAGGGGGCACATAGAACTCACCTGATAAGCTTCACTCGGTTGTCCTAAACAAAGGTCCAACAATGTCACTTCCGATCTGGATTAGGTAGTTAAATACACATTAGACCCAACCCCGACTCTAATGGTTTAATCATTCTAAACTTACTGACTTTACTTAACCAACCTGCTGCCTGCTGTCTGCTGCCTGCGCACTTAGTAAGTGCGCAGGGACTTGCTCATGCGCACTTGGCAAGTGCGCAGGAGTCTCCCTCCTGCGTACTTGGTAAGTACGCAGGGGCTTCCTCCTGCGTACTTGGTAAGTACGTAGGGACTTCCTCCTGCGTACTTGGTAAGTACGCAGGAATTCCTTCCTGCGCACTTGGTAAGTACGCAGTACCTGGTTCTTGGACCAAAAATCCGAAGTTCTTGCATGCAAACCCGATCATGCCAATCTTACAATTTTCTTTGATCAAAACGTGCGGTTTTCATTCTAGATGCTATTTCTAAGCTTATTATCAAGTTTCATCCATAAAAACATCATCTATTTAGCTAAAACTCGAGAAACCCCAACATGAACAAAAACTCAGATTATGGTTGAATCATTACCTGGATTGAAGTTCTGATTCGGAGGTTTTGCTCACGAGCTCAGTTGTAACGTCCTCCTCTATTCTCGTGATGATCCGTCGACTTTCTCTCTCTAGACCTGAGCTCCCTTTCTCTCTCTAAGATGGTGAAAATGAAGGTGAAATGAGCTAGTGGGCTGCCTTGCCCCTTTTATACCTGGGCTTCCTTCGGCCCGTTGGAGCCGAGCCCAAGCCCATCCGTTCTTATTTCTTTTTATTACGTTTAAATCTCCATCGTATTATTATTTACTTAGTTACTATTTTCGGGATGTTACAAGTTAAGTCTTGCGCACTTAGCATGTATGCAAGACCTTTTTGTGTTGGGTATAAATACAGTACTTAGAAATTTTTCAGAATTTTTGTCTCATTCAAACTTCTCAATTGTTGAACTTCCCTCCGGCATTTTTACTCAAAAAATTCGAGTGTCCTAACCGGTTTTTCGTTCCGATTCTACTATCATCATCGTATTAACATCACTTAGTGAGAATCGTAGGACATTTCATCCATTAAATCTCGTCTTTCGGACCGATTCTAGAATTTGAAATTTTTTTTTGGGTTTGAATCTGGATTCTAGATAAACTTTTGGTTGTTTTGGTAACCCATTATCGTTAAAACTTGCTTAGAATCAACAATCGAACCTTAATCAGTCATTAATCATCCTTATACACTCTTGATTTTGACCTTGACTCTCTGATTGACGTCGAATCGAATTTAGGTCAAAATGTGACTAATGTAGCAGCTATTCAGTGTTGATATTGGTCCCATAGGCTAGAATCATGTATTCCGACCTTGTGGTGACCTAATCCACATCATTGTTGAACATCAGTTAAGAAATCAGATTTCTGAAAATTTGAACAAGTGCATTTCTTGCGCACTTAACAAGTACGCAAGAAGTAATTCATGCGTACTTGTTAAGTACGCAAGAACAAATTCCTGTGTACTTGCTAAGTACGCAGGACCAACACTTGTAAAAAATTTCTAAGTCTGAAATTTCAGTTCAATGAGTAACTGCTATACTGAGTCATGTGTTTTCAATTCCAATGAAACTTGTTGTTCTTATTGTGTTTTCTGTGTGTTTTTGCAGGTATGGCTCGTGCGTTTACAAATGAGTTCAATCTCCTGGCACATACAGAACCAGAGTGGAAGGGTGCTGCACTGCAGTACCGAGAGATAGTTGATTTCTTGAACCGTTCAAGAATCAGCTATGCCATTTCAGCAGACCCGATTGTTTCAAGACCATATATCGAGCAGTTCTGGGAGAACGCGGAGCATGATTGCACGGTAACCCCCAATATTATAAGGGCTACCGTGGCGGGTCATGACATCGCCTTTTCTGAAGACACAATTAGACGGGTCTTGCAATTCCGAGATCTCTCCACCGACCCAACAGCCTATCCTGACTACTTTGTGGATGGTTGTTGGAGGCAAAGAATGGGGTACGTCGGTGTTAGAGATTATGCTTCATACAAGAAAATGTGGGTGCTCGATCAATGGAGATATTTTGCCCACGTCATGATCATGTGCATCTCCTCAAGAAAGACTGGAAATGATGCAATGGGTCATGATCTTACTGCAGCCATGGTTGGCTTATCTCTCAACAAGAGCTACAACTTCTCAAGATACATATTCAAAGCCATAAATGATCAGATAAACACGGCTGAGAGGTTCAGGTTCTTGTTATACCCAAGGTTTGTGCAACTACTGATTGACGATGCGTTGCCAAACCTCCCTGCTACTGGGGAGAGATTGCAAGTTAAGAGGGTGGACAAGAGGGTGTTTGCACAATTCTTGAAGCCAGACAGTGTAGAACCTACCCCTGAGCACACAGCACTCTTTGGCCACCTAATAAACGAAGCGTATGTGGCACCAGCTGAGTGGAGATGGTTTAGCCAAGACTCAGAGCCAGAGCTGAGTGAACATTCGGATGAACAACAACAACAAGAAGTGGAAGTTAAGAGTGTGGATGAATCGTCGAAAAGTGGAGACGAAGAAGCAGGTCATGATGGTGCTAAAGGATCCGACTCTGAAGAGACAGAATCTGATTCTTCTGATTCTGATAATGCACCATCACAGGCACACCCGAGGAGAACGATGAAGGTGACCCTTCCCGAGTTGTCCTCAAAGAGAAAGCGACAGTCATCAAGCAGTGAATATGAGCCAGATTCTGACTCCGACGCTGCTGTTATACAGGCGACAAAGGAGAAGGCCACAGATACAACCTGATGTGGTGGTCACTACTAGCACAGAGGAAGTTCCTGTGATAGTGACCCTCCCTGTCACATCTGTCCAGGTGGCGGTGACTACTCCATTTCTAAAAGAGTCAATCACCATCACACCTTCCATCACCCCTACAACCATTATCACATCCACAATCCCTACAACCACCGAACCTATAAGTCAACCCTTCAACTATGGAGAATTCACTCAGGGGTTTGACTTTAATACTATCTTCTCCTCCCCAATTCACAATGCTGAAGCATCTACATCCAGACATCCTGATCCTAATGAAGAAAGGATAGAAATTCTGGAAACCCAAGTTGCTAGTCTGCTGGAAACTGTTCGGAAGTCAAAGGAGGAATCTGACGCTCAAAAGGCACAGATTAATTCGTTGGTGGATGAAGTTAGAATTCTAAGAAGCCAGAGAACGGGGATAGCCGAGAGACTCAAGAATGTAATGGCCCAGAACGAGATTCTAATCAAGACAAATAATATGATTCTAGGACATAGGTAGTCTCTTGAGCTGAGGTTTGATATTCAGCAGAAAGAGCATGAACTGATGGTCAAACTAATTGCTGATCTGACCAAGAAGCTTGATGCTCAGGGGGAGAAGGAGAAATAGAAAGAGAAAGAGAAGACATCAACACAGAGAAAGAGAAAGAGAAGAAATCAACACCTACTGGTGATGAGCCTTGTCATCCTATTGATTTGACTAAGGATGATGACAAAGACAAGGATCCCGACGTCGGTCCTAATGGAAGTGAGCACCAAGCTTTAGCAATCGTGCCTATTTATGCTATTCCAATGGCTGAGAGGGAGTCTACTCATCAGGAAGGTAGCGATACCTCTGGTGGTGACAAAGGAAAGTCAGCGGCTGATGTTCTAAAGGATCTATCTGACGAGGAGATCTTATACTTAGAGCCTGACTATTCCAAGGAAGCACATATCGATGCTCTCTACAATCTTGTAGAAGGAGAGATCGACTCTGGTGATGATTGGGATGAAGATGATGAGGATGTAGTTATTGAAGTTCCCAAGGGCGATGGGGAAGGAGAGTATGAGTTCGAAGATGGTGAGATCTTTGAAGTGCCATCCTTTGAATCTCAGCTCGACACAGGTTCAGTCGACACTGCTGGTAACGTTGAAGCATCGACTGAAGCCTCCCCAGTTGACCCTACACCTGTGGATCCGGAGGCACCAAAAGATAAAGATATGCCTGCTAGTTCATCAAAGGGTCCAGCTCCTGTTTGGCAAAAGACTTCTATCATAGACAAACAACGAGCAACAGGGATCATCTTGGCTGTAAGGTTCGAGGAAGATAAGCAGTTGTTCGCAATCAAACGATCTGGGGGTTTCAATACTTGAAACCAACCAGTGAAGCGTTCAACTCCTTACCTAAATATGACCTCGTGAACCTAGCAAACTGAGAGCTACTGGGTCACTCAAATCACGCAGTAGCGATGGGTTTGTGGAAGGTTCTACAGTGGGAAGCAAGATCTGGGAATTTTGAAGTGTTCAAGCCTTAAGTGCCCAAAAGAGTCAAGGATAAGAAAGCAAGCTAGACATCCTGTGACTAAGAAATACTTAAAGAAATTGGTATACAAGCCAGTACTATGTGAAACCAAGATTCCCCTGAGTAAGTTATCTCAGGATATCCTCGGTGACATGTGGTACTGGTACATAGATCCTAAAACAGGCGAGGCTGTGGTGATAGGAAAGGTACGGTCAGAAAGTGGATGCTTAGTGCCGAGGGAACTAATCAGAGTATTTGATGAAGTCTGCTTCATTAACTTCTCTGTGAAAGATCTGGAGGCACTAGCAGACAGGTATTGCATGCATACGGACGAATGGACGAAATTCCTTGCTTCTAAATATGACAAGGTGATCAAGTTTTGCCTTGACTACCAGAAGAAGATGGAAGCTAAAGATGCAGGGCTGTGAACACCGAAGACTGAAGACGATCCAGAGCTGTTGTCAAGGGGGAGTTTGTTGAAGCACTTTCCGTGTGACAAACACTCTGGATAGAGTCTTAGTTTTGTACTTTCATTGTATGTATTTGTCTTTGTTTGTAAGTGTCTATATGTATTAGTTATCGAGTAGTATTTACTAATGCATGTTGATAGTTGCTGAAATCTCTAAGTGTTTTGCGCACTTGTACATGCGCAGGAATTAGTTCCTGCGTACTTAGCAAGTACGCAAGAATACCTTGCGTACTTGCTAAGTACGCATGAGCAATTTGTCCTGCGCACTTGCTAAGTGCGCAGAGATCAAGTCGTGTATAAATAGGATAGGTTGACAGTAGACAAGTACGCAGGCAGATACTCAGACCTTGTATACTCAGTATTTCTCTCTGTAACCTTCAAGTGTTTATAATAGACGAAAGTTTAAAGTGATTCTCTTGTCGGTTTACTTTGTGTTGTAAGACTCTCCACCTAGTCACGGGTATTCCGCACCCGGTCCGACTTAGGAACCCACTTGCATGTGACGATCCGCCACACCCGAGGGACCTACAGTGGTGATTTTGAAATTGGATCTAGTGGTGTTTAACTGGTCCCGTTTGTCCGAAAAGTCCAAACAGAGACAACAATGGTGTTTAACGAGACCAGCTAAGCACCACCAAAGCCAATTTCAAAACCCATCATGAGACTACTGCTAGCTTGGCTCGACTTTCCGGCGGTTTGCAGATGTCCACGTTATATAAAATCTAACGGCGTTAAGTTTTTTTTAAACGGGGGGGGGGGGGGTGTGTTCCAATGTAAGAAAATAGTTTGAAAGTAGGGACAAGTGGTAAGAATATTCTTAGTTGAGATTATTATTGGTCAATTGGTAAAAGGTGAGATTATTAAAATCCAATAATTATTTTTTAAATATATGAACACATGTAAATTTACATATATAATTTTTTTTGTATTTTAATAATAAATGTAATAAACAAAAAAATGGGATTGATTAGTTTTTTAACAAGTTCTCACGAGTTCTCAAAATATTTAGAAGTTGTCAAATGATCCACTCCCGCTCAAGATATATATATATAACTAAGTTTACATATTTAAGAATATTAACTAAAGTTTTTAAATGTTTTATACTTATAAGATACAATGACTTTTTATGAATCTTACCTCCAAAATATGCTTAATATACTTTTCTATAATCATCTTTCATGCAAAACAAAAATATATCCATAGAATATATATACATATATATATATATATATTAAGTTAATTTGAATCAAAAATTCTTTTTCCTTTATATTTTTTTTTCTTTATCAGGTTTTTTGTCTTCTTTCCTGATTTTCTTTCTTTTATAATGTCTCTTAGGAGAAGAATTTCTTTTCCTAATTCTGGATGACTTATCAAGTCTATTTTCTATACCAAATTGACCACATAATTCTCCTAATTGTCTTTTTTTCATTTAGAGAATGTTTTTTAGTTTGTTGATTAAGTTTTATTTCATTGTATAAACTTAAACCTTCTTGGATACAGGTACCTATAAGTTTACCATAAGTATAATTTTCATAATCTATGACTCCATCTATTCTTAGCTTATTTATAATTCTTTCAGCGAATAAATGTGGAAGACCATCTATAAATTTTGACTTTCAATGTGGACTATTAGCCTTAGGGAGTTCCATAACTCTACATAAGAAAGTGTCTTTATACCATCAAAAAGACTTGAGAGTTCTACATATTAAGTTTTGTAGTAGGGTTCTCAGATTTTTGAAATCTTCAGACCACCTGCCTGTAAAGTGTTCTATAATATTTACTATTAATATGTAAACTGCATTACTTTTAGTGTCACTAGTTCTTTCTTCTTGTTTGACACTGCTAAGGATTTTATTTTTATCAGCTTGAGATAAATAATTATCCCACCATCCTTTTAGTTGGCCTGTAAACCCAGATATAATCATGTTTGCTATGGTTGTAACAAAATTATTATTATTCTTATAGATAGTGCTATACATAAGCATTCTATGGATAGTATTATAAATTTGTCTTTCAGTTTGACCATCAATGTTCCATTCATAGATCATTTTTCTGCTATAAGAGTTATTAACAATATATTCTTGTTCTTCTATAAGAACATCTTGAGGAGTAGGTCTAGGATAATAATATTTTCTTTGGGTTGGTCTAACAGCCCATTTAGAGAGTTTTGAAATTTGATTATTTATTTCTTCTTGATAGTTTTTTTCAGAGAAATCTGTTATAGTGCTAATATTATGATTATTAAGGGCATTTATATTATCATTTAAAGTTTTTATTAAATTATCTTCAGATTTTATTTTAAAATCTGTTATTTCCGGAGGAAGTTGGATACTAGGAGTAGCAATTTTTTCTTGTGAATTCTTATTGGTAGATATTTTTTCTCTTGAAAATAAGATATGATCCTATCCATTTTACTAGACAAATCTTGTAATTGTTCTCGCAGAATTACTAAGTATAAGTTCGCGTAATTCTGTTGTTTAGTTAACTCATTTATATGAGAAACAGTAACAGGTAAAGTATTAGCTTCTAATAGTTTTTGAAAAATTTGATAATATCTTATCTCATTATCTTTTTCTATTTTAAAAAGATTGTGTAGGAGGGAAAACCCTAGAGATTATATCTCCATTAACATTAAATTTTCTTTCAATAATAGAGATAATACTTCCAGTATAACTTTCTATAAACCATTTGATGAATGGTATAATTTCATTTTTTATAATCAAATCTTTATAAAAGTCATCTTTAAAGTAAGTTATATCAGTTTCTTTGAAATTTATAAAAAACCAATTTCTAAATAATTCTCATTTAGGTAATTGAAATTCTTTACTGATCTCTTTTCTTACCGGAGAACCTGGAGTAAAATCTATTCTTTCTTTAAAATCCATTAAACAAAATCAATTTCTTATTCGGTTGATTCCGGATCTACCTGAACTCCTGTAAATATATTATCACGATTTATTACTAATCTGTTGAATGTTTCTATTGTAGGGAAAATTTCCCTTAAACTTGAAGTAGAAGCTCTAGAAGGACTTTTACAGTGTATCCTAAAGGAGATATATGTTGATGAGAGGATAAAGATCTAGAAGACATAAATCTAGGTAAAGAAGGAGTGTTTCTAAGTTGTTCAAAAAGAATTTGAACAGTTCCTTCTTTAGTTTGTATTACTTCTAAAGGATTATTATCTACATATTGTTGAGATGTAGTGGCTTTTACAAGAACCCAACTTTCTGGAAAGTTGATTTCTTCCCATTTAATCTTTCTTCTGGTAGTTATATTAGATTTACCAAAATTAGTTTCTATGACTATAGTTTCATTTAATGGTTTATCAACCATTCTACACTGTGGATTTAAAGTGTATAAAGGCTTATAATAAATTCTATAACAGATACAGATAACTTCTAATCCTGGAGTATAGTTATAACCATGAGTCTTAACATTTAATGTTAAATCATCTGAAATATTGTAGGTCTCGGGAGCCTCGTCGCGCAGCGGATTTACACGGACCTGTTCTGTGATTTGTGTGGGAACCAAGAAACGAGACAGAGAAACACGAACAAAGACAAAAGATAATGAAACGAAACGTAATCCATAACAAAGAAGTCATCCCGTATTACAGACTACATACCGAAGGAGCACACATCTCTCGTCTAAGCTCACGGTCCAGGGGTCGGGAGAGCTCTTCCCGACCCGGAAATCTCTCAACCTTGTTCCAGAGTTCCACCTACAAATGAAGACAAGTCTTCTATTTATAGGGGAAGGAACACTACCTGCGTACTTGACAAGTACGCAAGGCAAAATCCTTGCGTACTTACTAAGTACGCATGGTTTGGTCATGCGTACTTGACAAGTACGCAAGGCAAAAGCCTTGCATACTTACTAAGTACACAGGACCAAACTGGTGTGCGGGCTAAGTACTCAGGAACACCCTCCTACGTACTAGCCACGTACACCGATACATAGAATTTAATCTATAGTTACAAAACATGCTTCTACAAACTCCCTCTTAACTATAGCATCAAATTCTATCTATCACTAACACTGATAATCATCAGTTTACAAAGAATGTCCTAACAAACTCCCTCTAAACTAACGACATCACGTGTCTTCTGGCGAGACTTGATCTTCTAGCATTCCACTTGAGATCTTCAAATCTTCAAACTTCAGTCTTCAGTTGCCGAGTGATGACAAACCCGACTCCCTCATAACTGTAGCTTTCATTGTAGACCAAACCAAGTGCTTCAATAAGAACCAACTAACCCAACACAACTCATTGTAGTTCATCATCTCAGCAGTAGCAACCTCCACCCTGACTTAGGACTCTAATTCTGACAATGTCTTCCTAACCAGGTAACAATAGTAGACTAAGACAACTCCAAATCAGCTGGCATATGATAGAGAGTTTGAGTTTCCAATAACCTGCATCAAACTAATTAGCTCCCATAGGAATTCCAGTAAGATAAACTTAAGTCTTCAACCAGATGTGTCCAACTCTATCCTGTATCTTCACGACTCAACCAAATTCCCAAAGATGTTCATTTCCAATATCCCCTTTCAGTTTAAGCTCCATCTGACTAGACCAGAAACAAGGGTATGTTTCCTATCCCATCGGCCAATGATAAAAGGTTCCATCTTCAACTAATAATCCAACGAATATCCAGCTTCATCTTGAAGACACACGATAGAATCAAACATGAAAAATATAGTTTACACGAGAAATCAAGGTTGAGATCCATGTTACGTCAAAGAGGTATATATATAGGAAGTACCAACAGCTTTTCCACCACCTCTTTAATGTCTCATGAATACTAGATTTTATCCCCCTCATTTCTCTGTAAACTATGACCAGCTTCATCATCATGTCACTCAAATCCTCAAAAAGCACAACTAGCCAACTCTAGGATTTTATTATTTTATTCCTTTGCAAAGATTCAAAACAGCAAATCCTTGGGTTCAAGTTGTTCCAGTATTCATCCCCTATTAAATAAGTATCCCAGATACTCGTAGCCTACATATTCAGGTTTGAATACCTAAACAAGATGATTCTCTTTCCAAAAGACCCAAAGCAGCCACATCTTCACAAATAGAATGAGACCTTTAGCCGATGACGACCCAATTGCTCCCATTAGTTCAACATTCATACCCTATTAAATAAGTATCCCGGATACTAGTAGCCTACATTTTCAGGTATGGACCCTTAAACAATGTATGACAAGTGGTATCATCCAACAAAAATCTCGTCCGTGTTTCGCCAAGCCACATTGTGTACAAATTCTGGTCCGGAAAAACCAAAATTACTATCTTCTCAAAAATGGCCCGAAATACGCGTATAAATGATCACTCAAAATTTTGGCCAAGAAAAGTTTTCCCGCCAAAAAACTCTTTTTTTTAATCCCAGAGGCTAGTCTATGCATACTTAGAAAATACGCATATGTAGGGTGTTGCTGCGTATTTAGTAAGTTCGCAAAGCCAAGTACTCATGCGTTCTTGTTAAGTGCGCAGAGAAATGCTCTTGCGTACTTAGCTAAGTACGCAGTCACTTCTCATGCGTACTTACTAAGTACGCAGGGCTAACCCATGCGTACTTAGCAAATACGCAGAAAAGGTGATTCTGCGTATTTGTTCAGTACAGCAGTGTTTGTCACACCCCCAAATTCCACTAACGGAGTATTACCGTTTGGGAAGTGACAAACCAGGATCTCAGACATTAGTTACATTGAACGACTCTACATGGGACTCAAATGAAAATATCCTTTTAAATCAGAGTATCAATGCGGAAGCGTAAAGAAAGTAAATGCGCAAAATACACGCGCCCAAAACCAAAGTCCAAAAGTCTAAACGTTCAACCAAACAAAGTACATTAAAATAATTCAATCAACATAAATAGACACAAAGCAAAGCAGTTGAATCCCATGCATGCCCTAACGTGCACCTGTGTCTTAGTTTAGCGTCCTGAGAAAACATGTAAGAAAAGTGTCAACACGAGGTTGGTGAGTTCACAGGTTTCAAATAAATAAGTAAGCATTACCAGATTTATGATCTTTCAATATGTATCTATAGGTAGCTAACCTATGTTCATGTTTTAGCTCAAGTGCTCGCAACCGAAACTGACTGTTTGTTTATTGCCTCCTGCCAGGTTCTATCAATACTGGCCATGTGAATAGGCTAACATTTCACCCGTTCGATATCCGATCGAGTTAGCGCGACTAACGCGGGTGGGATTTGTCAAACCCAGTAGTACTACTAAACATTACCTCGCTAAGATCCATATTAACGGTTCGAAATAAGATGAGGACTTTCTGTGATAGCATGTTACACTTAGCTTTAACATTGATAGCATATGAAATACAAAATCTAAAATTAGTTTAAGCATGTTTTCTCCCCCAAGTTAAAAGCAGTAAAAAGGGGCCGTGAAACTCACCTGAGCTTGAGTAAGGATTTGAATCACACAAGGGAAAAGTTGGAACCAAGTGTGTAAGTCTCAAAAGACTTACGAATGCCCTAAAATTATAAACACATAAAATTAGGGATAAAGGAAAAATGGGAAATGTGACAATGATATGGATTGAGAAACGTCCTAAAGAAACGCTCTAATATTCAAGAGTGGACGAAAGTGTCCACGGAGTTAGAAATTACTTTACACGACGAATGACACGAATAATAATAATTATAACCGGGTGTTTTGTCATTCACAAAAATTAATAAAATAATAATATATGTATACGAGTAACTAGTATAACCAACTATATTATTATTTAGTCTCAATCGACACACGATGTTACAAAATGATTTGAAATAATATAAATATATATTATTTAATAATACGGGTCACGGTTTGAAAATAATATAAACATATTATTTTTATATGAATTTATGGTTTAAAAATAATATAAACACATTATTTTCACTTGATAATAATAACAATATATTAATTATAAAAGTGGGTTTAATATATAAAAATATGTTAATAATTCAAACCCGAGCCTACGGGTTGTTTTCCGGGTAAAAACGCAATTGTATAACCTTATAATATTATAGGGTTTGATTTTTATTAATTAAATATTAACAAAAAAATGTTTAAAAATGATTGTGGGAGCCCGGACTCGAACCCGGGTCTCTCCCACACACACACATTGTCTTAACCAGTCCGGCCGCTAGGCTATCGCGAACAAATCCTGTTCTAATTTCTTTTAACATCCAAGCCGGATGTGATTTAGTTCTCCATAGGTACCCAGATCAAATCCCGTCCCATACACCATGAATTCGATTGTGATTTGCCAAAGTATCGATGGGGTTTTGTTAATCGGGGTATAGCGAATCTAGGGTTGGATTCAATTGAAAAACGATCAAGTTTTAATTCGTTAATTTCTGATTCGAAAAGCTGGAACCCTAGTTTAAGAACACAAATCAAATCCGTTGATTCTAATATTAACAGTGGCTGAATTCATGGGGCTTTCAAAGAGTGATGGATTGCGAACTTATCCCCATAAATTAATTGAATTTAGATTGTGCCGAGTATAGAGTTTGATTAACCAGTCTCGACGAAAAACCCTCATTATCCGTTAGTTATGAAATCGATGATAAACGTTCAAATTAGGATGGGGCTTTTAAAGTGTAACCGATTACGAAACTAACCATATAGTTCAATTTCATTTTGAATACTCCTAGCTTCGAAATCCCCAAATTGAATAAGAACGAACCCTAGAATTCGGGTTATGAAAAATTCGATGTTAGAATGTTAAATTGATAAAGGGTTTTCATTCTGAGAGTTGTTGCGAATCTACAGGTGTGAATTGATTTGATTAAGAACACATTTAGGGTAGGGTTTGATTAAACTGGTTTCTTATGAACCCTAGAAATCGGTTCATGATTACATAGATAATGTAAGCCCTAATTAGGTTAGGGCTTTCATTCTACAGACTGAAACGAATCAAAGGAATGCCTCAATTACCCGATTGGATGTCGGATTGATAGAGCCCGACTGAAACTGAGTCCGACGGCGGCTGTAGTGTTCTCCGGTGATGTCTGCTGCTTCTCCGACTAATCTGGTTTGTGCGAAAAACTTCAGGGGGTTCGTTAAGTGATTGCATCGTCTCAATTCGAGAAGAAAATACAGGGATTTGCCGGATTTGATGATAATCGAATATGGGGTCGACGGTTACGAAACGAACGGCCATATTTTGATTAATTCGCTAATGATGGATGATTTAATTGATAATTAAGGTCGTTAAAGGTAAAAATCGAACGATAATGGTTTCAATTTCCACAGCATTGATTTGCAATTTCGAATTCGATTGAATTTCTACGAGTTTGACTTTAAAAAGTCAAACATAATTACATTGATTTGATTTTGACTTTGGGGAGTCAATAATTCATGTATTGAGACTTGGCAGGAATAGTCCCTGCATTTCTGAGTTGGATTTGTGACAGAAACAGTCCCTGGGGTTAGATTTAGTTAACGGGGTTAAGTTTTTAATAGAAAACTTAACAGAATAGTTAACGGAATTAACTGAAAAATCTGGATTGTCACAGTGTTCTTGACGGATCTTGAGGAGAATGCTCGAAAAGTGACGGATCTGAGAAATTAATGCTTCCAAAAGCTTCGAAAACATCATCTAACAAACCCTTAGCCTTCCAAACACCAAATGAAGTGATAACAAACTCGATTTTAAGAATTTTAGGTTATGAACTCGTTTTTCCTCAAAACCCTAAAAAATCAAAACTGGAATACAAATCAACGAACACCGAGGCTCTGATACCACTTGTAGGTCCAGGGAGCCTCGTCGCACAGCGGATTTACACGGACCTGTTCTGTTATTTGTGTGGGAACCAAGAAACGAGACAGAGAAACACGAACAAAGACAAAAGATAATGAAACGAAACGTAATCCATAACAAAGAAGTCATCCCGTATTACAGACTACATACCGAAGGAGCACACATCTCTCATCTAAGCTCACGGTCCAGGGGTCGGGAGAGCTCTTCCCGACCCGGACATCTCTCAACCTTGTTCCAGAGTTCCACCTACAAATGAAGACAAGTCTTCTATTTATAGGGGAAGGAACACTACCTGCGTACTTGACAAGTACGCAAGGCAAAAGCCTTGCGTACTTACTAAGTACGCATGGTTTGGTCATGCGTACTTGACAAGTACGCAAGGCAAAAGCCTTGCATACTTACTAAGTACGCAAGGCAAAAGCCTTGCGTACTTACTAAGTACGCAGGACCAAACTAGTGTGCGGGCTAAGTACTCAGGAACACCCTCCTACGTACTAGCCACGTACACTGATACATAGAATTTAATCTATAGTTACAAAACATGCTTCTACAAATATTAACATCTGATAAAGATAATTGTAAATTAGGATAAACATTGAAATAGACTGGTCCATGGGCCAGACTAGTCTAAACAATCCCTATAAGAGATTGTTTCAAATCCAGATTTCTAGCATCTCTAAGAGCTGCTATAAAACTTTCTGGAATACCTTCTAAAGTTAAAGGTTTAAATGCAATTTGCACAAGCCCTATATGTAGAAACTTGTAATCTTTTTCATATTTATTCAAATTTTTATTTAACAATAGTTTAATAACCATGTCTTCTATGTTTAAAGAAAATGTTTCTTCATTTGTTTTAACAACTTGTTTTAACCCTAATTTTTCAAGGGTTCCTAATTTATAAATTAGTTGATGTTCCATTTTTGGAATAGTCCATTTGTTTAATAAATCTCAATTATGAGAAATTTCATACTCCTCTTCAATACTGTTTTTAACAGTATCGTTGCGCTTTGAAATATTCATCTAAAGAGAATAAGTGTTGATCTGCAAAATCAAACTTTGAACAAGATTTTATTTTAAGAGCACTTGCCTCTGATACCATTTAAGACAAGATCAAAAATATGAAATTATAAAACATATATCAAAAATATGAAATTATAAAACATATATCATAAACTTATAGTATAAAATTAAAAACATCTAAAACATTAATTTTAAAATTATTATATTGCATAAAATTAAAAAAACATCTAAGAATTATAGACCAATAGGATATTTTACGAAGACAGTATAGAATGCTAAGATGAGTTAGTAAAGGTCAGACCTTAAAAGCCTTTTGCGCCCATCCTGACATTAGCGGCTACAAGGTCCCCAAGAATTCAACCACCAACTTATTATTCTATTCTGTCATTAACCTGTCTATATTCTATTCTTAAAATATTTTTAATTTTATATATTGTATTTATTTTTTTATTATTACTTGTTCAAGTTATCATGACATTTCAACACTTAATAGACTTAGCCTCTGATAGAGACAATCATTAATAATATGTAATTAAAAATATCAAAAATTTACCAGATTTTCTCTTTCGGATGATGGACTTCAAACAAGATAAACTTCAAATATTATTTCAGAGATATTTTACAAGATTAGTAGTAGTGGAGTTGTTCTCCGAGATGATTTTACAAGAGAAGAAAATAGCTAGACAATTTTGTCAAAAAGAAATCAGTAATTAGCAATTATTTTGCTAACTTTTCATAAAGTAAATAGTGACTGACAATTATAATGCTAGAGTGCAAAATTGTGACTGCCACGTCAACTATAATTGGAGTCTTTTGTTCATGCTCTTGTGGGGTCTATTGTGATATTTTGTTTTTTAGTTTTCCAGATGATTTTTCTGGGCTGAATTCTTGCCTGTATTCTGCAAGGACTGTGTTGATATAATCTTCATCTAAAGGATCGGTAGTGTCTTTCTGTCCTTCATGAAAAAAAAATTATGTATCTTCATCTTCTTCGGTCTGGGACGATGTAGACATTGTTGAAGGAGATCATCCTTCTTTTTTAAAATTTTTCATAATATCTTTTTTCATTTTTGCTTGGTAGAAATCCATGATTTCTTTATTGCTGATTTGATCAGTACCTTTAATAGTTTGGATTTTTCTGACAATGTGTCTGAAAGGGCTTGGAGCTTCCTTATGAGGATGACTATTTGCCTGATCAATATAATCTTGAATTGTCTTTTTAATTTTCTCCATAGTATCATGGCTTTCTATGATACCATCATTGTTTATTAAGGTCAACTTTTTATAAAATTTTATAAAAAAGGTTCTTTTGATGCAAAGAATATTCGGGTTGGTATAACCAATTTCCATATCCATGCAATACTGAACTGGACATAAAAATGGGATACAGGCATATCTTTAATGAAATTTTCATTTTGCTGGCCCCTGTTAAGGCTGGAGAAACATCTACCCATTGGGTATTTAAGTTTTTATATAAATCAGAAATAATATTTACTGAGGGGCCAAAAGATTACCACCAATTATATAACTAGACTGAAATTTCCTGTCCGTAAGTATGAGAACAAATTTTTATGAACCAAAAATGTTTTTGTCTTAGGTTCTCATATAAGAATGTTTTATAAAAATCATTCATATAATCCCAGTAATTATATTTAATTGGGACTTTTGTTTGAGGATGTATGATCTCCCTTTCTTTTAATGGAGAAGTTCCCCATGCTTCTACATATATAATCTGTTTTATCACTATCTTGCTGAAGTTATAAACATTAGGTTGGCCACCATGATAGTGTTTTATCTCACAATTTTCTTCTTTCAGAATATGTTCATAGTATTGTCTAGGCTTAGAAGCCTCCGAATGATAGAATCCTGTATCCATATATATGTTTATCAACAACCATGAATTATCTTTCCATTTGATATCTTTACTTTCTAAGAGAAGTATAACCTCTTTATGGGGGCTTTGAGCCCAACTTTTTATATCATCCTCTGTTTCATTAGAAACAGTTTTAGGATATGATGATTCAGAGTCATTAGACTTCTTTTTTGAAGCTTTATAAGCCAAGAATTCCTTATTAAGGATAGCATCTGATTGCGTAGTTGAACCAGATGATGAGGAAATATTCTCTGCTACTAGCTTTCGATTTACAATTTGGGATATGACCGTTGGGTTTGAACCACCTCTTCCTCTATAAAAGGAAAGATCTTCCTCTACCTCTTCTTCCTTGATCCTAGGGAAGCATATCTGTAAAATTCATCCACATGAGATAATAATTATCTGGTCACATAATATTTGTGATCTTTATTTGTGATCTTTTTATTAGGCCAGCAATATGCTTATTCTTGTTTGTAATATAATAAGACTTTGCAATTGGAGTTAAAAAGGGATTATTTTGTATCTCCATAATCCGAATTTGTTGGCGTAATATATCATGATAAATTTCTTCTCTCCATCTATTAATTTTAGAGAGAGCCATTTTTATGGATCCTTTGTAATGAGCCATTTAATCAAGATATTCCCTGGTAAGAAAATCAGGAAGGCTGTTATCACAACCTTTTTTATAAACAATATTAAAATCAAATGGGGCTAAATGTGATTGCCATCTTGCAAACATTTGTTTTGAGACATCATGTTTGAAATATTTAGCGAACATAAATTTGGCTGTTTGACAATCAGTTTTTACAGTAAACTTTTGATTATATAAATCATATTGAAATTTTATAACACATTTTACTATTGCTAGATTTTCTTTTGCAATAGTAGCATAATTTTTCTGGCTTTTATTCCATTTTCCTGAATGGAATCTTACCAAATTTTCTTGTTTATTTATTGGGAAGATTTGTTTAAGAATTCCACCATAGCCTATATTAGAGTCATCTGTTTCAATAATTTTTTCCCCATCTGGGTTGACTATCATTAAGCAAGGAAAGTAATTCTGATGGGGCATTAAGCAAAAAGTTCAAAAGCTTCCTTGCGTAATGATAGCTAACCCAGATTGGGAAAAAATTATTGAAACAGATGCCTCTGATATAGGCTATGGTGGAATTCTTAAACAAATCTCACCAATAAATAAACAAGAAAATTTGGTAAGATTCCATTCAGGAAAATGAAATAAAAGCTAGAAAAATTATGCTACTATTTCAAAAGAAATTCTAGAAATAGTAAAATGTGTTTTAAAATTTCAAGAGGATTTATATACTCAAAAGTTTATTATAAAAATTGATTATCAAGCAACTAAATTTATGTTCGCTAAAGATTTCAAACATGATGTCTAAAAACAAATGTTTGCAAGATGGCAATCACATTTAGCCCCATTTGATTTTAATGTTGTTTATAAAAAAAGGTTGTGATAACTGTCTTCCTGATTTTCTTACTAGGGAATATATTGATTAAATTGATCATTACAAAGGATCCATAAAAATGGCTCCCTCTGAAATTAATAGACGGAGAGAAGAAATTTCTCATGATATATTACGCCAACAAATTCATATTATGGAGATACAAAATATCCCTTTTTTGACTCCAAATGCAAAGTCTTATTATATTACAAACAAGAATAAACATATTGCTGGGCTAATAAAAAGATCATAAATATTATGTGATCAGATAATTATTATCTCATGTGGATGAATTTTACAGATATGCTTCCTTGGGATCAAGGAAGAGGAGGTAGAGGAAGATCTTCCACTTATAGAGGAAGAGGTGGCTCAAACCCAAGGGTCATATCCCAAATTGGAAATCGAAAGCTAGTAGCAGAGAATATTTCCTCATCATCTGGTTCAACTACGCAATCAGATACTATCCTTTATAAGGAATTTTTGGCTTATAAAGCTTCAAAAAAGAAGTCCAATGACTCTGAACCATCATATGCTAAAACTGTTTCTAATAAAACAGAGGATGATATAAAAAGTTGGGCTCAAAGGCACCATAAAGAGGTTATACTTCTCTTAGAAAGTAAAGATATCAAATGGAAAGATAATCCATGGATGTTGATAAACATATATATGGATACAGGATTCTATCATTCGCAGGCTTATAAGCCCAGACAATACTATGAACATATTCTGAAAGAAGAAAATTGTGAGATAGAACACTATCATGGTGGCCAACCTATTGTTTATAACTTCAGCAAGATAGTGATAAAACAGATTATATATGTAGAAGCATGGGGAACTTCTCCATTAAAAGAAAGGGAGATCATACATCCTCAAACAAAAGTCCCAATTAAATATAATTACTGGGATTACATGAATGATTTTTATAAAACATTCTTATATGAGAACCCAAGACAAAAACATTCTTGGTTCATAAAAATTTGTTCTCATACTTACGGACAGGAAATTCGAGTCTGGTTCTATAATTGGTGGCAATCTTTTGGCCCCTCAGTAAATATTATTCCTGATTTATATAAAAACTTATATACCCAATGGGTAGATGTTTCTCCAGCCTTAATAGAGGCCCAGCAAAATAAAAATTTCATTAAAGATATGCCTGTATCCCATTTTTATGTCCAGTTCAGCATTCCATGGATTTGGAAATGGTCTCCAGAAGTTGGTTATACCAACCAGAATATTCTTTGCATTAAAAGAACCTTTTTTACAAAATTTTGGAAAAATATGACCTTAATAAACAATGATGGTATCGTAGAAAGCCATGATACTATAAAGAAAATTAAAAAGACAATTCAAGATTATATTAATCAGACAAATAGCCATCCTCATAAGGAAGCTCCAAGCCTTTTCAGAAACATTGTAAGAAAAATCCAAACTATTAAAGGTACTGATCAAATCAGCAATAAAGAAATCATGGATTTCTACCTAGCAGAAATGAAGAAAAGATATTATGAACAATTTTAAAAAAGGAGGATCTCCTTTAACAATGTCTACATCGTCCCAGACCGAAGAAGATGAAGATACATAATTTTTTTTTTCATGTAGGATAGATTGACACTACTGATCCTTTAGATGAAGATTATATTAACACAGTCCAGAAGAATCATCAGGAAAACTAAAAAACAAAATATCACAATAGACCCCACAAGATCATGATCAAAAGACTCCAATAATAGTTGACGTGGCAGTCACAATTATGCACTCTAGCATTATAATTGTCAGTTACTATTTATTTTTTAAAAAGTTAGCAAAATAATTGCTAATTACTGTTTTCTTTTTAACAAAATTGTCTAGCTCGGACCCATATTAGGAATCTTGTAAGCTTTTCCCCGCCTGTATAAGGGATTTTTCTTCTCCTGTAAAATCATCTCGGAGAACAACTCCACTACTACTACTATTGTAAAATATCTCTGAAATAATATTTGAAGTTTATCTTGTGAATCTTGAAGTCCATCATCTGAAAGAGAAAATCTTTTAAATTTTTTTGATATTTTTAATTATATATTATTAATGATTGCCTCTATCAGAGGCTAAGTCTTTTAAGTGTTAAAATGCCATGATAACTTGAACAAGTAATAATAATAAAATAAAAAAATGTAAAAAAATAAAACAAAAATAAAAAAAGTATAAAATTGAAAATATTTTAAGAAGATAATATAGACAGGCTAAGGACATAATAGAATAATAAGGTGGTGGTTGAATTCTTGGGGACCTTGTAGCCGCTAATGCCAGGATGGGCGCAAAATACTTTTATGGTTTGACCTTTACTAACCTTATCTTAGCATTCTATACTGTCTTCGTAAAATATCCTTTTGGTCTATAATTCATAGATGTTTTTAATTTTATGCTATATAATATTTTTAAAATTAATGTTTTAGATGTTTTTAATTTTATACTATAATTTTATGATATATGTTTTATAATTTCATATTTTTGATATATGTTTTATAATTTCATATTTTTGATCCTGTCTTAAATGGTATAATTTCATATTTTTGATATATGTTTTATAATTTCATGTTTTAGATGCTCTTAAAATAAAATTTTGTTCAAAGTTTGATTGTACAGATCAACACTTATTCTCTTTAGATGAATATTTTAAAGAGCAACGATACTATTAAAAACAGTATTGAAGAGGAGTATGAAATTCCACATAATTTAGATTTATTAAACAAAGAAGACATGGTTATTAAACTATTGTTATATAAAGATGTGAATAAATATAAAAAAGATTACAAGTTTCTACATATAGGGCTTGTGCAAATTGCATTAAAATCTTTAACTTTAGAAGGTCTTCTAGAAAGTTTTATATCAGCTCTTAGAGATGCTAGAAATCTGGATTTGAAACAATCTCTTATAGGGATTGTTCAGACTAGCCTGGCCCATGGACCAGTCTATTTCAATGTTTATCCTAATTTACAATTATCTTTATCAGATGTTAATTTTTCAGATGCTTTAACATTAAATGTTAAGACTCATGGTTATAACTATGCTTCAGGATTAGAAGTTATCTGTATCTGTGATAGAATTTATTATAAGCCTTTATACACTTTAAATCCACAGTGTAAAATGGTTGATAAACCATTAAATGAAACTATAGTCATAGAAACTAATTTTGGTAAATCTAATATAATTACCAGAAGAAAGATTAAATGGGAAGAAATCAACTTTCCAGAAAGTTGGGTTCTTGATAAAGCCACTACATCTCAACAATATGTAGATAATAATCCTTTAGAAGTAATACAAACTAAAGAAGGAACTGTTCAAATTCTTTTTGAACAACTTAGAAACACTCCTTCTTTACCTAGATCTATATCTTCTAAATCTTTATCCTCTCATCAACATATATCTCCTTTAGGATACACTGTTAAAAGTCCTTCTAGAGCTTCTACTTCAAGGGTAAGGAAAAATTTCCCTACAATAGAAACATTCAACAGACTAGTAATAAATCCTGATAATATAGTTACAGGAGTTCAAGTAGATCCGGAATCAACCGAATAAGAAATTGATTTTGTTTAATGGATTTTAAAGAAAGAACAGATTTTACTCCAGGATCTCCGGTAAGAAAAGAGATCAGTAAAGAATTTCAATTACCTAAATGGGAATTATTTAGAAATTGGTTTTTTTAAAATTTCAAAGAAACTGATATAACTTACTTTGAAGATGAATTTTATAAAGATTTGATTATAAAAAAATGAAATTATACCATTCATCCCACGGTTTATAGAAAGTTATACTGTAAGTATTATCTCTGTTATTGAAAGAAAATTTAATGTTAATGGAGATATAATCTCTAGGGTTTTCCCTCCTACACAATCTTTTAAAATAGAAAAAGATAATGAGATAAGATATCATCAAAATTTTCAAAAACCATTAGAAGGTAATACTTTACCTGTTACGGTTTCTCATATAAATGAGTTAATTAAACAACAAAATTACGTGAATTAATACTTAGTAATTCTGGTAGAACAATTACAAGATTTATCTAGTAAAATGTATAGGATCATATCTTATTTTCAAGAGAAAAAAATATCTACCAATAAGAATTCACAAGAAAAAATTGCTACTCCCAGTATCCAACTTCCTCCTGAAGTAACAAATTTTAAAATAAAATCTCAAGATAATTTAGTTAAAAACTTTAAATGATACTATAAATGCCCTTAAAAATCTTAATATTAGCACTATAACAGATTTCTCTGAAGAAAATTATAAAGAAGAAATAAATAATAAAATTTTAAAACTCTCTAAATGGGCTGATAGACCAACCCAAAGAAAATATTATTATCCTAGACCTACTCCTCAAGATGTTTTTATAGAAGAACAAGAATATATTGTTAATAACTCTTTTTTGCGGAAAAATGATCTATGAATGAAACATAGATGGTCAAACTGAAGGAAAAATTTATAATATTGTCCATAGAATGCTTATGTATAGCATTATCTGTAAGAATAATAATAATTCTGTTACAACCATAACAAACATGATTATATCTGGGTTTACAGACCAACTAAAAGGATGGTGGGATAATTATTTATCTCAAGCTGATAAAAATAAAATCCTTAGTAGTGTCAAACAAGAAGAAGGAACTAGTGACACTGAAAGTAATGCAGTTTACATATTAATAGTAAATATTATAGAACACTTTACAGGCAGATGGTCTGAAGATTACGAAAATCTGAGAACCCTACTACAAAACATAAGTTGTAGAACTCTTAAGTCTTTTTGATGGTATAAAGACACTTTCTTATGTAGAGTTATGGAACTCCCTGAGGCTAATAGTCCACATTAGAAGTCAAAATTCATAGATGGTCTTCCATATTTATTCGCTGAAAGAATAAGAAATAAGCTAAGAATAGATGGAGTCATAGATTATGAGAATTATACTTATGGTAAACTTATAGGTACCTGTATCCAAGAAGGTTTAAGTTTATGCAATGAAATAGAACTTAATCAACAAATTAAAAAACATTCTCTAATTGAAAAAAGATAATTAGGAGAATTATGTGGTGAATTTGGTATAGAAAATAGACTTGATAAGTCATCCGGAATTAGGAAAAGAAATTATTCTGCTAAGAGACATTATAAAAGAAAGAAAATCAGGAAAGAATTCAAAAAACCTGATAAAGAAAACAAATATAAAGGAAAAAGAATTTTTGATTCAAATGAATTTAAAAAATTAAAAAAATGCAGAAAGTGTGGTAAAATAGGCCACAAAGCAAAAACATTTTGGGTTAGAAAAAAACTTAACAAAATAGAAGATCGTGAATTAAGGGATAAAATTAATGAAGTTTTATTAAATGAAAACTTTGAAGAAACCGATTCTGAGCAATTAATCTCAGAAGAAGAAATTCTAAATATTTTAAAAAATGAAAGTTTTTATTCTTCTTCTTCAGAAGAAGAACAGTATTCAGCAAATTGCAAAAAAATTTGTTGCAAAAACTCTTTTGATATATTAGAAGAAGGCCTTTATCAAATAATATCCCAATTTTAAAATATGAAAATTAATGTTTTAAGCAATGAGATATTAGATTTCTTAAAAGTTGTTGATGATCCTCAAACTAAAGAAAAAATAATTTCAGAATATTTAAAACAATAAAAATCAGAGGAAACATCTTCCTATAACAATTCTCAAAAAGATTAAAAACATTTTTCTCTAGCTGAATTAAAGAGACAACTAGTTAAAAGAAATCAA
This sequence comes from Smallanthus sonchifolius, assembly GCA_023525975.1. Lineage (NCBI taxonomy): Eukaryota > Viridiplantae > Streptophyta > Magnoliopsida > Asterales > Asteraceae > Smallanthus > Smallanthus sonchifolius. Next base: position 74,303,814 of record CM042034.1, read on the forward strand.
ATTTCTAGACATGTTAATATACATGATCTAAAAACTGAAATTGATAATCTAAAGATTGATATTAAAATACTCCAAAAAGATAATAGAAATCTAGAGGAAAGAATCATAAAACTTGAAATCCCTCAAATTAATATTATTTTTAATAACAATGAAAAAATTCTTCAAAATAATTCATGAATATTTTTAGAAAGTATTATGGATATTATAACCACACAAAAGTGGAACATCAAAGTTAAACTTCTTATTGAAGACAACTTCTTTATAACTGTTATAACATTGGTTGATAGCGGTGCTGATCTAAACTGTATACAGGAAGGAATTATTCCTATAAAATATTTTCATAAAACCTCCCATACTATAAGTTCTGCCGGAGGAGAAAGATTAAAAATTGAGTACAAATTACCACAGGTTCATGTCTGTCATGATAAAACTTGTATTCCAACTAGTTTTCTTCTAGTTAAAAATCTCACTAGCCAAGCCATAGTTGGAACCCCTTTCTTAAATAAAATTTTTCCTTTAAGACATATTGATAATAAATGAATAACTGGATCTTTTCAAAATAAAGATAAATATTTTCCATTCATTACAAATCATTTTTCTAAGACTTTGAATAATATAAAAAAATCTCTTTTACAGGCAAAAATAAATCAAATTATTTTTTTATAAAAATAAGTATTTTCTTTAAATATTCAAGACAGAATAAATAATTCAAAATTATAGGATAAGATAAAAATTATTAATAATCAATTTACCCTACAAATATGCAATGATCATCCAAATGCCTTTTGGAACCGAAAGAAACATATTGTTTCTCTTCCCTATGAAAATGATTTTAATGATAGTAAAATTACTACTAAGGCCAGACCTTGACAAATGAATTCTGAATATATGGAATTATGTAAACAAGAGATCAAATCTCTTCTTGACAAAAACTTAATCAGAAGATCAAAATCTCCTTGGTCTTGTACTGCTTTCTATGTTAATAAACATTCAGAACAAGAAAGAGGTATTCCTAGATTAGTTATAAATTACAAACCTCTTAATAAAGTTTTTAAATGGATTAGGTATCATATACCTAATAAAAAGATTTACTCGATAAATTACATAATGCTATAATATTTTCAAAATTTGACTTAAAATATGGATATTGACAAATCCAAATTGATGAAAAATACATATATAAGACTGCTTTTGTGGTACCTACCGGGCATTATGAATGGAATGTTATGCCATTTGGTTTAAAGAATGCCCCATCAGAATTTCAGAATATTATGAATGATATCTTTATTCCATATAGTGATTTTATAATAGTCTACATCGATGATATCCTTGTATTTTCAAAAGACATTGAAACTCATTTTAAACAACTTGATATATTCAAGAATATTATCATAAATAATGGTTTAGTTATTTCTAGACAAAAAATGATATTTTTCTAAACAAAAATCAGATTTCTAGGCCATAATATTGAAACTGGAAACATTATTTCTATCAATAGACGCATTGAATTTGGGTCAAAATTCCTAGATGAAATTCATAATAAGACCCAACTTTAAAGATTTTTAGGAAGTTTAAATTGTATTCTTTCTTATTTTAAAATTTTAGTTGATGTTAATTCCAAGATAAAACCTATGAACAAATTTTTGTGTGTGTGTTTGTATAGTTATAAATAAGTACTTATTCCTAAATTTGTTAGGTTTCTATAATGCTAAAAATCATAAGTTATGTAGTATTTCCATACATATGATCCAAGCTGTTAGGATTTATAAACTTTGAAACCAATTATTAATTATATGTATTCCTTGACTAGCTTTAACTCTGTGTGTTACACAAGGTGAAGCATTAATATTATATTAATAAATATTTAACACATTTTCTTATACAAATTTGATATTGTATTGGTAATTTTTTTTATTTTGTTAAATGTTAAGATTATATGGATGAGAATAATTAAAATATAAAAAAAACATGAAAATACATTTTTAAGTGGTCTACTTTTTAGTTTTTACAATACATTAAATTACATGCCAAATGAAATCTTACAATGATGATTTATAAATTTGAAAATAGTTCATTATATACAACATTTGACGTGGTAGTGGTAACTTTTTCACATGTACCAAAGATTAATTGTAAGGCCCCTAAACCGGGTGACTTCACTTGTTGGATTTACTCATAAACATAGTCATAAATACTGAACTTAAATTAAAAACATTCATCATTCAATTACAAATCATTCGTCGTTCAATTACATAACATAGCAGCGGAAGTCTTAACACATATATTAAAATGGGATGTCAGTCGTGTGTCGGGTAACCTTCACGCCTTCGCACGACCCTTTCCTTTGTTACCTGAAATGTATACTAAAAGTCAGCTAACGCTGGTGAGTTCTAGTTTAAAGACAATCATACATAATATTTATCTTATCATGAATATAATGTATATAAGTATATTCGTATTTTTAAATATTCTTTACTTTACTGTTCTCACATAACATTCATTGAGGGTATATACATATGTACATACATACTTTCTTTGGGAGAACACATATTGGCCATAATCTTAAGGGAGATCAACCCATCATACTTGTCGCGAATGTCACGAAGACATCGCAGTCAGAGCTACCGTCGTAGCCCTTCTCATTACCGTCCGGCTCTAGAAAACCGTCCGTCATAACATTAAATCCGTCCGGCAACTTTTGTCCGTCCGCTCTTAACCGTCCTACCGTCGTAGTCCGTCATAACATTAAATCCGTCTGCCCAAGGGCATCCGTTTCCCACGTAACCATTATGTATGCAACCGTTCTACATTAGTTAAGGCAATTGCTTCGACCGTCCATTTTTACCTTTTCATACGTCCTATCTTACGTAGGTACGTTTTCGTCCCGGTTGCAAAATAGTCACGTGGTCGTCCGTCTACCGAAGTAGCCGTTGTCATAGAAGGGTTTATAACGTTTACATTCATTCATAACATGCAATATATATGTAATATAAAGCAAGATTTCATTCTTTTACGTTATATCCTTCTTTCTTTATATCATACGCTTCATTCTTTATTCATAATTCATTTTCACATATATAAGTATTTATATATACATATATATACGTATGATCACATTGACACCTATAGCATTTATTCATTTAGTGTATACACTTCAGCCCCAAAACATTTATAAATCATTTGCACATACATAGAAGGGGGCACATAGAACTCACCTGATGAGTTACTCTAGGTTGTCCTAAACAAAGATCCAACCGCGTCACTTCCGATCTGGATTAGGTAGTTAAATACACATTAGACCCAACCCCGACTCTAATGGTTTAATCATTCTAAACTTACTGACTTTACTTAACCGAACTGTTGCCTGCTGTCTGCTGCCTGCGCACTTAGTAAGTGCGCAGGGATTTGCTCTTGCGCACTTGGCAAGTGCGCAGGAGTCTCCCTCCTGCGTACTTGGTAAGTACGCAGGGGCTGCTGCCTGCGCACTTAGTAAGTACGCAGGGATTCCTTCCTGTGCACTTGGTAAGTACGCAGTACCTGGTTCTTGGACCAAAATTTCGGAATTCTTGCATGTTAATCCGATCATGCTAATCTTACAATTTTCTTTGATCAAAACGTGCGGTTTTCACTCTAGGTGCTATTTCTAAGCTTATTATCAAGTTTCATCCGTAAAAACATCATCTATTTAGCTAAAACTCGAGAAACCCCAAAATGAACAAAAACTCAGATTATGTATGAATCATTACCTGGATTGAAGTTTTGATTCAGAGGTTTTGCTCACGAGCTCAGCTGTAACGTGCTCCTCTAATCTCGTGACGATCCGTCGACTTTCTCTCTCTAGACCCGGGCTCCCTTTCTCTCTCTAGAATTGGTGAAATGGAGGTGAAATGGTCAAATGGGCTGTCTTGCCCCTTTTATACCTGGGCTTCCCTCGGCCCGTTAGAGTCGAGCCCAAGCCCATCCGTCTTTCTTTCGCTTTATGACGTTTAAATCCCCATCGTATTATTATTTACTTATTTACTATTTTCGGGATGTTACAAGTCTACCCTCCTTAAAGAGGTTTCGTCCTCGAAACTGTTTATACGTCAAACAATTGAGGGTATAGTCCCCTCATCTCGTCTTCTTTTTCCCATGTAGCTTCTGACCCTTTTCTGTGCTTCCATTGTATTTTGACTAAAGGGATCGACTTATTGCGTAGTCGCTTTTCAGCTCGATCAAGGATGGCTATTGGTTCCTCTACATAATTCAAACTGTTATCCACCTCGATCTCGTCGTAAGGTATGTGAGCCGTGTCGTCAGCTAGGCACTTGCGTAAGTGCGATACGTGGAACGTAGGGTGTATTCCACTAAGCTCGACGGGGAGGTCGAGTCTGTAAGCAACTTGACCCACTCTTGCTAAAATCTTGAAAGGTCCGACAAACCTTGGACTCAGTTTGCCACGCTTCCTGAATCGGATGATTCCTTTCCACGGTGATACCTTTAACAGTACCATGTCCCCTACCTGAAACTCTAAATCCCTTCTTCTCTTGTCCGCGTATGATTTCTGCCTGTCCTTTGCGGCTTTCATTCGAGCCTTGATCTGATCAAATTTCTCGGAAGTAGCTTTGACCACTTCGAGACTCGCAAAATCCTTTTGTCCAATTTCCCCCCAACAAACCGGGGTCCTACATTTCCTCCCATACAACATTTCAAATGGCGGCATGTCAATAGTTGAGTGATAGTTGTTGTTATATGAAAATTCTGCCAATGGTAGGTGGCTGTCCCAGCTCCCACCGAAATCAATGATACAGGCCCGGAGCATGTCCTCCAAGGTCTGAATGGTCCTTTCCGATTGTCCATCGGTTTGAGGGTGGTAAACGGTGCTGATGTTCAGTCTAGTGCCCATCGCTTCATTGAATTTCTTCCAAAACCTTGACGTGAATCTAGTATCCCTGTCAGACACAATCGACAGCGGCATACCATGTCTGCTCACAATTTCTTTGATAAATACTTCGGCTAGCTTTTCGGACGAAGAAGTCTCACGTATTGGCAAGAAGTGAGCACTCTTTGTCAAGCGGTCGACGATCACCCAAATGGTGTCATTGCCTTTAGCTGTTCGCGGTAGCTTGGTAATGAAGTCCATTGTGATCTCCTCCCACTTCCATTCCGGTATTGGTAAAGGTTGCATTTTACCACATGGTTTCTGGTGCTCGGCCTTAACTAGTGAACACGTTAAGCACTTGTTCACGTATTCAGTCACATCGTTCTTCATGCCAGGCCACCAGTACTCTTTCTTCAAGTCTTGATACATTTTGTTTGTCCCGGGGTGGATAGAATAACGAGACTTATGGGCCTCATCGAGTATTTTGGCCCTAAGTTCGCCAATCTTAGGTATCCACATCCGGCCAAACCTAGTTCGTACTCCGTATGTATTTGTACTTAAGTTCCCTTGTTGTCCTACTATTCTTTCCCGTTTCACATTTCTTTCTAACAGTGCTTCATCTTGTGCCTTTGTTATTTCACCCATCAAATCTGGTGTTATAATCAGCTGACACGCTTTGATCCGGATGGGTGTCGATTCTTCCTTTCTACTTAAAGCGTCAGCCACTACGTTTGCCTTGCCTGGATGGTACAATATTTCACAGTCACAGTCTTTCAGTAGCTCTAACCACCTTCTTTGACTCATGTTTAGTTCCTTTTGTTCAAAAAAATATTTCAAGCTTTTGTGATCGGAGTAGATGGTGCATTTAACTCCATACAAGTAGTGCCTCCATATTTTCAACGCGAAAACCACTGCTGCTAACTCTAGATCGTGCGTTGGGTAGTTAACCTCGTGAATCTTTAGTTTTCGTGAGGCATAAGCAATTACCTTTCCTCGTTGCATAAGTACGCAACCTAAACCCTGCCCCGAAGCGTCGGAGTAGACTACCAAGTCTTCATTTCCCTCAGGTAGAGTCAAGACTGGAGCTTGGGTTAATCGTGTCTTAAGTTCCTCAAACGCGTTATTTTGGGTTTGACTCCATTCATATTTCACTTCTTTCCGTGTCAGTTTAGTTAGTGGCGAGGCTATCCTTGAGAAATCTTGAATGAACCTTCGATAGTAGCCTGCCAATCCAAGAAAACTTCGTATCTCTGTTGGTGTCTTTGGGATGTTCCATTCCTTTACTGTCTCTATCTTTGCAGGATCTACCATGATGCCGTTTGGGTTTACCACATGACCTAGGAATTGGACTTCCCTAAGCCAAAATGTGCATTTGGAGAATTTTGCGTACAACTTTTCCTTCTTTAGCACCTCCAGAACTTCTCTTAGGTGACAGTGGTGATCACCCTCGCTTTTCGAATATATCAGTATGTCGTCTATAAAAACTATTACTGATCGATACAACATGGGTCGACACACTCTATTCATCAAATCCATGAACGCTGCTGGTGCGTTAGTTAATCCGAAGGACATCACGAGAAACTCATAATGCCCATAACGCGTGCGAAACGCGGTCTTTGGTACGTCTTCTTCCCTTACTTTCAACTGATGGTAACCCGACCTAAGATCGATCTTTGAAAACCAACTCGCACCTTGCAGTTGATCAAAAAGGTCGTCTATTCTAGGCAGTGGGTATTTGTTCTTTACTGTCCTCTTGTTCAGTTCACGGTAGTCAATGCACATGCGCATGCTGCCGTCCTTCTTCTTTATGAATAGTACCGGAGCGCCCCATGGTGAGATGCTCGGTCTAATAAATCCCTTTTCTGTTAATTCTTGTAGTTGAGACATCAATTCTTTCATTTCTGACGGAGCCAATCGGTAGGGGGCTTTGGCAACGGGCTCAGCTCCTGGCAGTAAATCAATCTAAAATTCTATTTCCCTATCGGGTGGCAACCCAGGTAGATCCTCAGGGAATACTTCCGGAAAATTGCACACCACGGGTACATTCTCGAGTTCTTTCGTTTCCATTCTATCGTCAATAACATATGCCAGATAAGCTTCGCAACCGCGCCTCATGTAACTTTCGGCCTTGATCATCGAGATGACGCTCGGCATCATGCAATTCCAATCCCCATAAACCATAATTGGACTGCCGCTTGGAGTCTTGAGGTGTATCCTCTTACGTTTACATATGATTTGAGCTTCGTTGGCAGCTAGCCAATCCATACCTAATACTATATCGAATCCTCCTAAGGTGAGAAGCAATAATCTAGAAGGAATAATCTAGAAGGAAACTTATGACCCTCTATTTCTATGATGCAATCCTCTGTTACTTGGAATACTGCCGAATTTTTACCAACGGCAGTTTGTACGCTAAAGGCCTTTACTATGGTGTTGATAGTGCAATCCAGTTTACGACAAAATGCATTTGATATGAAGCTTTTACTAGCACCAGAATCGAATAAAATAGCAGCACGTTCATCATTAACTAGAAACGTACCTGACACGACATCAGGGTTTCCCCTTGCTTCTTCCTCAGTCAAGGCATAGGCCCGAGTCCTTGCCTTTTGTTGTTCCTGTTCCTTCTCCTTTCCCGAACCAGATTGGCCGGCCTTCCTGCAGTTCTTTGTCAGATGTCCAAACAATCCACATACTTGACATTTGGCGTCCTTCCAACAATCTCGGGAGTAGTGCCCCGGCCTCCCGCACTTATAACACACGGTGGTGCCGATTCGACACTCGCCAATATGTTGCTTTCCACATTTCTTGCACGTCTCATATCCATCCAACCTTGGTTTCTTAATTTCAGTTGTTTCATTCCCTCTTCCGGTGCCTCTAGACGGATTCTCCCACTTTCTCTTTTGTGTCACAGGTGCCGGGTCCTCATTGGCATAATCGTCGTAAACGATTCTAGACAGGTTGACTACCGACTCGAAGGTCGAGGGTAGGTTAGCTTTTACGTGAACACGGACCCTTTGCGGCAGACCCTTGACATAGTATTTGATCATACGTTCTTCGGTTTCCACCAAGTGTGGTACCAGTTGGGCCAGCTCGTTGAACCTTGAGGTATATTGGCGATGAGTCTTGTCGCCAGCTTTGAAGTTTAGGAACTCGTTCTCCACACGATCAATCTCATTCTGTGGGCAGAACTTTTGGATTACAAGCTTTTTCAAGTCTTCCCATGTCATTCTGGCAAGAGCATGTGGTGACTTTGTCCTTTGAATATTTCTCCACCAACCTAGTGCTTCATTGGTGAAAGAATGAGCAACATATTTAACCGCCTGGTCCGGTCGGCACTCGCTGATGTTGATTACAGCGTTCATTCTCTCAATCCATTCCAAAGTAGCCACCGAATCCTTGCTACCATCAAACTTAGGTGGGTCTCCATCCTTGAAACCTTTATAAGTGCACCCTTTAGTGCTTGACCCCACCTGTATCTCATCCCCGTCGCTGTCGTATACTTTTTCCTCGTGGTTACTTTCGTCGTCTCCCTTTATTTTCTTTAATGCCTCAGATAGCAGATCAGGCAATACCTTTTTCAAAGTGAGCACAACTTCCCGGGCAATAGCATCCCTGACTTCAGGTTCCAACTGTATAGGCCCTGGACTGTCGCCCCTAATTGGGGTCACTTCTGTTTCGTGCACACTTTCGGTGTGTTCAGCGTGCACACTCTCTTCCTCTTCAAATCTTGGGTTCAACGGAGGTCTTCCTCGTCGGCCAGTGCGACCGCCTCGAGGTCCTGTTCTTCCTCCACCAGCCATAGTTCTTAACTTCCTGATAGTTAAAAGGGAATACATCAAGGTCATTTCTTCAGATCATAGTTTGGAACAGTACGAGCAAGGTAAATTATTAATTACAGTGACCGGTTTGTGATTACTAATTTACATTGCCTTTCGGGTTCAAAACTCTTCAAATCGGTTGTGACTTTGACATCTATTTGTTCTAAGTTAGGGTATCTATTCTTATCCTAGTGCATTAACTTTTGTACTTACTTACCGTGTTGGCGTTGGCGTTGGCTACCCAGACTGACATCCGTGCGTTGGTCCCATAATCAGCTTGAGTCCAGACATTTAGGGATGTCTGAATCTCTCAAACTATTTCTCTGATACCAACTTGTAAGGCCCCTAAACCGGGTGACCTCACTTGTTGGATTTACTCATAAACATAGTCATAAATACTGAACTTAAATTAAAAACATTCATCATTCAATTACAAATCATTCGTCGTTCAATTACATAACATAGCAGCGGAAGTCTTAACACATATCTTAAAATGGGATGTCAGTCTTGTGTCGGGTAACCTTCACGCCTTCGCACGACCCTTTCCTTTGTTACCTGAAATGTATACTAAAAGTCAGCTAACGCTGGTGAGTTCTAGTTTAAAGACAATCATACATAATATTTATCTTATCATGAATATAATGTATATAAGTATATTCGTACTTTTAAATATTCTTTACTTTACTGTTCTCACATAACATTCATTGAGGGTATATACATATGTACATAGATACTTTCTTTGGGAGAACACATATTGGCCATAATCTTAAGGGAGATCAACCCATCATACTTGTCGCGAATGTCACGAAGACATCGCAGTCAGAGCTACCGTCGTAGCCCTTCTCATTACCGTCCGGCTCTAGAAAACCGTCCGTCATAACATTAAATCCGTCCGGCAACTTTTGTCCGTCCGCTCTTAACCGTCCTACCGTCGTAGTCCGTCATAACATTAAATCCGTCTGCCCAAGGGCATCCGTTTCCCACGTGACCATTATGTATGCAACCGTTCTACATTAGTTAAGGCAATTGCTTCGACCGTCCATTTTTACCTTTTCATACGTCCTATCTTACGTAGGTACGTTTTCGTCCCGGTTGCAAAATAGTCACGTGGTCGTCCGTCTACCGAAGTAGCCGTTGTCATAGAAGGGTTTATAACGTTTACATTCATTCATAACATGCAATATATATGTAATATAAAGCAAGATTTCATTCTTTTACGTTATATCCTTCTTTCTTTATATCATACACTTCATTCTTTATTCATAATTCATTTTCACATATATAAGTATTTATATATACATATATATACGTATGATCACATTGACACTTATAGCATTTATTCATTTAGTGTATACACTTCAGCCCCAAAACATTTATAAATCATTTGCACATACATAGAAGGGGGCACATAGAACTCACCTGATGAGTTACTCTAGGTTGTCCTAAACAAAGATCCAACCGCGTCACTTCCGATCTGGATTAGGTAGTTAAATACACATTATACCCAACCCCGACTCTAATGGTTTAATCATTCTAAACTTACTGACTTTACTTAACCGAACTGTTGCCTGCTGTCTGCTGCCTGCGCACTTAGTAAGTGCGCAGGGATTTGCTCTTGCGCACTTGGCAAGTGCGCAGGAGTCTCCCTCCTGCGTACTTGGTAAGTACGCAGGGGCTGCTGCCTGCGCACTTAGTAAGTACGCAGGGATTCCTTCCTGTGCACTTGGTAAGTACGCAGTACCTGGTTCTTGGACCAAAATTTCGGAATTCTTGCATGTTAATCCGATCATGCTAATCTTACAATTTTCTTTGATCAAAACGTGCGGTTTTCACTCTAGGTGCTATTTCTAAGCTTATTATCAAGTTTCATCCGTAAAAACATCATCTATTTAGCTAAAACTCGAGAAACCCCAAAATGAACAAAAACTCAGATTATGTATGAATCATTACCTGGATTGAAGTTTTGATTCAGAGGTTTTGCTCACGAGCTCAGCTGTAACGTGCTCCTCTAATCTCGTGACAATCCGTCGACTTTCTCTCTCTAGACCCGGGCTCCCTTTCTCTCTCTAGAATTGGTGAAATGGAGGTGAAATGGTCAAATGGGCTGTCTTGCCCCTTTTATACCTGGGCTTCCCTCGGCCCGTTAGAGTCGAGCCCAAGCCCATCCGTCTTTCTTTCGCTTTATGACGTTTAAATCCCCATCGTATTATTATTTACTTATTTACTATTTTCGGGATGTTACATTAATAGTTTGAGTCCATCTCTACTTTTAACTCTTGATAATGCAACATACAGTTGGTTATAAATAAACATTGGAACTTTTAAATGCAAACCAACCTTTAAAAGTGATTGTCCTAAGGTTTTATTCATGGTCATTACAAGACATAAAACAATTGTATATTTTTCTTTTTTGAAATTTAAATGAAATTCTTTTGTAAGAATGTGTTAACCAAATTTTAGAGATAAAATTATGATAATCACTGTTGCTTTTAGATATAATATTCGCTTCTATAATGCAATTATCTAGTGATTTGACCTGGCGTCTTGTTCCATTACATAAACATTTTTATCCGTATTTCTTAGTAGCACTTGTATATGGAAAATTTTGCTAAACTTTTAATACTAAATCTCTCATTTAAAAAGAAATAAATAGATACGTATAAAATTTAAATTTGAATAAATATGTCGTCTTTTAAATTCAAAATTTAAAACTTCAAAATTTAAAAATCTCACTCCTTAATATATTGACACAATTTAAATTTAAAATTTCGAAATTAAAACTAATAAATTAGAATTGAAGCCAAACATATTATTTTGAAAAGAAAAATGTCGTTATTTAAAAAATAATTAAAGTTTAAAACACACTTTATAAAAATAAATATTTATAAGTTTCTTAATTTTAGTTAAAAACCAACTATTAAAATTTACAAATCAAAGGAAAAATTAATATATAAATGTCAAACTTAATAAAAAAGCTACTAATTAAATATTAATAAACTTTATTGTAACACATATTTATTTAAAATAAAATAGTAGTCTTTTTAAATTTTATTCGTAAAATTTAAAAAAAAGAATCTTGTTTTTTTTAATAACAAAACTTTAAAAACTCATTTTTTTAATAACAAAATTTTAAAAACTCATTTTTTAAATCTCCTACTTTTTTAATTCCTAATTTGTTTTTAAAATTAATTTTTTATGATAATTAAAAAAAGTAAGTGAATGGTAATAATAATGAATTGATTTGTTAAAAAGTGTTAATTATGTAATTTCTAAAAAAATGATTAAATATGAAAAAAGTTTGTGAGATTGAATGTGGTGATGACAAGTGACAAAATATTTAGTTTTTTTATTAGAAGAGGGATGTTTCTATAGGAAAAGAATGTGTTATATTAAATCCATGTCTTAAAAATGTTAGCTTAATTCAAGCCTAACATATTTATTGGGTGATGATTTCCACTACACATGCAAGAACATAAAGCTAGTATTAAAAGAGACTCACTTCGAATGAGAAGGGATTAGGATGTGTGGAAGGCTTGACTTTTGCTAGAACCACTTGGATTGATCTTGAAAATGCTCCCAAGACTTTGATGGAGATCGAAAATGGAAGATGGTGGGGTGTGTATTTGAGCCGCAAGCAAGAAGGGAGAAGGTGGGGTGGGTTGTTGTCTTCGCAAGCCAAGGGAGAGGGGAGAGCAAGAAGTGTGACTTGTGTGTAATACCCTATGGTTTTCGTGTCTCTTGGAGACATCTTGGTTGGGGGACAAATGAGACAAAGATGTGTGTGTTAGTTCAAAAGGAGACAAGGGAGGGGATGCCCCCCTTGGGCTTGGTTCGGCCGAGAAGGATGAGGGGAGGTGAGGGGGTGGACCGGTGGTAATTTAGGTGGTTAAGGTGGTGGTGGTTGATGCTAATTGGATCCGGTAGGATACCCGTTAATAGAACCCGATATTTAAATAAATAGGTTGTAATTGATAAGGTATATGTCGGGTTTATAAGATTTGTAAATTCACAAAATTTAGATGTGCTGACGGGTCTATGTAATATGAATTTCATTAGACATGTATATATATATACACACACACATTGTAGTATTATACATAAAATGAATAGTTAGGTCGTATTACTTTAAGATTTATCACCAACGTCAGTATAAGTCGGGTAAATGTGCATGCGTCACCCGGTAATTCTTCTAAATTACCAATGCATGAAATGAAGTGGATTTTGTTATGCGTGATGTGACCTAATTTATTATAATTAAGTTTAAAGTGTACGTTTTCTTATAATTAAGTTTAAGACTTAGTACAGATTGTAACCTGAAATTACTAGGTGTCATAACTACAAATATTTGAATTTCAATATACAGTGGGTGATTTTTTTCAAACCCCCGCCAGCGACGGAAACATGGGAGTGCGAAGAAATTGAATTAGAGAACACAAAGCAATAAAGAAAATTACTATTAAGATTTCATAAACATTAAATTGATTACATGTGTCTTAAAATAACCAAAGATAACAATCCTGATCAAATAAAATGACTTTAAAATAAATCATAAGTCTTCAATTGATAACTAGGCATCATATGTGAGCAAATCCAAAGTCTATCCTTATGTGGTATTTCCTGAAACATGTAATAAAACGGGTTAACTAAACATAGTTGGTGAGATGCATAGGTTTAGATAAAAACATAATAAAAGATTTTATACAATTCATTAACAAGATTCAAATAAACACATTATCAAGCAAGCACGTATGTAGATAATAAAAACAATCAAAGAATATCAAAAGAAAAACAATTGGGCACAACCCCATTCATGTCCTAGATAGATGGCATAATCCTCAATATTACCTATAAAGTTTATAGCTCACTCGTGTTTGAAGAAGAATACGTCGTGTTTGAACAAGAATATGTCAAACCCCGAGTTGTCCAAAAATTTATAGCTCCCTCGTGTTTGAACAAGAATACGTCAAACCCCGAGTACTTTACCGTTTATAGCTTCCTCGTGTATGAACAAGAATACGTCAAACCCCGAGTAGTTCAATGTTTGCGAAAGATTATGATTATCATGTTGAACTTGTTAATAATAAGTTTAGTTGAACGTCTTGCTATGTTTGAATCGTATTTGATAGAAAATGTGTTTTTTTGATATGTTTACATGTGCCACCCCAAAAGATTAGAAGAAAATGGGCTATGAATCTCACCTTGATGATTAGAGAGGAGGCGGGTGTATCAACTTTAGTGTACGTGCCCTATAGAATTTAAGAATTGAATAAGTGTAAGGAATTATCGTTACTTTAAGAGAAAGTTTGAATGAGAACGACGAAGGAGGATAGATGGTTGCATAATAGAACATGATAATCCACCTAGATTAGTACATCCAATGAAAAGATTCCCAGGAAAGAGGGGTTGATCGCAAATGACTCGTTTAGATTACCGCGTCTTTCCTAGCCAGAAACATTCATTTGTCATATACGTGCATCGTAGGCTTGGATAGGGTTCTAATGTATGCAACACCTTAGATTATGAATAAAATGTTTTTAAGAAAAGAAAATCAAATAATTAAGGATGATCAAATGTTAGAAGATTAGGGTTAGTTTTGTAAAATCCAGATTTGGACAGATTGTGTTGCTAAACTTTAGGCGAGTATAAAAATAATAAACAATTTCCAAAAATACTAAGATTCTCTAGTTCTTTAATTTAGATTATAATAAACAACTTTTGTCAAGAAATAGTTTAATTTGGGCAACTTAAATATCCCAAAATTATGACACAAGATCGGTGGTCCAAAATAGACCTTTTTTTTTTCTTGATTTGTCATTTTAGGGAGTGTTACAAAGAGTTAGGATGTCAATTATACATGGTTTTAAAGAATATTCAATAAAATTTGATTTGAAAATATATTGAACACGACTGGATTTGTAGATTGAGAGATATGGCCCCGGAAATTAATGACAAATATTATGTCAAAAAGTCATAATTGAAGTTTACCTCTAAAAAATACGTTTGAAAGCCTTAAACTTGTTGAAAAATTACGAGGTTAGATTTTATCAAAAGAAGACTATTTAAACTTGCTTTTGACTCAAGAATCAACCTTTTTGATTAAGGAATGGCCAAGATATGGCCATTCAAAGTCAACAAAAGCATTCTATCAAGACAAGGATGAAAGAACGAAAGACGAACTAGCTTACCTTGTTGTTGTGATTTCTTCTTGGATGGAGGAGAATGGCTCACGAATTTTGTAGGGGATTAGGGCAGAGATTTGGCTAGTAAAAGTTGTAGCAAAGTGTGAAGAGAATGGGGGAATTAAACCTTGTATTTATAGTTGAAGGTTAAGGGGTTTAAGTATTGAAAGTCTTTGAGAACAAGTTTTAGTGTTTCAAGGGGTGCAAAATGTAGAGTTGTGTATTTTGTAAGCTGATAACATCAATGTATTTTGAACAATGTTAGCTTAGTTTCATTTATTCTAATTTTATTTGATGTAATTTACTGCTTTTAATATAAGTCTGGGCCATCGAAACTACTTAGTTTCGATTGAGGTTTGTTCAATCGAAACTAGTACTTTCGCTAGATAGTAAGTTTCGACAGGTTTTTTCTATCACTTGTAAATGCTCAACCGAAACTGCTAGTTTCGGTGAGCATAGTTTTGATGCCTGTCTACTTATTATAAATAGCCTAGTTTGAGAATGTTTAGGGTGTGGATAGCGGCTGTAACCTTGAAATTATCTTTTTCACTGTTGAAGCACTTTTGTGTGACAAACACTCTGGATATTGTTTTAGATTTTGTACTTGTCTTGTATGTGTTTGTCTTTGTATGTTAGTGTTTATATGTATTATGTATCGAGTTGTAATCATTAATGTATGTAGGTCCTCGGATGTCTCGGATGGTTACGTGTGGGTGTGTGACTAGTCGGACAAGGTGCGGAATACCCGTGACTTGGTGGAGAATCAAGTAGCACAAAGTAAACCGACAGTGAAAACACTTTCAAACTTTGTCTATTATAAAACTTGTAGGTTACAGAGATGTTACAAATGAGTGCGTACATAACTTTTGTCACCACAACCTATTTATACTAGACCTGATCTCTGCGCACTTAACAAGTACGCATGACAAATTGTTCTTGCGTACTTAATAAGTACGCAGAGTATTCTTGCATACTTGCTAAGTACGCAAGAAGTAATTCCTGCGCACCTGCTAAGTGCGCAAAACACTTAGAGAAGACAGACGACTAGTACATACATTAGTAATTACAACTCGATAACTAATACATACATACACTAACATACAAAGACTAATACATACAAGACAAGTACAAAAGCTAAGACAATATCGAGAGTGTTTGTCACACAAAAGTGCTTCAACAAACTCCCCATTGACAATAGCTCTGGATTGTCTTCGGTCTTCACAGCTCCCCAACTTTAACTTCCATCTTCTTCTTGTAATCAAGGCAGAACTTGACCACCTTGTCGTATTTAGAAGCAAGGAACTTTGTCCACTCGTCCGTGTACATGCAGTACTTGTCAGCTAGCGCCTCCAGATCTTTCATAGAAAAGTTTATGAAGCAGACTTCATCAAAAACTCTGATCAGTTCCCTTGGCACTAAGCTTCCACTCTCGGACCACACCTTTCCAATCACCACTGCCTCACCCAATTTAGGATCTACGTACCAGTATCATATGTTACCGAGGATATCCTGAGATAACTTGCTCTGGGGCATCTTGGTTTCACACATCACTGGCTTGTATACCAGTTTCTTTAAGCTTTTATGAGTCACAGGGTGTCTAACATTCTTTTCTCTGACTCGCTTGTGCACTTGAGGATTAAAATTTTTGAAGTTACCAGATCTTACCTCTCGCTGCAAAACCTGCCACAAACCCATCGCTACAGCGTGATTTGAGTGACCCAGCAACTTTCGGTTTGCTAGGTTCACGAGGTCATACTTTGGCAAGGAGCTGAAAGCTTCACTGGTTGGTTTCAAGTATTGAACCCCCCCAGCTCGCTTAATTGCAAACAACTTCTTGTCATCCTCGAACCTCACAGCTAAGATCATACCTGTCGCTCCATGTTTGTCTATGATTGATGTCTTCTGCCAGACAGGAGCTGGATCCTTTGATGAAATTGTATGCGTATGTTTGCTTTTCTGCGCCTTTGGATCCATAAGTGTAGGGTCAGTAGAAGAGGCTTCAGTCGACGCCTCAACAGTACTTACAGGCTCGACTGAACCCGTGTCAAAATTAGTTTCAAAGAATGGAGCTTCGAAAATCTCTCCATTCTCAAACTCATATTCTCCTTCCCCGTCACCCTTAGGAACTTCAATCACAACATCCTCATCCTTCTCATCCCAGTCATCACTAGACTCGATCTCTCCCTCTTCGAGATTGCAGAGAGCATCGGTCTGTGCTTCTTTAGAATATTATGGCTCTAATAATTAGATCACATCATCCGACACGTCGTCAGATAGATCTTTCAATATGTCAGCCACAGACTTTCCTTTATCATGAAGCATCACCTCCACCTTCACTCCAAGTAGACTCCCCCTCAGCCATAGGCACGACAGAATTGGGAACAATCTCCAAAACCTGCTAACTTCCACTCGGTCCGGCTTTAGGATCCTTGTCATGATAATCACCCTTAGTTAGATCAACTACGTGACAAGCCTCTTCACTGCTAGGCTTAGGTGGTTGCGTCTCCAACAATTCTTTCAATTTCTCCCCCTGAGCAGCAAGCGTCTTAGCCATATCAGAGACCAGTTTAACCATAGCATCATGCTCCTTACGTTGCTTTTCATCAACCACTTGCTGTTTCTTCAAAGCGGCTACTTCATCTAGCAGTGAGTTTATCTGGCCCTGTTGCTTGTCAGATTCTTCACCTGATTTCTGTACCATTTCAAGTAATCCAGCAACTTGAGTCTCTAGAGTAGTGATCCTGGCATCTCTAGGATCAGAAACCCTAGACGACGATGCTTCAGCTTGATGAGTTAGGAAGGTGAAGATTTCATCAAAATCAAATCCATGAGTAAAATCCAACTCAGGAAATGGTTCACTGATGTGTTGGAGAGTGGTTGTGGGGATTAAGGTGATGGTGACAGACTCGGTCAGAATTAGAGTCGTTACCGCCACCTGGACAGATTGTATAGGGAGGGTTACTATCACAGGAACCTTATCTGTGATAGTAGTAGTAGCCTCAACAGATGTTACCAATGGCCTCCTCCTCTGTCGTCAATAAAGATGCTGTGAAGGTGAAGTAGAAGTCAATTCAGTACTCGCAGCTGCCACTGTTACCTGCCTCTGAGCACTTACTTCCATTTCACGAAGAATAGGTTGATTTTGCCTATCCCCCCGACGCTTGTTGATACTTTCCCATCCGCGTCTCTGTATAGCAGCATCCGAATCAGAATCGGGCTCATATTCACTGCTAGTCTCTTGTCTTTTTCTCTTGGAAGATGACTCGAGAAGGGTCACCTTCGTGAATCTCCTTGGGTGTGCCTGTGATAGTGCATCATCAAAATCAGATGAATCTGACTCGGTTGCTTCTGAGTCGGATTCTTCAGCATCCCAATTCCCTGTTCTTCGTCTCCTCCTTCTTCAGACACTTCATCTTCATATTCAACCTCATCTTCTTCCTGATGTTCATCACTGTGTTCACTGAGTTCCGGCTCAGACTCTGCATTATACCAACTCCAATCTGCAGGCGCCACATAAACTTCATTGATCAGGTGGCCAAAGAGTGGAGTATGCTCAGGGGTAGGTTCTACACTGCCTGGCGTTAAGAACCGTGAGAAAACTCTCTTTGCCACCGGCTTAACTTGCAATCTCTCCCCAATAGCAGGTAGATTAGGCAACGAATCATTTATCAAGAGATGCACAAATCTGGGGTACAGTAGGAACCTATGCCTCTCCGCTGTGTTAATCTAATCAGTGATAGCCTTGTAGATGTAGCGGGAGAAGTTGTAGCCCTTGTTGAGAGACAACCAACCATAGCGGCTGCTAGATCGTGACCTATGGCATCCTTCCCTGCCTTCCTGGAAGACATGTACACGATCATAATGTGGGCAAAGTACCTCCACTGATCCAGCACCCACATCTTCTAGTAAGATGAATAATCCCGCACACCGACATATCCCATACGTTATCTCCAACACCCATCCACAAAGTAATCAGGATATGAGATTGGGTCGGTTGCAAGATCTCTGAACTGTAAGACCCGCCTGATGGTGTCCTCAGAAATGAAAATATCATGACCTACCACAGTAGCCCGAATGACATTGGGGTTACTGTGAAGTCATGTTCTGAAGTATCCCAGAACGGCTCCAAGTATGGTCTTGATACGACAGGGTCTGCTGAAATAGCTTAGCTTATCCTTGAGAGGTTCAAGAAATCAATGATCTCTCGGTACTCAAGTGCAGCACCCTTCCATTTCAGTTCAGTAAGTGCCAGCAGATTGAACTCACTTGTAAATACACGAGCCATCACTGCAAAAACAATCAATAAACACAATAAGAACAAGAAGCATCATTGGAATTGAATACACATGACCAAGTATGGTACATTCACAATGAACTGAACATCTACACTTAGAAAAATTTTAGAATTGGCCTTCCTACGTACTTGTCATGTACACAGGGTTTAGGTCTTGCGTACTTAGCAAGTACGCATGACTTATGTCTTGCGTACTTGTTAAGTACACATGACTTAACACAGAAAATTTTCAAGAATCCAAAATCTGATATTGTGAACATTGATGATAATGTTGGTGACCACTGAGTAAAAAACCGTGTTTACAACCACAGGAACCAAACCCAACACCGAATTTGTGCTATCACCCGGTCACTTTGACCTAACTTTCGACATACGCGAACCCATGTCCAACAGAAGGTCAAAAACTAAATCAACGAGTGTTATGGACAAATTTGGTAAGCTAAGGCTTCGATTGAAGTTATTAAACTAGTTTTAGGGCATGATTTCACTCAAAAACTCCCAAAATCGGTCTAAATTGCATCATCAAAACCCTAGTTTTTAACGTTCAAGAAATCGATCCAAACTCAAGATTAAACGGATGAACTGGCCCAAGATTCTCACCAAATGTAACTTAGATGATGTTGAAACTAGAATCGGGATGAAAAACCATTTGGGAATACACGAAATTTTGAGTGAAAAATGATCAGGGAGTATGCAACAGTGTCGAAAGATTGAAATGAGATGAACTCAGAAAAAAACCTAAGTCCTGTATATATACCCCGTGCATTTGGGTCTTGCGTACTTAGTAAGTGCGCAAGACTTAAAGCTTGCGTACTTAACAAGTACGCATGACTTAAGTCTTGTGTACTTACAAGTACGCAAGGTTTAATTCCTA
This sequence comes from Smallanthus sonchifolius, assembly GCA_023525975.1. Taxonomy (NCBI): domain Eukaryota; kingdom Viridiplantae; phylum Streptophyta; class Magnoliopsida; order Asterales; family Asteraceae; genus Smallanthus; species Smallanthus sonchifolius. The sequence goes on from CM042034.1 coordinate 74,323,840, forward strand.
CGCACTTTTGAAGTACACAGAAACCCTTGTGTTCACAAATTTCAACTCAAATTATGAAGAAGTCAAATTCAAATAACGAACAGGATAAACATATTCAATTAAGAGGATTTAAAGTCAATTCAAGAAGGTTAAACACAAATATTTTTTTGGCTTTTTCTGATTAGAATGAACTGTACGTAAACTTAAATTTTTTTTGATCTTTTCTGAATAGAGATATACAAGTATATACACAAACTATTTTTGTTCAATGACACGAGCCAAGGATCATATTAGGCTAAACTATAGCAATAATGATACAAGATAAACATCAAAGAATATGGGATCATGTCATGGATTACTATTTATTCATACGTAATAAGCGCATAAACAAGTAATTGAAGTTGGCAATATTATAAGAATTGAAACCATAAGCATCTTAGTATCATGTTCTTGTGTGTTAAGGTAATAGTTATAAATATACAACGTGTGCCCCACAGTTATGCTATGAACTTACTTTGCACTGATCTCAAGGCATCTAAGATTTTCCTAATGATTTTCTAAATTTCCAGAATGAGGCTACATCAATTAGCAGAGGAAAAATCAAACAGAATCCATAAGGATTATCAGGAATCATAAGATTCATAATCGAGTGATTCATTTGTCTTGGTTTCATGTCATTTCATTAGTGAATATCGGTATGATGATTCAAGATAATGAATATGGTGTTTGAGGATTTAGGTAAGGGGATCCAACTTTTATCTGGATTTGAATTCAATGAACCAGGAGTGATTCAAGGGTGAATACATGCTCAACGGTTGATGTCAAGACATATCTTGATTCAATCTCTCATTACATACTTGTGAGTATGGGCAGTGAGATGAACCGCATTAATTGTGCTAACGACCTAACCCGAAACTGGTCTCAGGAGAAAATAATTGCCAAAATCTAACATCATGTATCTGATAGTGACCTTTTGCATTCTTTTACGCACACCCACTAGCAAACATGGGTTCAAATCACAGTTGTAGTATTGATTTACTTTCCACACTACTAATGATTCAAAGACGCTTACAGCCTACTGACAATTCAAATTACTTGTAAATAAGCAGATAAAAACATAACAATTTAAACAATCAAGTAAGCATGAAGCAATCATTTCCCATATTTGCAATCTAAGAAGTTTAGATCATTTTAGATGTGCTATCATTTCCTCTTTTCTCAAAATGACTTTGAAATTTTCTCGGTTTTCTATTTTGTTTGTATTTTTGTAAAATATTTGAAAATTAAAATAACTATACAGAAAACATTTAATAGAAATAAAATTTAACTTTCATGAATTAAATTCATTTAAGAAAACCAAGTTTTCACTCCGGATTGAACATTCCTATCATGTTGACAAGATGTTCAAAACGTGTTCGATCAAACGCCTTAGTGAAAAGGTCTGCAAAGTTGTCATCCGTGTGAACCTTTACAAGTTCAATGAGATGCTTTTCAGCACAATCACGGATGAAATGATGGCAAATTTCAATATGTTTAGTTTTGGAATGTCTCACCGGGTTGTTTATGATGGACATGGTGGCATTGTTGTCAATGAACAGTGGAGTTCCAATGAAGTTTAAGCTGTAGTCTCTCAATTGCTGCTGAATCCACAATATCTGAGAACAACCGCTCGCTGCAGCAATGTACTCTGCTTCACATGTTGAGACAGAAACCGTTGACTGCTTCTTACACTACCAGGAAACCAGCCTGTCTCCCAAGAACTGACATCCACCTTAAGTTGATTTTTGATCAAGGTTACAACTGCCATAGTCTGAATCAGTATAGGATTTGAGGTCAAATGACTACTGCTTTGAGTACCAAAGACCCAATCGGGGTATCCCTTTCAAGTATCTGAATATCCTCTTGACAGTTATCATATGAGACTCCTTTGGTTGTGACTGAAACCTTGAGCACAAACATACAGCAAACATTATGTCGGGCCTTGAAGCTGTGAGATACATGAGAGAACCGATCATCCCATGGTATAATTTACAATTCACATCCTTTCCATCTTTGTCTGGATGCAAACCGTGATTGACAGGGATATGTGTGCCATAAGTATTGCTATCATTCATCTTGTATTTCGACAAAATGTCTTGCACATACTTAGTTTGATATAGATAGATGCCATCCTCTCTTTGACTAACTTACAGACCTAGGAAGAATGACAATTCACCCATGTTGCTCATCTCAAACTTGGACTTCATCACAAATTCGAATTCCCTACACATCTCTTCATTTGTAGACCCAAAGATAATGTCGTCGACATACACTTGTACGAGTAGAATATCACCTCCTGCTTTCCGAATGAAGAGGGTCGAGTCAATCTGTCCACGATCGAAACCATTTGACAGTAGTTGTTTTGATAACGTCTCATACCATGCCCGTTGTGCTTGATGAAGACCATAAAGTGTTTTGTCTAGCTTATACACTTTATTGATATTATGCGGATCTTCAAAGCCGGGAGGTTGAGTGACATAGACCTCTTCGTGAACTTTTCCATACAGGAAAGCACTCTTCACATCAAGTTGATAGACCTTGAAGCCGACACAGGAGGCGTAATCCAGATATAGTCGAATGGCCTCAAGTCTAGCAACTAGGGCATATACTTCAGTGTAATCCAGGCCCTCTTGTTGATAAAATCCTTGAATAACAAACCTTGCTTTATTCTTCATTACGACATGACGATCATCTGTTTTGCACTTGAACACCCATCTGGTTCCAATTTGTTGTACGCCTCTTGGCAAGTCAACTAAATCCCACACATGCAACTTTTGGAATTGGGACAGTTCATCTTGCATCGCCTCAATCCAACAGTTGTCAGCGAGAGCCTTCTTCACATTCGTTGGCTCTAACTGGGACACGAATGTAGCATGTAAACATGTTTTCATGATACAAGTGTCAAGTATCTCAGCGTATAAACTAGTGTTCTCAACAATGGTTCTGTGACGAGTCTGAACACCGGCATGAGGATCACCAATAATGTTGTTAATTGGATGATTCTTATGCACTCTCGTCTCTAGTATGAGCGGTTCCTAGAGATTTGTGTCTAGATTCTTACTCAACTCCCCCATAACCTATGATCCATAAGACGATTATTCAATGTTGATTGGATCAGCTGGAGCTTCATTTCCTACACGAGTGTTAGGATTACCTAGAGCGTCATTTCCATCAACATGGACAACTTCAACATCATAACTGTCATGAGTTCCAGATGCAGATGCAGCATTGGAATCGGGAGTTACAATGGGCACCGTGGCACGAGTGGAGAAGTTTGAATCATCACCGCCATTAAAGAAATCCTACACATTTGCGGCTTCATCGGCAGACAAATCAGGAAGGTTGAAAGACTTGAATAGCGCATCATAATCAAAACCCCAAGCTAGACCAGTTGGTTCTGGTGGAATGTTGTGTTTACTACAATCCACTTCGAACCATTCCTCGACAGAACAAGTTCCTATATTGTACACTCTCTTGCATGGTGAATTGGCAACATATCCTAAGAAAATGCCTTCCACTGCTTTTGCATGAAATTTAGATTTTCGATCCTTGTATTGTAGCAATAAGGAACAGAGACTACCAAAAGGAACTAGGTAGTCAAGATTGGGAGGTCTATTGTTGATCAACTCATAGCAAGTCTTGTTGTGCCTCTTCATAACCAGAACTCTGTTCAAAACGTGACAAGCTGTATTTACTGCTTCTGCCCAAAAAGTTATAGGAAGCTTTGCATCTGACAACATTGTCCTTGCAGTCTCGATCAAGGTTCTATTCTTCTTTTCTGCTACTCTGTTCTGCTGTGGTGTGTACGGGGCATAAAATTCGTGACGGATACCTTTCTTGAGATATAAAAGCTCCATCAAATTATTCTTGAATTCAGTTCCGTTATTACTCCTTATTCTTCTAACCTTCAACTTGCAAAGAGATTCCAAGCTCAGGATCAGGTATTGAAGAATTTGTACCTAAAAAATGCACCCAAGAAAAACATGAGAAGTCATCAGTTACAACCAGACAGTATGACTTACCTCCAATACTCCTGATACTTATGGGGCCAAACAGATCCATATGTAATAGCTCCAAAGGGGTATCGATAGAGTTTTGGAGCTTGGGCTTGTGAGACTTCCGTTGCTGTTTGCCCTTTTTACAAGGCATACAGTCATCTGCAATGACAAATCTCAGCTTAGGAACACCAGTTACCAAACCGTTTCGGACAAGATGATTCATTTTTCGATAATAAATGTGTCTGAGTTTCCTATGTTTCCTATGCCACAAGATTGAGTTAAGCTCTGTCGCTTTGGTAACCAAACAAGTAGCAACTGATGAGGTGGTTGTTGCCATGCTCATATCGATCTGATAAGTGTCGTTTGTCCTTGGTGCTCGCATCAGAATCCAGTCTTCAGGAGCTTCAAAACCAGGTTTGAGAATCATGCATTCTGTCTTGTCAAACAAAACTGAGTACTCCTTGTCGCACATCTGGGAGACACTCAACATGTTATGCTTCAGCTGCTCGCAGTAGTTGACGTTGTCGAAGCTAACACAACCATTCGAAACCACGCCTTTACGTGGTACTACCGCCTTTCTCTCCAGCAAAGGCCACATAGCCGCCTCTGAATGGTTTGACATCTTGAAGCAGGGCCATGTTACCTGTCATGTGTTGGGAGCATCCACTATCTACATACCAACGATTAGAGATAGTACCCTTCGGATGTCCCTGCACGAGTCACAAAACAGATCAGTTAGATTTGGAGACCCAAGTCATAGTGGTCTTGGGTCTTCCGTCTTTCTCAAAATAAACAACCTCTATTAACTTACAGTCGTGACTGTAAAAAATGGATTAATCTTTTGAAGACTTGGGATCAGGAGATTGAGAACTTTTGGATTTCTTGTTCTAGGACCTCTTCTTTTTCTTAACTGGAACAGTAGGCTTACATTCAACAGCAGCAGGTGAACTAGTGGAAGCTTCACCTGTTTGAACTCTAGCCAAGTGTTCTTGCTTTCTCAATCTCTTGTTCCTTCTTCTCCTATGTGGTTTGGAGAGTTTAACCACAGGTTTCTCACCAGTTGGTGCACTACCAGAGGTAGAAGCATAAGGTTTAGCAGGAAGCTTTTCCCTTTTTGGAACAAATGTTTTAGCCTCATATGTGGTCTTTGGCTTCACCAACGGTTTCACTGGTGGTTTCACCTCATTATTCTTTGGACTCTTGGTCTGTTTCACTGGTGATGACTTGGGGACAACAACTGGCCGTGAAATAACTGGCCGTTTCCCTTGGTTCTTATTCGGACAGTTCACAATAATGTGACCGATTGTACCATAGTGAAAACAGGTTCTCCTATCTTTGTAAGTCCTCCTGTAAGGCTCATTTGATTTGAGGTTTGATGACTCAACATGATGAACAAGAGAAGTTGTTTGGTGAACAGTAGTTTGACCCGATGGTGATTGGTTTTTGGGAATGTAATACTTTTGCATATTTTCTTGATAGCCAAGCCCGTAATGAGCTGAAAAGGCTTCTTTCTTAACTTGATTAATGTTTTTATATCCCTCATAAAGCATCACTTTTAATTTTTCATTTGATTCAACGATATTGGGTTCAGTCAAAATACAATTATCACAACCAGTGACAATGTTTTTCTAAACTTTCTGTTCACCGAGCAACTCCTCAGAGACTACTCCTTTAGGGCAGGTGTTCTCAGACCCATCATCAGAAGCAGTAAAGAACTTTTCATCAGATGCAGAGTTAGCCTTACTTGAGGAATCATCCCTACTCGAGGACTCATCAAGGAAAGACAGATCAATGTCAATTAAGCCGTTGACAAATTTCCCGCTTACTGGTGGAGGAATGACATTAGTACCCAGCCCTAAGCCATTCACTTGTCTCACCATAGACTCGTAGTGTTCCACCATAAAACGGGAGTTTTTCAACTTCTCAATATTTCCTTTCAACTGCAAGATCTCATTTTGCAGCTTGGTGATCTCATTGTTTCTCTTTTCCAACCCCTTTTACGCAACATCCAAATGAAACTGTTGATCACTGATTTTAAGTGAATAATCACGTTTATCTTTCTTCAAAGTTTCAATTGAATCTTTGTATCGTTTTTCGTTTTCTTTGTAGCTTAAAGCTGCAATACGAAGGGGTTCGACTTTGTCTTGAAGCTTAGAATTTTCATCCTTTAAGCTCAGACATTTTGAACAAGAAATGACAACAAAAGATTTAGAATCTACCTCATTTGATGAACATGATGCCTCTCCAATAGCCATGAAGGCAACTGCAGTTATAAACTCTTCTTGGTCAGCCACAGAAGCTTCCCGTTCCTCTGTTTCCATCATCTCCATGATCTCAGCCATGAGACTAACCTGTGTTTGAGCAATAATGGCATCCTCCAGATGAACACCCCAATCAAAGCTATCGTTCTGTTGAGCTACCAAAGCGTTTGACGTACCACCTTGACTTTGATTGCGGTTGTGTAACATCCCAAAAATAGTAATTTAGTAAATAATAACGCGAAAGAGATTTAATCATCATAAAACAAAAGAAAAATGGATGGGCTTGGGCTCGGCTCCAACAGGCCGAGGGAAGCCCATGTATATAAGGGCCAAGACAGCCTTGAAGCTCTCATTTTTCACCAACACTTGCAAGCTAGAGAGAGAAAGGAGAGTCGGGTCTAGAGAGAGAAATCGATGGATCGACACGAAATTGAAGGAGCACGTAACTACTGAGCTCGTGAGCAAAACCTCCGAATCAGAATCACAATCCAGGTAACGATTCGACCTTAAACTGAGTTTTTCTTCGTTTTGAGGTTTCTCGGGTTTTAGCTAAATAGGAGACGTTTTTATGGATGAAACTTGAAAATAAGCTTAGAACTAGTATCTAGAGTGAAAACCGTACCTTTTGATCAAAGAAAATTGTAAGATTAGCATGATCGGATTAACATGCAAGAATTTTGGACTTGTCCAGAAAACAGGTACTGCGTACTTATTAAGTACGTAGGAAGGACGTCCTGCGTACTTACCAAGTATGCAGGAGAAAGATCATGCGTACCTACTAAGTACGCAGGTACGCAGGAGAAAGATCATGCATACTTACCAAGTACGCAGGTACGCAGGAGAAAGATCATGCGTACTTACCAAGTACGCAGGTACGCAGGAGAAAGATCATGCGTACTTACCAAGTACGCAAGAAAAAGATCATGCGTACTTGTCAAGTACGCATGAGCAAGGCCCTGCACACTTACTAAGTGCGCAGGCAGCAGACCAGTAAGTAAAGTCAGTATGTTTTAGAATGGTTAAACCGTTAGAGTCGGGATTGGGTCTGATGTGTATTTAACTACCTAATTCAGATAGTACGTGACGTTGTTGGACCTTTGTTTAGGACAACCAAGACTAGCTTAACAGGTGAGTTCTATGTGCCCCCTTCTATGTTATGTGCAAGTCATTTTAAATATTTTGGGGCTGAAGTATATACAGTAAATGAATAAATGCTATGAATGTCAATGTGATCATACGTGGTAAACAAATATATATATATATATATATATATATATATTTATATATGAAAATGAATTATGAATGAAGAATGAAACGTATGATTATAAAGAATGAATGAAAGAAGGACATAACGTAAATGAATGAAATCTTGCTTTATATTATATATATTGCATGTTATGAATGTATGTAAATGTTATGAACCCTTCTATGAGAACGGCTACTTCGGTAGACGGACGACCACGTGACTATTTTGCAACCTGGACAAAAACGTTCCTTCGCAAGCTAGGGCGTATATTAAGGCACCAATGGACGGTCGAAGCAATTGCCTTAGTTAAAGTAGAACGGTTACATACATAATGGTCGCGTGGGAAACGGATGCCCTAGGGCAGACAGACAAAAGAACGGACTACGACGGTAGGACGGTTTAAGAGCGGACGGACAAAGGTTGCCGGACAGATTTAATGAAAGAACGGACTGTTTTCTAGAGCCGGACGGTTAATGAAATGGGCTACGACGATAGTTCTCACTGCGATGTCTTTGTGACATTCGCGACAAGTGTGATGGGTTGATCTCCCTTAAGATTATGACCAATAAGTGTTCTCCCCAAGTAAGTATGTATGTACATATGTATATACATAAAATGAATGTTATGTGAGAACAGTAAAGTAAAGAATATGTAAAAGCACTAATATTACGTATGTTATGTACACACATATATATATAAAATATTCATGATAAGATAAGTATTATGTATGATTGTCCTTAAACTAGAACTCACCAGCGTTAGCTGACTTTTAGTATACATTTCAGGTAAAGGAAGAAAGGGACGTGCGATGGCGTGAAGGTTACCCGGCACAAGACTAACATCCCACATTTATATATGTTAAGACAACGTTATGTATTTAATTGTTAAGACTTCCGCTGCTATGTCATGTAATTTGAATGATTTTGCTTCCGCTACTTCTGAATGTTTTAAATTTAAGTTCAGTATTTATGACTATGTTTATGAGTAAATCCAACAAGTGAGGTTACCTGGGAAAGGGGCCTTACAAGTTGGTATCAGAGCAATAGTTTGAGAGATTTAGACATCCCTAAATGTCTGGACTCAAGCTGATTATGGGACCAACGCACGGATGTCAGTATGGGTAACCAACGCCAACGCCAGCACGATAAGTAAGTACTAGAGTTAATACACTTGGATAAGAATAGATACCTTAACTTAGAACAAATAGTTGTCAATGTCACAACCGATTTGAAGAGTTTTGAAACCGAAAAGCAACGTAAATTAGTAATCACAAACCGGTCACTGTAATTAAAAATTTACCTTGCTCGTACTGTTCTAAACTATGATCTGAAGGAATGGCATTGATGTATTCCCTTTATAACTATCAGGAAACTAGGAACTATGGCTGGTGGAGGAAGAACAGGACGCCGAGGCGGTTGTACTGGCCGAGTCGGTAGACCTCCATTGAATCGAAGACATGAGGAGGAAGAGAGTGTGCACGCTGAACACACTGAGAGTGTGCACGAAACAGAGGTGACCCCAACTGGGAACAACAGTCAAGGGCCTCTACAATTAGAACCAGAGGTCAGGGATGCTATTGCCCATGAAGTCGTACTCACTCTGAGGAAAGTATTACCTGATCTACTATCCGAGGCACTAAAGAAAAGTAGAGAGGAGGATGAAGGAGACCATGAAGAGAAAGTGTATGATAGTGATGGGGATGAAGTGAAGGTGGGATCAAGCAACCGTGGGTGTACTTACAAAGGGTTCAAGGACAGAGACCCACCCAAGTTCGATGTGAACAAGGATTCAGTGGCTACGTTCGAATGGATTGAGAGGATGAATGCTGTAGTCAACATCAGCGAGTGTCGACCGGACCAGGCTGTTAAGTATGTTGCCCATTCTTTCACCAATGAGGCACTAAGTTGATGGAGGAACATTCAGAGGACAAAGTCGCCTAACGCTCTTGCTAGAATGACATGGGAAGATCTGAAGAAGTTGATAATCCAAAAGTTCTGCCCACAGAACGAGATTGATCGTGTGGAGAACGAGTTCCTAAACTTAAAGGCTGGCAACAAGACTCATCGCCAGTATACCTCAAGATTCAATGAGCTAGCCCAACTGGTACCCCACATGGTGGAGACAGAAGAACGAATGATTAAGTACTATGTAAAGGGCCTACCTCAAAGGGTCCGTGTTCATGTAAAAGCTAATCTACCATCGACCTTCGAGTCAGTAGTGAATCTGAGCGGAATCGTCTACGACAATTACGCCAATGAGGACCCGGCACTTGAGACACAAAAGAGAAAGTGGGAGAACCCGTCTAGAGGCACCGGAAAAGGGAATGTAAAAACTGAAATTAAGAAACCAAGGTTGGATGAATATGAAACATGCAAGAAATGTGGAAGGCAACATCTTGGCGAGTGTCGAATCGACACCACCATGTGTTATAAGTGCGGGAGGCCGGGGCACTACTCCAGAGATTTTCTAAAGGGCGTCAAGTGCCGAGGTTGTGGAAGATATGGACACCAGACTAGGGATTGTAGGAAAACAAGACAATCCGGTTCGGGAAAGGAAAAGGAAGCTGAAAAGGAACAACCACAGGCTAGGACTCGAGCCTACGCCCTGACTAAAGAGGAAGCAAGGGGAAACCCTGATGTTGTGTCAGGTACGTTCCTAGTTAATAACGAACATGCTGCTATTTTATTTGACTCTGGTGCTAGTAAAAGTTTTATATCCAATGCATTTAGTCGTAAACTAGGATGCACTATCAACACCATAGTAAAGGCCTTTAGCGTACAAACTGCCGTTGGTAAAAATTCTGCAGTATTTCAAGTAACAGAGGATTGCATCATAGAAATAGAGGGTCATAAGTTCCCTTCTAGATTATTCCTTCTTACCTTAGGAGGATTCGATATAGTATTGGGTATGGATTGGCTAGCTGCCAATGAAGCTCAAATCATATGTAAACGTAAGAGGATACACCTCAAAGCTCCTAGCGGCAGTCCAATTACGGTTTATGGGGATTGGAATTGCACGATGCCGAACATCACCTCGATGATCAAGGCCGAAAGTTACATGAGGCACGGTTGCGAAGCTTATTTGGCATACGTTATTGATGATAGAATGAAAATGAATGAACTCAAGAATGTACCCGTGGTGTGCAACTTTTCGAAAGTATTCCCTGAGGATCTACCTGGGTTACCACCCGATCGGGAAATAGAATTTCAGATTGACTTATTACCAGGAGCTGAGCCCGTTGCCAAAGCTCCCTACCGATTGGCTCCGTCAGAAATGAAAGAATTGATGTCTCAACTAGAGGAACTAATAGAGAAAGGATTTATTAGACCGAGCATCTCACCGTGGGGCGCTCCGGTACTATTTGTAAAGAAGAAGGACGGCAGCATGCGCATGTGCATTGACTACCGCGAGTTGAACAAGAGGACAGTAAAGAACAAATACCCACTGCCTAAAATAGACGACCTTTTTGATCAACTGCAAGGTGCGAGTTGGTTCTCAAAGATCGATCTTAGGTCGGGTTATCATCAGTTGAAAGTAAGAGAAGAAGACATACCAAAGACCGCGTTTCGCACGCGTTATGGGCATTATGAGTTTCTCGTGATGTCCTTCGGATTGACCAACGCACCAGCAGCGTTCATGGATTTGATGAATAGAGTATGTCGACCCATGTTGGATCGATCAGTGATAGTTTTTATAGACGACATACTGGTATATTCGAAAAGTGAGGGTGATCACCACTGTCACCTAAGAGAGGTTCTGGAGGTGCTAAAGCAGGAAAAGTTGTACGTAAAATTCTCTAAATGCGCGTTCTGGCTTAGGGAAGTCCAATTCCTAGGTCATGTAATAAACCCAAACGGAATCATGGTGGATCCTGCAAAGATCGAGACAGTAAAGGAATGGAACGTTCCAAGGACACCAACAGAGACACGAAGTTTTCTAGGATTGGCAGGCTACTATCGAAGGTTCATTCAAGATTTTTCAAGAATAGCTTCGCCACTAACTAAGTGGACACGGAAGGAAGTGAAATATGAATGGGGTCCAACCCAAAACAACGCGTTTGAGGAACTTAAGGCACGATTAACCCAAGCTCCATTCTTGGCACTACCTGAGGGAAATGAAGACTTAGTAGTCTACTCTGACGCTTCGGGTCAGGGTTTAGGTTGCGTACTTATGCAACGAGGAAAGGTAATTGCTTACGCCTCGCGACAAGTAAAGATTCACGAGGTTAACTACCCAACTCACGATCTAGAGTTAGCAGCAGTAGTTTTCGCGTTGAAAATATGGAGGCACTATCTGTATGAAGTTAAATGCACCATCTACTCAGATCACAAAAGCCTGAAGTACTTTTTCGGGCAAAAGGAATTAAACATGAGGCAAAGGAGGTGGTTAGAGCTACTGAAGGACTATGACTGTGAGATATTGTACCATCCAGGCAAAGCAAACGTGGTGGCTAACGCTTTAAGCAGAAAGGAAGAATTGGAACCTATACGGGTCAAAGCGTGTCAACTGATTATAACACCAGATTTGATGAGTGAAATATCAAAGGCACAAGACGAAGCACTATTAGAAGGAAATATAAAACGGGAAAGAATAGTAGGACAACAAGGAAATTTGGATGCAAATGCATACGGTGTACGAACTAGGTTTGACCGGATGTGGATACCTAAGATTGGCGAACTTAGAGCCAAAATACTCGATGAGGCCCATAAGTATCGCTATTCTATCCATCCCGGGACAAACAAAATGTATCAAGACTTGAAGAAAGAATACTGGTGGCCTGGCATGAAGAATGATGTGACAGAGTACGTGAGCAAGTGCCTAACGTGTTCTCTAGTTAAGGCTGAGCACCAGAAACCATGCGGTAAAATGCAACCTTTACCAACACCGGAATGGAAGTGGGAAGAGATCATGATGGACTTCATTACCAAGCTACCGCGAACAGCTAAAGGCAATGATACCATTTGGGTGATCGTCGACCGCTTGACAAAGAGTGCTCACTTCTTGCCAATACGAGAAACCTCTTCTTCTGAAAAGCTAGCAGAAATATTTATCAAGGAAATTGTGAGTAGACATGGTATGCTGCTGTCGATTGTGTCCGACAGGGATACTAGATTCACGTCAAGGTTTTGGAAGAAATTCAACGTAGCAATGGGCACTAGACTGAACATCAGCACCGCTTACCACCCCCAAATCGATGGACAATCTGAAAGGACCATTCAGACCTTGGAGGACATGCTCCGGGCCTGTATCATTGACTTCGGTGGGAGCTTGGACAGCCATCTACCATTGGCAGAATTTTCATATAATAACAGCTATCACTCAACTATGCCGCCATTTGAGATGTTGTATGGGAGGAAATGTAGGACCCCGGTTTGCTGGGGCGAAATTGGACAAAAGGATTTTGCAAGTCTCGAAGTGGTCAAAGCTACTTCCGAGAAATTTGATCAAATCAAGGCTCGAATGAAAGCCGCAAAAGACAGACAGAAATCATACGCGGATAAGAGAAGAAGGGATTTAGAGTTTCAAGTGGGGGACATGGTACTGTTAAAGGTATCACCATGGAAATGAATCATTCGATTCAGAAAACGTGGCAAACTAAGCCCAAGGTTTGTCGGACCTTTCAAGATTTTAGCGAGAGTGAGTCAAGTTGCTTACAGACTCGACCTACTCGTTGAGCTTAGTGGAATACACACTACATTCCACGTGTCGCACTTACGCAAGTGCCTAGCTGACGACACAGCTCACATACCTTATGACGAGATCGAAGTGGATAACAGTCTAAATTATGTTGAGGAACCGATAGCCATCCTTGACCGAGCTGAGAAACGACTACGCAATAAGTCGATTCCTTTAGTCAAAATACAATGGAAGCACAGAAAACGGTCAGAAGCTACGTGGGAAAAAGAAGACGAGATGAGAGGACTATACCCTCAATTGTTTAACGTATAAGCGGTTTCGAGGACGAAACCTTTTTAAGGAGGGTAGACTTGTAACATCCCAAAAATAGTAATTTAGTAAATAATAACGCGAAAGAGATTTAATCATCATAAAACAAAAGAAAAATGGATGGGCTTGGGCTCGGCTCCAACGGGCCGAGGGAAGCCCAGGTATATAAGGGCCAAGACAGCCTTGAAGCTCTCATTTTTCACCAACACTTGCAAGCTAGAGAGAGAAAGGAGAGTCGGGTCTAGAGAGAGAAAGTCGACGGATCGACACGAAATTGAAGGAACACGTAACTACTGAGCTCGTGAGCAAAACCTCCGAATCAGAATCACAATCTAGGTAACGATTCGACCTTAAACTGAGTTTTTCTTCGTTTTTGGGTTTCTCGGGTTTTAGCTAAATAGGAGACGTTTTTATGGATGAAACTTGAAAATAAGCTTAGAACTAGTATCTAGAGTGAAAACCGCACCTTTTGATCAAAGAAAATTGTAAGATTAGAATGATCGGATTAACATGCAAGAATTTCGGACTTGTCCAGGAAACAGGTGCTAAGTACGCAGGAAGGATGTCATGCGTACTTACCAAGTACGCAGGAGAAAGATCATGCGTACCTACTAAGTACGCAGGTACGCAGGAGAAAGATCATGCGTACTTACCAAGTAGGCAGGAGAAAGATCATGCGTACTTACCAATTACGTAGGTACGCAGGAGAAAGATCATGCGTACTTACCAAGTACGCAAGAAAAAGATCATGCGTACTTGTCAAGTATGCATGAACAAGGCCCTGCGCACTTATTAAGTGCGCAGGCAGCAGACCAGTAAGTAAAGTCAGTATGTTTTAGAATGGTTAAACCGTTAGAGTCGGGATTGGGTCTGATGTGTATTTAACTACCTAATTCAGATAGTACGTGACGTTGTTGGACCTTTGTTTAGGACAACCAAGACTAGCTTAACAGGTGAGTTCTATGTGCCCCCTTCTATGTTATGTGCAAGTCATTTTAAATGTTTTGGGGCTGAAGTGTATACACTAAATGAATAAATGCTATGAATGTCAATGTGATCATACGTGGTAAACAAATATATACATATACATATATATATATATATATATTTATATATGAAAATGAATTATGAATGAAGAATGAAACGTATGATTATAAAGAATGAATGAAAGAAGGACATAACGTAAATGAATGAAATCTTGCTTTATATTATATATATTGCATGTTATGAATGTATGTAAACGTTATGAACCCTTCTATGACAACGGCTACTTCGGCAGACGGACGACCACGTGTCTATTTTACAACCGGGACAAAAACGTTCCTTCGCAAGCTATGGCGTATATTAAGGCACCAATGGACGGTCGAAGCAATTGCCTTAATTAAAGTAGAACGGTTGCATACATAATGGTCGCGTGGGAAACGGATGCCCTAGGGCAGACAAACAAAAGAACGGACTACGACGGTAGGACGGTTTAAGAGCGGACGGACAAAGGTTGTCGGACGGATTTAAAGAAAGAACGGACAATTTTCTAGAGCCGGACGGTTAATGAAATGGGCTACGACGGTAGTTCTCACTGCGATGTCTTTGTGACATTCACGACAAGTGTGATGGGTTGATCTCCCTTAAGATTATGGCCAATAAGTGTTCTCCCCAAGTAAGTATGTATGTACATATGTATATACATAAAATGAATGTTATGTAAGAACAGTAAAGTAAAGAATATGTAAAAGCACGAATATTACGTATGTTATGTACACACATATATATATATATATATATATAAAATATTCATGATAAGATAAGTATTATGTATGATTGTCCTTAAACTAGAACTCACCAGCGTTAGCTGACTTTTAGTATACATTTCAGGTAAAGGAAGAAAGGGACGCGCGATGGCCTGAAGGTTACCCGGCACAAGACTGACATTCCACATGTATATATGTTAAGATAATGTTATGTATTTAATTGTTAAGACTTCCGCTGCTATGTCATGTAATTTGAATGATGTTTGCTTCCGCTACTTTTGAATGTTTTAAATTTAAGTTCAGTATTTATGACTATGTTTATGAGTAAATCCAACAAGTGAGGTTACCCGGGAAAGGGGCCTTACAGGTTGTTGGAGTTGTTGTATCCTTGACCGTTTCCTTGGCTAGGTCTGGTGAAACCCGAGGCCGGTGCTTTGTCCTTTTGACATTCACGAGCAAAGTGTCTAAAATTCTTACACTTATAGCACTTGGCTTTGGATTTATCAAAACCAACCTTGGCATTTGAATGCCCACCAATGAACTTTCTTCCTATTCTGTTCAGGAAACGCTTGGCTCTTCTCAAGATCATGGCCATATTCCACTGAATATCCATGTCCTCCATATCATCTGGATCCACCTAATTAAATTCTTCTTCTATAGTTTCAGGATCCGTTAGCTTGCCACCAATGAAGTTTTCATAGGAAAGCATACAAGATGAAAACAAAGCCACATGATCTTCAGCTATCTTGGCTAATGCAGATTGGTTAGCTGAAGATGTGGGAGAAGGATTTCTTGAGGAATTCTGGTGATAAGATCCAGAACCAGATCCAGACGCTGTATAGCAAGCATGACCACCATAAACTTTTAAATTATCCTCCTCGTGAGAGTTCCCTGAGAAAAGGGAAATTCCAGAACCCGATGGCTTGACTGTAGAAGACGTCCCATAATACATAGAAGGGTCTTGTATTTGAGGTCTCTCTGAGCTCTCCTTTCTTTTTAGGTTCATATCATTTGCTTGAACCTTTCTAATTGCTTCATCAATAGTCATCTCATAAAACTTTGAGTTCTCAAGGATGTATACATCTCAAATTTTGGTGGTAGGGCATCCAAAAACTTCTCAACTAACTCCTCATTCGGATAGATGAGCTCAAAAGCTTTCAGCTCAGTTTGCAGATGATAGAATCTAGAGATGAGCTCATCTATGGATTCATTCTCCAGATATCTGAAGCACTCATACTACTTCCTAAGAAGATCCCTCTTACTCTTCTTGATGTCATTGTTTCCCTCGAATCTCTTCTACAAAGCCTTACAGAGATCCTTGGAGTTATCGTATCCTCTAAAGTTGTGAAATAACTCCCTGGCCAAGGCCATAGTAATAGATCCGTGTGCCTTTTTCTCTCTGTCATAACTTTCTTTTCTTCTTCATTAAGTTTGGAGATAGGCTTGGGAACTTCCTCATCAAGATATGTATATGTGGGATGCTTATAACCCTCTAGAATGGGTATCCAAAGTGAAGAATCGGTGTATGAGATATAATGCTCAAAGCGTGCTTTCCAGTTTGAGTAATCATTTATGTTAAGCAGCTTTGGTGGTTTATGTGGGGTTCCAATCTCGTTGTCATAATTCAGAAGGTTACCGAGGTTCTGAAGACTTCCCATGGTGAAACACTTAGTCAAATTTCAGAAAAATCAAAGGAACTTGCGCACTTGAAACTGGCCTTGCGCACTTAAGGAATTAGTCTTACGCACTTAGGGTTTGCTCTTGCGTACTTAGCAAGTACGCATGAGTAAAGACAAGTACGTAGGATATAGCTTAAGTACGCATCAAATTTGGTCTTGCGTACTTGGTAAGTACGCAGCAAGGCTGTACTTGTTTACCAAATATGGTAAGTACACAGATCACCTTTTCACCAACTCTCACCAACTTTTTCCGGTCAGTGGAAATGCACCGGAATCTTCAAAAATTGAAGATATGACCAACTAAATCAAGCCAAAGGGTTAGAAACTTGTTTCTAATCAGCCTTTGATGCTCAAAACACTCAAACAAAAAACAAAAATGTCTGTTTTTGAGTGATTTTTTCCTCTAAAATAGTGGTCAAGAGCTATCCCTATTTTATCACAAAAATACCAAAAGACACTCTCTTTTTCTTGTAAAACTCTGTAGGTTGTGTAGAAGATGCTCCTAACACACTCACAACACTCGAAATCAAGAGCAACGCTCTGATACCACTTGTAGGTCCCCGGGTGTCTCGGATCGTTACGTGTGGGTGTGTGACTAGTCGGACTAGGTGCGGAATACCAGTGACTAGGTGGAGAATCAAGTAACACAAAGTAAACCGACAGTGGAAACACTTTCAAACTTCGTCAATTATAAAACTTGAAGGTTACAGAGATATTACAAACGAGTGCGTACATAACTTCTGTCACCACAACCTATTTATACTAGACCTGATCTCTGCGCACTTAACAAATGCGCAGGGCAAATTGTTCTTGCGTACTTAACAAGTATGCAGAGTATTCTTGCATACTTGCTAAGTACGCAGGAAGTAATTCCTGCGCACCTGCTAAGTGCGCAAAACACTTAGAGAAGACAGACGAATAGTACATACATTAGTAATTACAACTCGATAACTAATACATACAGACACTAACATACAAAGAATAATACATACAAGACAAGTACAAAAGCTAAGACAATATCCAGAGTGTTTGTCACACAAAAGTGCTTCAACAACGTACTTTGGCGTCTGTTTTCTCTAAGTGTTTTGCACACTTAGCAAGTGCGCAGGAATTACTTTCTGCGTACTTAGCAAGTATGCAAGAACACTCTGCGTACTGGATAAGTACGCAAGAACAATTTGCCCTGCGCACTTGTTAAGTGCGCAGAGATGAGGTCTAGTATAAATAGGTTGTGGTGACAGAAGTTTTGTACACACTCATTTGTAACATCTCCGTAACCTACAAGTTTTATAATATACGAAGTTTGAAAGTGTTTTCTCTATCGGTTTACTTCGTGTTGCTTGATTCTCCATCTAGTCACGGGCATTCCGCACCCGGTTATACTAGTCACACACCCACACGTAACGATCCGAGACACCCGAGGACCTACAAGTGGTACCAGGGCATAGCTCTTGATTTCGAGTGTTTTGAGTGTGTTAGGAGCATCTTCTACACAACCTATAGAGTTTTACAAGCAAAAGAGAGTGTCTTTTGGTGATTTTTGTGATAAAATAGGGGTAGCTCTTGAGCACTATTTTAGAGGCAAAAGTCACTCAAAAACCGACCTTGTGTTGTTTGTTTGAGTGTTTTAAGCATCAAAGGATGGTTAGAAACAAGTTTCTAACCCTTTGGCTTGATTTAGTTGGTCATATCTTTAATTTTTGAAGATTCCGATGAGTTTCCAGTGACCGAAAAAAGTTGGTGAGAGTTGGTGAAAAAGTGATCTGCGTATTTACCATATTTGGCAACAAGTACAGTCTTACTGCGTACTTACCAAGTACGCAAGACCATATTTGCTGCGTACTTAAGTTATCTCCTGCGTATTTATCATTTACTCCTGCGTACTTGTCAAGTATGCAAGAGCAAATTCTAAGTGCGCAAGACAAGGTCTTTAAGTGCGCAAGTTGTTTTGATTTTTCTGAAATTTGACTAAGTGTTACACTATGGCAAATCTTTAGAACCTCGGTAACCTTCTTAATTATGACAATGAGATTGTAACCCCACAAAAACCACCAAATCTGCTTAACGTTAACGATTACTCAAATCGGAAAGCACACTTTGAGCATTATATCTCATACACCGATTCTTCACTATGGATGAGGAAGTTCCCAAGCTTATCTCTAAACTTGATGAAGAAGAAAAGAAAGTGTATGACAGAGAGAAGAAGGCACATGGATCTATCACAATGGCCTTGACCATAGAGTTATTTCATAGCTTCAGAGGATATGATAATTCTAAGGATCTCTGGAAGACATTACAGAAAATATTTGAGGGAAACAGTGACATCAAGAAGAGTAAGAGAGATCTTCTTAGAAAGTAGTATGAGTGCTTCAGATATATGGATAATGAATCTACATATGAGCTTATATCTAGATTCTATCATCTGCAATCTGAGTTGAAATCTCTCTATCTAACGTATACTGAAGAGGAGTTAGTTGAGAAATTTCTTGATGCCCTACCCCCAAAGTTTGAGATGTACACAACCTTGATGAGAGAGAGCTCAAAGTTTTATGAAATGAAGATTGATGAAGCAATCGGAAAGATTCAAGCACATGATATGAATCTGAAAAGAAGAGAAAGCTCAGGGAGACCTCAAATTCAAGACCCTTCTATGTATTATGGGGCATCTTCCACAGCTAAGTCATCGGGATCAGGGATTGCCTTATTCTCTAGAAACTCTCATTGTAACATCCATGACCTTCCGGCCCTATTTTACCTTATTTATTTCAATAAAAACGCTACATTTAAATCCTGTAATTATTCAAGCACCTTTTGGCACATAAATCGTTAGATGAATTAATATTCGTTTCAACTATTAAAACCTCGTGTTACATATAGATTTCTATAACACATGTTTTTTTTCCTATATTTTTATATACAAATGTATCCATATATATATGTATAAATATTTACTTACAAATGATTTTTTATTATATTTACATATTTGACATTTTAAACATATAAGTAATTTTTATAAGTTTATAAAAGAGGAAATCAAACTTTATGCATTTTATTAGACGAGCGAATTACACAATTTGAAATTTTATTAACATTTAAATTTCTTTACAAATAATAACAATTAGATCTTTTTATATAAATAAATAAAGTAGATTCTTTTAAAACCAAATAAATTAGTTTTTGAAACCCATGGTAATATCTTGAACCCCATTCTAGTTTCCTTTGAACCATTGGACTTAAACCCCCAAATCCTCAAGTTTGACCTCACCCATAAGTTCTAACCTATTTTGACTTTAGAAAGTCAAAGAGACCAAAATCAAGAAATTCATCATTCAAAATCGTTAAAATTCATTGTTATGGACTTTCCATTCGTACGTAATCGTTTCAAGACCACATCCAAGCCCATTTACAGTTTCAATTTGATCACATTCGCGGCCATAATTCAAATTTCAAATAGTTTGACCCCGTAAGGTCAAACCGCGTTTAATCCGGTTCTCAATCACGAAATTAGACGCAATTAGCATCCAAAAATCACGCGAACTCCATCCTAGCTTGAATACAGACTCTTTAAACGTCCCAATTCATCCTCAATTAAGCAATTAACGCGTAAATTCCCTGAACAGCTGTCACGGTAAAACCCTTAGTCGAATCCTATAATTAAAGTGGAATTGGACGATGGAATTCACACCCACACCATCATATAACATAATACAAACCCTCTAAGCATTGGTAAGCATCGAATTTCATCGCAAAAGCTCTTTCAAGCTCAAGAAAAGCCGACGACGATCTTGTAGTCGTCCTCCCTCAATCGACAATCATTCAAGGTACAATTAGTTTCTTTAGTTTCGTTTTGATACAAGAATTAAAAGCCCCATGATCTCGTTGTCGATTTGTATCGAATCTGGTGAGATGGGAGCTAGGGTTTTGATCGGGACTGTTTGGGGAAAGAGACGAGTACGGGTTGGGTCTTAAAAACATTACGCGTCTGAATCATAACCAAGGCCTATGCCCAGGTCTACCGGTAAAACTCCTACCTTACTCGGGTAAGGTCGCGGGTTCGAACCAGCCCCGCACCGCACCCCCTTTTTTTTCTTTTTCCATGCGACCCGACTCAATGATGCAAGCACTAAAAATGTTTTCGGGTCTAATCTTAGCTCGTAATCAGACCTTGGCTTTTTGGTAACACTACTGTCGCCACACAGCCCCCACCCGGGTTCGAACCGGGTGGTCCGCATCTATTATTTTTACATCGTTTTAACACCTAAAAATTCTGCAAAAAATATTTTTTATAAACCTAACACTATCTAGATCAGATTTGTACAATAATATACAATTTTTAAACTTAAACCTTTAATGTTTAAAGACCCATTAACCATCATAAAGACAATTTAGAATTTTATTTTAAATTTAGTCTTTAAGTTACAAAATCAGTTACCTATCTTATAGAATATTACTAAAATTTTATAAAATAAATAATAATACATCTTCATAAATCATTTACTTTATATTAAACTATACATATGTTAGAGTATAAACCCATGAAACTTTTTCTAATGTATATATCTATAAATATATATATATATATACTAATAACTGCATTTTTTTAGGATACCATTTTATTAATAAATAAATAAACAAAAGTGTTTATTTATTATCTTTTTACACTAATAATTCACTTAGTGTTAAATTATTTCTGAGATAATTTCATAAACATATAAACTAATATATATTACACTCCTTTATGAAGCATTTTATAATATTAAACGAATAAAATAAATTATTTATTTAAACTATTTAACAGAAACCCTAAAACAATTGTTACCTTGCTTAGGACATATATACATTTCTATCATATTTAACAATTAGACTTTTGCTCGTTTACAAACATCAACTTACATACATCCTTTGTACAAGTCCCTACACCCAATTCTGTTGAAAACCCTACTCTACATTACGCACTGTGCACAATATTAATTCGAATTCATACTATTTCACTCTTGGTCAAACCTTGTGATTATCAAATCACTCGTGCTACCCAAAGCTCGTGTTAACTACTACATTTGATACAAGTGAGTTTACATAGCCCCTTTTTCTTATTTACATATTTTGGGTGAAACATGATTACATTCAAACACTATTTACAATTACACACGTACAATTCTACAATATGGTCATATGTGTTTATTTGTGCTTTATGCTTGAATGCTAATTGTTAAGGCTACATATACATTATATACATGTGCAAACACAAATACATTACTTCAGGCTAACATGTGTTGTTATGCCCTATATTAGGATAACATGTGTTGTTATGCCCTACATTTACATCAGGATAACATGTGTTGTTATGCCCTACATTAGGATAACTTGTGTTGTTATGCCTTTTAATTACAAAGTTTCATTTGTGCAATTAGCTTAACTTGGATTCTCCATAAATGCTTTATAAACAATGCATCATATGAATTGTACACGAATCATTTGAACTTTACTTGTGGTGTCAAAACCTATGTATGCTCACCAACTATTTATAGTTGACCCTCTCATTTTATCATGTTTCAGGTACAGATGTTTGAGTTAAGATTCAAGCTACTTCACTTAGGGTTGAGGACCTAGTCTTAAATTTTAATATGGAGATTTATGTATTCTTTAATTCTTTTAAATGATGTAATTGATTACTTGAGTTATGAAATGAAACTTATTGTTTAATTATTACAACTTTAGCAAACCATGAGCTTATGAACAGTCTACATGTCCCGCCCCGACGTTTCCACCATCGGTTGGGGTGTGACAGATTGGTATCAGAGCCTTGGTTATAGGGAATTAGGTTATTCGACACTTTTAACCTAGACTATAACCTTAGGACACCCATTTATGCCATGCTCTATGAATCTATGATATGCTACATGCTATGTGCTACATGTTTAATATATTATGTGACTTATTAGGTTTCACCTAAATAATAAATTAAAAACAATAATATCCTTACCCTTATCCTAAGCCTCACTCTTTCTACTATGTCATTACCATCATTGCATGTGGAACGTCATAAGTCTATAAAACTTCTTTTCACACCTCGTTAGGGTGTAACATCCCAAAATGTCGAGAAATAAAGTTAACGAGTTCAAGCGGGCCGAAGTCGGGCCGGGTCAGTCGCGAACCGGGCTTGGGGAGGTCTCCCCTATAAATAGCCAAGGTCACCACATGTTTCTCTCATTTGCAATTCTAGAGAGAAAAAAAAAACCGTAGAGAGAGAAAGTGTCGGAATCGCACAAGATTACACCCGCTCGTGTCTCTTGCACTCGTGAGAAGAACCTCCAGATCAGAAGCTCGATTCAGGTAACGATCCGACCTAAATCTGGGTTTTTGTTCGTTTTTGGGATTTTTGGGTTTTGGCTAAAAAGGCAATGATTTTGCGGATGGAACTTAAAAATGAGCTTAGGTATAGCATCTAGAATGAAAACCGAACGTTTTGATCTAAGAAAAGTTGAGATACTGACTAGATCAGACTCACATGCAAAAGCTTCGGATTTTTGGGAAGACAATCTGTGCAGGTCCATCGAAACTACAAGTTTCGATATGTGCAGGTCCATCGAAACTACAAGTTTCGATATGTGCAGGTCCATCGAAACTACCTAGTTTCGATATGTGCAGACTCCATCGAAACTACCTAGTTTCGATATGTGCAGACATCAGAACTGATTAAGTGAAGTCAGTATGTTTAGAAGGGTTAAACCGTTAGAGTCGGTATTGGTCTGATGTGTATTTAACTAATCAATTCAGATCGGAAGTGAAGTTGTTGGACCTTTGTTTAAGACAACCGAGACTAGCTTATAAGGTGAGTTCTAGAAGCCCTCTTTTAAATGTTTTAATAATGTTTTTGGGCTGGTGTGCACACGTGATGATTTTATAAAACGATGTTATGAAACGATGTTTACGAAGGATGTATGTAACGTTTTATAAAATGATGTTTATGAAGGATGTTTTAGAAGGAAGGTTTATGAAGGAAGTGTTTATGAAATATTTTGCCAAAAGAAGTTTACGAAGTGTCTTAACGAATGAGAATGTTTATAATAAAACGTACGAATGCTTTAACTGAAGTTTTTGAAGTAAAAGAAGCGAAGGTTTACGAAAGTCACAAACGAACGAATCTGCCAATATTCCTTAGGGAATGAAGGTTAAGGGATGGGAAGTATGTTATGGGCCTTTACCTTTTAGGGGCCTTTGTGGATGGCCAACTGTTGTACAACTGGGGTGATGACGGTCACCAAGGGGATTATCGTGATCCTTGAAGTTTGGTACGATTTACCTTACGGGGTAGTCGTGCTTGAAGTTTGGTACTTGCGCCCGACGGGGCGCAGTGCTTGAAGTTTGGTACGTGCTATCCTTTGGGACGCCGTGCTTGAAGGGTTGGATGACCTAAGTATCGGGCCCTAGGAGTTCCTCACCCGAAGGACAGTACGGTGATGATGGGCCTAGTGGTGGTGATCCTTAAGTTATTCAACCAGTATGTAACGTTTGGATTTGACGGTTACGAGAAGGCGCAGATTCTATATGTTCGTTGACTTATGAAGTGTTATGTTTGTTATTGCATTATTTTACGTACGCTTTTTATTAAATGAAGTATGAAGTGATGTTTTTGGCAATTTATTTGAAGTTAAGGTTTTATGTTAAAACTAGAACTCACCAGCGTAGCTGACGTTTTTAAGTGTGCACATTCAGGTTAAGGTAGGTTATGAGGATGGACGGTGATGCTTGGCAAGCGAGAAGAGTTACCCGGCTGATCATGAAGACTGGCATCCCGTTATGTTTAGTTATGATGTAAATATGTTTTAAACTATGTTTACGCTTCCGCATGTATGAACAAGTTTTAATTATGATGAATGAATGAAGTTTTCCGCTACGTTATTTGATATTCATGTTTAAGAACTGTTTGTGAATGAGTAAATCCAACAAGTGGGGCCTCCCGGGTTTGGGGCCTTACAAGTTGGTATCAGAGCAATAGTTTGAGAGATTCGGACACTCCCAGTGTCTGAACTTAAACTTTGAATGGGACCGAAAGCGGATGCCAGTACGGGTAACTCGAGCCAAAGCATCAGGTATGAAGGTAATATATATATTACGTATATAGTATGCCTTAGAAAGGGTTAAGTAAGGACTTGTGTTCTGATGGAATCACAAAGGTGGTCAAATAGAAATCGAAAGGTAGTGTAATGGTTAATTACAGATGGCCAGTGTATATTAACATCTTACAGTACTTATTGAATTTTATTTGTTAATTAGCGTGATGACATTGGATTTCTTGTCTTATAGAACGAAATGGCGAGGAGAGGAAGCGGAAGGCGTGGTGGCCGTACCGGTGGTCGTACCGGCGGTCGAAATGGTGGGCGTGGCAGGATCCCTGCACGCCAAGAGTATAGTGAAGAGGGAAGTGTTCACACTGAACCGGCGGTTAGTGTGCATGAAGCCGAGCAGACACAGGTTGAAGAACAACCCTTCACCTTTGAACCAGAAGTGAGAGCAGCTATAGCTCGAGAATTTACGGAGTTGATGAAGACTTCTCTGCCAGGTCTGTTGGCAGAAGCATTGAAGCAGGTCAATGCGGTGGGTGGGTCTAGCGCGGCAGTTGGTGCTCAGAACAATGAGACCGACAATGCACCGCCTGCTCGCGGATGTGATTATAAGTCCTTTAAGGCAAGTGACCCGCCGGTCCTGACTGGGAAGGAGGACGCGGTGGCTACTTTTGATTGGGTAATACGTATGGAAGCCGCCATCCGTCTGAGCGAGTGTCGAGCTAATCAAGTAGTGAAATTTGCTGCTAACTCCTTGAGGGAGGAAGCATCCCATTGGTGGGAAGGTATACGTCAGGCAAAAGGGAGCGAGATTGTGGATGCGATGGTATGGGCTGACTTGAAAACTTTGGTGATAAAGAATTTCTGCCCAAGGAACGAGATTGAGAAGGTAGAGAGGGAATTTCTGGGTTTGAAGGCCGGGAGCATGACGCACCGGCAGTACACAACCCGATTTAATGAACTGGCACGTCTGGTGCCACACCTTGTCACTACTGAAGAGAGAAAGATTGCCTGTTATATTCAAGGGTTGCCGGACCAGGTCCGCACCTATGTTAAGGCAAACGCCCCTACTACCTATGATTCGGCAGTAGAGCTAAGTGGCGTGGTATTTGATGATCTGGCGCTGAATGTTGTTGCCATTGAAGAGCCTAAGAAGAAGTTGAGTTTTCCCGCTAAACGATCGGGTGGGAAGTTGTTTGGGGCTCGGGACAAGCAGGCCAGGGTAGGCTAGATGACAGTCTGTGGGAAATGTGGGGTAAGACACGCAGGCGAATGTCGGTTAGGATCGAATCTATGCTTTAAATGCGGCAAGACCGGACATTACTCCCGTGAATGCCCGCAAGGCTACAAATGCTACAATTGTGGGGAAAGTGGTCATATGAGTCGGGAATGCACCAAGCCCAGGATGGGGGAAACCGGGAAGGGAAAGGGCCCGGAAAAGAAGGGAGAGGGATCTCGTGCAAAGACTCGTGCGTACGCACTGACGCAGGAACAAGCCAGGGCGGATCCCGATGTGGCGTCAGGTACGTTCGTCCTTGACAACACTCTTATTTCTGTGTTCTTTGATTCGGGTGCCGGTAAGAGTTTTATATCTGCGTCTTTTTGTAAGAGAATGAAGTACGCTGCCAGTAAGTTAGAAAGGGCCTTTAGCGTAGAAACCGCAGACGGTAGAACTGCGAGAGTGACCGATGTAGTTGACAACTCCACAATAAAGATAGAAGGTCATAGATTCCCTGTCAGATTGTTCGTTATGGTTTTGGGAGGGTTCGATGTTGTGTTGGGTATGGATTGGCTAACTGTCAATGAAGCGCAAATTATATGTAAACGAAAGATAATCCAACTCAAGGCTCCAGATGGTAGCAAAGTCGAGGTTTTTGGAGATCGTGACGCCCAGATGCCAAACGTCATCTCAATGATTAAGGCAACAAATTACTTGAGGTGCGGATGCGAGGCTTATCTGGTGTATGTGATTGACAAGTGTAAGGAAGTGAAGGAACTAGACGATGTACCCGTGGTACGCGAGTACCCGGAGGTGTTTCCAGAGGATTTGCCTGGGATACCACCCGATAGAGAAATTGAGTTCCGAATTGACTTAGTACCAGATGCCCAGCCCGTGGCTAAGGCTCCATATCGACTAGCACCAGTGGAGATGAAGGAACTTATGGTTCAACTAGACGAGTTACTTGAGAAAGGATTTATTCAACCGAGCATCTCGCCGTGGGGTGCTCCGGTGTTGTTTGTAAAGAAGAAAGATGGTTCGATGAGAATGTGTATCGATTATCGCAAGTTGAATAAACGAACGGTGAAGAACAAGTACCCTTTACCAAGGATCGATGACCTGTTCGACCAGTTGCAAGGCGCAAGTTGGTTCTCGAAAATCGACCTTCGGTCCGGGTACCATCAGTTGAAGGTGAGGGAAGAAGACATACCGAAAACTGCATTTCGCACGCGTTATGGACATTTCAAGTTTCGCGTAATGTCTTTCGGATTGACGAACGCCCCCGCAGCGTTCATGGATTTAATGAATAGGGTGTGTCGACCGATGCTGGATCGA
Source organism: Smallanthus sonchifolius (assembly GCA_023525975.1). NCBI lineage: Eukaryota > Viridiplantae > Streptophyta > Magnoliopsida > Asterales > Asteraceae > Smallanthus > Smallanthus sonchifolius. Next base: position 74,351,356 of record CM042034.1, read on the forward strand.
TCGGTAATCGTGTTCATCGATGATATCCTTATCTACTCCAAGAATGAGGGTGATCACGCGTGTCACTTGAAGGAAGTATTGGAAGCTCTGAAGAATGAGAAGTTGTATGCTAAGTTCTCCAAATGTGCGTTCTGGCTTAGGGAAGTCCAGTTCCTAGGTCACGTTATTGGCCCGAACGGCATTATGGTTGACCCAGTAAAGATAGTAACGGTAAGTGAATGGGACATTCCTAAGACGCCAACTGAAATCCGCAGTTTCTTAGGATTGGCAGGCTACTATCGGAGATTCATTCAGGATTTCTCAAAAATAGCTTCGCCATTAACAAAGTTGACTCGGAAGGAAGTAAAGTACGAATGGGGTTCGACCCAGGATGAGGCGTTTAAGGAATTGAAAGAGAAGCTAACACAAGCTCCAGTCTTGGCCCTTCCCGAGGGCAGTGAAGATTTGGTGGTATACTCTGACGCTTCGGGTCAGGGATTGGGGTGTGTGTTGATGCAGCATGGTAGAGTGATTGCATATGCGTCGCGGCAGTTGAAAGTTCACGAAGTCAATTATCCGACTCACGATTTGGAACTTGCTGCTGTCGTATTTGCATTAAAAATCTGGAGGCACTACCTGTACGGGGTAAAGTTTACTATTTACTCCGACCACAAAAGTTTGAAGTACTTCTTCGAACAAAAGGAGCTTAATATGAGGCAGAGGAGATGGTTGGAACTCCTGAAGGACTATGACTGTGAAATAATGTACCATCTTGGAAAGGCAAACGTGGTGGCTGACGCTCTAAGCCGAAAGGATGTGCCTACTCCTATTAGAGTGAAAGCTTGCCAGTTGGTGGTAACATCGGATGTGATGAGCGAGATCGAAAAAGCTCAAGATGAGGCACTTAAAGAAGAAAACATAAAGAAGGAAAGGATGGTTGGCCAACAGGACAAGTTGGAATATAACACCCTTGGTGTTAGAACACGTTATGGACGGGTATGGATACCTATGGGTGGCGAGCTTAGAACCAAAATCTTGGATGAGGCTCATAAGTCTCGTTACTCTATCCATCCCGGTACCAACAAAATGTACCAAGACCTGAAGAAGGAGTACTGGTGGCCTGGAATGAAATGTGATGTAACGAAGTATGTAAGCAAGTGCTTGACTTGCTCGCAAGTAAAGGCTGAACACCAGAAACCGTATGGAAAGATTCAACCACTTGATATACCAGAATGGAAGTGGGAACACATTACCATGGACTTCATAACCAAGCTACCTCGCACAGCTAAAGGTCATGACACCATTTGGGTAATTGTGGACCGATTAACAAAGAGTGCTCATTTCCTACCTATTCGCGAGACGTTCTCGTCGAAAAGGTTAGCGGAAGTATTTATTAACGAAGTAGTAGCACGGCATGGGATGCCTTTGACGATAGTATCCGACCGGGACACACGATTCACATCGAGGTTCTGGAAAAGATTTCACGAAGCGATGGGCACGAGGCTTAATATCAGCACAGCATACCACCCGCAAACGGATGGTCAGTCCGAAAGGACCATTCAGACATTGGAGGATATGCTCCGTGCTTGTATTATCGACTTTGGTGGCAGTTGGGACAGTCATCTGCCGTTAGCCGAATTCTCCTACAACAATAGTCATCACACGACTATAGGCATGCCGCCTTAAGAAATGTTGTATGGTAGAAGATGCAGGACCCCGGTTTGTTGGGGTGAGATTGGACAGAAGGAGTTAGGAAGTCTGGAAGTCATAAAAGAAACGTCGGAAAGGTTTGATCAAATCAAAGCTCGAATGAAGGCCGCACAAGATCGCCAGAAATCCTATGCGGATAGACGACGAAGGCCTATCGAGTTTGATGTTGGGGACAGAGTAATGTTGAAAGTGTCGCCCTGGAAGGGAATCATACGATTCAGAAAGAGAGGAAAGTTAAGTTCGAGGTTTGTCGGACCGTTCAGGATAATGGCACGGGTTGGGGAAGTCGCTTATCGGTTGGAGTTGCCTGATGAGTTAAGTGGGATTCATCCTACCTTCCATGTATCACACTTACGAAAGTGTTTGGCGGATGAATCGGCTCACGTACCACTTACTGACATCGAGGTCGACAACAGCCTTAATTACATCGAAGAACCCGTGGCTATCTTAGACCGAAAGGAGAAGCGTTTGCGTAATAAAGTTATTCCATTGGTTAAAGTCCAATGGAGGCACCGAAAGGGATTAGAGGCTACATGGGAAACGGAGGCGGAAATGAGGGAGTCGTACCCTCAATTATTTGACTTGTGATAGGTTTCGTGGACGAAACCTATTATAAGGGGGGTAGACTTGTAACATCCCAAAATGTCGAGAAATAAAGTTAACGAGTTCAAGCGGGCCGAAGTCGGGCCGGGTCAGTCGCGAACCGGGCTTGGGGAGGTCTCCCCTATAAATAGCCAAGGTCACCACATGTTTCTCTCATTTGCAATTCTAGAGAGAAAAAAAAAACCGTAGAGAGAGAAAGTGTCGGAATCGCACAAGATTACACCCGCTCGTGTCTCTTGCACTCGTGAGAAGAACCTCCAGATCAGAAGCTCGATTCAGGTAACGATCCGACCTAAATCTGGGTTTTTGTTCGTTTTTGGGATTTTTGGGTTTTGGCTAAAAAGGCAATGATTTTGCGGATGGAACTTAAAAATGAGCTTAGGTATAGCATCTAGAATGAAAACCGAACGTTTTGATCTAAGAAAAGTTGAGATACTGACTAGATCAGACTCACATGCAAAAGCTTCGGATTTTTGGGAAGACAATCTGTGCAGGTCCATCGAAACTACAAGTTTCGATATGTGCAGGTCCATCGAAACTACAAGTTTCGATATGTGCAGGTCCATCGAAACTACCTAGTTTCGATATGTGCAGACTCCATCGAAACTACCTAGTTTCGATATGTGCAGACATCAGAACTGATTAAGTGAAGTCAGTATGTTTAGAAGGGTTAAACCGTTAGAGTCGGTATTGGTCTGATGTGTATTTAACTAATCAATTCAGATCGGAAGTGAAGTTGTTGGACCTTTGTTTAAGACAACCGAGACTAGCTTATAAGGTGAGTTCTAGAAGCCCTCTTTTAAATGTTTTAATAATGTTTTTGGGCTGGTGTGCACACGTGATGATTTTATAAAACGATGTTATGAAACGATGTTTACGAAGGATGTATGTAACGTTTTATAAAATGATGTTTATGAAGGATGTTTTAGAAGGAAGGTTTATGAAGGAAGTGTTTATGAAATATTTTGCCAAAAGAAGTTTACGAAGTGTCTTAACGAATGAGAATGTTTATAATAAAACGTACGAATGCTTTAACTGAAGTTTTTGAAGTAAAAGAAGCGAAGGTTTACGAAAGTCACAAACGAACGAATCTGCCAATATTCCTTAGGGAATGAAGGTTAAGGGATGGGAAGTATGTTATGGGCCTTTACCTTTTAGGGGCCTTTGTGGCTGGCCAACTGTTGTACAACTGGGGTGATGACGGTCACCAAGGGGATTATCGTGATCCTTGAAGTTTGGTACGATTTACCTTACGGGGTAGTCGTGCTTGAAGTTTGGTACTTGCGCCCGACGGGGCGCAGTGCTTGAAGTTTGGTACGCGCTATCCTTTGGGACGCCGTGCTTGAAGGGTTGGATGACCTAAGTATCGGGCCCTAGGAGTTCCTCACCCGAAGGACAGTACGGTGATGATGGGCCTAGTGGTGGTGATCCTTAAGTTATTCAACCAGTATGTAACGTTTGGATTTGACGGTTACGAGAAGGCGCAGATTCTATATGTTCGTTGACTTATGAAGTGTTATGTTTGTTATTGCATTATTTTACGTACGCTTTTTATTAAATGAAGTATGAAGTGATGTTTTTGGCAATTTATTTGAAGTTAAGGTTTTATGTTAAAACTAGAACTCACCAGCGTAGCTGACGTTTTTAAGTGTGCACATTCAGGTTAAGGTAGGTTATGAGGATGGACGGTGATGCTTGGCAAGCGAGAAGAGTTACCCGGCTAATCATGAAGACTGGCATCCCGTTATGTTTAGTTATGATGTAAATATGTTTTAAACTATGTTTACGCTTCCGCATGTATGAACAAGTTTTAATTATGATGAATGAATGAAGTTTTCCGCTGCGTTATTTGATATTCATGTTTAAGAACTGTTTGTGAATGAGTAAATCCAACAAGTGGGGCCTCCCGGGTTTGGGGCCTTACATAGGGTTTTAAACTTTGTTAACTAGTAGAGGACACATGCAATCTGGAAGGGTGACACCTGTATTCTGGGTATTCTATCTAGGAAAGCATTTCATATAAATCCCAATCAACCGAGGGATCCGTATGCTTTCCTGGGAATTATCGGGATGAGTGCTTACCTATAGGCTAAAGCATGTCTCGTTGAAAGTTATATAAGTTTATTAACCCTAATATGTCATAGCATTCAAATGGTACTATCCCCGTTTGAGTGAAATCCAAACTATGAATACTTATGTTTTAAATTATCCTTTGTTTTATATCCAAGAAATCCCCATAACCTTTTATATTTTTCCTCTTGTTTTGTTAAAACCTATAGTATGCCTCCCCATCGCGCCAACGAGACCAACAACAACAACAATGACCTTGCTGCCCTTCTCACTCAACTTATGAACCAACTCACTCAGGCCAATAACAACAATGGCGGCACTAACAGTAGTGCTAATAATGGTAATGGTGGTGGTGGTGGTGCCAATCCACCCCCGTGCACTTTCAAACACTTTAACTCATGCAACCCTGTTAACTTCTACGGTATCGAAGGAGCTACGGGCCTCCTTCAATGGTTTGAAAGCATTGAAAGCACTTTTCTCAATAGTGATTGCCCTGACCATCTCCGGGTTCGCTATGCCACCAGCGTCTTTCAGAAACGGGCGCTCACTTGGTGGAATGGTGAGAAGAGGAACCGGGGTGTGGATGTGACCATGGCCTTGCCATGGGATGAAGTTAAGAGACTCATGACCAAGGAATTCTGTCCTCGTAATGAAATGAAGAAGTTGGAGGCTGAGTTTTGGGATCTTACCCAAGACAGTGGTGAAAGTTTAGCTTACACAACTCGTTTCCATGAGTTAAGTCTTCTGGTACCCCACATGGTCACTCCACTGACTCGGGGTATTGAGAAGTACATCTGTGGTCTACCCGTGAAAATCCAAGATACAGTCCTAGGAAGAAATCCAGCTACTCTTGATGACGCTATCCGCTTAGCTGCCACATTAACCGATAACCATGTGAAGGAGGGTACACTAACAAGGAAAGGCGCAAAGAAAGTCACTGACTCAACAGCCTCTTCTGAACCCTCTAAGGAAGACAAACCCAAACCTCCTCATTTCAATAAGAAACGTAACTTTGTTTTCATTACCCCTGCTATACCAATCAACCAAGTAGCTCCCCTAGCCCAAAACCAGAATAAGAAACCATATGCGGGCAACAACCCTTTGTGCAACACGTGCAATTACCACCACGTCCCAAACATTCCATGCCGTCTATGTGCCAAGTGTGGAAGGTATGGTCATGTAGCAAGCACTTGCCAATCCAAACCACCCGTTAGTCAAACCCACCAAGGGAACCGAGCCAACCAGCAAGTTACCAATCAAGTTGTACCAACCATTACTAGTGGGCGGGCTTGTTATGAATGTGGTAATCCAAACCACTTCAAAAACCAATGCCCAAGGATAGCCAATTCAAACCAAGGTGGTGCTCGTGGGCGTGCCTTCAACATAAACGCTAATGAAACTCAAGACAATGTCGAGGTAGAAAATGAAACCAATTGAAGCTGATGAAAGATGCAGTCGAATAAGGATCTAGCCTAGAATAAATTTTGTATTGTAATCCTTGGTGTTATTTCTGTCGTTATCGGAACTATTTACACCTACTACGGTTTGCCACTATAAACTTGAACCTGCTAGTAAATCATTTCACCATTAACCGTCCATATAAGCACCAACGAATTTTAAAAAAAAATAATAATAATAAATAAAACTCATCTACCTACATCGTGCATGAACGCCAAGTAACACACCCGATCGCCTACAAAATCCGATAGTTTCCGATACGCATGAGACTCAATAAACATTCACAAAATATGTAATACTAGAGTGATCACATTATACATATTTGCTTATACATGATACCACATTGTTCACACTATACATGAAACCTATTTGCTTAACATGCATAACACTAAATCATACATGAAACTTGAGTGTTTACATTATACACGGAATTAGATTATTTACATTGTTGCAATTGATTAAGTATATCATAAATAAAAACATGATTATTCACCTTATCAATGAAAACTACTCGGGTTTTGGCGTATTCTCGTCCAAACACAAGGAAGCCATGAAAACCCTAAATTATGCCACGCTATTACTCTTTAGTACCTGATTGACTCTACTATCTATGAGCATAGTTATTTGTTAGCAACACATACGTGAAAACAATAGTTACGAATTTTGTGATTTGGTGTTACCCCCCTGACCCACACACACAATGGGATGAACTATACGGACCATACGACGATTTGGATAATTACGGGTGCACACGTAATTATAAAAATCAACGTATGGAAAACATAGCAAATTCTGTCATGTGTTATGACATAAAACCTATCCTGATATATAATAACGAAAATAATGAGGTATGACAAGGGCATGGTGGATACGCCGTTGGTACTTCCTATATATAAGTGTCTTTGTCATATTATCAGAAGTAGCGTTATTCATATAATGTAAAGTTTTATGTTGTTATCGGGCCAACGTTTGTGAAAACTTTTATCCATTGACAATTACTGATCATATTAAACTACATCTTATGAAAACCCTGATCATCAAATTCCCATCGTTCTCATCCCAAATAATGCAATTCTATATTTGAAGTACAAAACATCCTCTAACAGTTTTCTCCTTAACCCTCTTAAAACTGAAATCCACTAATACCATTCATACTTAACTTGATCTTCAGACCTAAATTTTCTTATCTATCATACTCCTCAATTCTACAATTAAGACTCAAAAACTCACTTTCTTCCCTGATTCAGTAACTCTCACCAGTTAAATTTCGAGACGAAATTCCCTCAACTGAGGGATACTGTAACATCCATGACCTTCCGGCCCTATTTTACCATATTTATTTCAATAAAAACGCTACATTTAAATCCTATAATTATTCAAGCTCCTTTTGGCACATAAATCGTTAGATGAATTAATATTCGTTTCAACCATTAAAACCTCGTGTTACATATAGATTTCTATAACACATGTTTTTTTTCTATATTTTTATATACAAATGTATCCATATATATATGTATAAATATTTACTTACAAATGATTTTTTTTATTATATTTACATATTTGACATTTTAAACATATAAGTAATTTTTATAAGTTTATAAAAGAGGAAATCAAACTTTATGCATTTTATTAGACGAGCCAATTACACAATTTGAAATTTTATTAACATTTAAATTTCTTTACAAATAATAACAATTAGATCTTTTTATATAAATAAATAAAGTAGATTCTTTTTAAACCAAATAAATTAGTTTTTGAAACCCATGGTAATATCTTGAACCCCATTCTAGTTTCCTTTGAACCATTGGACTTAAACCCCCAAATCCTCAAGTTTGACCTCACCCATAAGTTCTAACCTATTTTGACTTTAGAAAGTCAAAGAGACCCAAATCAAGAAAGTCATCATTCAAAATCGTCAAAATTTATTGTTATGGACTTTCCATTCGTACGTAATCGTTTCAAGACCACATCCAAGACCATTTATAGTTTCAATTTTATCACATTCACGACCATAATTCAAATTTCAAATAGTTTGACCCCGTAAGGTCAAACCGTGTTCAATCCGGTTCTCAATCACGAAATCAGACGCAATTAGCATCCACAAATCATGCGAACTCCATCCTAGCTTGAATACAAACTCTTTAAACGTCCCAATTCATCCTCCATTAAGCAATTAATGCGTAAATCCCCCGAACAGCTGTCACGGTAAAACCCTTAGTCGAATCCTATAATTAAAGTGGAATTGGACGATGGAATTCACACCCACACCATCGTATAACATAATACAAACCCTCTAAGAATTGGTACGCTTTGAATTTCATCGCAAAAGCTCTTTCAAGCTCAAGAAAAGCCGACGTCGGTCTTGTAGTCGTCCTCCCTCAATCGACAATCATTCGAGGTACAATTAGTTTCTTTAGTTTCGTTTTGATACAAGAATTAAAAGCCCCATGAACTCGTTTTCGATTTGTATCGAATCCGGTGAGATTGGAGCTAGGGTTTTGATCGGGACTGTTTGGGGAAAGAGACGAGTACGGGTTGGGTCTAAAAAACATTACGCATCTGAATCATAACCAAGGCATATTCCCAGGTCTACCGGTAAAACTCACTCGGGTAAGGTCGCGGGTTCAAACCAGCCCCGCAATGCACCCTTTTTTTTCTTTTTCCCTGTGACCCGACTCAATGATGCAAGCACTTAAAATGTTTTCGGATCTAATCTTAGCTCGTAATCAGACCTTGGCTTTCTGGTAAAACTACTGTCGCCACACAGCCCCCACCCGGGTTCGAACCGGGTGGTCCGCATCTATTATTTTTACATCGTTTTAACACCTAAAAATTCTGCAAAAATAATTTTTTATAAACCTAACACTATCTAGATCAGATTTGTACAATAATATATAATTTTTAAACTTAAACCTTTAATGTTTACAATTTAAATGTTTAAAGACCGATTAACCATCATAAAGACATTTTAGAATTTTATTTTAAATTTAGTCCTTAAGTTACAAAATCAGTTACCTATCTTATAGAATATTACTAAAATTTTATAAAATAAATAATAATACATCTTCATAAATCATTTACTTTATATTAAACTACACATATGTTAGAGTTTAAACCCATGAAACTTTTTCTAATGTATATATCTATAAATATATATATATATATATATATATATATATACTAATAACTGCATTTTTTTAGGATACCATTTTATTAATAAATAAATAAACAAAAGAGTTTATTTATTATCTTTTTACACTAATAATTCACTTAGTGTTAAATTATTTCTGAGATAATTTCATAAACATATAAACTAATATATATTACACTCCTTTATGAAGCATTTTATAATATTAAACAAATAAAATAAATTATTTATTTAAACTATTTAACCGAAACCCTAAAACAATTGTTACCTTGCTTAGGACATATATACATTTCTATCATATTTAACAATTAGACTTTTGTTCGTATACAAACATCAACTTACATACATCCTTTGTACAAGTCCCTACACCCAATTCCGTTGAAAACCCTACACTCTAACTTACGCATTGTGCACGATATTAATTCGAATTCATACTATTTCACTCTAGGTCAAACCTAGTGATTGGCAAATCACTCGTGCTACCTAAAGCTCGTGTTAACTACTACATTTGATACAAGTGAGTTTACATAGCCCCTTTTTCTTATTTACATATTTGGGGTGAAACATGATTACATTCAAACACTATTTACAATTACACACGTACAATTCTACAATATGGTCATATGTGTTTATTTGTGCTTTATGCTTGAATGTTTATTGTTAAGGCTACATATACATGATATACACGTGCAAACACAAATACAATACTTTAGGCTAACATGTGTTGTTATGCCCTACATTAGGATAACATGTGTTGTTATGCCCTACATTTACATCAGGATAACACGTGTTGTTATGCCCTACATTAGGATAACATGTGTTGTTATGCCCTTCAATTACAAAGTTTCATTTGTGCAATTAGCTTAACTTGGATTCTCCATAAGCGCTTTATAAACCATGCATCATATGAATTGTACACGAATCATTTGAACTTTACTTGTGGTGTCAAAACCTATGTATGCTCACCAACTATTTATAGTTGACCCTCTCATTTTATCATGTTTCAGGTACAGATGTTTGAGTTAAGATTCAAGCTATTTCACTTAGGGTTGAGGACCTAGTCTTAAATTTTAATATGGAGATTTATGTATTCTTTAATTCTTGTAAATGATGTAAGTGATTACTTGAGATATGAAATGAAACTTATTGTTTAATTATTACAACTTTAGCAAACATGAGCTTATGAACAGTCTACATGTCCCGCCTCGACGTTTCCGCCGTTGGTTGGGGTGTGACAGTCATGAAGAAGACAACTCAAATGTTTGTGGTGATCATGCATGCTATGCTGCATCTGGATCTGGATCTCACCACCAAAATTCATCAAGAAATCCTTCTCCCACATCTTCAGCTAACCAATCTATAATAGCCAAGATAGCTGAAGATCATGTGGCTTTGTTTTAATCTTGTATGCTTGCCTATGAAAACTTCATTGGTGGTAAGCTAACGGATCCTGAAACCATAGAAGAAGACTTTAATCAAGTGGATCCAGATGATATGGAGGATATGGATATTCAGTGGAATATGGACATGATCTTGAGAAGAGCCTAACGTTTCTTGAACAGAACAGGAAGAAAGTTCATTTGTGGGCATTCAAATGCCAAGGTTGGTTTTGATAAATCCAAAGCCAAGTGCTATAAGTGTCAAAAATTTGGACACTTTGCTCGTGAATGTCAAAAGGACAAAGCACCGGCTTCGGGTTTCACCAGACCTAGCCAAGGAAACGGTCAAGGGTACAACAACTCCAACAACCGCAATCAAAGTCAAAGTGGTACGTCCAACGCTTTGGTAGCACAACAGGACGACATATTTGATTGGGGTGTTCATCTGGAGGATGCCATTATTGCTCAAACATAGGTTGGTCTCATGGCTGAGATCATGGAGATGTTGGAAGCAGAGGAACAGGAAGCTTCTGTGGCTGACCAAGAAGAGTCTACAACTACAGTTGCCCTCATGGCTATTGGAGAGGCATCATGTTCATCAGCTGAGGTAGATTTTTATTCTTTTGCTGTCATTTCTTGTTCCAAATGTCTAAGCTTAAAGGATGAAAATTCTATGCTTCAAGACAAAGCCGAACCCCTTCGTATTGAAGCTTTAAGCTACAAAAAAATGAAAAACGATAAAAAGATTCAATTGAAACGTTGAAGAAAGAAATACATGATTATTCACTTAAAATTAGTGATCAACAATTTCATTTGGATGTTGCATATAAGGGGTTGGAGAAAAGAAACAATGAGTTCAACAAGCTACAAAATGAGATCTTGCAGTTAAAATGCAATATTTAGAAGTTGAAAAAATCTCGTTTTGTGGCGGAACACTACGAGTCTGTAGTGAGACAACTGAAAGGCTTAGGGTTGGGTACTAATGCCATTCCTCCACCAGTAAGCGGGAAATTTATTAACGACTTAATTGACATTGATCTGTCTTGCCTTGATGAGTCCTCGAGTCAGGATGATTCCTCTAACAAGGATGATTCCACAAGTAAGGTTGACTCTACATCTGATGAAGAGTTCTTTACTGCTTCTGATGATGGGTCTGAGAACACCTGCTCTGAAGGTGTAGTCTCCGAGGAGTTGCTCAGTAAATAGAAAGTGAAGAAAAACACTGTCACTGATCGTGATAATTGTATTTTGACTGAACCCGATATCATTGAATCAAATAAAAAATTAAAAGTGATGCTTTATGGGGGATATAAAAACATTAATCAAGTTAAAAAGGAAGCCTTTTCAACTCATGTAAGGCCACAAACCCGGGAGGCCTCACTTGTTGGATTTACTCATTTACAAACAGTTCTTAAACTTGATTATCAAATAACGCAGCGAAAAATACTTCATTAAAACATAACCATTACATTGTTCAACATACAGAAGCGTAAACATGTCTAAACATAACTTAACGAAATCAAAACGTAACGTGATGCCAGTCTTCATAAACGTCCGGGTAACTCTTCATCGCTAGCCAAGCAACACCGTCCAACCTCATAACCTGCATTAACCTGAATGTGCAAACTAAAAAGTCAGCTACACTGGTGAGTTCTAGTTTTTGTTCAATTTAAGAAATGGTTCATCATTCAATCATTCATTAGGGTTTAACATCATGTATAAGAAAACAGGGCCTTTCGTTCATCATTGAAAACCTTCAAACATTTATCCTCATCATAAACACATTGAACTGATCATTTGTTTAAAACATATAACATTCATTTAAGTCATACATTACTATCTAAATCTGTGTTACCATTCGTACCGTTATTTAGTATGGTATTGCCCCTAAGGCTTAACTGCACGAAGACCGACAATACCATACATTCCGTCAATTCCCTTTTGTATTGCCCCCAAGGCTTAACTGCGCGAGGACCGACAATACCCATTCAGTTGCCCCTATGGATCTCATGTCCATAAACCGACAACTTCCATCGACGGCTATGGCTCACGGCCATAACACCGTCGGATCATAATTTAACCTTACATAGGGTCACGTTAACCCCTGAGTAACCGTCGTTACTCCCTACCAGTTGTACAATATCAAAACCATTGGCAGGCCACCAAGACACTGCCCCTGTTGCTCTTATGGCAACTATGGCTCGCTGTCCATAATCTACCACAAGGCTGGGAATTACATTCCCAGACTTCATTCGTTAATTCCATTCATTCGACAGAATCGAGTTTCTGATCCGGGAATTACACTGCCCCTGTAATGACTTCTTTAAAACCTTTGCCCTTTTTCTTTTCTTTTCATAAAACCTTTCATTCATATTCGAAACCCTTTACCTTTAGTTTAAACCATTTCTTTATAAACATTTCGTTCGTAAACATTCCATTCATAAAACTTTCTTTCCATAAACCGTTCATTCCAAATCATTTCATTTCGTAAACATAGTTTCATAAGCATTATTTTATAAACATAGTTTCGTAAAAACATCATTTCATATGTATGCACACTAGCCCGAAAAAATTATATAAAACATTTAAAAAAGGGCTTCTAGAACTCACCTTATAAGCTAGTCTCAGTTGTCCTAAACAAAGGCCCAACAACGTCACTTCCGATCTGAATTGATTAGTTAAATACACATCAGACCAACCCCCGAATCTAACGGTTTAACCTTCTTAAACATACTGACTTTACCTAAACAACCTGATGCTTGCGCACTTAGCAAGTGCGCAGGGACTTGTTCTTGCGTACTTAATAAGTGCGCAGACTTTGCTTCATGCGTACTTGATAAATACGCAGTACCTGCTTCATGCGTACGCATGACCCTCTTCATGCGTACTTGATAAGTACGCAGGATCCTCTTCTTGCGTACTTGGTAAGTACGCAGGATCATCTTCATTCGTACTTGATAAGTACGCACGAACTGCTTCTTCGCAAAAACCCTAACTTTCGTCTTCGGGTCTGATCACGTCAAGATCCCAAAATTGTTTACTTCAAAACGTTTGCTTTCCATTAAGGAACTCAAATCTATGTTTATCTTGCAGTTTTATCCGTGAAAACGTTACCTTTTCACCCAAAACCCAAAAACGAACAAAAACTCAGATTTAGGCCCGATCGTTACCTGAATCGAGTTTTCTGATCCGGTGGTTCTTCTCACGAGCTATGTAGCAACACTTTGCTAAAATCTCGGGTCGATCCGCTAACTTTCTCTCTCTACGATTTCTCTCTCTAGAAGTTGCAAATGAGAGAAATAGGTGGTGACCTTGGCTATTTATAAGGAAGGCTCTCCTTTCAGCCCGCCGGCCCATCCGACCCGACCCGACATGCCTCGTTCATTTATTCCGTTATTTTAACTGTCATTTTTATTTTTGGGATGTTACAAATCTACCCCCCTTACAATAGGTTTCGTCCCCGAAACCTATCATAAGTCAAATAGTTGAGGGTACGACTCCCTCATTTCCGTCTCCGTTTCCCAAGTGGCTTCCGATCCCCTTCGATGCTTCCTTTGGACTTTAACCAATTGAATAATCTTATTACGCAAACGCTTCTCCTTTCTGTCTAAGATGGCCACGGGTTCTTCGATGTAGTTCAGGCTGTTGTCAATCTCGATGTCAGTAAGTGGTACGTGAGCCGATTCATCCGCCAAACACTTTCGCAAGTGTGATACATGGAAGGTAGGATGAATCCCACTTAACTCATCATGCAACTCTAACCGATAAACGACTTCACTAACCCGTGCCATTATCCTGAATGGTCCGACAAACCTCGGACTTAACTTTCCTCTCTTCCTGAATCGTATGATTCCCTTCCTGGGTGATACTTTCAACATTACTCTGTCCCCAACATGAAACTTAATAGGCCTTCGTCGTTTATCCGCGTAGGATTTCTGACGAACTTGAGCGGCCTTCATTCTTGCTTTGATTTGATCAAACCTTTCCGACGTTTCTCTTACGACTTCAAGACTTCCTAATACCATTTGTCCAATCTCACCCCAACAAACTGGGGTCCTGCATCTTCTCCCATACAACATTTCGTAAGGCGGCATGCCTATAGTCGTGTGATGACTATTGTTTTAGGAGAATTCGGCTAACGGCAGATGACTGTCCCAACTGCCGCCAAAATCGATAATACAAGCGCGAAGCATATCCTCCAATGTCTGAATGGTCCTTTCGGACTGACCATCCATTTGTGGGTGGTATGCCTTGCTGATATTAAGCCTCGTGCCCATCGCCTCGTGAAATCTTTTCCAGAACCTCGATGTGAATCGTGTGTCCCGGTCAGATACGATCGTCAAAGGCATCCCATGTCGCGCTACTACTTCGTTAATAAATACTTCCGCTAACCTTTCCGACGAGAACGTCTCACGAATAGGTAGGAAATGAGCACTCTTCGTTAAACGGTCTACAATTACCCAAATGGTGTCATGACCTTTAGCTGTGCGAGGTAGCTTGGTTATGAAGTCCATGGTAATGTGTTCCCACTTCCATTCCGGTATATCAAGTGGTTGAATCTTTCCATACGATTTCTAGTGTTCGGCCTTTACTTGTGAGCAAGTCAAGCACTTGCTTACATACTTTGTCACCTCATGTTTCATCCCAGGCCACCAATATTCCTTCCTCAGAGTTTGGTACATTTTATTAGTACCAGGATGGATAGAGTACCGAGACTTATGAGCCTCTTCCAAGATTTTGGTTCTAAGCTCGCCACCCATAGGTATCCATACCCGTCCAAAACGTGTCCTAACACCAAGGGTGTTATATTCCAACTTGTCCTGTTGGCCAACCATCCTTTCCTTCTTTATGTTTTCTTCTTTAAGTGCCTCATCTTGAGCCTTTTCAATTTCTCTCATCACATCCGATGTTACCACCAACTGGCAAGCTTTCACTCTAATAGGAGTAGGCACATCCTTTCGGCTCAGAGCGTCAGCCACCACGTTTTCCTTTCCCGGATGGTATATTATTTCACAGTCATAGTCTTTCAACAGTTCCAACCATCGCCTCAGCCTCATATTAAGTTCCTTTTGTTCAAAGAAGTACTTCAAACTTTTGTGGTCGGAGTAAATAGTAAACTTCATCCCGTAAAGGTAGTGCCTCCGGATTTTTAATGCGAATACGACAGTAGCAAGTTCCAAATCTTGAGTCGGATAATTAGCTTCATGAACCTTCAACTGTCGTGACGCATACGCGATCACTCTTCCGCGTTGCATCAACACGCATCCCAATCCCTGACCCGAAGCGTCAGAGTATACCACTAAGTCTTCATTGCCCTCGGGAAGGGCCAAGACTGGGGCTTTGGTTAGTTTTTCCTTCAATTCCTTAAACGCCTCATCCTTGGTCGAACCCCATTCATACTTTACCTCCTTCCGAGTCAACTTTGTAAATGGCGAAGCTATTTTCGAGAAATCCTAGATGAATCTCCGATAGTAGCCTGCCAATACCAAGAAACTACGGACTTCAGTTGGCGTCTTAGGAATATTCCATTCCCTTACCGTCATTATCTTTGCTGGGTCAACCATATTGTCGTTCGGGTTGATGACGTGACCTAGGAATTGGACTTCCCTAAGCCAGAACGCGCATTTAGAGAACTTAGCATACAACTTTTCCTTCTTCAGAGCCTCCTACACCTCCTTTAAGTGACATGCGTGATCACCCTCATTCTTAGAGTAGATGAGGATATCATCGATGAACACAATTACCGATCGGTCCAGCATCGGTCGACACACCCTATTCATTAAATCATGAACGCTGCGGGGGAGTTCGTCAATCCGAAAGACATTACGCGGAACTCGAAATGTCCATAACACGTGCGAAATGCAGTTTTCGGTATATCTTCTTCCCTCACCTTCAACTGATGGTACCCGGATCGAAGGTCGATTTTTAAGAACCAACTTGCGCCTTGCAATTGATCGAACAGGTCGTCGATCCTTGGTAAAGGGTACTTGTTCTTCACCGTATGTTTATTCAACTCGCGATAATCAATACACATTCTCATCGAACCATCCTTCTTCTTCACAAACAACACCGGAGCACCCCATGGCGAGATGCTCGGTTGTATAAATCCCTTCTCAAGTAGTTCGTCTAATTGGGCCATAAGTTCTTTCATTTCCACAGGTGCTAGTCGATATAGAGCCTTAGCCACGGGCTGGGCATCTGGTACTAAGTCGATTCGGAATTCAATCTCTCTGTCGGGTGGTATCCCAGGCAAATCCTCTGGAAACACCTCCGGGTACTCGCGTACCACGGGTACATCGTCTAGTTCCTTCACTTCCTTACACTTGTCGATCACGTACACCAGATAAGCCTCGCATCCGCGCCTCAAGTAATCTGTTGCCTTAATCATCGAGATGAAGTTTGGTATAGGGGCGTCACGATCTCCAAAAACCTCGACTTTGCTACCATCCGGAGCCTTGAGTCGGATTATCTTTCGTTTGCATATAATTTGCGCTTCATTGGCAGTTAGCCAATCCATACCTAACACAACATCGAACCCACCCAAAACCATAACAAACAACCTAACAGGGAACCTATGACCATCTATTTTTATCGTGGAATTGTAACCTACATCGGTCACTCTCGTAGTTCTACCCTCAGCGGTTTCCACACAAAAGGCCCTTTCTAGCTTACTGACAGTGTACTTCACTCGTTTACAAAAAGTCGTAGATATAAAACTCTTACTAGCTCCCGAATCAAATAACACATAAACAAAAGTGTTGTCAAGGATGAACGTACCTGACGCCACATCGGGGTCTGCCCTGGCTTGTTCTTGCGTCAGTGCGTACGCACGAGTCTTTGCTCGGGGCCTCTCTTCTTTCTTCTCGGCACCCTTCCCTTTCCCAGATTCGCCCATCTTCGGTTTCGGGCATTCCCTACTCAGATGACCGGCATCCCCACAGTTATAGCACTTGAAGTGTTGTGGGCAGTCACGGTAGTAGTGCCCAGTCTTGCCACACTTAAAGCACAAGTTAGATCCCAGTCTACATTCACCTGCATGCTCCCTTCCACACTTCTACAAACAGTCGGCTCATTCACCCGAGCCCTCTTATCACGAGTCTCAAACATCTTTCCACCAGTTCGCTTGTTTGAGAAGCTCGGTCTCTTCTTCGGTTCCTCAATGGCGGCATCGTTTAATGCCAGATCATCATACACCACACCACTGAGTTCCACCACCGAATCGAAAGTGGTAGGAGTGTTTACTTTGATAAAGGTGCGGACCTTGTCCGACAGTCCCTGGATATAACAAGAAATCTTTCTCTCTTCGGTAGTAATTAGGTGTGGCACCAGTCGTGCTAACTCATTATACCGGGTGGTGTATTGACGGTGAGTCATGTTACCAGCCTTTAAATTCAGAAATTCCCTCTCCACCTTCTCAATTTCGTTCCTTGGGCAAAAATTCTTAATAACTGACGCCTTCAAATCATTCCATAACATGGAGTCCACAGTTGTATCTCCCTTAGCTTGTCGCACTCCTTCCCACCAGTGGGACGCTTCTTCTCTCAAGGAGTTAGCAGCAAATTTCACCACTTGATCCGCCCGGCATTCGCTGAGACGGATGGCAGCCTCCATACGGATTACCCAGTCAAACACAGCCACCACGTCTTTCTTTCCAGTCAGGACCGGTGGGTCACATGCCTTAAATGACTTATAGTCACATCCACGAGCAGGCGGCGCGTTGCCAGTCTCGTTGTTCTAGGCACCAGTTGCCGCGCTAGACCCACCTTCCCTATTAACCTTCTTCAATGCTTCAGTTAACAGACCTGGCAGATAAGTCTTCATCAGCTCAGCGAACTCTTGAGCTATAGCTGCTCTACTTCTGGTTCAAAAGTGAAAGGTTGTTCTTCAATCTGTGTCTGCTCAGTTCCATGCACACTAACCGCCGGTTCAGTGTGAACACTTCCTTCTTCACTATACTCTTGGTGTGCAGGGGTCCTGCCACGCCCACCATTTCGACCGCCGGTACGACCACCGGTACGGCCCCCACCACGTCTTCCATTTCCTCTCCTTGCCATTTCGTTCTATAAGACAAGGAATCCAATGTCATCACGCTAGCTAACAAATAAAATTCAATAAGCATTGTAAGATGTTAATACACTGGCCATCTGCAATTAACCATTACACTACCTTTCGATTTCTATTTGACCACCTTTGTGATTTCCATCAGAACACAAGTCCTTACCTAACCCTTTCAAAGGCATACTATATATGTAAATATATACTACCTTCATACCTGATGCTGTGGCTCGAGTTACCCGTACTGGCATCCGCTTCGGTCCCATTCACAGTTTAAGTTCAGACACTGGGAGTGTCCGAATCTCTCAAACTATTGCTCTGATACCAACTTGTAAGGCCCCAAACCCGGGAGGCCTCACTTGTTGGATTTACTCATTCACAAACAGTTCTTAAACTTGATTATCAAATAACGCAGCGGAAAATACTTCATTAAAACATAACCATTACATTGTTCAACATACAGAAGCGTAAAAATGTCTAAACATAACTTAACGAAATCAAAACATAACGTGATGCCAGTCTTCATAAGCGTCCGAGTAACTCTTCATCGTTAGCCAAGCATCGCCGTCCAACCTCATAACCTGCCTTAACCTGAATGTGCACACTAAAAAGTCAGCTATACTGGTGAGTTCTAGTTTTCGTTCGATTTAAGAAATGGTTCATCATTCAATCATTCATTAGGGTTTAACATCATGTATAAGAAAACAGGGCCTTTCGTTCATCATTGAAAACCTTCAAACATTTATCCTCATCATAAACACATTGAACGGATCATTTGTTTAAAACATTTAACATTCATTTAAGTCATACATTACTATCTAAATCTGTGTTACCATTCGTACCGTCATTTAGTATGGTATTGCCCCTAAGTCTTAACTGCAAGAAGACCGACAATACCATACATTCCGTCAATTCCCTTTTGTATTGCCCCTAAGGCTTAACTGCGCGTGGACCGACAATACCCATTCAGTTGCCCCTGTGGATCTCATGTCCATAAACCGATAACTTCCATCGACGGCTATGGCTCATGGCCATAACATCGTCGTATCGTAATTTAACCTTACATAGGGTCACGTTAACCCCTGAGTAACCGTCGTTACTCCCTACCTGTTGTACAACATCAAAACCATTGGCAGGCCACCAAGACACTGCCCCTGCTGCTCTTATGGCAACTATGGCTCGCTGTCCATAATCTACCACAAGGTTGGGAATTACATTCCCAGACTTCATTCGTTAATTCCATTCATTCGACATATTAGATTTGTAATGACTTCTTTAAAACCTTTGCCCTTTTTCTTTTCTTTTCATAAAACCTTTCATTCAAATTCGAAACCCTTTACCTTTAGTTTAAACAATTTCTTTATAAACATTTCGTTCGTATACATTCCATTCATAAAACTTTCTTTCCATAAACCGTTCATTCCAAATCATTTCATTTCGTAAACATAGTTTCATAAGCATCATTTTATAAACATAGTTTCATAAACATCGTTTCGTAAAAACAACATTTCATATGTATGCACACCAGCCCAAAACATTATATAAAACATTTAAAAGAGGGCTTCTAGAACTCACCTTATAAGCTAGTCTCGGTTGTCCTAAACAAAGGCCCAACAATGTCACTTCCGATCTGAATTGATTAGTTAAATGCACATCAGACCAACCCCCGACTCTAACGGTTTAACCTTCTTAAACATACTGACTTTACCTAAACAACCTGATGACTGCGTACTTAGCAAGTGCGCAGGGACTTATTCTTGGGTACTTAATAAGTGCGCAGACTTTGCTTCATGCGTACTTGATAAATACCCAGTACCTGCTTCATGCGTACTTGATAAGTACGCATGACCCTCTTCATGCGTACTTGATAAGTACACATGAACCTCTTCTTGCGTACTTGGTAAGTACGTAGGATCATCTTCATGCGTACTTGATAAGTACGCACGAACTGCTTCTTCGCAAAAACCCTAACTTTCGTCTTCGGGTCTGATCACGTCAAGATCCTGAACTTGTTTACTTCAAAACATTTGCTTTCAATTAAGGAACTCAAATCTATGTTTATCTTTCAGTTTTATCCATGAAAACGTTACCTTTTCACCTAAAACCAGAAAAACCCAAAAAACGAACAAAAACTCAGATTTAGGCCCGATCGTTACCTGAATCGAGTTTCTGATTCGGAGGTTCTTCTCACGAGCTGTGGAGCAACACTTTGCTGAAATCTCGGGTCGATCAGCCAACTTTCTCTCTCTAGAAGTTGCAAATGAGAGAAATAGGTAGTGACATTGGCTATTTATAGGGAAGGCTCCCCTTCCAGCCCGTCGGCCCATCCGACCCGACCTAACATGCCTCGTTCATTTATTCCGTTATTTTAACTGTCATTTTTACTTTTGGGATGTTACAGCTCATTATGGGCTTGACTACCAAGAAAATATGCAAAAGTATTATATTCCCAAAAACCAATCACCATCGGGTCAAACTACTGTTCACCAAACAACTTCTGATGTTCATCATGCTGAGTCATCAAACTTCAAATCAAATGAGCCTTACAGGAGGACTTACAAAGATAAGAAAACATGTTTACACTGTGGTATGGTCGGTCACATCCTGGTGAACTGCCCCAATAAGAACCAAGGGAAACGGCCAGTTGTTTCGCAACCGGCTGTTATACCCAAGTCACCACCGGTGAAACATTCCAAGAGTCCAAAGAAGAATGAGGTGAAACCACCAGTGAAACCGTTGGTGAAGCCAAAGACTACATCTGAGGCTAAACCAATTGTTCCAAAAAAGGAAAAGCTTCCGGCTAAACCTTGTGCATCTACCTATGGTAGTGCACCAATTGGTGAGAAACCTATGGTCAAACTCTCCAAACCACAGAGGAGAAGAAGGAACAAGAAATTGAGAAAGCTGGAACAGCTGGCTGGAATTCAATCAGGTGAAGCTTCCACTATTTCACCTGCTGCTCCTGAATACAAGCCTACTATTCCAGTTAAGAAAAACAAAAGATCATGATACAAGAAATCTAAAAGTTCTCAATCTCCTGATCCCAAGCCTTCTACAGAGTCACCCATTTTTGACAGTCACGACTGTGAGTTGATTTAAGTTGTTTATTTTGAGAAAGACGGACGACCCAAGACCACTATGGCTTGGATCTCCAAATCTAACTTATCTGTTTATGACTCGTGCAGGGATATCCGAAGGGTACTATCTCTAATCGTTGGTATGTAGATAGTGGATGCTCCTGGCACATGATGTAATCCCTAGGAAATTCCGGCCTATATTTTTATTTTTCCGGCAATTGTAAATTCATTTTTTTTGACAAACTATCCTATTTACACATTTCACTTCCTGAGTATACATACATACATTAGATACAATTATTTCAAATTCAAAAATAATAAATTTTTATATATGGGATTATATAATTGTTACTACTCTATTAAATATATATATATATACACATACATTTGTAAATAAACATCTTACAAAAAGTGAAATTATAAATTCTATAAAAATTAGGGTTTATGTATTTTAATCAAACTAAAAAAAAAATTATTCAATTTAGTACGTTACATTTTTATATATATGACATTTATTGTGAGCATAGTGATTTACTAAGTTTTATAAGAATTTATAGGATTTAAAGATGTAAGGCCCCTAAACCGGGTGACCTCACTTGTTGGATTTACTCGTAAACATAGTCATAAATACTGAACTTAAATTAAAAACATTCATCATTCAATTACAAATCATTCATCGTTCAATTACATAACATAACAGCGGAAGTCTTAACACATATTTTAAAGTGGGATGTCAGTCTTGTGTCGGGTAACCTTCACGCCTTCGCACGACCCTTTCCTTTGTTACCTGAAATGTATACTAAAAGTCAGCTAACGCAGGTGAGTTCTAGTTTAAAGACAATCATACATAATATTTACCTTATCATGAATATAATGTATATATGTATATTCGTACTTTTAAATATTCTTTACTTTGCTGTTCTCACATAACATTCATTGAGGGTATATACATATGTACATACATACTTTCTTTGAGAGAACACATATTGGCCATAATCTTAAGGGAGATCAACCCATCATACTTTTCGCGAATGTCACAAAGACATCGCAGTCAGAACTACCGTCGTAGCCCGTTTCATTACCGTCCGGCTCTAGGAAACCGTCCGTCATATCCTTAAATCCGTCCGACAACCTTTGTCCGTCCGCTCTTTACCGTCCTACCGTCCTACCGCTCATTTTTGTCCGTCTGCCCTAGGGCATCCGTTTCCCACGTGACCACTATGTATGCAACCGTTCTACATTAGTTAAGGCTTGCTTCGACCGTCCATTAATACCTTTTCATACGTCCTAGCTTGCGAAGGAACGTTTTTGTCCCGGTTGCAAAATAGTCACGTGGTCGTCCGTCTACCGAAGTAGCCGTTGTCACAGAAGGGTTTATAACGTTTACATTCATTCATAACATGCAATATATATGTAATATAAAGCAAGATTTCATTCTTTTACGTTATGTCCTTCTTTCATTCATTCTTTATAGTCATACGCTTCATTCTTTATTCATAATTCATTTTCATATATAAGTATTTATATATATATATATATATATACGTATGATCACATTGACATTTATAACATTTATTCATTTAGTGTATACACTTCAGCCCCAAAACATTTATAAATCATTTGCACATAACATAGAAGGGGGCACATAGAACTCACCTGATGAGTAGTTTCCGAAGTACATTTAGCTGGCTACTGAGCGTCACTAATGTTACTCACGATCTGTGTAATAAAGTCATACTCATAAGGTAGTGCTCCTAGATGACATTAGATATTACTATACTTGATCTTAGTAGTTTCGATGGGTTTACTTATATCGAAACTTGATAGTTTCGATAGATTGCCTCTGTCGAAACTTGTAGTTTCGATAGGTTGCTTCTGTCGAAACTTGTAGTTTCGATAGGTTGCTTCTGTCGAAACTTGTAGTTTCGATAGGTACCTTAGGTGTAAACTTAGCTTCGGATCGTGGCTCATATCGAAACTATGGTAGTTTCGATAGGTATGCATATATCGAAACTACTGCACATATCGAAACTATGTAGTTTCGATGGACCTGCACATATCGAAACTAAGTAGTTTCGATGGGTCTGCACATTGTCTTCCCCAAAATTGCAGTTTCTTTTGCATGCGAGTCTGATCGAGCCAAAATCTCTATTCTTCTTAGATCAAAACGTTTGGTTTTCATTCTAGATGCTATACCTAAGCTCACTTTCAAGTTTCATCCGCAAAATCGTTATCTTTTTAGGCAAAACCCGAAAACTCCCAAAACGAACAAAAACTCATAATGTGATCGAATCGTTACCTGGATTGGATTTATGATTATCGTTACCTGGATTGGATTTATGATTCAGAGGATATGATCACGAGAACAGCAGCAACGTTCTCCTGAATTCTCGAGTTGATCCGTCACTTTCTCTCTCTAGACCCGAGCTCTCCTTTCTCTCTCTAAAAGCTGAGAGAGTTGGGGAAATGAGCAGGGAAGAGGGCTGCCTTGCCTCTTATGTGCATGGGCTTCCCTCGGCCCATTTAAGCCGGGCCCAGGCCCGCTCCCTTTTTGTTTAAATATTCCAACTAAATCACCGGTCTCGCTATATTTATTCGTTTTATTATTTTTGGGATGTTACAAGTCTACCCTCTTTAAAGAGGTTTCGTCCTCGAAACTGTTCATACGTTAAACAATTGAGGGTATAGTCCCCTCATCTCGTCTTCCTTTTCCCATGTAGCTTCTGACCCTTTTCTGTGCTTCCATTGTATCTTGACTAACGGTATCGACTTATTGCGTAGTCGTTTTTCAGCTCGGTCAAGAATGGCTATTGGTTCTTCTACATAATTTAGACTGTTATCCACTTCGATCTCGTCGTAAGGTATGTGAGCTGTGTCGTCAGCTAGGCACTTGCGTAAGTGTGACACGTGAAACGTAGGGTGTATTCCACTAAGCTCAACGGGTAGGTCGAGTCTGTAAGCAACTTGACCCACTCTTGCTAAAATCTTGAAAGGTTCGACAAACCTTGGACTTAGTTTGCCACGCTTTCTGAATCGGATGATTCCTTTCCATGGTGATACTTTCAACAGTACCATGTCCCCCACTTGAAACTCTAAATCCCTTCTTCTCTTATCCGCGTATGATTTCTGTCTGTCTTTTGCGGCTTTCATTCTAGCCTTGATTTGATCAAATTTTTCAGAAGTTGCTTTGACCACTTCGAGACTTGCAAAATCCTTCTGCCCAATTTCCCCCCAACAAACCGGGGTTCTGCATTTTCTCCCATATAACATTTCAAATGGCGGCATGCCAATAGTCGTGTGATAGCTGTTGTTATATGAAAATTCTGCTAATGGTAGATGGCAATCCCAACTCTCACCGAAGTCAATGATACAGGCCCGGAGCATGTCCTCCAAGGTCTGAATGGTCCTTTCAGACTGGCCATCGGTTTGAGGGTGGTAAGCGGTGCTGATGTTCAGTCTTGTGCCCATCGCTTCGTTGAATTTCTTCCAAAATCTAGATGTGAATCTAGTATCCCTGTCGGACACAATTGACAGCGGCATACCATGTCTACTCACAATTTCCTTGATAAATACTTCTGCTAGCTTTTCAGACGAAGAAGTCTCACGTATTGGCAAGAAGTGAGCACTTTTCGTTAAGCGGTCGACGATCACCCAAATGGTGTCATTGCCTTTAGCTGTTCGCGGTAGCTTGGTAATGAAGTCCATTGTGATCTCCTCCCATTTCCATTCTGGTATTGGTAAAGGTTGCATTTTACCGCATGGTTTCTGGTGCTCGGCCTTAACTAGTGAACATGTTAGACACTTGTTCACGTATTCGGTCACATCATTCTTCATGCCAGGCCACCAGTACTCTTTCTTCAAGTCTTGATACATTTTGTTTGTCCCGGGGTGGATAGAATAACGAGACTTATGGGCCTCATCAAGTATTTTGGCTCTAAGCTCGCCAATCTTAGGTATCCACATCCGGCCAAACCTAGTTCGTACTCCGTATGCATTTGTATCTAAGTTCCCTTGTTGTCCTACTATCCTTTCCTGTTTCATATTTCTTTCTAACAGTGCTTCATCTTGTGCCTTTGTTATTTCACCCATCAAATCTGGCGTTATGATCAGCTGACACGCTTTGATCCGGATAGGTGCCGATTCTTCCTTTCTACTTAAAGCGTCAGCCACTACGTTTGCCTTGCGTGGATGGTACAATATCTCACAGTCATAGTCTTTCAGTAGCTCTAACCACCTCCTTTGCCTCATGTTTAGTTCCTTTTGTTCGAAAAAGTATTTCAAGCTTTTGTGATCGGAGTAGATGGTGCATTTAACTCCATACAGGTAGTGCCTCCATATTTTTAATGTGAAAACTACTGCTGCTAATTCTAGATCGTGTGTTGGGTAGTTAACCTCGTGAATCTTTAGTTGTCGTGAAGAATAAGCAATTACCTTTCCTCGTTGCATAAGTACGCAACCTAAACCCTGCCCCGAAGCGTCAGAGTAGACTACCAAGTCTTCATTTCCCTCAGGTAGAGTCAAGACTGGAGCTTGGGTTAATCGTGTCTTAAGTTCTTCAAACGCGTTGTTTTGAGTCTGACCCCATTCATACTTTTCTTCCTTCCGTGTCAGTTTAGTCAGTGGTGAGGATATTCTTGAGAAGTCTTGAATAAACCATCGATAGTAGCCTGCCAATCCTAGAAAACTTCGTATCTCTGTTGGTGTCTTTGGGATGTTCCATTCCTTTACTGTCTCGATCTTTGCAGGATCCACCATGATGCCGTTTGGGTTTATCACATGACCTAGGAATTGGACTTCCCTAAGCCAAAACGCGCATTTGGAGAATTTTGCGTACAACTTTTCCTTCTTTAGCACCTCCAGAACTTCTCTTAGGTGACAGTGATGATCACCCTCGCTTTTCGAATATACCAGTATGTCGTCTATAAAAACTATCACTGATCGATCCAACATTGGTCGACATACTCTATTCATCAAATCCATGAACGTTGCTGGAGCGTTAGTCAATCCGAAGGACATCACGAGGAATTCATAATGTCCATAACGCGTGTGAAACGCAGTCTTTGGTACGTCTTCTTCCCTTACTTTTAACTGATGGTAACCCGACCTAAGATCGATCTTTGAGAACCAACTCGCACCTTGCAGTTGATCAAAAAGGTCGTCTATTCTAGGCAATGGGTATTTGTTCTTTACTGTCCTCTTGTTCAATTCGCGGTAGTCAATGCACATACGCATGCTGCCGTCCTTCTTCTTTACAAATAGTACCGGAGCGCCCCATGGTGAGATGCTCGGTCTAATAAATCCTTTTTCGGTTAGTTCCTCTAGTTGAGACATCAATTCTTTCATTTCTGACGGAGACAATCGGTAGGGGGCTTTGGCAACGGGCTCAGCTCCTGGCAGTAAGTCAATCTGAAATTCTATTTCTCGATCGGGTGGCAACCCAGGTAGATCCTCAGGGAATACTTACGGAAAGTTGCACACCACGGGTACATTCTTGAGTTCTTTCGTTTTCATTCTATCATCAATAACATATGCCAGATAAGCTTTGCAACCGCGCCTCATGTAACTTTCGGCCTTGATCATCGAGATGACGTTTGGCATCGTGCAATTCCAATCCCCATAAACCGTAATTGGACTGCCGCTAGGAGCTTTTAGGTGTATTCTCTTACGTTTACATATGATTTGAGCTTCGTTGGCAGCTAACCAATCCATACCCAATACTATATCGAATCCTCCTAAGGTGAGAAGGAATAATCTAGATGGAAACTTATGTCCCTCTATTTCTATGATGCAATCCTCTGTTACTTGAAATACTGCCGAATTTTTACCCACGGCAGTTTGTACGCTAAAGGCCTTTATTATGGTGTTGATAGTGCAATCCAGTTTACGACAAAATGCATTTGATATGAAGCTTTTACTAGCACCAGAATCGAATAAAATAGCAGCACGTTCATCATTAACTAGAAACGTACCTGACACGACATCAGGGTTTCCCCTTGCTTCTTCCTCAGTTAAGGCATAGGCCCGAGTCCTTGCCTTTTGTTGTTCCTGTTCCTTCTCCTTTCCCGACCCAGATTGGCCGGCCTTCCTGCAGTTCTTTGTCAGATGCCGAAACAATCCACATACTTGGCATTTGGCGTCCTTCCAACAATCTCGGGAGTAGTGCCCCGGCCTCCCGCACTTAAAACACACGGTGGTGCCGATTCGACACTCGCCACTATGTTGCTTTCCACATTTCTTGCACGTTTCATATCCGTCCAACCTCGGTTTCTTAATTTCAGTTGTTTCATTCCCTCTTCCGGTGCCTCTAGACGGATTCTCCCACTTTCTCTTTTGTGTCACAGGTGCCGGGTCCTCGTTGGCATAATCGTCGTAAACGATTCCAGACAGGTTGACTACCGACTCGAAGGTCGAGGGTAGGTTGGCTTTTACGTGGACACGGACCCTTTGCGGCAGACCCTTGACATAGTATTTGATCATACGTTCTTCGGTTTCCACCAAGTGTGGTACCAATTGGGCCAGCTCGTTGAACCTTGAAGTATATTGGCGATGAGTCTTGTCGCCAGCTTTGAAGTTTAGGAACTCGTTCTCCACACGATCAATCTCATTCTGTGGGCAAAACTTTTGGATTACGAGCTTTTTCAAGTCTTCCCATGTCATTCTGGCAAGAGCATGTGGTGACTTTGTTCTTTGAATATTTCTCCACCAACCTAGTGCTTCATTGGTGAAAGAATGAGCAACATATTTAACTGCCTGGTCTGGTCGGCACTCGCTGATGTTGATTACAGCGTTCATTCTCTCAATCCATTCCAAAGTAGCCACCGAATCCTTGCTACCATCAAACTTGGGTTGGTCTCCATCTTTGAAACCTTTATAAGTGCACCCTTTAGTGCTTGACCCCACTTTTTATCTCATCCCCGTCGCTGTCATATACTTTTTCTTCATGGTTTCCTTCATCCTCCTCTTTACTTTTCTTTATTGCCTCGGATAGTAGATTAGGCAATACCTTCTTCAAAGTGAGCACAACTTCACGGGCAATAGCATCCCTGACTTCAGGTTCCAACTGTATAGGCCCTGGACTGTCGTCCCTAATTGGGGTCACTTCTGTTTCATGCACACTTTCGGTGTGCTCTGCGTGCACACTCTCTTCTTCTTCAAATCTTGGGTTCAACGGAGGTCTACCTCGTCGGCCAGTGCGACCGCCTCGAGGTCCTGTTCTTCCTCCACCAGCCATAGTTCTTAATTTCCTGATAGTTAAAAAGGGAATACATCAATGTCATTTCTTCAGATCATAGTTTGGAACAGTACGAGCAAGGTAAATTCTTAATTACAGTGACCGGTTTGTGATTACTAATTTACATTGCTTTTCGGGTTCGAAACTCTTCAAATCAGTCGTGGCATTAACATCTATTTGTTCTAAGTTGAGGTATCTATTCCTATGCAAGAGCATTAACTTTATGACATACTTACCGTGCTAGCGTTGGCGTTGGTTACCCATACTGACATCCGTGCGTTGGTCCCATAATCAGTTTGAGTCTAGACATTTAGGGATGTCTAAATCTCTCAAACTATTGCTCTGATACCAACTTGTAAGGCCCCTAAACCGGGTGACCTCACTTGTTGGATTTACTCGTAAACATAGTCATAAATACTGAACTTAAATTAAAAACATTCATCATTCAATTACAAATCATTCGTCGTTCAATTACATAACATAACAGCGGAAGTCTTAACACATATATTAAAGTGGGATGTCAGTCTTGTGTCGGGTAACCTTCACGCCTTCGCACGACCCTTTCCTTTGTTACCTGAAATGTATACTAAAAGTCAGCTAACGCTGGTGAGTTCTAGTTTAAAGACAAACATACATAATATTTATCTTATCATGAATATAATGTATATATGTATATTCGTACTTTTAAATATTCTTTACTTTGCTGTTCTCACATAACATTCATTGAGGGTATATACATATGTACATACATACTTTCTTTGAGAGAACACATATTGGCCATAATCTTAAGGGAGATCAACCCATCATACTTGTCGCGAATATCACAAAGACATCGCAGTCAGAACTACCGTCGTAGCCCGTTTCATTACCGTCCGGCTCTAGAAAACCGTCCGGCAACCTTTGTCCGTCCGCTCTTTACCGTCCTACCGTCGTAGTCCGTCATTTTTGTCCGTCTGCCCTAGGGCATCCGTTTCCCACGTGACCATTATGTATGCAACCGTTCTACATTAGTTAAGGCTTGCTTCGACCGTCCATTAATACCTTTTCATACGTCCTAGCTTGCGAAGGAACGTTTTTGTCCCGGTTGCAAAATAGTCACGTGGTCGTCCGTCTACCGAAGTAGCCGTTGTCACAGAAGGGTTTATAACGTTTACATTCATTCATAACATGCAATATATATGTAATATAAAGCAAGATTTCATTCTTTTACGTTATGTCCTTCTTTCATTCATTCTTTATAGTCATACGCTTCATTCTTTATTCATAATTCATTTTCATATATAAGTATTTATATATATATATATATATACGTATGATCACATTGACATTTATAACATTTATTCATTTAGTGTATACACTTTAGCCCCAAAACATTTATAAATCATTTGCACATAACATAGAAGGGGGCACATAGAACTCACCTGATGAGTAGTTTCCGAAGTACACTTAGCTGGCTACTGAGCGTCACTAATGTTACTCACGATCTGTGTAATAAAGTCATACTCTTAAGGTAGTGCTCCTAGATGGCATTAGATATTACTATACTTGATCTTAGTAGTTTCGATGGGTTTACTTATATCGAAACTTGATAGTTTCGATAGATTGCCTCTGTCGAAACTTGTAGTTTCGATAGGTTGCTTCTGTCGAAACTTGTAGTTTCGATAGGTTGCTTCTGTCGAAACTTGTAGTTTTGATAGGTTGCTTCTGTCGAAACTTGTAGTTTCGATAGGTACCTTAGGTGTAAACTTAGCTTCGGATCGTGGCTCATATCGAAACTATGGTAGTTTCGATAGGTATGCATATATCGAAACTACTGCACATATCGAAACTATGTAGTTTCGATGGACCTGCACATATCGAAACTAAGTAGTTTCGATGGGTCTGCACATTGTCTTCCCCAAAATTGCAGTTTCTTTTGCATGCGAGTCTGATCGAGCCAAAATCTCTATTTTTCTTAGATCAAAACGTTTGGTTTTCATTCTAGATGCTATACCTAAGCTCACTTTCAAGTTTCATCCGCAAAATCGTTATCTTTTTAGCCAAAACCCGAAAACTCCCAAAACGAACAAAAACTCATAATGTGATCGAATCGTTACCTGAATTGGATTTATGATTCAGAGGATATGATCACGAGAACAACAGTAACGTTCTCCTGAATTCCCGAGTTGATCCGTCACTTTCTCTCTCTAGACCCGAGCTCTCCTTTCTCTCTCTAAAAGCTGCGAGAGTTGGGGAAATGAGCAGGGAAGAGGGCTGCCTTGCCTCTTATGTGCATGGGCTTCCCTCGGCCCATTGAAGCCGGGCCCAGGCCCGCTCCCTTTTTGTTTAAATATTCCAACTAAATCACCGGTCTCGCTATATTTATTCGTTTTATTATTTTTGGGATGTTACAAAAGATTGTATGTTTTATAAAAAGTCTAGGGGTTAAGTTTGTAATTCCTGAAACTTAATTACTTTAAAAAAAAAAACTAAAGTTGTTCATAAAATGTCAAGGTTTAAACTCCAAGGTCCTGTTCTGCCAATTTACCAAACCTTCCCTTCCCAATCCAGTCGCGAGTTTGAATCTCATCCATACCGGTTCTCGACTGTTAAATCCCAAACTCGCAAATAGGGTATTTTCAATCGAAACTGAAACCGACAACACATTAAGATCGATTAAACGACCCACTAACTACGTTTAATCGCATTTTTATGACCGTTTTGATGAGCAAACCGTAACTGAAACCACCACACTTAATCATTTAACGTTCGAGCCATTAAACTCTAAATTGGGTATAAATAGGTACTCACCATCATAGAAGAAACCCATCACAAACTTTCTACAATCTCAATTGCATCTTATTTCACTCCTGGAGCACGAAGCAGAGCCGGTAAACTCAGACCTGTTCATCGAGTCGTTCTCCTCCAAATCGTATCCATTTCAGGTAAATTTGGTGTCATTACACTCGTTTCAATCCCACTAACAAAAGCCCTATGATTTTTGGGTTCGGTTGCTTTCTCGATCAAGCCAATTTGACGGCTAGGGTTACGGGTTGTATTTGGGGAAGAAGATGATTTGGGCACTGCTATTTTTAAATTTAACGAAACCTAATCAGACACGAAAACATGCCCCATTCTGATGGTTAGTGTGTGCGCTTGTGTGTGACCCGTAAGTGGCGCGGGTTCGAGTCCCGGCCACCATTTTGTATCCTTGATTTATTTCCTTTTATTATTTTAATACACTCCCATTTATTTTTTTATAAAATTCTAGAAATATATTCTGAAAGTTTTATAAAAACAGAAGTTATAAAAATAAAGTTTATTTATTTATTTTAATTAAAAAAACATGTTATAAAACTTTCTAAATTCATAATTAAGTAATGAAAATGATTTGTTTTGGCAAATTTAACTATGTTATTTATTTACATATTATTTCCCAGATTTTTAATTATACGTTTACACATTATGTTTAAGCTTTTAAATAATTATTATGAGAGTAATTATTTAAATACTTTTAAACTTATAAATACCTAAATAAATATTTTAAATAATTATTTTATGTAAAGTCCAATAAATTCCATTTAAGGCTTAGTTAGTAATTTATGAATCATGTAACGAATTAATTAGTAGACTAAGTAACCATTTTATTTACATTAACTAGTGGTTTAATTAATTATTTTCTTTACATAAAATATAAATTAATTAAACCTTTTACATTCCAAGACATATTTGTAACTCATTTTAGAATGATAATATGAATAAATACAAATACATTAGTTTTGCCCCATTTCATGATTTTATTTGTTATCTTTAGAAATAATATTATAAATAAAATACTATGTACGTAATTAGAAGCGTTGACTAATTCTAATTGATTTTATAAACAATTTCTAATTAAATATTTTAACAAGTCTCAAACTCCTATTTTCATACAAAATATATATATACATACATACATATATATATATATATATATATATATATATATATATATATATTCTCAAGTCCATCTTCATCTAAATCCCATGAAACCCTAAAGTCCCAAACTCTCGTTATTACCATTTAGAAGCACATTAAATTTAGAATACCATTACACGTGTAGGTTTATTGTGAGGAATCCTCACGAGGCCTATCAGTCCTTACCAATTCGTACCAATTCTAGCTTGGAAACAGGTGAGTTTACATAGCCCCTTTTTCATTTTTATACTTATGGGGTGAAACATGTCTACAATTACATTACTTACACAATTCAATACCCTGTGTTCTTATGCCTTGGTCTTTATGCTTTATGTCTTAAACTGCTTGGTGACCAAAACGTGTGTTCATGTTAGTACAATCATTAACTTGCGTGGCAAGCCTAAGGTAGTACCTTTTATGATCATTTATACGGGAATCCGATACATTACTTAACACGAACCTTGGCGGGTTAGTGTTTACATTTAGAACTCCACGCAATCCGGGGGATTGTGCATACATATAACATAGCTTGATTGTACGCTTGGAACCCTGCATGTTTTCACATTTATGCTCTAGACGCGTTTTGAACATATTGAATTGTAAACTTATACTTAACTTTTGTTTGGTGTCAAAACCTATGTTACTCACCAACTACTTGTAGTTGACATTTACTCACATGTTTCAGGTGCACCAGTTTGAGGACACTACTTGATCACTTAGGACCTTGGACCTAGCTTTAGTAAAGATTAAATTCAAATTATGTTATGTGTTGAACGTTTCGTTTTCCATTTTCTATGTAATGGATGATTTTAAGTTGATGAATAAATATTGTCATTTAATAATAGATGATCATGTGCTTATGAACAACCGTGTCAGCCCCGGCGTATAATCCGCCGCCGGTCGGGGTGTGACAGATTGGTATCAGAGCCATAGTTATAGGGAATTAGGTTATTAGACACACATGACCTAGACTATAACCTAGGAGTCCCCAACTCCACTCTATACTCATTTATACACTTACTTACCCACATCTATATACTTCTGCCTACATGAACTACAACAATCTAAGGACTACATGAAACTATTTGAAACTACATGGATTACTTGGAACATATTCTTAGTCTATAGTCTATAACCTTAGGGTACCTTGGCGTAATTATTCTACATATTATCTAGAGCATTACATGAATTATCTTATGTGCTATATTACTTGATAACCTACATGTTTACAAAAAAAAAAAAAAAAACCGCTACTCATGTGATACATTATTTGCTACACTATTTGAACTGTTTGCACAATACCTATTTGATATCACTAAATGCTACCCTAAGTTTTGACATACAATAAAATTTTCAAATCCCGTCAAAGTTTTGGGTTCTGAAAATTAGTAGAGAACATATGCAATCCGGAAAGGTGAATGCCTGTACTTTGGGTCTTCTGTCTAGGAAAGCATTTCATATAAATCCAAATCAACCGAAGGATCCGTATGCTTTCCTGGGAATTCCCGAAGTGAGTGTTCATCTATAGGCTAAAGCATGTCTTCTTGAAAGTATATGAACTCAAATCACTTTGATTTGTCACAGTAGTCATTGGGTTATGCCTCAAATGAATGCAACCCAAACATCATTCGCTTGATTATTATAATATGATACACAAGTCTAAACCTCCTATTTGATCCTTACACTTAATCATATTTAAGTCAACTATACCTCTTCATCCTTATGCCTTGGAAATTTTATCACCCTTATTATCATTGCAAAGGATTTAAACCCTTAGCCCTTACCATCCGAGGAAAAGAAGCTGCTTCAATAGGTGAAGCACACCCTTGAGCCACAAGACACAATCCCTAACGATTCTCACCATAACCATGAGTTCAAATAATAATGTCACTTGTACATAATGGCTGGAAGAGTGGGTGTAAGTCCATGAAAGATTCTGACTAAGGAAAAACTGAGTACTTCAGTGTGTCCTTTGTGACCCACCTCTCTTACCTGGGAATCCTTTTCGTGGGTACACTACTTATAGGTCAAGTGTTACTCCTAATATATTATTATAAGAACTCGGTGTTATGACTAGTCAAAATTTTAAACTCATGAATACCTTTGTACTTAACAATTTACCATTAAAGTTACGACCTTTTCGTGCTAAGCATGGTCTCTTACCCTCCCTACTCCCCTGAGAATCAACCCGAAGCAGAGTCAACACAAGAGGAAGACTTTGGGTCCTCATCACTAGACAACCGGTCATCGGTATGACTAGCTGCTAGATCCATGTTTGACTACAGAACAGATTGGCTTAGGAGCAGACTTGAGACTCCGAGCACCTGAATCACCTTCGAGAGACCCTTATTTAGCACCTAACGTATACCATCCAGATCCAGGAGCAAGACAATATACAAGGAACCTACCAGTGCCTTAGGAGTTCCGCTGATACCGCTCACCTATACGTAAGGACCGCAGAGTTTCTAAGGCAAGGAATAGAGATCAGGGAATACTTGATGCACATACGGAAATAGCTAGGGCTGAAACCCGGTTTGCAATAACGAATGACAACAACATGTCGTCTTAGTGCTCATCTACTTTCTGGTGAAGAAGTATCTGTGACGTTAGCCGGATATTCCATTTCGCGTTTCCCTAAAAATAAAAACTGAAACCCATATGTCCAGTACCCAAATATGAATGCTATTTTAACTCTCCTTAATGATTGACATTTAAACCTTCTTTGTAAACTAATCATTTTGCTATTTTCTGACTTGACTAACGTAGTTATTTTGTTCAAACCAAACCTTTCATCAAACACTTGATTTATAAATCTTATCATAAAATATTTACAAACCCCTTATTCTTGTGAATGTACTTAATGCAAATTGATTTATAAAAACATTTATCTCATCATCTTAGTTAATAATTAATTATGAATCGATTAATTATTTCGTTATGACCTCTTAAATTCTTGGCCTGATTACAAAATAATTTGGCCATTATTTTCTTTTGCAACATTGTCTTTATGAAAGCTAAATAAATAAAAAGGTTTTATTTACCCAGTTACCTAGTTATTCAATCTGTTACTTTCAATTATTAATTTACAAACAAGGATGAATTTCAATTACTTGTCATTTACAAACAAAAAGCTCAAATCAGATACTCGTGTGCGTATTATTCTAAATACCTGTAAATCTTTCTCATCACCTTGCACCTTCGAAAATGTATGAACTTACTAGCCACTTCGAAAACATGAATCATTTCACGTAGGCGTTAACCACCCATATAAACCTCAACAAAAATTGAAAACTTGAAACCAACTACCTACAACACGCTTGTCCGCAGCACTCGATCATCGACAAGATTCGATAGTTTACATTTCTCATGAGCTTCAACTATTTACATACGAACGTTCATAATATACCTGAGACTAAATTGGTTGCATTATCGACGCAACTTGATTGTTCAAGTTATACATGAAACTTGGTTGTATACAAAATACATGATTATTTACATTATACATGAAACTTGATCACTTGCAATATACATGAAACTAGATTGATCATATTATAGATATAACTTGATTACTTACGATGTACATGATACTAGATTGATCATATTATAGATATAACTTGATTACTTACAATGTACATGATACTAGATTTATCACATTATGGATGGAACTTGATTACTTGCAATATGCACGATACTAGATTGTTCACATGATACATGATACTTGGTTATTTACAATATGCATAATACTAGATTATTTACACAATACATGAAACTTGAGTGTTTACATTACACACGAAACTAGATTGTTTACCTTGTTTGCAATTTATTTGCCCACTACATACATGAGGCAAGATCGTTCACTTTATCCATGAAACTTGAGAGCTATAAACTTTGAGCTACTCGGGGTTTGACGTATTCTTGTTCAAACACGAGGGAGCTATAAACTTTGAGTTACTCGGGGTTTGACGTATTCTTGTTCAGACACGAGAGAGCTATCAACTTCATGGGTAATCTGGAGGGATATGCCACCTGCTCAGGACACCCATGTATGGGGTTGTTCCACATTGTTAGCCCTTACTTCCTGACTAACTTTACCATCTACAGACACAGTCACTTATTAACAACTTATACATGAAAACAATAATTATGAACTAAAATGTTTTTTTGGGTGTTCCCCCTTCGGTACCCACACACAATGGAATGATCTATCTGGACCATACGAAGATTTGAGTAATTACGGGTGCACACGTAATTATAAAAGTCGACGCATGGAAAAACATAGTGAATTATGTCGGGTGTGATGACATAAAACCTATAGTGAGTTACAGTAGCGAAACTAACGGGATATGATAAGGGCATAGTAGATATAACGCTAGTACATCCTATAAGTGCTCCTGTCATATTGCCAGAAGTAACGTTGTCCGTATTCACGTAGGGTTTCCTATTATTTTGACCTTGACCAATAGTTGTGATATCCTTATCAAGTGACGTTCCTCGAGCATCTTATACTATATCCTAAAAAAGCTTAGATAAGAAAATTCCCATCATAAGTGATGCATCCCATCATTTGAGCCCTAAAATCATTCTAGGACAATCTTCCTCTTATTTTCACTCAAAATCCACTACCACCATCCATACCTGACGCAATGACGTGACCTGAACCTTGTCATCAACTATACTCCTCAAACCGACGACCAAAACTAGTTGAAAACCCAAACACATGTTTTTTTTACTGGACTTTGTTTTTTCTCTAAAAAATTTCGGGACGAAATCTCCTAAAGTAGGGGAGACTGTAATCCCCAGGAAATTCCGGCCTATATTTTTATTTTTCCGGCTATTGTAAATTCATTTTTTTTTGACAAACTATCCTATTTACACATTTCACTTCCTGAGTATACATACATACATTAGATACAATTATTTCAAATTCAAAAATAATAAATTTTTATATATGGGATTATATAATTGTTACTACTTTATTAATATATATATATATATATATATACACATACATTTGTAAATAAACATCTTACAAAAAGTGAAATTATAATTCTATAAAAATTAGGGTTTATGTATTTTAATCAAAGTAAAAAAAAAATTATTCAATTTAGTACGTTACATTTTTATATATATGACATTTATTGTGACCATAGTGATTTGCTAAGTTTTATAAGAATTTATAAGATTTAAAGATTGTATGTTTTATAAAAAGTCCAGGGGTTAAGTTTGTAATTCCTGAAACTTAATTACTTAAAAAAAAAACTAAAGTTCTTCATAAAATGTCAAGGTTTAAACTCTAAGGGCCTGTTCTGCCAATTTACCAAACCTTCCCTTCCCAATCCAGTCGCGAGTTCGAATCTCATCCACACCGGTTCTCGACTGTTAAATCCCAAACTCGCAAATAGGGTATTTTCAATCGAAACTGAAACCGACAACACATTAAGATCGATTAAACGACCCACTTACTACGTTTAATCGCATTTTTATGACCGTTTTGATGAGCAAACCATAACTGAAACCACCACACTTAATCATTTAACGTTCGAGCCATTAAACTCTAAATTGGGTATAAATAGGTACTCACCATCATAGAAGAAACCCATCACAAACTTTCTACAATCTCAATTGCATCTTATTTCACTCCTGGAGCACGAAGCAGAGCCGATAAACTCAGACCTGTTCATCGAGTCGTTCTCCTCCAAATCGTATCCATTTCAGGTAAATTTGGTGTCATTACACTCGTTTCAATCCCACTAACAAAAGCCCTATGATTTTTGGGTTCGGTTGCTTTCTCGATCAAGCCAATTTGACGGCTAGGGTTACGGGTTGTATTTGGGGAAGAAGATGATTTGGGCACTGCTATTTTTAAATTTAATGAAACCTAATCAGACACGAAAACATGCCCCATTCTGATGGTTAGTTTGTGCGCTTGTGTGTGACCCGTAAGTGGCGCGGGTTCGAGTCCCGGCCACCATTTTGTATCCTTGATTTATTTCCTTTTATTATTTTAATACACTCCCATTTATTTTTTTATAAAATTCTAGAAATATATTCTGAAAGTTTTATAAAAACAGAAGTTATAAAAATAAAGTTTATTTATTTTGTTTTAATTAAAAAAACATGTTATAAAACTTTCTAAATTCATAATTAAGTAATGAAAATGATTTGTTTTGGCAAATTTAATTATGTTATTTATTTACATATTATTTCCCAGATTTTTAATTATACGTTTACACATTATGTTTAAGCTTTTAAATAATTATTATGAGAGTAATTATTTAAATACTTTTAAACTTATAAATACCTAAATAAATATTTTAAATAATTATTTTATGTAAAGTCCAATAAATTCCATTTAAGGCTTAGTTAGTAATTTATGAATCATGTAACGAATTAATTAGTAGACTAAGTAACCATTTTATTTACATTAACTAGTGGTTTAATTAATTATTTTCTTTACATAAAATATAAATTAATTAAACCTTTTACATTCCAAGACATATTTGTAACTCATTTTAGAATGATAATATGAATAAATACAAATACATTAGTTTTGCCCCATTTCATGATTTTATTTGTTATCTTTAGAAATAATATTATAAATAAAATACTATGTACGTAATTAGAAGCGTTGACTAATTCTAATTGATTTTATAAACAATTTCTAATTAAATATTTTAACAAGTCTCAAACTCCTATTTTCATACAAAATATATATATACATATATATATATATATATATATATATATATATGGGACGTATCAAATGAAAACCCTGTCTATTGTGAAAACTCTTAAACTCTATATGGACCACACATTATATTTCTTAGTTTTTTAGATTATTTTTAAATTAAAGGGCAATTGTGTCATTTCCTTCCCTCTCTCTGTAACCTTCTTTGTCTTCTCCTGATATTTGTGTCTTCAAAATTAGATCCCTTTCTCTCTCTCTTAAACCAAACTTCTCTCATTTCTCTCTCTAAAAATCTAGATCCAGAATTCCTCTTGGTTCGATTTCATCAGCGATTTGTATTTCTGTTTCGAGCCAACAGATCTCATCTCTCTCCCTCTAAATACATCGGCCGATCTTAGACTTGCTAGGTTTCCGACGATCTGCTGTCAGATCTGTGTCTCCAGGAACCCAATGATTAGTTGAGGAAGATGCTATGCAAGTACTCGGTAAGTTTTTAAATTTATATTCTTCGTTCAAGTCTTCTGATCCGTTTTGCTACTCACTAACATGCCTATGAATAAAGCTTTTTGGATGCAGTCTCGAGACGATAACCTGAATCTGGCTGAATATTCTCAGTAAGTTATTTCATTTTTATAACATATATAGAAGATTGATTTTGTAGTAAAGGAATTTACACTAAGTTTGCCTTAAAAAAACAAACGTTTTAGACTGATTAATTTGTTTAAGATTTCTTTTTCTTGGTAATTTATCATAATGAATAATTTCCCAATTATACTTTAGTTTTTTTTTTTGAAAGGCTATGCTTTAGTTATTTATGATTTTACTTCTTCATATTATACTTTTGTTCTTTGTTTCTATGTCATAATTCTGTGGTATACATAGTTTGGAAAATTTGACCATACCTATTTTTTAATTATTTAATTCCTATTTAAGTATTTATTTGCTTATTTATTTCATTATTAATAAACGTTACAGTTTATCATTTTAGGGTATTATATAATATGTGAGTAAATCGTGGAATTTAAAAAAAGATACAAATCTAATGTGTGTATACATTTTTTTTAGTACTTTTTTAAAAATCTCAAATCTGATTTGAGTTTTAATCTGATGTGTGTATACATTTTTGTCATGTTTGGGATAAAACATGACAAAACACAGTAGAATTGTTTTCTGATTTGTGTACATAGTTTTTACACATGTTTATTTGATTAATACAAATGTGTAAACTGAATTTACACATGTGTAAACTGAATTTACACATGTGTAAATAGTTTTGTTCATGTGTATATACAAAATATAAACTGTTTTTTACATTTTTATATTTGTTGTAGGATTCTTTAAACATATGTAAAAATTATTGGTTTAATTTTTGAACGTTACTATGTTTGGGTTACTACACTGCGTAAATTGAATTTACACATTTGTAAACTGAATTTACGTTTGTGTAAACCTGGTTAAATGTTTTTTTAACCCAAATTTGAATTGACTCCTGTGTAAACCTGAAAAACCTAGATTTGAATTGACTCTTATGCATTTTTGAGTTACTACACATGTGAAAACTTTAATGAACATGAGTTTAAGAATGTAATAAATTAACATGAATGTTTAGATATTTGGTTGTAGAGATTTTTGTGTATATGTTTTTTCACCTCATTATTATAGACAATGTAACTGAAATTTTTTGGTTTGACTTCCTTAGTTTATTCATATGAATTTTAACTTTATCTCTTCAGTATGCCTCATTTGAGAAGTTATTAAATGACATTTAATTGCTACTAATTAGATTTTATTTTAGTAAACTTTGTCTTCTATAGGATGAAACAACTTTAATTTGGTTTTCGGGCAAACAAGGAAAGACAACTGCAACTATGATTTGTGATAAAAGCCAACAAGGTAATTTTTTATTTTCTGATTTGTGTAAAATTAAGCAATTATGTTGTACCAATGTGTAGGGATTTCTTTTTTTTTCCCCAGCTATTTTCAAATTTGTATAAAAATTTTAAAATTTTTTAAACTCGTTTAATAAGTTTCTTGATACAAAAGTTTTTACACACGTTTAAATTGGGGCTTTATTGTTTTAAACGTGTCTGAACCACAAAATAGGGTTTTTATATAGATTTCGAAATCCCTAATTTTAATTTACACATGTTTAAATTGAATTTACACAAGTGTAAACTGAATTTACACAAATGTAATATGAATTTACACAAGTGTAAAGAGTTGTTATTCATGTGTTTTTATGTTGATCTGAACATGTATAAAATTGTCTTTGTACAAATTTGGAAAGCCCCAATTTTTAATTTACACATGTTTAAATTGAATTTACACATGTATAAACTGAATTTACACAAATGTAAAGAGTTGTTATTCATATGTTTTTATGTTGATTCTGATCTGAACATGTATAAAATTATCTTTGTTGACATATATATACATATGTAAATTGTCTTTGTTCATGTAAATTAATTTTTGTATATGGATTTTAGATGGGATAGCAA
Source organism: Smallanthus sonchifolius (assembly GCA_023525975.1). Classification (NCBI taxonomy): domain Eukaryota; kingdom Viridiplantae; phylum Streptophyta; class Magnoliopsida; order Asterales; family Asteraceae; genus Smallanthus; species Smallanthus sonchifolius. The sequence continues at coordinate 74,393,188 of CM042034.1, forward strand.
GCACATGAGGGATCGAAGATCTTGATTTAAGACGGTGTAAAAGTCGACTTCCTTGTGTATATGTTTTTTTTTGTAAAAATATTTGTGTATTTTTTATATAATTTTCTGATTTGTAAACATGTGTAAATTAGTTTTACACATGTGCTCTTTAAAAATCATATTGACCTGTATATTGATTGATGAGAGAGAGAAAGTGTGATTTTTTATTACTAGATTTAAACAAAAAAGAAGAAAATAAAATGAAATTACCTTTTTACCCCCTTATTTAATCTAAGCCACAAGTTTTTATATTAAATATATTAAAAATACAGAATTAATTATAGCCACATATTAAAATAGTAAGAAATGAATGTGTGGTCCATATAGAGTTTAAGGGTTTTCACAATAAGACAGGGTTTTCATTTGATACGTCCCCTATATATATATATATTCTCAAGTCCATCTTCATCTAAATCCCATGAAACCCTAAAGTCCCAAATTCTCGTTATTACCATTTAGAAGCACATTAAATTTAGAATACCATTACACGTGTAGGTTTATTGTGAGGAATCCTCACGAGGCCTATCAGTCCTTACCAATTCGTACCAATTCTAGCTTGGAAACAGGTGAGTTTACATAGCCCCTTTTTCATTTTTATACTTTTGGGGTGAAACATGTCTACAATTACATTACTTACACAATTCAATACCCTGTGTTCTTATGCCTTGGTCTTTATGCTTTATGTCTTAAACTGCTTGGTGACCAAAATGTGTGTTCATGTTAGTACAATCATTAACTTGCGTGGCAAGCCTAAGGTAGTACCTTTTATGATCATTTATACGGGAATCCGATACATTACTTAACACGAACCTTGGCGGGTTAGTGTTTACATTTAGAACTCCACGCAATCCGGGGGATTGTGCATACATATAACATGGCTTGATTGTACGCTTGGAACCCTGCATGTTTTCACATTTATGCTCTAGACGCGCTTTGAACATATTGAATTGTAAACTTATACTTAACTTTTGTTTGGTGTCAAAACCTATGTTACTCACCAACTGCTTGTAGTTGACATTTACTCACATGTTTCAGGTGCACCAGTTTGAGGACACTACTTGATCACTTAGGACCTTGGACCTAGCTTTAGTAAAGATTAAATTCAAATTATGTTATGTGTTGAACGTTTCGTTTTCCATTTTCTATGTAACGGATGATTTTAAGTTGATGAATAAATATTGTCATTTAATAATAGATGATCATGTGCTTATGAACAACCGTGTCAGCCACGGCGTATAATCCGCCGCCGGTCGGGGTGTGACACATGACAGGTAACATGGCCCTGCTTCAAGATGTCACACCATTCAAAGGCGGGTATGTGGCCTCTGATTGAGAAAAAGGCGGTAGTATCACGTGTCAAGGCGTGGTTTTGAATGGTTGTGTTAGCTTCGACAACGTTAACTACTGCGAGCAGCTGAAGCATAACCTGTTTAGTGTCTCTCAAATGTGCGACAAAGACTACTCGGTTATGTTTGATAAGTCTGAATGCTTGATTGTCAAGCCTGGTTTTGAAGTTCCTGAAGACTAGATTCTGATGAGAGCACCAAGAACAAACGACACCTATCAGATCGATATGAGTGTGGCAACAACCACCTCATCAATTGCTACTTGTTTACTTACCCAAGCGACAGAGCTTGACTCAATCTTGTGGCATAGGAAACTCGGACACATTTCTTATCAAAAAATGAATCATCTTGTCCGAAACGGTTTAGTTACCGGGATTTCTAAGTTTAGATTTGCCGTTGCAGATGACTGTATGCCTTGTAAAAGAGGCAAACAGCAACGGAAGTCTCACAATCCCAAGCTCCAAAACTCCATCTATACCCCTTTGGAGCTATTACATATGGATCTGTTTGGCCCCATAAGTATCAGGAGTATTGGAGGTAAGTCATACTGTCTGGTTGTAACTGATGATTTCTCACGTTTTTCTTGGGTGCATTTCTTAGGTACAAAGGACGAGACTGCTGACATTCTTCAATACCTGATCCTGAGCTTGGAATCTCTTTGCAAATTGAAGGTTAGAAGAATAAGGAGTGATAATGGAACTGAGTTCAAGAATAATTTGATGGAGATTTTTTGTCTCAAGAAGGCATTCGTCACGAATTCAGTGCCCCGTACACACCTCGGTAGAATGGAGTTACAGAAAGGAAGAATAGAACATTGATTGAGACTACAAGGACAATGTTGTCAGATGCAAAGCTAACTGTAACCTTTTCGACAGAAGCAATAAATACAACTTGTCACGTCTTGAACAGAGTTTTGGTTGTTAAGAGGCACAACAAGACTTGCTATGAGTTGATTAACAATCGACCTCCCAATCTTGACTACCTAGTTCCTTTTGGTAGTCACTGTTCCTTATTGCTACAATACAAGGATTGAAAATCTAAATTTCATGCAAAAGTAGTGGAAGGTATCTTCATAGGATATGTTGCCAATTAACCATGTAAGAGAGTGTACAATATAGGAACTCGTACTGTCGAGGAATGGTTCGAAGTGGATTGCAGCAAACATAACATTCCACCAGAACCAACTGGTCTAGCTTGGGGTTTTGATTATGATGCACTATTCAAGTCTTTCAACCTTCCTGATTTGTCTACCGATGATGCTGCAAATGTGTACGATTTCTTTAATGGCGGTGATGATTCAAATTTCTCCACTCGTGCGACGGTGCCCATTGTAACTCCCGATTCCAATGCTGCATCTGCATCTGGAACTCATGAAAGTGATGACGTTGAAGTTTTCCATGTTGATGGAGATGACACTCCAGCTAATCCTTACAGTCGTGTATGAAATGAAGCTCCAACTGATCCAATCAAAATTGAATCGTCTTCTTCTGGATCACAGGATATGGGGGAGTTGAGCATGAATCTAGACACAAATCTCCAGGAACCGCATGTACCAGAGGCAAGAGTGCATAAGAATTGTCCAATTGACAACATTATTGGTGATCCTCATGCCGGTGTTCAGACTCGTCATAGAACCATTGCTGAGAACACTAGTTTGTATGCTGAGATACTTGACACTGGTATCATGGAAACATGTTTGCATGCTGCATTCGTGTCCTAGTTGGAGCTGAAGAATGTGAAGGAGGCTCTCGCTGACAACTGCTGGATTGAGGCGATGCAAGATGAACTGTCCCAATTCCAAAAGTTGCATGTGTGAGATTTAGTTGACTTGCCAAGAGGCGTACAACCAATTGGAACCAGATGGGTGTTCAAGTGCAAAACGGATGATCATCATGTCGTAGTGAAGAATCAATCAAGGTTGGTTGTTCAAGGATTTTATCAACAAGAGGGCCTGGATTACACTGAAGTATATGCCCCAGTTGCTAGATTTGAGGCCATTCGACTATTTATGGGTTATGCCTCCTATGTCGGCTTCAAGGTCTATCAACTTGATGTGAAGAGTGATTTCCTGTATGGAAAAGTTCATGAAGAGGTCTATGTCACTCAACCTCCCGCCTTTGAAGATCCGCATAATATTAATAAAGTGTCTAAGCTCGAAAAAGCACTTTATGGTCTTCATCAAGCACCTCAGGCATGGTATGAGATGTTATCAAAGCATCTACTGTCCAATGGTTTTGATCGTGGAAAGATTGACTCGACCCTCTTCATTCGAAAAGTTGGAGGTGATATTCTACTTGTACAAGTGCATGTCGACGACATTATCTTTGAGTCTACAAATGAAGAGATGTGTAGGGAATTCGAACAGGTGATGAAGTCCAAGTTTGAGATGAGCAACATGGGTGAATTGTCATTCTTCCTGGGTCTGCAAGTAAGTCAAAGAGAGGATGGCATCTATCTACATCAAACTAAATATCCGAAGGAAATCTTGTAAAAATACAAGATGAATGATAGTAGTACTTATGACACACCTATCCCAGTCAATCACGGTTTGCATCGAGAGAAAGATGGAAAGGATGTGTATTGTACATTGTACCGTGGGATGATCATTCTCTCATGTATCTCACAGCTTCAAGGCCCGACATAATGTTTTTCATATGCTTATGCTCAAGGTTTTAGTCACAACCGAAGGAGTCTCATATGATAGATGTCAAGAGAATCTTCAGATACTTGAAACGGAAACCCCGATTAGGTCTTTGGTACTTAAAGCAGCAGTCTTTTGATCTTAAAGCCTACACTAATTTAGACTATGGCGGTTGTAACCTTGATAGAAAATCAACTTCAGGTGGATGTCAACTCTTGGGAGACAGGCTGGTTTCCTGGCAGTGCAAGAAGCAGTCAACAGTTTCTGTCTCAACATGTGAAGTAGAGTACAATGCTGCAGCGAGCGGTTTTTCTCAGATATTATGGATTCAGCAGCAATTGAGAGACTACGGCTTTAATTTCACTGGAACTCCACTGTTCATTGACAACATTGCCACCATGTCCATCACAAACAACCCGGTGAAACATTCCAAAACTAAACATATTGATATTCGCCATCATTTCATCTGTGATTGTGATGAAAAGCATCTCATTGAACTTGTAAAGGTTCACACGGATGACAACTTTGTTGACTTTTCACTAAGGCATTTGATCGAACACATTTTGAACATCTTGTCAACATGATAGGAATGTTCAATCATGAGTGAAAACTTGTTTTCTTAAATCAATTCAATTCATGAAAGTTAAATTTTATTTCTTTTAAATGTTTTCTGTATAATTATTTTAACTTTCAAATACTTTACAAAAATCAAAACAAAATAGAAAACCAGAAAAATTTCAAAGTTTTCTTGAGAAAAGAGGAAATGATAGTACATCATAAATGATCTAAACGTCTTAGACTGCACATATGGGAAATGATTGCGTCATGCTTACTTGATAATTTAAATTGTTGGGTTTTTAATCTGCTTATTTATAAGTAATTTGAATTGTCAGTAGGCTGTAAGTGTCTTTGAATCATTAGTAGTGTGGAAATTAAATCATTACTACAACTGTGTTTGAACCCATGTTTGCTAGTGTGTGTGCGTAAAAGATTGCAAAAGATCACTATCAGATATAGGTTGTTAGATTTTGGTAATGATTTTCTTTTGAGACCAGTTTCAGGTTAGGTCGTTAGCACAATTAATGCGGTTCATCTCACTGCCCATACTTACAAGTATGTAACGTGAGATTGAATCAAGTTATGTCTCGACATCAACCATTAAGCATATATTTACCCTTGTATCACTTCTGATTAATTGAAATCAAATCCAGATAAAAGTTGGATCCCTTTACCTAAATCCTCAAACACCATATTCATTATCCTGAATCATCATACCGATATTCACTGATGAAATCACATGAAACCAAAACAAATGAATCACTCAATTCTAAATCTTATGATTCCTGATAATCCTTATGGATTCTGGTTGATTTTCCTGTGCTAATTGATGTAACTTCATTTTGGAAATTTAGAAAATCATTGGTAAAATCCTAGATGCCTTGAGGTAGTGCAAAGTTAAATTCAAATAGCATAACTATGGGGTACACGTTGTATATTTATAACTATTACCTTAACACACAAGAACGTGATACTAAGAGGCTTATGGTTTCAAATCTTATAATATTGCCAACTTGTATTACTTGTTTATGTGCTTATTACGTATGAATAAATAGTAATTCATGACATGATCTCATATTCTTTGGTGTTTATCTTGTATCATTATTGCTATAGTTTAGCCTGATATGATCCTCTGCTCGTGTCTTTGAACAAAAATACTGTGTGTATATACTTGTATATCTTTATTCAAAAAAATCAAAAAGATTTTAAATTTGTGTATAGTTCAATTCTTATAAAAAATGCCAAAAATATTTGTGTTTAACCTTCTTGAATTGACTTTGAATCCTCTTGATTGAATGTGTTTATCCTGCTCGTTAATTGACTTTGACTTCTTCATAATTTGAGTTGAAATTTATGAAACACAAGGGTTTCTGCGTACTTGACAAGTGCACAGGAATTAAACTTTGCGTACTTGTAAGTACGCAAGACTTAAGTCATGCGTACTTGTCAAGTACACAAGCTTTAAGTCTTGCGCACTTGCTAAGTACGCAAGACCCAAACGTGTGGGGTATATATACAGCACTTAGAACATTTTTTCTGAGTTTCATCCCATTTAAAAGAGTGCACTGTTGTATACCCTGATCACCTTTTTCCTTGAAAATTTCATGTGTTCCCGAACGGTTTTTCGTCCCGATTCTAGTTTCAACATCATCTAACTAACATTTGGTGAGAATCTATGACCATTTCATCCGTTAAATCTTGAGTTTTGGACCGATTTGTGAACTTGAAGAACTAGGTTTTTGGACTTTTATTTTTGACAAATTTTGGTTGTTTTTGACACACATTATGACTTCAAACATGTTTAAAATCATTATTCAAGGCTCGATCATCACATAATTGTCCATAACCCTCGTTGATTTTGAGTTTGACCCATTGTTTGACCGTAATGTTCATCGGTTAAAATTTAGGTCAAAATGATAGGTTGATAGTGCATTTTTGATGTTGGTATTGGTTACAATGGTCGTATACATGGTTATCGACCTACTTGCAACCCACATCATAAGCAAACTTCACAAGTTCTGATTTTTGGATTTTAAAAAATGTGCCAAGTGTTAAGTCGTGCGTACTTAACAAGCACGCAATACATAAGTCATACGTACTTGCTAAGTATGCAAGACATAAACCCTGCGTACATGACAAGTACGCAGGAAGGGAATTTCTGAAAATTTTCTAAATCTGGATTTTCAGTTCTTTGTGAATGTACTATACTTGGTCATGTGTATTCAATTCCAATGAGTCTTCTTGTTCTTATTGTGTTTACTGTTTGTTTGTGCAGTGATGGCTCGTGCATTTACAAGAGAATTCAATATGCTAGCACTTACACAACCGGAATGGACGGGTGCTGCACTTCAATACAGGGAGATAGTTGATTTCTTGAACCGTTCAAAGATCAGCTATGCTATCTCAGCAGATCCGATAGTTTCAAGACCGTATCTGGAGCAGTTCTAGGACACAACAGATCATGACTGCATGGTAACCCCTAATGTCATTCGGGCTACTGTGGCGGGTCATGACATTGCTTTTTCTGAGGAAACAATCCGAAGGGTCTTACAGTTCCGGGATCTCGCAACCGACCCAATTTCCTATCCTGATAACTTTGTGGATAGGTGTTGGAGGCAACGTATGGGATATGTCGGTGTGCGGGATTATTAATCTTACAAGAAGATGTGGGTGCTAGAAGTGACGTTGCCCACGTAGTGGAGGTACTTTGCCCACGTAATGATCATGTGAATTTGTAGGTCCCCATGGCGCGTCTACGGATCGATCTCGTGATAAGACGTGACGTTTACTCGGAGTGCGGAATCCAACGAGTCAACGTTTATACGCATAAAAGACAATTCAAACAATCAAGTAATAAAACTTCTCAATTCGTATTCCAATCACAATGATGTTTACAGACTCAATATGACTTCTCTGATTTGATCTCTCTGGTTCGTTATCTCTATTGACTGACTCTGTAAACACACATATATATAACCAACTGACCTGATATAGGCGAACTTATTAAGTTCGCCTCTAACAGCTTAAGCGAACTTAACAAGTTCGCATCAGTTAGACCTAAGCGAACTTATTAAGTTCGCCTCTGATAGACCAGGCGAACATGACAAGTTCGCCTCAAGGCTATACTTGTAAAACACTTAGTGACATTTGACATTTACATAACAAATGTATAAAGACATAAAATCTAACTATTACAAGCATTTGTCATTACAATCTATGTCCTAACAGACTCCCCCTTGACAACAGCTTGATCTTCAGTCTTCAGTCTTTATCTTGAACTCTTCCAGTTATTCGGTAGTCTGCTGCCAGCATGCACTCCATATCTTCTACATATCTCCAAAACTCTTTTGTACTGTAGACCTTGTTCTCTCCAAACATCAGTGAACATTATTTCATTCTTTCGCAATGTCCTTTGATCTTTCTTTGAGAAATTGATAAGATTCATTGCGTCATAGAAACATACAATGACCTTATTGTCTTTATCTTCAATCTTTGCTTCACCAGTATTAACATCAACATACCACCATTTCATATTCCCAAGAAAGTCTTGAGTAATCTTCTTTAACGGTATCTTGTGAATAGCACGCACTGGTTTATACTTGTATCTCCAGGTCACTTTCCCAGTCTTTGGATCTGTGTTCTTCACTCTCTTTCCCTTTTGTGGTTTCGGCCGATCATACTTTCCTGAACTACCTTCTTTCTTGATCAAGTTTGCTATCACATCAGCCAAACCATTCTTCGATCTATTAATGAGTGGCTTTGAAGCTAAACCATTTATTTCACACCTTGGCAAGGTATTGAAATATTTGATCCTCGGCTTTAAGTATTGAATACCATCAGATCGTTTAATTGCAAATAATTTTGATTCATCATCATAGAACCAACTTATGATCCTTCCTACACACTGCTCTTTATTCACATATTTCTCTTTCTAAGCAGGTTGTGCTGGAGACTTGGGTAGCACCTTCATCCAACTGTTTACAACTTCTCTCCACTGTTCTCTTGTCATCCCTGTATCTCTGTACATCACAGGTTCTTCATTAACCTTCGGAGACTCAGTATGAGTAGTTTTAGTTTCAGCATCTTTATCGAATTGAATATTCTCATCATCAGTATCCATCTTTGAATCAGCAGTGTCTTCAGGCAGTGTGATGTCTTCAACAGAGTCCATAGAATCTGTTACTCCTTCATAAGTGAATTCAGGAATAACATCATCCTGGATGAAGTTATACGGCACTTTAAGACCATCACAGCCTTCATAAGTAACACTATCTTTATCTTTCTCTATCTCAATCTCTACTATTTCTCCTTCTTCTATCTCATTATCCGACATATCATCTTCCATGTCATTGAATAAATCATCAATGTCATCAAGACATGCAGTCTTTTCAGCTTCCTCTTCTTCTGAATCTTGAAAGAATTCCAATAACAGAATTTCTTCATCATTAGTACCAGTAGTATCTTTGTTTCCTTCAAGTGATTGTGATGTCGACTCCCCCTGAAACCTAGATATAGGATTAGCGTCAGTGTATTGACGATCACCCTCAATATTTCCAGCAGGATCATTGTCTTCATCATCACGTCTTTGAATAGACTCTGTGTTTACCTGGGTTTGTAAAGAAAGCACTTGAGATTTAAGGAAAGTAATCCTTTCAGAATCAGAAGGCTTGGACGGACCAGCCGACGATTGTGGAATAGAAGGACTTGAAGTAGTAGGAATGACTGGAGGAACAGGAGTTCTAACTGGAGATGGATCCTTAGATCTTGGAGGAGTAATTATCAATGAAGCAACAAAATTTGCATCCTCGACTCCCTGTGAAGAATGTGCAGCAGCAATCGAAGCAGACATTAACTTTTGACGCTTAGGATCTGGATTAAAGTCACTATCCGTGTCAGTATTCTCATCGACCAAAGATCTTTTGCCAAGTACTGATCCGGAAGGAGGATCCCGAACAGACTTTCTTCTTGGTTTTCTGGCTTGAGATTTAATGCGTTTGCCAGCATTAGCCAGTGGAATTGTAGCCAACCGTTCATAATGAGCTGAGGAAAAATCCCTAGAGTCATCAGAATCAGTGCTTTCATTAACCGATAATATCGTATCACTTGAGCTGGAACTAGAATCATCATCAGTCACCACATTCCCTTCAGCTTCATGAATGGGCGAGTTCACAGCATCATCAACGAAATCTTCCATGTTCATTCCTAGATCTTGATCAGGATCATGAACGACCTCTTCTTGAACTGATTCCTGAATAGGTATTTCAACTTCAGCTTGTGGAATAGGAACATGTTCAGGAATAGGAATTTGTGGTTGTACGGGAACTTGTACTTGTGGAACTGGTATCTGTTGTTGTTGAACTTGTATTTGTGCGGGTTGTTGTGGTTGTTGCTGTTGTTGTTGTTGAACATTGAAGCCTTGAGCTTGAGCAATTTCATCAGGATGAAACCAGTTGTCATTAGGTGGTGCAACATAATCAGGATTGATTAAGTGCCCAAACAAAGGAGTATTGACTGGAATCAATGCAGCATTGTGCTGTTTCACCTTCGTGCAGTCGGTAAAGATACGCTTTGACATTGGAATCAAAGTTAATCTTATAGGATGTTGTGGAAGATCCAGAATAAGATGATTGAGAATCATTTGAATAAAACGATGATACATCAAGAATCCTTGACCTTCAGCTGGATTAATCTGCATGACCATCTCCCGATAGAAGTAAAGTAGAAAATTGAATCTCTTATTCAATGTTAAAGCCACCATAGCAGTTTGAAGAGCCATCTTCAATCCATCGGTACCAGCTTTGCGAGGAGAGATGCATTGAATAATCACATGCATGAAATACCTCCATTCACCGACTAATCCACCTTTCCGTGCTTGGGTATCATTCTGTTTCCCACGATATCCCATTCTTTGAAAACAACCAAGAATAAGAGTTCCTGGATAAGATAACGGGTCTTCAGCATTCCCACCCAAATCAAGAGCAGCACGAATCGTTTCTTCAGAAATGGCAATCTCGATATTATTAACAGTGGCACGAAGAACATGAGGTTCAACATCCGTATCTTGATGCACAGTGTCCCAAAATTGATGTATGTACACGAGACTTATGTAAGGATCAACAGATAAAGCAACGTGAAGACGTGATCTGTTAAAAAATCCAATAATGCCTTGAAAATTCACAGCCTCGGACATGTTGGAATCTAACAATGCCACTTGATTATGTTTATATTCGACACGTCGAGCCATCTGAAAAAGTTGGACAACAAACATATATGAGCAAAAATAACAAACACGAACAAACAACAAAACAAAACAAAAGTTTAAAAAAAATTTTAAAAAAATTTTGAACAAAAAAAATTACAAGTCCAAATCTTCCCTGTCCCCTAGGTGAACTTAATAAGTTCGCTTAGTAGTGCAAGAGGCGAACTTATTAAGTTCGCCTGACAAGTTCGCTTCGAACAAGTTCGCTTGGAACAAATTCGCCTGAACCTGTGACGTTTCAAATTCAAACACAGACTATCAATAATCAACAAATCGAGATAAAATCATGGAATAAGCAATAAGCATCAGTCGAGTATCAATTAACAACCAAATAGGATGATCAATTTTATAAATCCTGTCAAAAATCGTCCGTTGAAAATTTAGACGGAAACCGAGATGAAAAAGCATCAAATTCTTACAATTTAATGGATGAAATTCAATGAAATTGCTTTGGTTGAGTTCGCAATTCAATTTGGATTAAGACAGAACCGGTAAACAACTCCAACAACAACGTTTAAGAATTTTGAAAAATTTGCAGTTAAGTTCGCCTAAAAATGAAGAAGACGATGAACTGATAAGTTCGCTTGATCTAGAACCTTATACCCATTAAGTTTGCTTAATTAGGCGAACTTGTTAAGTTCGCTTAACAATCCTTCGGCGAACATGATAAGTTTGCCTCATCCCAGATAATCTGATTAAGTTCGCTTCACTGATTTTAAGCAAACTTATTAAGTTCGCTTCACTGTAGACAGGCGAACTTAATAGCTTTTCAACCTTTTTGCCTTGAACAAAAATTTTATCAACTTCAACCTGTCAAATCTTGAACTTCCGTTAGCAACACGTATTCGATCCAATCCCGAACAATTTTAATAAAAGTTTAGAATTTTCACGGAAAATAAAAATCAAAATCTTTTTGAGTTTTATCTATACAAACGGAATCACATATTTTTGGATTTTATCTATACAAACGAAAAGCACATATTTTTGGATTTTTGTCTGAAAATACTGAAAGCACATATTTTTTGAATAACATTATGAGTAAGAAGATCATATCAGTATCCGATTAATTCATCACACATTTTAGAAATAAAAGGTAACCTATAATATGAAATCATACAACTCGGTTTTGTGCATTTTGCATCTTTTTCATTTTGATATATTCTTTTCAGTATTTATAATTTCAATATATTTGAAATGATACACGATAAATTTCAAAGTAAATAAGATCAGGTTATAAAATGCTCTTTTATTTATACCGAATTTGAAATATAAAGCATGAATTCTTAAATTTGTCAATATTATATTATTTGAAACTAGAAGCGTTTATTCTCCAAATTCATGTGATTTAGTACCATTTAGATGAAAAACATCGTGTACCCCACATATATGCCAAACAGAAATATAAATTGCACTATCTTCAAGACATATACAGTTAATGTTAAGATTAGATCAATTTCCAAGATGAAATTATCTCTTTTAGCACAAGTATAAAAGCAGATCCCAAAGGATATAAGAATCATGATGATTCAGAATCAGAAGATTCTAATGGATTGGCTGTTTAATGAGAATCAACAGATTCAGGTATGAGGATCCAACTATTATCTGGATAAAATTCAATGGAGTCAGACTAGATGATGTATCTAACTGATCCAATGGCGAATATATGTTTCAACAGATTTTGAAAGCATATCTTAGTTCAACAACACCTTGCATGTTTTTCGGGGCATGGGCAGTGAAGTGAACTGAAATAAATTTGTGCTAAAGATATAATTCGATATTGGTCTCATGAAATTCTTTATAACCATATATTCTTTATCTGATAATGATCTTTTACACACACACCCCGACATATAAAGGATTTAAATCACAGATGTAATCATATTATATTTAATTTTCACACTACTATTAGTTTCAAAACGCTTTTAGCCTATTGACAATTCAAGTTTCAAATTTTATACACAAATTTTAATGCAAATTATCAAGAATAGAGCATTCACAACACTATCATTTCTTATTTATGCAGACTTTGAAATTTAGATCAAATCAACTCAGTTTAATCAATCATATATTAAGGTCTATTAAGGTTGTGTGAAATGAACTAATCACTGATGTACTATCATTTCTTCTCTAACCTCAAATGATGTCAAATTTTGTATTTTTCAATTTGTTTTGACTTTTTATAAATTACACTTTTTGACTGAAAATGTAAATGCAGAAATGTAATAAAGCAATAAAAGAACTTAAAAACAAAATTTTTCATGAAATTCTGATTTTGAAAAACTTTTATTCGGGATTGATCATACCAATCATTTTAATTAGAAATTCAAACCTGGTACGATCAAATGCCTTGGTAAACAAATCAGCAAAATTATCTTCAGTGTGTACCTTGACCAGCTCAATCAACCTTTTCTCTGCGCAATCAAGTATAAAATGATATCGAATTTCGATGTGCTTAGTTTTACTATGTTTAACAGGATTATTCGTTATGGACATAGTAGCATTATTATCAATAAGCATAAGGGTTCCTGTGAAATTCAAACCGTAATCTCTCAATTGCTGTTGTATCCACAGGATCTGTGAACAACAACTTACAGCAGCGATGTATTCTGCTTCGCATGTTGAAATCGAGACTGTGGTTTGCTTTTTGCATTACTAGGATACAAGTCGATTACCTAAGAACTGGCAACCACCTGTTGTAGATTTCCTGTCCAGACAACAACCACCAAAATCAGAATCAGTATAAGCATTGAAATCAAAGTTAGAACCATGAGGATACCATACTCCTAAACGTTGTTTTCCTTTTAAATACCAAAAGATTCTTTTCACAGCAATTAAGTGAGATTCTTTTGGATTTGCCTGAAATCTGGAACAGATACACACGGCGAACATTATATCCGGCCTTAAAGCGGTTAAGTACATGAGGGATCCAATCATAGCTCTGTAAAGTCGACAATCCACATCTTTTCCTTTCGGGTCAGAATTCAACTTATGATTGACCGGAATTGGAGTATTATATGGGGTACAGTCCTCCATCTTGAACCGGCTCAAGATGTCTTTGACATACTTGGACTGATGAATAAAGAAACCATCTTCCTTTTGATTTACTTGTAAACCTAAGAAAAACGATAACTCACCCATAGCAGACATTTCAAATTTCAACTTCATAACACCCTCAAAGTCTTTGCATAAACCTTCATTTGTCGAGCCAAAAATAATATCATCTACATAAATCTGCACCAGTAGGTAATCTCCCCCTGATTTCTTTATGAATAAGGTCGAGTCTATCTTTCCACGAACAAAGTCATTTGCCAAAAGATGTGTGGATAATGTTTCATACCACGCACGAGGAGCCTGATGAAGACCATAGAGGGCCTTATCAAGCTTGAAAACCATATTCGGATTAAGTGGATCTTCAAACCCCGGCGGCTGACAAACATAGACTTCCTCCTTGACCTTTCCATATAAAAACGCACTTTTGACGTCTAATTGAAACACCTTAAAACCCTTAAAGGAAGCAAAAGCTAGAAACAGCCTTATAGCTTCGAGCCTCGCAACTGGCGCATAAACCTCGGTGTAATCAATTCCTTCCTGTTGATTGAAGCCCTGGACAACTAATCTTGCTTTGTTGCGTACCACGACACATCGATCATCTTTCTTACATTTAAACACCCATTTTGTGCCTATCGGATACGCACCTTTCGGAAGAGCAACAAGATTCCAAACCTTAAGTTTGTCAAATTGAGCAAGTTCTTCCTGCATAGCTTCTATCCAGTTTTTGTCATTTAAAGGCATCTCAACATTCTTGGGTTCAACCTGCGAAATAAAGCAAGAATGTGAGCAATCATCAAGAACACCAGAATCTTTAATGCAAGTATACAAACAAGTATTGTCAACAAGAGAACGTTTTTTCACTCCATCCTGTAAACTTCCAATTATATTCGTCACAGGATGATCTTTGAGTTCCTTGATGGATGCAACCTCAGGAACCGGCAACACGTCAACTTGAGTAGATTCAGATTGATAAGAATAATCTTGATTAATTGGAATATATGAGTCTACATTTGTAGGAATCTCCCCCTGAGCCTGTGTTGAAGGTAATGGATCATCACCCAACAACGGATTAGCAGAAGAATCTTGAAAAATAACATTATCCACCTCACTCTCTGAATCTTTTGGACCTAAACAAGAAGCAACATTAGGATCGGGAGCAGAAGTAGATGGAATCGATGAATTTGGAACTACATTTGGTAGAAATCCATTTTGCTGTGCATCCTGACATGAATCATAAAGAACAGCAGCCTCTTCATCAGAAATATCAGAAGGTAAATGAAAATATTTGAATAAGTTTTCATAATCAAATGCCCAATCCGGACCAATCACCATTTGTGGTAAAGACCGATTTGAACAGTCAATATGGAACCATTCTTCAACTTGGCGTGTCTCTTTGTTATAAACCCTCTTGGTTGTCGAATTAGCCACATACCCAGAAAAATCCCTTCAATAGCCTTCGCACTAAATTTTGTTGGGACATCTCGAACTTTCAATAGGGTTCAAGGATTACCAAAAGGTAGTAAATAATCCAGATTCAGCTTTCGATTATTTAGCAATTCATAGCAAGTCTTGTTATGTCGCTTGACGGTCAAGACCCTGTTCAAAACATGACACGCAGTATTCACAGCTTCAGCCTAAAAGGTGACTGTAAGCTTAGAATTTGCAAGCATCGTGCGAGCTGTTTCGACCAACGTCCTGCTCTTTCGTTCAGCGACACCGTTTTGTTGAGGAACATATGGCGCACTGAATTCATGATGAATTCCTTTTTGTAGACAGAATAAGCCCATTTTTCTATTCTTAAATTCGCTGCCATTGTCACTCCTGAGTCTTCTGACTTTCAGATTGAAAAAATTCTCCAAACCCAGGATTAAGTATTGTACCAACTTAGTGGTTTCAGCTTTAGAGGAAAGAAACTTAACCCATGAAAATATGGAGTAATCATCAATTACTACCAAGCAGTATGATTTTCCACCAATGCTCCTGATACTGATAGGACCGAACAAATCCATATGCAGCAGCTCCAAAGGAGTTACGATAGAATTCGTCGATTTAGATTTGTGAGATTTCTTTCTTTGCTTCCCCTTCTTGCACGGAATACAATCATCAGGAACTGAGAATTTCATCTTTGGAATACCAAGAACAAGATCATTCCTAACAATGTAGTTCATCTTCCTAAAGTTAATGTGAGTTAGCTTCCTGTGCCACAATATTGAATCAGATTCCGACGCCTTCGAAAGTAAACATGTTGGAATTGAATCCGTTGTAGTAGCGACACTCATGTCAAGGACATATGTGTCATTTCTCCTTGGAGCCTTCATAAGAATCCATTCATCAGGAATCACGAAGCCCGGTTTCAGAATATAGCATTCAGTATCGTTGAAATGGAACGAAAACTTCTTGTCACAGACTTGTGATACGCTTAAAAGATTGTGTTCCAGCTGCCCAACATAATTCACCTTTTCAAATTTGACTTTGTCATTCTTTAACGTTCCCTGTCCAGTTATGTACCCGCCTTTATTGCCCGCAAAAGCGACATAACCACCATTTATTTGTTTAACATCCTCAAGCAATCTAACATTCCCTGTCATATGTCGAGAGCAACCACTATCCACATACCATGTATTGTTGATAGTCCTCTTTGGTTGTCCTCCTTGGTTGTCCCAACATAAACAACGAGAATCAGTTAGAAAGTGGAACCCAAGCCATCGTGGTCTTGGGTCGTCCAGATTGATCAAAATAAACAACTTCTTGTAATTTACAATCAATCTTATCATTCAATTTTGGAACAGAAGTTTGACAACCAGACTTTTTCAAAGAAGATCCATTTTTATTATTTTGAAAAACATTATTTAATATATTATTGTCAGATTCAGATGTTTCCAAAATTTTCTTTAATTTTCTGTTTCTTCTTCTCCTTTGAGGTCTAGACAGTTTAACTTCCTGATGAGAATCTTTTGAAATTCCAACATTATGAATCTCAAGCTTCTCTTTGCATACAAAAGATTTAGCATTCAATTTATCATGTTGTTTAATCCAGAGGATTTAACAAAAGATCGACCAGTCAAATTTTTCTCCAAACTAGAAGACGACTTTCCCTTATCTTTTCTTTTCAGAATCTTCACCACTTTCAGTTGTGAAGGAACAGTCTTCATTTTACCCTGGTTCTAGAAAGGACAATTGATCAAAATGTGACCAGCCTCATTGCAATGAAAACACACTCTTCTTTCTTGATAACTTCTGAAATAAGAGGTTTTCTTTGAATTTGAGGATCCATCAGAGGTATAAGCTTCAGAGGAATGTCCAGAACAATCTATCGGCTTCTTTTGAACATAAGTCTGTGTTGGCACCTTTGAAGAATTCACTTTTTGATAACCAGCCGCAACAAACCCACTTGACTGTAAGATTGGAGAAAGTTTAGTAGGAACAGCTTTCACCTCTTCGGGTTCAGTCATAATGCATCTATCCCGGGTAACAGTTTTAACATCTGTTGGGTCATCAATTTTCACTTCTTTTGGAATGCCCTCGACCTTCGTTTCATCGAACATCTCATCTTCAGAATCAGACTCATACACCATATCCTCCCCAGTTACCGGATTCACCTTTAACACAGTTTTTGGATCTATCTCCTCTTCATTTATGATTTCAGGTTCCACCACATAATTTTCATTAAACGGTGGAGGAATAAATCCAATACCAGCAACACGCTTAGTAGGATCAGCATTTGAGTTAAAATAATCCAAAACAACTGAAGAACTTTCAAATTGTTCCAACTTTCGATGAAGTTTGATCACCTCAGACTCTTTGTCAGATATTTCTCTATTCTTTTGGGCAACAACTTCATTACGTTTTTCAATTTCAGCATAAGCCATATCTAGATGATAACCCTGCTCTTTGTATTTTAGCCCAAGATAATTTAAGTCTCTTTTCAAAGACTCAATTCTATCAATGAACAGCTTCTCATTATCTTTCAGTTTCTGATTAACTGAATGCATTGATTTCATGTCACAAATCAAGTTTGTGTTATCATCCATGACCTTTTGCAGTTTATCTTTAACAGAAATGCAGTTAGAATAGTAAATATGACAAACAGAGTCTTTTACCTTAGATGGATCAGACATGTCTGCCATGAATACTTTGGCAATGGGAATATTCTCTGAGTCATCACCAACTGAAGCATTTTCTGTAAGAACAATTTCCTCCTCAGCAACCCCTGATGTACTATTAGAATCAATATTCTGCCCTTGTTCTACCTCATCAACAACGCTTGGAACACTATCACCATCACACGAATCATCACTAGAACTTTCATCATCAGTAGACTCCTCTTGTTTTTCAGAATGAATTTCTGCAACAAACGCTTAACTCACAGCACCCACCAAGTCTTCCAGATGAATTCCCCAGTCATAGTTTTCGTCGTTTTGAGCAACCAATGTTGATGAAGCAGATGCATGATTTGTATTACCAGAAGAACCATGTGGTTGATTCCTATTATGCTGAAAGTTAGGCTGATTGTTTTGAAAATTATTCTGCTTCTTTTGAGAATCAAATTCTACATTCGGCTTCACACACTCCTTAGCAAAGTGACCATACTCTTGGCAGTTGTAACAACGAACTTTGCTCTTATCAAAACCCATACGAGATAGACTATTTGAACCAATATATTTTCTACCAGTTCTCTTCAAGAAATCTTTAGCTTGACGCATTAACATGGCCATATTCCATTGGATATTCATTTCTTCCAGATCAACAGGGTCAATCTGTCTGAAATATTCTTCTATAACATCAGGATCATGTATTTTACCTCCAATGAAATTTTCATATGATGCCATGAATTAAGAAAACATAGCAAGATAATCATCAGCAACTTTCTGATTCAAATGAGATCCAGATGATGTTGAAGCTGTAGTCGCAGAAAATCCAGAATGGCTTGAATGACCAGAATAAATTGGAACTCCAGAACACTGATCATTTGAAGACTCTTGAGCATCACCAGAAAAGAATGTCACTCCAGTACCAGATTTGCTAGTATATTTGGAAAAATACATTGAGGGATCCTGGATATGCTCCATATTAGTCTCTTTCTTCTTCATATTCATGTCATGGGACTGATTCTTCCCTAGAACTTCTTCAAGAGACATGGTTTTGTACTTCATATTTTCTTTGATCAAAACCGTATACACATCAAACTTTGATGGTAAAGCCTCCAAGAATTTATCATTGATTTCCTCAGTCTCATATACCACAGATGCACTAGCCAGTTCACTAAGAAGATGATAGAATCTTGTAGCAAGATCATCCAAGGATTCATTTTGAAAATGTTTAAAGACCAGGAACTGCTTCTTTAGTAACTCCTTTCTACTCTTCTTCACATCCAAACTTCCTTCACATCTTTTCTGTAATGCTTCCCACAGTTGTTGAGAAGACTTGAACTGTTTAAAACTGTGATATATTTCCTTTGGAAGAGACATCGAAATACTAGCCATTGCTTTCTTTTCTCTATCAAATAACAACTTCTCTTCAGTAGTTAACGCTGATACCGGCTTTGGAACATTTTCCTGTCCCATCCAAGAATAAGTGGGATGCGTATATCCTTCCAAAATCGGAATCCACAAACTAGTATCGGTAAAAGATACGAACTGGTCAAACCGATCTTTCCAATTAGAATAATCAGCTAGATTCAACAACTTCGGAGGTTTTTGAGATGTACCGATCTCATTGTCATAATTGAACATATTCGTGACTTGAACCATATTTGCCATTTTTTTTTAAATTTTCTGAAAAATTTCTAAGTGCTGAACAAGCTTACCCTCAGGCGAAGATAATAAGTTCGCCTATAATAAACCCAAGAGAACTTAATGAGAAGCGAACTTAATAAGTTCGCTTAAATCAGAAATCAACAATCTGATTAAGTTCGTCTAAAATAAGTTCGCCTAACCCTGTGAGAAGCGAACTTGACAAGTTCGCCTGCTGCTAAGTTCGCCTGGTGCAGAATTCAGCAAGTTCGCTTGCCGTAACAGAATCTTGATTAAGAACTTCTTCAGACCAAAAACACGAACCAAGAACATCCAAAAATCGTCTTTAATCACTGAATTGAAGGAATTAAACAAAATTGGACCGTAGGATTGTGTAATTTGTCAATTAGAAGCTTTCTATCGGATCAATTTCATCATAATCCTCTTCAAAAACACCAAATCAGATCAAAATCAGTCTTGAAAACTCCATTGAAATGAAAAACTCAAAAATGATGAATTTGATGTCAATTTGCATACAAAATCCTCTAGAATCAACAAGAATCACGAGCAAAAGCTCTGCTACCACTTGTAGGTCCCCATGGCGCATCTACGGATCGATCTCGTGATAAGATGTGATGTTTACTCGGAGTGCGGAATCCAACGAGTCAAAGTTTATACGCATAAAAGACAATTCAAACAATCAAGTAAATAAACTTCTCAATTCGTATTCCAATCACAATGATGTTTACAGACTCAATCTGACTTCTCTGATTTGATCTCTCTGGTTCGTTATCTCTCTTGACTGACTCTATAAACACACAGATATATAACCAACTGACCTGATATAGGCGAACTTATTAAGTTCGCCTCTAACAGCTTAAGCGAACTTAACAAGTTCGCCTCAGTTAGACCTAAGCGAACTTATTAAGTTCGCCTCTGATAGACCAGGCGAACTTAACAAGTTCGCCTCTAGGCTATACTTGTAAAACACTTAGTGACATTTGACATTTACATAACAAAAACATAAAGACATAAAATCTAACTATTACAAGCTTTTGTCATTACAATCTATGTCCTAACAACATTTCTTCCAGGAAGGCGAGGAAGGATGCCATGGGACATGATCTACTAGCTGCCATGGTTGGTTTGTCTCTCAATAGAGGCTATAACTTCTCAAGATACGTCTACAAAGTCCTAACTGATTAGATCAATACGACAGATAGGTTTAGGTTCCTGTTATACCCTAGATTTGTGCAACTTTTGATTAATGATACGTTGCAAAATCTACCTGCTATTGGGGAGAGACTGCAAGTGAAGCGGGTTGCAAAGAGAGTTTTCTCACAGCTTCTAATGCAAGGCAGTGTAGAACCTACCCCTGAGCATACTCCTCTCTTTGGCCACCTAATCTATGAAGCTTATGTGCGCCTGCAGATTGGAGATGGTTTAGTGCCGAGTCTGAGCCAGAACTCAATGAACATTCTGATGAACAACAAGGAGAGGAGGAAGTTGATAGTGAAGATGAAGTGTCTGAAGAAGGAGGAGATGAAGAAGCGGGAAATGGTGGTGCTGAAGAATCCGACTCCGAAGCAAATGAGTCTGATTCATCTAATTCTGAAGATGCACCATCAGCATCACACCCAAGGAGACAGACACAGGTGTCCCTTCCTGAGTCGTCTTCTAACAGAAAAAGACAGGAGAGTACTAGGAGTGAGTATGAGCCTGATTTTGATTCAGATGCTGCTATATAGAGACGCAGAAGGGAAAGTATAAACAAGCGTCGGGGGGATAGGCAACACCAAACTATCCTTCGTGAGGTGGAGGTTAGTGATCAGAGGCATGTAACTGTGACGACTGCGAGTACTGACTCAACTTCTACTTCACAACAGCTTTACAGGCGACAAAGGAGGAGGTCACGTGTAACACTTGAAATGGCTACAACTTTTATCACAGAGGACGTTCCTGTAATAGTGACCCTCCCTGTACAATCTGTCCAGGTGGCGGTGACGACTCCAATTCTAACTGAGTTTGTCACCATCACCCCAACCACCATTCAAACATCCACCATCCCTACCTCAATCCCCACAACCACCCTTCAACCTATCAGTGAACCATTTCATGAGTTTGACTTTACTCATGGATTTGATTTTGATGAAATCTTCACCTTCCCAACTCATCAAGCCGAAGCCTCGTCGTCTAGGGGTCCTGATCCTAGAGATGCCAAGATCACTAATCTAGAGACTCAAGTGGTTGGATTACTTGAAACAGTATGGAAATCGAGGGAAGAGTCTGATAAGAAACAGGGCCAGATAAACTCCTTGATTGATGAAGTAGCCGCATTGAAGAAACAGTGGGCGGCTGATGAAAAGCAGCGTAAGGAGCATGATGCTATGGTTAAACTGCTCTGTGATATGGCCAAGACGCTTGCTGCTCAGGGGGAGAGATTGAAGGAATTGTTAGAGAAGCAACCACCTAAGCCTAGCAGTGAAGAGGCTTGTCACTTAGTTGATCTAACTAAGAATTATGACCAGGACAAGGATCCTGAAGCCGCACCGAGTGGAAGTGAGCAGCAATCATCGAATTTTGCGATTGTTCCCATTTCTGCCGTGCCTATGGCTGAGGGGGAGTCTTCTTGGAGTGAAGGTGGAGGTGATGCTTTAGGTGGTGATAAAGGAAAGTCTGTGGCTGACGTATTGAAAGATCTATCTGACGATGTGTCGGATGATGTGATCTTATTATTAGAGCCAGACTATTCCAAGGAAGCACAGATCGATGCTCACTACAATCTGGAAGAGGGAGAGATCGAGTCTGGTGTTGATT
Organism: Smallanthus sonchifolius; assembly: GCA_023525975.1. Taxonomy (NCBI): domain Eukaryota; kingdom Viridiplantae; phylum Streptophyta; class Magnoliopsida; order Asterales; family Asteraceae; genus Smallanthus; species Smallanthus sonchifolius. The sequence goes on from CM042034.1 coordinate 74,415,631, forward strand.
GGGATGAGGAGGATGAGGATGTTGTGATTAAAGTTCCCAAGGGTGACGGGGAAGGAGAATATGAGTTTGAGGATGGAGAGATCTTCGAAGCTCCATCCTTTGAAACTAGTCATGATACAGGTTCAGTTGAGCCTGTAAGTACTTTTAAGGAGTCGACTGAAGCCTCTCCTACCAACCCTACACCAGTGGATCCAGAGGCCCAGAAAAGAAAACATACGCCTACAAGTTCATCAAAGGATCCAGCTCCAGTCTTACAGAAGACATCAATCATAGACAAACATGGAGCGACATGTATTATCTTAGCTGTGAGGTTCGAGGATGACAAGAAGTTGTTTGCAATTAAGCGAGCTGGGGGGTTCAGTACTTGAAACCATCTAGTGAAGCTTTCAGCTCCTTGCCAAAGTATGACCTCGTGAACCTAGCAAACCGAGAGCTGCTGGGTCACTCAAATCACGCAGTAGCGATAGGTTTGTGGCAGGTTCTGCAGCGAGAGGTAAGATCTGGGAAGTTCAAAATTTTTAAGGTTTAAGTGCCCAAGCGAGTCAGGGATAAGAACGTTAGACATCCCGTGACTCATAAAAGCTTAAAGAAACTGGTATACAAGCCAGTGTTGTGTGAAAACATGATTCCCTTGAGCAAGTTATCTCAGCATATCCTCGGTAACATATGGTTCTGGTACGTTGATCCAAAAACGGGCGAGACGATGGTGATTGGAAAGGTCTGGTCTGAGAGTGGAAGCTTAGTGCCAAGGGAACTGATCAGAGTATTTGATGAAGTTTGCTTCATAAACTTTTCTGTGAAAGATCTGGAGTCGCTAGCTGACAAGTACTGCATGTACATGGACGAGTGGAAAAATTTCTTTGCTTCTAAATACCACTAGGTGGTCAAGTTCTGCCTTGATTACAAGAAGAAGATGGAAGCTAAAGCTGGGGAGCTGTGAAGACCGAAGACAATCTAGTGTTGTTGTCAAGGGGGAGTTTGTTGTAGCACTTTTGTGTCACAAACACTCTGGATATTGTCTTAGCTTTTGTACTTGTCTTGTATGTATTTGTCTTTGTATGTTAGTGTTTATATGTATTAGGTATCGAGTTGTAATCACTAATGTATCTACTTTGGCGTCTGTTTTCTATTAGTGTTTTGCGCACTTAGCAAGTGCGCAGGAATTACTTCTAGCGTACTTAGCAAGTACGCAAGAACACTCTACGTACTTGTTAAGTATGCAAGAACAATTTTCCCTACGCACTTGTTAAGTGCGCAGAGATCATGTCTAGTATAAATAGGTTGTGGTGACAGAAGTTATGTACGCACGCATTTGTAACATCTCTGTAACCTACAAGTTTTATAATAGACGAAGTTTGAAAGTGTTTTTGCTATCGGTTTACTTTGTGTTAATTCTCCATCTAGTCACGGGCATTCTGCACACGAATGTACTAGTCACACACCCACACGTAACGATCCGAGACACCCGGGGACCTACATTCACAGTTTCTTGAGAATCAATACATTTGCTGTTGTTTTATGTTGTGTTATTACATTTTCATATCTTCTTTGTGTTGATTCTGAGTGTGGTTAGCCTGTTATCATCACCATTTCTATTTCTATTATCTGTTTCACCACCATACACACAGATTCTGCCTGTGTGTGTAGTCGATCGTTTGAGTGATTTTTGTTAAAAAAACAGGATCTACAATTGGAATCAGAGATTTATGCTCTTGATTTATGAGTATTATCAGGTTATTTTGATTGATTTTAGGTGTTTTTAGTCTGATATTGAAGAATTCTGGCTTTGCAATCTTTTGGGTACTGTTTCATCGATTTTGGCATTGTTTCTTCGAGTTTCTCGGTGTCACACCCCCAAAATCCACTAACGGAGTTTTACCGTTAGGAGCGTGACGTACTAGGATCTCAGTAATTAGCTATGTTGAACGACTCTATATGAGTTTAAGAAAAACACTAGTATTGCTCATAGTCACGATGCAACACTATTAAATTAAACTACTGAGTAAATGCGGAATGCGGAAGCGAAAAGGTTTAACAAAATACATGCGCCCAAAACATACAAGTCAAATAAATAAATAAGTAAATTCAATGTTTGAAAAATAAATGAAACTCCAATGCATGCATGCCCTAATCTCGTGCTCGTACCTTAACGACCTGAGAAAAACATGCTAAAATGTGTCAACAGTAGGTTGGTGAGTTCACAGGTTTCAATTGTAAGTATAAATACTAGATAAAAATTTACAATTACATCAATAGGTAGCTAGCCTAATAACATGTTACTAAAGCGTTTCGACACCGAAGCTGAATGTTTGTGTTTGATTTGCCTTCCACCATGTCTATCATGAAACAATGGTAAAATGTTAGGTCAATATTACACCCGTTCGACTTCCTGTCGTGTTAGCGCGACTAACACGGGTGGGGCTTGTCATGCCCAGTAGTACTACTCAAGACTACCTCGCTACGCCATATATTAAACGGTTCGATATGTAAGGACTTGTATGATATGTTTGCGCTTAGTACAACAACTAATATAAAAGAAATGTAAGATCTAACTGTTTGCGTTCATGTTTTCTCCCCGAAGTTTTAAACATAGAAAAAGGGGCCGTGAAACTCACCATAGAATGCGTACAGATGAAAGCTAATTAAAAACTGCTTGACTACTAACCGCCACCTATAAACATTGGTTTATAAGTGTGTGTTTGTGTAAGTTGACATGAACCCTAAGTATCCAAACAATCCCATTGTTTTAAGTGTTTAGAAAACATTTAATAGTTTGACCAAGTTTGACCCGACGACCCGTTGGTGACCCGTTTGTAGGTCCTCGGGTGTCTCCGATCGTTACTTGTGGGTGTATGACTAGTCGGACCGGGTGCGAAATACCTGTGACTAGGTGGAGAATCAACTAACACAAAGTAAACCGACAGCAAAAACACTTTCAAACTTCGTCTATTATAAAACTTGTAGGTTACAGAGATATTAGAAATTAGTGCGTACATAACTTCTGTCACCACAACCTATTTATACTATACCTGATCTCTGCGTACTTAACAAGTGCGCTGGGCAAAATGTTATTGCGTACTTAACAAGTACGCAGAGTATTCTTGCGTACTTGCTAAGTACACAGGAAGTAATTCCTGCGCACATGCTAAGTGCGCAAAACACTTAGAGAAAAAAGACGACTAGTACATACATTAGTAATTACAACTCGATAACTACTACATACATACACTAAAATACAAAGACAAATACATACAAGACAAGTACAAAAGCTAAGAAAATATCCAGAGTGTTTGTCACATAAAAGTGCTTCAACAAACTCCCCCTTGACAACAGCTCTGGATTGTCTTTGGTCTTCACAGCTCCCCGGCTTTAGTTTCCATCTTCTTCTTGTAATCAAGGAAGAAATTGACCACCTTGTCGTATTTAGAAGCAAGGAACTTTTTCCACTCGTCCATGTACATGCAGTACTTGTCAGCTAGCGCCTCCAGATCTTTCACAGAAAAGTTTATGAAGCAGACTTCATCAAAAAGTTTGATCAGTTCCCTTGGCACTAAGCTTCCACTCTCGGACCACACCTTTCCAATCACCACTGCCTCGCCCGATTTAGGATCTACGTACCAGTACCATATGTTACCGAGGATATCCTGAGATAACTTGCTCAGGGGAATCTTGGTTTCACACAGCACTGGCTTGTATACCAGTTTCTTTAATCTTTTATGAGTCGCGGGATATCTAACGTTCTTATCCCTGACTCGCTTAGGCACTTGAGGCTTAAAAATTTCAAACTTCTTAGATCTTACCTCTCGCTGTAAAACCTGCCACAAACCCATCGCTACTGCGTGATTTAAGTGACCCAGCAGCTCTCGGTTTGCTAGGTTCACGAGGTCGTACTTTGGCAAGGATCTGAAAGCTTCACTGGTTGGTTTCAAGTATTGAACCCCCCCCCTTCTCGCTTAATTGCAAACAGCTTCTTGTCATCCTCTAACCTCACAACTAAGATCATACCTTTCGCTTCATGTTTGTCTATGATTGATGTCTTCTGCCAGACAGGAGCCAGATCCTTTGATGAACTTGCAGGCGTATGTTTGCTTTACTGCGCCTCAGGATCCATAGGTGTGGGGTCGGTAGGAGAGGCTTCAGTTGATGCCTCAACAGTACTTACAGGCTCGACTGGACCTGTGTCAAAATTAGTTTCAAAGAATGGAGCTTCAAAAATCTCTCTATCCTCAAACTCATATTCTCCTTCCACGTCACCCTTGGGAACTTCAATCACAACATCCTCAACCTCCTCATCCCAGTCATCGCCAGACTCGATCTCTCCCTCTTCCAGATTACAGAGAGCATCGATCTGTGCTTCTTTGGAATAGTCTGGCTCTAATAATAAGATCACATCGTCCGACACGTCGTCAGATAGATCTTTCAATACGTTAGCCACAGACTTTCCTTTATCATGACCCGAAGCATCACCTCCACCTTCACTCCGAGTAGACTCCCCCTCAGCCATAGGCACGACAGAAATGGGAACAATCGCCAAAGCAGATGATTGCTGCTCACTTCCACTCGGTCCAGCTTCAGGATCCTTGTCCTGATCATCATCCTTAGTTAGATCAACTACGTGACCAGCCTCTTCACTTCTAGGCTTAGTTGGTTGCTTCTCCAACAATACTTTCAATCTCTCCCCTTTAGCAGCAAGCGTCTTGGCCATATCACATACCAGTTTAACCATAACATCATGCTCCTTATGCTGCTTTTCATCAACCGCTTGCTGTTTCTTCAAAGCGGCTACTTCATCAATCAATGAGTTTATATGACCATGTTGCTTGTCAGATTCTTTACGTGATTTTTGTACCATTTCAAGTAATCCAACAACTTGAGTCTCAAAGAGTAGTGATCCTGGCATCTCAAGGATCAGGACCCCTAGACGACGATGCTTCGGCTTGATGAGTTGGGAAGGTGAATATTTCATCAAAATCAAATCCATGAGTAAAATCCAAATCAGGAAATGGTTCACTGATGTGTTGGAGAGTGGTTGTGGGGATTGAGGTAGTTATGGTGGGTGTTTGGATGGTGGTTGGGGTGATAGTGACAAACTCGGTCAGAATTAGAGTCGTTACCTTCACCTAGACAGATTGTACAGGGAGGGTTACTATCACAGGAACCTCCTTTGTGATAGTAGTAGTAGCCTCAACAGATGTGACCAATGGCCTCTTCCTCTGTCGTCGATAAATCTTCTTTGAAGGTGAAGTAGAAGTCGATTCAGTGCTCGAAGCTGTCACTTTTACTTGCCTCTGAGCACTTACTTCCACCTCACGAAGAATAGGTTGATGTTGCCTATCCCCTCGACGCTTGTTGATACTTTCCCTTCTGCGTCTCTGTATAACAGCATCCGAATCAGAATCGGGCTCATAGTCACTGCTAGTCTCTTGTCTCTTTCTCTTGGAAGATGACTCGGGAAGGGTCACCTTCGTCAATCTCCTTGGGTGTGCCTGTGATGGTGCATCATCAGAATCAGGTGAATCTGACTCGGTCGCTTCTGAGTCAGATTCTTCAGCACCCCCACTTCCCTGTTCTTCGTCTCCTCCTTCTTCAGACACTTAATTCTCAAATTCAACTTCCTCTTCTTCATGTTGTTCATAACTGTGTTCACTGAGTTCAGGCTCAGACTCTGCACTATACCATCTCCAATCTGCAAGCGCCAAATAAGCTTCATTAATCAGGTGGCCAAAGAGTGGAGTATGCTCAGGGGTAGGTTCTACACTACCTGGCGTTAAGAACTGTGAGAAAACTCTCTTGGCCACCCGCTTAACTTGCAATCTCTCCCCAATAGAAGGTAGATTAGGCAACGCATCATTTATCAAGAGTTGCACAAATCTGGGGTATAACAAGAATCTAAACCTCTCCGCCGTATTAATCTGATCAACTAAGGCTTTGTAGATGTAGCGGGAGAAGTTGTAGCCCTTGTTGAGAGACAACCCAACCATAGCGGCTGCTAGATCATGACTCATGGCATCCTTCCCCGCCTTCCTGGAAGACACGCACATGATCATAATGTGGGAAAAGTACCTCCACTGATCCAGCACCCGCATCTTCTTGTAAGATGAATAATCCCGCACACTGACGTATCCCATACATTGTCTCCAACACCCATCCACAAAGTAATCAGGATAGGAGATTGGGTCGGTTGCAAGATTTCTGAACTGTAAGACCCGCCTGATGATGTCCTCGGAAATGGCATCATCATGACCTGCCACAGTAGCCCGAATGACATTGGGAGTTACTGTGCAGTTATGTTCTGGAGTATCCCAGAACTGCTCCAAGTACGGTCTTGATACGACAGGGTCTGCTGAAATAGCATAGCTTATCCTTGAGCGGTTCAAGAAATCAATGATCTCCCGGTACTCAAGTGCAGCACCCTTCCATTCCGGTTTAGTAAGTGCCAGCAGATTGAACTCACTTGTAAATGCACGAGCCATCACTACAAAAACCAACAGTAAACACAATAAGAACAATAAGAGTCATTGGAAATGAATACACATGACCAAGTATAGCACAATCAAAATGAACTGAACATCCAGACTTAGAAAAATTTTAGAATTGGCCTTCCTGCGTACTTGGTAAGTACGCAGGGTTTATGCCTTGCGTAGTTAGCAAGTACGTACGACTTATGTCTTACGTACTTGTTAAGTGCGCATGCTTAACACTTGGGCACAAATTTGAAAGTCCAAAATCTGTAAAATGTGAAATTTGATGGTGATGTTGGTCACCAATGAGTCGAAAAACATGTTTATAACCATTGGAACCAAAACAAACATCAATCTTGTGCTACAACCCGGTCATTTTGACCTAAGTTTTGACCTGCGCAAACCCACGTTCACACACATGGTTAAAACCAAAATCGACCAGTAAGATGGACGATTAAGTGATGATCAAGCTTCGAATAATGATTTTAAACACGTTTTAGGTCATAATGTCTGTCAGAAGCAACCCTAGTTCTTCAAGTTCAGAAATCGGTCCATATCACATGATTTAACGGATGAAATGGTCCTAGATTCTCACCAAATGTTAGTTAGATGATGTTGAAACTAGAATCGGGACGAAAAACCATTCGGGAACACACGAAATTTTGAGTGAAAAATGAACAAGGAGTATTCAATAGTGTCGAAAGTTTGAAATGAGATGAACTCATAAAAAACCTAAGTCCTGTATATATACCCCGCGCGTTTGGGTTGTGCGTACTTAGCAAGTGCGCAAGACTTTAAGTTTGCGTACTTGATAAGTACGCATGACATAAATCTTGCGTACTTACAAGTACGCAAGGTTTAACTCCTGCGCACTTGTCACACACCCAATTTCAACTAACGGAGTTTTACCGTTTGGAAGTTGACACACCAAGATCTCAGTCATTAGTTACATCAAACGACACTATATGGGACTTGAAATGTCATAACATAAAAGTTCAGAGTTAATGCGGAAGCGTAAACGTCAATATAATTAAGTAAACTGTTTATTATGTTTGAAACGAATGAAATGATAGTAGGACTCCATGCATGTCCTAATTGTGCAACCTGTGCCAAAGCGACCTGAGAAACATGTAAGAAAAAGTGTCAACACGAGGTTGGTGAGTTCACAGGTTTCAAGTTTGCAATAAGAGAGTGTTTGCCAGATTATGTACATTCAATATGCATATCTATAGGTAGCTAGCCTATGTTCATGTCTTACTAAAGCGCTCGCAACCGAAGCTGACAGTTTGTTTATTGCCTCCTGTCAGGTCTATCAACTCTGGAAAATGTGAGTAGGCTAACATTTCACCCATTCGACCTCTAATCGAGTTAGCGCGACTAACGTGGGTGGGGCTTGTCAAACCCAGTAGTACTACTAAACATTACCTCGCTAAGATCCATATTAACGGTTTGATGTATGATGAGGACATTCTGTGATAGTGTGTCACGCTTAGCCTCAACAGTAATAACATATGAATTACAATAATCTAAAATAGTTGTGTCATATTTTCTCCCCCAACGGGAAAAACATGTAACAGAATGTTTGTATGCGTACCTGTTTCTCCCCCACGGGGAAAACAAGTAAAAGTATGATAGTTGGTGTTCATGTTTGTTTCTACTCAACAGGAAAACAAGTAAAATATGTTTGTGTGTAAGCATGTTTCTCCCCCAATAGTAAAACAAGCAAAAAGGGGGCGTGAAACTCACCTGCGTTGCGTTGTAGGTAGTATCACACAAGTATGAGATTTGAAATCTCAAATGTTAGCCTGCACGGCTTACGTATGCCCTAGAATTATAAACACGTAAGTTAGGGACATATGGGATTTGTGACGACGACACGGAAGATTAGGATGTCTTAATACATTCTAAAGATTATCGGTTAGACGAACGGGTCTACGGGAAAATAGATTTCTCAATATAATAATTAAGATCAATGTGTTACGTGTCGAATGTTAATAACGAATAATATTAAATAGGTAAATAAATAAATTCGTACATTTGAGTCGTTTACGAATGTTAGGAAAATAATATAGTTTAATATATTATTTTTAGGTTCGAATGATTAACTAAATAATCATTGCGGCAAAAATAATAATATATTATTTTTATTCGAGATAATAAACGTGAGTAAACGATTATATCATTTTAGTTTCAAACGTTACACGAGGTTATAAAATGATACGATATAATATAAAAATATATATTATTTAATAACATGAATCATGAGTTGAAAATAACATAAACATATTATTTTATACAATATTACAGTTTGAATATAATATAGATATATTATTTTTAAAAGCGAGAATAATATAAAAATGGGTTAATAATTCAAACCCGAGCCTACGGGTTGTTTTCCGGACTAAAACACTTAATATAATATTATAATAATATAGGGATAAGTTTTATATTTAAAATAATATCAAAAATCGATTTTAAAAATAAAAGTGGGTGGAGAGACTAGAACCTGGGTCTCTCCCACCACAGCACACAGACCCAACCACTCCAGCCCGCTAGGGAATCGCGATGTAATCCGGATTGAATAAGTTTTAACACCACGCTACCCTGAGTTCTTCTCCCCTGTGTGAATCGAACCCCAAAACCATCCTAGATCCGACGATTTCGATTTCGCTAGAACATAAAAGCTTAGGGGTTTCGTTAATCGGGTGTGTTCGAATCTAGGGTGAGATTTAATTGGTAAAACATTGAGTTTAAGTTCGTTAATTTCTAGTTGGAAAACCCGAAACCCTAGAATATAAACACAAAATCAATTTGATCAATTCTTGTAATAACAGTTGATGAATTCAAGGGGCTTTCAAGGAGTGATGGATTGTGAACCTATCCATATAAATTAATTGGATTGAGGTTGTGTTCAATGTGGTGTTCGATTAAACCGTATTCTCGAAGAACCCTAGAATTGGTTCATCATCAATTCGATGTTAACAGCTCTTGATTTGATAGGGCTTTCAGTCTAGACATTGAAACGAGTATGAGGATGTGATTAATTACCTCAATCGATATCAAATTGATAGTGTTCGGCCAACTGGGTTTCCGACTTCGAGTGGTTTAGTCCCCAGCGACTCCGGCTTCATTGCTGATCGAATTGGCGTGAGAAAAAGTATATGGGGTATGCGACTAAGATGTTTAGGGAGTTTGATTTCGAGAATAACAAAATGAATGATCGGATTTGATGGTTTAGTTATAAGGTTCGACGGTTTCGGATTTAACTACTCATAACTAGAGTTTAATTCGATTAATGATGATAATTAATCTGAAAGTTATGGCCGTTAATGCCTTAAACGTGTGTAATCAGTTGTAATTTCGACGAATTTCGATTGCGATTTATAGATTTGGCTTCAAGAAATCGTAGGTTTGACTTTCAAAGTCAAGTAATTGACTTTAGAGTAATTACAGAACTGGTCCCTGAGGTTTCATGCGAATTGGAGTTAAGAATTGGCAGAATTGGTCCCTCCAGTTTAGATGGAGTTAAAATTTGGTTAGTTTGACTTCTACAGTCAACAGGATTTGGATTTTGACTTTTCTAAAAGTCAACATAGTAGATTAGGGTTATTACATAACTAGTCCCTCGAGTTTAAGTTTGAAATATTGGCAGAAACAATCCCTGCAGTTTGGGTTAAGTTAACTTGGTTAACTTTAACTGGATTTTGTTAACGGGGTTAACTGAAAAAGTCCGGATTGTCACTTCATCCCCTAGTTGAAAGAATTTTCGTCCCGAAAATTAAATAAATAAATAAAAAAATTTCCCCTGGATGTCACATCATCCCCTAGTTGAAAGAATTTTCGTCCGGAAAATTAAATAGTACCTTAAGAGTTTGACGCGGAGTGCTTGAACAGATTAGGATATTTGCGCATCATCTGATCCTCGCGCTCCCACGTGAATTCCGGTCCACGTTTCGAGTTCCAACGAACTCTGACAATAGGGATTTTACTGTGCTTTAACGTTTTGACTTCCCTATTCATAATTTCCACGGGTACTTCGATGAAACGTAACTGTTCATCAATGTGTAGTTCCTCCAGAGGAACTGCGAGTGATTCGTCTGCTAGGCATTTCTTCAAATTTGAGACATGAAAGACGTTGTGTACACCACTAAGTCCTTCAGGTAGGTCTAGTTGATACGCTACTGGACCGACTCTCTTCATTATCTTGAATGGTCCAACATAAAGAGGATTCAGTTTGCCTCGTTTCCCGAAACGAATGACACCTTTCCAAGGTGAGACTTTGAGTAAGACCATGTCACCTATTTGAAACTCTAAGGGTTTACGACGCTTGTCGGCGTAGCTCTTTTGACGATCGCGAGCTGCTGCCATACAGTTTCTAATTTGAACGATCTTTTCGGAAGTTTCAAATACAAGTTCAGGTCCTGTGAGTTGGCTATCCCCAACCTCGGTCCAACAAATAGGAGAACGGCATTTCCGTCCATAAAGTGCTTCAAATGGAGCTGCCTTGATGCTAGTGTGATAACTGTTGTTGTAGGAGAACTCTACCAACGGTAGATGAGATTCCCAAGTGTTACCGAAATCAATCACACAAGCTCGTAGCATGTCCTCCAGCGTTTGAATAATACGTTCTGTTTGGCCATCATTTTGAGGATGGTATGTTGTGCTCATATCTAGACGCGTGCCTAAAGCTTTATGTAATGACTGCTAGAAATGAGACATGAATCATACATCACGATCCAAAATGATAGAGATTGGCACCCCGTGCCGAGAGACTATTTCTTTCAAGTAAGTACGAGTAAGCTTATCCATTTTGTCGGTCTCTTTGATTGCTAAGAAATTAGCGGAATTTGTTAATCGATCAATAATTACCCAAATGGTATCACATCCGGTAGGAGTTCGTGGTAATTTGGTGATGAAGTCCATGGATATTTGTTCCCATTTCCACATGGGAATTTCTGGTTGTTGCAGAAGACCGGATGGTTTTTGATATTCAACTTTGACCTTCGCGCAAGTCAAACACTTACTAACATAGGTGGCTACATCGGCTTTCATCTTCGGCCACCAATGTAGTACCTTTAGATTATGGTACATTTTGTCGGAGCCTGGATATATCGAGTAACGAGATTTATGAGACTCATCCATAACTAGTTCCCTTAGGTTCCCGAATACTGGAACCCATATTCGTTCGGCAAAATAGCGAATACCGTCAGATTTGACTTCAAGCTGTGCTTCCAGACCGCGCGTACTTTCCAACGGTAGATTTTCTTCTTTTAGGGCTTCGAGTTGAGCACTACGGATTTTGTCAGGTAATCCGGGGTGAATAGTAAGCTGTAATGCTCGAACTCGTTTCGTTTCCTTTCGACTCAGGGCATCAGCTACAACGTTAGCTTTACCCGGGTGATATCAGATCACACAGTCATAATCGTTTAAGAGTTCGACCCAACGACGTTGTCGCATGTTTAACTCTTTCTGCTCGAAAATGTGCTGAAGACTCTTGTGATCGGTGTAGATGGTGCATTTGGTACCGTACAAGTAATGTCTCCATATCTTAAGAGCGAAGACTACGACTCCCAACTCTAGGTCATGAGTGGTGTAGTTTTTCTCGTGAACCTTTAGTTGACGTGAAGCGTATGCAATCACCTTTTATCGTTGCATTAACACACAACCTAGACCCTGAATAGACTCGTCACAATACACCAAAAAATCATCCGTTCCTTCCGAAAGAGCTAGAATAGGTGCACTGCAAAGTTTCTGTTTAAGATGTTGGAATGCTGACTCTTAGTCATCGCCCCAACTATACGCTTTTCCCTTTTGAGTTAAGATAGTGAGAGGTTGTGCAATCCTTGAAAACCCTTCGATGAATCGAAGGTAATAACCAGCCAATCCCAGAAATTGTCGCACCTCAGTCGGAGTCGTCGGTGCTGCCCAATTCTTGATGGCTTCTATTTTGGATGGGTCGACATGTATCCCTTTCTCGTTAACGACATGCCCTAGAAACTGAACTTCTCGGATCCAGAATTCACACTTGGAAAACTTAGCATACAGTTGCTCTCGCTTAAGTAATTCCAAAATTAGGCGTAGATGTTCCTCATGTTCCTCCTTGTTCTTGGAATAAATGAGGATGTCGTCGATAAAAACGATAACGAACTGGTCAAGGTAAGGCTTACACACACGGTTCATGAGATCCATGAATACCGCAGGTGCGTTGGCTAATCCGAAAGGCATGACCATAAACTCGTAATGGCCGTACCTTGTTCTGAATGCAGTCTTAGAGATATCCTCTTCTCGGACTTTTAACTGATCGTAACCGGACCTAAGATCTATCTTGGAATAGAAACTTGATCCTTGTAGTTGATCAAAGAGGTCATCTATGCGAGGTAAAGGGTAGCGGTTCTTGATTGTGACTTTATTCAGTTCACGGTAGTCAATACACATACGTAAAGTTCCGTCTTTCTTCTTGACAAACAGTACCAGAGCTCCCCACGGCGATGAACTAGGTCGGATAAAACCTTTATCCAATAAATATTTCAATTGAGTGGACAACTCTTGTAATTCACTAGGTGCTAACCTATAAGGTGCCCGAGCGATCGGTGCCGCTCCGGGTGCTAGATCGATTTGGAATTCAACTTGACGGTGCAGTGGCAGACCAGGCAGATCCTTGGGAAATGCTTCCAAAAATTCACGAACGATGGGAATATCATCAATCTTCTTCCCTTCTGATGGCTGCTCAGCAACGAGAGCCAAAATAGCCGTATGCCCCTTTCGAAGGCATTTTTGTGCTTTCATAAAAGATATGATGCCCATGACTGCACCAACTCTTTCATCCTGAACGGGAAGGATTTATCCATTCGGGAGAGAAAGGCGAACAATTATCTTATGACAGATAATCTTGGCTTGGTTCTTAGATAATCAATCCATACCGACAATTTTGTCAAAGCTGTCAAGTGTAATTGGCGTGAGGTCAATGTCAAACTTATGACCAGTCAATCTTAGTTTACATCTCTAAAGGTTTTGAGTTGCTTCTATAGTGTACTAAATATCCAATAGAGTTGGTGTACGACTTTACCAGCAGAAAATTATGAGGTCACGATGAGACTTCTTGCGAGTCCCGCGCTTATGAGGTAAGCATTGGTCAATACAATGGCTAAGAGGTTCACATGTAGGAAAGATTTTAATGAAATATAGATATCAGGAGTACAAGGGATAGGACATCTGTTTAAGTATTCGCGTTCAACTGATGACCAGTTAGATGAAATCCTTGTTTTCTAATGTCATTAGAACAACTGGATCGTTTTGTGAAAAAAGAAGCCCGTTTACAGAATTTTGATACCCTGGGCTATAAATCAAATTAATCTGAGGATTAGTCACCGGATAATGCATTAGGGTCAATTGGAATTTATTGTTGGAGTGTAAGGAATAACGTATTAGCAGGAAGGAATTCTTCCAATTCCGCTTACATACTTGGAGTCGATGGGTTTACCATGAGCTTCTACTAGAGTTTCAATCGAGTTGGTTTCTATGGTCGTGTTTGGATGAGAGTCTTAATTTCACTAAGACTCTTACATGAGTGAGATAAAATGATGGATTTCATTAATGATAGTCCAGTGTGTCCGTAAACACCTTCAACATGATAGTCGCGTCTATCAATTGTTGAACGGGTTTAACTATACCAACTAGTTGTTGAGTGGGTTATAAGAACTTCTACTGATAGTGGAAGTTTAAGTTTGTAGATCACTGCTTAGGACCATTTATCCACACACTAGGCTTCACCATGACTTACATGCACCTCAAATTACTATTACGTGTGCACCCGTAATGATAATTTGCTTTGCATGCTCACCCTTGTTCTCCCTGTCTTGTGTCATAATGTCCTTTAGGTCATATTGTTGAGTACATAGTGTTGTTAGATATGATAAGTCATCGAAAATCTTAGTCATCAACTATACTTTGATCAATTAGAACTCATATCGGGATGAGTAGTCGAGGATGGTTTGATCCGAGTATTCACTCGAGTGAAACACAATACAGGAGTCCAGTCTAGCGGATTGTAAATGAGAACACGTAACAAATTTGTACATGAAATGCGACTTCGAGAAATGAAACTAATTCATGAATACAAGTTACAGAAAGCAGCAAGGTAACCGTCCTTTCAACTTAGTCAAGATGGGGTTTGAGTATGCATTGAGCAATGCGTTCTCAGATTTGTGGTAAATCTATTCTCAACAGAATATTGACCAAAGACGTGAGCCCAAGGCTCGGGAAGGTGATGACATCTACGTGTCAATAGATTCTGCAATAATGCATGTAACGGTCTGCCTTCATTCGGCGTATTGTTGCTGGCGGGTACAGTAGGGACTCGCCTCCGACGATCCCAATTCCCAAAGAGATATGCGTTAGTGCTGAGTGTCGTCCATAACATGGACCTGAGAAAGCCCACCATACCCAACGGGTGATGGTGATGTAAGTGACTCCTCCGAAGGTTTCGCCTCGCTGCCCACGGACGGGAGTGGATGATATTCTGGTGATTCCCCGAGTGTCGCCACTGGGAATGATGATGCAATGCAAATGTTGTGTCCCTCGCCAACTGAGGGTGATACGGATGGTGTTACATGCATGCACTACAATGTATGTATAGATGCTATATGTATCAGGTATGAGTGTCTGTGCCGTGTAACTAATGTGTGAGGTTGTAGTCTAGTATGCGATCCTAGTTCTCAATAACCAATGGCTCTGATACCAATCTGTCACACCCCCAATTTCAACTAACGGAGTTTTACCATTTGGAAGGTGACACACCAGGATCTCAGTCATTAGTTACATCAAACGACACTGTATGGGACTTGAAATGTCATAACATAAAAGTTCAGAGTTAATGCGGAAGCGTAAACGTTAATATAAAATTTAAAGTAGTTACACGCAACAGGCGTCAATTAATATAATTAAGTAAACTATTTATTATGTTTGAAATGAATGAAATGATAGTAGGACTCCATGCATGTCCTAATTGTGCAACCCGTGCCAAAGCGACCTTAGAAACATGTAAGAAAAAGTGTCAACACGAGGTTGGTGAGTTCACAGGTTTCAAGTTTGCAATAAGAGAGTGTTTACCAGATTATGTACATTCAATATGCATATCTATAGGTAGCTAGCCTATGTTCATGTCTTACTAAAGCGCTCGCAACCGAAGCTGACTGTTTGTTTATTGCCTCCTGCCAGGTCTATCAACTCTGGCAAATGTGAGTAGGCTAACATTTCACCCGTTCGACCTCCAATCGAGTTAGTGCGACTAACGCGGGTGGGGCTTGTCAAACCCAGTAGTACTACTAAACATTACCTCGCTAAGATCCATATTAACAGTTTGATGTATGATGAGGACTTTCTGTGATAGTGTGTCACGCTTAGTCTTAACAGTAATAACATATAAATTACAATAATCTAAAATAGTTGTGTCATGTTTTCTCCCCCAACGGGAAAAACATGTAACATAATGTTTGTCTGCGTACCTGTTTCTCCCCCACGGGGAAAACAAGTAAAAGTATGATAGTTGGTGTTCATGTTTGTTTCTACTCAAAAAGAAAACAAGTAAAATATGTTTGTGTGTAAGCATGTTTCTCCCCCAATAGTAAAACAAGTAAAAAGGGGCCGTGAAACTCACCTGCGTTGCGTTGTAGGTAGTATCACACAAGTATGAGATTTGAAATCTCAAGTGTTAGCCTACACGGCTTACGTATGCCCTAGAATTATAAACACGTAAGTTAGGGACATATGAGATTTGTGACGACAACACGGAAGATTAGGATGTCTTAATACATTCTAAGGATTATCGGTTAGACGAACGGGTCTACAGGAAAATAGATTTCTCAATATAATAATTAAGATCAATGTGTTACGTGTCGAATGTTAATAACGAATAATATTAAATAGGTAAATAAATAAATTCGTACGTTTGAGTCGTTTACGAATGTAAGGAAAATAATATAGTTTAATATATTATTTTTAGGTTCGAATGATTAACTAAATAATCATTGCGGCAAAAATAATAATATATTATTTTTATTCGAGATAATAAACGTGATTAAACGATTATATCATTTTAGTTTCAAACGTTACACGAGGTTATAAAACGATACGAAATAATATAAAAATATATATTATTTAATAACATAAATCATGAGTTGAAAATAATATAAACATATTATTTTATACAATATTACAGTTTGAATATAATATAGATATATTATTTTTAAAAGCGGGAATAATATAAAAATGGGTTAATAATTCAAACCCGAGCCTACGGGTTGTTTTCCGGACTAAAACACTTTAATATAATACTATAATAATATAGGGATAAGTTTTATATTTAAAATAATATCAAAAATCGATTTTAAAAATAAAAGTGGGTGGAGAGACTCGAACCCGGGTCTCTCCCACCACAGCACACAGACGCAACCACTCCAGCCCGCTTGGGAATCGCGATGTAATCCAGATTGAATAAGTTTTAACACCACGCTACCCTGGGTTCTTCTCCCCTGTGTGAACCGAACCCCAAAACCATCCTAGATCTGACGATTTCGATTTTGCTAGAACATAAAAGCTTAAGGGTTTCGTTAATCGGGTGTGTTCGAATCTAGGGTGAGATTTAATTGGTAAAACATTGAGTTTAAGTTCGATAATTTCCCGTTGGAAAACCCGAAACCCTAGAATATAAACACAAAATCAATTTGATCAATTCTTGTAATAACAGTTGATGAATTCATGGGGCTTTCAAGGAGTGATGGATTGTGAACCTATCCATATAATTTAATTGGATTGAGGTTGTGTTCAATGTGGTATTCGATTAAACCGTATTCTCGAAGAACCCTAGAATTGGTTCATCATCAATTCAATGTTAACAGCTCTTGATTTGATAGGGCTTTCAGTCTAGACATTGAAACGCGTATGAGGATGTGATTAATTACCTCAATCGATATCAAATTGATAGTGTTCGGCCAATTGGGTTTCCGACTTCGAGTGGTTTAGTCCCCAGCGACTCCGGCTTCATTGCTGATCGAATTGGAGTGAGAAAAAGTATTTGGGGTATGCGACTAAGATGTTTAGGGAGTTTGATTTCGAGAATAACAAACCGAATGATCGGATTTGATGGTTTAGTTATAGAGGCCGACGGTTTCGGATTTAACTACTCATAACTAGAGTTTAATTCGATTAATAATGATAATTAATCTGAAAGTTATGGCCGTTAATGCTTTAAACGTGTGTAATCAGTTGTAATTTCGACGAATTTCGATTGCGGTTTATAGATTTGGCATCAAGAACTCGTAGGTTTGACTTTCAAAGTCAAGTAATTGACTTTAGAGTAATTACAGAACTGGTCCCTGAGGTTTCATGCGATTTGGAGTTTAGGAATTGGCAGAATTGGTCCCTCCAGTTTAGATGGAGTTAAAATTTGGTTAGTTTGACTTCTACAGTCAACATGATTTGGATTTTGACTTTTCTAAAAGTCAACATAGTAGATTAGGGTTATTACATAACTAGTCCCTCGAGTTTAAGTTTGAAATATTGGCAGAAACAATCCCTGCAGTTTGGGTTAAGTTAACTTGGTTAACTTTAACTGGATTTTGTTAACGGGGTTAACTGAAAAAGTCCGGATTGTCACAGCACTTGTCAAGTACGCAGAAACCCTTGTGTTTCACAAATTTCAACTCAATTTTGAAAAAGTCAAAGTCAAATAACGGACAGGATAAGCATATTCAATCAAAAGGATTCAAAGTCAATTCAAGAAGGTTAATCACAAATATTTTTGGCCTTTTCTGATTAGAATGAACTGTACGTAAACTAAAAATCTTTTTTGATCTTTTCTGAATAGAGATATACAAGTATATACACACACACTATTTTTGTTCAAAGACACAAGTAGAGGATCATATCAGGCTAAACTACATCAATAATGATACAAGATAAACATCAAAGAATATGGGAGATTACTATTTATTCATACGTAATAAGCACATAAACAAGTAATTCAAGTTGGAAATATTATAAGATTTGAAACCATAAGCATCTTAGTATCATGTTCTTGCGTGTTAAGGTAATAGTTATAAATATACAACGTGTGCCCCACAGTTATGTTATGAACTTACTTTGCACTGATCTCAAGGCATCTAAGATTTTTCCAATGATTTTCTAAATTTCCAGAATGATGCTACATCAATTAGCACAGGAAAAATCAAACAGAATCCATAAGGATTATCATGAATCATAAGATTTAGAATCGAGTGATTCATTTGTCTTGGTTTCATGTGATTTCTTCAGTGAATATCGGTATGCTGATTCAGGATAATGAATATGGTGTTTGAGGATTTAGGTAAGGGGATCCAAATTTTATCTGGATTTGAATTCAATGAATCAGGAGTGATTCAAGGGTGAATACATGCTTAACGGTTGATGTCAAGACATATCTTGATTCAATCTCTCATTGCATACTTGTGACTATGGGCAGTGAGATGAACCGCATTAATTTTGCTAACGACCTAACCCGAAACTGGTCTCAGGAGAAAATAATTGCCAAAATCTAACATCCTGTATCTGATAGTGATCTTTTGCATTCTTTTACGCACGCACACTAGCAAACATGGGTTCAAATCATAGTTGTAGTATTGATTTACTTTCCACACTACTAATGATTCAAAGACGCTTACAGCCTACTGACAATTCAAATTACTTGTAAATAAGCAAATTAAAAACACAACAATTTAAACAATCAAGTAAGCATGATGCAATAATTTCCCATATGTACTATCATTTCTTCTTTTCTCAAAATGACTTTGAAATTTTCTCGGTTTTCTATTTTGTTTGTATTTTTGTAAAATATTTGAAAATTAAAATAACTATACAGAAAACATTTTAAATGAAATAAAATTTAACTTTCATGAATTGAATAGATTTAAGAAAAACAAGTTTTCACTCCGGATTGAACATTCCTATCATGTTGACAAGATGTTCAAAACGTGTTCGATCAAACGCCTTAGTGAAAAGGCCAGCAAAGTTGTCATCCGTGTGAACCTTTACAAGTTCAATGAGATGCTTTTCAGCACAATCACGGATGAAATGATGCTGAATTTCAATATGATTATTTTTGGAATGTTTCACCGGGTTGTTTGTGATGGACATGGTGGCATTGTTGTCAATGAACAGTAGAGTTCTAGTGAACTTTAAGCCATAGTCTCTCAATTGCTGCTGAATCCACAATATATGAGAACAACCTCTCGCTGCAGCAATGTACTCTGCTTCACACGTTGAGACAGAAACCGTTGACTGCTTCTTGCACTGCCAGGAAACCAGTATGTCTCCCAAGAATTGACATCTACCTGAAGTTGATTTTCTATCAAGGTTACAACCGCCATAGTCTGAATCAGTATAGGCTTTGAGGTCAAATGACTGGTGCTTTGAGTACCAAAGACCCAATCGGGGTTTCCCTTTCAAGTATTTGAATATCCTCTTGACAGCTATCATATGAGACTCCTTTGGTTATGACTGAAACCTTGAGCCCAAACATACATCAAACATTATGTCGGGCCTTGAAGCTGTGAGATACATGAGAGAACCGATTATCCCACGGTACAATTTACAATCCACATCCTTTCCATCTTTGTCTAGATGCAAACCGTGATTGACAGGGATAGGTGTGCCATAAGTATTGTTATCATTCATCTTGTATTTCGATAAAATGTCTTGCACATACTTAGTTTGATGTAGATAGATGCCATCCTCTCTTTGACTGACTTGCAGACCTAGGAAGAATGATAATTCACCGTGTTGCTCATCTCAAACTTGGACTTCATCACCTGTTTGAATTCCTTACACATCTTTTCATTTGTAGACCCAAAGATAATGTCGTCGACATACACTTGTACGAGTAGAATATCACCTCCTGCTTTCCAAATGAAGAGGGTCGAGTCAATCTGTCCACGATCGAAACCATTGGACAGTGTTTTGATAACGTCTCACACCATGCCCTAGGTGCTTGATGAATACCATAAAGTGCTTCGTCGAGCTTATACACTTTATTTATATTATGCGGATCTTCAAAGCCGGTAGGTTGAGTGACATAGACCTCTTCATGAACTTTTCCATACAGAAAAGCACTCATCACATCAAGTTGATAGACCTTGAAGCCGACATAGGAGGCATAAGCCAGAAACAGTCGAATGGCCTCAAGTCTAGAAACTGGGGCATATACTTCAGTGTAATCCAAGCCCTCTTGTTGATAAAATCCTTGAAAAACCAACCTTGCTTTATTCTTCACTACGACATGACGATCATCCATTTTTCACTTGAACACCCATCTGGTTCCAATTGGTTGTACGCCTCTTAGCAAGTCAACTAAATGCCACACATGCAACGTTTTTGAATTGGGACAGTTCATCTTGCATTGCCTCAATCAAGCAGTTGTCAGCGAGAGCCTCCTTCACATTCTTCGGCTCCAACTGGGACACGAATGCAGCATGCAAATATGTTTCCATGATACCAGTGTCAAGTATCTGAGCGTACAAACTAGTGTTCTCAGCAATGGTTCTATGATGAGTCTGAACACCCGCATGAGGATCACCAATAATGTTGTGAATTGGATGATTCTTATGCACTCTCATCTCTGGTATGAGCGGTTCCTAGAGATTTGTGTCTAGATTCATACTCAACTCCCCCATATACTATGATCCAGAAGATGACGATTCAATGTTGATTGGATCAGCTGGAGCTTCATTTCCTACAGGAGTGTTAGGATTAGCTAAAGCGTCATCTCCATCAACATGGTCAACTTCAACATCATCACAGTCATGAGTTCCAAATACAGATGTAGCATTGGAATCGGGAGTTACAATGGGCACCGTGGCACAAGTGGAGAAATTTGAATTATCATCGCCATTAACAAAATCGTACACATTTGTGGCATCATCGGTAGACAAATCAGGAAGGTTGAAAGACTTGAATAGCACATCATAATCAAAACCACAAGCTGGACCAGTTGGTTCTGGTGGAATGCTGTGTTTACTGCAATCCACTTCGAACCATTCCTCGACAGTATGAGTTCCTATATTGTACACTCTTTAGCATGGTGAATTGGCAACATATCCTAAGAAAATGCCTTCCACTGCTTTTGCATGAAATTTAGATTTTCGATCCTTGTACTGTATCAATAAGGAACAGGGACTACCAAAAGGAAATAGGTAGTCAAGATTGGGAGGTTGATTGTTGATCAACTCATAGCAAGTCTTGTTGTGCCTCTTAACAACCAGAACTCTGTTCAAAATGTGACAAGCTGTATTTACTGCTTCTGCCTAGAAACTTACGGGAAGCTTTGTATTTGACAGCATTGTCCTTACAGTCTCGATCAAGGTTCTATTCTTTCTTTCTACAACTCCGTTCTGCTGAGGTGTGTACGGGGCACTAAATTCGTGACGGATACCCTTCTTGAGACAGAAAATCTCCATCAAATTATTCTTGAATTCAGTTCTGTTATCACTCCTTATTCTTCTAACCTTCAACTTGCAAAGAGATTCCAAGCTCAGGATCAGGTATTGAAGAATGTCAGCAGTCTCGTCCTTTGTACCTAAAAAATGCACCCAAGAAAAACATGAGAAGTCATCTGTTACAACCAGACAGTAAAAACTTACCTCCAATACTCCTAATACTTATGGGGCCAAAAAGATCCATATGTAATAGCTCCAAAGGGGTATCGATAGAGTTTTGGAGCTTGGGCTTGTGAGACTTCCATTTCTTTTTGCCCTTTTTACAAGGCATACAGTCATCTGCAACGACAAATCTCAGCTTAGGAACACTGGTTACCAAACCGTTTAGGACAAGATGATTCATTTTTTGATAAGAAATGTGTCTGATTTTCCTATGCGATTCATTTTTTGATAAGAAATGTGTCTGATTTTCCTATGCCACAAGATTGAGTAAAGCTCTGTCGCTTTGGTAAGCAAACGAGTAGCAACTGATGAGGTGGTTGTTGCCACGCTCATATTGATCTGATAAGTGTCGTTTGTCCTTGGTGCTCGCATCAGAATCCAGTCTTCAGGAACTTCAAAACCAGGTTTGAGAATCATGCATTCTGTCTGGTCAAACATAACTGAGTACTCCTTGTCGCACATCTGGGAGATACTCAACATGTTATGCTTCAGCTGCTCGCAGTAGTTGACGTTGTCGAAGCTAACACAACCATTCGAAACCACGCCTTGACACGTGATACTACCGCCTTTCTCTCCAGCAAAGGCCACATAGCCGCCTCTGAATGGTATGACATCTTGAAGCAGGGCCATGTTACATGTCATGTGCCGGGAGCAGCCACTATCTACATACCAACGATTAGAGAAAGTACCCTTCGGATGTCCCTGCACGAGTCACAAACAGATTAGTTAGATTTGGAGACCCAAGCGATAGTGGTCTTGGGTCGTCCGTCTTTCTCAAAATAAACAACCTCTATTAACTCACAGTCGTGACTATCAAAAATGGATGAATCTTTTGAAGACTTGGGATCAAGAGATTGAGAACTTTTGGATTTCTTGTTCCAGGAGCTCTTATTTTTCTTAACTGGAACAGTTTGCTTACATTCAACAGCAGCAGGTGAACTGGTGGAAGCTTCACCTGATTGAACTCCAGTCAGTTGTTCCAACTTTCTCAATCTCTTGTTCCTTCTTCTCCACTATGGTTTGGAGAGTTTTACCACAGGTTTCTCACTAGTAGGTGCACTACCAGAGGTAGATGCACAAGGTTTAGTATAAAGCTTTTCCCTTTTTGGAACAGTTGGTTTAGCATCAGATGTGGTCTTTGGCTTCACCAACGGTTTTACTGGTGGTTTCACCTCATTCTTTTTTGGACTCTTGGTCTGTTTCACTGGTGGTGACCGGGGGACAACAACTGGCTGTGAAAAAACTGACCGTTTCACTTGGTTCTTATTCGGGCAGTTCACAATAATGTGACCGATCGTACCACAGTGAAAAAAAGTTCTCCTATCTTTGTAATTCCTCCAGTAAGGCTCATTTGATTTGAGGTTTGATGACTCAGCATGATGAACATGAGAAGTTGTTTGGTGAACAGTAGTTTGACCCGATGGTGATTGGTTTTTGAGAATATAATACTTTTGCATATTTTCTTGATAGCCAAGCCCGTAATGAGATGAAAATGCTTCTTTCTTAACTTGATTAATGTTTTTATATCCCCCATAAAGCATCACTTTTAATTTTTCATTTGATTCAACGATATCGGGTTCAGTCAAAATACAATTATCACAATTAGTGACAATGTTTTTCTTAACTTTCTGTTTACCAAGCAACTCCTCAGAGACTACTCTTTCAGGGCAGGTGTTCTCAGACCCATCATCAGAAGCAGTAAAGAACTCTTCATCAGATGCAGAGTTAGCCTTACTCGAGGAATCATCCTTACTCGAGGACTTATCAAGGCATGACAAACCAATGTCCATTAAGCCATTGACTCGTAGTGTTCCACCACAAAACGAGAGTTTTTCAACTTCTCGATGTTGTCTTTCAACTGTAAGATCTCATTTTGCAGCTTGGTGATCTCATTGTTTCTCTTTTCCAACCCCTTGTACGCAACATCTAAATGAAACTGTTGATCACTGATTTTAAGTGAATAATCACGTTTTTCCTTTTTTAAAGTTTCAACTGAACCTTTGTATCATTTTTTGTTTTCTTTGTAGCTTAAAGCTGCAATAAGAAGGGGTTCGACTTTGTCTTGAAGCTTAGATTTTTCATCCTTTAAGCTCAGACATTTTGAATAAGAAATGATAGCAAAAGAGTTAGAATATACCTCATTTGATGAACATGATGCCTCTCCAATAGCCATGAGGGCAACTACAGTTGTAGACTCTTCTTGGTCAGCCACAGAAGCCTCCCGTTCCTCTGCTTCCATCATCTCCATGATCTCAGCCATGAGACCAACCTGTGTTAGAGCAATAATGGCATCCTCCAGATGAACACCCCAATCAAAGCTATCGTTATGTTGAGCTACCAAAGCGTTGGACGTACCACCTTGACTTTGATTGTGGTTGTTGGAGTTGTTGTACCCTTAACTGTTTCCTTGGCTAGGTCTCGTGAAACCCGAGGCCGGTGCTTTGTCCTTTTGACATTCACGAGCAAAGTGTCCAAAATTCTGACACTTATAGCACTTGACTTTGGATTTATCAAAACAACCTTGGCATTTGAATGCCCACCAATGAACTTTCTTCCTGTTCTGTTAAGGAAACGCTTGGCTCTTCTCAAGATCATGGCCATATTCCACTGAATATCCATGTCCTCCATATCATCCGGATCCACCTGATTAAAGTCTTCTTCTATGGTTTTAGGATCCGTTAGCTTGCAACCAATGAAGTTTTCATAGGCAAGCATACAGGATGAAAACAAAGCCACATGATCTTCGGCTATCTTGGCTATTGCAGATTGGTTAGCTTAAGATGTGGGAGAAGGATTTCTTGAGGGATTATGGTGATGAGATCTAGAACCAGATCCAGATGCCGTATAACAAGCATGACCACCACACACTTTTGAACTACCCTCCTCGTGAGAGTTTCCTGAGAAAAGGGCAATTCCAGAACCCGATGACTTGGCTGTGGAAGACGTCCCATAATACATAGAAGGGTCTTGTATTTGAGGTCTCCCTGAGCTCTCCTTTCTTTTTAGGTTCATATCATGTGCTTGAACCTTTCCAATTGCTTCATCAATAGTCATCTCATAAAACTTTGAGTTCTCTCTCATCAAGGTTGTGTACATCTCAAATTTTGGTGGTAAGGCATCCAAAAACTTCTCAACTAACTCCTCATCCGGATAGATGAGGTCAAAGCTTTCAGCTCAGTTTGCAGATGATAGAATCTAGAGATAAGCTTATCTATGGACTCATTCTCAGATACCTGAAGCACTCATACTGCTTCCTAAGAAGATCCCTCTTACTCTTCTTGATGTCGCTGTTTCCCTCGAATCTCTTTTGCAAAGCCTTCCAGAGATCCTTCGAGTTATCATATCCTCTAAAGCTGTGAAATAACACTCGGGTCATGGCCATAGTAATAGATCCGTGTGCCTTCTTCTCTCTGTCATAAACTTTCTTTTCTTCTTCATCAAGTTTGGAGATAGGCTTGGGAACTTCCTCATCAAGATATGTATATGTGGGATGCTTATAACCCTCTAGAATGGGTATCCAAAGTGAAGAATCGATGTATGAGATATAATGCTCAAAGTGTGCTTTCCAGTTGAGTAATCATTTACATTAAGCAGCTTTGGTCGTTTATGTGGGGTTCCAATCTCGTTGTCATAATTCAGAAGCTTACCCAGGTTCTGAAGATTTGCCATGGTGAAACACTTAGTTAACTTTCAGAAAAATCAAGGCAATGTGCGCACTTAAGTTCTGGCCTTGCGCACTTAAGAACTTGGTCTTGTGCAGTTAAGATTTGCTCTTGCGTACTTAACAAGTACGCAAGAGTAAATGACAAGTACGCAGGAGGGAGTTAAGTACGCAACAAGAAATGGTCTTGCGTACTTCGTAAGTACGCAGGAAGCATGTACTTGTTTCCAAAAATGGTAAGTACGCATATCACTTTTTCACCAACCCTCACCAACTTTTTCAGATCACTGGAATCTCACCGGAGACAGAAAAAGTTGAAGATATGACAAAAACAAATGAGCCAAAGGGTCAGAAATTCGTTTCTAACAAACCTTTGATGCTCAAAACACTCAAATACACAACAAAAGGTCGGTTTTTGAGTGATTTTTGCTTCTAAAATAGTGCTCAAGAGCTACCCCTATTTTATCATAAAAATCACCAAAAGACACTATCTTTTGCTTGTAAAACTCTGTATGATGTGTAGAGGATGCTCCTAACACACTTACAACACCAGAAATCAAGAGCTAAGCTCTGATACCACTTGTAGGCCCCTGAGTGTGTCGGATCGTTACGTGTGGGTGTGTGACTAGTCGGACCGTGTCCGGAATACCCGTGACTAGGTGGAGAATCAAGTAACACAAAGTAAACTGACAGCGAAAACACTTTCAAACTTCGTCTATTATAAAACTTGTAGGTTACAGAGATGTTACAAATGAGTGCGTACATAACTTCTGTCACCACAACCTATTTATACTAGACCTGATCTCTGTGCACTTAACAAGTGCGCATGGCAAATTGTTCTTGCGTACTTAACAAGTACGCGGAGTATTCTTGCATACTTGCAAAGTACGCAGGAAGTAATTCCTGCGCACATGCTAAGTGCGTAAAACACTTACAGAAAATAGACGACTAGTACATACATTAGTAATTACAACTCGATAACTACTACATACAGACACTAACATACAAAGACAAATACATACAAGACAAGTACAAAAGTTAAGATAATATCCAGAGTGTTTGTCACACAAAAGTGCTTCAACACCGTTTAGTGATTTAATGTTTGCTTTGAATACTAACACACATAGTATACAAGTAATTCAAGTTTCATGCTACACGTGTCACAACTAACTTAGCATGGCAAGTTATGTCTACACAATGCACGTTCAACAAAGTTCCTACTTTTAACAATGTATGATCACAAGTTTGGTTTCAATATATTACATCATCTATAACACGTTTGCATGATCATGACATGTATATATACACATACTTATGCATGAAAGATCATCACAACATACACCTTAGGTCTAGACATCAAGTTTCAAATTCTAAAAGTTTCTACTTTTAGTAACTTATGATCAATGCATACGATTTGTACCAATCAACACTTTAACAGGCTTTAATACGTTCATAATAGCATGCTAGCATCATACAATAACATCATGCACGCAAAAGCAATTCACATTCAACAAACACCTTTCAATAAAGTTTCCTCTTTAGGAAAGTCTATGATTTCTAGCTTTGTTAACAAGATTCAACGCATCCATTCAATTGTAAACTACTTAACTAGCATAAATACAATCATAACAATCATCATTCACATCTAGCATGCAATCCTACAACATCACATAAACAAAAAGTCTCTACTTTAGACAAGTTATGAATCATATGAAACTAGGGTTTTCTAAATAAAAATATACTCATCAAATAGTTGCAACAACATCAATCAAATAACCAATTCATCAACATTATTTCAAAAACTCATGTTTGGATGAACTAGGGTTTCAATCATAACTTTTATAATAAAAAAGTAACGGAATCGGATGAAATAACTTACGTAGTAGTGTTAGAAACGCCTAGACTAGCTCGAATACATTTCCAATTGCAAGATTGAAGATCAAAGAGGGTGTGTTTGGGTTGCTTGAAGCTCTCGGCTCAAGGGGGGGGGGGGGTTTCGGATCGCGACGGCTTCAAAAGGGAATAAGGGTTTAGGGTTTTTAATTTTTATAATTTTCCTTATATACACATTTGCATGCATGGGTTTTTAAATTGGATTATGGGATTTCTAAAGGTCCATAGGCTAATTTAAAGCTAATTACACTAATAATAATTAAATCCCTTCATTATTATTTTTATAAAAACTCCATCTTTTATAAAAATTAACTAACACAATTAACATTCAATAATCATACGCGATATCAAGAGAATTCGCATAATTCACGTAAATCATATAACACACAAAATCACATAATTTAAATTAATTATAAATTATTAATTGTTCTAAATATTATTCTTGATTAATCACCAACGTTCCGGGTTAGACTCAAGTATGATCCGGTAATTCTACGAGTTACCGCTATGTGTGTATTAATTAACATATTTAATTAACCTAATTAAATGCAATGCACGTGTGACTAACTGAGATGACTGAGTTTGTATGAACGATGCTTGAGATAACGATGTTTGTGTTAATGGGGTTAACCTGAATTTGCTGGATGTCACATCATCCCCTTGATGAAAGAATTTTCGTCCCGAAAATTAAGCGAAGTCGTTAAATGTCTGAAACAAAAAGTTTGGGTTGTCAAATCATCCCCTTGTTGAAAGAAATTTCATCTCAAAATTTAACTAGTACCTTCTGTGCTTGCCGTTGACTGTTTGAAAAGGTGAGAATACTTTCTCATCATCTGATCCTAACGTTGCCACGTGAACTCCGATCCACGCTTGGAGTTCCTCCGAACTCTGACAATAGGTATCTTACTGCGCTTGAGAGTTTTGACCTCTTGGTCCATGATTTTGACTGGTTCCTCAATAAAATGTAGCTATTCATCGATTTCCAACTCCTCGAGTGGAACTACAAGTGTCTCATCTAATAGGCATTTCTTTAGGTTTGAGACATGAAAAAAATTGTGTACTCCATTGAATGTATCTGGTAGGTTCAGTTGATATGCTATTGGACCAATCCTTTTCACTATCTCGAATGGTCCAACGTAACGCGGGTTTAACTTGCATCATTTTTCAAAATGAATCACACCTTTCCACGGTGAAACCTTTAATAATACTTTATAGCCCACTTGGAATTCTAACGGTTTTCTGTGCTTGTCTGCATAACTCTTTTGACAGTCAAGAGCTGCCGCCATACGGTTTCGGATTTTCATGATTTTCTCCGAGGTTTCGTGCACAAGTTCAGGACCCGTAAGTTGGCTATCTCCAAATTCAGCCCAACAAATTGGTGATCGGCATTTCCGTCCGTACAAAGCCTCGAACGGTGCTGCTTTGATGCTAGTATGATAGCTTTTATTGTAGGAGAACTCTACTAAAGGCAGATGAGTCTCCCAACTGTTACCGAAATCTATCACACAAGCCTGTAGCATGTCTTCTAGGGTTTGAATGGTACGCTCACTGTCACACCCCAACCGACGGCGGAAACGTCGGGGCGGGACATGTAGACTGTTCATAAGCTCATGGTTTACTAAAGTTGTGATAATTAAACAATAACTTTCATTTCATATCTCAAGTAATCAAGTACAACTCTTACAAGAATAATAATACATGAATAACTTTATTTAATTTTAAAACTAGGTCCTCAATCCTAAGTGAAGCGACTTGAAATCTTAACTCAAACACCGTACCTGAAACATGATAAAATGAGAGGGTCAACTATAAATAGTTGGTGAGCATACATAGGTTTTGACACCACAAGTAAAGTTCAAATGTTTTGTGTACAATTCATATGATACATGGTTTATAAAGCATTTATGGAGAATCTAAGTTAAGCTAGTTGCACAAATGAAACTTTGAAATTGAAGGGCATAACAACACATGTTATCCTAATGTAGGGCATAACAACACATGTTATCCTAATGTAAATGTAGGGCATAACACATGTTATCCTAATGTAGGGCATAACAACACATGTTATCCTAATGTAGGGCCTAACAACATATGTTAGCCTAAAGTAATGTATTTGTGTTTGCACGTGTATATCATGTATATGTAGCCTTAACAATTAGCATTCAAGCATAAAGCACAAATAAACACATATGATCATATCGTAGAATTGTACGTGTGTAATTGTAAATAGTATTTGAATGCAATCATGTTTCACCCCAAATATGTAAATACGAAAAAGGGGATATGTAAACTCACATTGTATCAGTTGTGTAGATAACACGAGCAAAAATGAAGCACAAGTGATTCTCAAATCACAAGTTTAACCTAAAACGAAATGTATCGACTTGCATTAATAATGTGCACGGAGTCTAAGTCATGATCACATGTTCATCGGATGTTGATACGCGTGGATTCATACAAGAGTTTAGTCGTTTCATGTAAAAGGGGATTTGTATGTTATATGTATTTAGATAGAGGTTTGGTATGAAAAAATAAATTCAAAGTATGTTTGGAAAATAATAATTGTTTTAGGGTTTGAGTTTAAAATAAATAAATCTCCTTTATTTATTTAAAATAGTGAGTCTTAATTGAAAAGGGATATTATAGTTATTAAGATAAATAAATTTATCTTATTTAATATTGTGTCAAACTATATATATTAGTACATATTAAAAACTCTAAATAAATTTGTTATTGCAAAAGATAACTAGAAGATATTGTTTTAAGTAAATAAATTCTTTCTTTTTATTTACTTAAAATAGAGTGTTTCTAATATAACAAAATTAAATTATTTAAAACTTTTAGATGGTTAGAATGATTTATGGTTTTATAAAACATGGTAAAAACATTTTATAAAATCCTAGTAATAATTTACAAAATAGGTACTTTGTTTTGTAATTTACATGATTTAATTTGAAATAACTTTTGAATTGTTCTTATAATGATAAATGGGCTTTTAAATCAATTAAATTGTAAAAATAAAGGTATTAGGTCTAAAATTGTATGTTATTGTATGAAATCATCCCAAATGATATTTGGTTTATAACAAAATTTTTATTACATTTTTTTAAACCCTTAAAACTCCTCAAAAAAAATAAACACAGGCCACCCGACTCGAACCCGGGTGGCTCCTGTGTAGGCGCTTCGGGTTACCACTGGATCAGGGCCACAACCCGTGAAATAAGGCAGTCCGAAAATGTGTTAACATGATGATACGGTGGAGCTGGGTCTGGGTTCCAGGTCCACGCAAAAAGAATCCGTTGGCATGTGGGTTTAGAACCCGCGACCACTTGAATACGGGTCGTGTGACTTAACCACTGGAACATAATAGATATCTTGACAGAAAGCAAGTTCGGTTTTAGAAAAAGAGTTAAACCCTCAGTCCCTTCGTCCCCAATCATCCCCGTCCCAAACCCTAACCTTAATGTCACCCGATTCGCATCCGATTGAACGATAAACCATGGGGCTTTCAATCCTTAGATAAAAATGAAACCATTGATGTAAGTTTTACCTGAAATGATTACAAAACGGAGACGGTCGACAGGAAGCAAGAGTTCGGTATCCTTGGAGCTTGACAGCGATCCAGAGGTGAAATGAGGTGCAGGCGTGTGTTTAGAGAGTTTTTGAGAGGATATACGAAGGTGCGTGAATGCTTTGATTTGTTCAATTCCACATTAAAGGCTCAAATCAATTCCGATTAACGGGGAACAACTGGCATTGCGTATTACGCGTGAATTCAACTGATTGATGATGAATCGAGTCGAGTTTAAGGTCTGGAATCATGATAGGCTTGATTGTGCGTGATTTCCGGGCTTTAAACGTGTCAAATTTCATGATTTGAAACCGAATTTGACTAGGTTTGACTCTGATTAGTCAAAATGTTCAAATATATTTGAATTTCGAAATTGGCCGCACAAAGCGTTAAATTGGAATGTCAATTTGGCTTGAGAGTGGTCGATAATCGTTCTAGTATTCCAAGCAAGTCCAAAACAGTCGGGTATGATCGAATTGCACATTGATTTGCAAGGATTTGGGCTGTTTAACTTTTTTTTTTTGAAGTCAACATAGGTCCAAATTATTGAATAGGGTCAAAATTGAGATGGAATGGTCAGATTTTAAGGGTGCGGGTTTAAAAATGAAGGTTCAAACGTTTAGAGGGTTCAAAATATTTATATACATATTTAAAATTTTATTTTTGTTTAGTATTTAGTAAGAATTTCATAAAACTATGTGTTAAGAATGATTTATTTAATGAAATCAAATATATACTTATGTTTATTTTTGTAAACAATTATTGTGTATGTGTATATTTTATAACTTGCTTTCAAACTTTATTACACTAAAAATATTATTACGCGGTTTAAACCGTAATACATGAATATATTTATATACGTAATGTGGTTGAATAGAATTTAAAAAAAATTTATGGTTGGAAAAATCATGGATGTTACAGTCTCCCCATGTTAAGGAAATTTCGTCTCGAAATTTAACTAGTGGGAGTTACTGAATCAGAGAAGGAATGAGTTTGAGTTTTGATTGTCGGTTTGAGGAGTATGATAGATAACAAGATTTAGGTCTATAGCTCAAGTTAAGTATGAATGATATCAGTGGATTTTGGTTTCAAGAGAGTTTAGGATAGATTTGTCAAAGAATCTAAAGGTGAAATGCCCTTCTTGAAATGAATTTGATGGGAACTTGACGATCAGGATTTGTTTAAAAGGTAGTCTAATATGCTCAAGAATTGTTAGTGGATAAGATATTTTTACAAACATTGGCCCGTCAAACAACATAAAACTTTACGTGGAAAAAAAATAACCTACTTCTGATTTTATGACAGGAACACTTATATATAGGAAGTACCAGCGGCGTATCCACCATGTCCTTATCATATCACATTAGTTTTGTTACTATATCCCACGATAGGTTTCATGTCATAACACACGACAGATTTCACTATGTCTTTCATGTGCTGATTTTTATAATTACGTGTGCACCCGTAATTATCCAAATCGTTGCATGGTCCACATAGTTCATCCTATTGTGTGTGGGGTCCAGGGGGTAACACAAAAACACTTAATTCGTAACTATTGTTTTCACGTATGTGTTGCTAACGAATAACTATGTTCATAGATAGTAGAGTCGATCAGGTACTAAAGAGTAATAGCGTGGCATAGTTTAGGGTTTTCATAGCTTCCTCGTGTTTGGACGAGAATACGTCAAAACCCGAGTAGTTTTCATGGATAAGGTGAATAATCATGCTTTGTGTATGATGTACTTAATCAATTGTAACAATGTAGACAATCTAATTCCGTGTATAATGTAAACACTCATGTTTCATGTATGATCTAATTGTAAGCGAATAGGTTTCAAGTATAGTGTGAACAATTTGATATCATGTATAAGCAAATATGTATAATGTGATCACTCTAGTATTATGTATGTAACATCCCGAAAATAGTAAATAAGTAAATAATAATACGATAGAGATTTAAACGCCATAAAATGAAATAAGAACGGATGGGCTTGGGCTCCGCTCCAACGGGCCGAGGGAAGCCCAGGTATAAAAGGGGCAAGGCAGCCCACTAGCTCATTTCACCTTCATTTTTCCCCATCTTAGAGAGAGAAAGGGAGCTCGGGTCTAGAGAGAGAAAGTTGACGGATCGTCACGAGATTTGAGGAGCACGTTACAGCTGAGCTCGTGAGCAAAACCTCCGAATCAGAACTTCAATCCAGGTAATAATTCGACCATAATCTGAGTTTTTGTTCACTTTGGGGTTTCTCGAGTTTTAGCTAAATAGATGATGTTTTTACGGATGAAACTTGATAATAAGTTTAGAAATAGCATCTAGAATGGAAACCGCACATTTTGATCAAAGAAAATTATAAGATTAGCATGATCGGATTAACATGCAAGAATTCCGAAATTTTGGTCCATGAACCAGGTACTGCGTACTTACCAAGTACGCATGAGGAAGTCCCTGCGTACTTACCAAGTACGCAGGAGGAAGACTCCTTCGCACTTGCCAAGTGCGCATGAGCAAGTCCCTGCGCACTTACTAAGTGCGCAGGCAGCAGACAGCAGGCAACAGGTTGGTTAAGTAAAGTCAGTAAGTTTAGAATGATTAAACCATTAGAGTCGGGGTTGGGTCTAATGTGTATTTAACTACCTAATCCAGATCGGAAGTGAAGCTGTTGGGCCTTTGTTAGGACAACCTAGAGTAGCTCATCAGGTGAGTTCTATGTGCCCCCTTCTATGTTATGTGCAAATGATTTATAAATGTGTTGGGGCTGAAGTGTATACACTAAATGAATAAATACTATAAGTGTCAATGTGATCATACGTATATATATATAAATACCTATATATGTGAAAATGAATTATGAATAAAGAATGAAGCGTATGATATAAAGAATGAATGAAAGAAGGGCATAACGTAAAAGAATGAAATCTTGCTTTATATTACATATATATTGCATGTTATGAATGAATGTAAACGTTATA
Organism: Smallanthus sonchifolius; assembly: GCA_023525975.1. Lineage (NCBI taxonomy): Eukaryota > Viridiplantae > Streptophyta > Magnoliopsida > Asterales > Asteraceae > Smallanthus > Smallanthus sonchifolius. Next base: position 74,449,873 of record CM042034.1, read on the forward strand.
AACCCTTCTATGACAACGGCTACTTCGGTAGACGGACGACCACGTGACTATTTTGCAACCGGGACAAAAACGTACCTTCCCAAGCTAGGACGTATGAAAAGGTATTAATGGACGGTCGAAGCAAGCCTTAACTAATGTAGAACGGTTGCATACATAATGGTCACGTGGGAAACGGATGCCCTAGGGCAGACGGACAAAAATGACGGACTACGACGGTAGGACGGTAAAGAGCGGACGGACAAACATTGCCGGACGGATTTAATGATATGACGGACGGTTTTCTAGAGCCGGACGGTAATGAAACGGGCTACGAAGGTAGCTCTGACTGCGATGTCTTCGTGACATTCGCGACAAGTATGATGGGTTGATCTCCCTTAAGATTATGGCCAATATGTGTTCTCCCAAAGAAAGTATGTATGTACATATGTATATACCCTCAATGAATGTTATGTGAGAACAGTAAAGTAAAGAATATTTAAAAGTACGAATATGCATATATACATTATATTCAGGATAAGATAAATATTATGTATGATTGTCTTTAAACTAGAACTCACCAGCGTTAGCTGACTTTTAGTATACATTTCAGGTAAGGGAAGAAAAGGTCGTGCGATGGCGTGAAGGTTACCCGGCACAAGACTGACATCCCACTTTTGTTTGTTAAGAATATGTTATGTTTAATTTGTAAAGACTTCCGCTGTTATGATTATGTAATTGAATGATGAATGTTTTAAATTTAAGTTCAGTATTTATGACTATGTTTATGAGTAAATCCAACAAGTGAGGTCACCCGGGAAAGGGGCCTTACAAGTTGGTATCAGAGCAATAGTTTGAGAGATTCAGACATCCCTAAATGTCTGGACTCAAACTGATTATGGGACCAACGCACGGATGTCAGTATGGGTAACCAACGCCAATGCTAGCACGGTAAGTAAGTCATAAAGTTAATGCTCTTGCATAGGAATAGATACCTTAACTTAGAACAAATAGATGTTAATGCCACGACTGATTTGAAGAGTTTTGAACCCGAAAAGCAATGTAAATTAGTAATCACAAACCGGTCATTGTAATTAGGAATTTACCTTGCTCGTACTGTTCCAAACTATGATCTGAAGAAATGACATTGATGTATTCCCTTTTTAACTATCAGGAAATTAAGAAATATGGCTGGTGGAGGAAGAACAGGACCTCGAGGTGGTCTCACTGGCCGACGAGGTAGACCTCCGTTGAACCCAAGATTTGAAGAAGAAGAGAGTGTGCACGCAGAGCACACCGAAAGTGTGCACGAAACAGAAGTGACCCCAATTAGGGACGACAGTCCAGGGCCTATACAGTTGGAACCTGAAGTCAAGGATGCTATTGCCCGTGAAGTTGTGCTCACTTTGAAGAAGGTATTGCCTGATCTACTATCCGAGGCAATAAAGAAAAGTAAAGAGGAGGATGAAGGAAACCATGAAGAAAAAGTATATGACAGCGACGGGGATGAGATAAAAGTGGGGCCAAGCACTAAAGGGTGCACTTATAAAGGTTTCAAGGATGGAGACCCACCAAAGTTTGATGGTAGCAAGGATTCGGTGGCTACTTTGGAATGGATTGAGAGAATGAACGCTGTAATCAACATCAGCGAGTGCCGACCGGACCAGGCGGTTAAATATGTTGCTCATTCTTTCACCAATGAAGCACTAGGTTGGTGGAGAAATATTCAAAGAACAAAGTCACCACATGCTCTTGCCAGAATGACATGGGAAGACTTGAAAAAGCTCGTAATCCAAAAGTTCTGCCCACAGAATGAGATTGATCGTGTGGAGAACGAGTTCCTAAACTTCAAAGCTGGCGACAAGACTCATCGCCAATATACCTCAAGGTTCAACGAGCTGGCCCAACTGGTACCACACTTGGTGGAAACCGAAGAACGTATGATCAAATACTATGTCAAGGGTCTGCCGCAAAGGGTCCGTGTCCACGTAAAAGCCAACCTACCCTCGACCTTCGAGTAGGTAGTCAACCTGGCTGGAATCGTTTACGACGATTATGCCAATGAGGACCCGGCACCTGTGACACAAAAGAGAAAGTGGGAGAATCCGTCTAGAGGCACCGGAAAAGGGAATGAAACAACTGGATTTAAGAAACCGAGGTTGGACGGATATGAAACATGCAAGAGATGTGGAAGGCAACATCTTGGCGAGTGTCGAATCGGCACCACCGTGTGTTATAAGTGCGGGAGGCCGGGGCACTACTCCCGAGATTGTTGGAAGGATGCCAAATGTCAAGTATGTGGATTGGTTGGACATCTGACAAATAATTGCAGGAAGGCCGGCCAATCTGGTTCGGGAAAAGAGAAGGAACAGGAACAACAAAAGGCAAGGACTCGGGCCTATGCCTTAACTGAGGAAGAAGCAAGGGGAAACCCTGATGTCGTGTCAGGTACGTTTCTAGTTAATGATGAACGTGCTGTGATCTTATTTGATTCTGGTGCTAGTAAAAGCTTTATATCAAATGCATTTAGTCGTAAACTGGATTGCACAATCAACACCATAGTAAAGGCCTTTAGCGTACAAACTGCCGTTGGTAAAAACTCGGCAGTATTCCAAGTAACAGAGGATTGCATCATAGAAATAGAGGGTCATAAGTTTCCTTCTAGATTATTCCTTCTCACCTTAGGAGGATTCGATATAGTTTTAGGTATGGATTGGCTAGCTGCCAACGAAGCCCAAATCATATGTAAACGTAAGAGGATACACCTCAAAGCCCCTAGCGGCAGTCCAATTACGGTTTATGGGGATTGGAATTGCACGATGCCGAGCGTCATCTCGATGATCAAGGCCGAAAGTTACGTGAGGCGCGGTTGTGAAGCTTATCTGGCATATGTTATTGATGATAGAATGGAAACGAAAGAACTCAAGAATGTACCCGTGGTGTGCAATTTTCCGGAAGTATTCCCTGAGGATCTACCTGGGTTGCCACCCGATCGGGAAATAGAATTTCAGATTGGTTTACTACCAGGAGCTGAGCCCGTTGCCAAAGTCCCCTACCGATTGGCTCCGTCAGAAATGAAAGAATTGATGTCTCAACTACAAGAATTAACAGAAAAGGGATTTATTAGACCGAGCATCTCACCATGGGGCGCTCCGGTACTATTCATAAAGAAGAAAGACGGCAGCATGCGCATGTGCATTGACTACCGTGAACTGAACAAGAGGACAGTAAAGAACAAATACCCACTGCCTAGAATAGATGACCTTTTTGATCAACTACAAGGCGCGAGTTGGTTCTCAAAGATCGATCTTAGGTCGGGTTACCATCAGTTAAAAGTAAGGGAAGAAGACGTACCAAAGACCGCGTTTCACACTCGTTATGGACATTATGAATTCCTCGTGATGTCCTTCGGATTGACTAACGCTCCAGCAGCGTTCATGGATTTGATGAATAGAGTGTGTCGACCCATGTTGGATCGATCAGTAATAGTTTTTATAGACGACATACTGATATATTCGAAAAGCGAGGGTGATCACCACTGTCACCTAAGAGAAGTTCTGAAGGTGCTAAAGAAGGAAAAGTTGTACGCAAAATTCTCCAAATGCGCGTTTTGGCTTAGGGAAGTCCAATTCCTAGGTCATGTGATAAACCCAAACGACATCATGGTAGATCCTGCAAAGATAGAGACAGTAAAGGAATGGAACATCCCAAAGACACCAACAGAGATACGAAGTTTTCTTGGATTGGCAGGCTACTATCGAAGGTTCATTCAAGATTTCTCAAGGATAGCCTCGCCACTAACTAAACTGACTCGGAAAGAAGTGAAATATGAATGGAGTCAAACCCAAAATAACGCGTTTGAGGAACTTAAGAGACGATTAACCCAAGCTCCAGTCTTGACTCTACCTGAGGGAAATGAAGACTTGGTAGTCTACTCTGACGCTTCGGGGCAGGGTTTAGGTTGCGTACTTATGCAACGAGGAAAGGTAATTGCTTATGCCTCACGACAACTAAAGATTCACGAGGTTAACTACCCAACGCACGATCTTGAGTTAGCTGCAGTAGTTTTCGCATTGAAAATATGGAGGCACTATTTGTATGGAGTTAAATGCACCATCTACTCCGATCATAAAATCTTGAAGTACTTTTTCGAGCAAAAGGAATTAAACATGAGGCAAAGGAGGTGGTTAGAGCTACTGAAAGACTATGACTGTGAGATATTGTACCATCCAGGCAAGGCAAACGTAGTAGCTGACTCTTTAAGTAGAAGGGAAGAATCGGCACCCATCCGAATCAAAGCGTGTCAGCTGATTATAACACCAGATTTGATGGGCGAAATAACAAAGGCACAAGATGAAGCACTGTTAGAAAGAAATGTGAAACGGGAAAGAATAGTAGGACAACAAGGGAACTTAAGTGCAAATACATACGGTGTACGAACTAGGTTTGGCCGGATGTGGATACCTAAGATTGGCGAGCTTAGAGCCAAAATACTCGATGAGGCCCATAAGTCTCGTTATTCTATCCACCCCGGGACAAACAAAATGTATCAAGACTTGAAGAAAGAGTACTTGTGGCCTGGCATGAAGAATGATGTGACTGAATACGTGAACAAGTGCTTAACGTGTTCACTAGTTAAGGCCGAGCACCAGAAACCATGCGGTAAAATGCAACCTTTACCTATACCGGAATGGAAGTGGGAAGAGATCACAATGGACTTCATTACCAAGCTACCGCGAACAGCTAAAGGCAATGATACCATTTGGGTGATCGTCGACCGGTTGACGAAAAGTGCTCACTTCTTGCCAATACGTGAGGCTTCTTCGTCGGAAAGACTAGCAGAAGTATTTATAAAGGAAATTGTGAGTAGACATGGTATGCCACTGTCGATTGTGTCCGACAGGGATACTAGATTCACCTCAAGGTTTTGGAAGAAATTCAATGAAGCGATGGGAACCAGACTGAACATCAGCACCGCTTACCACCCTCAAACCGATGGTCAATCTGAAAGGACCATTCAGACCTTGGAGGACATGCTCCGGGCCTGTATCATTGACTTCGGTGGGAGCTGGGACAGCCATCTACCATTGGCAGAATTTTCATATAACAACAGCTATCACTCAACTATTGACATGCCGCCATTTGAAATGTTGTATGGGAGGAAATGTAGGACCCCGGTTTGTTGGGGGGAAATTGGACAAAAGGATTTTGCAAGTCTCGAAGTGGTCAAAGCTACTTCCGAGAAATTTGATAAAATCAAGGCTCGAATGAAAGCCGCAAAGGACAGACAAAAATCATACGCGGACAAGAGAAGAAGGGATTTAGAGTTTCAAGTAGGGGACATGGTACTGTTAAAGGTATCACCGTGGAAAGGAATCATCCGATTCAGGAAGCGTGGCAAACTGAGTCCAAGGTTTGTCGGACCTTTCAAGATTTTAGCAAGAGTGGGTCAAGTTGCTTACAGACTCGACCTACCCGTTGAGCTTAGTGGAATACACCCTACGTTCCACGTGTCTCACTTACGCAAATGCCTAGCCGATGACACAGCTCACATACCTTACGACGAGATCGAGGTGGATAACAGCCTAAATTATGTAGAGGAACCAATAGCCATCCTTGACCGAGCTGAAAAGCGACTACGCAATAAGTCGATCCCTTTAGTCAAAATACAATGGAAGCACAGAAAAGGGTCGGAAGCTACATGGGAAAAAGAAGACGAGATGAGGGGACTATACCCTCAATTGTTTGACGTATAAATAGTTTCGAGGACGAAACCTCTTTAAGGAGGGTAGACTTGTAACATCCCGAAAATAGTAAATAAGTAAATAATAATACGATAGAGATTTAAACGCCATAAAACGAAATAAGAACGGATGGGCTTGGGCTCCGCTCCAACGGGCCGAGGGAAGCCCAGGTATAAAAGGGGCAAGGCAGCCCACTAGCTCATTTCACCTTCATTTTTCCCCATCTTAGAGAGAGAAAGGGAGCTCGGGTCTAGAGAGAGAAAGTTGACGGATCGTCACGAGATTTGAGGAGCACGTTACAGCTGAGCTCGTGAGCAAAACCTCCGAATCAGAACTTCAATCCAGGTAATAATTCGACCATAATCTGAGTTTTTGTTCACTTTGGGGTTTCTAGAGTTTTAGCTAAATAGATGATGTTTTTACGGATGAAACTTGATAATAAGCTTAGAAATAGCATCTAGAATGGAAACCGCACATTTTGATTAAAGAAAATTGTAAGATTAGCATGATCGGATTAACATGCAAAAATTCCGAAATTTTGGTCCATGAACCAGGTACTGCGTATTTACTAAGTACGCAGGAGGAAGTCCCTGCATACTCACCAAGTACGCAGGTGGAAGACTCCTGCGCACTTGCCAAGTGCGCATGAGTAAGTCCCTGCGCACTTACTAAGTGCGCAGGCAGCAGACAGCAGGCAACAGGTTGGTTAAGTAAAGTCAGTAAGTTTAGAATGATTAAACCATTAGAGTCGGGGTTGGGTCTAATGTGTATTTAACTACCTAATCCAGATCGGAAGTGACGCTGTTGGGCCTTTGTTAGGACAACCTAGAGTAGCTCATCAGGTGAGTTCTATGTGCCCCCTTCTATGTTATGTGCAAATGATTTATAAATGTGTTGGGGCTGAAGTGTATACACTAAATGAATAAATGCTATAAGTGTCAATGTGATCATACGTATATATATATAAATACCTATATATGTGAAAATGAATTATGAATAAAGAATGAAGCGTATGATATAAAGAATGAATGAAAGAAGGGCATAACGTAAAAGAATGAAATCTTGCTTTATATTACATATATATTGCATGTTATGAATGAATGTAAACGTTATAAACCCTTCTATGACAACGGCTACTTCGGTAGACGGACGACCACGTGACTATTTTGCAACCGGGACAAAAACGTACCTTCGCAAGCTAGGACGTATGAAAAGGTATTAATGGACGGTCCAAGCAAGCCTTAACTAATGTAGAACGGTTGCATACATAATGGTCACGTGGGAAACGGATGCCCTAGGGCAGACGGACAAAAATGACGGACTACGACGGTAGGACGGTAAAGAGCGGACGGACAAACGTTGCCGGACGGATTTAATGATATGACGGACGGTTTTCTAGAGCCGGACGGTAATGAAACGGGCTACGAAGGTAGCTCTGACTGCGATGTCTTCGTGACATTCGCGACAAGTATGATGGGTTGATCTCCCTTAAGATTATGGCCAATATGTGTTCTCCCAAAGAAAGTATGTATGTACATATGTATATACCCTCAATGAATGTTATGTGAGAACATTAAAGTAAGGAATATTTAAAAGTACGAATATACATATATACATTATATTCAGGATAAGATAAATATTATGTATGATTGTCTTTAAACTAGAACTCACCAGCGTTAGCTGACTTTTAGTATACATTTCAGGTAAGGGAAGAAAAGGTCGTGCGATGGCGTGAAGGTTACCCGGCACAAGACTGACATCCCACTTTTGTTTGTTAAGAATATGTTATGTTTTATTTGTAAAGACTTCCGCTGTTATGATTATGTAATTGAATGATGAATGTTTTAAATTTAAGTTCAGTATTTATGACTATGTTTATGAGTAAATCCAACAAGTGAGGTCACCCGGGAAAGGGGCCTTACAATGTATTTTGTGAATGTTTATTGAGTCTCATGCGTATCGGAAACTATCGGATTTTGTAGGCGATCGGGTGTGTTACTCGGCGTTCATGCACGGTGTAGGGAGATGAGTTTTATTTTCTAAATTCGTTAGTGTTTATATGGACGGTTAATGGCGAAATGATTCACTTTCTGAAGTTGGCTAGCAAGTTCAAGTTTATAGTGACAAACCGTAGTAGATGTAAATAGTTCTGATAACGACATAAATAACATAAAGGATTTCAATACATAATTTATTCCAGGCTAGATCCTTATTCGACTCCATCTTGCATTAGCTTCAATTGGTTTCATTTTCTGCCTCGACATTGTCTTGAGTTTCATTAGCGTTTATGTTGAAGGCACGCCCACGAGCACCACCTTGGTTTGCATTGGCTATCCTTGGGCATTGGTTTTTGAAGTGGTTTGGATTACCACATTCATAACATGCACGCCCATTAGTAATGGCTGGTATGACTTGATTGGCAACTTGTTGATTGGCTCGGTTCCCTTGGTAGGTTTGACTAACAGTTGGTCTGGATTGACAAGTGTTTGCTACATGACCATACCTTCCACAATTGGCACATAGATGGCATGACATGTTTGGGAAGTGGTGATAGTTGCACGTGTTGCACAGAGGGTTGTTGCCTGCATATGGTTTCTTATTCTGGTTTTGGGCTAGGGGAGCTACTTAGTTGATTGGTACAGCAGGGGTAATGACAGCAAAGTTACGTTTCTTATTGAAGTGAGGGGGTTTGGGTTTGTCTTCCTTAGAGGGTTCAGAAGAGGCTGTTGGGTCAGTGAATTTCTTTGCGCCTTTCCTTGTTAGTGTACCCGCCTTCACATGGTTATCGGTTAATGTGGCAGCTAAGCGGATAGCGTCTTCAAGAGTAGCTGGATTTCTTCCTAGGACTGTATCTTGGATTTTCATGGGTAGACCACCGATGTACTTCTCAATACCCCGAGTCAGTGGAGTGACCATGTGGGGTACAAAAGGCTTAACTCATGGAAACGAGTTGTGTAGGCTAAACTTTCACCACTGTCTTGGGTAAGATCCCAAAATTCGGCCTCTAACTTCTTCATTTCATTGCGAGGACAGAACTCCTTGGTCATGAGCCGTTTGCCCTCATCCCATTGCAAGGCCATTGCCACATCCATGCCCCTATTCCTCTTTTCACCATTCCACCAAGTGAGCGCTCGTTTTTGGAAGACGCTGGTGGCATAGCGGACCCGGAGGTTGTCGGGACAATCGCTGTTGAGAAAAGTGCTTTCAATGCTCTTGAACCATTGCAAGAGACCCGTGGCTCCTTCAGTACCATAAAACTTAGTGGGGTTGCACGAGTTAAAGTGCTTGAAAGTACATTGCGGTGGGTTGGCACCACCACCCCCATTAGTTCCATGGGTACCACCAATGGCTCCATTAGCTTGGGTGAGTTGAGTTACAAGTTGTGCAAGGATAGCAGCAATGTCAGTGTTGTTGTTGGTCACGGTAGCACGACGGGGAGGCATTCTACAGATTTGCACAAGACAAGAAAGAATGTAAGAACTTATGAAAGTTGATTGAATTTAAAAGGGAACAAAATAATAGATGAAGTAGTAAATCATAGTTTGGATTGTACTCAAATAGTGACATAATCACTTGAATACTATGACACATTAAGGTCAATTAAACTCATATAAGTTTCAAGGAAACGTGCTTTAGCCTATAAGTAAACACTCATCCCGGGAATTCCCAGGAAAGCATACGGGTCCCTCGGTTGATTGGGATTTATACGAAATGCTTTCCTAGACAGAAAACCCAGAATACAGGTGTCACCCTTCCAGATTGCACGTGTCCTCTAATAATTAACAAAGTTTAAAACCTTAACGAGGAAGTAAAGAAATTTTATAGATTTAAATTTATGAAGTTTCCACATGCTATGATGATGATGACAAAGAAGTAGGTAAGAAGGTTATGAGGCTTAGGGTATGGGTAGGGATATTGTTTATTTAATTTATTATTTAAGTATAGTATAATAATTCATGAACTTTAACAAATAAGGTATCAAAGTATAATAAGCAAGTAACACATAGCATGTAGCATATCATATAATCATAGAACATGGCATAAATGGGTGTCCTGAGGTTATAGTGTAGGTCAAAAGTGTCTAATAACCTAATTCCCTATAACCAAGGCTCTGATACCAATCTGTCACACCCCAACCGACGGCGGAAACGTCGGGGCGGAAACGTCGGGGCGGGACATCTAGACTGTTCATAAGCTCATGGTTTACTAAAGTTGTGATAATTAAACAATAACTTTCATTTCATATCTCAAGTAATCAAGTACAACTCTTACAAGAATAATAATACATGAATAACTTTATTTAATTTTAAAACTAGGTCCTCAATCCTAAGTGAAGCGACTTGAAATCTTAACTCAAACACCGTACATGAAACATGATAAAATGAGAGGGTCAACTATAAATAGTTGGTGAGCATACATAGGTTTTGACACCACAAGTAAAGTTCAAATGTTTTGTGTACAATTCATATGATACATGGTTTATAAAGCATTTATGGAGAATCTAAGTTAAGCTAGTTGCACAAATGAAACTTTGAAATTGAAGGGCATAACAACACATGTTATCCTAATGTAGGGCATAACAACACATGTTATCCTAATGTAAATGTAGGGCATAACAACACATGTTATCCTAATGTAGGGCATAACAACACATGTTATCCTAATGTAGGGCCTAACAACACATGTTAGCCTAAAGTAATGTATTTGTGTTTGCACGTGTATATCATGTATATGTAGCCTTAACAATTAGCATTCAAGCATAAAGCACAAATAAACACATATGATCATATCGTAGAATTGTACGTGTGTAATTGTAAATAGTATTTGAATGCAATCATGTTTCACCCCAAATATGTAAATACGAAAAAGGGGCTATGTAAACTCACATTGTATCAGTTGTGTAGATAACACGAGCAAAAATGAAGCACAAGTGATTCTCAAATCACAAGTTTAACCTAAAACGAAATGTATCGACTTGCATTAATAATGTGCACGGAGTCTAAGTCATGATCACATGTTCATCGGATGTTGATACGCGTGGATTCATACAAGAGTTTAGTCGTTTCATGTAAAAGGGGATTTGTATGTTATATGTATTTAGATAGAGGTTTGGTATGAAAAAATAAATTCAAAGTATGTTTGGAAAATAATAATTGTTTTAAGGTTTGAGTTTAAAATAAATAAATCTTCTTTATTTATTTATTTAAAATAGTGAGTCTTAATTGAAAAGGGATATTGTAGTTATTAAGATAAATAAATTTATCTTATTTAATATTGTGTCAAACTATATATATTAGTACATATTAAAAACTCTAAATAAATTTGTTATTGCAAAAGATAACTAGAAGATATTGTTTTAAGTAAATAAATTCTTTCTTTTTATTTACTTAAAATAGAGTGTTTCTAAGAGAACTATTTATGTTAATATAAATATAACAAAATTAAATTATTTAAAACTTTTAGATGGTTAGAATGATTTATGGTTTTATAAAACATGGTAAAAACATTTTATAAAATCCTAGTAATAATTTACAAAATAGGTACTTTGTTTTGTAATTTACATGATTTAATTTGAAATAACTTTTGAATTGTTCTTATAATGATAAATGGGCTTTTAAATCAATTAAATTGTAAAAATAAAGGTATTAGGTCTAAAATTGTATGTTATTGTATGAAATTATCCCAAATGATATTTGGTTTATAACAAAATTTTTATTACATTTTTTTAAACCCTTAAAACTGCTTAAAAAAATTAAACACAGGCCACCCGGCTCGAACCCGGGTGGCTCCTGTGTAGGCGCTTCGGGTTACCACTGGATCAGGGCCATAACCCGTGAAATAAGGCAGTCCGAAAATGTGTTAACATGATGATACGGTGGAGCTGGGTCTGGGTTCCAGGTCCACGCAAAAAGAATCCGTTGGTATGTGGGTTTAGAACCCGCGACCACTTGAATACGGGTCGTGTGACTTAACCACTGGAACATAATAGATATCTTGACAGAAAGCAAGTTCGGTTTTAGAAAAAGAGTTCAACCCTCAGTCTCTTTGTCCCCAATCATCCCCGTCCCAAACCCTAACCTTAATGTCACCCGATTCGCATCCGATTGAACAATAAACCATGGGGCTTTCAATCCTTAGATAAAAACGAAACCATTGATGTAAGTTTTACCTGAAATGATTACGAAATGGAGACGGTCGACAGGAAGCAAGAGTTCGGTATCCTTGGAGCTTGACAGCGATCCAGAGGTGAAATGAGGTGCAGGCGTGTGTTTAGAGAGTTTTTGAGAGGATATACGAAGGTGCGTGAATGCTTTGATTTGTTCAATTCCACATTAAAGGCTCAAATCAATTCCGATTAACGGGGAACAACTGGCATTGCGTATTACGCGTGAATTCAACTGATTGATGATGAATCGAGTCGAGTTTAAGGTCTGGAATCATGATAGGCTTGATTGTGCGTGATTTCCGGGCTTTAAACGTGTCAAATTTCATGATTTGAAACCAAATTTGACTAGGTTTGACTCTGATTAGTCAAAATGTTCAAATATATTTGAATTTCGAAATTGGCCGCACAAAGCGTTAAATTGGAATGTCAATTTGGCTTGAGAGTGGTCGATAATCATTCTAGTATTCCAAGGAAGTCCAAAACAGTCGGGTATGATCGAATTACACATTGATTTTCAAGGATTTGGGCTGTTTAACTTTTTTTTTTGAAGTCAACATAGGTCCAAATTATTGAATAGGGTCAAAATTGAGATGGAATGGTAAGATTTTAAGGGTGCGGGTTTAAAAATGAAGGTTCAAACGTTTAGAGGGTTCAAAATATTTATATACATATTTAAAATTTTATTTTTGTTTAGTATTTAGTAAGATTTTCTTAAAACTATGTGTTAAGAATGATTTATTTAATGAAATCAAATATATACTTATGTTTATTTTTGTAAACAATTATTGTGTATGTGTATATTTTATAACTTGCTTTCAAACTTTATTACACTAAAAATATTATTACGCGGTTTAAACCGTAATACATGAATATATTTATATACGTAATGTGGTTGAATAGAATTTAAAAAAAAATTATGGTTGGAAAAATCATGGATGTTACACTCACTCTGGCCATCTGTTTGAGGATGGTATGATGTGCTCATATCCAGGCGCGTGCCTAGAGCTTTCTGTAATGATTGCCATAAACGTGAGCTGAATCGGGCGTCTCTATCGAAAATGATGGAGATTGGCACTCCATGTTGGGATACTACTTTAAGATAGAGGCGTGTTAACTTTTCCATTTTGTCGGTTTTTTTTATAGCAAGGAAATGAGCGGATTTGGTTAGGCGATCCACTATCACCCAGATTGTGTCACAGCCAGTAGGGGTTCGGGGTAATTTGGTGATGAAATCGATAGAAATCTGCTCTCATTTCCACATCGGGATTTTCGGTTGTTGGAGTAATCCGGATGGCTTTTGGTACTCCACCTTGACCTTTGAACAAGTCAGACACTTGCTTACAAAGGAGGCTATGTCGGCTTTCATGTTCGGCCACCAATACAACACTTTTAGATCGTGATACATCTTGTCGGATCCCGAATGGATAGAGTATCAGGATTTGTGAGCTTCATCCATGACTAGTTCTCTTAGGTTTCCATACACTGGAATCCTTGATGGGACTGCCTAATTCTTGATGGCTTCTAGATTGGTTGGATCGACATGTATTCCTTTCTCATTGACCACATGTCCTAAAAATTGAACCTCGTGAATCCAAAAATTGTATTTGGAAAACATAGCGTACAACTGCTCATGTTTCAGTAGTTAAAGGATCAAACGCAGATGCTCCTCATGCTCTTCCTGACTCTTAGAATATATGAGGATATCGCCAATGAAAACGATGACGAACTGGTCAATATAAGGTTTACACACACGGTTCATAAGGTCCATGAACATCGCGGGTGCGTTGGTTAATCCAAATGGCTTAACCAAAAACTCCTAATGGCCGTACCGAGTTCTAAATGCAGTCATGGATACATCTCATCTCGAACTCTCAGCTGATGATATCCAGATCTTAAATCGATTTTTGAGTAGAAACTCGACCCTTGAAGTTAATCGAATAGATCGTCAATGCGGGGAAGTGGGTAGCGGTTCTTGACTATTACCTTGTTTAACTCTCGGTAATCAATGCACATGCGGAAAGTCCCATCTTTCTTTTTGACAAATTGGACTGGGGCTCCCCATGGCGATGAGCTAGGTCGGATGAAACCTTTATCTAACAACTCTCGCAGTTGAGTGGATAGCTCCTTCAACTCACTTGGTGCAAGTCTATATGGTGCTTGAGCAATAGGCGTTGCTCCTATTGTTAGGTCAATCTGGAATTTGACCTGAAGATGAGGTGGAAGACCAGGTAGGTCTTCAGCAAATACTTCGGGGAAATCACGAACGATAGGGATATCTTCTAGCTTTTTCTCCTTGGAAGACTTGTCAGCGACAAGGGCTAATATTGCGGTATGACCCTTACGCAGACACTTCTGCGCCTTCATGAATGATATGATGCCCACGACTGAACCACTCCTCTCGCCCTGAACGGATAGGATCTCCCAACTAGGAAGGGGTATACGAACGATCTTCTCACTACAAATGATCTCATCATTGTTTTTAGATAACCAATCCATGCCCACAATTACGTCAAAACTGCCAAGTGTAACACCCATGAGATCGATATCGAGTTTGTGACCAGATAGTCCTAGCTCACATCCCTTGAGGATGTGGGTTGCTTCGAGTACTTTACCGTCTGCTATCTCTATCGTATAATGATGTTCTAGTAAAGTTGGGTTTGCTTCTAACCGACTACTAAAGTTTCTAGATATAAAACTTCTATCGGCGCCAGTATCAAAAAGTACAGAAGCAAAATGATCGTTTAATAGAAACATACCGTTAACAACATTCTGATCATTCCTAGCTTCCCCTGATCTAATCACGAAGGCTCGACCTTTAGCACCATTGTTGTTATTATTGCCATTACCACGCTGGTTGTTGTTACCATTGCCATTCCCGTTTCCATTTTTCTTCAGATGCGGACAGTTTTTCCTAAAATGTCACTCCTTCCCGCACTCAAAGCAGCCTTTGGGTGCTTCACCAGGTGGTGTCTGTTTGTTTTGCAGTTCTCCCCTACAATCCTTGGCCGAATGACCCATCTTTCCACACCGTTGGCAACGGTATAGGTCACATGCTCCGTTATGGTGGAAATTACATTTGTTGCATTTAGGGTACTTACCAACATACGAACCTTGATTCTGTTGAGAGGAGGCAGACTGAGTAAAGTTCTTGGAATGTTAAAGCTTACGTTGTTGTTGCTGTTGCTGTTGCTGTTGAGGAGGTGGGTTTGACTGGAAAGTTTTGAAGTGTGAATTGTCAAACTTTCGCTTGTTGTCGGTTGTCTTTGATACTGCACCCCTAAGGGGTAGGGTGCCCTTAGCGACTACCTGATCGGTTAACCTGTGAGCCAACTTGATAGTTTGCTGGATTGTAGTAGGGTTGGAAAATGTCACCATACTCTGAATTTGAGGAACTAAACCCTCGATGTATTTCTCGATCATCTTATAGGGAGGTGTGACCATTTGAGGATATAAGTTTGCTAGCTCATACGAGCGAGTAGTGTAGGCTTCAATTTCTGACCCCTCCATCTTGAGGTTCCAGAATCGCCCTCAAGTTTCTGCACTTCATCGCGTGGACAATACTCCTCCCGCGGCATAGTCTTGAATTCGTCCAATGGCAATGCACTTGCCATCTCTAGAGTTAGCATTTGCACCTGGGAGTTCCACCAGGTAAGGCCCGGACCCCCAAGAGTGCCAGATGCAAACTTTACCTGGTTGTTCGGCGGATAATTTCACATTGCAAAGACGGATTCAGATTTCTTCATCCAGCGGAGTAAGCCAACAGCCCCTTCAGCTCCACTGAATGAGTGGGGCATGCAATCCATGAAAGCTTTAAAAGTATAGCTATGTTGGTTGTTGTGCTGACCTAGATTGTAAACAAGAATGTGTTTTAGGAATACTAGATTCGAATTTGAGTTTAGAATGAATGATGACTCACTAGTGTCGATAATTTATTCATTTACCTCTGGCATTAGCAACGGCTTGGCTAGCTGCTACAGCTTCAGCCACACGCTCGTTTATGAGTGCCGTGAGCACGGCTGCAGTCATGTTGACATTTCTGCGACCGCCACGTCCACCGGCGCATCCACCATGTCCGTTTCCACATCTAGACATTATCTTTACATTCACAACATACAATAATGAGAAAAATACATCGCATTTTATCTTCATACAAGTATAAGTAAACAAAAGAAATTTAAACCACAACATCTAACATTTCATTAATAATAATCCTTGATAAAATAAATTGTAAAGGCTACAAAGTAAATTCAATCAAACATCAAATTCAGAAACATTTGTTGGATGGGAACAACCCTGCCCATCTAGGTTTAAAAGGAAAGAAAGAAATAAGTAATGAAGATAAGATATCAAATGCCACTGCTAGCTGATGTAACATCAGATCTGCATCCTCGTCCTTTAGCCGGATCTTATGCTGGTGCATAATCTGGTGCAACTCCTACTGCATTAGTAGCTCCAAGTTGTGCCTCCAATTGCTCAATCCTGGTGTGGAGTATATCTAGGTTCCACTTTGCAGTGTTCAGCCGGTCTTCCATATCCATGCATGAAGTTGCCAAATTCTCATGAACCTTATCAGTGGATGCTAATTATGAAGTCAGTTTGATGATTTTCTCATTCATTAGAGTCTCTCGCTCTAATATGCCAGTAATCTCTCCCGCTGCGTCCCTCATGTTCCAGATCTCCCGGTCTGTCACACCCCAACCGACGGCGGAAACGTCGGGGTGTGAAGCGTGCAGACTGTTCATAGCTCATGGTTTGTTAAGGTTGAAATAATTAAACATGCAGTTTTCATTGAAATCAAACAACAATCCAACAAGTACACGAAACATAACAAAATACATAACAATGTTTATTTTAGAGCCTTTTAACTAGGTCCTCAAACTAGGTGGAAGCAACTTGTAATCATCTCAATTGTTAGCACCTGAAACATGATTTAAAAACAAGGGTCAACTAAAAAGTTGTTGAGCATACATAAGTTTTGACACACAAATAAAAGTTCAAAACTGTTTATACAATTCCTTGATTCACATGGTATATAAGACAAATATGGAGAATCTATAGTTATACTAGGTGCACAATCAAACCTTGTGACTGTGGCATAACACGCAGGTTACCCTAATGTAAAGTCGGTAACAAACACCCTACCCGGGTGGGTTTGTCAGACTCAATAGTACTATCCTTGTTTACCGTTGGCTTGTACAGAGTTAATGATTGCACGAGTTGCGTCATGTATGTATAGTAATGACTCATAGCATTCAAGCATATTGCACAAATAATTCATGTAATCAAGTAAGAATTGTACTATGAAAGAGTTGCAATTTGTTTAATGTAAATCATGTCCACCCCAAAGGTGAAAAAGAGTAAAAGTGGGGTTATGTAGACTCACTTGTGTTGGAGAGTGTAGATTGCACAACCAAGTAAATGTTAAGTGTTTGTGGGTCACGGAGCTTGACCTATCGAGTAAATGTATGACGTGTATTAATGCGGTGTATAAGGTTTAAAGTAACTATAGTGTTTCAGTGTATTGCAAGCGTAAGGATTTGCACTAATGAATTGTATCGTTTAGTTATGTATTTAAAATATAAGGTAGTGTGGTATATATATTTAATTGAATGTAATATAAACAAACGAATTCGTTTTATCTACTTATTTTAGAAAACGTCACAAAATATAAAGTAGTTTATATTTATATAAGTTTTATTTGATGTAACTAGGATTTATACAATTGGTTTATAAAAGTCTTTTTCATAATAAAGTGTTTTATAAAATCTTGTTATAACTTTTTATAAATTTAGAAATTTTAAATGAAAATGTATTTTCAAATGGTAAGAATCGGTTTAAAACAATTTAATCGATGAAAATAATTGTTGTGCTTAATAATGGTGAGATTCTGTTTAAATAGTTAAGTTTATAACATAAGTTTTATAAAAATCATCAAATCTGAGAAACTGTAAAGATTCAGTTCTGACTGAGCACGACCGTGCTCATCAACGGCACGACTGCGCTCGCCTCCGGGCGTGACCGTGGTGGTCTGGAGCGCGCCCGTGGTCGAGTCAGAAGGCTACAGAGGTTCTGGTCATGGAGCACGACCGTGCTCGTGTCCGGCACGACCGCGCCTAGTGTTTGTTTTTGGTCAGGACTTGTTTGCTCGGTAAGCACGACTGGGCCTTACTCGGACCACGACTGTGCTTGGTCAGGCACGACCGCGCTCAGTGATGAGCGCGACCGTGTCGGGTCTTTTCCAGACTCAATTCGCTCGATTCTTATATTAAAACTTCTGGATTCTTAGGGCTTTCATTTAGTGGATGATTACGAAGCTATCTATAAGGTTTAATTGGATTTATTTCGTGTTTAAGTGGTAGTTCGACTAAAAGTGTAGTTTCGTTTTCTCGTTCAAAAATCTGGCCGATTTGAGTGTTTCTACTACGAATTGGCATAGGGTTTTCGTAGTAGGGGGTGATACGAAGCTAGTGGTGTATTACTTACTTGTTATAATAGGGCAATTTAATGCAGTCGGCTACGGGTCGACGGCTTTGCTTCTCGGCGATCAATCGGACGACAGAGGTTGTATGAGTGTCGAGTGAGAGTTATGGGTGATTGTGTTGATGCATATGAGGGTGTAGGAAGCGTGAAACTGGCTCTATATCGACGAATTCGCGAGTCATGATTGTGGTGGGTATGGGATTAAACAAATCTGTAAATTGGAGTGTAATTGATGCGTGTTGCAGGTTGTATTCAGTCAAGTATGGTCTGACGCGCGAAAACCGGCTTTGACCATTCTTTAAATTTTGCGAAATCGTCGAGTATGGCTGTGATCTGACTTCTGCAGAGTCACGTGGTTTCAGCAGCGCGACCGTGCCTGTATTAGGCACGACCGTGCTTAGGTCTGCAGGCGCGACCGTGCCTAGTCTTAGGCGCGACCGTGCTTGCCTAGTTTTGTAGTTTTTGAGTTTTGTCTGTTTTGGTCCTCGGGGCTTGTGAGATAATGGCGTTTTCAGTTGTTAATGTAACATAATGTATTGTATGTGTAATTGCTTTTACGGTTGTTGCACACGAATTGAAATTGAAATACTCGTTTATTGCATCGAAACGTTTACATGGTAAAAAAAGAAACCAGAAATGTTACAGTCTCCCCATGTTGAGGGGATTTCGTCCCGAAATTCAACTAGTTGAGGCTGCTGAATCGGTGAAGAGGTGAGGATACTTGAGTTTCATTTGGTCTTCACGTTCCCATGTAAACTCAGGACCACGTTTAGAATCCCAACGGACTTTGACTATAGGAATGCGGCTGCGTTTGAGTTGCTTGATCTCACGGTCCATGATTTCCACCAGTTTCTCGACAAAGTGCATCGTTTCATCAATGCGCACGTCGTCAAGAGGTATGTGGAGGTTCTCATCAGCAAGACATTTCTTCAGGTTGGACACGTGGAAGGTTGGATGAACATTGTTGAGTGCTGGAGGTAGCTCAAGTTTGTAAGCCATTTTCCCGATTCTTTCAAGGATCTTGAACGGGCCTACGTAACGAGGTGCTAGCTTGCCTTTCTTTCCAAAGCGGATCACACCCTTCCAAGGGGATACTTTGAGAAGCACAAGGTTACCCACTTGGAATTCAAAGGGTTTTCGTCGCTTGTCGGCATAGCTCTTTTGTCGACTTCTCGCTACTCGGATGTTGTCACGGATTTGAAGGATTTTGTCGGATGTTTCCTGAATTAACTCGGGACCGGTGATTTGTGCTTCACCAATCTCGTTCCAACAGATGGGAGAACGGCATTTGCGACCATAAAGAGCTTCGAATGGAGCCATGTTGATGCTGGTGTGGTAGCTGTTATTGTAGGAGAATTCAATAAGTGTCAAGTGTGAATCCCAATTGCCACCAAAGTCTATGACACAGGCTCTCAGCATGTCTTCGAGCGTTTGGATTGTTCGTTCAGTCTGGCCATCAGTTTGGGGATGGTAGGCTGTGCTTAAATCCAATCGTGTGCCAAGTGCCTTTTGCAGAGATTGCCAAAATCTGGAAGTGAAACGAGCATCTCTGTCGGAGATTATGTTCAAAGGTATACCGTGTCGACTCACAATTTCGTCAATATAGATTCGGGCCAATTTCTCAACCCGATAGTCTTCACGGATGGGCAGGAAGTGTGCGGACTTTGTGAGACGGTCGATGATTACCCAAATGCTATCATAGCCGTTTGAAGTACGGGGGAGCTTAGTAATGAAGTCCATGGCTAGATTTTCCCATTTCCACACGGGGATTTCCGGTTGTTCAAGTAAGCCGGAAGGACGTTGATGTTCGGCTTTGACTTTAGAGCAAGTTAGACATTTTGCAACATAGAGTGCAATGTCTTTCTTCATACCAGGCCACCAATATTGTGGTCGAAGATTGTGATACATTTTATCCGCACCGGGATGGATAGAATACCGAGACTTGTGTGCTTCAGTCATGAGGAATTCCCGGAGATCATTGCGATTGGGAACCCAAATACGATCCAAGAAATAAAGCAAGCCATTGTCTTTAGTCTCTAGTTGGAATTCAGCACCACACGACATTTCCTCATACATATTGCCCTCGGTAATCGAGACGTGTTGAGCTGCTAGAATACGGGTTTGAATGTCGGAATGAATCTTGACACTTTGGAGCATGACACGTTCTTTACGGCTCAGCGCATCGGCTACTACGTTTGCCTTGCCGGGATGATAACGAATCTCGCAATCGTAATCATTGAGGAGTTCAACCCAACGTCGTTGCCTCATGTTGAGTTCTTTTTGGTTGAAGATGTGTTGGAGGCTTTTGTGGTCGGTGAATACCACACATTTTGTGCCATATAGATAATGTCTCCAAATCTTCAAGGCAAATATGACTGCACCCAACTCCAAATCGTGCGTCGTATAGTTTTTCTCGTGGATCTTGAGTTGCCTCGATGCATAAGCGATTACCTTGCCTCGTTGCATGAGAACACAACCAAGGCCTAGGTTAGAGGCATCACAGAAGACGACTAGATCATCGTTTCCTTCGGGAAGAGTCAGAATAGGAGCATCACATAACTTCTGTTTAAGAGTTTGGAAAGCTTCTTCTTGTTTCGGTCCACATACATAAGGTTTACCTTTATGCGTCAAGGCGGTGAGGGGAACAACAATCTTGGAGAAGTTAGAAATGAATCTTCGGTAATAACCCGCTAAACCAAGGAACGAACGAACCTCGGTAGGGGTTTGAGGAGCACTCCAATTCTTGACAGCTTCGATCTTGGCAGGGTCGACATGTATTCCCTTTTTATTGACAACATGACCCAAAAATTGAACCTCCTTTAGCCAAAATTCACATTTGGAGAACTTGGCGTATAATTGTTCGGTTCTCAGGAGATCCAAAATCAGTCTAAGGTGCTGTTCATGTTCTTCCTCAGTCTTGGAATAGATCAAGATGTCATCGATGAAAACGATCACGAATTTGTCAAGGTATGGTTTGCACATGCGGTTCATGAGATCCATAAAGACAGCAGGTGCATTAGTCAACCCAAAAGGCATAACCGTGAACTCGAAATGACCATATCTTGTTCGGAAGGCGGTCTTTGGAATATCTTCTTCTCGGACACGCAGTTGGTGATAACCAGATCGAAGATCAATCTTCGAGAAACAAGTAGAACCTTGGAGTTGATCGAAGAGGTCGTCAATCCTAGGTAACGGGTAGCGGTTTTTGATTGTAAGCTTGTTGAGCTCTCGATAGTCAATACACATGCGGAATGAACCATCCTTCTTTTTAACAAATAAGACTGGTGCACCCCACGGTGAATGACTTGGCCGTATGAAACCTTTGTCAGCGAGTTCTTGAAGTTGACTTGCAAGTTCTTGCAATTCGGAAGGTGCAAGCCGGTATGGAGCTTTAGCCACAGGGTTTGCTCCGGGAATAAGATCGATTCGAAACTTTACTTCCCGAACAGGTGGAAGGCCAGGCAAGTCATCGGGAAAGACTTCGGGAAACTCCCGAATGATGGGAATATCTTCTACTCTTCTTTCCTTGTCTTCTTTTTGGATTACATTAGCTAGGAAAACCATGCACTTCTTTCGTATGTATTTCTGGGTGGTGATGCAGGACATCAGTTTGAGTCCTTTGCAAGGTTTCTCGCCAAAGACTTTCAATATGTCTCCCGATGGAAGAGGTATTCGGATGTATTTTTCAAAACACATGACTTCGGCGTGGTTTTTAGACAACCAATCCATGCCGATGATGACGTCAAAACTCCCTAATGGCATTGGTATTAGGTTGACTAGAAATGTGTGACCATTGAGTTCTAGTGAGCAGTCATGGACAATGGAGTCAATAGTGATGGAATTTCCATCCGCTACTTCAACGGTGAAGGTTTTCTCTAGTTTGGATCGTGTTTTTGCAAGTAAAGGTTCAAAGTTAAGGGACACAAAACTCTTATCGGCTCCGGTATCAAATAGTATAGAAGCATATTGGTTATTCATAAGAAACGTACCGTTGACCACATGATCGCTGGCCTGAGCCTCGTTGGCGTTGATGTTGAAGGCACGCCCACGAGCTCCGCCTTGAGTATTGTTCACAAGTTTTGGACATCGGTCTCGGAAGTGGTTTGGGTCGCCACACTCGAAGCAAGCATGCCCATTACCAATAGCTGGAACTGCTGGATTAGCCCCGTTTCCCCGGTTGACTTGATTACCAGTTGGATTACTTCTGCAGGTGTTAGCTACATGCCCATATCTTCCACAGCTGGCACATAGGCGGCAGGGTACATTTGGGAAATGGTGATAATTGCAGGTGTTGCACAACGGATTGTTTCCCACATATTGTTTCTTGACTCGGTTCTGAGCCATAGGAGCAACTTGGTTGACTGGGGCAGCCGGAGTGATCACGGCATAGTTCTTAGCTTTCCTCTTCCTCGTGTTGTGGTTCGGTTCGGCTTTGACCTCCTTGACATGAGCAGGAGGTGTTGTGGTGTCAGAAACTTTCTTGGCCCCCTTTCTGGTAAGAGTACCTGCTTTAACGTGATTATCAGTCAAAGTAGCAGCCAGACGAATAGCATCCTCCAGGCTTGCAGGATTTCTTCCCAAAACAGTGTCCTGGATTTGTCTCGGTAGGCCACCGATATATTTTTCAATACACCTAGACAAAGGCGTAACCATGTGTGGTACCAGCATGCTCAGTTCGTGAAAACGGTTGGTGTATGCTAAGCTTTCACCACTATCTTGGGTAAGATCCCAAAATTCTGCTTCCAGCTTTTTCATTTCGTTCCGAGGACAGAATTCCTCGGTCATGATCCTTTTTAGCTCATCCCATGGCAGAGCCATTGCTACTTCTACTCCCCTTGTTCTCTTCTCCCCATTCCACCAGGTTAGTGCCCGTTTTTGGAAGACACTAGTGGCATGGCGGACTCGCAGATTTTCCGGACAGTCACTATTAAGGAAGGTGCCCTCAATATTTTCGAACCATTGAAGGAGTCCCGTGGCTCCTTCGGTACCATAAAATTTCAGGGGATTGCAAGAGTTGAAATGCTTGAAGGTACATTGTGGCGGGTTGGCACCACCGCCACCACCAGTATTAGCACTACCACTGGCGTTCCCATTGTAGTTGTTATTGGCTTGAGTTAGTTGAGTTACTAGCTGATTGAGGAGAGCAGCAAGGTCGGTATTATTGTTGTTGTTGGCATTGCCGGTATTGGTGTTGGTGCTATTGTTGGCGTTGTCGGTGTTGTTGCGGTTGATGTTACGACGAGGAGGCATTCTATAAAAAGAGAATGATACAAAGTGTTGTGAGAATTTAAAAAAATCCGTTGAAATTTAGGATGGGAGGAATAATAACACATTTATTTCATAGTTCGGATTATTTTCAAGTAATCACATTTCTACTTGAACACAATGACATATTAAGGTTAATTAGACTTATATAATTTTCAAGGAGACGTGCTTTAGCCTATAGGTAAACACTCATCCCGGGAATTCCCAGGAAAGCATACGGATCCCTCGGTTGATTGGGATTTATATGAAATGCTTTCCTAGACAGAAAACCCAGAATACAGGTGTCACCCTTCCAGATTGCACATGTCCTTTAATAATTAACAGAGTCTAAAACCTTAACGGGTATATAAAAATATTTTTGATAGACTAGTGTCTACGAGTATGAGTTTTTCCACAAGTTATGGCGATGATGACATAGAAGCAGTTAAGGAGGATACGCGGCTTAGGATACGGGTATGGATACGATTTATTTAATTTATTATTTACGTATGCTTATTAAGTCATGTAGTCTAAACATTTTAAGTATCAAATAACTAACACATAAAGCATGTGACATATAGCAAATAGCACGTATCACATAAAACATGTAGCATGGCATTGTTGGGTGTCCTAAAGTTATAGTCTAGGTCAATGGTGTCTAATAACCTAATTCCCTATAACCAAGGCTCTGATACCAATCTGTCACACCCCAACCGGCGGCGGAAACGTCGGGGCGTGAAGCGTGCAGACTGTTCATAGCTCATGGTTTGTTAAGGTTGAAATAATTAAACATGCAGTTTTCATTGAAATCAAACAACAATCCAACAAGTACACGAAACATAACAAAATACATAACAATGTTTATTTTAGAGCCTTTTAACTAGGTCCTCAAACTAGGTGGAAGCAACTTGTAATCATCTCAATTGTTAGCACCTGAAACATGATTTAAAAACAAGGGTCAACTAAAAAGTTGGTGAGCATACATAAGTTTTGACACACAAATAAAAGTTCAAAACTGTTTATACAATTCCTTGATTCACATGGTATATAAGACAAATATGGAGAATCTATAGTTATACTAGGTACACAATCAAACCTTGTGACTGTGGCATAACACGCAGGTTACCCTAATGTAAAGTCGGTAACAAACACCCTACACGGGTGGGTTTGTCAGACTCAATAGTACTATCCTTGTTTACCGTTGGCTTGTACAGAGTAAATGATTGCACGAGTTGCGTCATGTATGTATAGTAATGACTCATAGCATTCAAGCATATTGCACAAATAATTCATGTAATCAAGTAAGAATTGTACTATGAAAGAGTTGCAATTTGTTTAATGTAAATCATGTCCACCCCAAAGGTGAAAAAGAGTAAAAGTGGGGTTATGTAGACTCACTTGTGTTGGAGAGTGTAGATTGCACAACCAAGTAAATGTTAAGTGTTTGTGGGTCACGGAGCTTGACCTATCGAGTAAATGTATGACGTGTATTAATGCGGTGTATAAGGTTTAAAGTAACTATAGTGTTTCAGTGTATTGCAAGCGTAAGGATTTGCACTAATGAATTGTATCGTTTAGTTATGTATTTAAAATATAAGGTAGTGTGGTATATATATTTAATTGAATGTAATATAAACAAACGAATTCGTTTTATCTACTTATTTTAGAAAACGTCACAAAATATAAAGTAGTTTATATTTATATAAGTTTTATTTGATGTAACTAGGATTTATACAATTGGTTTATAAAAGTCTTTTTCATAATAAAGTGTTTTATAAAATCTTGTTATAACTTTTTATAAATTTAGAAATTTTAAATGAAAATGTATTTTCAAATGGTAAGAATCGGTTTAAAACAATTTAATCGATGAAAATAATTGTTGTGCTTAATAATGGTGAGATTCTGTTTAAACAGTTAAGTTTATAACATAAGTTTTATAAAAATCATCAAATCTGAGAAACTGTAAAGATTCAGTTCTGACTGAGCACGACCGTGCTCATCAACGGCACGACTGCGCTCGCCTCCGGGCGTGACCGTGGTGGTCTGGAGCGCGCCCGTGGTCGAGTCAGAAGGCTACAGAGGTTCTGGTCATGGAGCACGACCGTGCTCGTGTCCGGCATGACCGCGCCTAGTGTTTGTTTTTGGTCAGGACTTGTTTGCTCGGTAAGCACGACCGGGCCTTACTCGGACCACGACTGTGCTTGGTCAGGCACGACCGCGCTCAGTGATGAGCGCGACCGTGTCTGGTCTTTTCCAGACTCAATTCGCTCGATTCTTATATTAAACACTTCTGGATTCTTAGGGCTTTCATTTAGTGGATGATTACGAAGCTATCTATAAGGTTTAATTGGATTTATTTCGTGTTTAGGTGGTAGTTCGACTAAAAGTGTAGTTTCGTTTTCTCGTTCAAAAATCTGGCCGATTTGAGTGTTTCTACTACGAATTGGCATAGGGTTTTCGTAGTAGGGGGTGATACGAAGCTAGTGGTGTATTACTTACTTGTTATAATAGGGCAATTTAATGCAGTCGGCTACGGGTCGACGGCTTTGCTTCTCGGCGATCAATCGGACGACAGAGGTTGTATGAGTGTCGAGTGAGAGTTCTGGGTGATTGTGTGGATGCATATGAGGGTGTAGGAAGCGTGCAACTGGCTCTATATCGACGAATTCGCGAGTCATGATTGTGGTGGGTATGGGATTAAACAAATCTGTAAATTGGAGTGTAATTGATGCGTGTTGCAGGTTGTATTCAGTCAAGTATGGTCTGACGTGCGAAAACCGGCTTTGACCATTCTTTAAATTTTGCGAAATCGTCGAGTATGGCTGTGATCTGACTTCTACAGAGTCACGTGGTTTCAGCAGCGCGACCGTGCCTGTATTAGGCACGACCGTGCTTAGGTCTGCAGGCGCGACCGTGCCTAGTCTTAGGCGCGACCGTGCTTGCCTAGTTTTGTAGTTTTTGAGTTTTGTCAGTTTTGGTCCTCGGGGCTTGTGAGATAATGGCGTTTTCAGTTGTTATTGTAACATAATGTATTGTATGTGTAATTGCTTTTACGGTTGTTGCACACGAATTGAAATTGAAATACTCGTTTATTGCATCGAAACGTTTACATGGTAAAAAAAGAAACCAGAAATGTTACACGGTCCATCCTAGCTACAAAGGCAGCTAACACCTCCTCATAGGGGTATTGCAATGGTGACAAAGCTCACGCAAAAGATGAAGAAGAAGAAGCAATGTCAGTGGTGAGTGGAGGTGGGACCTCCTCCTCGCGAATCCAGCTCCTGATCCTGTCAGGATACCAATCCAGGTCTTGCGTGTTGCCTCTGACACGCACATGAAAAGGCTCATCATACCCCACAGTGTTGTTGATCGTGTTGAGCCGATGTCTCCTTGGCTCTAGCAGAGGTACCGTAGGAACATCATGCTCCTGAACGACTGGGGATGCAGGTGAATTGGGTGGTGTCGACATTTCCTGTAACGTGATGAGTGAGTGTCATGTATGAGTGTAAGTGTTGTTTAAGTAATGCATGTGCGTGGTTATAATCTAGTATGAAAAATCCTATTTCTCTATAACCAATGTCTCTGATACCAATCTGTCACACCCTCAAAATCCACTAATGGAGTTTTACCTTTAGGAGCGTGACATAACAGGATCTCAGTCATTAGTTACGTTGAATGACTCTATATGAGTTGAAGAAAAACACTAGTATTGCTTATAGTCACGATGCAACACTATTAAATTAAAATACCGAGTAGATGTGGAATGCGGAAGCGAAAATGTTTAACAAAATACATGCGCTAAAACAAATGCTCCCAAAACATACAAGTAAAAAAAAATAAATAATTAAATCCGATGTTTGAAAAATAAATGAAACTCGAATACATGCATGCCCTAATCTCGTGCTCGTACCTTAACGACCTGAGAAAAACATGCTAAAATGTGTCAACACTAGGTTGGTGAGTTCACAGGTTTCAATTATAAGTAAAAATACTTGATAAACAATTACAATTATATCAATAGGTAGCTAGCCTAATAACATGTTACTAAAGCGTTTCGACACCGAAGCTGACTGTTTGTGTTTGATTTGCCTTCCATCATGTCTATCATGAAACAATGGTAAAATGTTAGGACACTATTACACACGTTCGACTTCCCGTCATGTTAGTGCGACTAACGCGGGTGGGGCTTGTCATGCCCAGTAGTACTACTCAAGATTACCTCGCTATTCCATATATTAAGCGGTTCGATATGTAAGGACTTGTATGGTATGTTTGCGCTTAGTACAACAAGTGATATAAAAGAAATGTAAGATCTAACTGTTTGCGTTCATGTTTTCTCCCCCAAGTTTAAAACATAGAAAAAGGGGTCGTGAAACTCACCTTTGAATGCGTGCAGATGAAAGCTAATTAAAAACTGCTTAACTACTAACCGCCACCTATAAACATTGGTTTATAATTGTGTGTTTGTGTAAGTTGACATGAACCATAAGTATCCAAACAATCCCATTGTTTTAAGTGTTTAGAAAACATTTAATAGTTTGACCAAGTTTGACCCGACGACCCATTGGTGACCCGTGTAGTGATTTAATATTTGGTTTGAATACTAACACACATAGTATACAAGTAATTCAAGTTTTATGCTACACATGTCACAACTAACTTAGCATGGCAAGTTATGTCTACACAATGCATGTTCAACACAGTTACTACTTCTAACAATGTATGAACACAAGTTTGGTTTCAATAGATTACATCATCTATAACACGTTTTCATGATCATGACATGTTTATATACACATACTAATGCATGAAAGATCATCACAACATACACCTTAGGTCTAGACATCAAGTTTCAAATTCTAATAGTTTCTACTTTTAATAACTTAAGATCAATGCATACGATTTGTACCAAACAACACTTTAACAAGCTTTAATACGTTCATAATAACATGCTAGCATCATACAATAACATCATGCACGTAAAAGCAATTCACATTCAACAAACACCTTTCAATAAAGTTTCCTCTTTAGGAAAGTCTATGATTTCTAGCTTTGTTAACAAGATTCAACGCATCCATTCAATTATAAACTACTTAACTAGCATAAATACAATCATAACAATCATCATTCATATCTAGCATGCAATCCTACAACATCACATAAACAAAAAGTCTCTACTTTAGACAAGTTATGAATCATATGAAACTAGGGTTTTCTAAATAAAAATATACTCATCACATAGTTGCAACAACATCAATCAAATAACCAATTCATCAACATTATTTCAAAAACTCATGTTTGGATGAACTAGGGTTTCAATCATAACTTTTATAATAAAAAAGTAATGGAATCGGATGAAATAACTTACGTATTAGTGTTAGAAACGCCTAGA
Organism: Smallanthus sonchifolius; assembly: GCA_023525975.1. Classification (NCBI taxonomy): domain Eukaryota; kingdom Viridiplantae; phylum Streptophyta; class Magnoliopsida; order Asterales; family Asteraceae; genus Smallanthus; species Smallanthus sonchifolius. Next base: position 74,478,875 of record CM042034.1, read on the forward strand.
CTAGCTCGAATACATTTCCAATTGCAAGATTGAAGATCAAAGAGGGTGTGTTTGGGTTGCTTGAAGCTCTCGGCTCAAGGGGGGGGGGGTTCTAAAGGTCCATAGGCTAATTTAAAGCTAATTATACTAACAATAATTAAATCCCTTCATTATTATTTTTATAAAAACTCCATCTTTTATAAAAAGTAACTAACACAATTAACATTCAATAAACATGCGTGATATCAAGAGAATTCACGTAATTCACGTAAATCATATAACACACAAAATCACCTAATTTATATTAATTATAAATTATTAATTGTTCTAAATATTATTCTTGATTAATCACCAACGTTCCGGGTTAGACTCAAGTGTGATCCGGCAATTCTACGAGTTACCGCTGTGTGTGTATTAATTAACATTAAATGCAATGCACGTGTGACTAACTGAGATATCTGAGTTTGTATGAACGATGCTTGAGATAACGATGTTTGTGTTAACGGAGTTAACCTGAATTTTCTAGATGTCACACTCGGGTTTGAAGATTGTTCTGTGTTCATAAATATTTTTGGAAACTTTTCACTGGATTAGATTGGTATTTTATTATTGTTGATTCTTGAAGCTTTTCATCAATGGAGTCTACTGGAGCTTGAAGAAGAGGGTATCGAAACTACTGGGGAAAACTTCTACTTTTTCGTTGGTCATCTAAACTTCATGTCTGTACTTTTTGTTTGGAGAAGGTATCATCGAAACTAGCCTTTTGTCCTGTTATATCGAATCTAACTTGTGCAAATTGGTCACCAGAAACTTTGTCTATCGAAACTAGTAGTTTCTGCTGTGTTCGCTGGATTTTCTGCCAAGAGTTCTTCATGGAAACTAGTTGTTTCGGGATTTATTTCTTCAATCTAAACTACGTAGTTTCGATCAGTTTTTCTTAATCGAAACTAGTTGTTTCGATCAGCCTTGTTCACCCGAAACTAGCTACTGTTTGGATTATTGTTTTTCCTGAAAATATGGCATTTTCAAGCACCAATGAGTATTCTAGAGGAAACAAAACACCTTTTCTGGTGTCTACAAGAGAATTTGATGGCTGGACCAAGAAGATGAAGACCTTCTTTTAATTTCATGATCACACCTTGTTGAACTCAATCACTAATGGTCCTCACAAACCCGTACGCTACTGCAGATGTTCAGCGTCATAGGATTGTGGCAGAATATGACGACAAGGACATTGCTTTGATTACCCGAGACAACAAGGCTTATGGGAATATTGCTATGGCTCTCCCTATGGATATCTTCAACACATTTGTTGAGTACACCATAACCAAAGATTTATGGGTAGTTTTGTGTACTAGATTTGAAGGAAGTGCTGAAGTGTAACATTTCTGATTTTTAGTATTCATATTTCAATTCAATGTAATGCAATTTCAAACTCAATACTCATGCAATGTCTCATTATTTTCTCGCCGTAAATTAAATGCAATGATTCTATACAAATTCGCAAGTTTTACTCGATTATATACATTTAAACACTATACAAGAAACGAATTTATTCAAACTCATCGAACCTGAAAAGCCTAGGACTAAAGTTGAAAAATGTCAAGAAACCCTAGTCTAGCACGGTCGTGCTTCGTCCTAGCACGGTCGCGCCAAGTGCTTTGGCACGGTCGCGCGACCTGCTTTGGAACGATCGCGCCCGGTGCCTAGGCACGGTCGTGCCATATTTAGGCACGGTCGCGCCTGTGAAACAGCTGAAACGTAACTGCAATTTTAATCGTCCGATTGTTCGAATCCATAACCGTTTTACGTTATACTTTCAAAATAATACTACCAATCATTTCTTTTTCGACCAAATAACCAAAATTCGTTCAACTCAAAGGATTCTCTCTCAAATATTTCCAAGGAAACTATCTCAAGTATTTCGATCCAAGTTCTCTCAAATCCAGCATCATCGTCACGCCATCCGATCTCTCCTGAAGCTACGGAACCGTTGAAACAGTCGGGATCACATCAGAAGACGCCGGGGCTCAATCCCGCCGTCACCGGAACTCCCTCTCTATCGTTCTCTATCGATTCGCTTCTATTCAGGTTAATTGAATCCTCTAATTTATTCATTCCAGTATCTGTATCGAAAGCCCCTATTCAATTTGGGCTTCCATTATAGAAATCGATCCGAATCAGAACTCATGCTTTATTAAAAAAAATGATTTAATCGAACCCCTACTTAAACGCGATGTACATACAATTAAATTATATGAAAAGACTCGTAATAACCCTTTAATCAAAAGCCCTAACAATTCCAACGTTTAAAATACAAGCTTTTGTCAATTCGTGTCTGATTTGGAAGAGACACGGTCGCGCTAATCGTCTAGCGCGGCCGTGCCTCATAGAGCGCGGTCGTGTCCTCCTGTCCAGACCTTGTCATGCCCTCTGGGCTAGTCCCTGTTGTATCTAAAGATCATAGACACGACCGTGCCAGACCAAGGCACGGGCGTGCCTGTTGACTTGTCTAGATTGTGCTCCTGTTGATCAACCCGGTCGCGCCCGTGGCTTGAGCACGATCGTGCCCTCCCGAGGCACGGTCGTGTGAGACTCAGAACCTTTTAACAGAATTATAAATTTTTAGTAAATGTTTCAGATTTTATAAAAATATGTTTTCTGTATTTAAAAATGGATTAAAAGTTTAATCTTGGCATAAATATAATTTATTTAAAAGTTTATGAAAATTTAATTTATATTTATTATCTTACACTTAAATGATATTTTAAATAATTAAGTTACAAAATTTATAAATAAATGAGATAATGATTAATTATTTAATTTACATTTTTAAATCAAAATCATTTATTTATTTATACTTAATTACAATTAATATTTACATTATTTCATAAACTATAATTATATATTTATTCAATTATTCAATTCAAACCTAATCAAATTGTTTCAAAAATATTTTACTTCAAACTCTATGTATTTTATTCAATACTTTTTAAATACAAATCAATAGTTTTATACACAAATTCAACTTTCATTTTAGACTTAAACTTTATGCATCTATTTGATTCAATACACATTACTCTTTAGGTTAAATTGTGCATTTCGAGGATCATATTTGCTATCTATAATCTTTGTTAGCTACACTTCCATACCATGTGAGTATTCACAACCCCTTTTTACTCTTTTACACTTTTGGGGTGGAACATGAACTCTATACTCATTACACATTACACATTTACATTTACACAAACAACACAAGTGCAAAAATCCTATTTACATACATGTGTGCAAAATTTGAGCTTTGTGCCCGAGTGCTAGGTGTGCTAACCTTTGTATGCTCTTATGTGCAATCATTAACTATACAAGCCGACGGTTTTCAATGATGGATCTATTGAGTCTGACAAACCCACCCATAGTACGCGGTGATTGAAACCGACAACACAATTTTTGCATGCTAGTTACAAGGTTTGATTGTACATTTGGTTACACAATAGCTGCTCCCCATAAACGCCTTATTTATCATGTCATGTAAAGGATTTGTTTTCATCTATATGCTATCTATATACAACTGTGTTATACTCACCAACTTTTTAGTTGACTTTATTTTATTCATGTTTCAGGCCCCAATATGTGAGATTGATTCAAGACATGTTCAACATAGGAATTGGACTTAGCAATTTAAATCAAGAATTATATGAGTTATTTTATGTATCTTGTTTGAATTTGGTTTTGTACTTGGATTATTTGTAATGCAAATTTGACTTTAATATATTTCAATTTAGTCAACCATGTGCTATGAACAGTCTTACAAGTCCCGCCCCGATGATTCCGCCATCGGTCGGGGTGTGACATGAAATAAGGGAGAGTAAGGGAAATCTCATCAAGAAGCAATATGAGATGTTCAACAGTGTTAGAGGATAGTCTATGTCTGAACTAATCAACCGGTTCTCAAGTATTGTGTCAAGACTGAAAGTGATGGGAGTTGAGTATCCGACTGTGGAATTGAACAAGAAACTGCTAGATGCTCTTCTATAGGAATGGAACATGTACTGCATCATGATTAAGAAGACGGAAAAGATGAGCAATCCGTCACAGCAAGAACTTTACAGCATCCTTGAGTCTTATGAGATTGAAATTAAGAAAGGAGCAATCATTCCCTCTAACCAGTTTGGAAACACCGCTCTTATTGCTGGATGAAGTTCTTCCGGTGTGTTTTACTTTCAGACTGATGTTCCACCCTCTGCTGCTGGAATTCAATCTACCAGTTCCACTACTCCACAGAAGTTAACTACTATGATTCCTGATGAATATCTACCCATTATGATTGCTTTCATGTCATGCTATGATGCAATAATTTCTAGAAATTTGACACTGGTCAGTTTTCAACTTGATGACTTGGAGCAGATCAACCCTGATGATTTGGAAAAGATGGATATTGGTTGGTGCATTGCCATGTTGACTCTAAGGGCCAAGAGATTCATTAAAAGGACTGGTATGGATAGATTCAAGCAAGGAAAGACACTGGGATTCGACATAAAGAATGTGAGATGCTACAACTGTGACCAACTGGGTTATTTTGCTAGGAACTGCAAGGAGCCTTCATCAAAGGATCAACATGAGAAGAACTCCTCTGGAAAGCAAGCTGCTAATTCTCCCAAATCCAACACATTTTCTAGCTCCACAGCTCTTGTTTGTCAAGCTAATGGACACTATCACTAGGGAGAACAGACTGATGAAGCAGTTGATAAAGCATTGATGGCAGATATTGAGGTGAAAGGAAAGTGTGTCATGATTGAGCCAGTTGAGGATCTTACTGCTGTATCAGCTGAGGTTATTTCTAAACTTTGTAGTGCTAGATCTTGTTTAAAAGAAATTCAGAAATATAGATCATCAACCAAGCCTTGGTTGACGAACGATATCACATTAAGGTGATGTATGATTTTGTGGCTAAATATGAGAAATTATATTTAAAGAAAATTCGTGATATTTCAGGAGAAAACAAATCTTTAATTGTGCAACTTACCACTCAAACCAACAACAATAAAATTTTAGTTGAGAGAGTTCAAAAGGTTAAAAAGGCTAAATTGCAAATTGAACACATGGGTATGGATCAGAAAATTTTGTTTGGAATAATTGATAAACAATTTAATAGAAAAATCATAGAAGGTCTTGGTTATAATTCTCACCCTCCACCTTATTCTAAGTCAGGTAGATTTGCTGATATGTCTGTTGCTCATGTTCCTACACCTTATGTTTACGTGTTATCTGCTGATGATTACATTAAATCTTCAGATTCTGACAGTTTTGCTTCATGTGTAGAGTCAAATTTTGTAAGAACAGAAGATAATTGTGATGAAAGTTCTTGTATGGGAAATGTTTTAAATGAACTTGAGTCGGATGAATGTAATAATATGTCTGTGTCAAAACTAGATATTTGTGAACACGTTGAAAATTTGTATTTTGGTTCTATGCCTTCTGAGCATGACAGATTAGGAAATGATATTTCTAAGTTTAAAAATGCTTTACCTTTTGTTCCTAAATCTTTAAATGCTATGTCTTGTGTTACAAAGTTTAAAAGTGTAGGAAGGATTGTGACTGATGTACCACGAGAAACCATGAGCAATCTAGAATTCTTCAGATTAAAGGAAGAACAAAGTCATCAAGAAAAAGTTATTGAAGAGAGAGTCACATCATGTTCTGATGCCTCAACATCACAATCATCTTCATCATCATGCGATGACAATTACCAGGATAAGGCTTCTTTGTGATAAAGTCTGTTTTTAGTTGTGGTGCATCAAATCATGTTTCAAAAAGTTGTAATTTGACAACATTTCATCTTAATCAAGAATCATTTCCTAAAATTTCTCTAAATTCAAATGTGTAATTTAAGTCTTCTCACAGTAGATATTTTAGGCGTAAAAGAATTAAAAATGCTAAAAACATATTGAAAAGGACTTGGAAAGTTAAAAATAATGTTCTTTATGATGACCCCACATCATTAAAAAGGGATTCTGATTATGATTTTCGAGAAATGTCTTATAATACCAAGAAACTTCTTGGCAGCAATGGTTGTGGTAAAAATGTCTAAATGATTTGATCTGTATAGGGACAACAAAGAAGGACTGGAGACAACATTTGGCATGTTAACAAGTGGTTGCTTAAGACATATGACTGGATAGTTTAATTCGCTGCAAAATTATCATCCAATGGACGTAGATTATGTGGCCTTTGCAGGCAATCCAAGAGGAGGAAAAATTGAAGGTCAAGGAACTATGTCAAATGGTGTAAATAGCTTGTAGCATGTAAACTTTGTCCCGCAGTTAAAATGCAATTTGATGAGCGTCTCTCAAATCTGTGATAAAGACTTCTGTGCCCTTTTCAACTCAAGAGAATGCCTGATTTTGAAACCTAGAGTGCTCATTCCATAAAATCCTATTCTAATGGAGCTCGAAGAAGATTCAACACTTTTAGCCTGGATATGAACAATCAATATGGAATCGAGTCATGTTTTCTCTCAAAAGCCTCTAAAGATGAATCATTTCTATGGCATAAGAGATTGGGACACGTGAACTTCAAAACCATGAACCGTCTGGTTTGAGGAAACCTTGTCATTGGTTTACCTCTAAAAGATTTCTCCCCTGTGGAACAATGTCTTTTGTGTTCCAATGGCAAGCAACACAAATCCTCTCAAAAGCCCAAAACTACAAATTCCATTGACTCTCCTCTTCAATTATTTCACATGGATCTTTTCGGTCCTGTGAGTGTCATGAGTCATGGATGAAAATCTTACTGTTTAGTAGTAACCAATGACTTCTCTTGGCCTACTTGAGTATTTTTCTTGGCAAAGAAGGATGAGACACCAGAACTCCTGAAGTTTCATCTACCTCAAATAGAGAATCTATTTAATCTGAATGTGAAGACTATTCACAGTGATCATGAGACAGAATTCAAGAATACCACTCTTGATTTCTTTTGTAAAAGTAAAGGAATATCTTGGCAATTCAGTGCACCGCGCACTCCACAACAAAATGGTGTAGCTGAGCGAAGAAATCATACGTTGATAGAAACAGCAAGAACTATGATCGTTGATTCCAAGATTCCTGTCACGTTTTGGGCCGAGGCAGTTAATACTGCATGTTTTATGCAAAATTGAATTCTCATCACCAAAAGCTACAACAAGACACCTTGTGAGATCATGTACAAGCGCAAGCCGGTTATTGATTTCTTCAGAAAGTTTGGGTGTGTTTGCACGATGCTGAATACTTCGGATCAGCTGAACAAGTTCGAAGCCAAAGCTGATGAATGCTATTTTGTGGGATACTCGTCCAATCAAAGGGCTTTTCGTCTTTACAACAAACAAAGGAGGATGGTGTTGTAATCCATTGATATCAATTGGCATGAAAGCAATCATACGGATGCTGGGGACGGTCCTGATTGGCTTTTTGATGTCGAATCTTTTTTTAAATCCTTTAATCTTTTTGTATTCACTAATGAGTTAGCTTATGCTAATCCTTATTTTTCTGTGAACAATATAAGGCTTTAAATTCTCTAAGTTCTTCATCATCCAATCAACAAGAAGAACCAGCACATGCTAATGATGACTCTAATATAGGCTCTTCCGGTTCTGGTGCAACAAGTGAAACCGCTGAAGAAAACAATTACCCAATAGTGGATGTTACTCCACATTCATCTGATGAAGATCCTATTGTTGATGAAGCTGATCTTCCTGACAATAACATTACAAATCTGGATGAACTCTTGGAAGTGGATGAGATTCCACAGCTGAGAATTCACAAGAACCATCCCACAGACAACATCATTGGTCCATTAAATGTGGGTATCCACACCCGTAGTGCATGTGAAGCAATGAATGATGGTCTCTTCACTTGCTTCATTTCCCAAGTTGAATATAAGAACATCAAAGCTGCTTTACTTGAGAACAGCTGGGTGGAAGCAATGTAAGAGAAATTACAGCAGTTCTCTAACTTGAATGTTTGGAATTTAGTGGACTTTCCAAAAACAAAGTCTCTATCGGCACTCGTTGGGTCTTTCACAACAAAGAGGATGAAGGAGGAATTGTGGTCCGGAATAAAGCTCGTTTGGTTGTTCAGGGGTTTTATCAAGAAGAAGGGATTGATTTTGAGGATGTTTTTGCACCGGTGGCTCGCTTGGAGGCCATCAGAATGTTTCTCTCCTATGCAGCCAGTTTATTAAATAGATGTTAAAAGTGCATTTATGTATGGAAATGTTAAAAAAGAAGTGTATGTCAAGTAGCCACCATGTTTCATCGATACTAACTATCCAAACTGAGTCTATAAACTAGACAAGGCCTTGTAGGGTCTTCATCAAGCACCTTGTGCGTGGTATGAGACGTTATCTAAGCATCTGTTTAATAATAGCTTCACGCGAGGAACAATTGACCAAACTCTGTTTGAACGGAAGGATGGTGCGGATACAATCTTGGTCCAAATTTATGGTGATGATATCATTTTTGGATCCACCAATCCCCGCTTATGCAAAGAGTTCGAAGAAGTGATGCGTTCTAAGTTTGAAATGAGCTCAATGGGGGAACTAAAGTTCCTTTTGGGTTTGCATGTTGACCAGTCAGAATCAAGAATTCTTATTTATCAAGAGAAATATGTCAAATACATCCTGACCAAGTTCAAAATAACTATGTTCCATCCCTTCAAAACTCTTGTAGAAGTTCGACATTGTCTGTCTCCTGATTTGGATGGTGAAAGCGTTGATCAGCACCTCTATCGCTCCATGATAAGATCTCTCATGTATCTCACTGCCAGTATACCCAACATATGTTTAAAGTGTGTTTGTGTGTACATTTTCAGGCTAATCCTAAACTCTCTCATTTAATTGTCGTCAAACGTATTTTAAGATATTTAAAGTATAAGCCAAAACTTAGACTTTGGTATCCTAAAATAACATGCTTGATCTTGTGGCATATTCAAATTCTGACTACGGGGGATGCAACTTAGATCGCAAGTCCACTTCTGGGGTTGTCAGTTCCTTGGCAACCGCCTTGTCTCATGGCAATATAAGAAACAAACCACTGTTTCCCAATCGACAGCCGAAGCCGAATACATTGCCGCATCCTGATCGATGTCATTTGGTCAATCAAAAACAATGCTTAAACACCTTAACTAGTAAGGGTAAGTAAAGTATCGTATCCACAAGGAGTATATGGAAAGTGTAATTTTGTTACAATAGTTCAAGGACGGAAAACAATAAAACTGATTTGGATTTGGGTTTAAAACAATGATGAGAGAGGTAATCCTCTCCGGGGTTCGGGAATGTAAACACAAGTTCTTTCAAGATAATCAGCAAGCAATTACATAGACATAATCATATGGTTCAATTGAATTCAGTGATAATATGAGAACCCGTTGTAAATGAAACTTATTCTCATACAACCATCAATGATAAAACAACTATAATACAACCCATAAGTTGTCCCCTGATGTAAAGAAACCCAAGACTATTGAAACTTGAATAATAATTCGAAATCAATCAATGAAGTTTAAATCATATGGCTTAACATGCTAATAAAGATTACAAACCAAAGCTAATCATTCAAGAAATTACAAATGTTCACAAACCCTAGACCCAAAGAGGACTACAAGAGATTTAGCCACTCATACTCATAGCAACAATCAAAACTAATGTACTAGGACTTACAATCATGAAAGATTAAGAACAATCGACCCAAGAATAGTAGAAATCGCCTTCATGAAGCTCTGGAAGAGCCGGAATCGAAGATGATGGATAATGGGGGCTGTTGTGGATTAAAACCCAATTTAGGTTAACTTTTTTTGAAAAATAGATCTTCGCGTGTCGCGAACATCATTGCCCAAGTTCTTCGCGTGGCACGAAGAACAAATTTGTCGGGGCACCTCTTGATTCTTCGTGTGTCGTGAACATTGAAGCTCGGGTCTTCGTGTGGCGCGAAGACCAGAAATCCAGAGAATTTGACTTTTTGACTTTTTCCATTCTGTGCATCGCATCCTGCTGCTTCACATTCGTTATCCGCTCATTTAGCACATAAAACCTGGGAGGTAGACATAACCACACATACATATAAAACAGCACAAAGATACACACAAAGATAACTAAAACGCACGCAAAGCGGCATGTAACCCGAGGTTATTAAACCCTATATCACATCCCTTTGTTGTTCCCAAGTGAGATGGATACACCATCAAATGCTTGATTACGGGATCACATTCCATGAGACAACAATCCTTTGTGACAAAATTGTTATAACCCATATAACCAAAAATCCCGTTCAACATTCCAAAACCAAACACATTTAGATCAAACACAATTTCATCCGTGACTGTGTTGAAAAAAACCATATGAAAATTGTTGAAGTCAAAACCGACAAGCAAACCGCTGACATCTTCACCAAAGCCTTTAACTCTGCCAGATTTAAAAAACTGGTAGAGATGCTCGGAATGATTTCAATAATCGTTGTGCATAGTCTATTTTTCTGTTTAAACTTGTTAATCCGGAATATTTCCAAAAAGATTTTATTTTCTGTATTGTTATTTTTCTTTACAAGCAAATATTTTGCGGGGAGAAATTGAAATTCATGTGTTAAAAGGAAAAGAATTGCTTCGTCAACCTTTGTTTATAGTTAAAAAGAAAAAGGAAAATAATTGCATTGTTAAACTGTTAAGCTTTGTACATAGCTTTAAATTCTATATTTTAAAAATGGCCTCAAAATTTTGTATTTCATGAAAATTGGATCCGACCTTTGAGAAATAATTGAGTCTGATCACATTTCTTGAACATGGAATAGACCAAAAGCGATGGTGTTTACTAAGGTATAGCTGGTAGGCCCGGCATATGGATATAACTTGTAAGTAGTGTGAAAACATAAATCTTAAATCATACATGTGTGTTTGAACCCATTCTTGAAACATCTAACCCATTTTACCTATTAGAAAACCAATTCAATAAGATACAGTCCTACGTGTTAAATTCCTATTCATGCGCTAGGTGACCGTCAACGTAACGATACATAACGCCGATGACCCCTTATGTTTTGCTTACGCAAAGATCTCTGGTGTTCATCTTTTTCCCATCCACTTGGATGATTTGACCTTTTCTGTTTTGCTTACGCAAAGATTTCGGGTGTTCAACCTTTTTTTAAATCCTATTGAATAATTTTATGACTTCTTCTGTTTTGCTTACGCAAAGATCTAGAATGTTCGTAACTTTTTAATATCTACTTGGATATTTTTTATTTTTGCACAGTCTTAATCCACTTGGATTTCTTATTTTGTTTTGACGAATTTTTGACTCATTGAGATGGTATAATTGGAAAACCAATTAATAAAACATTTAAACGCACGGAAGCTTTTATCCGAGATTTTTTTTTCTCGCGTACCGCGAGGGAGCTCAGAAATTTTTTACCGAAGCCAGGTCTCTCGCGTACTGCGTGAGAAGCCTCCCTGGCTCTCACGTACCGTGGGGGACCTGAGTAAACAGAAAGTTTACTCAGTTTGCCCAGTTCCAACACATAGCCAATTTTCCACCATTTTTCAATTCATCTTGACACTAAAATTTCCCTACACTTGGGTTTTGGTTTCAAAACATATATATCACATATATAAACAGCAAAACATGGATCATGTGTCAAATTACACAACATTACAATGATTTTCCTTAGAATCCCCAAAAGCACCAAATTTTGCATACGAGAATCCTTCCACCCCTCGGACTTGACTTGGACTTACATCGGAGCTTTCCATACATAACCACATATATAAATCACCGATAGTAATGACGATAAACATATTCAACAATTATTTACACTTGTTTTCACCCCTTTTAGCCATTTGACCCGTTTGACTCGTTTGCACCCATTTGTTCAATTAAGGTTCTTAATACTTGCATTTCCATTATAAGTCTCATTCTTTTCCTATTACATTCATATACCACCACTCATTCACCCATTTGAAGTATTCCACAATTCTAAGTAGGTTCACGACCTCTTGGTGCGAGTACCACAACTTGTCTTACCAGCACTTGGAGTATTTGACTCCAAGTCCTTTGAAGTATTCCACACTTCTTGTTGGGTTTACTACCTCTTGGTGTGAGTACCATAACTCGTCTTACCCGTACTTAGATTATTTGACACCAAGTTCACCTATTGAATTATTCCACACTCCAATCCACCATTTCACCAAAAACATATTTCATTTGGTTTGACTATATACCACATAAGTCATTTATGTCATATTTACCACTTTCACATAATAGTATGACTATTTACCACATAATTCATTTACTCCACATTCACCACAATTACATAATAGTATGAATTTACCACATAAGTCATTTACTCCACATTCACCACATTCACATAATAATTTGACTATTTACCACATAAGTCAATTTAATACAATTCCACACATACTACATTCAAGCAATAACCATACACATTCACTTCAAGTTATAGTATGCATACATATAACATACACCACACATTTATCAACATTACTAAGAAAGTGCAAAGGCACTTACCTTTTGAGTTGAAAGATCCAGTGCCTCCTCCTCGGTTCACAATTTGATTACCTAAAAATATACACCTAGTTTAGTAATCTAACATTCATCACCAACACAATATAATTGAGTCCACAACTCAATTTCCATTTTCTACCCAAACTGGCCCGTTTGGGTTATCCCCATAACCAAACACCCCCTTTCAATACAAACTCACCTACTTGAGTTTTCTTTCCAATACCTTGACACTAATTTCTCAATCAATAACTTTTATTAGGACAATTTGGTATTGGTTCAAGTGTCTAATACCACCTAAACACTTAATCATCACTAATTCCACATTCTATCATCATGATCCAAACACCCCCAATTTTCACCAAATGAACCCTAACTTTTCAAAATCAAAATCAAAGGGTTCTAGGATGTTAATCACCACTCTTTACCTTTAGTTTAGCTAGATTATACACAATCTAACACCAATTTACCACATGCATACATAATTTTCGGATTTCTACAAAACCCATCATCTAACACATTCATGGTGAAATCAAATGGAAGAATATCAGTTACTTGATGTTAGGAAGGTGATGTGTGAGCCAAAACCTTCACAATCCAAGCTTCAAATGCAGGATTTAGCTTAAAACCCGATTTTCTCCTTTTTATCCTTGCTTTGAATGATCTTGAATTTAAAATGAGTTCAATTTTGACTTTAATAAGTCAATATGGCAGATTTTGCTCAAAACCCATTTCACTCCAAAACTAGTTAAAACTAGTATAACCCCATTACTAACTTGAAACCCACTGTTTCAACTTATTTCAATAATATTATTTTCACCCTAATATTTATTAAAATATTTATTTATTTATAACGAAACCCGGATTTTTGTTTGTTACAAATCACCTCCCCTTATTTGGGTTTCGTCCCCGAAACCCGACTTCGCATAAAAAGGTTCGGATAATATTTGAGCATTTCTTCCTCGGTTTCCCAAGTCATATCCGCCCCCTTCTTATGTTTCCACCTCACCAAAACTTGGCTAATCTCTTTATTCCGCAATTTCTTCACCTTTCTATCCAAGATTGCCACCGGTTCCTCAACATAATTCAGTTTCTCGTCCAATTCAATATCATCCAATGGAACAAAAGTAGATTCATCCGCCAAACATTTCAGTAAATGAGACACATGAAATGTGTTATGAAGTCTACATAGTCCCTCCGGTAGCTCCAAACGGTAGGGTACCGCACCCACCCTTCCTATCACTTTAAACGGTCCGATGAAACGTGGACTTAACTTCCCCCGTTTCCTAAACCGTATCACTCCTTTCCAAGGAGAAACCTTCAAAAGCACAAATTTCCCCACTTGGAACTCAATCGCCCGCTTCCTATTATCCGCATAGGACTTTTGGCGATCTTGAGCCGCCTTCAAGCGTGCTATAATTTGGTCAATCTACTAATAGTTTCATCGACCACCTCTTTGCTACCAAGCTCCCGTTGACCAATTTCACCCCAACACACGGGTGTTCTACATTTCCTCCCATACAATGCCTCAAAAGGTTGCATACCAATACTAGAATGGTAGCTATTGTTGTATGAAAATTCTGCCAACGGTAAATGGTCGTCCCAACTACCACCAAAATCCAAAGCACACGCCCGCAACATATCCTCGAGCGTTTGAATCGTCCGCTCACTTTGACCATCCGTTTGTGGATGATAAGCGGTGCCAAGGTTCAATCTAGTTCCCATATCCTCATGGAACTTCTTCCAAAAACAAGAAGTAAATCTTGTATCACGGTCCGATATAATCGACACCGGTACACCATGACGTGACACAATTTCCTTCACATAGATTTCTACCAATCTATCCGATGAATATGTTTCCTTTATAGGAAGGAAATGTGCACTCTTTGTTAACCGATCCACTACGACCCATATCGCATCATAACCTTTTCGAGTCTTTGGTAGTTTAGTGATCAAATCCATGGTTATGTTCTCCCATTTCCAAAGCGGTATTTCAATCGGTTGAAGCTTTCCATACGGCTTTTGATGCTCCGCCTTTACCCTTAAGCATGTGAGACACCTCTCCACATACTTAACTATATCACGCCTCATACCCGGCAACAAAAAATGACACCTCAAGTCTTAAAACATCTTTGTGGCCCCCGGATGGATAGAATATTTGGACTTATTCGCCTCGTCTAAAATAGTTGCCAACACAATTGACAACCTAGGAATCCAAATTCTATCAAAGCATGTCTTTATCCCCGAGCTATTTTCCCCAAGCTTATCAAAAAAAGCAACCATCCACTCCTTCTTTAAATCACCACCAAGTGCTAACACTTGAACCTCCCGGATTTCATCAATAAGAGATGATGAAATTGTCATCTTAAATGACTTCACCTTGATAGGTGTATGGCTCGTCTTCCGACTAAGCGCATTCGCCACTACATTTGCTTTACCCGGATGGTAAAGTATCTCACAATCATAATTCTTAACCATTTCAAGCCACCGCCTTTGCCTCATATTAAGGTCCTTTTGGTCAAAGAAGTACTTGAGACTCTTGTGATCCGTGCAAATTGTACACTTAACCCCATACAAATAATGCCTCCAAATCTTGAGCGCGAATACCACGGCCGCAAGCTCTAAGTCATGGGTAGGGTAATTCACCTCATGAGTCTTTGATTGCCTAGAAGCATAATCAATCACGTTCCCCCTTTGCATCAAAACACAACCCAACCCCGAATGCGAGGCATCCGAATACACCACAAAATCTTCGGTCTCGTCCGGCAAGGATAAGATATGCGCCTTAGTCAACTTTTCTTTCAAGAGTTGAAAGGCATATTCTTGCTCGGAACCCCATACAAATTTGGTCTCCTTACGCGTTAACTTTATCTTTGGCAAGGCAATACGAGAGAAATTTTCAATAAACCGTCGATAATAACCCGCCAACCCCAAGAAACTTCTAATCTCCGAAGGCGTCTTCGGTGATGACCAATCTTCTATCGCCACTATCTTGGATGGATCGACTGTAATCCCTTTCTCATTAACCACATGACCCAAGAATTGGATCTCACGCAACCAAAATGCGCACTTTGAGAATTTAGCATAAAGCTTCTCCCTTTGCAACACTTCCAGAATTTCACGAAGATGAAAGGCATGATCACCTTCACTTCGTGAATAGATGAGAAGGTCATCGATGAAAACAATAACCGAACGGTCGAGAAACGGTCTACACATCCGGTTCATAAGATCCATGAAAACCGCGGGCGCGTTGGTCAAATCGAAATGCATAACCGTGAACTCATAGTGACCGTATCGAGTGCGAAAAGTTATCTTATGAACGTCTTCTTCTTTCACTTTCAACTGATGGTACCCGGATCTAAAATCAATCTTAGAAAACCATGACGCCCCTTGTAATTGATTAAAGAGGTCGTCAATCCGAGGTAACGTGTACCTATTCTTCATCGTCAACTTGTTTAATTCTCGATAATACATACACATCCTCATGCTTCCGTCCTTCTTTTTAACGAATAGAACGGGTGCACCCCAAGGTGAGACACTTGGGCGAATAAATCCTTTATCAAGAAGCTCTTGTAATTGCTCCATTAACTCTTTCATTTCCAGCGGTGCCAACCTATAAGGTGCTTTGGCTACCGGCTTTGCACCCGAAATTAAGTCAATCCCAAACTCCACTTCCCTTACCGGTGGTACCCCCGGTAACTCTTCCGGAAACACATCCACAAATTGGTTTACAACCGGAACATCGCGAATATCTTTCACCCTCTCTACCACATCTACAACACAAGCCATGTATGCCTTGCACCCACACACCATGTACTTTGTTGCCTTTACATAAGAACACATCCTTACTTTACATTTCTTTTCACCTTCTATGTAAATGGACTCACCCGATGGGGAATCGAGTTATACCGCCTTAGGTCCACATTGAATATTCGCTTTGTTCTTAGACAACCAATCCATTCCCACTATTACATCAAAGTCTCCAATGGACATAGGAATTAAGTCTATAAGGAACGTTTCACCCCCCGCCCTTAACCTGCAATTCCTATAAATGTCGAATACTAGGAAACTCTTATCATTTGCAGACTCGATTTCTAAGGGTTCATCTAACTTGCTACTTAGAAACGAAGAGTGCTTAAAAAATTTTAAGGACACAAACGAACGAATAGCCCCCAAATAAAAAAGAACTAGTGCAGGTAAAGAGTTAATCTTGAATGTACCTGACACCACCTCCGAGTTCGTTTTGGCCTCTTTCGCTGAGATGTGGAAATCTCTCCCCTTGGGCATTGGCATCTCCACCTTCTTCTTTTCGCCTCCACTTTGCTTTAGCTACGGACAATCCACCCTATTGTGCCCGGGCTTGTAGCAGTTATAGCACAGTTGAATTTGGCTTGAACATTGATTAGCCATGTGCCCCGGCTTCCCACACTTATAACAACTCAAAGATCCCTTCCTACATTACCCGCAGTGTTCTTTCCGCAAACTTTGCACCCTCGGGAGGAGAATTTGTTGAAAGGCTTCTTACTTGGGCTCCCACCCTTTTATCTTCTTCACCACTTGTTCAACAATTTCCCGCTTCCTCTTTTCACCCTTAGCCTCTTACCTTCTCAACTCCACCTCTCTTTCCCGACACCTATTTATCAAATCCACGAGTGTGGTAAAAGAGGATGGAGATATGCTATCTCTGAACTCCATTGTCAACATAGCATAGAACCTGTCAATATTTGCCTTTTCGGTCGACACCACATCCGGACAGAATTTGGCACGATCGAAGAAGGCCCCAGCTAATTCATCAATTGACTCATTAGTTTGCCTCATGAGAAGGAACTCCTCAGTCATTCTATCAACAACAGCTTGTGGGCAATGGTACTTCAGAAAAACCACCTTGAATTCCTCCCAAGTCATGGAGGTCACCCCTAATTCACCCCTCTCCTTTCGGAGATTCAACAACCACTCCTTTGCCTTTCCAGTCAATAAAGGCCACTGAACATCACCCTATCCTCGGGCTTACACTTGGTCGTTTCAAAATTTGATTCCATATCCACCACACACCTGTGGCTAAGGATCGGGTCCACTTGCCCATCATACTCCTTGGGCTTGATCACCATGAATTCCTTTGGCGTACAACCTTGTGGTTCCCTTTCCTTGTCCTTCATAACCTCCTCAAGAGTGAGCTTAATAGCCCCTCTCATTTCTTCCATTAGGAGGGATGTGGCTTGCTCAAAAGCCTTAGCCACTTCTTCTTTTATCATATCTTTGATGCTTGGATCCAATGGTTCATTGCTCATTTTTTCCGCCATCTCTAAACTGAGAAATAGAACCAAAAACACCTTAACATCCTTACACTTTCAATACCCTAGGTATCCGTCCCACATTCACTATTATATGTATTAAGTATATATATACCTACCTATATACATACATATATAATCACCTTCACCTAATCGTTGTAAATGTTCATTGTTATATGGTTATCATAAAGTCCCTTGCACATTTTGTCTTATTAAACATATTGACTAGACATGTTTAATAATACTTCATGCCCAATTGTAATTATCATCTCCATATAACAAGTCGCAAAACAAGTTTCGGCACACATAACACTTTGTCATTCAATAATACATATACATATTCACCATATATATATATAACCACTTATCAAATCATTACTAACCTTTCATTTCCTCAAACTCCGAGTCTTAGTCAAGTCCTTCATGGATTCTCGTATCATTTTCCCCATATCAAGAGCATTCGGTTTGAGTTTGGTGCCACCCACACTAAATCCCTCAAACCATTTCTCTGATACCAGGTTGTAACACCCTTAATTGGAAAATGAATTAATAAAACATTTAAATGCACGGAAGCTTTTATCCCAGTTTTTTTTTTACTTTCTCGCGTACTGCGAGATCCTGGACAACTCCCCTCGCGTACCGCGAGGGAGCTCAGAAATTTCTGACCGAGAGCCAGGTCTCTCGCGTACCGCGAGAGAAGCCTCTCTGGCTCTCACGTACCGCGGGGGACCTGAGTAAACAGAAAGTTTACTCAGTTTGCCCAGTTCCAACACTTAGCCAATTTTCCACCATTTTTTAATTCCAGTTGACACTAAAATTTCCCTACACTTGGTTTTTGGTTTCAAAACATATATACCACATATATAAACACCAAAATATGGATCATGTGTCAAATTACACAACATTACAAGGATTTTCCTTAGAATCCCCAAAAACACCAAATTTTGCATACGAGAATCCTTCCACACCTCGGACATGACTTGGACTTACATCACAGCTTTCCCTACATAACCACATATGTAAATCACCGTTAGTAATGATGATAAACATATTCAACAAGTGTTTACACTTGTTTTCACCCCTTTCACCCATTTGACCCGTTTGCACCCATTTGTTCAATTAAGGTTCTTAACACTTGCATTTCCACTACAAGTCTCATTCTTTTCCTATTACATTCATATACCACCACTCATTCACCCATTTGAAGTATTCCACACTTCTAATTAGGTTCACGACCTCTTGGTGCGAGTACCACAACTCGTCTTACCCGTACATGGAGTATTTGACTCCAAGTCCACCCTTTGAAGTATTCCACACTTCTTGTTGGTTTTACTACCTCTTGGTACGAGTAACACAACTCGTCTTACCCGTACTTGGATTATTTGACACCAAGTTCACCTATTGAATTATTCCTCACTTCAATCCACCATTTCACCAAAAACATATTTCATTTGGTTTGACTATATACGACATAAGTCATTTATGCCACATTTACCACATTCACATAATAGTATAACTATTTACCACATAAGTCATTTACTCCACATTCACCACAATTACCTAATACTATGACTATTTACCACATAAGTCATTTACTCCACATTCACCACATTCACATAACAATTTGACTATTTACCACATAAGTCAATTTAATACAATTCCACGCATACTACATTCAAGCAATAACCATACACATTCACTTCAACTTATAGTATGCATACATATTACATACACCACACATTTATCAACATTACTAAGTAAGTGCAAAGTGTCACACCCCAACCGACGGCGGAAACGTCGGGGCGGGACATGTAGACTGTTCATGAGCACAAGGTTGACTAAATTGAAATATATTAATCATTCAAATTCATTGCCAATATTCAAGACAAAACAAAATCAAACCAAGTACATAACAATGAAATACATAATCCTTTATTAAAATTATCTAGGTCCAAACTTAAGTGTAGTAAGTCTTGATCAAAATCACACATTAGCACCTGAAACATGAATAAAATAAGGTCAACTAAAAAGTTGGTGAGCATACACAGGTTTATACATAGATAATGTATAGATATAAATAATCAAATCCTTACATAACATGATAAAATAAGGCATTTATGGGGAGTAACTATTGTGTAACTAAAGTACAATCAAACCTTTGTAACTAGCATGCCAATTGTGTTGTCGGTAACAATCACCCCAATCTGGGTCGGTTTGTCAGACTCAATAGATCTATCATTGTTAACCGTCGGCTTGAATAGTTAATGATTGCACATAAATTGCACACAAAAGTTAACACACCTAGCACTCAAACATAAAGATCAAATTTGCACACATAAATGTAAAGAGGATTTGTATTTGTGTAGTTTGTGTAAATGTAAGCAATTGTTTGTATAGAGTTCATGTTTCACCCAAAAAAGTGTAAAAGAGTAAAAGGGGCTATGTAATACTCACTTGTATCAAAGATGTAGTTAACACGAGTTGTAGGTAGCACAAGTGATTCTTGTAAATCACAAAGTTAACCTAGAGTGAAAATGTATGAACTTGAATCCTTACCATGTACAAAGTCTAAGGCAAGTCTAGGGTTCGACGGGTTTGAGTGAGGGGATTTGTACAAAAGTATTTGTGAAATTTTATGAAATGGGTGTGTGTAAGTTGATGCTTGTATTTGAATAAAAATGTAAGTCTCAAAGTATAAATTAATTATCTCAGGGTTTAAATAAATAAAAAAAGGTTTAGGTGTTTTGAATAATAAGTATTAATTGCAAGTATATTCATATAATAAGTATTTTAATACACTAATAAGACAATTAGGTTGAAAACATCATGATGGAAAACATCATGATAAAATAATAATCGTAACGATATCACTTGAAATAAATAAACTAGTTAAACGAGATTTTTATTATTGAAAGTCCAATTAGTAAGATTGTTTGTTTAATAACTACTAATATTAGTGAAAGTAATAATAATAATACGATAATTACACTAATAATATAACTACTAAAAATTTATATTACTAGTAATGCAATTATAATCGTATTATTATACATAGGTTGTTTTAAAGGTTTAAATAATATATATAACCCTTTTTGTTAAAAGACGTTACGACACGAAAAATTTAAAATGTTATACGAAATAATAGGATTTTAATACGATAAGATTTGACACATTCTTGAAATATACAACATGCTAACGAAGTAATATATACTTAACCATAATAATGCTTGTAAAATGTTTCTAGAAAATAAGTAGACATATATTATGTATACTTTTATATAAAATAATTATAGAACCTTGAAAGTTTATAAAAGACTTGATTTCTTTAGTCATAACATGAGTTGCAAGAGTTTTGGTGAACATACATGAGTGTATATACATATATATGTGTGTGAGTATGCTAATAAAAAAAATAAACAGAAAAGGGAGGTCAGCCGGGCTTGAACCCGTGACCTACCCCTGCTGTGCAAGAGTTCTACCACCAGACCAAACCTGATTTTTGGTTAACTACCTAATAAGTACAGTTATAACCAAACACTTCGGCTCCCCTCTTCCTTTTCAACCCAAATCGCAGCCCTAGCCACAAAATCCCTCAAATCCAGATCGATTTCGAGAACAGGAGTAGAAAGATGAAACGATCAACAAGAGGAAATGGTTACCTGGATTCGATCTAGTGTCGTCACGAATTTGAGAGGTCCGATTCCCCCCTTCCTACTTGCGTCGATCGTAAAAGAGAGAAAAAGAGACGAATTTGTGTAAGGATTTTGATTAGCAAATGAGATGTGAACTTAGAGGGTGATAGTCCACGAGTAGAAACGCGTTTATAGCTGGTCAATCGAATGAATTCGTGAGATTTGGACTTGATTCACGGGTTGTTTCAAGGTTTCCTTTTTCTAAACGGGTTTTGATTCCTAACGTTTTTGTAGTGAATTGGGGGCTTTTATGGCTGTAAAAGTGCGCGCGTGATTTGGGGAAAACATGATCTGGTCGAGTATGGCAACAAACTTGATTGAAATGGATGGATTTGAGAGTTTGAGTTAACGATTTTGACTTTTTATAGTCAAACTTGCATGTTTGTCTTATCCAAGGTTCAACAGGGTAAGAAGGGGGTTCACAAGACAAAATGTAAGGCCCCACACCCGGGAGGCCTCACTTGTTGGATTTACTCATTCACAAACAGTTTTTAAACTTGAATATCAAATAACGCAGCGGAAAATACTTCAATAAAACATAACCATTACATTGTTTATCAAACGGAAGCGTGACATAGTCTATTACATAAACAAAACATAATCTAATCTTAACGGGATGCCAGTCTTCATGATCAACCGGGTAACTCTTCTCACTTGCCAAGCATCACCGTCCATCATCCATACCTGCCTTAACCTGAATGTGCATACTAAAAAGTCAACTACGCTGGTGAGTTCTAGTTTTAACATAAAACTTTAACTTCAAATAATTTGCCAAAAACATTACTTCATACTTCATTTAATAAAAAGCGTACGTAAAATAATGCAATAACAAAACATAACACTTCATAAACATAAGTCAACGAACATATCGAATCTGCGCCTTCTCGTAACCGTCAAATCCAAACGTCATATACTGGCTGAATAACCTAAAGATCACCACCATTAGGCCCATCAATCACCGTACTGTCCTTCGGGTGAAGAACTCCTAGGGCCCGATACTTAGGTTATTCAACACTACTTCAAGCATGGTATCACAAGGATGACACGTACCAAACTTCAAACACTGCGCCCCGTAAGGCGCAAGTACCAAACTTCAAGCACGACTACCCTGTAAGGTAAATCGTACCAAACTTCAAGGATCACGATAATCCCCTTGGTGACCGTCATCACCCCAGTTGTACAACAGTTGGCCAGGCACAGAGGCCCCTAAAAGGTAAAGGCCCATAACATACTTCCCATACTCTTAACCTTCATTCCCTAAGGAATATTGGCAGATTCGTTCGTTTGTGACTTTCGTAAACATTCACTTCTTTTACTTCAAAACTTCAGTTAAAGAATTCGTACGTTTTATTAAAAACCATTCCTTCATTCATAAACACTTCATAAACTTCTTTTGACAAAATATTTCATAAACACTTCTTTCATAACCCTTCCTTCCAAAACATCGTTCATAAACATCATTTTATAAAACGTCACATACAACATTCATAAACATCGTTTTATAAAATAGTCACATCGTTACGTATGCACACCATCCCAAAAACATTATAAAAACATTTAAAAGAGGGCTTCTAGAACTCACCTGATAAGCTAATTTGGGTTGTCTTAAACAAGGTCCAACAACGTCACTTCCGATTTGAATTGATTAGTTAAATACACATCAGACCCATACCGACTCTAACGGTTTAACCATTCTAAACATACTAACTTTACTTAACCAGCCTGATGCCTGTGCACTTAGCAAGTGCGCAGGGACTTGTTCTTGCGTACTTAATAAGTGCGCAGACTTTGCTTCATGCGTACTTGCTAAATACGCAGTACCTTCTTCATGCGTACTTGATAAGTACGCATGACCCTCTTCATGCGTACTTCATAAGTACGCAGGTTCCTCTTCTTGCGTACTTGGTAAGTATGTAGGATCATCTTCATGCGTACTTGATAAGTACGCACGAACTGCTTCTTCGCAAAAACCCTAACTTTCGCCTTCGGGTCTGATCACGTCAAGATCCCGAACTTGTTTACTTCAAAACGTTTGCTTTCCATTAAGGAACTCAAATCTATGCTTATCTTTCAGTTTTATCCGTGAAAACGTTACTTTTTCACCCAAAACCCGAAAAACCCAAAAACGAACAAAAACTCATATTTAGGCCCGATCGTTACCTGAATCGAGTTTCTGATCCGGAGGTTCTTCTCACGAGCTCTGGAGCAACACACTTCTCAAATCTCGGGTCGATCCGACAACTTTCTCTCTCTATGGTTTCTCTCTCTAGAAGTTGCAAATGAGAGAAATAGGTGGTGACCTTGGCTATTTATAGGGGAGGCTCCCCTTCAAGCCCGCCGGCCCACCCGACCCGACCCGACATGTCTCGTTCGTTTATTCCGTTATTATAACTATCGTTTCATTTTTGGGATGTTACAAGTCTACCCCCCTTACAATAGGTTTCGTCCCCGAAACCTATCATAAGTCAAATAAATGAGGGTACGACTTCCTCATTTCCTTCTCCGTTTCCCAAGTGGCTTCCGATCCCTTTCGATGTTTCCATTGGACTTTAACCAATTGGATAATCTTATTACGCAAACGCTTCTCTTTCTTGTCTAAGATGGCCACGGGTTCTTCGATGTAATTAAGGCTGTTGTCGACCTCGTTGTCAGTAAGTGGTACGTGAGCTGATTCATCCGCCAAACACTTTCGCAAGTGTGATACATGGAAGGTAGGATGAATCCCACTTAACTCATCACGCAACTCTAACCGATAAACGACTTCACCAACCCGTGCCATTATCCTGAATGGTCCGACAAACCTCAGACTTAACTTTCCTCTCTTCCTGAATCGTATGATTCCCTTCTAGGGTGACACTTTCAACATTACTCTGTCCCCAACTTCAAACTTAATAGGCCTTCGTCGTTTATCCGCATAGGACTTCTGACAATCTTGTGCGGCCTTCATTCGTGCTTTGATTTGATTAAACCTTTCCGATGTTTCTCTTACGACTTCAAGACTTCCTAATTCCTTCTGTCCAATCTCACCCCAACAAACCGGGGTCCTGCATCTTCTCCCATACAACATTTCGTAAGGCAGCATGCCTATCATCGTGTGATGACTATTGTTGTAGGAGAATTCGGCTAACGGCAGATGACTTTCCCAACTGCCGCCGAAATCGATAATACAAGCACGAAGCATATCCTCCAATGTTTGAATGGTCCTTTCGGACTGACCATACGTTTGTGGGTGGTATTCCGTGCTAACATTGAGTCTCGTGCCCATCGCCTTGTGAAACCTTTTCCAGAACCTCGATGTGAATCGTGTGTCCCGGTCAGACACGATCGTCAAAGGCATCCCATGCCATGCTACTACTTCGTTAATAAACACTTTTGCTAACCTTTTCGACGAGAACGTCTCGCGAATAGGTAGGAAATGAGCACTCTTCGTTAAACGGTCCAAAATTACCCAAATGGTATCATGACCTTTAGCTGTGCGAGGTAGCTTGGTTATGAAGTCCATGGTAAGTTGTTCCCACTTCCACTCTAGTATATCAAGTGGTTGAATCTTTCCATACGGTTTCTGGTGTTCGGCCTTTACTTGCGAGCAAGTCAAACACTTGCTTACGTACTTTGTCACTTCTTATTTCATTCCAGGCCACCAGTATTCCTTCCTTAGGTCTTGGTACATTTTATTGGTACCAGGATGGATAGAGTACCGAGACTTATGAGCCTCATCCAAGATTTTGGTTCTAAGCTCGCCACCCATAGGTATCCATACCCGTCCAAAACGTGTCCTAACACCAAGGGTGTTATATTCCAACTTGTCCTGTTAGCCAACCATCCTTTCCTTCTTTATGTTTTCTTCTTTAAGTGCCTCATCTTGAGCCTTTTCAATTTCTCTCATCACATCCGATGTTACCACCAACTGGCAAGCTTTCACTCTAATAGTAGTAGGCACATCCTTTCGGCTTAGAGCGTGAACCACCACGTTTGCCTTTCCAGGATGGTATATTATTTCACAGTCATAGTCTTTCAACAGTTCCAACCATCGCCTCTGCCTCATATTAGGTTCCTTTTGTTCGAAGAAGTACTTCAAACTTTTGTGGTCAGAGTAAATAGTAAACTTCACCTCGTAAAGGTAGTGCCTCCATATTTTCAATGCAAATACGACAGTAGCAAGTTCCAAATCATGAGTCGGATAATTAGCTTCGTGAATCTTCAACTGCCGTGACGCATACGCGATCACTCTCCCGTGTTGCATCAACACGCATCCCAATCCCTGACCCGAAGCGTCAGAGTATACCACTAAGTCTTCATTGCCCTCGGGAAGGGCCAAGACTGGGGCTTTGGTTAGCTTCTCCTTCAACTCCTTAAACGCCTCGTCCTGGGTCGAACCCCATTCGTACTTTACCTCCTTCCTAGTCAACTTTGTCAATGGCGAAGCTATTTTTGAGAAATTCTGGATGAATCTCCGATAGTAGCCTGCCAATCCCAAGAAACTACGGACTTCAGTTGGCGTCTTAGGAATATTCCATTCCTTTACCATCACTATCTTTGCTAGGTCAACCATAATGCCGTTCGGGTTAATGACGTGACCTAGGAATTGGACTTCCCTAAGCCAGAACGCGCATTTGGAGAACTTAGCATACAACTTTTCCTTTTTCAGAGCTTCCAATACTTCCTTCAAGTGACACGCGTGATCACCCTCATTCTTGGAGTAGATAAGGATGTCATCGATGAACACGATTACAGATCGATCCAGCATTGGTCGACAAACTCTATTCATCAAATCCATGAACGCTGCGGGGGCGTTCGTCAATCCAAAAGACATTACACGAAACTCGAAATGTCCATAACGCGTGCGAAATGCAGTTTTCCGTATGTCTTCTTCCCTCACCTTCAACTGATGGTACCTGGACCGAAGGTCGATTTTTGAGAACCAACTTGCGCCTTGCAATTGATCGAACAAGTCGTCGATCCTTGGTAAAGGGTACTTGTTCTTCACCGTACGTTTATTCAACTTGTGATAATCAATACACATTCTCATCGAACTGTCTTTCTTCTTCACAAACAACACCGGAGCACCCCACGGCGAAATGCTCGGTTGGATAAATCCCTTCTCAAGTAACTCATCTAGTTGTGCCATTAACTCTTTCATCTCCACTGGTGCTAGTCGGTATGGAGCCTTAGCCACGGGCTGGGCATCTGGTACTAAGTCCATTCGAAATTCGATCTCTCTGTCGGGTAGTATCCCAGGAAAATCCTCTGGAAACACCTCCGGGTACTCGCGTACCACGGGTACATCGTCTAGTTCCTTCACTTCCTTACACTCTTCAATTACGTACACCAGATAAGCCTCGCATTCGCGCCTCAAGTAATCTGTTGCCTTAATCATCGAGATGATGTTTGGCATCGGGGCATCACGATCTCCAAGACAGAACCTCGACTTTGCTACTGCCCGGAGCCTTGAGTCGGATTATCTTTCGTTTACATATAATTTGTGTTTCATTGGCAGTTAGCCAATCCATTCCTAACACGACATTGAACCCACCCAAAACCATGACAAACAACTTGACGGGAAATCTATGGCCTTCTATTTTTATCATGGAATTGTCAACTACATCAGTCACCCTCGCAGTTCTACCCTCAGCGGTTTCTACGCTAAAGGCCCTTTCTAGTTTACTCATCGTGTACTTTAACCTTTTACAAAAAGTCGCAGATATAAAACTCTTACTAGCACTCGAATAGAATAACACAGATACAAAAGTGTTGTCAAGGATAAACGTACATGACGCCACGTCGGGGTCCGCTCTGGCCTGTTCCTGCGTCAGCGCATATGCGCGAGTCTTTGCTCGGGGTCTCTCTTCTTTCCTCTCTAGGCCTTTCCCTTTCCCGGCTTAACCCATCCTGGGCTTGGTGCATTCCCGGCTCATATGTCCACCCTCCCCACAGTTGTAGCATTTGAAGCCTTGCGGGCATTCACGGGAGTAGTGTCCGGTTTTTCCGCATTTAAAGCATAGATTAGACCCTAACCGACATTCACACGTATGTCTTACCCCACATCTTCCGCAGACTGCCGCCTCGCCTACCCTGGCCTGCTTGTCCCGAGCCGACAAGAGCCCCAAACAACTTCCCACCCGATCGCTTAACGGGAAAACTCAGCTTCTTCTTGGGCTCTTCAATGGCAACGACATTCAGCGCCAGATCATCAAATACCACGCCGCTCAGTTCTACTACCGAATCATAGGTAGTAGGGGCGTTTGCCTTAACATAGGTGCGGACCTGGTCCGGCAGACCTTGTATGTAGCATACAATCTTTCTTTCCTCGGTCGTGACAAGATGTGGCACCAGACGTGCCAGTTCATTGAATCGGGTTGTGTACTGCCGGTGCGTCATGCTCCCGACCTTCAAACCCAGAAATTCCCTCTCTACCTTCTCAATCTCGTTCCTTGGGCAGAAATTCTTGATCACCAAAGTTTTCAAGTCAGCCCACATCATCGCATCTACAACCTCGCTCCCTTTTGCTTGACGTACACCTTCCCACCAATGGGATGCTTCCTCTCTCAAGGAGTTAGCAGCAAATTTTACAACTTGATCCGTTCGACATTCGCTCAGACGAATGGCAGCTTCCATACGGATCACCCAATCAAACGTAGCCACCGCATCTTTCTTTCCAGTGAGGACCGGTGGGTCACATGCTTTAAACAACTTGTAGTCGCATCCGCGTACAGGAGGCGCGTTGTCAGTCTCGTTGTTCTGGGCACCAGTTGCCGCACTAGACCCACCTTCCCCGTTAACCTTCTTCAATGCTTCAACTAACAGACCTGGCAGAGAATTCTTCATCAACTCGGTGAACTCTCGAGCTATAACTGCTCTCACTTCTGGTTCAAAAGTGAAAGGTTGTTCTTCAACCAGTGTCTGCTCAGTTCCATGCACACTAACCGCTGGTTCAGTGTGAACACTTCCTTCTTCACTATACTTTTGGCGCGCAGGGGTCCTGCCACGCCGGTACGACCACCGGTACGGCCCCCACCACGTCTTCCGTTTCCTCTCCTTTCCATTTTGTTCTCTAAGACAAGGAATCCAATGTCATCACGCTAGTTAACAAATAAAATTCAATAAGCACTGTAAGACGTTAATATACACTGGCCATCTGCAATTAACCGTTACATTACCTTTTGATTTTTATTTGACCACCTTTGTGATTCCATCAGAACACAAGTCCTTACCTAACCCTTTCTAAGGCATACTATATATGTAAATATATATATATATTACCTTCATACCTGATGCTGTGGCTCGAGTTACCCGTACTGGCATCCGCTTTCGGTTCCATTCACAGTTTAAGTTCAGACACTGGGAGTGTCTAAATCTCTCAAACTATTGCTCTGATACCAACTTGTAAGGCCCCAAACCAGGGAGGCCTCACTTGTTGGATTTACTCATTCACAAACAGTTCTTAAACTTGAATATCAAATAACGCAGCGGAAAATACTTCAATAAAACAATACCATTACATTGTTTATCAAACGGAAGCGTGACATAGTCTATTACATAAACAAAACATAATCTAATCTGAACGGGATGCCAGTCTTCATGATCATCCGGGTAACTTTTCTCACTTGCCAAGCATCACCGTCCATCATCCATACCTGCCTTAACCTGAATGTGCATACTAAAAAGTCAGCTACGCTGGTGAGTTCTAGTTTTAACATAAAACTTTAACTTCAAATAATTTGCCAAAAACATAACTTCATACTTCATTTAATAAAATGCGTACGTAAAATAATGCAATAACAAAACATAACACTTCATAAACATAAGTCAACGAACATATCGAATCTGCGCCTTCTCGTAACCGTCAAATCCAAACGTCACATACTGGCTGAATAACCTAAAGATCACCTCCACTAGGCCCATCAATCACCGTACTGTCCTTTGGGTGAAGAACTCCTAGGGCCCAATACTTAGGTTTTTCAACACTACTTCAAGCACGGTATCACAAGGATGACACGTACCAAACTTCAAGCACTGCGCCCCGTAAGGCGCAAGTACCAAACTTCAAGCACGACTACCCCGTAAGGTAAATCGTACCAAACTTCAAGGATCACGATAATCCCCTTGGTGACCATCATCACCCCAGTTGTACAACAGTTGCCCAGCCACAGAGGCCCCTAAAAGGTAAAGGCCCATAACATACTTCCCATACCCTTAACCTTCATTCCCTAAGGAATATTGGCAGATTCGTTCGTTTGTGACTTTCGTAAACATTCACTTCTTTTACTTCAAAACTTTAGTTAAAGCATTCGTATGTTTTATTAAAAACCATTCCTTCATTCATAAACACTTCATAAACTTCTTTTGACAAAATATTTCATAAACACTTCTTTCATAACCCTTCCTTCCAAAACATCGTTCATAAACATCATTTTATAAAACGTCACATACAACATTCATAAACATCGTTTTATAAAATAGTCACATCGTTACGTATGCACACCATCCCAAAAACATTATAAAAACATTTAAAAGAGGGCTTCTAGAACTCACCTGATAAGCTAATTTAGGTTGTCTTAAACAAGGTCCAACAACGTCACTTCCGATTTGAATTGATTAGTTAAATACACATCAGACCCATACCGACTCTAACGGTTTAACCATTCTAAACATACTAACTTTACTTAACCAGCCTGATGCCTGTGCACTTAGCAAGTGCGCAGGGACTTGTTCTTGCGTACTTAATAAGTGCGCAGACTTTGCTTCATGCGTACTTGCTAAATACGCAGTACCTTCTTCATGCGTACTTGATAAGTACGCATGACCCTCTTCATGCGTACTTCATAAGTACGCAGGTTCCTCTTCTTGCGTACTTGGTAAGTATGTAGGATCATCTTCATGCGTACTTCATAAGTACGCACGAACTGCTTCTTCGCAAAAACCCTAACTTTCGCCTTCGGGTCTGATCACGTCAAGATCCCGAACTTGTTTACTTCAAAACGTTTGCTTTCCATTAAGGAACTCAAATTTATGCTTATCTTTCAGTTTTATCCGTGAAAACGTTACTTTTTCACCCAAAACCCGAAAAACCCAAAAACGAACAAAAACTCATATTTAGGCCCGATCGTTACCTGAATCGAGTTTCTGATCGGGAGGTTCTTCTCACGAGCTCTGGAGCAACACACTTCTCAAATCTCGGGTCGATCCGACAACTTTCTCTCTCTACGGTTTCTCTCTCTAGAAGTTGCAAATGAGAGAAATGGGTGGTGACCTTGGCTATTTATAGGGGAGGCTCCCCTTCCAGCCCGCCGCCCACTCGACCCGACCCGACATGCCTCGTTCGTTTATTCCGTTATTATAACTGTGGTTTTATTTTTTGGATGTTACACAAAATGAGGGTTCAAATGCAATAGGAGGGGTTCAAAGCTAAAATTAATTAGATTAAATTTATGTTTTTTATTTATAAATTTTTTTTTATAAAATCTAAATGTTATTTGTTTATTTGTAACATATATTGAAAAGAAAATTTTCATTTCTACAAAATTAAAAGTTGTCTAAGTGGTTTATTTAATATGGTCATCCATATATATATATATATATATATATATATATATATATATATATATATATATTACAAATATTAATATATATATATATATAAATATAAATAAATATTAATATATATATATATATACAAATATTAATATGGTCATCACATTAGCTTCGTTGTTATATATCACGATAGGTTTTAGGTCACAACACACAACAAGCTTCACAAGGTTTTTCCATGCGCTGATTTTTTTATAATTACGTGTGCACCCGTAATTACTCGAATCATCGCATGGTCCGTATAGGTCCTTTCGTCGTGTGCGGGGCAAGAGGGCATAAATTCACTTAGTTCATGTCTATTGTTTTCACATATTAGTTGCTAATGAGTAACTATGTCCCTAGTAGGCAGGTCAGTTAGCAACTAAAGAGAAATATGATAGTAAAACTTAAAGTTCCATAGTTTGCTCGTGTTTGGACAAGAATACGTCAAAAACCCCGATTAGCGTATAGTGTGTGTGATCATGTCTTGCGTATAATGTGATCGATCAATTGCAATAACTGTAAGCAATTTAGTTTCGTGTATAATGTAGTACTTAAGTGTCATGTATGTTCTAGTGTCATGTAGTTTGTAATCAAGTGGTTTCATGTGTAACGTGAACATCATGTATTTTGTTAATCAATAAACAATGTAGTATCATGCATTTTGTAACCAAATAAGTTTAATGTTCCATGTGGTCAATCAAGTATTGTGTACCAACCAAACGATTGTTATGTACCATGTGATCAATTTAGTATATGTATATTACAAACAACTAAGTTTCATGTATTACGTAATCAATCCAGTAGAATGTGTATTGCAAATAATCAGGTTTCATGTATTATGTAGTCAGTGTAGCATTGAGTATATTGCAAATAACTAAGGTTCATGTATTATGTGATCGTGTTGTGTATATTTTGAACGTGCATACGTAATTTATTGAATTTCGAGTGTGAGGTATACGAACGAGTCTTGTATGTGATTGAGGTTTGCAGAGAAGCGTGTTGTTTGGCGTTCATGTATGATGTGGTAGTTAGGTTCTAGCTCTTTAAATCTCGTTGAGGTTGATGGGGATGGTTAACGTCTTGTAGGTCCCCATGGCGCGTCTACGGATCGATCTCGTGATAAGACGTGACGTTTACTCGAAGTGCGGAATCCAACGAGTCAACGTTCATACGCATAAAAGACAAAGCAAACACACAAGTAAATAAACTTCTCAATTCGTATTCCAATCACAATGATGTTTACAGACTCAATCGGACTTCTCTCTGATTCGTTCTGGTTCTATTTGACTGACTCTGTAAACACACATATATATAACCAACTGACCTGATATAAGCGAGCTTATTAAGTTCGCCTCTAACATCTTAAGCGAACTTAACAAGTTCGCCTCTAGGCTATACTTGTAAAACACTTAGACTTTTGACATTTACATAACAAAAACATAAAGACATAAAATCTAACTATTACAAGATTTTGTCATTACAATCTATGTCCTAACACGTCTACGCGGTATGGACCGTCTCTTGAAGCGGCAAGTGAAAGGTAACGAGGGGGTTTTGAAAACACCCTGGGAAATGCGTTTACAAATAACTGATCTTTGTTTGAAAATAGGAAATTGTAAATTGTTCTTGGTTGTAGATATATAAAGTAGTGAAAGTATTGAGTTAAATAATCTAAATAAATAGACAATCTATGGGAAAAACCTTTTTATTAAATTTTCAATTATTATAAGGAGAATATTTTCAAGAGGAATTATTGGCTAAACAGT
Organism: Smallanthus sonchifolius; assembly: GCA_023525975.1. Taxonomy (NCBI): domain Eukaryota; kingdom Viridiplantae; phylum Streptophyta; class Magnoliopsida; order Asterales; family Asteraceae; genus Smallanthus; species Smallanthus sonchifolius. The sequence continues at coordinate 74,511,710 of CM042034.1, forward strand.
AATTGTATATTAATTTAACCAGTGTTTAGAAATAATTACTTTAATGAGAAAAATCAAAATTATTTATCAATTTGAAATATTAGTTTTATAAAATAGTTTGTATTAAGTTCCCTTACAAAGTGAAAATGCTTATGGAAGAATTTATATTTTTGATACTTTCTAAAAGTTTGATAAACATTTGGTTTGAAAATAACGAGGTTGTCTAAATCTAATAGGATGATTTGTTTACGAGGGAGATTGCCGGTAGTGTACCAAATCGTGTTGAATGAAGAAGGTGATACTTGGAGGGTCTTGATGAAAATATGATGGATGAAATTCACATTCAACGTATTAAATCAATGAATAATAACTTTAGAGTTGGAAAAATATAAAATTTATTAAATGCTGAAATGGTAAACATTATTCAAAACATAGGGGAAATGGTTCTCAAACTGAAAATTTAAAGACCATAAATATGATTTATGTTAACGTCTCTGGTAGCTTCCCACTAGTAGGAAGATAATCACCAAGACGAGCACCGCTATGGTCATTCGGGTAGTCGATCTGGCTTCAGCTCTAGCTATTTCCGTGCGATTCTCAAGCATTTCTTTTTCGAGGACGGAAATTAACTCCTTTTGATACCCTAATTGATTCACTAGGCTATCTATTCTCTGTCCTTGCAAGTCGTGTCTTATCTCTTGCTCCATCCTTTGCCTCTCGAACTCTGAGGTCCTCACATATTGGTGAACGTCATCGATTGGAATTCCCATAGCACTAGTGGGTGCCATGGTACGTCTTGACCAAGGGTTAGGATGGTACGGGTCGGGCATTAGATATGGGTCTCTTAGTGGGGGTGGTAACTGATTGTGAAGATGGGGTGTCTGATACGGGTTTCTGGGTGGGGGTGATCCAGATGTTCGAAGTCTTAGGCCGGTGTTCCTAATCCAGTCTGCCCTTACATCAAACCTAGGTCTAGCAGCTGGGGGTGTTGGTGACCGATGCATAGGCGACCCAATGTCTTCTTCCCCATCAGACTCTGTTCCGGGACGGTATACCGGGGAGGAAGGAGAGTAGGAGTCCATGTCTAGCAGAAAAACAATGAAAAAGTTGTAAGTGATAATGAAATACTGAGTGTTAATTATAGGGGTTCTCATATATTTAGAGTTTGACTAGTTATAACAACGAGTCTTCACAATAATATTTTAGAAATACACTTGACCTATAAGCAATGCATCCCTGAGGAGAATTCCCAGGAAAGAGGGGTGGGTCACTAAGACACACTTAAGTACCCTGTCTTTCCTCAGCCAGAATCCCACATGGGCCTACACACTCTTCCAGCCATCATGTATTAATAGCACTATTGTTGGGCTCATAGTCATGATGAGAATTGTTGTGAACTGGGCTTTGAGGCCCGAAAGTGAGGCTTATATATTGTAGTAGGCTTCTTCTTCTTGGATGGTAAGTGGGCTTCTAGTTTATTATTAATGGGCTTTAAGCCCAATAGTTTAGATTTAGATCACAAGAGGTGCTGACATTATATGTGTGAGTTTAAGGGTGCATGAAAAGCTAAGTGTGTATAAGTGTGTGTTAAAACTTAGGATAGCACTTAAATGGATCAAATGGATAGCATGAATATAGAACAAAAATTTTCAGGCAGTGTGACACATAAATTATTAAATATTGTATCATGTAGTGTATTTACTTATGATAGTATGTAGGAATATTTACATAAGGAGAAATCATGTAGCATGTAGGAGCATGGCATTGTATGGGTGTCCTAGGGTTATAGTCTAGGTCAAAAGTGTCTAATAACCTAATTCCCTATAACCAAGGCTCTGATACCAATCTGTCACACCCCAACCGACGGCGGAAACGTCGGTGCGGGACATATAGACTGTTCATGAGCACAAGGTTGACTAAATTGAAATATATTAATCATTCAAATTCATTGCAAATATTCAAGACAAAACAAAATCAAACAAAGTACATAACAATGAAATACATAATCTTTTATTAAAATTATCTAGGTCAAAACTTATGTGTAGTAAGTCTTGATCAAAATCACACATTAGCACATGAAACATGAATAAAATAAGGTCAACTAAAAAGTTGGTGAGCATACACAAGTTTATACATAGATAATGTATAGATATAAATAATCAAATCCTTACATAACATGATAAAATAAGGCATTTATGTGGAGTAACTATTGTGTAACTAAAGTACAATCAAACCTTTGTAACTAGCATGCAAATTGTGCCGTCGGTAACAATCACCCCAATCTGGGTGGGTTTGTCAGACTCAATAGATCTACCATTGTTAACCGTCAGCTTGAATAGTTAATGATTGCACATAAATTGCACACAAAAGTTAACACACTTAGCACTCAAACATAAAGATCAAATTTGCACACATGAATATAATGAGGATTTGTATTTGTGTAGTTTGTGTAAATGTAAGCAATTGTTTGTATAGAGTTCATGTTTCACCCCAAAAAGTGTAAAAGAGTAAAAGGGGCTATGTAATACTCATTTGTATCAAAGATGTAGTTAACACGAGCTGTAGGTAGCACAAGTGATTCTTGTAAATCACAAAGTTAACCTGGAGTGAAAATGTATGAACTTGAATCATTACCATGTACAAAGTCTAAGGCAAGTCTAGGGTTCGACGGGTTTGAGTGAGGGGATTTGTACAAAAGTATATGTGGAATTTTATGAAATGGGTGTGTGTAAGTTGATGCTTGTATTTGAATAAAAATGTAAGTCTCAAAGTATAAATTAATTATCTCAGGGTTTAAATAAATAAAAAAAAGGTTTAGGTGTTTTGAATAATAAGTATTAATTGCAAGTATATTCATATAATAAGTATTTTAAAACACTAATAAGACAATTAGGTTGAAAACATCATGATGGAAAACATCATGATAAAATAATAATCGTAACGATATCACTTGAAATAAATAAACTAGTTAAACGAATTTATTATTATTGAAAGTCCAATTAGTAAGATTGTTTGTTTAATAACTACTAATATTAGTGAAAGTAATAATAATAATATGATAATTACACTAATAATATAACCATTAAAAATTTATATTACTAGTATTGCAATTATAATCGTATTATTAATCATAGGTTGTTTTAAAGGTTTAAATAATATATATAACCCTTTTTGTTAAAAGACGTTACGACACGAAAATTTTAAAATGTTATATGAAATAATAGGATTTTAATACGATAAGATTTGACACATTCTTGAAATATACAAAATGCTAACGAAGTAATATATACATAACCATAATAATGCTTGTAAAATGTTTCTAGAAAATAATTAGACATATATTATGTATACTTTTATATAAAATAATTATAGAACCTTGAAAGTTTATAAAAGACTTGATTTCTTTAGTCATAACATGAGTTGCAAGAGTTTTGGTGAACATACATGAGTGTATATACATATATATGTGTGTGAGTATGCTAATAAAAAAAATAAACAGAAAAGGGAGGTCTGTCGGGCTTGAACCTGTGACCTACCCCTGCTGTGCAAGACCAAACCTGATTTTTGGTTAACTACCTAATAAGTACAGTTATAACCAAACACTTCGGCTCCCCTCTTCCTTTTCAACCCAAATCGCAGCCCTAGCCACAAAATCCCTCAAATCCAGATCGATTTTGAGAACAGGAGTAGAAAGATGAAACGATTAACATTAGGAAATGGTTACCTGGATTCGATCTAGTGTCGTCACGAATTTGAGAGGTCCGATTCCCCCCTTCCTGCTTGCGTCGATCGTAAAAGAGAGAAAAAGAGACGAATTTGTGTAATGATTTTGAATAGCAAATAAGATGGGAACTTAGAGGGTGATAGTCCACGAGTAGAAACGCGTTTACAGCTGGTCAATCGAATGAATTCGTGAGATTTGGACTTGATTCACGGGTTGTTTCAAGGTTTCCTTTTTCTAAACGGGTTTTGATTCATAACGTTTTTGGAGTGAATTGGGGGCGTTTATGGCTGTAAAAGTGTGCGCGTGATTTGGGGAAAACATGATCTAGTCGAGTATGGCAACAAACTTGATTGAAATGGATGGATTTGAGAGTTTGAATTTACGATTTTGACTTTTTATGGTCAAAATTGCATGTTTGTCTTATCCAAGGTTCAACAAGGTAAGAAGGGGGTTCACAAGACAAAATGAGGGTTCAAATGCAGTAGGAGGGGTTCAAAGCTAAAATTAATTAGATTAAATTTATGTTATTTATTTATAAATTTTTTTTTATAAAATCTAAATGTTATTTGTTTATTTGTAACATATATTGAAAAGAAAATTTTCATTTCTACAAAATTAAAAGTTGTCTAAGTGGTTTATTTAATATGGTCATCCATATATATATATATATATATATATATATATATATATATATATATGATGATGAAAAGGAAATAAAAGGTGTAAATATATGATTAGAAATTCATAAGTTCTATCTTTGATTTGTTTATTATAACAAAGTATATACATATGAATACATATACATATGTTATATATATGCAAGATTGAAAACTCTGAGTTGATATACTTTTATTGTAATTAATATTGAAAAAAAATAGTGTTATAATTGTATAAAACGAAATAAAATAATGCTAGAAAATCTTTGATGTTACACAAAGACACTTACCTTTTGAGTTGAAAGATCCGGTGCCTCCTCCTCGGTTCACAATTTGATTACCTAAACATATACACCTAGTTTAGTAATCTAACATTCATCACCAACACAATATAATTGAGTCCACAACTCAATTTTCATTTCCAACCCAAACTGACCCGTTTGGGTTATTCCCATAACCAAACACCCCCTTTCAATACAAACTCACCTACTTGAGTTTTCTTTCTAATACCTTGACACTAATTTCTCAATCAATAACTTTTATTAGGTCAATTTGGTGTTTGTTCAAGTGTCTAATACCACCTAAACACTTAATCATCACTAATTCCACATTCTATCATCATGATCCAAACACCCCCAATTTTCACCATATGAACCCTAACTTTTCAAAATCAAAATCAAAGGGTTCTAGGATGTTAATCACCACTCTTT